>OY282644.1:128157225-129462823 GCA_958299015.1 Tetanocera ferruginea
TGTTCTAAATGTAACAACTTTTGGTATTGTTATAAAGTACTACATTTTGCGTAACAAAAGAAACAAAGGAAAAGCTCGATAAATCTACCCCGTCATATTCAATCGTAAAATGTTGTTGCACAAAAATGAAGGCGCCGGAGGACCAACAAAAACAATGACCAATTCAGAATGTATTGGAAAAATCCACGATTTTGTATTGAACAATCCGAAAGTCAAAGTGCGTGAGATAGTTACAGCCTAAGGCTGCGATTAGTGAATGCGATTCAGACAGGCAGGCAGGCAGGCAGGCTGAAATCTGTGTGAAAAAACGAGATGCAGATAGCTATCTATCTCGCTTGTTCACATTGCCTGCCTGCCTGCCTGTCTGACTCGGCGTTCACTATAACCGCAACCTAAGGCATATCAAGTGGGTCGTTGGAATCAACTTTACATCAACAGTTGGATATGATAAAGCTGACTGCAAGATGGATGTCGCGTTCGATAACAATCAATCAAAAACATGAACGTCTTCACACTTCCCAACAATGTTTGGATATGTTTAAAAAAAATCCAACTGATTTTTTGCGTAAAATGTTGGCCATGAATCAAACAACGATACACCACTATACACCAGAATCGAAGGAATCAGTAAAAGAGTGGGCAGATCCAAGTGGAAGTGCACCAAAGCGAGCGCAGACTCAACAAATGGCCGGAAAGGTGCTGGCGTCTGCTTTTTTGGAATTCAAATGGCATTTTAAAGATGATCTCTCCTCAGGTCGTGGTGTCCTTCTTGCAATTCACAATCGTTTCGACCCATCCTTTGTAAAAAAATCCCATACAGCTAATTTTGAATTTATATGTGCCAAAGTCTGTATCGCTAAGCGGTTCATATTCATTATCTGCTGCTATATTCGCCCTTCTCAACCAGTGAATGGTTATCAGCTCGCAGTAGACGCAATTGATTCACTTTTTGATCTTATAGACCCATCTGACACAGTTATATTTCTGGGGGACTTTAATCTTCCCAGCCTACAATGGGTTCTGTCAGATGACGAGTGCCATTATTTCGCTTCAAATGCTACATCTGAAAAAGAAATTCTCTTTACTAGCTGCCTTTTAGACTCTGGCCTTTACCAGTTGAGCGGAGTAACAAACAATATAGGCAGACAATTAGACCTTGTCTTTTCTTCAGATTCAGATAATTGTGTAGTCTCTGCTAGTAACCACCTTCTTTCAACACTCGATCACTACCATCCTCCTCTATCTCTTACCCTTTCTTACAACAATAATATCATAAACACACACTTTGAACACGCGTATAGCTTCAACTTTCGGAAAACTGATTTTGTAAAACTTGACATCTTAATCAGTAGAATCGATTTCCAACATCTTTTCGATAATGCCCATGAAAATGTTGATAATGCTGTTGCTCTCTTCTATGACAAAATTTTCGACTGCTTCACACAATCTGTCCCATTTAATAGGCAGAAGAACTTTTTGTCATCTCCCCCCTGGTACAATAAGGAATTACGCTCACTTCGTAATAAAAGGAACAAACTTTGGCGCACTTATTTAACTACTCGTTCTTCTATTGACCTCACAAACTATCTTCACGCCTATAACCATTTTTCTGCACTCTGTGAACATCTATATGACTCTTATCTTGCTCATATTCAAACAAAATTGGTGTCGGATCCTAAAAGCTTCTACAAGTTCATCAATATTAAAAGAAAATCTGACAACTATCCATCTACCCTTACTTTTTCAGATATTTCCTCAGATAACCCGGAAATAATTGCAAACCTATTTGCAAATTTCTTCAGTCAGTCATTCATAAGTCATAAGGATGAATTAGACTATGAATACTTTTCTTCACTAAGGAATTGTGCTCAAACCTCGCTGACTTCTGTTGATATTACACTAACTGATGTCTTAGCAAAGCTACATAATCTAAAAGATGATTTTTCTCCTGGACCCGATGGGTTGCCTGCTATTGTCATCAAAAAATTCGCGAACTTTTTGGCTCATCCCCTTTTGACACTCTTTCAACTTTCTATTTCTAACTCAGTTTTTCCAAAGTTATGGAAGAATTCGTACATAATCCCTTTACATAAAAAAGGACCTAAAAATGATATTGCTAATTACAGACCTATTGCAAAACTGTCATGTACTCCCAAAATTTTTGAAAGTATTATCTACGATATTCTCTTCTTCCATTGCAAATCTATCTTTCCTCCTAGTCAACATGGTTTTCTCAAGGGTAGATCGACTACCACCAACCTCACACAATTTGTTTCAAACACTTTATGCTCGTTGGAAAATGGTAACGAAGTTGATGCAGTTTCCACCGACTTTAGTAAAGCGTTTGACAAAATCTCACACACTATCATCCTTCTTAAGCTTAAAGCCTTTGGTTTTCCATCTCTGTTTATGTCATGGATTAAATCTTATCTCGAAGAACGCAGTTATAATGTCATCTTTAGATTTTCCAATTCAAAATCTTTTACAGTTACCTCTGGTGTCCCACAAGGCAGTCACCTTAGTCCTTTGCTATTCGTCTTAACAATTGCTGATGTTGATGGTATCATCAATGAATCCAATCTTTCTGTGTATGCTGATGATATGAAAATCTATCGGCGCATACAAACTAATGCCGATTCTCGCAAACTTCAAGACGATCTGGTCAGCTTTTCCATTTGGTGTCAAAATAATCTTCTGGAACTCAACGTCAGCAAATGTCAAGCTATAACATATTCTCGTAAGTGACTCCAACTTCCTCCGAGAACGTATTACATTCTCGGCAAGCCAGTTCCCTCTGTATGCTTTTTACGGGATTTAGGCGTTATTTGCGACAAGGAACTTAATTTTCGGTCTCATGTTGATAATATCATTAGTAGAGCCAACTCTGCACTTGGTTTCGTGAAACACTGGTCCAGAGAGTTCTCCAATCCTTACGTCACTAAATCTCTCTATCTTTCCTTTGTAAGACCCATCCTCGAATATGCCAGCCAGGTTTGGTCTCCCATCTACAACACCCATTCAATGCGAATCGAAGCCGTTCAACGCAGATTCATTCGTTTCGCTCTTCGTGGTCTTCCCGGCTCTGACAGTTTCAACTTACCTCCTTATGCCAACCGTCTGAAGTTGATTAACATGCAAACACTTGCAAAGCGAAGGGAAGTTGCCGATGTTCTCTTCATTCATCAACTAGTATGCGGTACCATTAACTGCCCAGAACTACTCCAATCAATATCCTTTAATACCAACCCACGCAACCTTAGGTCTATACCTCTCTTCCACCTTAACTTTCACCGCACCGACTATGGATGCAGTGAACCTATAACCAGAATGCTTCGGGTAACCAATAGATCAGTGAATTCGATTTTCACCTGAGCAGACCACTACTCCGAAATATCCTTCTTAACTCCAACGACACTTCCTCCCCCTCTCTAATGTATTCTTCCTATTAAGATATGGTACCATTGTAAATTAAGATACTCCCTGTTAATTATAAAATTTAGTTCTTAAGTATTCAAACTGCTTGTATTAAGCTTATATATAAATAAATAAATAAATAAATAAATTTGTTCATCCACTTTTTGAGAAAAGGAAAAACAATCGACAGCGACTCTTACTGAAAATTTTTGTATCCATTAAAGAACAAAATTACAAAGAAACGGCCTCATTTATCAAAGAAAAAAACATATTCTTGGAATGGGCAATGTTCCAGTTCATAAATCAACCGAAACCATTGTAAGAGCTACCCTTCAAACTGCTTCCTCTATCACCCATATTCAAATTTGGCTCACGGAAACTATTATCTGTTTCCAAACTTAAATGGGTGGTTCTAGCGAAGAAAATTTGCGGCAAACAAACAGGTCGAATTGGAAAATGAAGCGTATTTCGGAGATCTTGAGAAATCTTACTATTCAAAGAGCATCGCAATGTAGAAAATAAGTTGGGGCCTCGGTAGTCGAGTGGTTAGCGTGCTTGACTGCCAACTCAGAGGTTCCTCGTTTGAATTCCGGGCTAGCCATGGTTCTAAGCTTTTATCCTCATTTAATTCTTTTCTCATTTCTTATCAACTGAAATTAGAAATTCATCAATGTATAGGACTTTGGAAGTTGCAGTTTGTGTCAGAGATGTTTGTAGATGAGATTAATTAATAACTTGAATTGACTGAGGCAAAGGCATAACACTTGCTTCAGCTTCAAATTCGCATGTTGATGTTTTCACGCTCCGCCACACATACAACATTCTACTCCTACTTATCTATCTCCCTCTTTTCCAAACCAAGGCAGACTTGTCTGAATAGGTTTGACACTTGAAATCCTATGTTAAATGGACTTAAGATGTGCCTATAACACGATCGTATTCCTTCTAATACTCTTTACGAAGTAACTGAAGGCTAAACGTTCAAGTGAGTTACAAATGTTGATAACAATTGAAGGTTACAGCCAATACTTTCATCTAAAGGGCACCTTTTGATAAGCAGTGTTGCCAGTCTAGCCTTTTTGAGGCTAGATCTAGCCTTTTTTTTTGTTGTCTAGCCTCGAAAATTACGATCTAGCCTCTAGCCTTTTTTTTAGCCTTTTTTTGTTTTTTTTCTAGCCTTTTCTAGCCTTTTTTAATATTTTGCTTAAAGATGCATTACTACATCCAATTTTTCTGACGTTGCAATTTTGAAAGTGTGAATCTTCTATTGCTCTTTTTATACTTTTAAAGTGGTTGAACCCAAATATTTTCTATTATAGAGAAAAAAAAATCCAGTTACTCTACAGAAGAAATAAGGATAATTGAAATATAATGGCAAAAAATTGTAAATCACAATTGGAATAACTTAAGTTCCATAACAGAATTCTGGGCAGAAGCTAGAGATTCATTGAATGAAGATCCGTTCCAAGAGCTATCAGATTTGGTTTTTAGTTTTATTATTTTAGCATTAAGCAACGCTGAGGTAGAAAGAACGAAATTTAAAAAAAAAAAAGTATAGAAACCGTATT
The DNA here is from genome assembly GCA_958299015.1 of Tetanocera ferruginea. NCBI lineage: Eukaryota > Metazoa > Arthropoda > Insecta > Diptera > Sciomyzidae > Tetanocera > Tetanocera ferruginea. Next base: position 128,162,208 of record OY282644.1, read on the forward strand.
CAAACTGGCATGCTAAGTTTTCTTCTAAAGATAAGATATGTTCTTAAAAGAAAACGAGTAAAGAAAGTCTAGTCCGACTATGAAATACAATAAACCTCCTATAATATTTAAATAAACAATATTTTAAAATACTAAAACAAATAGAAGTAACTTCCTATTTTTGTTTAAAATCCATGTATTCTTTATAGAACTATATAGGTTGTACCAATGAAGGTTGTATGGGAGGAAGGCGCGTTCGTAGGTGGATGACGCCTTTTTTTGTGAGCACACCTTAGTTTTATTTACCATGATCTCATACCAAGTTTTATCTCTGCAGGCCAAATATAAACGTTTTTATAGTGTTTTCCGTATTGTTGTATGGGAGATGAGCATTAGGCCGTATCGAAAAATTTAGATCGTATTCTTAGAGGTCTCAAAAGTTTCATAGGCTTGTCAAGATCACCCAAAAAAAAATTTTATAAAAAATAAAGGACATCTTCCTGCCCCGCAAGGACTAAGTTGTTTTTTGGGAAAAACAATAAAAAATAACGATCTTAAAATGCTTTGATTTTTTTAAGAAAATCCACACATGTCTTAAAGCAAAAGTAATAATGCAGTTTAACTAACAATTTCTCGTCACACACGGTGCTACTCATGATTTTTACCAACAGTGTCCTGTATGAAGGATATTTGAAGAGAAAGTTGTACTTGGGATAGCACAAGACTTTTGATTGTAAGAATTGGTTATAAATTTTGGTGGTACTGTTTATAGTGTTGATGTATTCCATAAATAACATGAATTAATAATTTGCATAGTTTTTGTATTTGTATTCTTTTGTTTTTGAGAAACGTATACTAGAACGCAATTTTTTAACTTTTTCAAAAAAATTAATATAAGATTTTATGTCAAGTGATTCAGAAGTGGTGTCGAAGATTATCTTCTTTATTTGAATTTTTTGAAAATTTCTGAACATGTATGGGAGATGAGCATGTTCATGGGCGGATGTTGCTCATTTTGTGAACACATCTTAGTTTTGATACAACAATCTCAATACCAAGTTTTATATTTTTGGCTCATATAAACTTCTTTATAGCGTTTTTACTATAGTGGGTTGTATGGGAGGTGGGCGTGTTTAAGGGCGAATGACGACTATTTTACACCTTAGTACACATATAAGTTTTAATATAAAATACATATCTGATAAGTTTTATCCCTGTAGTTCAAATAAAAGCGTCTTTATAATAGTGTTTTCAATGTTGGAATTGTATGGGAGGTGGGCATGTTCATGGTTAGATCACGCCCATTTTTTGTGTACATTGTGTTCAGTTTGATATAAAAGAAATACATTTAAATTTTATTTCGGTAGCTTAAATACAACCGTCTATACAGCGATTTTTATTTTTTAGATTTATGGGAAGTAAGCGTGTCCATGGGTGGATTCCAAAAATATTCAATAGTGCAGATGCTTGGGTTCATGTAAATATGTGAATCAATCTCAACTCCTTCTTAACCTATATTTACAGACAACACATAGACAGATGGACGAACAAGGTGACACTGATCAGGCAACACTGTTGATAAGTCAATCCTCGGACTTCTGGGTCGTAGTTACGTCACTGATCACATTTCTAATAAAAAGCCCCATTTAAACTTTACCCAAGTCGAAGATAATTTCTTGAAAGCTTAAAACAAAGGACTTGAAAGGACTTTGACCGAGCTTCTTATGATCAATTGTGTTGATTATTAAATGTGTTATTAAATGTGTGTGCGTAATTGATCAAGAACTGGACCTACATGTTTTATGCAGTACAGTACTGGCAATATTTACTCTCTGAGGTTTACCATCGAAAGGTGACGGCCGAACAGAAAAATTTATTTCTATTGAAAAAATCTTTTGTCCGAGTTGAGGTTTGAACTCGGCATCTGTTGGTTCACACGCCACACACTTTCCAAGCACGGCCACGGCCGCCACTTACTAGCTTAACTTTTTTAAAATTTTGGATTTGTTGTTTTGCCAATTTAACTTGGTGCCATTCTTAATTCTAGAGTTTTAAAATTTTTCATCGAATTTTGACAAATTAGTCATATAATGGTTTTTTGCATAGTATATTTGTTCATCTTAAATATGAATATATTTCGATTTAAGCTATTTTATAGTGTTGCTTATTACTAAATAACAACTTTAGTTATTTGCTGAGTAAAAGTAAATTTATTCAGTTAATAAAAATTTAAATGCTTTCAAAACAAACAAAAAACCGCAAAAAATGCAAAGCTTCAAAATCAAGTTTAAAATCAAAATTTATTTCTTAGGCTAGGCTGCTTAAACAGACTTAACTCATAATAAACTATTAAAGTTTTAAAATTATAATAATGTTTATTTATATAATAGAAGATTTAAACATAATTTTTTTTTTCAAAAGACATTTTTTCACATATTTATTCGAAATATTGCAAAACACAAACAACAAAATTATATTGCTATATTTATTGAAAACAGTTAACAAACCATTGGCATAAATAATAAACAGTTGCGTTGAAATATCTCTCGAATGCGCAATTATATGCTTCGGCAGATCGCAGATACACATAAATCGTTTTGAATAAAAAATAAAAAAAAAAATTTGCTATCGATAACTATCACACTTTATTTACGAAGGTAAATACAAACAAATATGATATAATTAAAAAAAAAGTATTCACAAAATATAAAGTAATCGTAGAGCAAACAATTAATTATAATGTTGTTGATATATTTCACAGTTTACTGTGGAGGAAATACAGACTAACTAACTACTCGATAAATTTCTTAACTTTACAAGCACACTTTAAATGGAGCGTTTGATCAATTTGTTGTTGTTTTTTTAAACAATTATTGGTTAAACATTTGTTTTATCACAAATATCGTTTAAGCTTTAATGATCAAATATCTAGATGCCATCGTCGAGATATTGAATTTTTTTAAGCATAGCGTACAGATCATTGATCAAGCAAGAATCATTTATTTCATCAAACAGTTGCTCGTTAAAAGTTTTTATGATACGCTCGACTTAGATAAAAGTTATGACTGCTACTTAGAATTGTTGACAGTCAGACAGACAGACAGATACCCAACTGTCCATCAGCCAACAGCAAATCATAAAAATTGTTATTTTTTGCCTACCTGACATGACAGCCAGCGTGCTATACGTATTATTAACGGATTTAAGTATTTCAAAAAGTTGCTATATTTTTTCTCAGCAATTTTGTTTAATGTTTGTTGTTTTTTTTTTGTTTCGAACACCTCAGGGCAAAATCACATAAAGCAAATACTGCTTAGCAATTTTTTTTTTTTTTCGTTTTGTTACAGACACACTCACTCACATACGCTTACAAATAGTCGCACCTGCCTCATGTTATCACAACGATTTTACAATTCTACAAGCCTTAAAAAAAAAAGTATCACTTCACTTTTGCTGCCAAATAGAAATCGCTCGTTAAATATGCTTAAAATTGACATCGATGTGAGAATGATTCTTGCCGCTTGTTCTCGGTTCTTTAGAGTCAAAATTACCAAATAACCGAAGCGTTTCTTTATTTCCCATAAATATACATATATGTATATATAATATGTCAATATAAACATAAGTTTGCCAAAGTATCTTTTTGAAGTTGCCGAGAAAAAAAGAATACGCCGAAGAATAAAAAAAATAAAAAACAACTTGTATATAAATATATAGAAAAACATCTTGTGGTATGCGCGATTATATCGTCGCTGCTGCAAAGTTGAAGGCTTAACAGCCAAAAGCTGGCTTAAGCGCAAACGATACTGTCTGTTGAGAAATTCTTGGAAATGTGATCAGCTTTGATTTTTGTTTAGCAATAAATTAAGAAAAATTTTAAATCAAAATCTTTTGCTTTAATGCTGCTGCATCTTGTCTGGCTGTGGAGATAAGGAATAAAAACATTTATGATAAACTTGGCCAATAAAGTTTACATAAAGCGACTTGCATTTTTAAGTGTTTTTTTTTTAAGAATATTTATGTTTGTATGTATAACGCTAAATTTATAAATATAAACAGGTATGAAAGCAAAAAATATGTCTCAAGACCGGTCAAGGGCATTTATTTAAATTGATGTTGGCAACTGTGGCGAATTTTTTAATTCCCACTCTAATGGAAATGACATGCTTAACATGATAGGCCCATTTCTCAGTTAAACAAAAAAATTAAATTTGTTTCAATGAAATTAAAATTTATATGCAAGTTAAATAAGTTTATTCGATGTTTGTATGTTAGTAGAATTAATAAAATTAGGTGTTTTTTTTTTTCTTGAACTTACGTTGAACTTGATTGATGTATTGCTAGGCAAAAAACAAATAGTTATTTATAAGTTTTTATTTGATTTGGCTAATTTTATTTATTTTTATTTTTTTCAATAACGGTATCTTTATAGGTTTATATACAGCTGTGGAAAAATATATAACACACATGGTTTTTCAGGGTTAATGAGCGGTCAAAGAAACAGTTGTCTGGTATGCTGTTGGTGTGTTCTGTAATGCCTTCGCGGCTACTTCAAATGTTTCACGAAATAACTTCGAAAGCAAAATTTCGAAGTTTTATTTGCCTGTAAACTAAAAATAAGATTCTTTAAATCCATCATGGTACTTTTCAATTCCTTAATTTGAAATTATAAAATTCCGATTGAAATCGGTCCAGGCGTTTTTGAGGAGTTATTGAGTCTTAAAAATGCACTACTTAAAGCGCCCTTTTGCAGAAGTCTTTGGAATTTTTTATCTTGGGTTTTGTCTTGGGTGGAGTTGAACGTTCATACCAAATTTAATTAGAATCGGTACAGGTGTTTAAGAGTTATTATGTCTTTAAGTAGGGACATAACATTCGCGGCATAGAAAACAGACCTTTTTTTAAAAATTCATAACTCAGTCAAAAACAAACATTTTTCCAAAAGTTTTTTATTATTGTAGAAAATTGAACAAATTACAAAAAAAAAAAAAAAAAAAAAAATATTTTTCACTCCAACCATGATATAAGGACTCAGGTAGACTTATTAGAATGACAGCAAAAATTGGCATACCTATGCTGTAAAAATACGATGCTGCCATATCTTTAAGCCATAATCCAATTTTTCAGTAAAATACGTATATGTAGACCTTAATAATAAATAGAATGTACAATTATAATAGAATTAAGAATTATAATAGAAAAACTAATTAGAAAGAGGTAATGAAAGAAATAAGTTAAGCTGTTGCGAACAAATCAAGTAGTTGATTAGAGATGAGTGATTTTTTTAAGGATGTTTTCGAGATAATTTCTCCACGCAAGAAGAAAAGAGAAGAAGGCTAATAATAAATTAGTGAAAATATTGCTTCTTTTTTTTAACTCGTTTTCTGTTTTTTTAACTCCTTTATTATTAAGTTGTAGTGTCAACATTTTTTATGACCTGAATTTTAAAATCAAGATGCGTTTATTATAATAAGAAGAACTGCAAAAGTACCGTTATCTTAAAAACCCTACAAATGAAAAAAAATTTTTATGATTTTTGTGTTTTGGAGATCCAGACTAACTCATCCGTATATGTGGCGTTCTTGGTATTTCCCAGCTGTAAAGCAGTGTTATCAAACAAAAATAAAGTTGCTTTGTATATTATTATATAAGTTTTACCCTTTTGTCCCACACAAAAAATTCCAAAAATATGAGATTTTGAGAGATATTATTATTTTGTTTGTTTTCCCGCAGCTTAAATATATAAGCCTTTTTATAAAGTTTTAAATTTTGGGGTTGTTGGGAGGTGGGCGTGTTAGATTTTGTATGACGCCCATTTTTCTAGCATATCTCAGTTTCGACATAGAATACACAAATACCGAATTTCTGTCTTGTAGCTTTAATATTAGCCTCTTTATAGATTTTTCAATTTTGGGGTTCTATGGGAGGTGGGCGTGTTAATGGGTGGATGACGCCCAATTTTATAACACACCTCAGTTTTGACATTTATTACACAAAAACCGAGTTTCCATCTTGTAACTTTAATATTAGCCTCTTTATAGATTGTTAAATTTTGGGGTTGTATGGGAGGTGGGCGTGTTAGTGGGTGGATGACGCCCATTTTTCTAAAACACCTCAGTTTTGACATTGAATGCACAAATACCGAGTTTCCATCTTATAACTTTAATATTAGCCTCTTTATAGATTTTTCAATTTTTGGGTTGTATGGGAGGTGGGCGTGTAAGTGGGTGGATGACGCCCATTTTTCTAGCACACCTCAGTTTTGACATTGAATACACAAATACCGAGTTTCCGTCTTATAACTTTAATATTATCCTCTTTATAGATTTTTCAATTTTGGGGTTGTATGGGAGGTGGACGTGTAAGTGGGTGGATGACGCGCATTTTTCTAACACACCTCAGTTTTTACATTGAATACACAAATACACAGTTTCCGTCTTGTAACTTTAATATTAGCCTCTTTATTGATTTTTCAATTTTGGGGTTGTATAGGAGGTGGGCGTGTTAGTGAGTGGATGACGCCTATTTTTCTAAAACATCTCAGTTTTAATATAGAATACACATATAAAATATACCAAATTTCAGTATTCTAGCTTAAATATTAGCTTCTTTGAAGAGTTTTCAATTTTTGGGTTGTATGGGAGGTACGCGTGGTTTTCATCCGATTTAGCCCATTCTCGAACTTGACCTTAGTTTTTTTAAAAAAAGCTTAAATATCGAATTTCATTACTATAGCTTCAAAATTGCGGCTGTAATCGTGTCGACAGACAGACGGACAGACGAACAGACAGATGGACATGGCTAAATAAAATAAAAAATTCGTCAAAAAATGAACCCGCTAGTGCCACCACAACCAGTAAGAAAAACATGGTTTCGAGATAAACGCGTTCAAAGTTTGTGAACAAAGAAAAATGCAAGGAAAAATAAAAATGCGCTCTCTCTGTAACTTTTGAACCCGTAGGAATTTTTCCATGAAATCTTAGAATGCTAAGAATATTTACTAAAATACAAAATTAGAAAAAAAAGTCGATTTAAAAAACCGGCTAAGGTCATGTGCCCCGCTAAAACGCATGACTTAAAGTACCACGCCCATATAATTCTGCCCACTTTTTTACACCCCCCTATGATCTTTCTCTCTATGAAACGTACTGGTTGTCCAAATTTCAGCTCAATCGGATAAACGGTGCGCGAGCCTATACGGAACAGACAGACAGACAGACGGACAAACATTTGATTTTATATATTAGATTTAAGCAAAATATAGAAGAAAATTTGTTTTGCTTTGCATTATTTAAGACAGTGACATTAGACCATTATTTGGGGGATTTTTGATAGCAAAAATATAAGTCCTTAAAAAAAATGTTTCTACACTATAAACATCTCTCTCGAAATTGGTTTTTAATGGTTTGGGATAAAAATTTTCCTAACGCAAATGTATTTTTACAAAAATCCCGTTTTAAAAATTTCCATTTTAAAAATTCACCTTTCTGTTAAATTCACATATAAAAATTCCCCCTTCACAAAAATCCTTTTTTAAAATTTCTGCTTCACAAAATTATGCTCAGCTGTATGTTGATTAGATACTCCTCTCTCGATTCCTATGAGTAGTAGCGATGCATCAATTTTTTTTTTAAGCTTTCAACCAAGGATTTCAAGTGTCAAATTTATTCAGTCAAGTCTGCCATGGTTCGGAAATGGGGAGGTAGATAAGTAGAAGAGAAAGTGATATCAAGTGAAACATATGTAGAATGTTTTATGTGTGGCGGAGTACTATATCAACATGCGGATTTGACTCTGAGGCAAGTGTTATACCTTTACCTCAGTCAATTCCAGTTATAAAACAATCTCATTCCACAATTATCTCTACCACCAACTTCATTTCCAAAGTCGTATATATTGATGAATTTTTAATTTCACTTGATTAGAAATGAGGAAAGAATAAAAGAAAGGTAAAAGCGTAGGACCATGGTTAAACCGGGATTCGAACCCCGGATCCTCTGGGTTGGCAGTCAAGCACGCTAACTACTCGACTACCGAGGCCCCAAAGATGCAGGGAAGTGCAGAACTGTGCATCACCACAGCCTTACTCCGGAGCTCTATACCATTCTACATTGACGGATGCACTAAATGTCATTCTATTCTGAGTACTATAACACTATATAAGTGTTTAAAATGGAGTTCTTTCCGGGTACTGTCTGATATGAACATATGCTCTCCGGCTGGGCATTGAAGCCAGCGTCTACTGCAAAAGCTGTAGCAACAGTGAAGAAGAATATAGCGTGGAGTATCTCTTTTGCAACTGCCCTATCTTAAGCAGAAGGAAACTTCTTGTCTTAGGATGACCATTCATACATTCACTACGAATCTCGGAAGGCAAGCCGAGACCTTGCCTTGTTATTCGAGGGTTGGAGTGTTGAGTTTTTAAAACATTTCACGGGGAAAACCATAATATTTTTTTGTAATATTTTTTTTAAAAAATGTTTAATATTAACTCAGTTAATCCGGTAAAAAATTTCTCTATTTTTGATAATAGCAATTTTCTCTTTTTCAAATAAAATTTTCTTCAATTAGAATAAATTTTCACATTTTCGAAGAAATATTTCTTTACTTCTAGGAAATTGAAATATTTCAATGTCTCTAATAATGATAAGTATTTTTCTCGCACAAAAAATTTCTCATTTATAAAGAAATTTTATTGAAAATGAAAAACTTTTCTTATATTTTGATAAAAAATTCACTATGAGAAGTATTTTCTTCAGACCACAAATATTTTCTCAAAAAAATAAATATTTTTCTCTAAAAACGATATATTTTTCTATTTCATGGAAGCTTTTTATAATTTTTAGAGAATTTTTAGTATCGCAATTAGAGAATAGCATTCTTTGGAGCAAAGTCTATACCATTTTTCTCTAAATATGATGCCTTTTTTATCATATTCCGAGACATTTTTTTCTGAGTGTACCATTAAATTATCGTTAACTGTATCTCAGTGAAAGTGTGAATGACTGGCATGCGGAGGACGTTGGTTTGTATCCCGACTGTGTTAGTATAAAAGTAAATTTAATTGTTATTGGAATTCCGATTCCAATTTAATGATTCTGTGGGTGCTTGAACGAAGAAGTAACCTCCGAATTAAGTTTGTGCTTAAATCTCCTTAAAAAAATTGTTGTCTTATATAGAGCATTTTCTTCTGAGTTCCAATTCTTTCTTGGAAATATTTTTTTTTAAAACTCTTCCTTCCATTACATTTTTTTTAAAACAAGGTAGAGCTATAAAGAAACAAAAAATTCTTTAAATAAATCCTTTTTTGATTGTCTCTTTAAAGAAATAAATTCTTGTGCCTATGCAACTAGAATATTTTTGTTCACTTTGCTCAAGCACAAACTTGCTTAAAGCAACTCAAAATCGTGCTCTATACTTTTTCAAGCATGTTTTGTTTTTAGGGGGGACATGACATTGGTCGTTTTTTTAAATCGACTTTTTTTATAATTTTGTATTTTAGTAAATATTGAATTTTTTTTTTTATTTTTTTAAATTTGATTCGCTATCGTATGACACGAGGTTTTTTAATTTTTTTTTTCGATTTTTTAAGAATTCTCAATGTCAATATTTTTTTTTCGAAAAAACACACTTTCACCAAAAATTTAAAAATAATTAAAAAAAAAGCTCCTGTCATACGATAACCAATTTTGTTAAGATTTAAAAAAGTCATTTTTTTCCAGATCGGACAATTTTTGCGACTCCTAGCTGTAAAAGAGAATTTCGTGGAAATGGAATTTCATAAATGAGAATTTTAAAATAGGTTTATTATGAAAACAATAAAATTTGTAAAATGGAATTTTGTGAAGGTGAATTTTGATGCGGGGAATTTCGAACCACTTCCATTTTTAACGTGTACTTTTTGAAATGAAACTTCTTAGGACACGATTCGATATTTAAGCCTAGTACTATGCTCGATTGCGTGAAATTTCGCCGGCAACAGCCATTTATTTGTTGCGTGAAAATTTTGACAGATATTTTGTTGCGAACGAACAGCTGATGATCAGCTTCGACAAAATGTAAATAAACAGCCACAATTTATTAGAGGAAAAGCAGAAAATCATTTAAGTTCTTTAATTTTCATATTTGTGATTATATAAATGTAAAATAAATATTTATACAAGTATGCATGTTCTTTGTTGTGGAGCAGAACAAGTCATTAGTTTATGGCAGTCTGCAAGCTGCGAAGTTTTGCGACCGCCAACACCGCGGGAAGGTGCATTCGTATTAACAATTTCCAACAACTGCAATTATTAGTTGCAAAACTTTAGAAATAGTACAAAAAATATAATTTCAATTACAAACTGTTCTTTTGCTTGCACTTTTTCTTAAATTAAATGACAACTGACACTTTTCACGGCAAAATAAATGGTCGGTTCAATTAAATTGCCGTGAAAATAATATTGCTAGATGCATGTTGCTGAACATTGTAATAGATTTTCCGCAGCGAAGCATAGTACAGCTTTGATGAAAAAGTTGTGAAATATTCACGCTTGTTTCACAGCTGTCATTTTTTGTATGGAGATTTGGGTGGAATTTCACGTGAAGCCGAACAGAGTACTATGCTTTAGACGAGAATTGAGAGTGAAATTTCAAGGTCTCGTTTTATTAAACGTTTCGTTTTTTCAATGTTGCTTCATATACCTATACGCTCAAGGATGCTCCCTATAAATTCGCTAGCATTAGTTTAGTTGAAAGGTGGAAAGATAGAGCAATGATGGTGAATATTTATTTTAAATTCGAACACAGTTCGAAACCGTCGGGGAACACAAACGGAGGAAGATATGTATGTAGAACGTTTAAAAAATTTTGAATTATCAGCTTCATCAAAACTCATATTGCTCATCTTATCTCATATCTTTTCCATCGCTTTTTAATTCATCATTTCAATACAAAAACTAACAAATGCTAAACAAACTAAAGCGAAACCTTCTATTACTCATACTCTAAAACCAAAAGCCAAATATGGCAACACCATATATGTCATATAAATATAAATAAAAATACTTCTTATTAAATTTTTTGTTTAAAAAATAAAATTGTTTTAATTTTTGATTAAGTTGTTCGCAAAAAGGCAATACAAGTTCAACAAAAAATATTAAAATTTATAGTAAAATTAACTTTTAAGCATGTGTTGTTTTCGACCAGTTCGAAGCAAATTCAAACACACAAAAAGACCGTTACTCCTCAACTATGAGCTGTTAAGATTAAAAATAAAACTTTCAAAAATAAAAACACTTTAACTCAAGTTTTTAACCACATTCATCCACTTATAACTGCCTTACAAGGCATGAAAACCAAAGTAAAAAAAATAAAAAATATCTAAAAAACCAACAACAGCAGCAACAATGAAATTAAAAACATGTTAATGTGTCCATAAAACATCCTACATTAGAAATTTGAATTTAATTTATATATGATTTGTAGACGCTTTGATTGGCAGTTTTTTTGCGCATTGAACAGTGATGGCCAAATTGAGAAAATGATATGGATTAAATTAAGTGGAGCAAAAACAAAAAAAAAAAAAAAATAAAAAGCAAAAAAAAAACACTTTAAAAATTTATCTTTTTCAAATTTTAAAAGAACTCTGTTAGAAATAATGAGTAAGTTTGCTCTCATCAAAGAAAAATCGTTACAATCGTTTGCAATTTTTGAAGAAGATTCATTTTTGAATATTTCTTATTTTATGTTTAGAAAATTTCAAATTGCTCTTTTGTTTAAATCGTCAATTGCAAGTTAGTACGACAAAAGTATTTTTATCATTATTGTAGTAAGAGTTTTTCACAATTATGTCCGATGTATTAAACCTATAGATTTAAACTAAATTCAGTTGATTTAAGTTGGGTTGGTTTGGATGCAAATGTGTTATGTCTGTTATGCTTAAGAATTGATTTTTTTGGGATTTCTGTGTTACATCTTGAACAGATTCTCGTTTCTTGAGGTCAACATATTTATTGCAGCAACGTTTCATTAAGTTTGTAAAGTCGCCAAGTTGCAATTTAATTAATTTTATAAATTTGTTAAACATATCCAGCCAGCAACCACAACAACAAAACTCACAAATCAAAGCTAATGGCAAATATATTAAAGCTTAATACACACATTTTGTAGGTGACAGCCTTGTGTAGGTGACAATAACTCTGGCACATTTCAACCACGTTCACCGGTTTGTTAAATTAATTTTTTTTTTTTCTTATTAATTAATAATCAAATCAAAGAAACCAGTTAATAACCGAAAACCACAAATTTGCAAAAAAAACTTCAAAAAGTAAGCAAAAATAATTTATTGATTTCTTTCTTTCTGTTCGCAGAGCAACAGACAAATTATTGAAACAAACAAAAGATTTCATATTTAAATGCAAAGCAATGATTTAAGCAAAATTTGTAATATTAAAGAATTCAATAAAGAACACACACACACACACACACACACACACACACACACACACATACAAACACACAACATTTTTGCACACTGACTTTAAACAAATTAGTCGTAGTTTGTATGCAAATGCGCGCCTGCGCACAATCATTTCACATTGAGATTTATTATGCAGCAAAAACAAAAATTAAAAAAAAAAACAATGGGTTGCCACAAACAGTGAAGACACTTGAATTAAACACCCTCTGTTGTTGCATAAATTGAATCTTCGCTGAGGCTACCGAACATTCCACTTGCATGCGGCGCACAGTGTAACGTCTGCATATAAAGGATGCACAAAAAGTGATTTTGGTTTAAAATGCTTTTGGAACATCAAAACTGAATCAATGTCTTCTTCTTAACGGTTCTGATGGTAGAAGCCATCGCTCTAAATATTTCATATAAGACTTTTTTTTATATTTTCCGGGAATCTATATCTAAATTTCTGTAAATAAAACTTTAAAAGTTAAAGAAGTTTAAAAAATGTTATTCTTGAATCGATAGAAAATCAAAGAAGGCTGAAATTTAGAATTAGGTCAAAATAGACTAAGAAAGACTTTCTGCAACAAACCATCTCATAGTTTCTTGATTGGTAAGCCAGATCGAAATTTAGATTTCATCGGACACTGACTCAAAGAAAGACTCTTAGAAAATATATCTGCATGATTATTTGGATCGGAGAAATCACCATGGAGCAATTTTGGTTCTCCTGAACCCCTGTTTTGGTCAAAATATCAAATTTTTCGCATGTTACTTTTTTTTCTTCAGAATGAATACCCAAGATACACAAAAAAGTGAAGATTTAAATAGTACACAAATATTGTTAAATATGTTTTCCATGTTATTTGTACATGTACTTAAATACATGTTTAAGCTTGTTGGAAAATTATTGAGCTCTTCTGCCTATTGATATTTCGTATGATGTGTTTAACCGAAACTAAGTTCCACAATTATATAAAACATAAGAAGTTGATATCCAAAAGGCTTTTTTCAGCTTAATTATTATTTAATTGCCATGATTACTGTTCGATTTTGACATATCTTGGTATAAATGAGTTTTTAGGTAAGCAAAATCGAATTCTGGTAACCGGTTCTTAGTAAAGTATACGGCAGAGGGCAAAAATTCATGGTTTTAGAAAATATATATTTTTAAACGCTTATAAAATACGTATTAATCACGGTACTCAGTTTGGGTTAACCACACCATACGATAAACCAATGGAAAGAAGAGCTCAATATTTTTTCAATAAGCTTAAATGCTCAACGTCCAATGAAATGCTGGAAAATAAGTGAAATAAAAATTCACGAAGAGTTTTTTTGATTACTAACTTTCCATTTATAAAATCATAGTGTTCAAATTTGCAACAAATGCAATGAAAATATGGCGGCCGTGGTGCTAAGTGTGTGGCGTGTGCACCAACGGGTCCCAAGTTTAAGGCACCAGGTGAGGTTTGAAAAGATTTTTAATAAAAATAAATTTTTCTATTCATCCGTCACCTCTCTGATCTGTAGCACATTATTATAATAATCCATATATTTTTTGTTATAAGCCTTTTAATGTTCCGTCTGTGACGAAATTTTTTTAAAACAATTTTCTGAATACGAAATTTTTAATTTTTGAAGTGAAACTTCTTTGGCGGCGAGTGAAATGTCAAGGTCCTTTTTCGTGACGCTAGGCTAACGTTTTCAATTCATTTGAAAATTAAAAAAAAGTTACTGGCGCTGCCTAGAATTGAACCCCGAACATCGTTGCTTATGAGCCGGAATCTAAACGTTTACGCCATGTAGGAACATGATTAATTGCCAAACAAAATGTAATTAAAACTGAACGCGTAACATACTGAAAATAACATAATTAACATTAACATTAGATTAATATTAACATTAGATAAACATTAACATTACATTATTAACATAACCGTAACATTAATTTTTATCCTACAAATTGAAAACAGGAGCAGAACGCGTTCGTGAATATAGAGAGCGAATTAGAGCTCTTAAGAATACAGCCGCAGCTGGGTCTGCAACTAATGATGAAGGTAAGGTGGTTGTAACAATGGCTGAGTTTCAAAATGTATTTTTACGAAACATCAGTGTCTTTTGGTGAATCTACAAAGAACCAATCCCAAAAAACGCACTGATGCAACTCAACAAAATTTTAAAGCCAACCAAGTTGATGCACTCAACAATCAACGTTCGATGCTTTATGAGGCCCTCTATCAACATAGCAATTATTATGATCAGGAAGCAGGAGGTAATAATGAACAAGATTTGCCTCTGCTTTCGAAGGCTCCTTCAAAGAGTACTATGCAAATGCAATCCAGCATTCAAAAAGTAACAATGTTGAGAAAGCATTCGAAAGCAACTAAAACACCAACTGAACTAAAACAAGTACCGAAAATAACTGTTATTTTCAATTTTTAAATGAAAAAAAATTGTCGAAAGACTTTTTCAAATATACCATTATGTTACAAATGTCCTCAGCCTCACAAATATTAAGTCGCTTTTAAATTTGAAACTGATTCTTTAAAAGTTAATTTCTTGTCTTGTATATTTCGAGGAAAAATTAAGGTTACTTTTGACTTTTATTTTATCGGTCAAAAATAGCAGTTATTTTGTGACTTTAATTTTTTCGGTCACAAATATCAAGCAATTTGTGTTTTCTTAAAGGCCGCTTGACAGATTGACACCATGTGTAAAATGTCTCACCGATGAGATGAAAATAATAATAGCTGTGTTTTTTATCAAGCGAGTAGTTAAAAAACGACCGCTTATCATATGTATACTCGCTTAAATAACACAGGAAACTGTTACTCGCTTAAAAGTTTGCCGACCAAACGAAAAAAAATGCTTCCAAGTTATGTTTCAATAATTGTATAAATTTCCTACAAAGGTGGCAACTATATCTGATTGATAGTCAATAGTGATGTATGAAATGAACATTTTTTGTACCAAATACTTTTCACGAAATACTCATAATTTGCTTTAGATCAATATTTCAATAAAAATACATAATAATTTAACAGGTAAGATAAACAAAATTTATCAAATATACTCATTATGTAAAACTATGTTATTTGCTTAAGCTTTTAGCACTGAAAATATTTTGAGTATCGGGTTTGTTTTCAGAACCGAGTCTCCAATGCTTAAAATCTGAAAATTTATGCATCACTAATTGTCAGAACTTTGATATATAAAATAAATTTGTCAAAAATTGTTTACAAAAATTTGATCAGAACATAAACAACGTCTTTGACTTTTCAGAAAATGCTTCCAAGTTTTAAAAAAATTCTTAAGCGAGTAAGCAGTCGTTTTTTGACTACTCGCTTGGTAAAAAACACAGCTAATATCAACATTTTTTTATAAATAATAATATCAACCTGATATTTTTGACCGAAAAATAAACGGCAGAAAATAACTGTTATTTTTGCCCAAAAAAGCTATAAGGCACAAAAAACTGTTATTTTTGTCGGAAAAAATAAAAATTAAGAGATAAAAGTTAATATGTGACACTTTCGACAAAAACCATATTCGGTACGGTCCCTGGATGCAAATATTGAATCAACAAACTAGTATTCCATTTCGTATTGATTGAATTTCTTTTCAGATACTTTCTCTCTCTATTTCACACTAAAATCTCTCTTATTTCTTACTGTAAAAGAAGTTTCACTTCTGCCACATGTACGTTGCTACACGCGAGTTTTTTTTAAAAAATACATTTCTTATATTAAAACTTTTCTCTGACTAAAATGCTCAATCAAATATAAAAACTTTAATTTTTTTTATAAAAAAATAATATTGCTGAGACGCAATCTAAATTTAAAAAATGCCTTACTTTGATGGATAAAAACTATCAAATAAGTAAAAACAAGTAAGTTTTTCTCATCAATATTAAAATATTTTCTTACATCTTTGAAAAAATATAAAAAACTTACCATATGTTTACTATTTTTTGAAAAAATAATTTTTTGTTTTTTGTTTGAGTGACTGACACTTTATTGATAAGAATTTCTTATGATTTAAGTGAAGAAATGATAAATTTAAATTTTATATATAATAGCTGTGTTTTTTATCAAGCGAGTAGTTAAAAAACGACCGCTTATCATATGTTAACTCGCTTAAATAACACAGGAAACTGTAAGTCGCTTAAAAGTTTGCCGACCAAACGAAAAAAAATGCTTCCAAGTTATGTTTCAATAATTGTATAAATTTCCTACAAAGGTGGCAACTATATCTCATTGATAGTCAATAGTGATGTATGAAATGAAAATTTTTTGTACCAAATACTTTTCACGAAATACTCATAATTTGCTTTAGATCAATATTTCAATAAAAATACATAATAATTTAACAGGTAAGATAAACAAAATTTATCAAATAAACTCATTATGTAAAACTATGTTGTTTGCTTAAGCTTTTAGCACTGAAAATCTTTTGAGTATCGGGTTTGTTTTCAGAACCGAGTCTCCAATGCTTAAAATATGAAAATTTATGCATCACTAATTGTCAAAACTTTGATATATAAAATAAATTTGTCAAAAATTGTTTACAAAAATTTGATCAGAACATAAACAACGTTTTTGACTTTTCAGAAAATGCTTCCAAGTTTTAAAAAAATTCTTAAGCGAGTAAGCAGTCGTTTTTTGACTACTCGCTTGGTAAAAAACACAGCTAATATAAAGCCAAGAAATTCTTCTCATTAAAGTAAAACAATTGGAAAGTTTGTTTTAATTGCTTTTTGAACATAATTGTTGCTATAAGTTCGAGGGAAACCTATTCAGACCAACCCCTTAGGTCTAACGGATTGTGACTATGTTCGGTATGTATGTTTTTCTTTATTTTCCTAGCCTTTTCACTAAGTTCTGTTAAGATCGGTCATGTTTTGTATATACCATAATATATCATATACAATTTGTATAAAGAACCATAGGAGGTAACCTTAGGGTCTAATCTATTTCAAGCATTTTCAGTACAAATCTAATAATCTATTTGACTAATTATATGATAAGATCGGTCTACTTTTTATACATACCTCCCATACAAAATCATGTTAAAAATAAATAAAGGTCTGAATGAGGTTGAATTTTACATTTTTTCTTATTAGATTCAACTAACCGAGCATTCGTTATTTGATTATCAAAGGAGCACTTCTTCTGTTTTAATTATGCAATTGGGGTAAATGTTTCTTCTTTACTACATTTGACCCGGCACACTGGAACCATTTTCACCCCATAATTTTTATGTTTTGACATTACATATAGATTTGTATGCATTTACTATATATGTTGTTACTTATTTAATTACATTTTTGGACTATGAAACTTCTTTTTTATTAAAAAATCTACAAAAAAACTTACTTAAAGCGATGTACCAGAGAAAGTTGCCGAATAAGGTTTAAAATTCTTTAAAAAAAAGTAAAAATCCAGCATTCTTCTCAACAAAAACTGTCTCGAGAATATTTCTGTACACATCCGACCACATCTTCTCAAAAAAAATTGTCTCGAGAATGTTTCTGTCAACATCCGTATTTATTATATACCGATTTCGTAGTTCAGTTATCTTAATTTATAAGATTTGTTTTTGTCATGAGTTTTGTGCATTGACGTTCCACTGTGCGGCTGTACCTCAATACACACGCGCTGATATATAATTATAGATATGTATGTGGTGTTTTTTGTCTTGCAATAAATATACTAAGCATTTACGTAGCTTTATATAAACTGTTGTTCTCTGTTTGTTGGCAACAATTTTCGAAAAAAAAAAAATAAAACAACTTTAAGCAGTGGGTGTTAATGTTAAAAATTGTGCTTTATTCATTGTTTTTTTTAAGATTTTCTTTTTTTTTTGCAAAACCCACACCAACATTGGCCACAACAATTGCTCACCAATATAAAACAACAATAGCAGCGCTAACTACTATTTTGCTACTATTTACTTGTTTAACCAAAGGTAAAAATATGCACTTAAAAACAGCAAAGAAAAAAAAAACTTTTTAATTCTTGTCACCACAATCATCATCAAATCGACATAAATCACTTCATTTTATAACCGAGTGCGTTGTAGAAAAGAAACATGACTTAATTTGTTAATTACTCTAATTTACAAAAAAAAAAAAAAATAAAAAAAATATGTGCTAAAAAACATTTTGGTGGCAACACCATAAGTATTATTAATGTTATAACAATTACCATGTTTTTCATTGCTGCCAACCTCGTATGTTGTTCACGTTATACCAGATAAAACAGTTTAAGGAAATTTTTCCACACATACCTATATGACGACGACAACTTTTTTTTCACATTAATGTGCATGTCTCAGCTTGTTTTAATGTAGTTTTTAAGCCTTGCCATATTTGGCAAACATGTTCGCCACCACTTCCCAAACATACGTGTGCATGTTTCAAGTTTCACTCTATTGTAGGTTTTTGTTTTGTATATTTTCCCCCCTTTGCCCCCTCCCCCCTTAAACTAAGAATTCTATATTTTTCAACAATTTTCATTTGTTGCTTAACATTCTAGAGGAAGCATTTTTCTGTTATTTTTTTTTCATTTAGTTAATCTAACAATTAATGCCCTGTTGTTAAAACAGCTGTTTTTGTTTATCTTATGATCTTGCGAAGATCGATCAATTAAGTATGATTGATAGAATTTTTTATTTTTTTTTTTTTTATTGTACTTACAAGTTGACATACATATAATTGTTGTAATTGCCTATTTGTCATTATTTGTGACTTTTGTGCATTTCCGGAGCAATTGTTGTAAACATTTCCTTGAATAAAATAGAGGCGGAAAGAATGTGGTTGATCGAAAATATTTGAAAAATGTTTTTGTAAAAATTGTTGGACTAAGGAGTTCCCTTTTGCCAAATGAGAGTAGTTTAGAAAATATGCCAATTGATAATTTATTTATATATTACTAAGCATTTTGGCCAACCCCCAAATCTTTTGGTACAAGCTCGAGTCGTGCATTTTTTCGAGTTGCTGATTTTTAATCCAAAATGATGCCTCCTGCCACCTTGCTTTTCAAATCCCATTCTTATATTTTACTAACTTTAAATAAATTTGAATTTATTTTAGTTATTTTTTTAAAATTTAACTAAATAACTAAAATAAATAATTTTTTTTTAGTCTCTCTTGTTTCTTATTTTAGGGAGCACAGCACCACTTAAGTTAAAAGTTTTATTTAATTTTATTTCAAGTCGTAAAAAAGAAAACTAAAAAGTAATTGGACATTTAACTACAGCATAAACTACGTAAGGAAGATCAAAAACAAGTCCATCTCATATACAAAACAAAGTTATTAAAACGGAAAACTGAAGAAAATGCATTCAAAATTTTTCTTACTTACTTACTTAGGGCCGTTTTATTCTTTGGAGTCATATTATTTATGACTCCGAGCTCAGCCCGGACTTTATCTTATAGCTTGAAATTTTTCATATGGCATCATTCTCATTAACCTCATAACCTCATCTTGGGAAAAATCGTCTTCAAATCAGTGCCGAAACATTTTCATGGGATTATGAAATTATGGGATCAATTTATGAGACAATTGCCCTAACGTGACTGGTTCAGTGACAGTTCTTATTTAGCCTATCAGAAGACAGGTTCGATATAATTAAGAACGGGACCGATTGTTTTTTAATATGTTTTGCTACAGTTATCTTATCGTTATCACTATATCAGTGGAAGCATGCTTGACTGTCATGAGGAGAACGTGGGTTCGTATCCTGGCTGTGTAAGATTCAAAATATAAATTTAATGTTTTAAATTCTAATGCAGTTGCATTAACTGCTTGGTCGAAAATAACCCTCAAATAAGGTTAAAATATAAGAAAAAATTGTGTATTTTTATTTAAAAAACAAGTAAAGAAAGTCTAAAGTCGGTCTAGGCCGGCTATAAAATACCCTAAGCCTACTTTTCAAAAACAAAAATAATTTTATTGTAAATGGGCGTGTCCGTGGGTGCATGAAGCCTATATTTTATATGCATTAAAATGTTGATGAAAAATTTACACACACCAAGATTTATTCCTGTAGCTCACAGTTAATGCCTTTATTGTGCTTTCGCTATGGGAGGTGGGTGAGTTTATGGACGGATTACTCCCAATTTTTGAACACACCTTAGTTTTGGTATGAAAAACATACATACCAAATTTAAATTCTCTATGACAAACATAACCTTATTTATTGAGTTTTAAACTTTTTGGGTTGTATGGGAGGTAGGCGTGTTCGTAGGCGGATGACGTCCATTTTTCAAAACCATCTTTGTCTTGTCATAAAAAACATACGTGCCAAATTTTAGCTCTGTAGGTTAAACACAGGCTTATTTATTGCGTTTTCAATTATTGGGTTGTATGGGAGGTGGGCGTGTCCATGAACGGATGACGTCCATTTTTCGAAGACATTTTTGTGTTGGTATAAAACACATACATACCAAATTTTATTGTTGTAGGTTAGTTATAAGCTGAGTTATGCAGTTTTCAATTTTTACGTTGTATGGGAGGTAGGCGTGTTCGTGGGTGGATTCCAAAAATATTCAATAGTGCAGATCCTTGGGTGCATGTGACCATGTGTTTCATTCAATTATCTCTACTCCTTCTTCTTATCCTGTGTATACGGACAACACACAGACGGACGGACGGACAGACGGACAGACGGACAGACGGACGGACGGACGGACGGACGGACGGACGGACGGACGGACGGACGGACGGACGGACATGAATAGCTCGACTCACGAGGTGACGCTGATCAAGAATATATATACTTTTCTATACCGGACTCGCTTCGTTCTATGCGTTACAAACGTTTGCACAAAGTTAATATACCCTGACCTTTCAGGTTTAGGGTATAACAAAAAAATTATTTTCAATAAAAAAATTCTTTGGTGGACCGGCTGCTGATTAGGTCCAAAGGTATCAATAACGTGTCAATTGCCGATATATTTTTGAACCAGTTTTAGATTGGTCCAAAGGTATCAAGCCGGTGTCAATTTACCCCAGGCAATTACAACGTCATGTAAAAGAGACTGATTTGTTTCATATGTTGGTGGCAGAATTAGGTCCGGTCACTATCACTTTGGAAGCTTTCACGTGATAGGTTCTGATCCGGTTATTTTCTCCGTAGGGGGGTTTCACAACGACTTCCATATCTTCAATGTACGCAACAGCATTCACAAGACGTTATTGAGCAAAAAAGTAGGGTGGCATGACGTGCTCTTTATTATTCAGAACATGTAGAGGAACCGAACATAGCCACCTGTCATTTCATTGGCTCACTATTTGCTCTTGGCCCACATTTTTGGCGTCCGAATAAAACCAGTGCATACCCGGTATTATTAGATGTTTAAAAGTCACTGTACCCGCATGAATCTAAAATTGTTCCGTCATTAACTAACCTTTGGATGTTACGAAGGACTTGCATCTAATATCTTATGACTTATGAGACTCAGAATATTGAAAGACTCAGAATATTGAAAGACCCATATCTGTCTTATTGGCTTTCAGGGGTCTTCATCAGGAATTCAGTAATGCACGGGATTAGCTTTACAAACTGAGATATTCTAGTACTGTCAGGATGTTTGTGAATTTTTTTGCACTTTTACCCCTTTTACATTAGTCAAGAATTGAAGTCAATTTTCTGAGCTTGTAGGCCAATTCGCCGCAAATAGGAAGCGATGAAAGAGGAAAAAGTTGACGGTACACAGTCAAGTGTACTGGCAAGTTTTTCGAACTCGAAAAATTGCTTCCATTTATTGACTAGTGTAAAAGGGGACATAGTAACAATTTCCACATAATTCTCAGATGTTTTCAACTCTTGACGAACTTGGTGAACAAAGATTGTCCCCTTTTACACTAGTCAAGAAATGGAAGCAATTTTTCGAGTTCGAAAAACTTGCCAGTACACTTGACTGTGTACCGTCAACTTTTTCCTCTTTCGTCGCTTCCTATTTGCGGCGAATTGGCCTACAAGCTCAGAAAATTGACTTCAATTCTTGACTTATGTAAAAGGGGTAATTGTTTGATTTCAAGATTGCCGTGTTTCGCTTATAAAACGTCTTAATTTTCTTTAAAAGCAGATTTTTGCATCAATTTTTAAAAAATTACCTAATAATATCAAAATGTATCAACTTGTGGTATGAATCAACATTTCACAACTTGACAAAAATTAAAAATTGTTGAGATAGCAAAATTTCATAATATTTAAATTGGAAAAAGTCAACTGAGCAACGTCAACAGAAATTCATCGTATATCCATTTAAAACTAAAAAAAAAACAACTCAACTCAACTTGGTCGATGTACAAGCTATTGGTTTCATTTTTCGGATTAAGATTCCTAACTGCGATAGCAACAATAAGAATTAAGCTAATGTAACCGTTAATATTTCAAAAAAGGTAGCCATAGCTTATCTGCGTGCTGCTTAAAATGAAGTTTTAAAAACAAATTTGTAGTTTTTCGTTATGATATGGCTTAATGCCAAGACAAACAACAACAACAATAAGAAAAAAACAACTATGAGCATAGGCTGATACATGACGGATATCCGTGGTCGTGCTTCAAAAATGAACGCACCACAATCACTGTCAGCTTGTCGCCATATAGAGCTGCCATCGTCGGTTGCTCGCTTGTGTGTTCGTCATACTTTTGGTGTCCCTTTCTGGGGACATAGTAGCTTCCTTACCTTAAATATGCAATTGCGTTGCTATTAATTGTTATGCCGTTTGGTTAGCTCGTTCCATTTTGCTTTATTGCTTTAAAACCATTTTAATTGAATTGTGTTGCATATTCAGACATATGCGTATTTTATCTATTGACACTTTTCTAGAGCCATTACTTTTCGGGCTGTCAGATTTTTCAATTTTTGTGTTGTGCCATATAGATTTTCATGTTGTTGTTGTTGTTTTATTAAAAATCGTTTTTTTTTAACTGCACGCTCAATTATTGCTAATGAATTTACGACTAAGCCAGTGCTGGCTACTGGGTTTCTGTCTACCTTAACCCCTGCCTGCCTGCCTAAGCTTTGCATTCAAATTGATTTCAATTGAATTGAAAATTTTTCTCTCTGCTTGCCGTTCAAACGTTGGTTTGCTTTTATCCAAAAAAATATTTTCGTTCGTTTAATCACATGCCCTGTTTTTGGGTCATTTTGACACCCATTTAAAAATTTAGTCGATTTTTCTTGATGTCTCTTACAATTGTTTTCAAAAAAAAAAAAAATTGTCACGGCATAATTTTTTTTCTGTCTCTCTATTTGTTTTTAAGTTATGATGACTGCTCATTGACTTCAACCATAATAAACTCCATGAAGTTAAGTGTATTGAATTGATGCTTCCGGTTTCGTTTAGCCAAAAATAACAGAAAAGGCACCGCATCTAATATTTACTTATGAACAAATGTGATGACATCGTCTTACATACCGACGCGTCACATCATGGTGTTAATTTTGTTGTCAACATTTGTCCATAAATCATTCTCATAATTTAGTGTCTGAAATTTACATATATGAAACGGTTAATTACAACAAAACTATTGCGAAATAAGTAACTTAAGTCGTTTTTGTATTTCTTTGCAATTAAATCATGTGTTGAAGATATTAATCAATTTTACGATTTGAAGATTTTAATTATGCTTAGAAATATTTATAATTTTTTAATTTATACAAAGCTTATCATGTGTTATTAAGTAGGTAACCTTTTTTTGTAACCTCTACTAGGGTATTGAAATCTTAAAATATATATATTTTTTTAATTTTTATATTTTATTTGGTTTTTATATTTCTTTAATTAAGTTTAAGAATATTTTCTCAAAGTTTTAACTCACTCAATTGGAAAACAACTCTGGCAGAGAGAGCATTAGAAATTCTGGTCAAGAGTCTCAACTCGTAACTAGATTGTTTTTTTTTTCAAAACGCTATTTTTAAAGTCGGTGCACACGAAATTTTAAATTTTTCACACTTCTGCTTTATTAGTAGAAAATCTATTTGAACCTTAAGACCGTCGTAATTGTTGATATTTAAAAGTTGAAGATTTGTCCTATATTAAGTTTCCAAGACTTTTATCGTTAACCTCTCATCAATATCTGGGCCTTTTTATAGGCCAATCAGCAGGTAAAACAAATTGTGTAAGAATTTAAAATTAGTTTTGTTAATTTGGGCCAGAGCCTTCGGGATATAATGTAATCACTTCTGGAAGCTTGTATTGCACTTATTTCTGTGTACGATATCGACCGATACTTCTTTGATGACGCCGCTCTATATCTACACGTCTGTTATTCATAATTTCCAGGGCCGTTTGGTAATTCTGGAAAAATGAAACAAGGAAACAAGGACTTTTTTTACGGCAAAAAAAATTTTATTTCTCGATATATCGTTCCCCAAATTAGTTAATCCATACCATACGAAAAATACGTTTTCGAAAGGTCCTCAAAATAGGCTCCTGTTTCGGTGATGACCTCCTCCCTGGTGGTGAACCTTTTCCGCCTAGCCATTTGTTCAGGTTTAGAAACAGAAAATAGGCGCTGGGGGCCAAATTTGGAGAATAAGTTGGATGAGGAAGCAATTCGTGCTTCAACTCATGGAATCGTGCCATGGGAGTTGGGCATGTGTAAATGCACCATTGTCTTGATGGAAGACCGCTTTTTTTCGTCGTCAAATGGGGACGTTTCTCTTTCAAAACGTCGTTGAAACATTCCAATTCGGCTGCATATTATTTGCCATTTATCTTTCTTTTCGGTGGAAGGTAATCGATGTAGATTATACCGCGTATTATACCCAAAATACTGTCGCCATAGCCTATCCGGCCGATAGCACCGTCTTCGCCTTCTTCGGAGCACGTTCGGTCGGTGAAATACACTGTTTCGAACGTTCCTTTGTCTCTGGTGTGTAGTGATGGATCCATGTTTCGTCCACTTTCACTAATCGACGGAAAAAAATTCTTCTTTTCTTTGTTAAACATCGCCAAATACGCTTTTAATTCAGTCACACGTTAATGGTCAAGAGTGAGCAAACGCAGCTGCCATCTTGCAGATAATTTTTTCATACCTAAATGATTTCGCAAAATGTTCCACACCCGTTCGTCTGAGATGCTTACGGCCTCAACAATCTCGCGCACTTTAACTCTGCTAACGGTCAACATGGTATCGACCTACTTTATGAGTTTAGTGACCTAAATTCATGAAATCCATGTACCGATACAAGGCCAACATGAATACCTTATAATATAAGAGTCAAAAAATCATTGAACGCATGTACTTTTACAATGAAAGCGTTATCTATTTAATGCATTTAGTGACCAAAATGCAAACAGACATCATATTCCATACATATTAGGACGATCCGGTCATCACACAGAAAAAAATAAAAACAGTTGGCGCTGCCGGCATTCGTATTTACAAGAATTTTGTGTACCACAGATTTGTGAACGTTTTGATACATAATTTATTCTTTTATTTTACATGAACTTGTGTATGAATACTCTCAAGCCATGTATAATTACTTGGAGCTTATGTACAAGTAAACATGATCAGTGAACGCAAAATTCATGTGCCTAGGTTTTTTATGAACATATGCATAATTCATATTTTTAGTGTTGTCAAGGGAAAGCTTAATAGTTAAATAAGAGCGAGGCCTTTGATTTTGAACCAATTTTTTGCTTCAGGTTTTCAGATCACGGGTTTTGTTGTTGTTCGTTAGATTTGAAATAATTTTTGTGTGCTGAGTAAAGTCGCATTATTTTGTTATAGTAGTAGATTTGTATCCACCATCCACCATGTATGTCAGGAAATTCTAGTGTTAAGAATATACAACCAGTACATCATCTTAAGGGGCTCATAAACCATTTATTTCCTCATATTATTGTGCTGATTCACTGCACTATGGGAAATTTTACCCTATTTTGTGGCCAAAATTCGAAAAGTTGAAGTATCAGCTTAAAACTTGATCCATTACTTAAGTTAAAAGTATTAAGCTTGCCTAACAAAAATATACTTGCCACGCCCACTTTTTTATAGATGGGAGGTATAGAGTTGAATTATCAGCTTGAATTTTGATCCTTGGAACTTGGCCTCGAATTAGTAAGCTTCCAATACAAAAATTGACTTGCCACGCCCACTATTTCTACAGATAGGTGGTAAAAAGTTAAATAAATGTTGTAATTTTTAGGTTAGAAAAAATGTTTTTCTTTTAATATCGCACAAAGTCGCAATATGAGATATTGTGGCAATAACACATAAATGATTGCACTATCGATGTATGATGAGGTTTTCTTGAACTCTCTTGAACTTTTTTTTTAAACTCTAACTAAAGTTTTCTTTTAAAATTACACAATTTCTCGTAAAGCTCACTTATAATAAATTCACTTTCTATCAGAAACAATCAATTAAATAGAAATTATTAATTGGTATATTATTTAAGAAACCATCACTAGTTTTGTCCATTTTTTAGTTATCTTAAGTTGCTGTTAGATTTTGAGGTACATCCATTTGAACACGAAATAAAAAACTACATAAAAAAAAAAAAACTCGCGTGTAGCAACGTACACGTGGCAGAAGTAAAACTTCTGTAACAGTAAGAAATAAGAGAGATTTAAGTGTGAAATAGAGAGAGAAAGTAAGCCTTATAGTCTTTTGGGCAAAAATAACAGTTACTTTTGACTTTTATTTCATAGGTCGAAAATAACAGTTATTTTCTACCGTTTATTTTTTCGGTCAAAAATATCAGGTAGTATATATTTGTTCAAGTCATTTTACCGACTAAAAAAAATGTTGATACCATTATTTTCATCTCATCGGTGAGATTTTTCCTCGAAAAATACAAGGCAAAAAATATCACTTAAATTTTAACTTTTAAAGAATCAGTCTTAAATTTAAAAATAACTTAATATTCATGAGGCTGAGGACATGTGTAACATAATGGTATATTTGGAAAAGTCTTTCAACAATTTTTTCATTTGAAAATTGTAAAATAACAGTTATTTTCGTTCCTTGTTTTAGCTCAGTTGGTGTTTTAGTTGCTTTCGAATGTATTCTCAACATTGTCACTTTTTGAATGTTAGATTGCATTTGCATAGTACTCGTTGAAGGAGCCTCCGAAAGCAGAGACATATCTTGTTGATTATTGTATTTTGCTACCTGATCATAATAATTGCTATGTTGAGTGAGGGCCTCGTAAAGCAGTGAACGTTGATTGTTGAGTGTGTCAACTTGGTTGTCTATAAAATTTTGTTGAGATGATGGCTGAGTTCCAAAATACTTTTTAACAAAGCATCAGTGTGTTTTTTGGGGATTGGTTCTTTGTAGATTCACCAAAATACACTGATGTTTGGAAAAAATGCATTTTGGAACTCAGCCGATGTTGCAATCACCTTACCTTCATCATTAGTTGCAGACCCAGATGCGGCTGCATTCTTAAGAGCTCTAATTCGCTCTCTATATTCACGAACACGTTCTGCTCCTGTTTTAGGTATTTTTCTATTTTTTTCCGTGCATACTTGTAGGATGAAAATTAATGTTACGGTTATGTTAATAATGTAATGTTAATGTTAATGCAATGTTATTGTTAATTATGTTATTTTCAGTATGTTACGTGTTCAGTTTTAATTATATTTTGTTGTGCTTACATTGCGTAATGGTATAGATTCCGACTCTAAAGCAACGGTGTCCGGGGTTCAATTCTCAGCAGCGGCGATAATTTTTTTAAATTTTCATATAAATTGAAAACGTTAGCCTAGCGTCACGAATAAGAGACCTTAAAATTTCACTCGCCGCCAAAGAAGTTTCACTTCAAAAATAAATGTTTAACTCATTTCGAAACAAAATGTTTGGGATGTACCATAGCAGTGGTAAAACACATTATCTTAAAACAGAGTTTACATTTGTGTGCTTTGGAGTATTCTCTGCTAGATAAAACCAAAAATTGAAAGATTCAGACAAGTTGAAAAATTGACTTTTGGCCTCAAAATGGCCTCCCAATGTGCACTGGGAGGTTGAGTTTGTTCTTAAAAGTTTCAAATGTTCGTAAACTTTAGGATAATTTGTGGTCAAGAATAACTAAAAAATATTTAGCATATTGAAAAAATAATCTTTTTTTTTTTTCTCCAAAGCTCGAGGGCAGGCTAGCTTCAGCTAGCACTGAATATAAAATAGCACACGGTTAAAACTGTTGGACTAAATTTTAGTCAATGCTGTACTGTACATATAAAGAAACCGAAATTGTATTAAAATTTAAACAACGTAAATACTAAAACAAAGTTTAAGTCCCAGATGGGTTTAAAATTTAAACCACGTCAAATACTAAAAATAAGTTTTAGTATTGCATGGGCTTAAAATTTAAACTTTAAACTCTTATCGGTTTAGTTTTATTCCGGAGCTCAGTTGGTTAAGCGGTTGTCGATTTGATGTGATGAATCGAGTGACCCTGTTTCGATCCACAAAAAAACTTTTTTTTTATATGATTATTTTATATTTTTTATTTTTTTTTTTTATTTTTTATATTTTTTTCTGTCATTTTTATGTTATTATAATTTTATATTATTAATTATTTAATGTAAAAATTGCATTGCGCAAAATTTTCATTTTTTGACACATCCTGGGATTAAACCGCGGACTGCAGCATTGCCTTAGAGTTGCGAGTTCTAACCTTGGGCTAATCTGTTGTTTGCTAGAGCATGAACAAAATGTTAGCTAAATAAAAAACAAATTGTATTACCTTTAAGCATAGCTGTTAAATAATGATAAGTTATCTTATTCATTAGTAATTCGATTATTTTTATAAAACATTTGAAATAATTTAATAAGTATGATTCTTTTCTGTTTGGCTTAGTAATCAAACGATTACTATTACAAATAATCAAATTATAATCACGATTACTTGAAAATACGAAAATAATCAAAAAGTAATCCACAAAAATAGTCCGATTATTTTTAAAGATTACCTTTAAGTTAGACTTCAAGTTATTTTATATTAAATTTTAAACCTTAGGAACTAAAATTCAAATTTTATTTTCAATTTATTAAATTTAAGTACAGCTTTATACAAAAGTATCAATTCTTATTAAAAAAGGTTTAAAAAATGCATCAATCCAACGATTGGTTTAAAAATGATTCCAAGAATTTTATTGTATTTAGAAATGTTTAGAGTTTAAAGAAGAACAATTCTGTTCACTATCGTTGCATTTATTCAGTACTGACTGAAGAACATCTGATTGTTTCAAAACTCCACGTCAAAAACAAATTCACTTTTAGCGCATCAAATAACAGCCAGCAAACAGCAACACAAAAATGACCACCTAGAGACGTGACTAAATTGTTATCTTCTTATTGATCTTTGTGGCCAAACCTCAAACATACATTGAAGTGTAACTCGAGCTTGTTAACTAAACTTCCAGCGAAATTTCTTCTTCCATATTCCAGTTTTTCATTTTCATTTTCACTTTCATCTTTTTTACTTATTAGTTCTAGCAATTTAATTTCAAATAAAAAAAAAATTAGCCACAAAAGCATCACATCGTTAAATTTTTAACATTTAATATTTAATATTTACACAATCAGACTTGCATAAAAATACGTCTTTACATATGTTTTCCCCATTTGTGGTTAAGTTAAACGGCGTTAAAATAAACGACCTCCTTCTTCTTCTTCTTCTTCTCCTCCCCCACAACTTGTGGTTAACTAGGCATATTAAATCAGCTCTTGGCTTCATTGGTTTGGCTTTGTTTATTCAGTAACAAAAAAAAAAATGGTTTTATAAACAAGGCAAATCTATTAATTTTTGTGGTTTTTTTGTAGTCAGTCGTCAATTGGTGAATGACACGATGATTAAGGGAAATTTTTTTTTTATTTTTGTGTTTATTTCAAAGACATAAAATCGACCTTCATCTTGTTGAACAACGTGCGAAATATTATTTGACTTCAAAACTGTGACTTGTGTTTACTTTAAGTTAACAACAAAATAAGAAAAAAAAAAAATAATTTCGTGAATATAATTTAATTTGTGGTATTTGGCAAACTTCAAAATCGTGTGAGTTTTCTATGCGGGTGAGCTGACTAGTCAACGTCTTAATTTCGGATATTTGCTGTGCATGCAGCCAGCCTTCACTTGCTTAACCTTTTTACCAAAACAAAACAAAAAAAAAAAAACAAAACATAAAAAATTACTTTTTAAGTAAAGCTAATTAATATTGAAACACTTAAGTAGATCTTGTCTGAGTTGATAAAAACGTGTCAAAGGGAAAAAAATAAACTCTGATACCATAAGTTTCAGTACCATAAGTTTTGTGACTTTCTTTCGCTGAAAGACTTATTGTTCAGTTGACTAAATAATACCTACTTAAAGGGTCTTTCGTGACGTTTATAACTGTAATTCAAGTTGCGCTCATTTCTTAATACATCCGCATAAATTAGTAACACTAATCTTTGAAATCAGTTACAAATTTTTATACATTCGGAAAGATTTTGAGTATCTTTTAGTATTTGTTTTTCTCAGCATTACTAATAAAATGCTCTATGATTGTTACTTGTTACAAGCAGTTGATGAGTTCGTACGATTGATTGCTTGATCATCGATTTTGATCGATTGACGATGAGTGACGCAATCCGTTTTGCTGGTTTATTGTAGTTGTTGGATGCATTTAAATTTTATGACTGCACGTCTGCGCACACCACAAACGTCATATTCAGCAAATCTCATCAAAAAGTAATGCCTAGGCAACAACAACAATAATAGCAACGAGAAAATTATGACAACAACAATTTCTACATTTGCAATCGCACAAGAATTGTAAGTTGAAGTTTAATGAAATAACTGCAGGCTTTTTTTTTCCCCCCAAACAATTAATTGAATTGTCGTGCATAGCTAAAGACGTTGCACACAAAACATAGCAAAATATGCGAGAAAAAAAAACATCATCAACACTTTATCTGATGTGAGAAACCAAAATCAATAGGAAAATCATAAGAAAATCGTGTCGGCTTAAGACCATGTTTTGCAAGATTTAAAGATTTTAGAACAATATCATATTTGCAGCAGATTCATCAGAACATTTACTTCGAAGACTGTTCCAAAGAAAAAAATAAATGTTATCTCTTGCCATGTCAGTGTAGTCCGTTTGTAGGGTATGGAATTACAAATGTAATTTATGCACTCATGCTAAAATTATTAAGATTGGCAATACTTGAAATAGCTGCTAGTTATAATTTTTGCTGCATTTTGCATGAAATTGAAAAAAAAAAAAACAAAAATCTATAAATGTCAGTTTTAACATATTCTGCTGTGAGGCATGAAGCATTTTAATGTACTTAAGATAGGTGTCGAAACTGTTAAAACTAATCGTAGATGATTTATTTCATAACTTTAAATTAGCTACCTAATCGCAAGGCTAAACTTACGATAATAAAAATTTAAGTTAGCCACGTGAACTTTTCTAGCATTGTAAGGAATACGAAATTATTTCTATAGTTACAGTTTGTAAAAGATTTCGTTACTTTAAGCATAAGAAAAACATCGGTTTTAAATTTTGTAGGTAAGATGGAATAATTAAGCGTGTCTTGTAACTAAAAACTTTCCGGAACTTTTGTCGGAACTTTCGAATTTCATACAAAAAAATTTTAGGGTCTGTTTTTGCCTCTCAACGAGGTATTTTTGACAATTCTGAGTTTAGCTCTACGTCATGGGACGGTCGCCATGTTTTCGGCCGACTTGAATATCCGAACTGTATTTGGGAAATCCACTTTTTGGAACATTTAAAATTTCCTTCTCTTATTATCAAATTTTCGTATAAGCCTTGGATAGTTACACTGAAAATATAAAGTATGTCTACGTTCATAAGAAATCTACATGAATTTTACGTTCACGGAACATGTGTACTTGTACCTAAGCTACAAGAATTATACACGGTTTGAGTGTATTCATTCGCAAAGCCATGTAAAATATAAGAATAAATTGTTATTAATTATGTGTTATAAGTTAAACGTATAAAAACATTCATAATTCTATCGTACACAAAATTCCTGAATGCGTTCACTGTCTTCAAGAATTGATGTATTTTGTGTGTGTGTTGAATTGGCTTGATCCTAATGGATGTATGAATTTTGGTCACTAACCCAACACACAAAATAATTCACTTATGATATCGTTTATGAATCACTTTTTCGTACATTTCATTCAATAGCAACTATCATATACAATTCACTTATAATATCGTGAACGGGAGGAAATCCTTCTTCGTTAACGAATCGTTCAAACCGACAAAATCCATTCGTAAACAAGTCGCCAAACCTTAGAAAATGAATTCGTTAACGAATCTTCATATTTAAAAGAAGAAATTCATTACCTAATCGCAAAGTTGAAAAGAAGCAATTCATGAACAAATCGTCAAATTTAAAGGAAGCAATTCTTTAACAAATCACCAAAGTTCAAAAAGCAAAATAAAAAATTAAAAAAAGCTGGATCTTTTATACAAATTATGTGCTACTTATTTGAACATTTATAGAATTTATTGTACATTTGAACATTCATTACAAATTTATTAAAAAAACATTTATTAAAATTAAAAACATTATTAAAGTAAGGTTTTTATTTTTCTCTTTTTTTTTTGTTCTATCCTTCGCGTATTGAAAAAATTTCTTGAACTTTTCGTCCACAATATTTAGAAATTCATTTGGGAATTTCTTTTGGAATGCACCTGAAAATTCAGAAAAACCATTAATTTTTTACGTATAATAACGCAGGAAAAATATTTATAATCAATATTAGCTTTTCATAAAATTTCAAAAGGTAACGGCTATTCAATGTTCAAAATCAGATAAGTCACACAGGTTGAATTGTTGGGAAATCGAAAAAAACGTCTTAATTGTGACAAACATTTTTTATAAACAGACCGATATTATCCGAAAAAAAAATAGTCCGCTAGTGCAAAAAAAACATCGTATTTTCAATTTTAAATTTGACCTTGCCTGGTTTTGAAAGTTAGAAATGAATCAAAATTTAGATTCCGCCGTTCGGGGACTCACAAGTTAGAGGAACTCATTAAAATGATTTCTGCACACGTTTTTTTTTCAAATCGGAGAAATTTCGCCGAAAGAATTTTGACTCTCCTGAAGTTCCTTCTTAGTAAAAAAAATGTTTTTGCTTGTAACTTTTTATTTTTTACAGAACGCATACCCAAATCCGCTAAAATGTTAAATATATTCATTTCATCTGGATCCATTGCAAACACACAAAATTTAAGGTTGTATTCAGACAATCTGATTTTGAATTAGGGATGTCAGTGGGAAAAATACATCGATGTATTTCTGTGATTCGATGCATCGAAATGTACATCGATTGGAGGGCATACATCGATGCATCGATGCATCGATTTGCAGACGATTTTTAAGATTTTAGTAAATAGCTATATTTATATGTTATTAGCCAAAGCCAAATTGAACATAGTTTCTAATTAATAACTATACCTGAGTTATTTATGTTTCTAATGAACTGTCGAATCAGGTCAAAAACGTTTTCGTTAAATCACAAAAATCATTAGAATTCAAATTTTCAAATATTCCAAAACTCTCCCTAAATTTTAAGGTTTTTTATAAATCTATCTATAAATCTAAGTTTTAAAAATCTATCCTCTATTTGACTTACATGGAGAGATTACAATTGACAACCTGTGAATACTCACTTTACTTTTTTGCTCAATTGAAAAATAAAAATGGTGGTTTGCTGTAATAGTGATGTTAGTTTTCGATATTTAAAAAACATCGATGCATCGACTATTCAAACATCGAGTGAAAATTTTTCGATGCATTGAATCAAAACATCGATATTTTCAATGCATCGATGTTTTTCCGACATCCCTATTTTGAATTAAAACAACACAAATGAAAACTTGTTTGGAATTGTCTGATTTTGATTGAAAATTTACAGTGGACATGTCTGCTTTTGATTGAAAAGGAGATTTTTTAATGCTGTTTTCTCTAGGATTTTTATCATTTTTATGAAAGAGGATTGTATGAATCGATGTATTTTATTTACCTTAGCTTTCTAATGGCATTTATAACTAAATTTTTTTCCTGTGACTTATCTGGATTTGAATGTAAACTCCTCAAATTTTAGTATTTTTGAAACAAACGGTTGAATAATTCACAGAATTTATGAATACACATTTTCTGGTGAAATTCATAATATTTATGGAAAAATTTTTCTGTGTGACCGTGGCATACAGATTAAGTGTGTGCCTTAGCATATTTGGAGTTGTTTCAATAAAAAATTGTTCTGATCGGTCACCACCTCTCTGCAGACAATGGCAAACCTCAGAGCGTAAATAATGCCATGTAAAGCTTCTTGAGAACATGAACTTTAGCCGTTCGGAATCGCCATAAAACATGTAGGTCAAGTTCTCGGTCAATTGTGTGCAAACATTTTATAAAACACACAACACAATTGATCATAAGAAGCTCGGTCAAAGTCCTTTCAAGGGCTGAAATGGCCAATTTTGTTTTGTTGTGTGTTTTTTTTTTCTGTGTATCGAGTATTTTCACGTTTAGTACCTATGGTTCTGCTTAAATTTTTGGCAGCTTTTTTTGACTGTGTCCAAAATCATTCTTAATTAATTAAATAAGAAAGATAAATTAAATATAGGATATAATGAACGACAAAACACTTTTTTACGAATCGTTAGAGATAAATAGAACCATTCGGTAACGAATTGCTAAAAATAAAAGTAATGACCCGTTGATCATTTGCTTAAAATGAGATAAGCGAATTGCTGACGAATGGCTGAGGCTGAAAAAAGTGATTCGCTAGCGAGTCATACAAATATTGAAAGGCGATTCGATAGTTACTCCCTGAAACGAAAAAAAAAACAATAAGTGGAAATAAAAATTTTGGGGGAGGCTAAAACACCTTAAATGCAATTTAACAAAGCAATTTTAAACGGTCCTTCCTTTGAGAATGCAGCCAACCGCTGATTCAGACAAAACCAAATTATTCGAAAATAATCCGAAAAAACTATTTACAAGCGATTCGTCAACGAATCACCCCTTGCCACAATGTTTGTTGGGAGCTAGTTGACGCTTCACTTGTATATGGGCATTTCCAAAACTGGCATTATGTACGTTTTGTACGAAAAAATTAAACAAAAAAGAATGAAGAAGTATACGTTTTAAAAACTTTTTTTCAAATTTGCGTAGCAATTAAGTAGCACTATATTAAGTAAATAAAAAATATAACAATCGACTCTAAGAATTATAAGATATAAGCAAAAATATGCACTGGCGTGACGTTACAAAAAACAGAAGTGGTTTTCTACTTGGATTAGAAAATTTGCAAAATTTAGAAGAATTTAATATAATATAAGTTTATTTTGCTAGTTATCAAATTAAAAAATCTTTTCTCGGTTTTTTTTTTTTTAAAAGGCTTAGTCATCTGCCGTGACGTTACTGGCGTTACGTTACTTAAATTTCCATCGGAACATTTTAAGAAAAAATTTGTTTAAAAACATATGTGGCGTAATTAAAACATGAAGTTTAGCTATTATTTATTATATTTTTTAACACCTACCCCATCGATCATGAAAAGTTGGAAAAAAAATTCCACTAAAATACCTGCAACCAAATTCAGTAACGAAATCAGACAAACTTCCAGCAATGTGGCGTGACGTTACTCACTTTTCAAATATATTTTAAAATTAACGATTTTTCTTCTTAACGATTGTTTTTGTAAATTTCATGAACGTCAGCGTAGAAAAAATAGCACTAAATGCTTTTTTGTCTGGAGTGACGAAACCTGGAAACCTCAGAATATCATAAAAAGCGAATCAAAATTTTGCCGTTAATTGATATTTGTTTGCACTTTTGTTATTTTTTGTTATGATATTTGTTTAATTGATATTTGTTTGAAATTATAAAGAGAAAATGCTCATAGAAGTAAACAAAACTAATCAAAACTTTAACTTTTACTTGGTAGCCCGATATCTTGCCATCGCAACATGGGAAAAATTTTAACTCTTTAATTAAATTAATTTTGAATATTTCTCTTTAGTAATTCAAGTAAAAAAATGTTGGTTAACTTTTAATTTTTTGGTCACGGTTGACTTTATTGTGAAACGCAAATATGTACATTAGATTCATGCCATTTTGTCACTTATTTCATGAACTGTCATGTTTCATTCACAAAAATTATGAATATTCATGTCACCCATGTTTTGCATTTATGAAATTTTTTATTGGTTCATGTACACGCACTTCATAAACTTTAAAGTTTAACCAATAGGCTGTTTTTTTCTTTTGTCGGATGATCTGCGATGTTATCAGATTTGGATAGTCGTAGTAGGGGAGACTCGTCCCCGTTGTCTCAAGTACTAGTTGTCACAACGCCGATATCTTTTGATTCAACACGTTATCGAGTTAAATATCAATGTCATCTATACTCTATTGCTATTTCTAGCATCCCAAGAAAGTTTAAGAGCCGTTAGTTTTGTTTTGCAAAAATTAAAAGAGATTTAAGAAACTAAGTTGGATTTGTGTATTTTTATATTTTTAAAAAATTTGTGTTTAGACAAATAGAAGTGTGCAATAATCAACTTTAAATAAATTTCCAATACAATCAATATTATATTTTGCAAATACTTATAAATTTTTAGATAAAACCTTATATTTAAATTTACAGAACATTGTTTACATTTTTTTCCAAATGGTACAGGTTGTCACAGCGCTTGTGGGGCTTGTTGTCACATATAATTTCATATAACCATTTTGAAATTATTCTATGTTTTATTTGAATTTAAGGAAATATGCCAAAAAATCGCAAACGACTTACAAACCGAGGTCGGACATCCTCAGATATCATGATGCAAGCCGGTTACAGCTAGTATCAATAAAGATAACGTGGATTCACTACGTGTAGTTTGTTGTCAAGCGTCAAATCCAATAACAATTGTCGTCAATATATGTATAAACTGCAAACGTTGTCTACATAATGCATTGAAAGTGATTGTTTGATACATTGCTGCTTTATTTGTTCTTCGAAGTGCGGCAGCGACGACGATTAAGAGGTGTGACAACGGGGACTACGCGTTGAGACAACTTACACTACGGGTGGGGTTACTTGTCCCAGACGAGTTGAATTTTTTAACTAGAAAATTTTTTGATTTATTTTAAAATAATATTCGTTATTCATATCAGGATTGAAGAATAAAATATTGAATTTATCTTGAAAAGTTTTGCAGTGCCATTATTGATTAATTTGTGGGAGTTACAGCAGTTCATTCAAATTTTGTGACAACTAGTACCACTCTCCCCTATGCATATTATTATAATGTTTTTTTTAATCAATACCCTCTATAGTGCATATTACACTGTATCATCTAACATTTCGTTTACAAGAAGATTTTCTACCGAGTTGTGTCGTCTAAATTCTCGTGTGAAAGCCTCATATTTGTTTTCTCTCTAAGCGTGTGAAAGTAGAGCTTGTTCGAATCAAAATGTAACAGTTAACATTTTAATTAATATATTTTAAAATATTTTCGCTTAATTTGACGACCTAAACATATCAAAACAATTAAAAAATTGTCCAAACCTACACGTTGCAAAACTTGCTGTCAAGTTTTTAATTAAAACCTGTTTTGTTAGTAAATCAAACAAAAACATCAATTAAAACAAAAAAATTCAACGTCACAAAACAATAAAATATAGATATAACCAGTTGAAAAAAAATGTCATTAAATTTTCTTTGAACATAAAATCTAACATAAGCTTGACATTGAAATCTATAAAATTCAAGATGCCTTTTCTGTACGTACAAGTTTTTATAATGTTTTATTTTTGTTGTTGTTTTATTTTGTTTTATATATTGTGTTTTTTAATTTTTTTTTTTTGTTTTTGTTTTATTTATAAACAATATTTTGCACAACTGCAGCAACTTGTTGGCTAGAAAAAAAAAAAAAAAAACATTCTGTATTTGCTGCAGCGCATTTTATGAACGTCATGTTAGTTGGTTTAAGTTTGTTAGCTATACGCTGCTGCGTCTGCTCCTAGAAGTAGGTAATTGTTAACATTATATATTTTTTTTGTTTGTTAATTTAAGCCGAGCTCACTTATGACTAATATTAAGTTACAACCTGAACTAACAGCAGCGAATAAAAACAACAACCTTACAAAGAACAATATTGGTTGCTGTTATTGTTGTTGTTGTTAGCAACGCGCATGTTGCCAATAGCAACTGTTGCAACTGCTCCATAGCCAGCACGAACTTAAACTTGATCTAGACTTATTTAAAATAAGTTAAGTGCGCAGAATTAACTTTGTTTTATAATGTAAGCCTTTTTACATATAAATATATATATGTATATATATATAAGTATGATAAAAAAATATTCAAATACAAGCTAAACTCTTTTATATAATCAAAACTGGCATCTAATGCGGAAAGACTTGCTTTGGTTACGTTGGACTTAATCTTGCGAACTGCGTTTTTTACCTTGACATGCTTGAGGTATTCAATGTTTATTTATGTGTGTGTTTTTTTCTGTTCTATGCAAACTCTTTGGCAGTGTGCTTTTTAGGGCGTTAATAATTTGCAAAAAAAAAAAAAAACAAAAAAAAAAATAAAAAAATTCACTCATGAACTTTTAGTTGCACTGTGTGCGGGCGAGCTAACTTTGAATATTTGTTTTGTTTAAATGTTTTATTGCCAAGAATTTCAAATTTACTGCACATTAGTTTTTTCTGAGTACTCAACACACAGCTGAGTTCTGTAAAGTTTATGTTAGTCGGCAAATTCGTTAGATTCACCTTAAATAATTAGGTATTCCGAACCTGCAATTGCATTAATAAGCACCACGTTACATCAAATGCTACGATATTTCGCGGTACTGTATTAGCAGAAATGACAGCACTGACATATTCCAAGTTAATATTTTGTAAGAATGTGGTTTGTGTTCAGACAGGTCATAAGATGCGCACCTATTCCTCGATAACTATGCTTAAACGCTTAACTGTGATTGAATATCTTTATATATAAAATTCTTCTGTACATGGCTTTGTCATTGAACTCCTCTTAAACGGCTGAACCGATTTGAATGAAATTTGGTGAGTACATGCGGCTGGGTCTGTAGATGGTTTGTATCTAAAGTTTGATCCGATAGGTGGCGCTGTTATTGCTGTGGGAGTGTTTAAAGGGGTATTTGGGATTATAACTCAGAAACGAATTAAGAAATTGTCATGATTCTTTCACTACACCATTACTTTTTGCGCATACAAAATTACAAAAATACAAAATTAATAAGAATAAACAAACAAAAAAACATTGAATTTTTATGATAGTTTGGCTTGATTTTTCGATCGTATAAACCGTTATTAAAGTTTTATGAGAGAAACTTTAAAAAACCCTATAATTATGCATACCATATAAAAGAAGATTAAAAATGCCATTTTTGGTTTTCAATATTTTTTGAACAGCAATTATTTTTATCAAAGCTTTTTGCGAAATACAGAAATTCGTTAAGGTTTTTTTTGAAAAATTATAAAAATTAGAAGGAAAACGAAAATGAAAAGAATGCAAAAATGATTGAACGGACAATTAGTTAAAATTTTAAACAAAAAAAAAATGAATGGAATTTTTTGTAAAATGACCGAGTTATTCACTTTCAAAGTCAGCACTTTCATTTTTAATTGATTTTTGTTTCTATTTCAACAGAAAATAAAATAAGTACCTACTAAAAAGTTTTTCTGTATTTTAGGTACGAAAGTTTTTATAGAGCCAATTTTTTGGAAATTTAAGAAACTTGCACGTTCTTATAGAAAACGAAATTTGTCTAATAAAATACTTCTAAACCTAGAATGTTACTTACCACAAAGGTATGCAACTACCAAATTGCAATAACATATCTTTGAAAATTCTTGCAAAGCAAATTATTTACCTTACATATTTAAGATGTTGGATGAATCTGAATTCGATGAGGACCTTAGTATGTTTGGCGATGCGAAAAAATGTCAAATATTTGGGTATAAACGGTTAAATATAAAAACGTGACCACAAAGGTATAACTACCAAACTGCAATAACATGACTTTGATAATTCTTGCATGGCAAATTATTTGCATGGCATTTACCTTTAATATTTAAGGCGTTGGAACGAATCTGAATTGGATGAGGACCTTAGTAAAGCACAAAATTTCAGAATAATTGCGTGAAAAATTGGAAGAACTTTGTTAACCTTCTGAAGGTTTTTTATACACTAAACCTGTAAGGTCAAGGGTATATTATCTTTGTACAAACGTTGGTTACAAAAAGTATAAAATGGGCGTGATCCGCCCATGAACATGCCCACATCCCATACAACCCACAATATTAAAAGGTTCATATTTGACTTTGAAAGATGAATCTTCGCATAGAAACATTTTATATCAAAACTAAGGTGTGCACAAAAAATGGGCGTCATTTGCCCACCAACACGCCCACCTCCCATATAACCTGCTATGGTTAAAACTCTCTAAAGAGGTGTATATATGAGCTACAAAGATAAAACGAGGTATGTGAGATTATTGTATTAAAAGTAAGATGTGTTCACAAAATGAGCGTCATCCGCTCATGAACTGGTCCACCTCCCATACAACACACAATATTAAAAACACTATTAAATGTTCATATTTGATAGTTGAAACTTCGTGTGGGAACATTTAATATCAAAACTGCGGTGTGCACAAAAAATTGACGTCATCTGCTCACCAACACGCCCACCTACCACACAAACCACATTAGTTAAACCTGTATTACTTCTTTAGGTACAAATAATGCATGGATTTTTATAGGAAGTTTTTTTATAAGAAGTCTATTGGTTTTAGTATTTTAATATATATTTAAATGTTAGGGTATTTCATAGTTCATATTTCAAAGGGTATTTCTTAGTCGGGCTAGACCGACTTTAGACTTTCTTTGAATATTTTGTGATTATATATAAAAATCACATGTCACTATGTTGGTTTTCGCTAAAATCCGAAACCACACATCCGATTTAAAAGAAACTTTGTGAATGTATGAGGGTGGTTTGAGCTTGAACGATAGTTTTCGAACCGATAGGTGGCGCAGTTGTCGATTTTTACAAAAAGTTTTAATTATGTCAACGAATTTTTTTTTTAATTTTAATCAGACTTCACCACAAATATGAATTTTCATCTAACGCTTCAATGTTTTTTAATTCGATTTCAAGTATTTGTATAGGAAAATAGGGTAAAAGTTAATATTTGAACAGAATAAACATTAATGAAAATCAAAGTTTTAAAATTATTAACCAAAAACGTAAATTTTACTAGAAACTTTTAAATAAAATATGCTAAAAATGCCAACTATTTTAAAGAATCATATCTCATAAGCAACCACAAGAATCGAGCTGCGTCGGGTATTATAAGCTAGTTTCAATATAAAATTTTTCGAAAAGCCAGCCATCAATTTTATTTTTTTAAAAGGAAAAAATATACTATGTTTGTTTGAACGAACTAGATCCTTAACTGAGGCCGGTTTCTGTGTTAAGCTTGCCAAAGGATTCTCTAGCATAAGACTAAATTAATACAAATGCTCAATTGTAAGAAACCCTAACCAAGTTATTATTATCTTTAAATTAAGTTTACAAATATTTCAGTAGAAATTTTTAAATTTGTAAGATCCATTTTTTTTAAACAGAAAACCCTCAGCAGTCAAAAAGCAGTCCAAAATAAAACAAACATAAAGTTTTATACTTTAACGATCTTAAAATATTTGTGCAAAGTTTCATCAAGATATCCATCTTATATTTTCTATATTTGAATAATTCAAAGGTTCCCTTGTTTCATCAAATTTACAAACGTTACAGCTACACTTGATATATCATAACCAGAGCTGTAAAATAATGCATTCAATTTGATTGCTTCTACAAAATCTTGAATCAGTGAATAACGAAATAAGAATGCATTCAATGAATGCAAAATTGATCCATGAATAAAATTTTGAATTCACAATAAATTTTTAAAAATTTGCTTAATTATTCATTTCTATTATTCATTTATCGTTATTCTGAAAAATGCCTTCATTTTGTTATTCAAATGAATGCTATTCATAAAGAATGCTATTCACAAAGAATGCAATTCACAAAGAATCGTTATTCATTTTGCATTCATGCATTCATTTTTAATCTATTATTAATTTTTTTATACATTATTCATTTTTTATTCGTTATTAATTTTTTATTCATTATTCATATCTTATTCATCATTAATTTTTTATTCATTATTCATTTTTTTATTCATCCCTGTTGTGTTAATTTTGCAACCAAAGTAGTATATTTTAGTTTGGTGCAACAGCGCAATCACCGGGGGTTGGGTTAATTATTTTATATTTTTAATTGAAGTAAAATTTCAGATTTAATTTCGCAACTGGGTAGCTTCACGTTTATAGAGTGAAAATAGTGTTCTCTCATGAATAAATGAATAAAAAATGAATAATGAATAAAAAATGAATAATGAATAAAAATGAATAATGAACAAAAAATGAATAATGAATAAAAATGAATAATGAATAAAATATGAATTCATGAATGCAAAATTAATAACGATTCTGTGTGAATTGCATTCTTTATGAATAGCATTCAATTGATTAAAAAATTGAAGGCATTATTCTGAATTATGAAAAATGAATAATTGAAATGAATAATAAATTTTTAATTTTATGAAATTTTTGAAATTGAATTTGATTTGAAAATTTTTTTCATGGATCAATTTTGTTTTCATTGAATAGTATTCTTTTGTCCTTATTCACTTGTACTTAGAATTCTGAATATGAATGCAAATTTTACAGCTCTGATCATAACAAAGGTCTTGAGCCGTACACTCAGAAAAAAGTTTCTCGGAATATGATAAAAAAGGCATCACATTTAAAGAAAAATGATAAAGACTTTGCTCCAGAGAATGCTTTTCTCTAAAAGTGATCCTAAAAATTCCCTAAAAATAATAAAAAGCTTCAATGAAAAAGAGAAATATATAAAAATATATCGTTTTTAGAGAAGAAAGCTTTTTTAATTTTTGAGAAAAGATTTGATCATATTGAAGAAAATACTTCGTACAGTGAATTTTTTTATCAAAATATAGAAAACATCTTTCATTTTCAATAATTATACCCTAAACCTGAAAGGTCAGGGTATATTAACTTTGTGCAAACGTTTGTAACGCATAGAACGAAGCGAGTCCGGTATAGAAAAGTATATATATTCTTGATCAGCGTCACCTCGTGAGTCGAGCTATTCATGTCCGTCCGTCCGTCCGTCCGTCCGTCCGTCCGTCCGTCCGTCCGTCTGTCCGTCTGTGTGTTGTCCGTATACACAGGATAAGAAGAAGGAGTTGATATAATTGAATGAAACTTGGTACACATGGTCACATGCACCCAAGGATCTGCACTATTGAATATTTTTGGAATCCGCCCACGGACACGCCTACCTCCCATACAACGCAAAAATTGAAAACTGCATAACTCAGCTCATAGTTAACCAACAACAATAAAATTTGGTGTGTATGTGTTTTGTATCAACACAAAGATGTTTTCGAAAAATGGACGTCATCCGGTTACGGACACGCCCACCTCCCATACAACCCAAAAATTGAAAACTGCATAACTCAGCTCATAGTTAACCTACAACAATAAAATTTGATATGTATGTGTTTTATACCAACACAAAGATGTTTTCGGAAACTGGTCGTCATCCGCTCACGGACACGCCCACCTCCCATACAACCTAAAAACCGAAAACGCAATATATAAGCCTGTGTTTAATCTAAAGAGCTTAAATTTGGCACATATGTTTTTTATGACAAGACAAAGACGGTTTTGGAAAATGGACGTCATCCGCCCACGGACACGCCTACTTCCCATACAACGATAAAATTGAAAACTGCATAACTCAGCTCATAGTTAGTCTACAACAATAAAATTTTATATGTGTGTGTTTTATATAAACACAAAGATGTCTTCGAAATATGGACGTCATCCGGTCACGGACACGCCTACCTCCCATACAACCCAAAAAGTTTAAAACTCAATAAATAAGGTTATGTTTGTCATAGAGAGATGAAATTATGTATGTATCTATTTTATACCAAAACTAAGGTGTGTTCAAAAATTGGGAGTAGTCCGACCATGAACACGCCGACCTCCCATAGCGAAAGCACAATAAAGGCACAAACTGTGAGCTACAATAATAAATCTTGGTATGTGTAAATTTTTCATCAACATTTAAATGCATATAAATTATAGGCTTCATCCGCCCACGGACACTTCCATTTACAATAAAAAATTTTTTGTTTTGGAAAAGTGGGTTTAGGGTATTTCATAGTCGGCCTAGACCGACTTTAGACTTTTTTTACTTGTTTTTTTTCTATAAATGAGAATTTTTTATGCGAGAAAAATACTACATGAATATATATCTAAATACAAGTAGAGTGTATCGAAAATCTGACCCCCAATTCCGTTCCGGTACCAAAATTAAATAGTACATGAAAAATCCTTTCGATTGGTGTACTTTTTATACCCT
This sequence comes from Tetanocera ferruginea, assembly GCA_958299015.1. NCBI lineage: Eukaryota > Metazoa > Arthropoda > Insecta > Diptera > Sciomyzidae > Tetanocera > Tetanocera ferruginea. Next base: position 128,207,174 of record OY282644.1, read on the forward strand.
AAACCTGAAAGGTCAGGGTATATTAACTTTGTGCAAACGTTTGTAACGCATAGAACGAAGCGAGTCCGGTATAGAAAAGTATATATATTCTTGATCAGCGTCACCACGTGAGTCGAGCTATCTATGTCCGTCCGTCCGTCCGTCCGTCCGTCCGTCTGTGTGTTGTCCGTATACACAGGATAAGAAGAAGGAGTTGAGATAATTGGATGAAACTTGGTACACATGATCACATGTACCCAAGGATCTGCACTATTGAATATTTTTGGAATCCGCCCACGGACACGCCTACCTCCCATACAACGCAAAAATTTAAAACTGCATAACTCAGCTCATAATAAGTCTACAACAATAAAATTTGGTATGTGTGTGTTTTATATCAACACAAAGATGTCTTGAAATGGACGTCATCCGCTCACGGACACGCCCACCTCCCATACAACCCAAAAATTGAAAACGCAATAAATAAGCCTCTGTTTTACCTAAAGAGCTAAAATTTGGCACGTATGTTTTTTATAACAAAAAAAAGATGGTTTTGAAAAATGGACATCGTCCGCCCACGGACACGCCTACTTCCCATACAACGCGAAAATTGAAAATTGCATAGCTCAGCTCATAATTAGCCTACAACAATAAAATTTGATATGTATTTGTTTCATACCAACACAAATATGTCTTCGGAAAATAGACGTCATCCGATCACGGACACGCCTACCTCCCATACAACTCAAAAATTGAAAACGCAATAAATAAGCATGTGTTTAACCTACAGAGCTAAAATTTGGCACGTATGTTTTTTATGACAAGACAAAGATGGTTTGGAAAAATGGACTTCATCCGCCCACGGACACGCCCATGTACAATAATTTTTTTTGTTTTTTTTTTTTTGAAAAGTGGGTTTAGGGTATTTCATAGTCGGCCTAGACCGACTTTAGACTTTCTTTACTTGTTTTTATTCGAACCAATTTTGGTGTCTCCCGAATTGCATTTTTTAGCAACTTTTGTACTTTTGGGCATCCCGTACAATTTCAATTTGGAAAAAATTGAAAATATCCTATTTTAAATATAAATCTTAAAAATCCTCCCAAATTTTTTATTTTTTTTTCTTATTATATTATTTCCTCTTTTGTAGTTCCTCGAGCAATATTTCTCTAACTATGGCGTAGTTATCGCTGTTATTGCTTGGTAAAACCTCAAGAAATTTGCTCAAAAAGTATTACCGCAAAAATGAATGTTGTTAAAGATAAGCAGTTTTTTCAAACAAACATTTTTTGAAAATTAGATTCGTACTTGAACAAATCAAATATAAAAAAATTGAAAAGGCAATTTTTAATTTTTTTTTAAATCACTTTCGAATTTGGAGAAATTTTGCACTTTTTGGTTAAAAAAGAGGTATACCGATACCATTGGCACCATTGCCATGATAAATAAAATGTATAAGAAAAAAATTGTACACATTATTTATACTTATAAAATATTATATTTTGTAATTTTTTAAAATTACTTGTAAAAGTTGGTGTAATTTTAATACTTTTATTTGTCTAGAGCACTTTATAAAGTTACAAGTATAAAGATCACAGTCATAAAAAGCAAAAAAAAAATATTTTTCCTTAACGATCTTCAAGTATTTTCTCTCGACGTATAAACTTTTTTATGTATTTATATTGAAGAAATATTTTGTTTTTAATTTTTGCCACACTCGTTACACTGTGCGACGTGGGCATGAGAACTTCTGGTTATATATTTGATCGTTTGTATGTGCCTTGTAGTCTTTCATAAGTCCTTATATTTCAGTATATTTCCTTAAACTATGATAAGTAGTTTAGTACATAAATCACTGTTGCCAGATTGAGGTAAATTTCCCTAAATGAGGTAATTTTTGACTTATTTTTTGGGCAATAGTAAAAAAGGTAATTTTTGACTAAAAGTGGTAAATTTTTGCAACATAATTATTTTTTATATTTCTAAATATTTTACGTTTTTTGCACTTTATTGGGAGTCCCCTTTTGTACCAAAAAATAACAAATGTAGGATTGTTTTAATTTTTGATTTGCTGCAAATTTTATCTTAAAAATGAAGGAAATTGTTGAAACACACCAAGACATAAGAAATAATCAAATGTTATGAAATTGCAATGAAAATTGCTTAAAAGAATATCGGTTATAGAAAGCCATGATCAGTTCCTATAAAAACAAGTTAATGGAAAAGTGGATAAAAGAAATCCCTTACATATCGTGAATTGGAAAAGTCGTTGGCAATAGGAAGAAACGAATTGTTCAAGGCTAGCAAAAAAAATGTTTTATTGTAATTTTTTTTAGAAAAAGGTAAATTTTCTCAGAAAGTGGTAATTTTTTTCCAAATAGTAGTAAATTTCGGTTCGCTCTCTGGCAACAAAGTGACGAATACTTTCACGTAGGACTTTCTCAAAAAAGAGTTATTTTTCAGTTATACCGACTGCCAATACTACTTCCAGCATTTGATTCGAAATCAGGGAAACAAAAAACTCTTATATTCGGAATTAATGATCCTTAAAACCTCAGGGTTTCCATTTGTAATTTGTAATTTCCATATGAAGGTGTGATTTCTAAATCCCCACCAGACAAATGATTTAAAATCAATCAACTATTCGGATATCATTAAATCAGGCTTTAGCAGTAGATGTGAAAACCAATTTTAAAAATTGTACTTTTTCTGGAGGGGGTTCCCAACCAACTGGAAAAAAATAAGAATGAACAGAAAAAACGTAATTTTTCTATTGATTTTTTTTTGTAGTTATTATATTTTGTTCCCTTAACATTTTCTTAGATGAATAAAACAACATTTCTAGATCTTATTCTCGATGTCTAATTTTTTTTTTAAAACCATTGGTTATTCCGTTTTTTTCTTTACTAAAAATGAGTCGGAAATCGAAAGAAACTATTTTTAAAACTAAAAAAATGTTACCCAAAACTATAGTTTTGAAAATAATCTCCTAGGGACAAAAAAAAAATCACTTCCAATCGGTCAAAAATGACTGTTGAATTTTTTTCACCCATTTCTTAGATTAAAGAAATAACCTTTAAGATGAAACAAATTTTCCGACAAGGCCACAAATAGAGCTCATAACTAATATGCTTGTGCAAAAAATAAAACATATCAAAAGAAGCTTGCCAGCCACTTAAAATTAATTATTGCACATTTATCAAAATTGGTTGATTTGCAAACAATAAAAAAAAAAAAAAAATATTAAAATTACACCAAATTCGTGATTGCAGTTCAATGTCTCTGTATATAATCAAAGTTAGAGTAGCTGTATACATATGCACACATTTGGTCATTTTGCGAATTGGTCATTTGGTTTTCAAAAAATACAAAAAGCATAAAAAGTTTTAATAATAGTTTTCACACCATCATCATTTTTTTGAAATCATGCCTTCATTGTTAAAAATAGCATCTCAAATTAGGCAATTGTTAAGGCATTAACTGTAGATTAAAGACATTTTGCGGAAGTAAATTTAATCATTATTGATTTTCATGAACGCTATCGACACAAAAACACACTCATACCAAAATGAAGGACGAACCAGCACTTAAAGCAAAACCACGCAAAATGTATGAAATAAATAGAATATCTTGAGTAGCAAAACCGAAGCAATCACCGAAAGTGTTGGAACCGCCAACAACTGCTTGTCGTTGCTCGCAAGATTCTGATTTCTTAAAATAAAACGACAAAATCATGAAAAAAGTAGAAAAACAAAAAATACCTAGAAATGCACCCACTTAAAATTAAATAAAGCAAAACTTAGAAAAAAAACAAAACAGCTGGAACTTCTGAACCAACTTTTGAACATTGAACATCATTGTCAGCGCCAATATGATAGTTATAAAAGTGACTCAGAAGCGTTGCCAGATTGATTGAGTGTACGTACGTAGCATGATTTTGTGTAACAGGCAACGATTGAATGAATGAATAGTGATGGAAGGCATTTGATAGTTGGGCCCACACACAGCTGTGCTGCGCTCCAAAAATCTAAAGTCAATGTCATTTAGTGTAAAGCATACAAATACAAAGATAAAGTCATATGTTTCTACTATTTATTTTTTAAAGTGACATGTGTAAACTTCTAAGTCTGTGAGGAAATATTTTTTATTTATATTTGTTTTCATCCAAATAGCTAGCAAGAAATCGACCTGCACTTCCAGGCTTTAACAAATGTGTAGGTTGTTTTTGATTGTATTTTTTGTTTGTTTTTGTATTATTATATTTCTTAACTGATCGTCTATAATTTTTCACCTTTTGTATTTTTGTTGCTTAACCACAACAACAACAACAAGACATCTTGGTTGAACTTTAAATAGTTGCATGACAAAGACAAAAAAAAAAAAATAATACAATAAAATCTTTTTATTAGCCGTTTATGTTGAAGTTTTGAACTTAATGTTAGCAGAATTCAAAGTTAAGGTCATTGCAGGTTTTTTGTTTTTGGTAGCGTTGATTTGATTTAATGTTAGGTACTTAAGGTACAATGAACTTTATTAGTTTTTGATTTATTATAAGCTGCTTTTCATTTGAGTTTATTATAAAGCGATTGCGAAGTAATAAATTTTATATGTAGCTATTTATAGCATATAAAAAATACCATAAAATGGCATGCAGCTAAAATTTCGTAATTTAATTTTTTTTATGTTGTATTGCTTAAATGCACAATACCGAACAGCGTGTATAAAATATAATATTTGAGATTGATTATTTCCGAGATCTGCAGTGAGTAGCTTTTTCACTATTTAGAGTGTATCCACACTCATAAAGTAGAGTATGAGTTAAATCAACTACTCATGAATATTTTAAACACTCATGCTCAATTCACGCAATGATTTCGAATCTGATGCAAAATTTTAAAATATAACATCGCAAATATGGTTGCCACCTAATTTTTCAGTGCTGGAGACAACACCATGTAAAAATAGTTTATTGAATCCGAATCCGTTATCATAATTCCAAAATTATGTTATATTTTCCCTTAGAGTTGCCATCTTACAAAATCTTCCTTTATTATACGAGTATTGACGTCTACCTAGACAGGTTTTAGGTTGATATGGGTGTATGATGTAGCGAAAAACAGAACTAGGACTTAATCATTGCCAGAAATAATAAAGTTTAATGCAATATCTTAAAATATAAGATTTCTACCTTGGTTATTATTATCGTGGAATGTTTTTTATATAGAAATGTATTAATATAATATTTTTTCCTAACACAAACTAGATTGCTTGGAGATGAAAATTTGAGAAATAAAAATAAATTTCGACTTTGTTCATTTTCTCTCCATTTGGTGGAATTTTCTTTTATATGAATTTTTTATTTTTTTCCTTAGATTTTTTCCTTAATTTTAAGGGGATTCGCTTTCAGTGATAAGCAACTAGCAAATAAGCATGCAGAAACATTTTTTTACCTCAAATTTTAATCTCCAAGTGATCGAGTTGGTGTTAGGAAAATTGTTTTTCAAGGTATTACAATTCAAATTAACCTCCAAAATACATTATTTTGGCAGTTTTGAAAATATATCTAGTTCAAATTGTTCCAGAGGTATAGGGATGCCTATCGAAAAAATACATCGATATTTTTCTGTTTCGAAGCATCGAAATTGTACATCAATGCATTTTAAAAGATTGCATTAAGAAAAACCATCGATGTATTGTAAAAAAACATCAATGTATCGAATAAAAGTAACGATGTTTTGATTTTTTCTATTAACTTAACATAAAAAAAAATTAATGAACCATTATGAAGTTTTTTTTATTTTATACTAGCGGATGTTACCCGGTGTTACTCGGGGTTGTGTCTCAAACACAGAAAAAGGGCGATTTTTAAAACTGCTCCCATTTTAACTTTTTTTCAGGGACCGTAATAATTATGAGCAATATCGAAAAAATTGAGAAATAATGATTATTTTATGATTTTTATTTTTTTGTTCAGATATAAAAATCGTTTTCTGATTTTTATTTTTTAAATAAAAAATAAAAATTTTTTTTAAGTTTAATTTTTTTACTCAAGTATAAAAATCATTTTGGATTTTTATTTTTTCTCCTCAAACAAAAAAATCATTTTTGATTTTTATTTTTTTTGCTTAAACAAAAAAATCATTTTTGATTTTTATTTTTTCTCCTCAAACAAAAAAATCATTTTTGATTTTTATTTTTTTTGCTTAAACAAAAAAATCATTTTTGATTTTTATTTTTTTACTCAAACAAAAAAATCATTTTTATTTTTCAGACAACAAATACAAATCGAAAAATGATTTGTATGGGATTTTTTGATTTTTTTTGGTCGGAAATAGAAAGAATTTTTTTGATTTATATTATTTCACTAAATAATTAAAATTAGTTCTTCGTTTTTATTTTTTTGTTCAGACATTTAAACCGTTTAAGGATTTTTGTTATTTTGCTCCTTAATTAAAAATCGATTTCACGAGCTTTCTTCTTGTTAGACATTCTTAATAGTTATGTTTTTTTATCTCTTCAAAATTTGAAAAGAAACTAAGATGATATTAAATTTGATATTTATTTTATTGAGAATTTTTAAAATGACAGGCATTCATTTTTAAGAACAAAATTTTGTCCAAATTTTCTGATGACAAATTACATCTTTGGTCACTTAAAATTAGTCGAAGTGCAGAAAATGTCCGTTCCACACTAACTTGTGTAGCTGGAACACTGTGAACAATTTTCGCTAGAGACCACAGGAATGGATATATAAACTGTTTTTCATTCCAGTAGCTCATTATATCATCCTCTAAATGAATAAATAATTTTTATTTTTGAACAAAATAAATAAAAATGAAAAATAATTTTTATATCAGAGCCAAAAATATAAAAATAAAAAATAATTTTTATTTCAGAGCAAAATAAATAAAAATTAAAAATAATTTTTATTTTTGAGCAAAAAAAATAAAATTCAAAATAATTTTTATTTCTGAGCAAAATAAATAAATATCAAAAATAATTTTTATTTCTGAGCAAAATAAATTAAAATCAAAAATAATTTTTATTTCTGAGCAAAAAAAAATAAAAATCAAAAATAATTTTTATATATGAGCAAAAAAATAAAAATCATTTTATAATAATTATTTTCAATTTTTATGCTTAACGCTTAAAAAATAAAAATCATTATTTATTCTAAATGGCAACACAAATTCCAGCATTTCGGTATACTCAAAAGTTTTTTCCGGCGCTTGGAACATGCTGATTTTTTTCATTAAAATTTGAAAAATAATCATTATTTTCGGTCCCTGCTTTTTTTAAATTATCAATTAAATTTTTTAAACAATTTAAAATGATAGTTTTTTGGGGTTTTGCCCCTCCTTCCGTCGAAAATGTTTAGCCAAATTTCCATAAAACTGTACCTGCCGGATACGATTACAAAAAAATAATATCTTCAACGTCTCGATTTGACGTCTGGTTTCTGAGGAAAATGGTCACCCAGTTTGAAAAAAGCATGCATTAAAATGCATTTTTATCTCAAAAAAAAATTCCAACTTTAAAAAGTCCTTTTGGCATCGATTCGATTTTGGATTGTCTTCGTTCGGCTTTAACTTCGGTTTTAGTCGATACTGTTCGGTTGATTTTTGTTCTTTAGCTTCTGCTCATATTCGTTTAACTTTTTTTACTTGTTAGTCTTTGGTTCTTGACTTCGTTTGCCTTCGGCGCATTCCTTGATTTTTGTCGAAAGAATTTTTAAAAACATAGGATCTTTTTCAGTAACAGATACGAATGCTTACCAAGTTTCGTCAAAATCGGTTCATCCGTTTTGACGTGAATAAGCCAGACGTAGTTGGTTGAATAAAGCGCTCTCTCATGGAAATTTTCTGAAATTTAAATAGCCTCAATTCTGTTGCAGGGTCAGGTTATTTCATGTATCAGATTTTAGTAAAATCGGTCAAGTCATTTAGGAGTAATTGAGTCTTAACAAAACACAACTTAAAGCGCCCTCTTGCGAAAGTCTTTGGAATTTTTTATAGCCTATGTTATTTTCGGCGCAGTCGAACCTTCGTTCCAAATTTCATTGAAATCGGTCCAGGCGTTTAGAAGTTATTATAGAGTGCCACGCCCACATACTTCCGCCCACTTTTTCCTATGTTGTATACTGGTTGCAGTTAAACCTTCATACCAAATTTCATTGAAATCAGTTCAGGTGTTCAGGAGCTATTGAGTATTAAAAATGCGCTACTTAAAGTGCCCCCTTGCGAAATTTTTTATAATTTTTTGTTTTAACTTGGGTGGAGTTGAACGTTCATACCAAATTTCATTAAAATCGGTACAGGTGCTTAGAAGTTATTATGTCTTTAAGTGCCTACTTAAAGCGCGCTCTTGCGGAAGTCTTTGGAATTTTTTATAGCCTATGTTTTATCTTTGGCGCAGTCGAACCTTCATACCAAATTTCAATGAAATCGGTCCAGGTGTTTAGAAGTTATTATAGAGTGCCACGCCCACATACTTGCACCCACTTTTTTACACCCCCTATGTTCTTTCTCACTATGAAAGGTACTCGGTGTCCAAATTTCAGCTCAATCGGATAAGCGGTGTGCGAGCCTATACGGAACAGACAGACAGACAGACAGACAGACAGACTGACAGACAGACAGACAGACAGACAGACCGACAGACAGGAGGACAAACATTTGATTTTATATATAAGATTTCATGAAAAGATACATGTAGATAAAAAAGGAATGAATATAATAAGCTTTAAGTCCCAATAGTGACGTCCAAGGCTTTATAAAAATAATAATTTATGGGAAAGCGTCTTCCCTTCAGTCTTTTCCTTTGCTATTTAAGTGTTTAAGCAGCTTTCGAAAAAAGTCGTCTTTCAGATGAGACTGAGGTGGCCATAATAGTCAAATACTGTAAAGCCAATTTATAAAAAATTGCGAACTGGGGTGTCAAATCTATCCAAATCTGCAATGAGCTTTCATTTAACCGCCCCAGAGGCCTTTATTGACAGTTCGGCCTGGAAGCAATACAGTGTTCCACTAGTTTTAAGACTTTAATTAACTTTTTTTTTTGAATATGATAAAATTTATTGTTGAGTATTAAAAATAATAATATATAAAAGAAGAAAACATATTTTAAGAATAACAAAACTTGTTTGCAAAAAGACATCGATGCATCGAAAAAAACATCGATGCATCAGAAAAAATTTATATACATCTAAAAAAAACATCGATTAAACATCGTAAATTATAACACATCGAACTTTTTCGATGCATCGAACCAGTGCATCGATGTTTTTCGATTCATCGATGTATTTTGGGCTTCCCTAGAGAGGGCCACTTCTTATTTCATTTTTTGCTTATAGATAGAAGAAAGGAAAGTAGTCAAGACACATATATCATAAATTTCCACAAGAAACTCTCATTAGTAGACTGCGGATTATATGCAATTGAATATATGTTGCGTACCTTGCAATATATATTATAAACCATATATATTATACATATATACCATATATTTTGCATATTGCATATATATTGATATAATACATACATATTGCATACGTTGCATATATCTTGCTTATGCTGCATACAACTTGCATATGTTGCATGCAACTTGCATATCTAGCATATATCTTGCATATGTTGCATACAACTTGCTTATCTTTCATACAACTTGCATATGTTGCCTTAAAGGATACAGGGGGGACCCCTGAGATTCAATGAGAAATCATATTTTCAAGTTGCATATAACTTGCATATAACTTGTATATAAATTGCATATTGAAAGAAACTGTAGGATACTCTATAAAATATAAAAATATAAAGGTAAGGACCGTTGAAACATTATTATTGAGAAAACAATTTATCTGCATAAAAATCCACAGTCTAGTCATTAGCTACAAGCACAGTGACTTTTTCGGACACTATCGGTCTTTTTCGGTCTATCGTTTAAAAAATATGAACTCCGTTAGCTAATGTGACATGTTGCACCAAAATCAACAACCAATAAGATTTTTGATTGATTTTTATTTTTTATGCTTGATTGTTGTCTGAGGTTTCAGTGCCCTGAACCTTTGCAAAAAGGATATTTCTTGTTTCAATTCTGAATTTGACTCTGATTTTCCGAAATAGCGTTGATATCTCTCGATTCAACTGATTTCAACAAATTTAAACGACAATTCCTTTAGCTTGTGAACTTCCAATCCGAAATCTAACTTTGTCTTACTCTCCAATGTTCAACAACATGCTGCTAGTCAAAATTCTATACCGAAAATTGCTCACCTAAAGACTCCAGCTTTTCAAATATTCTCTTCATCTACATTATATGGCATGAGATTTTAAATTTTTCATACCTTAAGTTTTTACAGAATACTCTAACTCAATTTCTCTTACAAATGCTTGTATAATAAAAGTTTGTTTATAACCAAAGAAATTTGGCTTTTGACAAAACCATCAACTTTAAATGGTCGAAAACATAACAAAAAACTATTTGTATGCAAATCAAGTGAAAATCATCAAAGTTAGAGTTCATTGTTTTGTGGTCTTCTCTGTTTTTAATTTCACTAAATGGTAATATTAAGTGTTAGTAATCTTTATAAGATCCACTGATCTTTAACTTATCACATTCAGGAACATGTTTCTTATGATAAGTAGATGAAGTGGGTGTCATTTTTAGTGCATTTTGTTGGTAGTTTGAAATGTTAAAATGAAAGTTGAGAAACATTTAATATAAATATAAAGTATGTACATATTTTTGTAAGTTGAAATAAATAAAGCAGAGTTCAAAAAAATATACTCGTACTTCATTATAATATAGTATATGGTATGTACTAGTATGCATAATTAAATGAATGTCAAACATGTTTTTGGAGTGGGCGATGTCCAAATAACATTATTTAATCGAGATCAGTATTGAAAAAAAGCAATAATAGATAAATAACACACATTGCTGACTTTTTGTGTAAAGGTTTTTTTAATAAATTTCAGCGAAAATTCAAAATGCATACATGTTTATTGATGCATTTAGTATTGCAGTCAACATTTTTTCGAATTTTAGCCACCTCGTTGCATATTTTTAATTCATAAATTAATATTTAGACGATGAAAATCAAGGCATTGTTGTCTTGACATCACAATCACATTAACTCTCTGGCTTAATATTCTTTAACTACTTCAGTTTGCCGACATAAAGCAGAAATCCAGCCAACTAATTTTCTCAACCATCACTTAACAGCACTTCACAGTTTGATACAGTGGCTTACGTTATATTTAGCATTCAATAAAAATGCAAACTCATGGCTTAAATTGTCAGTTACAATATTTAAGACTCATGCTCGGTAAGTGTGATTTATAATGTTTTTCCAAGTTGGTGTTGTATTCTCTACTTATGTTTTTTTTTTAATACATGTTGCTGAGTAAACATACGCACGTTTCCCTCTCTTCATTTTTCAATGACATTTAATTTTACTCAAGTATGATAAAATGTGCTTAACATGAAGAAATTAAATGAACTTTTTAACATGTTTAACTTCCTCCAGCTAAATTAAATCGAAAAATTTAGCCCAAAATTTTGAACAATGTCTTACGAGAAATAACTCACCAACAAGAAGGTAAGCAAATATTTGAAAAATTACAAAAAAAAAAATAAAAAACAAAATATTAGGTACTTAAAACCCCTCTGATTGCGTGACAATAAATTTGATTATGAAGAAACACTTGTTCTAAAAAAAAAACAATTTATTTAAAAATGTCAATGAAGCATTAAGTGTTGACAGCCCATCTGATCTCTTAGAACCTTTTGGTTCTTATCATGCTTATCGACAATAACCAAACGATCATTCAACATATAATTAATATCAATGAGAGCAAGTTGATTGCTTGTTTTTATTCACTTCATTATCGAATTTCAAGACTAATAAAATATAAATCTAATAATATTAAAACGCATTTGTATGTTATATCCCTTGTGTTCAAATAACTCGTTTATGTCATAACATGTGTCAAAATTTAATAAATCAGAGACGAAGCAAAACATGTCAAAAACAACAAATATAAGAAGTTAAGAGCAGAACAATACACAGCCACAAACAGAAAATCATTTTCAATCAAAATTTTAAAAATACTCGCTGCAGCTGAACATAAACTTATAAAAGGCACAGAGGCTTAGCTAGGGGTACTTTTTAAGGCGTGTCAATGCAAAAAAGAATGGTTTGTTATAAGAACTCACTGACTTATTGTTAAAAGATCTTACAAAATTGTACGAAACTGCCCCAACTGAAAATATTCGACTTACGTCTGTATACCTTTGAACGAACAAATTGAATTTGCAAGAAGTTATTATATATGTTTGTATGATTGCCGTGATTTCCTGTCATTGCCACAAATATTGCTAGAATTAGTGAGAAAAAAAAAAACAAGAAACAACTACATTCGCTCCAAAAATCATTTGTCTTTATTAAACATTTTAATGTCTTCTGAAATGTTGTTGCAAACAAATTTAAGCTACATTTTTGTTTTTAATAGTGGTTTAAACAAATTTTTCTTTCCCATTTAATTACAGCAGCTTATTTGGTCATTTGTTAGTTTATTCAAAATTTTAATTATTTTTGCATAAAAAAAATTCACTTGTTAAATAAAGATTTTAAATATGGTTGTAAAGTAAAAATAACTGTTTGAAATGATGGCAGCAATTTCCTTAACCACCATTCCTTTAACCCTCTTTGGCGCCATCTAAAAGGTTAGTAACACACACAGAATCAGTTCCTAGAAAGATTGCAGTCGATATATTTTACAACATCCTAAAAGATTTTTAATACTAAAGTATACATTAGCTTATTGCCAAAATAAAATAGAAGTTCTTTAAACAAAAGATAAAGATGCAAGATACAAGATACAAGATACAAGATACAAGATACAAGATACAAGATGCAAGATACAAGATACAAGATACAAGATACAAGATACAAGATACAAGATACAAGATACAAGATACAAGATACAAGATACAAGATACAAGATACAAGATACAAATACAAGACACAAGATACAAGATACAAGATACAAGATACAAGATACAAGATACAAGATGCAAGATACAAGATACAAGATACAAGATACAAGATACAAGATACAAGATACAAGATACAAGATACAAGATACAAGATACAAGATACAAGATACAAGATACAAGATACAAGATACAAGATACAAGATACAAAATACAAGATACAAGATACAAGATACAAGATACAAGATACAAGATACAAGATACAAGATACAAGATACAAGATACAAGATACAAGATACAAGATACAAGATACAAGATACAAGATACAAGATACAAGATACAAGATACAAGATACAAGATACAAGATACAAGATACAAGATACAAGATACAAGATACAAGATACAAGATACAAGATACAAGATACAAGATACAAGATACAAGATACAAGATACAAGATACAAGATACAAGATACAAGATACAAATACAAGACACAAGATACAAGATACAAGATACAAGATACAAGATACAAGATACAAGATACAAGATACAAGATACAAGATACAAGATACAAGATACAAGATACAAGATACAAGATACAAGATACAAGATACAAGATACAAGATACAAGATACAAGATACAAGATACAAGATACAAGATACAAGATACAAGATACAAGATACAAGATACAAGATACAAGATACAAGATACAAGATACAAGATACAAGATACAAGATACAAGATACAAGATACAAGATACAAGATACAAGATACAAGATACAAGATACAAGATACAAGATACAAGATACAAGATACAAGATACAAGATACAAGATACAAGATACAAGATACAAGATACAAGATACAAGATACAAGATACAAGATACAAGATACAAGATACAAGATACAAGATACAAGATACAAGATACAAGATACAAGATACAAGATACAAGATACAAGATACAAGATACAAGATACAAGATACAAGATACAAGATACAAGATACAAGATACAAGATACAAGATACAAGATACAAGATACAAGATACAAGATACAAGATACAAGATACAAGATACAAGATACAAGATACAAGATACAAGATACAAGATACAAGATACAAGATACAAGATACAAGATACAAGATACAAGATACAAGATACAAGATACAAGATACAAGATACAAGATACAAGATACAAGATACAAGATACAAGATACAAGATACAAGATACAAGATACAAGATACAAGATACAAGATACAAGATACAAGATACAAGATACAAGATACAAGATACAAGATACAAGATACAAGATACAAGATACAAGATACAAGATACAAGATACAAGATACAAGATACAAGATACACGATACAAGATACAAGATACAAGATACAAGATACAAGATACAAGATACAAGATACAAGATACAAGATACAAGATACAAGATACAAGATACTAGATACAAGATACAAGATACGAGATATCTTACATCAAGAGTTTAAAAGATGTAAAGATGGGAAGATAAGAAGATGAAGAGATGCAAGATGAGAAAATGAGAAGATAAGAAGATAAAAAGATTTAAACCTCAGAAGAGATTCATAAAAAGATAAAGAGATATAAAGATGAGAGATAAGAGGATGAGAGGATAAAATGATGAAATAATTAATGGCAAAAAAATGAAAATATGAAAAGATGATAAAACGAAAAATGAAAAGATGTAAAGATAAGAAGATGTAAATGTTAGAAGATGAAAAGATAAGAAGATGAAAAGATGTGAAGCTAAGAAGATGAAAAGATAAATAGATGAACAAATTAATAAATTAAAAGAAAAAAACAATTAATAGAAGAAAAAGCGAAAAATTAAAAACTGAAAAGACGAACAAATTAAAAAGGAAAATATGTAAAGATGAGATTATGAGAAGATAAGAAGATAAAACAATGAAAAAATTAAGAGAAAACATAAAAATATAGGAAGATAAAATAATTTTAGACAGGAAGAAAGAAAGCTTTTAGATTTCAACCTATGGTATGGTAGGAGACATAGGCAATCTCAAGACGTCGGATGGCACATCAACAATGTCTAGTGAAAAATTTCCATATCTCGTGTCAGACACGCTAGGTGACCTTGGTCGACTACTATAATCTCTGATAGGAAAATGAAATGCTTCAAAGTCCGAAACTGATAGCGTTTATCCTAGTGAAAAACAAAAAGCTATAGACTACTACCGTATTATGTATAATACTATTGTATTATTTTTTTTAAAAATGACATATGATAAGGGTCGCAAATGGTGTAATTCAATCTTAAATTTCACATTCATAGAAATATAATTTTAAGTCATTAATGTTTGAAGATAGTTCCTGGTGTGTGGTCGTCGCGTCTGGTACTAATCTACGTAATCTACAGGTCAAAATTTCGTTGTCTACAAAGACGACCAAATTTTTGCCCATATAAACCAATGGCTTCACGTAACCCCCAAGAAAATAATCTAGAGCCGTAAAATCGCATGATCTCGATGGCCAATTTCGAGAAATAACGCGTTGACCAAATGTTTCCTTCGCGATGGTTTGATGGTTTGACGCCCTTTATGGCATGTAGCACTGACCTGTTGAAACAATATGTCTTAAATGAACTTTCCATTCACTTCGTTCCAATTGGGGCAAATAATAATATTGTGATAAAAAACAGTGGGTTGGCTTCCAGTTGATGTTGTGTCCAATCACCAAACACACGGCGGGAAGGCGGTAACTCTGATTTAATTCCTGCACCAGTTCAATCTTATAAGATCGTAAGGTCATTGCGTTAAATTCTCAATGAAGTGGAGCTGCACGCGATGGCGAATCGACTCATTTGGGTTCTCCTCCTTGGACTCCTCTCGACGATGCGCTGGCGAAACTTCCCGCCAAATCGCTCTTATGGCCTCAGCTGCTTGCATTCGGCAATACCCGGATGACTCTCAAAAGAGCTCGCCGGCGATTATCTCATCTTCCAAGCAATCCGCTGGAGTTCCTCTAGCGATTGAAAATGTTTGCAGGGAACTATAGACATTGCAAAAGTATGTAACTTATTTTATTTGGCAGGACTTGGCATCTTATGAACATCGGCATTATTTGCAGTTAAGTTCTTCATGCTTTCATGAATCCTCTGTTTGTAACGGATTTTTTTTTTTTTGTTTCTGTGTACCTATTATGCATTCTTTTTCGCACATTTATTCAACTACAAGTTTCTCTTAGTTGTTTCTACATTCAATTTACACTCGTTAAGCGACCCATCATCATTTCGATCAATCAAAATGCACTCCAAGAACTCAAAGTTAAAGTAAGCCATGCCATCTAGCAATTCTGCAGCAAGTATCTTTAACATACTTGTTTTTTTTTCTTGCATCAGCATGCAAGATAAAAGCTATTGCATCCTGTAGATGCAGTTTGCAAAATGATTGCGTTGCTCTTTAATTGATTAATATTAATTGTTATATCATTTTAAATGAAATGCATTTATTTTCACAATTCATATTCATCACAGACGCGGCTCGAACTCGAAACTTGTAACTTTCAATTTCAATTGTGAATAATAAATTGAAGTTATTGCCAAGAATTTAATATTTCAAGCGGAAATACAAACTTGCTTGGTTATTGATACAAATTAAAAAGAAGTGTAGCAGAAACTTTTATTTATGAGGTTTCGTTTAATTTTTTTGTTTTAGGATGTGTCTATTTTAGCACAACTGCTGCTGCATTAAATGCTATAGTGTAGTTTTTCGTCATTTATGAGAATGAGAAAATTGGTCAAAAACTCAGCTGCCAGACAGATAGCTGGATAGATAGATTCACTTAGTTACTCATCAGCAGTTCAGCAGCAGCCAGTCAGCCAGCCAGCCATTGATGATTGCACAATCCGCACTGTTTACACGATCTGCGCGATCAACATTGACCTCATGATGCCTAAAATAGGCATAAACCTCTTTACAAGTTATAAATTTAGAAAGACAAATGTACGGACGGATGGACATACAGAGGATCTTACAAGACAGACGCATGAATGGATGAATACACAAACAGACATTGCGCTGAAAAGTGAGATACAAATATTATAGCGCAGCTCTGTGGAACTGGATCCTTACACATAAATGTATTGACACTATTTAGAGTAATTGTATTGTAGACGGTTCGCTGTTGTTGTTGCTGTTATTTTCAATGCGCACATTTCGCCAATCAATAAATTCATCCAATTTTTACAATTTCATCAAGGTGCGCATGCGAACAAGCAACAGCAGGTTGTTGGTAGCTGGATTCCCATAGTTATTGTGCTCCAGTGGTTGCACTTGAGCGTTGTTATTATTTTTTTGTTTAATTGAATGAATAAAATAATGAATGCATGACTGACTCTGAGGCAGTGAAACATTTTTAAACGTATTGTATTTTTAAACGCCACAAAACAAATAAAAAAAAAAAAAAAAAACATATTTTTAGATTTTTGTCCATATCGGTCAAATTGGCGTCAAGTTTACTGGGTAAGTCTGAGTGGCGGCCGTTGTGGTTGTTGCAACTGTCTGTATGTTTGATTATTATGACTGGCTTGATTTTGCAACCTTCTGATTTCAGTCAATATCTACTTTATTTTAACGTGTTGTTTAACTGAACTGCTTTTATTAAACATGTACTTTTGCAGCATTTTTTATGGGAAATTTATGTAAAATTTAAATTTTATAAAAGTAAGCGTTCCTTTCAATAACAAAAAGACTGCAATTTTTTTATCTACAAGAATTGTCAAAATTAACAAGGTAGTTAAAAATAAAAATAATGTGTGTGGGTGCCAAACACCTGGTACATATTTATATAGTAAAATAGCAATAAAAAAGTGTCTGCTATTAAGTGTGAATGGGTTATTGTTGCATGATGATCTGGATTCGTTATTCTTTAAGTGGTTCAATTATTCCCTCTTTAGTAGATAGCCTTACTGTTAAAAATGTCCTGTTTATGTATTGGTAGGAGTGTTGGAAATGCCGATTAAATATATAAAAAGAATATCGGAGGGAGAATTCAATTGGAAAGAATAAATTTGGTATCTCCTTTGTGTGATCTTTCTTCAATATAAATATACAGTGGTGGCCACGAATTTAGCACACTTACATTTAAACGAAAGATAATATTTTACTCAATGATTGAATTGACAAAAGTTTAACTTATAAATAGTTTTATAATATGTATGTAAAGTAAAGATTTTTAAGTGACCGCATTTCAATATGCAATGTTCCTACAAAAGAAAAAACGAAAAAAATTAAAATTTTGTTTTGACACCATTTTAGCACATAATGTATAACTCAAATTAAAACAATACTTACTTTGAGTAAAATGAAAAATTCTTCAATATTTTGTTGGAACTCTTTTGTTTTTTATAACAGCGGCACATCTTCTGCCGATTTGGATTTCTTGCCACAATTCTGCTATACTACTGGGTTTTTTTTTTGCTCTACGTGATGTTCAATGTCATTCCACAGATTCTCAATAGGGTTGAGGTCGGGTGACTGTGCGGGCCATTTCAAAACACAAACATTATGAGCTTCTAAGGTACTCTTCACTATCCGAGAAGTGTGCTTAGCATCATTGTCATGCATGAAATTCCATCTTAATGGCAGGTTATGTTCAGCAAATGGTATCATGTGATTTTCAATAATATTTTTATAAACATGCTGGTCCATTTTACTGTCAATTCTGATGATAGGGCCCACACCATGCCAAGAAAAAGCCCCCCAAACCATCACGTTACCCCCACCATTTTTGACGGTTTTTATTGTGTACTTTGGAATATGCTGCATATTTTGGGGCCGCCATATATATCTTTTTCCGTCAGACCCGTACCTGCAAAACTTGGATTCATCATTTTTCCAAAAACAGAACCATCAGAACTAATCCAAAAACCAAAAACTAATTGGTCTGCCGAAATTCTCTTTTGCAAAGGCTAGTCTGGCTTTCACATTTATGTCATAATCTGTTCTTAATTCCTTTGTTCTTTAATTTATTATTTTATCTTCTTTTGGGGTAGTTTTTAAAGGTCGGGGAGCTTGTTTCACATTTTTGATACCACCAAGAGTTTCCACGTGTCGCACAGCATTGTAAATCATATTTCTTGAACACTTTAATAAGCGAGAATCTCTGTAATTGCTTTGCCTTGGGCTTTCATTTTCATTATGACATCTCTTTTTGTCTTCTGAGCACCACTGACCTTTTGCCATCCCTATTTTAACTTTTGGTCATTTTAATAATCATACATTCTATGAGATTGATAGATACCTTAAAATGTATTTTCAAAAACTTAAAACAACGTAAAACAAACTTTTTTTTATGATGTGCTAAATTCGTGTCCAGCTTTTAAATCACATTGATTGCAACTACTTCCAATATCTTAGAAAATATCAGAATAACTAAGAAACCAACTAACGGTATATTGAGTTAACTTCGTAAACAACACTCAACAAAAAATGTTTGTTACAACTCTTAAGCTAAGATGTAAATAATTTCATTTTAGAGTTACTGATACAGTGTGTGCTAAATTCGTGACCACCACTGTTTATACGTATCCGAAACCGCTGAACAATTCTTAAGAAATTTTCAGAGATGTTGTAACAAAGTCTGGAGATTGTTTCGGTGAGTTTGGCATCGATCGAATAAGGCTCAACTTGGCACCTCCCATGCAACCCAAATTTGCGATGTAGAATAGCTTTGGAAATACCGGTCCCGCCACCTCAAAATTGGACCTCAATTAATACGAAATCAGCATTTGTCAAAATGTTACTGATATTGGTGCATTTTGTTAAAAATTATTGCAAAGCAAAGAGAGTGAAATTTTAGAACAAAATACGTTATATTTTACAATTTTACGTTGTTAAAGGCTCAATGCATCACAGGCATGTGAAAACATTTGTGAGGTTTATGGCGAACGCACTTCATCCCATTCAACTGAAAAGAAATGGTTCGCACAATTTCCGTTCTGGAAATTACGACCAAAAAGTCGATAAAAAAATGGATAAGGTTCAAGAAAATTGTCATATGAGCAGCCACGACATTGCTAAGGAACTAAAGATCAACCACAAAACAGTTTTAAAGCATTTGAATAAAGTTGGTTTTAAAAAGAAACTTAATGTTTGGATGCCTCAAAAACTTGGTGCAAAAAAATTTAATGGACCGAATTTCTATCTGCGACTCGCTACTGAAACGAAACGAAATCATTGGCATTTTTGAAACGTATGGCTACAGATGATGAAAAGTGGATCACATACGATAATATTATTCGAAAACGGTATTGGTCGAAAAAAAGTAAAGCTCCAAGAACTATGTTAAAGCCAATATTGACGAAAAGTAAGGTGATGCTGTGCGTTTGATGGTATTATAAAGGTATCATCCATTTTGAGCTTCTACCGTCTGGCCAATTCTGATTCGAATCTCTATTACCAGCACTAAATGCGATTGAAGCAAGAAATTTAAAAAAAGAGGCCGGAATTGATCAACAGGAAAGGTGTTGAAATTCATCAAGAAAACGCAAGGTTAAACACATCTGTATTGACCCGGCAAAAACTAAGAGAATTTAGTCGGGAAGTTTAGATACATCCACCGTATAGTCCTGACATTGCACCGTCAAATTATCATTTCTTCCGATCTTATCAACACTCTCTTGCTAGGAGTACCTGCGTCAGTTTTTCAACGATAAAAACCCGGAAATCTACAATACAAAAATCATGGTTTTAATCCAAAAATGCAGAAGATAGTTGAAAAGAATGTACAATGTTTGGATTAAAAATAAATCAGAGCTTAATATAATCGATATTTATTTTACAACATTGGTTTTAATTTGATTAAAAAACAAATATTAGTAAAAGTTTAATTGAATTTTAGGTAGGGGCCTCGGTAGTCGAGTGGTTAGCGTGCTTGACTGCCAACCCAGAGGTTCTGGGTTCGAATCCCAGTCTAGCCATGGTCCTACGATTTACCTTTCTTTAATTCTTTCCTCATTTCTAATCAACTGAAATTAAAAATGCATCAATATACACGACTTTGGAAGTTGTAGTAAGGGGTAAAGATGTTTGTAGAACGAAATTGATGAATAACTCGAAATTGCTGAGGTAAAGGCATAACACTTGCCTCAGATTCAACTCCGACACACATACAAAATTCTACACCTGTTTCTCACTCGGAGAGAAATTTGAGCTGAAAACAATCCCAAACCAATTCATTTGGGGAATGATTCTGAGCTAAGTCTTAATGTTCTTAATATCAAGCCCTAAATTGATTGTTTTTCAAAAAAATAACTCGAACATTTGTGCATTATGTACGTGACGTTTGGATCATTTAACAAAAATTCAATATGCTCTCTTGTACCCAATTTATGTCATTTTGGTATTGTTTATAAAAACAAAAAACATGCTCATTTCCATGCCAGTTATGGATTGATAGTACAAAAAAAAGTAAATATGCCCAATGTAAGGAATTTTAGAATTGTTAATCAAAATATGTCAAATACACAATATTTTCAAATAAATAAAAAAAAAAATACAAAAAATATCAAAACAAAGAAAAAAAATACAAAAATAAAAATGACATGCAAAATAAAAATTATATTTTCATTGTCGAAATCATGATTCAATGAAAAAATGTTATTCGTATCTCTAACGTCTTCTCTATTTGGTATGCTTATTTTAAAATGAGAGCAGAATGAGAACCTGAGAGCAATGTCATTGGGTCGAAAAATGCATACGGTTGCCTAAATATTATACTTTTTTATACTAAATTGAATACAATTAATTTTTATTGCTACTTTTAATGCTCCGTTTTTTTAAGCATTACGATATAAGAGGGGACTAAAATTAAATGCAATTGTTTAAAAAAATGTCAAAAAAACTTAACTAATGTATAATATTAAAAACTATATTAAAGAGTTAAACCAGTGAATTCTCTAAATATCATTTTTAAGTATACATCAAAAGAAAAATATGCAATTTTAAACGCATCTGGAATTTGCAACCTCTATGAGAGAGGTTGGGCAGGAAATAGCAGTGTTTATTTTAACGAAGAAAAATTCTACTTTTGAAGATAAATGCAAAACAGTAAAGTAATGCCTGCTGTAAATATTTGCATTGAAACAAGAAAAGTAACTTGATAAAAGAACGTTCGTTAGCAATTGTTCGCCTGCTTTTACATGTTTGTTTGAAAATTCACTCATAAAGCAAAAACCAAACGAGAATATCGCATTTTAATGACTATCGCATTTTTTCACACTGCTTTGAAAACTTTTCTTGTTTTAATTTCTTCACAATAACATAAAAGCATGAACATGCAACAACACAAAACGAATTCGATGACGCTTGCACAACACCGGACAAAATAAAGAGCGTTTGTTGCTTTTTGTGGATGTGTGAAAAATTCATCCAAAAAATACTAATATGAAAAATTATTAATTATGAATGAAAAACAACGCCAGTTGAGACTTCCTTTTTGGAAAGGAAAGCTCGACGGCCTATACATTTTTTTGTTTCATAAATTCACTGAAAAAGGTAAAAACAAACGTGAATATCGCCTTTCAATCAATTCTGAATGAATTTATTGGCACCTTGTTTAAAACAACAACACACAAAATTAATGTTTATTTTAAAATTTGGACACGAACTTTTAGATTAATTTGAAGCATACACTTGATACAACACCTAATTAGATTTTTTTTTTCTTGTTAACTTGAGAAGAAATCATTGAACTATTTTTTACACACAAAAACTACACAATAAAACACTGAAAAGGACCCTTTTTTCCCCAGCATCACAAAACACTGCTGGCAGATTGTCAAAATTTCTTTGTTTACAAAAAATAAGCATACATCAAAAAATACGAATAACCTTATAATTATTCAATCATGGTACAAATTCGATATATTTCATCTAATTCGGACAGGAAAATTAATTTATTAATTTGTTCTCTGCACTTTTATACTAACAGGAACAACAACCAATTGAGAATTACATCGTTCGGTTGATCATACTTTTTTTGTGCATAAACAACAACAACAAAATTAGTTTTTACAAACAAACCCAAGATTACACGGATTTAGTGAAAATTGACATGTTTGTCAAATAAAACTTCAAGCCACATGGTTTTGAGCTGATTTCAGTAACGAACGCTTTGAGCTTGATTTTGCCCCATTTTGTTTTCCGTGCATGATTTCACTTTCTCTTCTACTTATCTATCACCCATTTCCGAACCAAAGCAGACTTAACTGAATGGCTTTGACACCTGAAATTCTTAGTTCAAAGCTAAGAAAATGTCACTATAAAAAAGGTCATTTAAATTTTTAAAATTGTTTTTTAAGTGGCTCTTTTTAAAATTTGTTACAACTTACTTATTTAATGATTTGAATTTCTTAGGTTTTTAATTTATAATTTTTATTTATACTTTTAAATTATTATTTTTATTTAAGCAAGAAACTTGAAATTTAATTTTTAGTTTTTTTTTATATCTGAACTGGCCAAAATCCACAGTCACCTCTAGCATACTCGGTAAGAATTATTCCTTTCGTCAAAAAGCGGCTAACAATTATTTTTTCCACACAATTCTATCTAATTAAAGGATATTTTACAACAATCACTGGCTATCGAAAATCTTAGGTATTAACCTCAATAAGGTCGTAATAAAATAATCAAATTTAAATGTATAACATTCATCAACATCCAAAAAGAAGCAAAACTAGTAAGGTATATCTTCGACTTGGCCGAAGTTAAAATACCCCCACGTCCGATTCTTAAATTGGAGAGCTTTTTGTGTGAGATTCTGAGAGATTTTATTATTTTTATGTGTCTAAAATACATACATATCAAATTGTTTTCCTGCAGCTTAAATATAAGCCTTTTTATAAAGTTTTAAATTTTGGGGTTGTATGGGAGGTGGGCGTGTTAGATTGTGTATGACGCCCATTTTTCTAACATACCTCAGTTTTGACATTAAATACACAAATACCGAGTTTCAGTTTTGTAACTTTAATATTAGCCTCTTTATCGATTTTTCAATTTTGGGGTTGTATGGGAGGTGGGCGTGTTAGTGAGTGGATGACGCCCATCTTTCTAAGACTTCTCAGTTTTGACATAGAATACACATATACCAAATTTCAGTATTGTAGCTTTAATATTAGCTTCTTTGTAGAGTTTTCAATTTTGGGGTTGTATGGGAGGTGGGCGTGTTAATGGGTGAATGACGCCCATTTTTCTAACACAGTTCAGTTTTGTAACTTTAATATTAGCCTCTTTATAGATTTTTCAATTTTGGGGTTGTATGGGAGGTGGGCGTGTTAGTGAGTGGATGACGCCCATCTTTCTAAGACTTCTCAGTTTTGACATAGAATACACATATACCAAATTTCAGTATTGTAGCTTTAATATTAGCTTCTTTGTAGAGTTTTTAATTTTGGGGTTGTATGGGAGGTGGGCGTGTTAATGGGTGAATGACGCCCATTTTTCTAACACACCTCAGTTTTGACATTAAATACACAAATACCGAGTTTCAGTTTTGTAACTTTAATATTAGCCTCTTTATAGATTTTTCAATTTTGGGGTTGTATGGGAGGTGGGCGTGTTAGTGAGTGGATGACGCCCATCTTTCTAAGACTTCTCAGTTTTGACATAGAATACACATATACCAAATTTCAGTATTGTAGCTTTAATATTAGCTTCTTTGTAGAGTTTTCAATTTTGGGGTTGTATGGGAGGTGGGCGTGTTAATGGGTGAATGACGCCCATTTTTCTAACACACCTCAGTTTTGACATTAAATACACAAATACCGAGTTTCAGTTTTGTAACTTTAATATTAGCCTCTTTATAGATTTTTCAATTTTGGGGTTGTATGGGAGGTGGGCGTGTTAGTGAGTGGATGACGCCCATTTTTCTAAGACTTCTCAGTTTTGACATAGAATACACATACAGCAAATTTCTGTATTGTAGCTTTAATATTAGCTTCTTTGTAGAGTTTTCAATTTTGGGGTTGTATGGTAGGCGTGGTTTTCATCCGATTCAGCCCATTCTCGAACTTGACCTTAGTTTTTTTAAAAAAAGCTTAAATATCGAATTAAATATCGAATTAATCGTTGCAGTTGTAGGTGTTTTGCTGCTGCTGTTGCTCATGTTATGGTAACGCTCATCACATTCCACGCAAGCTACTTTATTCGTCCCAGCAAACAGCAGCGGCAGCTAAAGTTTTCATCTTGCGCTGCAGCGTTAACTTCGCTGCTATTGTAAACAGCGCAGTCGACTTTGGCACTGGCGCTTTAATAGGCGCAAGGTCGTTCTCATATTGTTGTTGCTCTGTGTTGTTGCTGTTGCTGCTGTTAGTTGTTGTTGTAGTTGTTGCTGTTAATGCCATGCAGTTGTTAGTTGGCTGAGCATTTGACACTTTTTTCATTATTTATTTCTTTTTTTCCAATTTTTTTTTTCATTCATATATTTATCCAACTCCCAGGCTTTATTTTTTTACGACTTTTTATTACCTGTCTTATTTATATTTTTTTTTTTGCTTTTAATATCTTCGAGCAGCGAAGATTGACTGTGGAGTCACAGTATGTTGCTGCTGGCAATGTCTTTAGATTTGTTGTTTGTTATTGTGTTTGTTGTTGTTGTTACTAAGGTGTGTCAAAGTCGTTGTTAGCTTTACTCGAATTGAAGTTACGCGTTCACATTTGTTTTCATTACATATAACGCCATTAACACGGTCATACGCTGTTTCTACACCCCTCCCCCCTCCCCCCTTGCATGTAAATGTGCGCTACGCACATATGTGTGTCTGTATGTCATTGAGTTATGCGCGTGTTCCTCGAAACATGTCACCTACAAGATTTAAGATGCAAGTTTTTGACTTTAATTTGCTTGCATTAAATACCGACTCTAACATAAAAGTCGACTCTTCCCCAATTTCATTTCTGTGCGAAATCTGTCAATCGTAAAAATTTCATTTTTTTAATGAAGTTAGTTCTAAAACAATTGCAATTTAACAATCAGCTTCAGCTGAAATTATTTGAAGAATTGCCTTTTGTGAAAAACCCTATTTTGTTTTTTTTTTTTTTTGTTTATTGGTTTTACATTTCTAAAGAAGTCAGCTTTTTCCAAAAATGCCGACTTCTTCTCAGAAAGTTTTTTTTTATTAAAAAAAAAAGAATTTTGGACCCTGGGAAAAAAATTAAAAACGGTTTTTTTTCTGACATTTTATGTCCCATCTTTAGAAATAATGTACTATAAAAAAAGCTTAACTACAACTAAATTTTCTTTAAAGAGCTTTTGAACTTCCGCAATCATTAACATTGATTAAATCGGTATAAAAAACAGGATTCTTTTTAGCTACAGGAAACAACTGCAGGAAATGCAAGAAACCAGGTATCCAATAAGCCATGGAGCATCTTCTTTACACATGCCCCTCCTTATTTAGATCGAGACTTAAATACTTAACCTCACCGACGTTATTGTCACTAAAAGATGCAGCCAAAATTCCTCTAGAATCCCTCCTTAAACTTGCGAATTTCGCGCAAATCTTTGAAGATTTCCACTAATTTCCTCAAGGCTGTCATCAACCGGTACCACTAAGAACCATATGTCTATGTCAGACTTCAAAGAGAGACAATCGGGTCAACCCAACCTAACCTGAATTCTTTTTAACGGTGTTAAATCAATCATTGACTACACTGAGAAAAAAATTTAACAAATTCAAGTTTAAATTAAAACAAAACATGCTTGAACAAGCATTATGAGTTGTTTAAAACAATTTTTCGCTTAAGTAAAGTGAACAAAAATATTCTTATTTTGTTTACAGACTTGCTTGAAACAAGAATTTCTTTCTTGAAAAAGACAAACAAAAAATTATTTATTACTTATTTCGGAGGTTGTTTCTGTTTAAACAGCCAATGAATCATAGAATTGGCATCGGAATTACAATAATAATACTTAAATTCAAACTTTTGCACACAGTCGGGATACGAACTTACGTCCTCCGCATGCTAATCATTCACACTTCCACTGAGATGTTGGTAATGTTAATTTAATCGCAGCAAGACATATTTACTTAAGTACTGCTCAACTCAGAAAATATAAAAGAATTTGATAAAAAAAAAAATAGGTTTTTGCATGATTCAATAATTATAAGGTTATCCCGATATTTGACGTCTTCTCACGAAAATGGAGATAGACACCCTTATTAGAAGAGGAGAGCAAAATAGCCACTTTTTAATGACACAAAAGTACCTCAGCTGCTTGAATATCATATTATTTCTAAGTACGATATATTTTACGATTTTTATAAATTCTGCGACTTTACAAAAATCTGCGAAGTATTTTCACGAATTTATTGCCATAAAAAATTCAATGAAAGCAATGCATATTTTTTTTTTATCTAAGAAGTAAAATATTGAAAACACATGCATTTTTATAAAAAAAAACAAAAATACAACAAAACACTGAAACATACATTTTTTGAGGAGACCACAAAACCCTGGTTGTCATTCCTTTTTTGAGAAAGAACAGTTTTTGTTTACAAATAATATCAGGATAACCTTCTAATTATTGAATTATGAGCTTTTGTATTTTAGCCAAGAAATTTATTTTTATTACTATTAACATTTATATATATTGTTGGCAGAATTTATACGCAGACGAGTTAAAAACACGTGGAGTCAATTTCAATGCTTTATTAGGAGTAACAAAAATGAGTTTAACAAAAATGAAATGTACTTCAAATGATTTAACGAATGATAGTTAAAGAAAAATTAAAACTGTTCTCAAATACTGGGAAAGATGAGTTTGGGTTGCAGAGTTGCATAAGATTCAACAATCTCCCGCTCAATCCAAACACACCCAAAAAATTTAAAATTTAAAACAAAACTATATTTTATTTATATTCTTAATAAATTACAAGCATCGATATGCTTCCCCTTTGACAAAACTTTGGTGAGTATATCAGCTGCATTCTCAGTTGTAGGCACGTACTCGACTTCAATTTCGCCCTTTTCATATTTCTCACGAATGAAGTGATATCGTATGTCGATATGCTTACTTTTTCTCTGCACCGTTGGATTCTTCACAAGAAATTGCGCACCTTGGTTGTCGCAGAAAATTGTTGTTGGTTTACTGATATATTCCACAAAATCCATTTCGCTCAGCAAACCACGATGAAATACAACTTCTTTAGTGCCCTGACATAGAGCAATGTACTCTGCTTCCATCGTGCTTAACGCTACCACTGACTGCTTACGCGACTCCCATGCCACTGGTCCACCTGCCACAAACATGACGTACCCTGTGAACGATTTACGGTCGCATGAGTCACAACCCCAGTCAGCATCTGTAAAGCACACAAAGTTTTCTTGATTATTAGAAAATGTTAATTTACCTACTGGATTCTTTTTAAGGTATCTCAGAACATATTTTGCAGCTTGCATATGTTCTTTATGAGGATGCGAATTGAATTGTGATAACTTAGACACAACATGAGCAATATCTTGCCTCGAAATAACTGCTAAGTACATAAGAGCACCTATCAAACTTTGATAGCTTTTGATGTCTAAACCTTCGCATTGTTTATCACATTTTTGCAAAACTGTGCCAGCTGGCCAAGGCGTTGCAGCAGGCTTGCAATCTTCCATACCCCAGCGTTGAAGTAACTCTTCGGTATAGCGCCCTTGATGAATAACGATGTCACCTCGAATATTTGATCTCTCGATTTCCATTCCAAGATAAAATGATATCGGACCTCGGTCGACAGCTTCTACATATTGATTGAGAGAATCGATTATTTCTTCCATTTCTCGCTGACTCGAACACGCCAACAGCATATCATCGACATAAAGAGCAATGATACAAATATTGCTGCCACTTTGCTTTATATAAACACAGGTGTCAGAATTGCATCTCTTAAATTTCATTTGGAGTAATATATCCGTAACTTTCCTATTCCACTCCCGACCCGCTTGTTTGAGACCATATAGTGCTTTATTTAGCTTACAGACCTTGTGGGAGTTTTCTTGCTCTTCAAACATCGGAGGTTGCAACATATAAACGTCGTCTTCCAAGTCACCGTTCAGATAAGCAGCCACAATGTCCACATGATTAACAAACAAGCCATACCGCGCCGACAACGCTAATAATAAACGTATCGTTGAGTGACGAACCACAGGTGCAAATGTATCTTGGTAGTCAACGTTGTATTTTTGGGAACAGCCCTGTGCTACGAGTCTTGCTTTATGTTTTTCGACGGATCCATCCGGCTTTCGCTTTAAGGTAAACACCCACTTGCATCCAATAATGTTTTTATTTGTTGGTTTGTCCACAAGCTTCCAAGTATTATTCTTCAGCAACGAATCATATTCAGCTTGCATCGCGTCTTTCCATTGCATACCATTTTGCGAATTTAACGCTTCAGCGATCGTATTTGGATTTTCAATGACAGCATTTAACATTTCCTGACCAACTTCAGTACAGTAAACCTTTTTAGGCCTACCTTTGCTTCCATCTCGTACCAACTTTGGTCTTCCTCTCTTTCTTTTACCTGGCACGATTATTGGCTCCTCCTCAGATTCTGATTCAGTTTCCACTGAATTTTGCTTCGCAGTATCGCTTTCATCAGGCACTGTGTGCTTCATCTCAGTTTGACCTTGAATCTGTTCTCTGGATTCGTCTGTTGGCGAAGATTTTTCCACAATTTGATCCACAGCTACTGCATCATCAGAATGCTTTGATAGGTCGACACAAAATGACTCCTCGACGCAAGCATCGCTGTTTTTCACCTTCTCGAAAGATTCCTCAAAAAATATAACATCTCGAGCGATAACTATTTTCTTCGTTTGCATGTTAAACAGCCTATAACCTTTAGTGTGGTCTTGATAACCGACAAATTTTAATTTTTCACCTTTGGGCAAAAATTTACTGCCCCGCTGTTTAGGTCGTTTGTTCAAAACGACAGCATCGCAACCAAAAATCCTAAGATGTGACACTGTTGGTTTTCTGCCATACCACCTCTCATATGGAGTCATCTCAGCAAGAACTTTCGTTGGTGACCTGTTCCGGATGTACGCTGCTGCATTTACAGCCTCACCCCACAAATTTTGAGGTAACCCTGACGATTCCAACAAACAGCGAGCCATTTCCACAATTGTCCTGTTGGCCCTTTCGGCCACGCCGTTTTGTTGTGGGGTATAGGGAACAGTTGTTTGGTGCACAATTCCACGACAGGAAAAATAATCCTGAAACTGCGAATTAATGAATTCTTTTCCATTGTCACTTCGCATAACTTTAATTTTGCGGCCTGTCTGCTTCTCCGCGGTCGCAGCAAAATTTTTGAATGCTTCGAATGCATCGGATTTGTTTTTAAGAAAATAAATTTTTATGCTGCGCGAGTAATCATCAATAAAAGTGATAAAATATGATGCTCCACCTAGTGACTTAATACCCATAGGCCCACATAAGTCACTATGAACCAGATCTAAGACATCTTTTGAATAAACATTTCCATAGTTTAAATATGGCTTACTATGTATTTTGCACATTGCGCACGAAAAACAATCAATTGTTTTTGGAAATTTTATATCAAGACCGTGGCACATATTTTTTCTTGAAAGTTTATTTAAATCACTTATATTAATGTGTCCGAACCTTTTGTGCCATTTGTTAACAATATTTTCGTCAATTACACTGTTTATGTTTTCAATTTTTTTCTTTGCATTACATTCAACAATAAATAATCCACCTTTTAGTTTAGCTGTCAAAACATTGTTTTTATTTTTATTCTTCATTATTGCTTCATTCGCCGAAAATATTATGGAATTGCCATACTCAATCGCTTTGCCGATGGAGAAGAAATTTGAGTGAAGATCAGGAACATACCACACGTTATTGAGTGTAACTGTTGAGCATTCTGTCGCTAATTTAACAGTACCAATGCCATGCGCATAAATACTCTCACCTGATGCTAATATAATTTTTTGCAATGTTTTCTGCAGAGATTCGAAGAATTGAGCATTTTTGCACATATGCGACGTAGCTCCGCTGTCGAAAATCCAAACGTCGCTTATACTATTGTTCTCTTCAAATAACGAGCACGCAGCTTCACCTGCACCTCTACCGCTGGAATACTTGCACTGAGAACGTATATGACCTCTCTTTCCACATCGGTAACACTTTATATTGTTGTTAAAATTATTCCCGTTTTGATTCTTGGTCTTGTTCTCTTGGAATCGAGTGTTCCTGTATTGAGTGCTGCTGTTGCTGTTGTTGTAATAACCTTTATTATAACGTTTAATCTCATTTCTAGAACTTGCAGAAAACACGTTTTCACCATAACCCTCAATTTTATCACCTTTTCGTTGTTCTGTCTCCAAAATTTTAGATATTAAAGTGTCAAATTTTGGAAGTGAGTCTCTACTTTCTATGGCAACAACAAAATTGTCCATTTCATTTGGAAGGCTACACAACAAAAGCACGCACAATAAATCATCATTTAAAGCAATTCCAATTTCTTTCAACTCATCAATTGTGGAACAAAATTCATTTAGTTGCACCGAAAACCTTTCCGCGTTATTTAGTTTAAACTGAACCAACTTTTTGAATAACTTTACCTTCCTTGAAGCTGTATCCGCCTTATAAAGTGAATTTAAGACATCCCAAGCACTTTTTGCCGTGATGCAGTTTTTGATGTGTATTAATTCACTTGGCTTGACGCTCAACATTATTGTGGCAAGAGCTTTCTGGTCACTTATCATCCAAGACGTGTTTGCAGTACTCTCCTTTGGACACTCCTCATTTATAGGACGCCACAAGTCCAAAGTTATCAGCAAACTTTTAATCTGTATACACCACGTAGCATAATTTTCAACGCTCAGTTTTTCAATATTAGCAACCGAATTTGCCATTGTAAAACAAAAATAAATTTACAATCAAAAATCAAACTAATTAAACCGCGTTCACTAACCAGGCCAGAAATCAATTTGAGCAATCTCTGGGCCCATAACCTATGTTGGCAGAATTTATACGCAGACGAGTTAAAAACACGTGGAGTCAATTTCAATGCTTTATTAGGAGTAACAAAAATGAGTTTAACAAAAATGAAATGTACTTCAAATGATTTAACGAATGATAGTTAAAGAAAAATTAAAACTGTTCTCAAATACTGGGAAAGATGAGTTTGGGTTGCAGAGTTGCATAAGATTCAACATATATGTATATAGAAAAAAATTTTACAAAAAAAAATATTTTGATTTTATCCGGGCTCGAACCACCGCAAATGTTTTAAAAGCTCAAGACACTCGAAATTTTTTGTTTGAAATTTGAATAAGTTCTTAAAAAAAGCATGCTACATTTTCTTCTGTGTAATATCAGTCACAAAATGCATAAGAAAATAGACAATTTTGACGGTTTTTCCGTGGGTCCAAAAAAATTTTGTTTTTAGTTTTGGAGTTTTTTCGAGGTAATTTTTTAAATAAGTTCATTTTCAGTACACTTTTGTGGTGTGATAATTTTTGTTTAATTTTTTGTCATTCAAAATTGAATTGACATATTCTTGACACTAAGAATATGTTGAAAAATTAAAGGAACATGATCTTATTCTTCATTTCATGGACAAAGCTAAATTAAAGCCTTGAGCTAGTAACCCGTTTAACTATTTAACTCATTTAATCACTGCAGTTGATGGAGGGTATTAAAATTATCTAAGCTTTTTGGCATTGATTTAATTATCTGTTATAGTTCGATAAGAGTTTTATGATGATAGCTTCACAAAATTCTACTTACTCTAAAAAACAATTTAATTATGGCGCCTAATAGCATGCTATTCAAAAACACATTTAACTTGTTTCTTTAAACATGCTCTTGATATACAGAGTACATTATTTTTATGGCTTAACATAAAATTAAATTGTGTATCATTCTATCTACAGATAAAACTGCTTTAAACTGAGTCAAAACAGCGTTAGAAGTCATTAGTTATTACTGGTTCTCCAAAGACTACTTTTTATTTCAATCGTGCTCATCGAAATTAGTGCGATAACATCTCAATCTTTAAAAGTTTTTTTTTCCCTCAATAATTATTTCTTGACTCAAGTTGTCAATAATTGTTAATTCTGAAGTGTTCATTCAATATTCGAATTATGTGTGCTTGTATATCTAGCTGAAAATTATACTTGCAAATATGTTAAGTGCTTCTCAAGATGGGAGGAATACGTATTTAATAGCCGTATTTAAAGCCTGTTTTGTTTTCTGATCTGTTTTTGAAAGCACGTCAGTTTTGGCTACAGGCTATCACTTGAACGAAGTTAGGTGATTTTGGCATTTATTTTGAAAGTCTTAATAAAATAACAATATAATTAAGTGGTATGTTTTGGTGCTTGATCAGTAGTTCGACAGGATGTATGAATCTTATATGGCGGTAACATAAAACCAAATATTTCACAGCCATCAGACATCAATGATATTTGAAGTTGGCTCACGTAATTATTTACTAAGCAGACATGAACATATTCGGACAGCTACAAAGTACATGCAAAAAACTTGGTGCTCAATTTTTATTAAAAACACATAAATAAGTAGTTGAATATTTCTGCTTAAAAGTCCTATATTTCTATGCAATACTTTTTTGGTTTTGTATAAGACTTTTTTTAGAAGACTGTATTTAGAACTAAGGTTAAAATAATAAAAAAAAATCTGGTGAAGTTTGTAAATCATATCGCTATCGCTGCTAAGTTATTCCAATTTCTACTAGCCTAACTCTTAAGATGAGAAAATAGCAATTAAACTTATTTAAAAACTTATTTATCAGTACAAATTTGTTTCTCATTTTGGACGGAAAATGCTCTAAAAAATTGGTATTTGTTCAATTTCGGCGACACGATATCTCCATAACCAACCAGTCATAGCTTCTTAATTTAGATTTCAAGTCTTGAAGTTTATTGTGTTTATTTTTTTCACATCTTTTATTTATTCGTAACACTTTATTATACGTTTTTTTCATGTCTTTCCTCCTAAAACATACCTTCAATATTGGAAGTTAGTATTAAAATTCTAAAGCCCAATGCACGACTGCAACTGCGCTACTTGCATATGTACATTCGTACATAATTACACCATACAGCAAATCATGGTTGTTGACCACCACAGAAAATCTCTTACATATTTCAATAAATAAAGCTCAAAAGTTCAGATATAAACAACATAAATTTATTACGCTCACGCTCAATTAATGTTCAGCACAATTCTTTGAATTTAATTTATATACGATGGACGAGTGTGCTATGTTAGTACAGCACAAAGATCAAACAAACACGCACTAAATTAATTTATAAACCAAACGCATGCGCAGAACAAAACAATAGATTATAGTTGAACATTTTATAAACCGAGTTAAAATACACCCAACTACTGCGTCGGCGCAGCACTGATTTTGATTACTATTGAACTCGAACTCGAATTAATGATTTTCATTCTTATTCTTTCCACAGGCAGCGACAGCGTTATCACTACTACTCACCAAGCATATCAACCGAAGAAGAAGACAACGATGTGACATGCAATTAAATAAATAATTCGAAAAAGCAACCGTAACAACGATTTAACTAAACGATTGTATCCATTAAAAATTCAAAATCGAATTGAAACGCTTTCAAAATAATTGCAGCTAACATAAAACGCTATAAAACCAAAAAGAAACCCTTACCAAAAGATTGATCAGGAAATAGTTAAAAGAACCAAAACACAAAAAACAAAAGCAAAAAGATAGAACCACAAACAACGCAGTCACACAGTCAGATGTGAAGTGGCACAAACATGACTTTGCCCCGCATGGACTCACGCATCGGTCTGGATTATATTGTCGAAAATCGTGAATATATTTCAAAACTAGGAGCTGCCCTGGACACAAGCAATGCAGTGGTTAAGAAGCAGGTTTTCGAACTGCTTTCCGCGTTATGTGCCTACAATGCCGAAGGCTACACGCGAGCCATCGAAACATTAGAATATTATAAGGTAAGTCGTAG
Source organism: Tetanocera ferruginea (assembly GCA_958299015.1). Taxonomy (NCBI): domain Eukaryota; kingdom Metazoa; phylum Arthropoda; class Insecta; order Diptera; family Sciomyzidae; genus Tetanocera; species Tetanocera ferruginea. The sequence continues at coordinate 128,242,174 of OY282644.1, forward strand.
GGGTTTTGTTATTAGAACTCAATTGATTTAATACATAAAAAGTTTTTGGAACATACTCCAGTATGCCATTTTAAATACATGCCATTTAACAAGAAACTATGGGTAAAAATCAACCTTGTTTTTTGGTGATATGAAAAAAATCCACACTAAAAGTACAATTTCTGAGGTTTATATTTGGTTTGGAAACTGTTCTGGAAGTGTTATATTTAGTGGTCTCTAAAGAAATTCTTGGTTACGAGCCCGATTCCAGGCATCATATAGGCATAAGGCAGTATTTTTCTAATTTTTCTAATTCAAACAGGTTAATTTTAATTGCAAAGGTGAGACAATGGATCAAGGAATTTTTTAGACCAGCTTTATTTAATACTTTATTTTCGAATCGACCTTCTACACACTAGGGTGTTTTACAAAAAAAATTATATTTTCGTATGTGCCACTCTATAAATCGAACTTAACTTAGAACTTTTTAAAATTTTTGAACAGATTCTAAAAGTCGAGCCATTATATTTTTCATTAGGAATATCCAACGTAGTAAATGCGATTATAAATTACAATTTTGAAAATTAAAAAAAAAATAAGTACATCTCATAGAAATGTAATTTTTAAATTTGGTTAAATTGTAACTATAACAATCCCGGATCGGGCTATCGAACGCAGCTTTGTAATCAACAAGAGATGGTGGGTGTCGATTTGATTTTCGTGGGTTTTCTCCAGGATTTGGCGTAGTGTAAATATCTGTTCTATGGTGGACTTGTCAGGACGAAAGTCACACTGATAAGGTCCAATCAATGTTTTGGTAAGTGGCTTCAATCTTTCACAGAATACGATCGAAAGAACCTTTTAAGCGATGGAAATAAGACTGATACTTCGGTAGTTGGCGCTGATTGAGGGTTGGGTTTCCTTTCTTAAGTATAGGACGAAGCACACTGAGATTCCAATCGTTGGGCATGCTTTCCGCTACACTGAGAAAAAAACACATACCTTGCTCCGGTAAAAAATTTCTCTATTTTTGATAATAGCATTTTTCTCTTTTTCAAATAAAATTTTCTTCAATTAGAATAAATTTTCACATTTTCGAAGAAATATTTCTTTATTTCTAGGAAATGGAAATATTTCAATGTCTCTAATAATGATAAGTATTTTTCTCGCACAAAAAATTTCTCATTTATAGAGAAATTTTATTGAAAATGAAAAACTTTTCTTATATTTTGATAAAAAATTCACTATGAGAAGTATTTTCTTCAATAAAAACAAATATTTTCTCAAAAAAAAAAGTATTTTTCTCTAAAAACGATATATTTTTCTATTTCATGGAAGCTTTTTATCATTTTTAGAGAATTTTTAGTATCGCAATTAGAGAAAAGCATTCTCTGGAGCAAAGTCCATACCATTTTTCTCTAAATATGACGCCTTTTTTATCATATTCCGAGACACTTTTTTCTGAGTGTAGTCATATTTTGCTGATGAATTGATGCATGCAACTTATCAATTCACCGCCGCCGGTTTTAAACAATTCAGCTGCCAGGCCGTCCGCTCTTTAACCTTGTCATGGCTAGGTGGTGGAATTTCCACTCCATCATCGTCAATTGGTGGTGTCAGACTGCATTCTCCAAGGGCGGAATTGTTGGTATCGTCGCTTGCAAGTAGAATTGAAAAATGCTGTCTCCATAATCTCAATGCGCACTGCGTATCTGTAACCAGATCACCATTCTCATCTTTACAAGTGGATGCTCCGGGCTTGAGACCTTGGGTTAGTCGCTTAACCTGCTAGTAGAATTTTCGAGCATCCTTCTTGCCCTGGTACACCTCAATTTTTTCACGCTCAATCTTTTCCTGCTCTTTTAGCATATCTTCATGTCTGAAAAGGCATCTCTCTTCCTTTCTCTTATCGCGATAGCTTTCGTGCATGGCTCGCGTTGCAGCTGACTGCAGCGTCTTTTTATATGCGGCGTATTTTGCTGCTGTCGCGTCGTGGTACTCCTGGTCATACCATTGGTTGCGAGGTTGCGGGTGCCGAAAATCAATGACTTCTTCGGCAGCAGTGCGCATGGAGTAGGATATATGCGCCCCAAAGTCCGCCAGCGTCGTCGAGGCAAGAGTAAGTTTGGTTGAGCTTAACCCAGAGTTAAGCGGAGTAGGCCTTGGTGGTCCGTTGTGATAGCAGCTTATCGACATCAACCTTTCGTTGCATACCTGTGCGTATATTCTTCGCATTGCACAATCGCATATGGATCTTGGATGCGGCAAGATAATGGTCGGAGTTAATATTGACCCCCCGAAATGTGCGCACATCCATTGCACTTGTAGCGTGCCTTCCGTCGATCACAACATGATCAATTTGGTTTCGCGTTTTTTTATACGGGGACAGCCAGGTTGCCTTTTAAATATCGAGATGTTCGAATCTGATGCTTCTAAGTACCATGCTTCGCGCCGCGGCGAAGTCGATCAGTCTTAGACCGTTCTTCGAAGTGGTCTCCTCGAGACTGAACTGACCGACAGTGGAGCCAAAGATGCCTTCTTTTCCAACTATTTTCACGTCTTGGTCCGGCCAGCGATCATACAAGTCCTCTAGGCTCGTGTAGAAGTTGTCCTTGACAGCATCGTTCTTTTCCTCCGTCGGGAAATTATTGTTCCCTTATGCAACTTAATATTATCATTCTCAAACATGTTTCTCCAAAACTTTGCATCATTTTTTAAAAACTTTTTTATAAAACAAGCAAAATAAGTTAAATTCTTGTTTTAAAAACTAATATACTGACCATAACATAATCAAAATAAATAATATTTTGCTCAATTCCTCATTTGCAGAATCTCAAAAATGAACGTTACCGTCTTAAAATTGTGATCAACGAATTGGAAAAAACAACAAATATTGAATATCAGGTGGCATTATTGGCATTCATCAATTGTGTTATCATTTCGGCATCAAATCTGCAAGATCGCATAAGAATACGCAATGAATTTATTGGTAAGTAATGAACATAACTACAAAGATAATAAAAACTTTTTATTATATACAACCTCTTAATCGTTTTTTAAAAAAACCCATTTAGCTTAAAATATTATGCCGTCAACAGCAGCAGGCTATAAAATAAAAACAACACTGTTTCAAATTTTAATATTAAAGTTGTTACCGAAACCTTGACCATTTGCGCTCTAGAGGAAACTCACTTTTTTCTATGATTTTTAGGTTATTAAAAACCACAACACGTGTTTTTTCAAAAAATCGTTTGATGTTTGTAAACCATTAAATTTGAACTTGTGAAAAAGGTGTGCGTGGCATCACTGATAAGTAGTCGATGGCATAAATTATTGCACCCTGTTAGAGCCAATAAAGTTTTTAAAACATTAGTCTTAAGTACATGTAGAAATATCAACTTCATGTGTGTATCATCAGCTCATAAACAGCTTCCGTTTTGGGGCGTGCCATAAAAGAACCTTCAGCTCTAGCAAGTTATTGTTAACAAATATGGTGCACTGACGTCTTCCGCAAATGCAGTTAAATATCTTTATATGGACTTAATAGATAAAAATTTTTGTGTTTTATATGGTTATATTGAAATGTTTTATAGGAACGTAGATTATATAGTGTGTTGTTATTAATTTCATAAGCCAAAACCTTTAATAAATATATAAACCTCAAAAACGTACTACAATCTTTCAATTAACATTCATTATGAAAAAGAAAAAAATAATAAATGTTATTTTTGCTATCATGAGACAATCAATATTGGGCTTGTAAAGAATTTGAGGAAGAAGGATAACATGAATTATAATCAGAAATTATGCGATAAAATAATTTTTTTATTAGAAGATTTAAAATTACACTTCTATATTTTCATGTGAAAGTTAATTTCAAAAATGTTTTCTTGTACGCAGATTTATTCAATTTATTCACTTTATTCAATTAAATGCCTCAATTATAATTTTTCTTAAGGCAAGTTTATGGGTTTATGGATATGTGCGAATATGTCAATTTTCAACAAATTTTTTGAAGTGGAGATCCGAAAAAAATTTCCGGACATGTTATCTCCAGTTAGAAATGTCTGAAACAAAAACTCCGAAAGGATTTTTAAAATATATATTATATACTAGCTCTGCCCGTCAAAAATGACGGCCCGGTTTTTATTAAGGAAAAAATATGAAATTATTGATTAACTTTTAGCTCAGTTAATCATACATTATATTCTAATCATGATTAGAATATGCACTCAATTTAATTTATCTGCAACATTGGTTATCGATATCATATTTAGAATATGTCAAAATTACCGACAAACTAATTTCGACTCCAATTTTCCAACTTTTACACCAATTTCCAAAAAACGTTGTAAAAACTAAAAAAAAAAATATTAAGAGAGTTTGGCTTGCAAGTTTTTGGTCGCCCTACTTTATGGACTGTACCATATTTGACTATCATTCTGTCTTTTTATATCTCTACTACAATTTGTAATGGTGAAAATAACTTAGTTAAATTTTCGGCCAAAAATCTCAAAAATTGTATTATGATGATTGAATGGTTTTTCTAGAAAATTGGTAAAGGGGTTTCTATCAAAAAGACACATGTCTTATAAAATAACAACTTCGTTTAAAGTGTATGACAAACATCTTTGAATTTTGTTAAAAGATCGCCGAAACCTTTATCATAAACCTAATATAATCGATTATAATACCTTCATACATAACAATAATTTGGATTATCTTAGCGTAAGATGATTTTAGCCTTTTAAAAAAAATTGTTAAAAAAATTTATAGGTAATCAATAACTGTGGTCAAATACTCGCTTTTAAATCATGCGAGTAAAAATCATCAGTTCCAAATATTTATAAAATACTTTGAAGTAAAAACAAAAACCCAGCAGTTGATACGACAAAAAATGTTTTAAGATTTATTGTAAAATTTAAAATTGACAAAATATCTAATATAAAAAAATCATGACGTTTTTGTTTTATTGAAAATATCAGAATGATAAAATAAGTTTTTCAATCGCTGGCCGTGATAAGGTTCTCTAAGATTACCACTCGGCAAATTACTAATTTACATTAATTTTAAGTTTTGGTTCTTAATAAAACTATTCTAGCAAAAAAAAGCATAATTAAAAAATAAAAACGCCTTAAACTATGCTATACAATTTTTATAATAACTCGAGCGTTCCGCACTCACATTTCTAGGGGATGATATTAAAGTTAGTTGTATAGAAGACCGTCATACGACGGGTCGTATTCAAAATAATTAAGTATCACACGTTATGACATTTTTTATTCATCTCAAATATTGTTTTATTACAGTCGTCGTCAATGTGACCTTACTGATAAATATCAAATAAAATTTGTGTGCATACTTTTAGGCTAACAATTTTTTTATATAAAAAAGCACTTTCATATAATAGCGAAACAGGTTCTGGTTCAAGCTAAACATGTTTTAAAAAGCATAGCAATAACAACTATAACAGTTTAAGCGATATAGAGCAGGGAGCAGGACGCTTATATTTGGCAATAGCGGTTAGTAGAATAAAACATTTTAGGCAAAAGCAAAATAAATAGCGAACTTTTAAATTTGTTTAACCCCTTTTTTTGCAAATAAAACTGTGTAAAAAATGGGTTGAAAATAAATGTAAAATTATTTTTGTACAACGGGCTAAAACTATACTTGTTCTAAGCCAACCTTCAATTTCAGCCCAATCGGTTAAGTAGTTATTCTAATATCGAGTCCTCAAGGTCGAAAAACGTGGTTTCGTGAAAGACTTTCTGTGCTCTCGAACTTTTTAAATAATAAACCCATGAATGTGGTCTTGAGCAAACTTCACTGTGACATATTCAGAGTTGTTTCTGTAACGCAAAGTAATATATTACGAAATATTATTACTTTTCCCGATTTCCTTGCTAAAAAGTTATATTAAATTTATATACATACAAACGAGTTACCAAAAATATATGGTTCAACATAGTCAAAAAAATGAAATCACCCATAAAGTGTTAATCTTTACGACTTCATGTCGTTGCACTCAAATCCATTATTTATACAAATCTTCAACAATACAAAAAGAAGAAACTTTTGTTCGCGCACGATCAACAAATGTGAATTTTTATTGTCAAAATATCGTTATTGTTTTCAGATGCAAGACTGAAAAGTTCAAATGCTTGAGAATTTGGAATTCGGTGCGTGTCGCGAGTGTCACGCAAACAAATGCAATGCAGACAGTCGACAGACAATAGCCAGCTAGACGCAGACCTTTAAGCTCACTTTGCGTCTCTGAGTCTTTAGAGTCGAGACGAAGTTGCACCACGTGCCTTCTTTGACCCCTGCACGCCCCAACTCTACTCCACCAGTTGTGAAGTTTATCGCGCAGATTAATTTTCATTAATTTTTTTAAAAGTTCATGAACTGTCTATTGACTTTGATTGAACGAATGCGGAATCTTTGGCGTGCGCACCAGCAGACGGAGCAGCAGCAACGTCAACAAGCAACAGCATAAAATACTAAATAATCATTATTTTCAATTAATATTAATTGAGATGCGCTTTGACAATTCTTTGAAATTTTTACACATACGCCCATAACTGCTGGACAATAGCAAATGCTTACAATAGCAATAATCACAACATGTTTAGCAGCTTGCTCGGCACTCAGCACACCTACTCTACAGACGACACATAAACTTACTCCATATATTATGGTTAACTCAATTGCAGAGATGGTTCATGAAGTATAATAAAAAAAATAAATGATGTAAAAACAATTTAATAATTATACAAATATTATTTTGTAAACTGATTTTGTCTGCTGGAATCTGAAGTAAATTTTTAGCCACTCCTTTTCAGTCATTATTGCGTTAATTTTTTTTAAAACCAACCCATTTTCATTAATTTAAAATTTTGCAAAAACTTTATAATTGTTTGTCATGTTTTATCATCACATCTGATTACAACTTGTTTATGGCATTTTTATTAATTTACTAATTGTTTAATTATAGGTTGTTACAAATAGTCAATATTTATCAATATTTCACTAAGAATTTATAAAATTATTAAAAATCGTTTAGCTATCAACATAGCTCATATTCATATCGAGTGCAGTGCATGTATCTGTGCAAGTTCCTCTCTAGACTTTACTTAAACTTGTTGGCAACTTGTTGGCATTAGAAGTTCATGAAACGTTAAAAGCTTATAAATTATTGTATTTTTTTTTTATAGCACAAAACTATCAGACATAATTTTTTATTGCTATAAAATATTTACTGGATTGTGTGCAAAATTGACATTGCCAACATTAATGTGACATTTGATTTCCTTCAGTATAAATAATTAATAAAAACATTTATTTCGATTTGAATAGTTGAATGTGCTCTTACCATAGATTCTAATTTTGATATCTTAATAAAGCTGGAAGTGATTGAAATATGAACTTTACTGAATTATTTTCTCGATTAAATGTTACAAGCGAAGATTTTGATGTTTAATATAGTTCGTGAGGCTTTATTCGAAAATATTATGTTCAAAAAAAATTATAAAGTCCATATGCAAGTTCATTTCGTACTTGCGATAGTATTATTTTGACCATGGACCCAATGCATCTATAAGGCAAGGCCTTTTTATTAATTTTCCAGATGAAGACTCTTTTAATTTTAGTACTATTTCTTGCTTGGTGTACCAGACCTTTGATGGTAGCACAAATTCCGTATCAAACTAGAGAACTCTGATTTTTCATATTACCGAGCATACACAAAAAATGTGTTCTAGAGCCTCTTTCTCCTCCTCGCAGAGTCTACAAATATCTGATTCAGACTAATGTAGTGACCTGTGTTATAATCTGTTAAAACTTGAAGGTTGGATCTAGTTTACTTGAGCAGGATCTTTGATTTAGTTCTACTGAGAATTATTTATATCAATGCTCGACTCTTTCCATAACAATTTGTTCCGTGGCACAGCAACTTTTTGTTTGCCCAGGTCCTAAACTTTTCCAAAAGGTAGCCTTTTAAAAGACTTAATGGTTCAGGCTCAATCAGAGACCGTTATGCCCTTGGTACCCACCATAATTCTATATTATTGTTTCCTCCCAATGAATCAGTGATTTGGCACAATGTAAGACTCGTTTTGAATCAAGCACGTATGCTTAAAGGACTTTTAATGACACTTGATTGTCTGAGAGTATATAAATAGTATGTGAAACCTTAGTATTCCTACGGAGACATTTCCGGATACATGTTTCAATAGTACCTTTATATTTCTGCTTAGAACATGTAGTATAGCCCATTGGAAGGGCTTTTTGATATCAAGGACCATGCATCACTGCTCCTATTTCTCCATTTTCTAGCTTGTACCCATAAGTATACCATAACCGTGAGTCGGATTCAGGTTTGAACCTATCATTGTTCCACAATTTGCTGTTAGGTTAAACTACCTTGTAGCACATCGAGAAATTAAGCTTTGGTTATATCTTTTCAGGTATTTTTAAAATTGTATTATTTTTGAAGGTTTTCAGAATCTTCATAGGCCCTATAAAACTCCCTGCTTTATTATCACTTATTTACTCCTACCACAGTACGCTAAGACATGCCTCCTTTTCGATCACTTGGGTTAAAGGAGCCAGTTCAAGTGACACATCAAGGGCTTCAGTCGGTCACGTTCTCATTGCTCTAGTGATTCCAATACTTGTTGTTTTATCCATTGTTCGTTGTTAAACCTTTGGCAACTATGCTGCATAAGTGACCATTGGTCTAACTATAGATAAGAACGTCCAATATACCATTTCAATTTACAGCAGTTTGTTTTTAAAAGTCACTCCTAAATGCTTCACCTCATTTGAAACATCAATCACCTTTCCGTCTAGCGTGGTATCAGTTTAGCTTTTTTAAGTTTTATAGTTAAGCGTTCGTCCTAGCATAATCTATTTGCTATAGGGGCCTTGGTAGTCGAGTGGTTAGCGTGCTGGACTGCCAACCCAAAGGTTCCAGGTTCGAATCCCGATCTAGCTATCGTCCCATGCTTTTACTTTTCCTTAATTCGTTCTTCATTTCTAATCAATTGAAATTAAAAGTTTGTGGTAGAGATGTTTGTGGAATGAGATTGCTTAATAACTCGAATTGGCTGAGGCACAGGCATACCACTTGCCACAAGTTCAAATTCGCATGTTAATATAACTCTTCGCCTCGCATAGAATATTCTACACTTGTTTCTTTTTATTTCACTTTCTCTCCTACTTATCTATCTCCCCCCAATTTTTCGAACCAAGGCAGACTTGACTGAATAGGTTTGACACCTGAATCTCTTGAAAAAAAAAATGCGTAGGACATCTGTCCGATACTTTTGGCCCATGATAGGCCAGACTTGGGCCAAAAGTATAACCAAATCATCAACATATCCTCTGGTAGCAAAGTCCTGATTTTTCAGCTTTTCGAGTAGTTCATCAACGAACAATGACCACAAAAGGTGTGATAGAACTCCTTTTTGAGAATATTTATTTTCCAGCTTAATTTTTGATCAAAAATAACTCCTAGGCATTTAGTTGAGTCTGCAAAGGATAGCTGAGTGCAATTTAGACGTGGAGAAGAAATTTGTAGAATCTTATATTTCCCCGTGAAAATGACATCTGCCATTTTTTCCAAGGTCTAAGCAGGAATAATGATGAAATTATATGTGGACTTTTGGACCAGTTTGCAAATTTTTAATAGCTTTCAGGATAAAACAATTTAAACCTTCTTCCAGTGGGGTGGTATGCCATATCAAGACATACTTAAAACATACTTCCAAACAAAGAAGGATAATAGGCGCCGTGTACTGTAGAATCCTGCCCAGCAGATATATATGGCTTAAAGCTATTCAGAACCCGGTTGATTCTACGCTAAGATTTAGTATTATTTATATTGTGGAAAATAGGTATTCTGAAGAAGATCTAGAGTTCTCTCACTGGATTCCCATCTGATTTCTTTAAAAAGATCGGAGAGCTAGGGTATGAAGCGAGAATCTTTCAAAGTCTGGAAGCTTCAGAAGATTTTTCTATATTACCACAGAAAATGAGAAAATTAAAAGAACAGCAGTTCTTAGATTTGTTAAAAACCTTTCTACTACGTGACCTTAGTACCCAAGATTTTCGTTTACCTCTGGGTTTGCTCTTAGGACATATAAGAGAGATCTAAGGAGTCTTCGTATGCTGTTGGTCAAGAGGGGGCGGGAGAGGTGGGCTGTAGCATTGTTCTAACAAGTTCCCTAAATTTGTAGTTATCGGTTTTTTTAGATTTCTAAAAACCGGTTGGTTGGTAAGGCCCTTCATGATTTTCGAAGAGGCATCCTTTTAGATGGAAACTTTAAGCAGCTTTTGTTCAGCCAAAAATTTTCTGATACATTTGTATTTCTTCTTAATTTCGGGGCGCCGTTCACATGTGGTGTATATTTTTGCGACGCATAACTATTTGGACTATTTGGAAACTTACAATTACCTGCTTTATTAACTCAATACATCAATAACTCAAACAAAAAAAACAAAAAACAAAACAAAAACAAATTGGCCATTTCAGCCCTTGGAAGGACTTTGACCGATCTCCTTATCATCAATTGTGTTGTGTGTGTTATTAAATGTTTGCACACAATTAACCGAGAACTGGACCTACACGTTTTATGCCGACTCCGAACGGCTTAAGTTCATATTCTTAAGATGCTTTACATGGCATTATTTGCTCTCTGAGGTTTGCCATTGTCTGTAGAGAGGTGGTGACCAATCTGAAAAATTTTTTAATTGAAGAAACTTTTCGCCGCGACTGGGGATCGAACTCGGGCTCCGAGCGTGCTTAACCACACACTTAACCTGCACGCCACGGTTACCACCAATCAATAACTCAGTCAGTTTAAGTCTAAGGTGCTAATATATACCGTATTTCAACTTTTATAAATTCATATTCATATTCTAAAATCGTAAAACTAACCTTTTAATATATTCCATTTTTTTTATTTCAGGTCTCAAAGTATTGCCGCTTTTGAATAATTTACGGTAAGTTAACCATGCAAATAAGTGATCATAAATCTTAGCTTAAATTAAAAAATCAACTAAGTTTTTGGAGCAAAACTGTTCACAGCTGTAGAGAATTGCAGAGTTTAACGGCTACAAAAAAAAAAAAACAATATTTAGTTACAGTTTTGAGCCCGCATAAAGGCAATAAATTAACCGGCATATTAAAATGTACACACCCTCGCTGCAACCTTATCGAACGGCATTAAACAATTCAACACGATAATAGATCATTATCTATTTCGTTTTATAAAAATTTTGCATACGTGATAAGTTACCGCAGGGCATAATTATTATTAGTTTAACTCCTATGATTAGCCATGCCTCGAACTTAGTTCGCCAACAAACGATCATTTAAACGCATCAACTTCTGAGCAGCAACAAGTCGACAAAATCCTCGACTTCTGTGCGCCAAAATAATTAATCGTGTGTATGTGTGTGTGTGTGTATAGCGTGTTTATGTGCTGAATAAAGTTTAAACTTTGGCTTTGGAATATTAATGCGTTAAATACACATGACCGAATTATTCTCACCTCTGGGTTTGGGGACAAAAACAACTTGACCGGTTTGTTGTTTAAGTGAACTGTATATTTGTCAAAATCAATTTTGGGCAAGATCACATTAGCTGATAATATTTTATTGATATATTAATTAAAGTAATTTTATTTTAGTGCACAAAAATTTAATATTTTAATGTGTGCATTACAAATAAAATAAAATTAAATAAAATAATTATCCTGAAACGACTTTGACATTTCATAAGAAAGTCATTAAAATTAAAGCGTACTTTTAGAACCTGTTTGAACAAAAATTTATAAAACATAACTAGCACCTAATTCTTCGCTGATGAAGTACATAATTAGTTAAATTAATCAATTAACACGCTTGTAAACAACGAAGCGCCTCCCACAACAACAACAATTTTTGAACTTCTGTCAGCTCACAAAACGTCTAAAAAATTAATATTAATGATTTGCTATTAATTAAAAACAGAATATCACAAGCTCGCAAAATCTGTTCACATAACTTCAACTGAGCTTTTAAATGAAAATGAATAATTTAATTAACTCTACAGCTTAAAGAATGAATTATTAAATAAAGTTGTTATTTTATCGAACAAAACAAAATGTCGGCATCCGCTGTTTTAAATGAATATATATTTTTTATTTGCAAACATAATTCAACTGCGTATGTTTTTTGTTATTCTGTGAAATTTTAATAAATGTATTTTTTTTATTAAGTATTGTTATGAATGAATTTAAGCTGACTACGATATGAGTTTTATTATAATTTTTTTTTTCATTTATCTTAGAATCTTTTTGTTATGCTTAATTTAACATTTAATTATGTAAATCTAACTATTCAGTGTTCATTTGTTTGATAATAATTGATATATACACATGAACGACATTTAAAAAAGATTTAATTAATTCATAATTAATGAGTTATTAAAAAACAAACGAATTTTATTAATATATTTTGTCATAACTAATAATATCGACTTGTTAGTGCGGTATTACGTTAAAGTGTATAAAATAAATTTAGAGGTCAAATAGATAAAAATATATCAAAAATAGGTCAATCTAGAGTCTAGAGCTAAAATGTAGACTCGTACATTATAGATTTGCTTTAAATCTGAACAGAAGATAATCTTTTCGTAATTAAATATATGCAAAACAGGTTGCCACCGACTTTTTATTTTTTTTTTTTTTTTTTTTTTTATTTGGGAGTTTTCGCACGTTTAACATAACTATTTATGCGGAATATGAATATGTTCTGTTTGTTTTATGCGTAGTAAGAAGTCATAAAAATGACAATGACGAGAACAAAACTAAAAGGAAACACGCCCTTTTAACTAATTTGATTGTTTTTTTAATGATTTAACGTGGTTCCGCATTTTAAGGGAACACATTTTTAAAGTTAGATTAGTATGTTGGAACCAGTTTATACACTCGCGCATTGAAGCCAGGGTAGGCTCATTGTTTTTCCATGCAATTCATCTACCAGCCTGGTGTTAACTTCAAACATTAAACAACTTAGTGGATTTAATGAATTTGCCAATCTGGTTTCGTCGCAGTATCAAGATCGTCGCACCAGTGGTTCGAGTAGAACAATCTCGATGGTGGACAAAATTAAAAATTGAAATTGTAAAAACTTTGATTTTCAGAATTTGTCTTATGATAAAATGAATTCCTTGCTTGTTTATCAACATTGTAATATGCGAGGAAGTTAAAGTCCCACCAACAAGACCCTGGTTAATAGCTATTAACGTGGTCATACTATAGTATGCATTTTCAAAAGAACAAGCGGGAAAAGCAATTTGCGTGGAAATTTATTTTTTTATGGAAAAAACCTATTTAGATATCAACTGATAATACAAAATATACTTCTTAAATATACTTACATACTTACCCAGATTGAACCATAGCTTTTGTGAAGGATTTTCTTCTCGAACGCTCCCAAAGTTTTTTCATCAGTGCTGCTCAACGTTCAGGTTTGTGTTGCGTTTAGTTGGACATGCATGATTATTAACTTAGAGAGCGTGAGTTTTGTTAGTCAAGAGAGGGCTCCACTTCTCAAATGCCTACTGAGCCCAAAGTAAAACCTGTTGGCAAGAGTTATCCTTCTCAATACAGATATCATCGGAGGAATTTATGCTGAACCCTTGGTAAACGAAGCTCTACACAACCTTAAAGAAGGTGTTGTCAACAGTGACATGGTTTCCAAGACGACAGGACTGTTTATTGGTTGTCACAAGATACTTTGTTTTATCTGCGTTCACTGCAAGACCCATTCTACTCGATTCTTCTTTTAGCCTTTTAGCTGTTTTCACATCGCGCATATTATGCATTGCCCGAAAGGATGCCAATATCATCAGCAAAACACACTTATAGAATACGCTCAGATCAGCAGCTCGGATGATCATCTCCATAAGTATATTAAAAAATTCGCACGGTATGGAGTCACCTTGTCAGAAACCTCGCTTGGTATCAAACGAAGGGAAGAAGTCCTATCGGATTTTTACTGCGCTACTGGTGTCACTCAGTGTCACCCAACAAATTATTTTACAAATAATTTTATTTAATAAACTAAGCAGAAATACCAAATTCAGACATGTTGAAATATAGGGGATTCTTTATTGGAATATCAAAAACGACTTTGAAATCAACAAAAAGATAGGGTCTTTTCTAAGATATGTCGTAGCGTAAATATCTGGTCGATGGTGGACTTTCCAGGACTGAAGCCACACTTATAAGGTCCAATCAGTTGGTTGACGATAGACTTCAGTCTTTCAAACAATACGCACAACAGAACCTTATATGCGATATTAAGTAGGCTCCTCCCAAAGTATTTTGAGCAATTGGCGGGATTGCAATTCTTCTGTTAAGACCTCGTTATAGACGGTCAGCGGGTTTCAACGTTGTCAGCCATAGTTGGGGTTTCTGGGAGGCGATCTATATTGGCGGGATTGTTGTCAGTTTCACCACTTAGAAGACTAGAGAACTGTTTCTTCCATAACATCAGTGTACTCTGGATATCTGTCACTAGATTCCCATTTTTACCCTTGCAGGAAGAGGCTCCGGTCTTACATGCAAGATATGAAACCAAAAAAAAAAAATACAATTTATAAATTTGTTGAAATGACCTGCGCAAATTAATGTTTTTGTATCAATAAAACAGATATTTTTAAACTTCTTTAGAAATTTTTTTTTAAAGTTCAGCCAGGTTTTTGCATTTTCAGTAAGTATTTTTATATTTAACTAGCGGATGTAAGCCCGATGTTACTCGGGGTTGCGCCTCGAGCACTGAAAGAGGACGATTTTCAAAACTGCTCTCATTTTAACGTTTTTAAAATTATCAATTCAATTTTAAAATTTTTTAAATTATCGTTTTTTGGGGTTTTGCCTCCTTCTTCCGTCGAAAGTGTTTAGTCAAATAAAACTGTAAAACTATACCTGCCAGACATGGTTAAAATAAAAAATGACATCTTCAATGACATCTTCTCGATTTGGCGTCTGGTTTCTGAGGAAAATGGACACCCACACTCAGAAAAAAAAAACACATATCTTCCTCCAGTGAGAAATTTCTCTATTTTCGATAATAGCAATTTTCTCTTTTCAAATAAAATTTTCTTCAATTAGAATAAATTTTCACATTTTCGAAGAAATATTTCTTTGCTTCTAGGAAATGGAAATATTTCAATGTCTCTTATAATGACAAATATTTTCTCTCACAAACAAATTCTCATTTATACAGAAAAATTTTTTGAAAATGAAAATTTTTTCCTATATTTTGATAAAAAATTCACTATGAGAAGTATTTTCTTCAATAAAAACAAATTTTTTCTCAAAAATAAAGAGTCTTTTTCTCTAAAATCGAACTATTTTTATATATTTCTCTTTTTCATAGAAGTTTTTATCATTTTTAGAGAATTTTTAGGATCGCATTTAGAGAAAAGCATTTTCTGGAGCAAGGTCAATACCATTTTTCAGTAAATATGATGCCATTTTTATCATATTCCGAGAAACTTTTTTCTGAGTGCAGTTTGAAAAGTCATTTCGAGAAAAACTCGTTTAAAGTTTTTCTTAGCATGCATTTAATATGCAATTTTATCTCAAATAAATTCCATTTTTAAAAAATCCTATAAGCACCGATTCGTTTTTTTAATTGTATTCGTTCAACTTCGGTTTTGGTCAATACTTCGGGTAATTTTTTTTCATCTTTATATAGCTTCTGCTGGTATTCGTCAAACTTCTTTTTTTTTCGTTTGTCTCTGGTTCTTGACTTCGTTTGCCTTCGGCTCATTCCTTGTTTTTTGTCGAAAGAACTTTTAAAAGCATAGGATCAATTTCAGTAACAGATACAAATGCTTGCCAAGTTTCATCAAAATCGGTTCATCCGTTTTGACGTGAATTAGCCGAACATAGTTGATTGAAATTTAAATAGCCTCAATTCTGTTGCAGAGTCAAGTTATTTCACGTACCAAATTTTAGTAAAATCGATCAAGTCATTTAGGAGTTATTGAGTCTTAACAATGCACTACTTAAAGCGCCCGCTTTCGGAAGTCTTTGGAATTTTTTATATTTTATGTTTTATCTTGGGTCCAGTTGAACATTCATACCAAATTTCATTGAAATCGGTTCAGGCGTTTAGGAGTTATTGCTTCTTTAAAACGCACTACTTAAAGCGCCCCCTAACGGAAGGCTTTGGAACTTTTATAGCCTATGTTATCTTGGGCGCAAGATGGAATGAAGGTTCGACTTCATTCCAAATTTAATTGAAATCGGTCCAGGTGTTTAGGAGTTATTATAGAGTGCCACGCCCACATACTTCCGCGCAATTTTTTACCTATGCTTTATCTTGGGTGCAGTTGAACCTTAATACCAAATTTCATTGAAATCGGTCCAGGAGTTTAGTAGTTATTGAGTCTTAAAAACGCACTACTTAAAGCGCCCTGTTGCGCAAGTCTTTGGAATGTTTTATTGCCTATGTTTTATTTCGGGAGCAGTTGAACCTTCATACCAAATTTCATGGAAATCTGTTCAGGCGCTTAGAAATTATTACAGAGTGCCACGCCCACATACTTCCGCCCACTTTTTTACCTGTGCTTTGTATTGGTTGCAGTTGAACCTTCATACCAAATTTCATTGAAATCGGTCCAGGAGTTTAGAAGTTATTGAGTCTTAAAAATGCACTACTTAAAGCACCCTCTTGCGTAAGTTTTTGGAATTTTTTATGGCTTATGTTTTATTTTGGGAGCAGTTTAACCTACAAACCAAATTTCATTGAAATCGGTTCAGGCGTTTAGAAGTTATTATAGAGTGCCACGCCCATATACTTCCGCCCACTTTTTTACACCCCCTATGTTCTTTCTCACTATGAAAGGTACTCGGTGTCCAAATTTCAGCTCAATCGGATAAACGGTGCGCGAGCCTATACGGAACGGACAGACAGACAGACAGACAGACAAACATTTGATTTTATATATTAAAAGATATCATAGGTATAATCTGACTAAAACAGCGCCTACCTCTTGAAGCGATGAGCTGTATGATAAGGAATCCCTTACTGGAGATTAAAAATCGAAACCATAGATTTATGATTTATGAATAGAATAAATTTCAGACCATACAGATAGTATGGAATTTTTTTAAACCGAAAATTTTTATTTGACTGTATTTTTTCTGTTTTATATTTAGGTGTTTTAAGGGTGATTTTTAAAGTTTTTAGTTTTTCAAAATTGAAATAAAAACATTCAATTGAAAACATACATAAAATTTGCAATAGTGAATGAAATATTTATTTGGAGCAATACATCAATGCCTCCCATTTACTTTTAAAAGATTATTTCATTTAAATATTTCCCGCGGCTACGCCTGATGTTGTCCATCCGTAAGCTGCACTTTTGTCATACTTTTTCCAGCATTTCGGCCGGGATCTCACCAATGGCGACTTTAATGTTATCTTCCAGTGCTACAATTGTGGCTACCTTATACAAGAAAAACTTCACATAGGCCCATAAAAAATAGTCTAGTGAAGTCAAATCTCATGATCTTCGTGACCATTGGGTTGCTCCAGAACGTGAGATTAATTGCTCACCAAACTCGCCTCTCAATAACTTCATGGAATCACGTGCTGTGTGGCTGTGGCAGGTTCTTGTTGGAACCACATGTCAACCAAGTTCCATTCTTCCATTTTGGGCAAATCATCACCAGCACCGTACTTCATTGGCTGTAACGTTGCGATTTTCAGTATTTTTGAGAAATAACGGTACTTAGATGTGGTTTAAGGATATTTAATGTTTCTTCGTAAAAGGCACATTCGTAAAAGGCACATTATTTCGTCGTAATTCATTTCATATTGTTGAAAAATTTCGAGTATATTTCATATAATAAGTCACTTTGTCCATAAAAGCTTGCAATTCTTGAATATTTTCTGGATGTGGGACTTGCTGAATTGCTTTCACACCTGCAATAGATGGCATAGAGATGGTTCAATGCCATTCTCGTCACCAATTATTGCGTTTAGACAATATTGCTTTTTTATATTAATTCAATACTATTTAAAAGCTAAAATTATTCCGAACAAAAAAACGATAGAAAATGTTTAATGCAGAACTTAAAAAAAAATCTTGATAAGCTAACTAGATTTCTGAATCGTAAAACAAAAAAGTATTTGCACTCAAGTATAAAATTGATATATCAGTTAAGCCCATGGTTTGTTTGTTTACCATAATAATCTATATTATGACTGTTAATATCAAACCATGTCGTCGTATCAGATTCCATCGAGGTCTTCCCTCGCGTGCTCAGAACATTAAAAAAAAAAACAAGGCATTTAAATAACCGGAATATTAGGTGAAAATAACTTCCTTAAATCGACACCAATACCAGAATTTCACGAACAGACAGCCGAATCATGAGTTTTATGGCATTCGTAGACACCGCAACGCGAAGAAGACCAAAGGAGTAACCAATTTAACTAGTTTATAAGAATAACAACAACAACAACAAAGATATTCTCCCAAAAATCATGTGGGCAAAACAATTGCGCGCGCACCACGTGCAATCGACGATGCTTCGGAGATAAAGTCAGAATTACTCTCGGCTCTGGGTGAGTGGCATAGTTTGAGAAATGCGGACACATTTACAAGTTCTATAAACCAGTCAAGGAATCAAAATACGAACGGTTTGGACGATGGCGTGACTCTAAATTAAACGGCACTAAAAAGGAACAAATTAAAAATATTTATAAAATAAAAAACAACTCCAAAAGTTTAACATAACTTTAATCCGTGTTTCCTGCTAACAGCTTTGTGTAAAAATTATATAAATCTTAAAACATAAACGTAATCATTGCTAAAAGCTATTAAAAAATTTATTCGGCACATTTATGACATAGGCAGAATTTCGGCTTTTGTTGAGGCAGAGCAAAAAAAAAAAAAAGTCATAAAATCAATTTTTCTGTGACAGCATTTTGTGCATTGAAATTGTTCGCCTTCGAGTGCCCGAAAGTGTTATTGTCAAGGACCTTAAAATAAGGCTCCGCCGTGGAGCTATCAAAGTTGCAGCGTCTCGGCTGTGTCTCATTTTGTTGTTCCTTGCCCAAGTATAACTTTGCCAATTTTCGACTACTACAAAATCTAAAGTAAGTAAAAAAAACAAAATATAAAATGTTTTTTTTAACAGTGCTTGCAGGAGGTTAAATAAAAGGTTCAAGTACAAACGTTGCCAAGTTTATATTGAGAATAAGCAAAAATAGTTTGTCCATCAGCAGGCGGCAGTAGCAGTAGTTTTGTTTATTTTCATTTGCCACGCGGTAGCGGTTGGTTCAGTTCTATTGATTTTATTAGATTTCAAGAAAGTTTTGTCAAAACAGAAAAGTTTTCTATTTTTTTAAAAGTACTCGGAAAGAAGAACAGAAAAGAAGCTTTACCTTTTAGTGTATGCCTTTGTAGCTCTTTATATATTAAGCAAGTTCTCATGAGTTCTCTTTCGTGACGGTTACATGATTTAAAACCTAGAAGTGATTTAGACGGTTAACATAGGTCATACCCTATGCCCGCGGGCATAACAGTTTTTGTGCTTTAATGGTCCTTCTGTCATTATTATGTACATGCGAAAACGTACACTTGCATAAGTACACTTGTACACTCGTCGAAAAAAAAACCCACGCATTGAAGAATTTTCTAATATTCCGCTTATGAACAGAAATCATTTCTTCCAAAATTGTGTTATGGCAACTCTGTTTTCGGTTTTTATTTAACACACTATTCTACCGTTATTCGTCAAAATTTTTAACGCGACACGTGTTCTTATCGGAAGTTTCAATCACATTATTTCAGAGAGCAGTGAGAAAAAGTAAAATTTACGATGACTTTGTCTATTGAAAAGAAAGCTGAAATCATTGCTTTGTTTCAAAATACGGTGTCCAAACGGCAAATTTCACGACAAATGCGAATTAGTGATTGGAGTGTACGTAATGTTACTTAAAATTATTCGATATTTAAAACATTAGATCGGAAAAAGGGCAGTGGGCGCCCGAAAACGATAACAGAAAGTTACGAACGTCAAATCAAAAGAATATGTGTATCTGATCGATTCCAACATACTGGAAGCACAAATTCAACATTTCACAAAGCAACTGGAATAAAAATTAGTGACCGTACCATGCAAAATGTTTTGAATAACATGGGATTACGAATACGTCGCCCTGCTAAAAAGCCGTTGCTCAATTCAAAAATGAGGAAACAGCGCCACCAGTGGGCAAAAACATACCAAACGTGGTCAATCCCGCAATGGGAAAATCTTATATTTTCCGAAGAATCCAAATTTAATTTATTTGGACCCGACGGAAATGCCACAGTTCGGCGTAGAAAAGGGTAGTGATTTTCTAATAATTGTGTTTTGCCCACCGTAAAACATTCACCTTATTTAATGGTATGGGGTGCCAAACCAAGTTCGGTGTTGGGCATTTAATTATTCTGCAGGGAACCGTAAATGGTGCAAAATATATAGAAATTTTAAAAATTGGAGTTATTCCGACAATTGAGCAACTATCGGAACATACCCAAAATGTTTGCTTTCAGGATGAATCGGCGCCTTGTCATAGAGCCAAAATGGTTAGGAATGCACTGAAATATAAAAAAAAATTTTAATATTTTTTAATAATTGATTCATTATAAATATTTTCAGGTAACACAAGAAAATAATTCTTTAGTCTGAGTCTCTTTCATGGCCAGGTAACAGTCCAGATCTCAACCCCATTGAGAACTGCTGGCATTATATGGGGGAAAAAATTAGAGAAAAACGGCCAACAAGCCTCAAAAACATGACACAAGTCATAGAAGACTTGTAGTATAACGAAATTGATGAAAATTACCTCAAACGCTTATTTGAATTAATGCCCAAACGAGTCAACGAGGTTATCAAAAGACGGTCGTAAATTTTACTTTTTCTCACTGCTCACTGAAATAATGTGATTGAGCTGCCGATAAAAACACGTGTCGCGTTAAAAATTTTGACGAATAACGGTAGAATAGTGTGTGAAATAAAAACCGAAAACAGAGTTGCCATAACACAATTTTGGAAGAAATGATTTCAGTTCATAAGCGGAATATTAGAAAATTTTTCAGTGCGTGGGTTTTTTTTTCGATGAGTGTATAAGTAAACAAACGAGCAAAAATATATTTTTTTGGTATGCAATAATCATAAAAGAATAAATAATATTTCTATCACGAGATACAGATGCGAAATTAAGTCCAAAAAAGAAACTCAACGAATTTCATGAATGTCCGATTCGGTCTTCGTTTGTGCACCGTGCCTGCCAAAGATGTTTCAGAACTAGCACTTTTTTCGGTCAGTGATCTCAAAGCATAAAGATAAAGTGACATACATATGTCATAAAAATATTAGGTGTATTCACACTGCCTTGGGTAGTTGGGTAGATTGGCAAATGCCATATATTTTGTTTTTGTAAAAGTGCCATTGTACCCAAGTACCCATCTACCAATCTACTCTAGCTGACCCCTGACTTGTTTGGGTAGACTGATTTCTTTTGAAATTGAGTACTTTTTTCATGAGTTACCACCTTTTACAAAAGTAGGCAATAATTGAATTGACAAAAGCAAAGTAGACAAATTCTAAGTGAATAAAATATATAAATGTGTTAAAATGAGTTATTTTAAAATTTTTGAGATAAAAATTATTAAATGCCGCAAAGTTCACGTTAAAAATTACTCCTATATAAAATAACTTTTTACATTTTGCGATCATAAAATGACATGAATAATATGGTGGCAACTCTTTTTTAGCTGTTACTTATCTCTCTTCAGCTCTTATTCTATAAAGTTCTCAATTGCAGCTAAGGGTGCTCGCAGTAATCAAAAGTACTCAATCTACCCGTACCCAACTACCCAAGTCAGTGTGAATACCCCTATTATAAAACACCCAATTTGTAAGGGTAAAAAATATTAAATTTTAGCTCATTTTATAATAGAGTTTTAAAGAAGTAACGGCACGTCTAAAATACATATGTTTTAAATTGTTTCTTGCTGTTTTAAGATATGTCAGCCTCATTATAAACTTTTCAATTTTGGAGTTGCATGGGAGGTGTCCATTTTTCTAAGACACCTTAGTTTTGATATAAAATACATAAATACCAAATTTTATTTTTCTAGCTTATAGAGTTTTCACTATTGTGGGTTGTATCGGAGGTGGGTAAGTTCTTAAGCAGATGGTGCCCATATTTTTAAAACGAGTTAGTTTTGTTATAAAATTCAACATTTTCAAACTTCATCTTTGCTTTTTAGAAAGAAGCTCAAATATCGAGTTTCATTATGATAGCTTTCGTAATAATAAAAAAAACAAGTAATACAATTCGAGAACTGACATTTTCTGAGTTTTATTCACAAATGTTTGGGGAGGTGGGAACTTCCTCTCCAACTACCACTTGCAGCGCCACTAAATTAGGAAATTTAGAGAGCTTTGAAAAATCCAAATTCGATGAAAGAGGTACTCTTCTAGGAATGTCTGTTCTCTACTTGACTATTTCTATAAAATTTAAGATAAGGAATAGTTAATATTTTATAAAAAGTGGATTTTAAAATAAAAGCCTTTGATTCATCGAGAAAAAATAGACTTTCTTAAACTCAAAAATTGAAACTCAAAAAATTCAAAAATTGTTTTCAAAACTAAATTTAATTATTTCGTTAACTACCAGTGTTCTAGGAGTAAGCTTAGCTTGGGTCCCACGACTTGCACAAAAAGCTCAACAACAAAACCTTTGCAGTATCAATGCAGTCAAAATTTGCATATTTTACTTAACAAAAGAGTAGAAAAACAGTGCTTTGATTGAGTGAAAAGCGCTAAGTAATTCCGTTTTGGTTTTGCTGCAGTTGCACTTAGTAGTTTTGCAAAGTTAGTGAACTGTCAAACCACAAAGACTACGGAGTAGCGCCCGACGAAACCATGGTCTAGTCTGCTCGGTTTGATCTGCAAAGGACTTTGCTGTTGTAGCAACCTGTTGCATCATGAAGTATTTGGCATAAAGCTCTTACTATATTTCTTACAAAATATGTTTTTTAAGAATTATAAACAATGCTTTCTGCTAAGAGGCCCCTTTTCACAAGTCAACCCTGGGTCTCCTTCGTCGTAGTTTTAATGAACTAGTTTGTTCACATAGTTAATTTATTCTTGCAGTTCTTTTCCTGGACTCATTCATGCCGTTAGATTTTTTTATTTCGTTAAATATGTCAGTTCTTTGTATCTTTAAATTCATTACGTCTTTTAGTCCATTATGTTTTCCACCATTTGATTAAAGTAGCGAAGATGCAAAAAACTACGGACTCAAAACATTGCTAATTAGTTTGATAGTTTTGTTAGTTGTTTAATTCTTTTGTTTCAATTCGCCGTATTGCTGTATACGCTTAAGAAGTTTCACTTGAAAAAATTACGGACCCAAACCGTTTCACTTGTTGATTAGATCGTTAGTTCTGTTAGTTCGTTATATGTTTAAGTTCATGAGTGGGAATCGTTTAAGTAAACTAGTTCGTTCGTGAACCACCCAAGCCTACTGTTGAACTCTGCGAACTTTTTCGTTTCATTAGGATTGCGTTTCATCGGTTTTACTCTTTACTCCCCGTTTAATTCGCCGTATACACTTCAAAAAATGTTCTTATAAAAAACAAAAAATTGATAAATTTTGCAGATATTTCGAATTTGTTTAAAATTGCACTATTTGTTTTTATTTTTGTCAATGTTTTGTTGTAGTGCTATTTTTACTAATTTGTTTTTCTTTTTATATAATTTTTTTTTATATTGATTTTCATTTTTTTATTGGCTTAAAACATCACATGAAGAACCAGCTTAAATTTAGAATTTTGAATAAACTTTTTTCAATGTCACGAACCTACCTACCTATCTATACCTACTTATCATAATCACATAACCACAAAATATATCGACATGCAACCGCATTAATAATATGATAACAAGACAAACAATTTCAAAAGCTTTATGAATTATATTATTGTTGTTATTTTTTGTTATTTTTTTTCTATTTTGTTGCAGAAAAGTTGCACAAAGTGTGGGTGATATTATTGTGCAATTGGACGTATTCGACGAACAGCGAGAATGCGACGAGGCACAAAGCTTGCAGGGACCCAACGGCATCAACTTAAACTCTCATCTTGATGTTTTCTATGCGATACTGCGACAGGTATGCAAATAAGTAACCACACACACCTAGTAGCAATAAATTTATTATTATAGTATAAGATTAAGTTATTATTACATAGCATACATATAATATTAAAACAGGTGAAATGAAAACAAAAAAGTTATATTATATTTAAGTATGATTAAGGGTTTGAATATTTCCGGTAGCTTTATAAAGCGATGTGGAATTTGGAAATAATTGCGTCAGAACTATTGATTATAAGTTGAAAGGCAAAGAAAATAGTTTTTGAAGCATTTCGTTATTGAAATATTTTGATTTTTGTTTGTTTTTTTACTGAACGCATGTTTACCATATCTGCATATAATTTTTCAAGGTTACGCAAACAACTTGCTTTAAAACAAGCCTTAAAAATTTTAAAATATGCCAGCCTAGGCGATTAAGTACATTAAGAAATTGCTAAATAAAAAAGCGACACATAAGCAATTGTCGCAACAGCTTTAAAGCAATATTTTTTCAAATTTACAATCGCAAGTTATCTATATGGCACACTCCTTAATAGTCAAAACCACTTAACAATAATTTGATTTCCTTATTAATCTTTCATTTCGTTATCTTTCTCTCTCTCATACTCTTTTAAACTCGCTATCTGTATCGTACTAGGTGGCCGACACTCCACAGGAAGTGCCTTTTCTCAGCATACTTCAGCATCTGTTGCGCATCGATCCTAAAGAGCCAGTTAGCGATGTTATCTGGGACACTACCGAGAAACTGGTGCATCGTGCTACGCTACTGGAAAACCACGAAGACTCCGTCCGTCTGCTGCGCACGCCAAGTGTGCAGAAATTCAGCTGTCCACATTGTCGTAGCGATGCCACGAGTCCTAGTCGTAAGTCATCAGCTTTGCCAGCAACACCGAGCAGTTTAGTGACTCAGCAGAATGGTCCACTTTCCCCAATCCCGCCACCTCATATTCTGATAGCTGATACTTTGACGTCCACGCCACCTCCTCCACCTCCACCACCCGCACCTCCCTTACCACCACATGCAACAAGTTATGCGCCACCCCCGCCGCCACCACCTCTTTTAAGAGGTTTCAATGCTGCCCCAGCACCGCCGCCAATACCAGGTGCACCACCAGCTCCACCGCCACCTGTTTCATCAAACAATTTGCGTATCAACAGTGCTGCACATCCAACACGTTCACAAACACCCGAACCTGGCTACGGTGACCACAATGCAGTTCAACACATACTGCTACCGCAGCAGGACACTCCAGCCCCCAAAGCAAAAATGAAAACGCTAAACTGGGGAAAAATACCGCCCAACAAAGTTATTGGTAAGCAGAATATATGGACAATTGTCGCACACAACCATGCGGATGATGGCCCTATGGCTGACATTGACTGGAATGAAATGGAGGGTCTATTTTGTCTACAGTCAACAAGTGCTCAGGGTTCGCCCAAGTTGGGACGTGGCGATGCTAATGGCTCCGGTTACGATACGCTTGATCGCAAATCAAAGAAAGAAAACACTGAAGTAAGTTGTGGAACCACTTATCGAACATGGGTTCAAGTACCAAATCTAAAATTAATTTTATTCTCAGATCACGTTATTGGATGGCAAACGTAGTCTCAATGTCAACATCTTCCTGAAACAATTCAGATCGTAAGTTGTATTATTTTATATGCATACGTAAGAATCAACTCAAAGTTTTCTGTCTCTCTCTTTAGTTCCAATGAAGATATCATACAGCTTATACGTGATGGCGAACATGATGATATAGGTGCTGAGAAACTACGTGGTTTATTGAAAATTCTACCCGAGGTTGATGAGCTGGATATGCTGAAGACTTTCAATGGCGATAAACAACGTTTGGGAAATGCTGAGAAATTTCTGCTGCAACTACTTGCTGTGCCAAAGTAAGTTCTTGATAATATAATTTAAATAAAAACCAATATAACTTTGATGTCTTTGGCTCGAGTGCCTCAGACATATTCGAGAAACAATTCGATATTTGGAGTCAATAAAATAGCAGATATATATCGGATGCCCGTGTCGATGAATGTCCGACCATTGCATCGAAAAAAGTACTAGCTCTAGGAACACCTTGGGCAAGCACAGAGTACGAACGAAGACCTAATCGGGCACTCGTCGGTTTATTGTGTTCCAATAAAATAGCCCTTTTTTAAAACTTTATGTACATAATACAGACCAAAAACATATAATAAGAAGATCTCCAAAACGGAAACATTCTTCGTTCTTTTGTACGAAACGACTACGGAAAGAGAAATGAAGCATGTTTCTTCTCTCGCAAACTCGCCAAATAACACTCTTTTAAAATTTTGAAGGTCTTCTTATTATATGGTTTTGGTACAGACTATCTACGGTACTATTTCAGGTGACTGTTCGTTCAGGTACTTGTTGGGTATGTTTCGAATACATTATGGTTAAGACTCAGGGCAATGACGATACTTTGTTCGGTACAACATATGAATTTATTCTCAAGTCTTGCCCGCTAGAGCTCGGTTTCATTCGGCATAATATCAATGATCAATTCGCTTTTTAACTACACTTCACAGTTTTGCAGACTACTCATAACCTATAAAAATCAAATTGAGTCTGATACTCGAGACTTTTGTGCCTGAGAACTTTGGTACGGACACAAATTATTTTTTGGGATGATTAATGGATCATGTTTTTACAATTCTATGAGCCACACTCTCTTACTTTCTCTAAATTATACTCTCTGAAAAGCATTTCACACAAAATATGCTTAGTTCCATGATATAATGACTCCAAGGTAGTATTGACGTTTCTGTTAGAAACGGACTTCTGTCAAAAAATATAACACGAAAGAGAACGCTCACAATCCGCTGTTTTTGACTAGTGTTCGTTTACTTGTATCTGAGAGAATCAAAACTTGTCAATACTACCTGGCAGAATTATTACATATATCATGGCTTAGTTCCAATATTCAAATAAAATATTTTGAAGAATTCTTTAAAGAATTAAATTCTTTAATTCTAAATTCTTTTTGATAAAGATTTTTATTTGGTGCATATAATACGAATGGCTCAGACTTGGTTGATGCAACTAACAACGGCTCAATGACTGACATATCGTGAAAAATACCCAATCAAACTCTCCACGTGGGTACCGGTAAGTGTTCACTGTTATATCTTTAACGGTTCGCAGTTGACTTGCTTCACTTGATTTTCCTTTCCTTCCTACTTATCTATCACTTCATTTTCGAACCAAGGCAGATTAAATAGGTTTGACACCTGAAATCATTGGTTGAAAGCTAAAAAACAAAAAAAAAAAAAAAATAACACGCACAACACAAATGATCATAAGAACTCGGTTTAAGTCCTTTCAATGGATTTTTAGGGAATTTTATCGATAAAAGCATTATAAATCTTGTACCCTTATTAATTGCAGCTACAAGCTACGCATTGAGAGCATGTTATTGAAAGAAGAGTTCGCCGCCAATGTAGGTTATCTGGATCCATGCATTAATGCAATGATCTATGCGGGTGACGGTAAGTTCTAGCATTATTACTCTTACCACAAACTCTTATCCGTGTATCTCCAACACCGGCAGATCTTCTTAACAACAAAATGCTGCAGGAAGTTCTTTACATGGTTGTCGTTGCGGGAAATTTTCTTAATTCCGGAGGCTATGCGGGAAATGCTGCGGGTGTTAAGCTATCCTCTTTACAAAAACTTACAGATATACGAGCCAATAAGCCGGGCATGAATTTGATACATTTTGTGGCTTTACAGGCGGCAAAGCGAAATCCAGATTTGTTGACTTTTACAGCGCAGATGAGTGCTGTGGAAAATGCCTCAAAGTATGCTAGAATAAAATAATTTGCAGCCTATTTCTTCGTTAATTAACGCTATATTTTAATTCTCTACAGAACTACATCGGAGCAAATTAATAACGAAATCAATACTTTGGATGGACGTATACGTAAAATCAAAAAACAAATCGAACAGCCAACGACAGATGAGGATATTAAACAGCAAATGTGGGAATTTTTAGAGGTAGGTCGAGTACTAAGCTGTTGAAGTGAAAATAGTTTCTTGAACTCATTGTTAACTTTACAGAGTGCTGAGCGCGAGGTTGCAGTGTTGCAAGCTGGCATGAAAGAAGTAGAAGCCATGCGTCTGAAATTGGCGGAATTCTTCTGTGAAGATCCGGCCACGTTCAGGCTTGAAGAATGCTTTAAAATCTTCCAGTCATTTTGTGAGAAATTTAAACAAGCCGTCAAGGAGAACGAACGACGACAACAATTAGAAGATCAGGCTACATTGAGAAGAAAACAGCGTGAGGAACAGCTAGCAAGACGCGCCCGGCAAAGTAAACAACTCGAACAGAGTTTTTTTAAAAATGCTAAATAATTTTTCTCTATTTACAGTCAGTCAATGCGGTACACCTGTATCGGATCCTGAAAATCCGTTGCTGTTAGACCCTACCTTTGACCCGAGAGCTAGTCCAGCGCTTGCTCGTCGTCGTATGGGCTCATTTAATAGTGGTGTTGATATAAGCAGCGGATTTATACGCATGGAATCCAATGATGGTATGCAGTCACCAGATATAACTCCCAACGGCAGCTTAAGAAGACGACGTAGTCGTGTTTTAAATGAAGAAGATGACCTCATGGAATTCCTTAGAAGTTCAGCTGGTCACGAACACAACAGCAGAGATAGAAAGGCATCATCTTATGGCAGTTTAGGTAGGTTACTTCGGCAGTTACAGCATGAATTATCTTAATATTGCCTAGCATAATGGTACTGAATATATTTCTATATATGTAGGTAAACTAAAATTTTATGAAAGAAATAAGTTCAAAAGGTTTTAAACAGAGCAAAAGCAAAGCATGTAAGCTATATTCAAGCATTAGCCCGAATTGTTGTGTCCATTATCTCCTTCAGCACTTTATGTTGGCATTTCATGAGGGGTTATGACCAAATTAGTACCAAAGCTTAGTGGTCCCCAAGCAATGACTTTAGCAATTCAAATATATTTTTCGCAAACCAAACCATACGCTTTTGACTTTCCCTATCCTTGAACTCTTACTTTTTAATAGTGTCTTGATGATTTATTATTTTATAACTCCTCACTAGATCGCTCTTGGGCTAGGCGTGCCCGTTCCGGAAGTGCAAGTCGCAAACGTCCTGAACTACTCAACATTGACTTTGGTATGGATCGAGAACGTGCCAGCTCACCTGCGCCGATACTCAATGAACGTCAATCTCCATTATCAGCGGCCACGCCCCCAAGTGTTATAAATACAGCATCGTCACAGCAGCAGGCAAACGAGGATGCAAAACCGAGGTAATTACAAAATGTTCCTTGAAAATTTGACCAGAATTGCAATTAAGTTTTACACCTACCTAGAATATCCCGTGAATGGAGACAAAAGATCGAATCCTGGCTGCAATCGAACGAAAACGATGAGAAGCAAAACGAGGAATACAAACGAAAGCGACGTTTGGTTAACAGTAACAGGCGATCGCTTGAAAACGATACAGGTGTGCTAACGGCTTGAAGCACCATTTAAATCTGTTTTATAATCTACTTAACTTATTTTCACAGAAAGCGAGCGAAAGTTGGATACGCTGCCCGAAGAAAAAATCGTTCCAACTGGAACAACGACCATTACTACTACAACAACCACTAACGTCACTAATGGCAAAACTAACACGCCTATAGAAGGATACAAACGTGTGTATCCCGATTGGAAACCTTCCAAAACACTAGAGCAAACCGATGTAGTCGGAACTTTACAGAGCATAGCTGGTAAGTGAAATTTAGGTGTCTTCTAAGATACTTTTTACTTATTCTGTTATCTTAAATCTACAGATGTTAACAACATACGTGAAAAACAGACAAATTGGCGCCGTAACAACAACCCAGAACAACAACAGACTCAGCTTCAGCCAAGTAATGGGCACCTAGAAAGCACCAGTGCAGAGGAATTACGGCAATACAGACGCCAACGTTCATTGGATAGCAATGGAAATGGCAACAACAATACCTCGACATTGCAATCCATAGCCGAGGAGGATCGTCGTAAATCTTATATACAACAGCTCGGGGAGCGCGATGCATCCGACTGTTTACAGATCTACATGCGTCGTTCTCTAGACAATGGCACCGAGCCAAGTGAACTTCAAACTATGGAACGAAGTAAGGCATCACCTACAACACCCACAACAAGCCTAAAATCCCCTAGTTACCAAAGTAAAACGCAACAGACGGCAGCACAAATATCTGCACGCACTGAACAAAATCATGAGGCAATCTTAACGCCACTGCAGCAACACCAGAGTCACAATGAAACCTCCTCCCATAGTACCAAGGATATCGATGCAGACAACATAGAGACGCCGCCTGTAACCAGGCGCAACATAGCTAGTCCAACTTTAGTCACAATCAATAGAAAAGAACCTGTAGGAACACATCAAAATACAACATCTAAGTGTGGCACAGAAGCAGATCTACCCGGTCACTTTGACCGCTATTCGTCGACGCGTAGAACCAGACGTTACAAGCGTCCTACGGATTACAGCAGTGGAAACGAGGAGCTCTCACCAACTTCGGAAACAAGTTCTAGCCAGCTACGTCAATCCAACAGTGCCAATGAAATGCGACATAACAATAACAACACCAGCAACAGCACAAATAAGCTCGTCGAGGAACAGAAATCAGGAAAATCCACATCCACCACAATGATACGCTGTGTGCCTGAACGAACGGTTGCCAAGTTGGAAAAAGTCGGTCGCCACATTAGCTCAATCAATCAAGAAGACGTACGCGAAGCCATACGCAATCTCAAATCGCCCACAGGCACACCGGAGCGCATTTGGAGTCCACCGCGTGATATAATCAGCATCAGTCAGCAGGTACAGGCGCCAGAAACCACCTGCAATGGTGTTGCACCTACAATCATCAAAGTTTCCGCCGTAAATCATCATCACGAACTCAACGATGAAGGTTTCGAGGAAACACAAAGTCTAGTCTCTGATACGCCCTCCCATGGGAAGGAGGAAAGCCGTTCCAACTCCTCGTGCAATGAGGCTTCGGAACAATTACAACAAAAACAACAACCACAAGCTATGTATAAATCTGCAGGTGGAAGTATAAACAGACCAGTAAGCGGCAAACCGACTATTACAGCCAACAAATTATCCGACAGGCTACAGGTGACGAAGTTGCGTACCTCAAAGCCAGCAATACTTACGCAAAGTATGTCACGTCGCACAGCGTCACCCGCTGCTACAATGCCCAATGCACTGCTAGAACGCGCACGTTCTCTGCGTCTGCCAAATGGTCATGGCCCCAACACTTCCAGTTCTAGCGCCGCTGCACACATGAGCAACTTTACGACAAATGCCAACATGAGAAGAGCTGCTGCAACCAACTCCTCGCTGCGTAGAGCAACGGAGTCTGCCAACGTATCACCGAGCAAAAATAACAGCATCCACAAGCGCGATGGCGTTGAGCGCAGTAGCTCACGCAATAGTTTGCGTTCATCACGCTCATCTATCAATAGCGGAGCCTCGACGCAAACTGTGCGACGCATGCCACCACTCATAGTCAATAAAACACCGCCATTGCAAACCACGTCCGTTGATTCTTCACCCAGCAAGCGGCCACTAACAATGCAAAACTCTACAAATGCGCGACAGTTAACGCATGCCGCTGCGGCATATCGAGTAGGAGTTCCGGCAAGTCGCAGCAGCTCAAGTGGTTCTAGTGTCGGTCATAGTGTGGTTATTGTACGCAAGACATCGGCGGGCAATCGCGGTGGGACACAAACAACCACGATAGGGGGCACTAGCTCACTGGGCAGTACTAGCTTTAAAGAAAACCAGCTGACGCAAAGCTCTTCACGCGCAAACGCAGCACGTAGCGCAGTTCTGGTAAAGGCCGCCTTAACGCAGGGTAGACAAAACAATATTAACAGCAGTACGGCCAACCCAGCCGTACAGCGCTCATCTTCGCGAAGCAGCAGCACGACTACTCGACTCAGTGGCTTTATGCGGCCCACAGCCTCGAGTGCAACCAAACGCAACAAATAAACAACATCGTGTGATACGAGTGAAACGTAGCTTTAAGCTCTAAAATCCAAAAAACAAATTATAGATATTAAATTTTAAGTTAGCAAAACTAATAAGCTTCCAAAATGGCAGAGCGGAAACGGTTCTTGAATGAATTAAGTGCATGAAGTTAGCTGATTTATGACTAAAAAAAATATTTGGATGAAATTGGACAAAATGTATTATATGTGGGTCTGTTCGGAAATGCATCACGATTTGTAGTATGCGCAGCATCATTTTTGTGATGCAAATGATGAGTAGCGCTTGATACAAAAATTAATTTTTCGATATTTCTGAATGTTCTGCTTGTACTGCAAAAGCAGTTTGCGCATTTTGTTGCATTTCCGAATGCATCCTGTGTATGCTATGTAGTTTGTTTTTGGAATTTGAAAATTGTTCTGTAATGAGCTTAAGTTGTGCTGCAATATACCACAAGGAGTTTCAAAATAATTTTAAAAACAAAAAGTATGCTCTCTTAATCAATAATTTTATTCTCTCTTGCTGTTCAGCACAACTTGAGCACATCACAGCACAATTAGAGAATTGTGAACAAAATATAAAGTGAATTGACCATTTATATGAATTCTTTAACAACTCTCACTGCACTTTATAGTGCGACTCCGGCATATCAAAGCATAACTGCTGAATTTCTAAAAATATAAGCTAACTTCAACTCATAAAAATCACTACCTTAAAATCTATTTTTTATCAACTTGAAATTTTTTCCACATCTTAGCTCAATATAGCTCACATCTTGCACAAAGTTTATTTAGTTTTAAGCAAAAATACGGAGCTACCTTCATGCACTTGATTTAATTTCAATAAATAAATACTTGAGCAAATTTTGATGGAATACTTTAGATTTTGTTGCAATCAACAATGCAGTCGGAATTTGTTTCGAAATGTTTCTTATAATCTGCCATATTGTCCATATTCCAAAGCAACAGAGCTAGTAATATGCAAGCCAAAATCAATCAAATTAATGCAAATATTTATTAACTATAGATACCACAGTGCGGCACACTTAAAAATCAAAAATATTTTAAAACTTTTGAAAAGGTTGTACTTGTAATATTATGCAAAAAGTTCTTATAAATCTCTAATAAGCACATCACCACAAAAACAAAAAACAAAATACACAAAGTCCCAATAGATCGAAAACCGAATAAATAACAAAACTAAAACCGTCCAAATAACTCGAATTTCAGGCACTTGTTACTATTAAATATGCATGCATTTTTGTTGTTTCTTTTCATTTTCTTTCTGTGCCACAATTTAACACGTGTTACACAAATAATAAATCACAAAAGTTAACAATGTCATTCGTAAGGGCCAGTATTTAAAAAAAAGGCCAAATGTACGTCACGCAAAGAGATATGTATACCAAAATAAAAGAAAAAAATATAAATATTGTTAAGAGTTTAATAACATGTATGTAGTTTACATTTAAACTTTTAAGAATAAGGAAAAATAAATATATAATATATATACATATTCAATACTGACAAAATATATATTTTAATACAATTGTAGTAGAATTGACTTAAGGTAGACAGACCCCCGTTTTCAAAACATTTCGGTGCATTAAATGACAAACATACTTATTTAAATTACTGTAACTAAGAACGAAAGAACATTTCTTACCCAATGACAAACCGAATTAAACTGATTATAATTATAATTGAAACACATTTTTAACAATTAAGTTATTTTAATTATTCGCACATTAAAACAAATTTTAATTTATAAGACGAAACAAATTAACCAATAAGTAATGATTATTTCTACCAGTAATTTGCAAATGCAGCCATATTAACATACTTACATACACACATTTATATATA
This sequence comes from Tetanocera ferruginea, assembly GCA_958299015.1. NCBI lineage: Eukaryota > Metazoa > Arthropoda > Insecta > Diptera > Sciomyzidae > Tetanocera > Tetanocera ferruginea. Next base: position 128,276,307 of record OY282644.1, read on the forward strand.
GTATAAATATATATTATAAATACTTCAAATTTAAATAACTCGATTTAAAACTAACACGTACTTCAAACATTTCACAAAATTTCTTAAACAGTTAATTACATTAATCAATTAATAATTGTTAATATTTAAAAATAAAAAAAAATCTAAAGAAATAATTTATTATTTCCAAATATGTACTTTTATACAAAAAAAATCTCAAAATTTGTAAAAATGTTATACTTTAAATAAGCAAAAAATAGAAAGAAAAAAAATTAAATAACATGGATTCGTTTTTTTTTTTGAGTATTTTTAACATGCTATGGTTTGTGTTGTGCTGCTATCGCTGATAATCTTGTCCGCATGTGTTTCTGTTGACTCTGAAATTTCGTCAGGCGTATCCAAATCAACTGATGTAGTTATCACTGCAGCCTTGGTATAGTTTTCTTCGGTAAACCATTCTTTGCGGGATTCCAGAAAGCTAAATGGAAAACATTATTATAATATGGTAGTGCGAAAGAATTGCGGAAATAAATGAAGCAAAGAGTATGAAAGCTGCAACGGTTTAGATAGAAGAGAAGAGTTTTGTGTAAGCATTCTAGCCAAAAATATTGCTTTACCATCACAGACCATCTTTTGAAGACTAGGAGACTAAAATACTTCTAAAGTTATCGCTAATTAAGCATGACGTCATAAAAGTACGTACCTTAAAAAGTAATCCCTTAAAAACAATTACTTTATGGAACATTGAAACTTTTTCGTATACACTGAGTTGTAAGTGCATGAAAAAGTAATTAAAATTTTGTTTCTCATTGTTTTTTATTTGAAAATTTAAAAAAAATGCATTCTAAAAATTTTAAAAATTAAACTGCACTACTTAAATAAAACTAATTCTATGTTTATTTGTTTGACCTTTATACAAACCTTAACAAGGTACGGAATTCTGCTGAAATTTGGCACATACAGTTTCATGAAACAAATAAGCAACGACGTTACTTTCCATACAATTTTCTTGTTAGTGAGTTTTTATTGTCTAGTTTTAAATATGTATCAATTAATTTCGCATTTTTGCCCAACAAACAAACAGCCAGCGAAGAAAATGAGTTAATATTGCGAACAGATACATGTTCTGTTACAGCGAGCGAAGAAAATGAGTTAATATTGCGAACAGATACATGTTCTGAGATATATGTTAAGTTTCAAATCTCTAGCTTATCGGTAATGAAAATTAATGAATATTGGTTAAAAAGGGATTCTAAGTTTTGTAGAGGACACACAAGTAATTAAACTATTAAAAATGTTTTAATATATGAAAGCCAACATTTTTCATTTATATTATATTCGTTATTTCGTTATGACTGAAGATCTACAAGGTTTTTTTAATTTCAAGCAAAAAAGTTACTTATTGAATTTTTAGCATGTATTTTCGTACAAAAGCTTTTTTAAGTCAACGTTTACAAAAATAGTCAAGAGCAAGAATAAGACTTTTTCATAATCATATCACTTCTATTTTGAAAGAAAAAACAAGCATTCCCAGAAGCAGTTTTGCAAAGAATAAAATTCCCAATAAAATCAAATATAAAACACTTTTCCTAGCAAAAATAGCCAATGCAACTTTCGAATAACACCAACATTTCCTAAGCGAAGAACATAACTAAAACTCACTTCGTAAATGTGTCCAAATGTTGCAACAGTACTTTAAGTTTTTCATCATTCATAGTTGAAGCATTCAGAAAATCCGGAAGTTTTACTTAAAAAAAATATATATATAGAAACAAGTTAAAAAATTCAAAATAATTCCACTATATAATGCAACCAACCTATCAGTCTTGCTAAATGTGGTGCACCAAAAATCATGGATGGAGCAGGCGCAGCATTTGTAGGTAAAATACGCCACGATAGTACCTTTTGTAAAAATTCCTTTGTTTGTGGTGGTATACTTACGGCCATTGGCTGATATTTCAATGCTAAATTAAAGTTCGACGAACAAGCAGGCACATTAGGATGCAGCGGTGTTGAGCCCCCAGAGCTAGTGCTAGCTATGCTATAGAACAAACATAAAATTTAAATTTATTTCAATTTAAAAGTAAGAAAAACTAACCTGGAGAAACAGTTTTCCAAAATGACGTCACCATCATCGCTACGATGCGAACGCAATTTTCGCTTTTGCGGTTCTTCTGATGTTTCGTTAAAGTTAGAACTCACAACTGAAATAACACTGGCTGCATAGCTTGGAGTTTGTACATCTTGAGCAACATCAGCTGATGCTGACGCAGACTGTTCGATATCGCTCCTTGGATTCAAAAAGTCTGAAGATAAACCGGGTGCAGCTACGTACGTAAAATTATTGAGATTCTCTTCAGTAAGCAGGGATAGAGCATAATCTTTCTCCTCTTTGTACAGCAGATAGTCAGATATCGTAAAATCAAAATATATTCTCAAGCCATCGGCTACTTCTTTCATCAAAGCAACTCTGCGGATGCATAAGTTGGAAAAAACGACAATATTAACAATTAGAAAAAATAACAAATGAAAAAACTCACGTTCTAAGCAGATTGTCGAATTCGCGTTCTTTCTTATCAGTGCGCTGCAACGTACTGCGACGCCGTGATGTAGTTTCCGCCTGTGTGGTGCTAAAAACCATTTTGACCGCAGTCTGCTTAACAAAGTTCTCCAATATGGCAATAACAGGAACACGTGCAGGCAAAACATGCTGCTTACACTGCTTGACCGTCATATCGTAATCATATTCAAGATATATACGCAGGCGCTCACTAAGTCGCAACTGTACGCGTTCCTCATCTTGCAGCGTGCTTTCAATGGAGCTGCAGTATGATTCAGTTTCACAATCTAAAACAAGGGGTTGTTTATTTTCAGTATAAAAATAGACATGCAAACACGCCCCACTTAACATACCGTCTCTCATTACAAAATCAGCGTCATTCTTTTCGAAGGTGCTACCTGAACTATAATTATCCTCTGAGGAAACACGGTTACGGAGTTTGGGCGAATTACCTTCAGCGCCACTTACTATACCACCACCACCACCACCGCCACCACTACCGCTTGCAGTACCGTCACTAGCTGGCTTACGTGAACGTTTCTTGCTGCTGCTACTGCGTTCACGACGATACAAATAGGCTCCACTGAAAAAACGATAAAGGTATAACCAAAATTAAGGTTAAAACAAAATACTGCTGGTTGTTGAACACTCCACAGCATTCACACATACATTTGCAGCTGCGCCTTGTCGGCAAGATCCTTTTGTAACTGTCGATTCTCAGCTGTATCTTTGAGCACAAAGTCCGCATTCACTTTACGATCCCACGAAGAGCTCCAACCTTGAAAATGTATTTTATACTGCAGCAACTTTCGTCCACGTTTATCGCGTGCCTCGTAGGTTCCCAGCACCTGAAAAATATATCAACGAAATTTTTCTTCAGACAAAAATAAAGACAGCGCTTTCGTAATAGATGCACGCAGCTGTCAAAAAGTTTGCTTATGTTGCAGCGCCGCAGTCACGCACCTTGGAATCGTACAAAACTTTCGCTTTCGTCGGATCGGGCTCGTAGCAAAGCACCCGTTCGCCCTTTTCGAAGAAGCGGTTTTTTGGTGTACGTGTGGAAACCATTTCAACCACAAAAATAGCACAATAGCCTTTTAAATAGCAACAAATGTTGGGAAAAATGTTAAAAAAATCAAACACAAGGAAATGTTGTTAAATGCAATACAAAATTTTTCGCACTTTTGATGATGTTTTGTTTTTTTTTTTGTTTATAATTTAGCTGTCAGAAAAATACGCAAAAAGTCACCGTTGCGGGGTTGCCACCAAGACGAGAAACGAAAAATAACTTTTTTCCTATCAAGCCAAAGGTTGTTTGTCCAGCTAGACACGTAACTGTTAATTTATAGACCATCGATGCTCTTAGGTTGTTAAGACTTTATTTACTAGTAAAAATTCAACAATCATAAAAAATTAAAATTGTAACTCGTTTACAACTTTGGTTTACACTTTTAAATAGGTAACAGATTAATCTTTCTTTCGATATCCATAAAACTTACACAATGCTTAGGAAAACTTAATAACTCGTAAGTTTAGCCTCATTATACCCATTTCCTAAACTTTGAATCCTTACAACTTCTAAACTACTCGATAGCGACCTGAAATTGTACGGAATTGGACTTAGAAGGTTATATTCCCCAAAAAAATTTAAAAATTCCATTTTCTGCCTTCTTCAAATTTTCTTAACTTTCATATAGAAGTTAATTGAAAACATAAATTAATTTTCATTCAACTAAATAAGAGATAAAGCAAAAATCTTATAATAAATATGAAGATGCACCGACACCATACATATCAAAGCTTACCCTACTTCGCTATAGTATCATTTTTGATAATATTTTTTTTTCCGTTTTTTCTTTGCAAGAGTTAACAAAAGTACTTGTTGCAGTCGAAAAAAAAAAAAAAAAAAAAAATTTGAAAAATAAAATTTCGTCAAATACACTCGAAAATAAAATCAAATATTTTTAAAAACTTTTTTCTCACCAAACAAAAAAGTTCCAAATCCTCAGTTTGTTCAAAAATTATACTACCCGCCATGTCTTGTATTTGGCGAACACTTGGCAACGAGTGTATATATTGAATAGAAGAGTCTATATATTGAAAAGTATATATATTGCTATTTGTATCCTTTGCTACAAAAGTTTGACATTTGTTCGTATTTACAAACAAGTCAAAAGTTAATTAATGTTTTCAAAATCCAAGACCCAATTGCAGGAGATCACATAAAATAGTATAAAAAGCTTAAAAAAGTATGTTGATACTGCATTGAATTTAAACTAGTGGTGATAAGAAGCTAGTTTCTAACTGAAGCCTGTGTGTATTTTGTCACTGCTAGAGCTGGTGGTAAAATTAAAGTTAGTGACAAAATATAACTGTTGGTGGAAGCGTGCAATATTCAAGATTATGGGGAAAATTTTTTTACTGCTTGATATGCTGATGCTCTTAAGTATTGCAATAATAGCTGTGTTTTTTACTAAGCGAGTAGGCAAAAAACGACAACTTAGTCGCTAAATAAGGTTTTTTTAAAACTAGAAAGCATTTTCTGAAATGTCAAAAAGTAAAACAAATACAATTTTGAAAAAACATAATTCCAAATATTACCAGGAACCGAGTTCCTGAAGCGCAGATTGAAGTTAAAACAACAATGAATGAAACAGAACAAATAAACCAAGAGCTATGATTTTTTTATTATAATGTTTTGCCAACAGGTTAGTCCACTTTTTTTGGAATTTAAGGTTTTAGTAGTTCACTTTTCAAAGTATCTTCCCGCTTCCACACACTAAACTTAAGATAAAAGTAAAAGAAACACTTGCGCGCACTCATATTCTTACTTATATAGTTCTGTAGAAGCGCAAATTCTGGTAGCACAACTTGTTTCTTCCTCTTAGCGGGATCTGTGAAACCTATAGCGGAAATTTATGTCATGAGTCTTGAAGTGAGTTGGTATCACTAGTAAAATTATTTTATTATATGATATAACAAACCAATTTAATAACTACATATGCACAAATGTGAACTTACATACTCACCCCCTTAACATGAAAAATTACACACATAGAGAGAATATTCTGAGCACAGCTATTTTGTAAAAACTACACTGATTTCTTATAAAAATTAATATAAAGAATTATTTTTCACATATTTTTGCTTATAATTAAAAAAAAAAAATTCAAATCGGAAGGAAAAAAATTTTTTTTTTTTTTTCTAGAACTGATAAAAGCCATACTGTGCGGCATACCATCGACTAAGGACAGTTATAATTTAGTTATTAATAATAAATGTACTATTTACTTACTACAAAATTGTATTCATCTTGATGATTGTATTATAGCTGACCGGACTAAGTCCACAAGGTCACTCACTTTTGCATTTTTTGACAAATTTTCTATTTGTCTTCAAATCTTTACAATAATTTTTTGATAATGAATTGAATGTTTCAAAGATTTGACAGCAAGTGATAGATATGATATAAATTTTCGAATTTGAAGTACTTGAAACTCGCTTCTGAAAATGTAACCGATGCTGTAAAATTTTTCTAGACTTAACATTTATATAATATATTTTTTTTTTAATACTAGGAATATTTGACCGACTTTTTTATCCTTCTTATTGAATAGTGTATTTTCGTCGAGTATTCAATAAAATTTTATCCAAAAAATGTTATTTCATGAGTCACTACTGATTGTCATGCAGTTACAGTTTCCACATTTATACCAAATTTACACAATTATTGAAATATAACTTGGAACTTATATTATGTGTATCATGAATTTATTATGAATAATTTGATTTGATTTTGAAGAGTTTTTAAATTTTTAGATTATATTATTTCTTAGAACCAAGATCGTCATTCAGGTTTGAATATTAGAGACTATTGTACAACTAGAGATTTCAACAAATTTTCTTCCATGGATTTTTATGGTCAAGGTGGCAGCTGTGGTCAATGTTTTGACAGAACAAAACGTGCGAATCTAACAACAATGCCCACATATATATCGGCAATTTAATACTTTTTAAGAAGTAAGCTTATTATATGCGATGAATTAATCTTTTCAAAGAAACTTTCATTAATTAAGATCAAGAATAAATTTCCCATTAGTAGTCATTCAAATAATTGAATTAAACATGTTCGAGAATTTTCTGACCCACAGTGAATCACTGAAGCTATAAGTTTAAAAAGCACTGTGTGAGTAGTACCTGAGCGTCATGCAAGTCGAGTGTCATGTTGAGGTAAACATATTTGGGTTATTGTTTATTTTTGATTTGTTTCGTTTTCAATTACAAAATCATGTAATAAGTTCACTCTAGAAATTAATACAAAATCTAATTGCATCTAATGTTTTAATTGTTTTCTTAAAAATGTACATTGTTTTTATAATCAATGCCCACTTGGTGCGCATAACATGACTTGAAGTTTTACCGGAAGTCTGAGTAGTTTAATCCTGAACATTCTAGCTTTTTCTCGAATTCTGACATTTTTGTATATATTGCGACACATGCCAGCCGCCGGTATCAGTTCTATAGTGAAATTTGTGTGTGTAAAATCACTGCGGCTGCGAAGTATTCAAAAGTGATTTTCTTGAGTGCAAGAAATTTAATTAAATTGAATAAAAGAATTGTTCTAGATTTTGTGAATTTTGTGCAAATAAAACAAGCAAGGTTGGTATTTTATTAACATTCGAAGAAGTTGATTTTATATAATTTTTAAAAAGAAGTTTAAGCATGGGGTGGAAATCGATATTGCCTTGAAGTGTGAATTGGGTGAAAAATAATCTTCATGCATTTTGCGGCCAAGGTTGTTTCTAGAAATAATTTCTATATATGCAGCAAAGTGTTAAATTTATTTCTGTTAAATTTATTTAATTAATTTAAATTTTAATTTATTTATGTTCACTTTGAATTGAAGAAAATGTGCTAAGCTAAAAAATAAAAGTTTGGTGCAAAAACGTGGTTGATATCGCGCCATGCTTCTAGAATTTTTCCCTATTCTTAAATCGCATAATTTTAACAATACATTTATTTTAACATAACGTTGCGATGGCACATTTTTACTTAAATTCATGAAAGTTCTGTTACTATTTTTAATTTCATATCTAAAAAATTTAAATATAAATTCTTGAAGTTTCCAAATACCATGCTTTAATTCTGTATGACGCACCTTCACCCATCTCTAACCTTTTTTAATCGTTATTTGTTTTTTTTTCTTTCATTTTACAGATGCCAGAAGAATGCGAAACATTCGCTTTCCAAGCTGAAATTGCTCAGCTTATGTCATTGATCATCAACACATTCTACTCCAACAAAGAAATCTTCTTGCGTGAATTGATTTCCAACTCGTCTGATGCTCTTGACAAGATCCGCTATGAATCTTTGACTGATCCCTCAAAATTGGACTCTGGCAAGGAGCTCTATATCAAGTTGATTCCAAACAAAACTGCTGGCACTTTGACCATTATTGATACCGGCATTGGCATGACCAAATCTGATTTGGTAAACAACTTGGGTACCATTGCCAAGTCTGGCACAAAAGCATTCATGGAGGCGTTGCAGGCCGGCGCTGATATTTCTATGATTGGTCAATTTGGTGTTGGTTTCTACTCTGCTTATCTGATTGCCGACCGAGTCACAGTCACCTCTAAGCACAATGATGATGAACAGTACATCTGGGAGTCTTCCGCTGGTGGTTCATTCACTGTCAAACAAGATAACACCGAGCCTCTGGGCCGAGGCACCAAGATTGTTCTCTACATCAAGGAAGATCAAACTGATTACTTGGAGGAGAGCAAGATCAAGGAAGTTGTTAACAAGCACTCTCAGTTCATTGGATATCCCATCAAATTGGTAGTAGAAAAGGAGCGTGACCAAGAGGTCAGCGATGATGAGGCTGAAGATGACAAGAAAGAGATGGAAACAGACGAGCCAAAGATTGAAGATGTTGGTGAGGATGAGGATGCTGACAAGAAGGACAAAGACGCCAAGAAAAAGAAGACTGTCAAGGTCAAGTACACTGAAGACGAAGAGTTGAACAAGACCAAACCCATCTGGACACGTAATCCAGATGATATTTCTCAGGAGGAATACGGCGAGTTCTACAAATCGTTGACCAATGACTGGGAAGATCATTTAGCTGTCAAGCATTTCTCCGTTGAGGGTCAGTTGGAATTCCGTGCTCTGCTCTTCATTCCCAGACGCACACCATTCGATCTTTTTGAGAATCAGAAGAAGCGCAACAACATCAAGCTCTACGTGCGTCGTGTCTTCATCATGGACAACTGCGAAGATCTCATTCCTGATTATCTGAACCTGATCAAGGGTGTGGTCGACTCTGAGGATTTGCCTTTGAACATCTCTCGTGAAACCTTGCAACACAACAAGGTATTGAAGGTCATTCGCAAGAACTTGGTCAAGAAAACTTTGGAATTGATTGAGGAATTGACTGAAGACAAAGAAAACTACAAAAAGTTCTACGATCAATTCAGCAAGAATTTGAAATTGGGTGTGCATGAGGACAGCAACAACCGCGCCAAGTTGGCAGACTTTTTGCGTTTCCATACCTCAGCATCTGGCGATGACTACTGCTCTTTGGCCGATTATGTATCACGCATGAAGGAGAACCAGAAGCACATCTATTTCATCACTGGTGAATCCAAGGACCAAGTCAGCAACTCTGCCTTTGTTGAACGTGTGAAGGCACGCGGTTTTGAAGTCGTATACATGACAGAACCCATTGATGAGTACGTTATTCAGCATTTGAAAGAATACAAGGGCAAGCAGTTGGTCTCTGTTACCAAGGAAGGTTTGGAATTGCCTGAGGATGATGATGAGAAGAAGAAGCGTGAGGAAGACAAGGCCAAGTTCGAGAACTTGTGCAAAATCATGAAATCCATCTTGGACAACAAGGTCGAGAAAGTTGTTGTGTCTAACCGTCTGGTCGATTCGCCATGCTGTATTGTGACATCACAATTTGGTTGGTCTGCCAACATGGAGCGCATCATGAAGGCTCAAGCTCTACGTGACACATCAACCATGGGCTACATGGCTGGCAAGAAGCATTTAGAAATCAATCCCGACCATGCCATCGTTGAAACTTTGCGCCAAAAGGCTGATGCTGACAAAAACGATAAGGCTGTTAAGGATTTAGTCCTTTTGTTGTTCGAGACATCTCTGCTATCTTCGGGCTTCTCACTCGACAGTCCACAAGTGCACGCTTCCCGCATCTACCGCATGATCAAACTTGGTCTTGGCATCGATGAGGAGGAACCTATGGCGACTGAAGATGCTCAAAGCGCCGGTGATGCTCCACCACTAGTGGACGACACTGAAGATGCGTCACACATGGAAGAGGTGGATTAAGCTATAGGATGCGACGCGCTGTTAGCATAAAATAAATTCCTTAGAATAAGATAACTCTTCGCCTGCTTCAAATGTAAACATTGCTTCGACTCTGTTTCATGCTCATTTGTGTTGCCGCGTTTTAAGCGGCTTTCATTTTTCTTATCTAATAATTTTTAAACATTTTTTAAGGGCGTTTGTTTTAAGGGTTAATTTTAAAATACATGATTTAATCTATTAGATTGATGGAAAAAAATAACTAATTCATTACAATTTGCGGGTAGAAGATTGTAATTTAATCTGAGATAATTAAAACAAAAGCCAGATATTTTAAGTATATGTATAAAAAATAAACAAGCAAAATGTTTAAAAATAAATATAATTTTTTATTTGTTTGGACAGGATTATATGAAAATGTTGGGTGAGGGCGCTTGTGCTAAAAGATCAATCTATTTATTTTTCAAGCATTGATGGAGTAAAACTACAGACTGAAAAAGTCAATCCTTTCGGTAGCGATTCTATCAAAAATAGGTTTTTGGGGCCTTACTCTGCAAAGCGATTCGAAAGCTAAATTGTTCGAATTCGGAAATTTGACACTGCAATTCGACTTTCGCATTAAATATTTTGACATTTCTTCTGTTTCTTCACACTGGGGCCTTACTCTGTAACGCGATTCGAAAGTTAAATTGTTCGAATTCGGAAATTTGATACTCTGCAATTCGACTTTCGCATTAAATATTTTAACATTTCTTCTGTATTTTCACACAGATTTTCGCATTTTTAACGTTAAAAAGTCAGTTATGCTATCTTTAACTGAATATTTGTTGAAACGATAAGTTAAGTCACTGTCACTAATGCGAAATAGTTACATTTTGAGATTTAACTTTCGAATCGCATTTAATTTTCGAATCGCATTGCCTTTCGAATCGCGATACAGAGTAAAGCCCTTGATCTCAATCGCTATGAATCTAATTTTATCAAGGACAACCATTAACATTGCCTTGTGAGTTGGTTGTTTTATTAAAAAAGTTTTTTTGAGATATAATTTTTAAGTTTCTGTTGAATCGCGTACAATCTTTTAATTGTATTACCAAACTTGATATAAAATATTTAGTTTTCCTCCTCTACGTTGAAGAATGCAGTGTTCAGAAAGCGAGACCATCCACATCCATCTTATTAGTATCATCGCCATCTACAAAGCGTTTTCTTTTCGCAGTAAATCTCGAACGACATCTATTGTTGTTACACTTTTGCTGACGAGCACTATTTTATTGCGTGAACGCGAACCTTTATCCAGCGACACATCACTCTTCCTCAAACCCAAAACTTTGGACAGATATTTTACCAACTCTGCATTGGCTTCACCTTCACTGGGTGGTGCAGCTATTTGCACTCCCACACCTTCGCTATTGATGTCTGTAATACCGTTTTGCTTAGCACCCGGTTTGGCCAGTATCTTAATGCATATATTTCCTGTTTTATCTAACTGCACCGGGTCGTCTGCGAGTTGATTTTCTGCTTGAGCGGATGACGGCTTTGCTCCGGCTAACGTCTTTGTAGATTTTTTACACTTACTCTTGGACATACTCAACGTTGAGTGAAAATATCGAAGCATGCAATTGCTTCCAATCACAGATTTCTTTATTGAAATCTTATTTTTTTATTGAAATAAATTTTGCAAATAAATAAATTTACAAACATCTGTTTACAGTTTGTATTTTATGCAGATATGCACAAAACGTACTTTCATACTATTTAGGGTATGTTTTTATTTTTCGACTACAAACTTAAAGTGAGAACACATTACAGAAAATGAGTAACACTAAAAAGTTCAACAGTTTTGAGTGATAGTTCATAGTGACCAAATTAGCATTAATGAAGAAAAATATCATCAGATTCGTATTATTAATTACAGCGCTAGCTGAACAAAAAGATAATGGTTAAAGTCACCAGGAAAATTGTGCTCATTTTTTGTTGTTTGACGACGTATATGAAAATGTTTTAATATATTTTTTCATTCTGTTTAAAAGCTCTTCATGAGTTCATTCTTCATGTTTTATGGGTCTGTTTTGTCCCAGAAGAAACGCTGCATTTCAAATTAAAGTATGAATTATTTTATCACTGGAAAAATACTGGGTCATTTGACACAATTCTAAAATTTAAAATTTAAATACGCAGTTCCACAGTCAACCTTTTTTGCGCAAGAAACGTCTACCAAGTTTTATTGGAAATTGCATGCAATTTTAAATATTGTGATCAATGCAAGGCTTACATGTTCAAAATAGCATTCAAACGTTAGAGAAATTGACTGTGGAAACGCGCCATAAGTAATGAATAATTTGTAAATTGAAAGAATTATATTGTTTTTGATTTAAAAAATAACGTAAAAGTTGCATTTTCATTTTTATATTATACAGAAATATTTCTTTCACACATAGAGAGCACATAATCTGGTATGAAAATGACGTCTGTCCACCTTTCTAGTAATAAAAAGTAAAACTCTAAAAATTAAAATTATTTAGAATTGATTCTTGTTTGGCAACGGAGAAGAAATTATTTATTTGTGTATATATAGTTAACATGGTGTTTATTTGCGAAACCGTTTCAAGATCTATGCAATCAAAAGCAGTTGTCGGTGGCACCGGCATGGCCGGACAATACGTCTTGGATTATGCACTGCAAAAAGGTTAGACCTCTACATTTAAGCTTCATTCAACAAAGCAATTGATATATTTTTTAGGAATATCTCTCCGTTCACCTGCTCTATATCAGGAAAGCCACAGTGCGTCGAAACCTGTCGCAGGGAAGTCGCAGAACGTTATAAAGTGTACCGCGCGGAGTTAATTCAAGGCTACGCTCTTAAAAGAAACTTGAAAAAGACCATCAGCGTAAGCTGCAGAAAAAGAATGTAGCTGCAGACAACAGAGGAGCTACAGGACAAAATTCTTCAAATTAATATATTGTGACTGTAACATAATAAAATTACAATGCTAATTTAAATGAACGCTTAACTTCAGGCATTGCTCCAGTAGGGTTGATTATCCGAGTAGACGTTTTCTAGACAATCTGAAAGCCATAAGAGCAAAGTCAGTTTTGTCCTATGAGAGATTAATTTCTTGCACGCTTTAAAGAGAGTAATTTAAGTAAAATCATAATTTTATTCTTCACCACATTTCGATACTTGAAAAACAAATTAATTTATTATTTGCTTACAAATTTCTCATGTGTCAAACTTTTATTGCAAAAGATACATATATGCATCTCACTCTTTATAGCAAGTGTTTTGTGATATGGGATAAGATAAGATACTGAAAGATAGCATGAAAACGACGCATAAGTTTAAATTAAATTTTTCTTCAGTGACTTTAATTTTTCGAAAGTCACAAATGAAATACAAAAAAGTGTTTGATTATTTGTGTCCTACTGAAACCAAAATTTAGCCGTAACTGAAACTCGGCCATTTTTGCAATATTCGGCCGAAACCGAAACTGAATGTCTACATTTTTCTATGTCTTAATATTTTAGAACATTTTTTAACATTTTATATTTATTAAATGTTTGTTAAAAGATAATAAAAACAAAACAATACAGATTTAATAACATTTATATACGACTTATATTCCTTGAATATTAAAGTTCAACTTTAAAATAATAAATAAAGAGATCATGTTTAAGGAACTTTCGAGTTTTTAAAGTTAAATAACTTTATATTGTAATCTTTATATATAATCTAAAAAAAGGGCTTGTCTGCATTTTCAAAATGAAACAAAATACATTCATCGTTTTGTGCTGGGCCCAACTAACACGGTCAATCTGACTGTGAATTTCACGTTTTTGTTCTACTTAAAACCATTAAAAATTTTGATGAAAGCGAACTTACAACTACTATTGAAATAAATTAACCGAATATTCGGTTTCGGCTTTATTAATGCCGAATAGCCGTAACTGAGTAAAAGGGCTGAATCTGGCTGAAACTGGACGGACACTAGTGATTATACGAGAGCTTGCAAAAGCCATATATGTAGTGTCCGACCGAAACCAAAATTTTGGCCGAAACCGAAACCGAAACCGAATTTCGGCCATTTTTGTAATATTCGGCCGAAACCGAAACCGAAACCGAAACTGAAAGTCTACATACAAATTTGTTTGTAAAAACATTTTATTTTTTTTTTAATTTTATTAAAAGCTTTCAAAAACAAAATAATTCAAACAGATAATAATAACGTATACATACGATAAATATTCTTTGAATATTAAAGTTCAACTTTAAAATAATAAATAAAGAGATAATTTTTAATACCACTTTAAGGAACTTTTTAGTATTTAGAGTTATTCGGTTTCGGTTTCGGTTTCGGCCATATTGATGCCGAATAGCCGAAACTGACTAAAAGGGCCGAAACTGACCGAAACCGAATATTCGGTCGGACACTTCATATATGATACGTGTGCTTTGGATCTTATTACAACCGAATACAATGAAATTCGAACAAGTTGGCAGACATGTCAATTATTTTTCATTTTGCAAACGCACCATAGTGCTCAGCTGTTGAAATGTCAACAAGCGTCCGAAAGCAAATGCGTCCAAGAAGGCATTACAGCAAACAAATTGAATATATATAATTCTTAATCATTATCTATATTTAAAGCGCATACTTCATCTCATTTCAAAATCATGTTCAACGGTGAATGCATTGCAGTAAAAGATATCAGGCCCGGACTTAAGAACATTAACGTAATATTTATTGTGCTGGAAATTGGAGCAGCCACAGTGACCAAGGAGAACCGCGAGGTACGCAACTTCAAGGTGGGAGATCACACAGCCTGTATCAACGTTTCTATTTGGGATGAACCTGGAAAGCTTATAGCACCTGGGGATATCATTAAGCTTACCAAAGGATATGCATCGATATGGCGACACTGTCTGACGCTGTATTCCGGCAAGAATGGTGAAGTTTACAAAATTGGCGAATTCTGTATGACCTTTAATGAGATGATTAACATGAGCGAACCAAAACGACCAGAGCCGCAGCAACAAATGACAACAGTTACAATGGGAGTAGCTGGAGGTCCAATTGCGCCGTTAGCAGGTGTCGGTGTTTTGCCCACTGGAGCAGGAACGCAGCAAATGCCACCAAATGGAACATCTAATAATGGTGGCAACAATAATAATAATCCAATGGCGCAACGTATTGCAGCACCTGGTGGTATAGGAGGCAAACCAACGAATATGCAACAAGTTGGTGGAAACCCAACAAAAACGCAGCTTTTGAATCTGCAGACGGTTGGTGGTCAGCAGACTTCAATAACGACACCAAGTGGTCAACAGCAACAGACAACTAAGAGTAATCGTGGTGGACGTGGAAGTCAGACGAGAACCAATCTAAAGGCAGAGCGTAGATAATTTCGAATAGAAATGATAGATTGCACAGAGCTTAGAACTTACGAATAGATTTTAGCTTAAAAAGTATTTAAGACGATTTTGGTAAAAGAAATAACGTAGAAGAAACATTTTTCCATTTACAAGAAGTCTTTTATTTAAATTAGTTTCAGAGTAAATTGGTTAAAATATTAAACAGTTGAATATATAGTTTGATGAATAACACTAAAGTCCTGTTATTGTATGTTTGCAATGGATCGGGGATGGGTGTATTTAAACCCTCCATTTATACGATCCGTTTGTTATAATTTAGGAATAATTCTGTGTCGACAAGGAATAACAGCTAGTAATTTTTCAGAAAAGTATTTTAAAGATTAAAATCGCTGCGTAAACTCACGGAACTCTGAATTTTGCTGTATAGATTTAATGCCCTCAAACATTTAATTTTCAAGGTACAACCAGAAAAATTTGCATACTAGTGTATTTTATTGCGGGAAATACAATGGAAGTAATCTAACTTTGTACTAACTCGACTTAAGCGGTTTTTCTTTGTCGACACAGAATTTCATAATATGCAGTCACATAGTCCAAAACTCGTTGCTACAAAATTTTTGTTTCTATCAATTTCAAAGCCAAAGAAGTAAAATATAAGGAAATGGTGTTCTTCTCACATACAGTGTACGTGTAATGCGGCATGTGATGAGCGAGACGAAGGGTGTTTTTGACAGTTCAATATCCACTGTTGGGATATCGAATTGTCAAAGTACAATCATTTCTCCATAGGTGCATTCATTTTCCATATTTTCACACATTTTTAGGGCGCGTTTTTTAAATGAATGAATGATTGAATATAAACCAAGTGTATAAACAATTTTTTTTTTTTTTTGAAAATTAATAACTTTTTATATTATTTGCTAATTTTATTCTCAACTTTAGAGTGAAAACGAACCGAACGGGAACCGAACACCCAGAAAAAAATCGGTAACGCACCAAATTGTGTACCTCAAGGGTGGTGTAGAAATAGTAAAGTAGTACAATATAGTATTTTAATGAACAAAACAAACAAGACAGCGATTGCTTTAAACTTGATCACATATTGAACAGTCACGTTGTTCAAGTTTCCGAAATCCGAAAATTTGGCCCTTTTTTAACGATGCCACCAAATACGGCCCTTGTGAATGTTAATGTATTTTTGAGAACCAACACAAATATGAGAGGTGCCGCACTTTTGTTCAACTACAGCACTTCCTTATATTTTACTTCTTTGTTCAAAGCTGTCAAATGATAATTTTCTTCTTCGCCAAAGAAGTAAAATATAAGGAAGTGCTGTAGTTGAACAAAAGTGCGGCACCTCTCATATTTGTGTTGGTTCTCAAAAATACATTAACATTCACAAGGGCCGTATTTGGTGGCATCGTTAAAAAAGGGCCAAATTTTCGGATTTCGGAAACTTGAACAACGTGACTGTTCAATATGTGATCAAGTTTAAAGCAATCGCTGTCTTGTTTGTTTTGTTCATTAAAATACTATATTGTACTACTTTACTATTTCTACACCACCCTTGAGGTACACAATTTGGTGCGTTACCGATTTTTTTCTGGGTGTTCGGTTCCCGTTCGGTTCGTTTTCACTCTAAAGTTGAGAATAAAATTAGCAAATAATATAAAAAGTTATTAATTTTCAAAAAAAAAAAAAAATTGTTTATACACTTGGTTTATATTCAATCATTCATTCATTTAAAAAACGCGCCCTAAAAATGTGTGAAAATATGGAAAATGAATGCACCTATGGAGAAATGATTGTACTTTGACAATTCGATATCCCAACAGTGGATATTGAACTGTCAAAAACACCCTTCGTCTCGCTCATCACATGCCGCATTACACGTACACTGTATGTGAGAAGAACACCATTTCCTTATATTTTACTTCTTTGTTCTTCGCACAGTTTTCGTCTAAATCGCGTGTGGTGTTTGGTTTCGTTTGTAGTTTAATCAACTTCTAGCTAAAAGTAAACACTTAAAATTACAAAATAAAGCACAACTACGCAGTTCAAAAGGTAATACATCAAAATTTATTAATTTTAAGTGATAAAAAAGCTGTATCTCCACATGTATGCTTGCAAAAGTCGGTCCTATTGCAAATTTTCACCCTCGCTTTTGTGTTGTTCTTAAAAGAGCTGCCACCCTTAAAATTTTGGATTTAGTTATAAATTCTCGCTGAAATGGCCAATTTGTTTTTTTTTCAGAGTTCAATGAAATAATGCCCAAATTAAAGAATTGCAGAATGAGATAAAATAAAAATGTATTTCATAAATCATAAACCCTTTATTGCATTGTGATTTGGGGGAGATTACGATTTCCGGGGCGCCGCGATTTGACGATGGATTCGAAGTACTCTTAATAAAAATAAGAATAGCCGAAGGAAATGTTGTGTTATCGATTTGTTTTCGAGTTATCGATTTTTAAAATTTTTTTTTTTGCTATAAAGACTGAAGAAAATCGGCTATATTATTCTTAATATATAACCGATATTAATGATTAAGGTATTATATAAAAGGTTATATATAAGGCTTTTAGAAAAATTTTAAATTAATGAAATCTGTTGAGAACTTTGTATTTTATTGGCATTTTTGTTCAATAAAAAAATATTTTCTTACACAAAACCGTTATTTTCTCAAAAATTACCGTTATTACTATGAATTATAAAAAGTAAATTATTAAAGCTTGAAAATTTATCTTTCATTTGGTATATAATATATATAATTTATTTGACTTTTGTGGTGTTTTTTATGATACAATGATTTGCCCTTGTACGGGAAATTGCTTATTTCACTCATTTGTACCTTAGATGTTTTGCTTAGATGTTTTGCTTTTTTACTCCATATTTTCGAATATCGCCATTACAATAAACAATTGTTTTTAAGGCAACATTGTAGCTACAATATTTATATGAATTAACGGGGTTTTCGAGTCAGTGAAAAAAATTTGTAGTATTTAGTCGATCAGTTAATAAAAAAATATACATATTTTTATCCATCGAAAAAAAGGTACAACTTTCAGCTTTTCAAAAAATATATAATTTTAGTATCTTAAAAACGTAAATCTTTTAGAAAATAACGGTTCTTTTAATTAAAAAATTCAAATCTGATATTTATTCGCTTATAAATTAAAAATATTTTTGAAATTATATTTGTACTAATTTTTTCCCATCAAAAATGACGGGCCGTTTTCACTTATCCGATTTTAAATTATTCAAAAATAACGTTTATTTCCAAATAAATTCCTCAAAAAAAAAATCGTATATAGTAGGTACGACAAAATATGTTTAAAATTTTTTTGTAAAACTGAAACTTTCAAAATAAAAAACAAAAATATAAAGTTTTTGAAGTTTCAATAAATCACAAAATAGAAAATGCCTAAAAATATGCTCTAAAATTTAAAAAAAAAAATCAAGCGTTCCGCACTCACATTTTACGGAATTATGTTATAGTAATTATATATCGTTGAAAAGGCATTTAACTACCTTTCGAATAGCATGGCAATCTTTAAGATTCATTGGATATTGGCAAAGATATAGAAAATTTTTTTAACAGATTTTTTAACAAAGAAAACACTTGGAAAATTTAAATTTTATGTTATATAGTATGAAATTAAATAAAATATGTATAGTTTTATATGTCAAACAAAAGGTCTAACTGTAAGCTTTTCAAAAAAAAATATATTTTTAGTAACTTAATTACGTAAATTTTTTAGAAAATAGCGGTTCTTTTTATTAAAAAATTAAACTTTGGAATAAATTAGCTTATAAAACTTAAAATATTGTAGCAATGATATATATAACAAATATAATTGAAAAGTTATTTAATGACCTTTCAAATGACGTATCAATTTTAAAGATCCATTGAGTAACGGCAAAGATATAGATGTTTTTTTTTAACATATCTTTTAACAAAAAATTTTTTTAAAACCGATAACTCGATAACTAAGAGAGGTTTCGATTTTTGTTCGCTGAATCATGTTTTTTATGGTTCTCTAGCAGAAAACATCTTGAAATCGCGGCCGGAAATTGTAATCGTGCCAATTTGAGTTTCCGTTCATCTTCAATTATGCCGTTATCGTTAACACGGCATTTTAAACAATTGTGTTCGTTGAATGAAGCCAATTTATGTTTAGTATCGAAAGCATTTCGATTTTCATTAATGTATGGCAACACTGCTATGCTGTCATGTAGTAATTTGACATCTTGCAGCTGTTGAATAATTTTGTTGTTGTTTTGCGTTGTTCGCGATGAGTGATGTGTGCGTTGTGCTGATTTCTGCTGGCTTAGTTATTATTTAAATAGAATTAATTCTTTTATTTCAATTCTTATTTTAAGAATTGCATTTATTTCCGTATCTGATACTACGGACTTTGCTATTTACTTTGGCCAACGATTGTTTCAATTTCAGCTCGCAAATGTCACTCCAAACAACATTGGCACTAATCTTCACTGTCTTCATCTCAGTCAGTGTTGTTGCAATTATAATTTTACTTGGTAAGCATTTAAATGAGGAACATTATAAATTAAGGCATGCAATTTTTTTGGGAAAAATTTGTATTTCATAAGAATTACTCATGCATAGCTGAGTAGACGTGCTATACTTTGATGACGTAGCTGTCAACTTGACCGCGTGTTGTACAGCGCAAACTTTGACCCTCATCGGTATATTGTAGTTTTCCGGAATAGTTTGCACTTCCATTAAGTTGTTTATAATTCTTGCCATATCATCGTCGTCGTGTTACGATAATCAACTGCAACTGAGCTTATCTTGGTGTGATATCTCTCTATTTGGAATATCTTATCTGGTCGTGACTGTAGTTAAGAACCCTACCAAGCTTAGCTGATATAAAACTGAGAGTTATCAAGTTGTACTCTTCTCTGTTTTAAACTTGTATCTTCCAGGAATAATTTGTTTCTCAAAATATTTAAATTTTCCTTTAATTTTTAAAATATTTTAAATCATTTTGTTCTTTTCTTTCCAGGCTGGCTACTTATTTGGAAAGCTTTTCTCTCTAAATTTCGTCTTGTGCGTGAACTGCTTGGACACGGTAACGTTGGTGACGAACAAGCTGCAACACAAAACCAAACGGAAAAGCAATCTCATTCAAAAGCGAAAAAACTGCGCAAGGATTAACAGAATTGCGTTACACATATACTCAGCAGGATATCTGAGTAATAAGTCATATTTAATCCTATTTCTTAACTTAATTCAGTAAAAAAAAAAAACTCAACATGAACATACGTTGTGCCAAGCCTGAAGATCTTATGACCATGCAGCACTGCAATCTGCTCTGCTTGCCAGAGAACTATCAGATGAAATATTACTTCTATCATGGACTTACCTGGCCGCAACTCAGTTACGTGGCCGAAGATGACAAGGGCAATATCGTGGGCTATGTGCTGGCCAAAATGGAAGAGCCTGAACCAGGTGAGGAGAGCAAACATGGTCATATAACCTCATTGGCTGTAAAGCGTTCATATCGACGCCTGGGACTGGCACAGAAACTGATGAATCAAGCCTCGCAGGCTATGGTAGAGTGCTTCGATGCGCAATACGTTTCGTTGCATGTGCGCAAAAGCAATCGTGCTGCTCTTAACCTCTATACGAATTCCTTAAAATTCAAAATATTAGAAATTGAACCTAAGTACTATGCTGATGGTGAGGATGCCTATGCTATGCGTCGTGATTTGAGCGAGTTCTCAAAAAAGCTAACACTACAAAACATCGAAGAGAAGATGCGTGAGGCTTTGGCCATTGCCAGTGGGACTGAGGTTAATAAGATTGTGTACAGAGATGCTGCTACGCACGATCACAGCGGACATGATGGACACTGTTGTTGAGTATTGGTGCTAAAAATTACTATAAATTGGATTTGTTTCGCCTGCTTTTCTATATATATAAAATTATATATTAATATTTTTGTTTTAATTTTAATTGCAATAGTTTTGTAAGAACTTAACATAAAAAAAATCAGCTGCACTCACTACAAAATCTTTCATTATACGGGAAAATTTAAAATTTAGAACAATTTTTGTTATAAGAACCTAGTGTTAACCGGTACATTTTTCGCGTATGTGCCGTAATCTAACAGCTAGGTTTCAAATTAAGTCTAAAACGATATTGATACCTAAACAGTGAATTTGAAATCAGTGTTCCACACTGAAAAAAAGATATTTCAGTTTTTTTGAAGGAACCGGAATTGCTTCACAAGTCCGACAAAACTGACTTGAATAATAACTAAGTTATTCATTTTTTACAAATGAACACAACCCTTTTATTAATTTTGTCTTTAAAAAAGAATGAAACTAAATCCAGAAGAGGGAAATATGGAACATCAAGATTCGTTTCAATGCAAAACTCAATAGAAATTGAAATGCAGAACCAAGCTGTAAGTATCGTTTTAATTCTTTCAAATGGGGGAGATATTTGCTGTTATTTAATAGGGGTAGTTACCATATAGTTATTTGAAAAAGCATTAATTTTTATATGAGAAATTTTTTTTTAAATGGAAAGGAAAGTTGAAAAATATAAAAATAAACTAATTGTTTGGGGTTTTTTTTTCTCTGGAGTTCAGTAACATTTCTGCAGAGATGAGGAAGAATCTACAACACATCTTCTCTGCACATGCCCTGCGGCATACTTTCTAAATAACTTTCTTTTAGTGCATTATTTATAACCTATTCGGTTTACTATATCTCTCTTTTACCTGTTTATGTAAAAAAAAAAGCATGAAATTAAACGCATGGTTTGGAACCAGATACCTGCAACGAACGTACAGTGCAGCGATGGTTTGCCAATTTCCGACAGAGCAATTTTGACTTGGAGATGGAACCATGTGATCAACAAGGTAGGAATGTTGATGACGACGAACTACGAGCAGAAATTGAGCGGAATACATCGACCAATTTACGATGTCTTGCTGAGCCCTTTAATATAAAATAAATTGGAAAAGTGAAACAACTCAATCGATGGGTTTCACATGAGCTAACCGAAAGATACAAAATGCTCATTATCATCTTTTCCGGAGTCTGGGAAATTATTAACAATAGCTGGGCTACTCGAACCAAAATACTTTGAGTTCTTTGAAGGATTTTTGAAGCACAAGAATACAATATATTTTCGATTCATATTATGGCAACGCACCATAGATGTAAACGGTGAATAAATACATAAATCAAACACACATTTCGTTTGAAAACAAACGAGTTTTTCTTAATCTTTTAAAATCCGACATTTGGTATGAAACTACCTGATATTAACATAGATCGGTGCGATTTATGCGAAGTCAGTGGAGATGCGTTGAATAGGTCTTGCAGTGAAAGCAAATAACGAATTTTCTAGTGTAAACAAACAAGCAGTCCCAGCATTTTGGCAACCATGTCACAGTTGTGAACACCTTCTTTGAGGTTCTGCTTCAAAGATATCAGCATTGAGATCTAGCGAAGGATAACTCTTGCCATTACGTCTTTTTTTGGGGTCAGTGGACAATTGAGAAGCAGACTCCTGCCTCGACGAACAAAAGTCACGCTCTTTAGTTCAGTCAATAATCATGACCGTTCTATTATGTGCATCACAAACTTGGACGTTGGACAGCTCTGATGAAAGGATTAAGTGAGATTTATGGATCTATGGTCCAATTTGTTTGCATGGCGAGTACCGAATATGATGGAATAACGAGCTGTATGAGCTTTATGTGAAGACATCGACATAGTGAAGAGCATGTTGAGCGAATGAAAGATAACGCTTCAGCGGAAATTTTTTTGATTTCGTAATAATTCTTACGCTGCGTATCTTACACACTGACCAATCGGCTATCGAGACCGTATTAATTTATTTATTTACTGCAAAGTAGTGCAAAACTTGAAGTCATTATTTAGTGCCTAAACGTGACGGCTTTAAACTTTGTGCGAGGATACAAAACGCCCTTCCATCGACGTATAAATAAAAATACACACTTTAACAAGGCAAACAATCAAAAAGAAATTGAGTGAACAAAATATAATCAAGCCCAAATTAGCCAAAACTGAGTGGTGGTCAAAAAGTAAGAAATTGTTTTAATCCTGGATTTGTGTGTGCTGCCTTTGGCTGCAGGATGCTATTAAACTAGCTCCAAAATGTTGCTATAGAATATTCCAGCATTCACTTCACCTACACACTCCGAGCACACTCATAGCTACCGTTTCAGCTAAGTTTTTAGTTACGCCTCGTTTGAAAAGCAATTTAATTAAAGCACCCAAGGCAGAAAAACATAGTACAGAATAGAGTGTTGAGTGTGGCGTTGGAGGTTTGGTGGTTGGGTGTTGGTGGTATTAGTACTAAGCAGCTAGTTGCCCCGTCACTTGCACAACTGGTAAAAAATTGTGGTGAAATCAGTTTAACACACATTGAGACACACTGACTGACACGACGTCATCTGGGTATTGGTCACAATTTGCTCAACTTTAAAGCACTCTGGTAAATGGCATTTTTTTGATGTTTTGTTTTTTACTTTTTTGTGCTGGTTGTACAACTTTCGCATTCCTTGCTAATCAATTTCCACAAAACTTGTCGCATTTTTATACATTTACTCTTGTGGACTTTCTCTTGTTGTTGCTGCGGACGTTGTTGTTTTGTTACTCAACATTCCTAATGTTATCCTGTATTGTTAATGCAAGAAATTAATCCGCATTTCTGCCTGGTTTCTGCTATGTTTGCTCCTTCGCATGTCCAATGTTGCGACGACGCAGGCCAAAAGAAATGTGCACCGGAATGTTTGTTGGAGTGCTTTTGAAATTAATGTTGATTAATTGGCTTGAATGTCTCGCTGCTGAAGCGTAGGTAATTACAATTACAAAGTAACTATAATACTTCAATAGCTATTCTGTGGCGCAGAAGGATGGAACATGATTTGTGCTAGTTTCCTCGAACTGCAGCAACAACACTCAGCCAGCACGCAATAACTCGGAAATGAAAGTATTTATTCAAGTGTTAAATAAAAATGATGTTTGTTACAAAATAGTTCGATAGATTTCTGAAAAATGTATGATGGCGAAAAAGCTGCACAATTTGCAGTGTTTTCGCTACTCTTTTTTAAATGATTTGGGCTAAACCTCAGAAAGTCCTGCAAAAAAAATTTTTAAACTATATACATGGTGTCCCAAAACAAATTTTTTGTCTTTAGGTGCTCGTAACTTTTTTAGTTGTGCCTCAATGGAAAAAGTTTGCTCCGATAACTTGAAGATAATTTAATTTTCTTTTCAAAAAGTTATCATGTTTTGTAATTGTTGTAGAAATATGTTAGTTATGGATTAAAACGAAATGGCACCTATGTTTTTTGTTTTTTCCTCCTAGCTGTCTAGTGGGCCGCTTGCGACCACCCCCCATTCATACAATTTTTTGCTCACCCCCTGCATTATTGTCCCCTAGGTCTGGGACACCCTGTATATAGGAGTGTATACTATGGGCATATAAAAAATTTCTAAATACTTAAATAAACACTCAATTGTTTTCGTTGAAAGGAGGTGAAATTTAGCATCTATCAGGCAGCAGTAACGGCAATTGCTTTTCTCGAAAAATTATGCATTTTGTCTGGCCTTTTCTGAAAAAATGTTGCATTTTTCTATTCTTTTTTCCACTGAGAACAGGTCAGAATTTGTTGCGTTTAGTTTAAAATGCTCCAGTCGGAAATTTTGGTTGGCCTACCTTATTCAGCCCTTACCAATTTGGGCTACCGGGGAATATTTTTCACCATTCGAGTAACTTTTCTTTTCGATCAGAGATAACAGCCCTATCTTGAAGAGGGAACATGGTAGGTTTCTACAAAATATTTCTAATAAGGGGGTTCGACTCAATCTAACGCGCAGTAGTCTAGTGGTAAGTCCTGAGGGTTTAAATTTTGGTAGACCTTAATTTATCAGCCCTTATCAACTTGTGCTTTCAAGGCATATATTTTCCCATTCGAGTAAATTTTCTTTTTTAACCACGGATAACAGCCCAGTCTTGAGAAGGTAACATGGTAGGATTCAACAAAATATTTCTTATTAGAGCGTTGAAATTAATCAAACAAGCGGAATTCCTTGATTCAAAGACAAAAAAAAATCAAAATTTAAATGTTTGGAAAATTTCAATTTATACAGTTCATGTCTCGAATAACACTTTGTACCACTATTTTATTAGGTTATATATTATTCTATTATTTTTTTATAAATTTATGTTTACTTTTTTTTGAAGTTTTTCTCTCTGTTTTTCAAATATAGGCCCGTTAACTGATCTCCGAAGTTTAAATTCTTTAACCTCAGATTTCGTAAACAGAGTTTAAATTTTATACTCAGTTAAAATTATTTTCGTAACTTATCTCATTTTTATCGCAGTTTACTTAAACTCTGTTTAAAAATTTAAACTGAGATTAAAAAACCTATTTGAGCGGCACTGTAGTAAAAATTCTATAACTTTGACGTAGAACATCAAAATATTTCAAAAATTTTTGATAACAAAATGCAAATTGTCAGTTTCATGGGAATATTTTTTTTTCAAAACTTAAAATATGTTTTTTTTTTATTGTTATTGGACTTAACTGCTTAATGCTTGATTATCAAAATCCAATAGGTAGTATACAAGACAAATTTAAATACATGCGACTACACTGAGGAAACGAATTGGTTGGGGCAACAAAAAAAATGCCCAACCGCATTTTCGAAGTTGCTGCAACCTGAAATCTGAAGTTATTGCAGCATACATTTTGTCAGCGATGAATGCTTTTGATGTTGTATGAACTAACTATTGAAAATCAGAACCAAATCATGCCCTACTCATAACTTAAAATCGAATCTTACAACTTACCATTCTCTTGATATGATAGATAGTTGATTGGTACAACATAAATCTGAATTTGCCACATACTGAACATAAATTTGAATTCGTCTGTCAAATTGTTCCGTTAGTTTTCCATCCGACCTTGTCGTCCAATATGTTAGACCACGCGAAAGCCCCTATTCAATTCTTCGTTTATATAGCGCAGTTCAATATGGTAGAAAAATAAAAGCAAGGTTTGCAGATATTTTGCATTGACATTTAATGAAGTTGAACTTGAATCAAATTTTTAATACTGATGGTATTTTTTATTAACAATTAGTTGTGCAAAAAATTATTCGGTTGTTAAATTCAATATTCAATTGAGGGAATCAATTATTTGGTCATTTATTTCCAGTATTTTCAAGGTCGACTTGAAAAATGAGTCGATTCTGTTACATTAAACATATTCTTATATGGATGAACGAATATTTCTGGTTTCTACAAAATTTTGATTCTGAATAACGAATTCAGTTTATAACAACCGAAAAATGTTTATAGCAACTATTTTTCGAAACACCCAACCAAAAATTTTGGACCTACAGCTAATCTGTTTTGAGAGTGTATATTCTAAAAAAGCAAGAAAAACTTTAAAAAAGTTTTTTAAAAAAAAAAACAAAACCATCAACATTTTTGTTGCGATTTTCGTCTTTAAAGACCCCAAATCTATAAGAAAAGTGAAATGGAACTAAAATTTTATACAGAAATTTTTTTCTGATTTTGGCGCATAGTGTAGTTGAAGAAAAAAATCTTCTAATCTTTAAAAAGGTTCAGTGAAATAACGCCCAATAAAATAACGCCAAAATAAAAAATTAAATCAATCATCTTCAAATAATCTCGTACAATGTGTGATGTGTGAGCTGGAGCATTATTGTGGTGAAAAACCATGAATTGTCCTTCCATTATTCTGGCCTCTATTACCATAGATTCTATGGCATGCAAAATATTCGGAAGGAATTCCGAGTAAAACATAGAAAGTCAAGTACGATATGAGAAAATAAAGTATAGATAGAAAATAAAGTATGATATGAGAGGATTACGAAATTACGGGTAAAGGTATTGAATAAAAAAGGTTTGGTTTTAATATTTTAAGAAGTATTTAATTAAAAAAAAAAATATATTTTTCGTTTATATGAAGTCATTTCTTCGTCATAAAAGAATTTCGAAATTACAAAAAAAAAAAATCGGCGGTCAAAATCACAAAAAAAAAAAAACAAATCGGCCGATGTCAGAGATGACTGAATCAAATAATAGGTCTACTCAATATTTGTAAATACCAAGGAACTGACAGCGAGATTTAATTTTTTAAGGTCTCCAAACTTGTGTACTCACTTTTTTCTTCAAATTAATAAGTATTTTTTGAAAAATTTTGACTTCTGCCTGTTTTGAAGAAGTTCCTTGTCAATCCCTAGCAGTAAGTGTGAACTTTCTTAAGAGTTTTTCGGTTTTTTATTACAGATCTTCAAATTTTGAGACATGAGTGGCTTAGATTATAAAAATAGAGATATTTGGAATACAAATTTTTTTTGGACATTTTCGATATGTATACAAATTTTTGAGTCACAAAAATTGTTACGTAATAGCAGTACATTTTTTTTACCTTTTAAGTACAAAAATGGTTGATTCTAACATAGTTAGTTACTTAGTTACAAAAGTGGATAGTTTGGACTTCACTTAAAAGTGCAAAAAATAACAATAAACAAATAATTTTAATTCAATAAAAACTTTTTTATGATTTAAGTGAACTTATATAGTATATTTTTTTACCAAATAATCTTATATATTAATACGTGAACATTAAAGTTTGTCGTACGCTTTTATGGTATTAATTAAAACTCAAAATAAATGAAACTTATATCATTCGAAAGGTTATGTTGCCCAGATGTGCAGAATGTATATATAAATGATATATCTGATAGAGGGGTTCCCAACCTTCTAAGACAGAAATGAAATTTTTGAGAAAAAACCCGCTCTTTGCTTAATATGAAATTTGATTGGGGAAAAGTTTTTGAGTTGGTCGAATTTGAATTTTTTTTAAAAGTAACAATTTCTTAAAAAAAATTTAGTTTTATGCATTCGTCAATTATTAAATTTGTAAAAAAATATGTTTTGCATTCAAAAATTTGACTTTCCATGTAAATATCTTGGTCGGATTTTAACGGTTTTTAAATTTTTTTAATTTTTTCTAAAAGTTTGTTAAATTTTCTTTCAAATGTGATAAACATTAAAGCAAAGTTCTGACCAAAAGTATTTTTAATGAATTTTCTTAATATTGTCGTTAGTTATTTAGCGTGTGTTTCAACCAAATGCCAAGAGAGAGAAAAAAACTGACTCAAATTGAATGTTCTAAATTCTGAAGTAAATATCTCCGCCATCTGTGAATAGATTTTATTTATTTCTTTTTTGTATTTAAGTCTTATCAGTTAACTTAAAAAAACTTTTGAAAATAATACCGTTTTTTGTTTGTTTATATTTAAATTATTCATTTTAAAAAAAAGACCATAAAATTTGATTTATTCTAAAAATATGGGGTAAAAATGATTTTTGTTGTAAAAAAACCAAAAACTCAAAATTGCATTTTTGATTTTCTTTCAAAGTCTATACCGAATTTACGGTGAATTTATTTTGTCTTGACACTAAATTAATAAACTGTCCGTGCCATCAAAAAATCCAGGCTACCCCCTATGATTTTTTTGACAAAATTAAATTTTTTTAAAATGTTGTTTTTCTGTTTTTGAACAAAATAATAAAATAAAAAAATAATTTTTTTAAGAAAATAGCTTAATATCTCCAATCAATTAAGAGTTATAGCCTCGAACTTATTTTGATCATCTCACATATATTCATAAATAGGCAATCAATACATTGGTCGAATTTCGACCCCAGGTGTTACTAGTATTTATAAATAGGCAATCAATACATTGGTCGAATTTCGACCCCAGGTGTTACTAGTAATTATAAATAGGTAATCAATAAATTGGTCGAATTTCGACCCCAGGCGATACTAGTATTTATAAATAGGCAATCAATACATTGGTCGAATTTCGACCCCAGGTGTTACTAGTATTTATAAATAGGCAATCAATACATTGGTCGAATTTCGACCCCAGGTGTTACTAGTAATTATATATAGGTAATCATAAATTGGTCGAATTTCGACCCCAGGCGATACTAGTTTATATAAAAACACCAACATGTCTTTACAAAAAAGCATATAAATTAAATTTGAAAGCATTCTACTAAAGTTAAAAAAAAAAAATCGACAACTTACATCAACTCATGCTGGTTGGGGTGAAAAATAACCACAACGCTGTCAATTGCAAAACTCAAAGAAACATAAATCTAATATTGACAAAAATACATGCATGGATAACTGTTACATATTTTTTTATATTTGTTCCAATGAGCTGCACTCAACATCTAATTCAACAATAACAACAATATTAAAAACATTTTTAGTAGATAATAAGAAGAAAAACTGTAACACAAAAATGAACAAAACTTTTCGACAACTCAAAGCCAAAATATGCAAATTTTGAAAACTTAATCCGAATTTTAAAATTTACAAAAAAAAAAAAACAAAAAAAAAAAAAATCGAAAAAAGATGCAAACGCAGTTTATTTCTTGTTTTGAACAGTGAAATAAGAGAAAATCCATTCATGATATGTTTTTGTATCTACTATAATGCATGTTTTTAGTTTTCAGAACGCGCATGAAGATTCTGTGTGTAGACAAGAAGTAGAAGAAGTACAATAACAAGAAATAACAACAACTATAATACCCACCAACACAATAATAAATCTTCGTCGCATGCTTCCGGAAAAGTGTGCAGCACTCTAACAACACCAGACCAACAAAAACAGTAAAATTTTCCAACAACATAAAAACAACAACACAAAATACTCGCGCTTTTGTATAAAAATGCACTGTATAGAAGAATTTCAGGGTGACCATGAAAGAGCATGACAACTATTGACAAGGTTTTTCGCTGTTGTTGTTGAAAATGCTTTTTATGTTGCTGTTTTTGATGATAATGAGGCTGCACTTGCGTTAGTTTGCTGTTGTTGTTCCTTTAGAAACAGCGATTCCGTGGGTCGCATTAACATAATACTGCGTCGTTTTTGTTGCTATAGCAAATAGCTATAGCTTGCATAATTATTATAGTTGCTGTTTTTCGTAGTTTTTCTTGGTTTTATTGTCATCTTGTTATTAATATTGTTGTTAACACATCTTCAAGTCATCTATTCAAATGAGTCAATTGTCCTTAAAACAGCTTTATTAGTCGTCGTCGTCGTCTTCCCAACCACCATTACCATCACACATTGCCACACCATTTTTCCCAGATTTTCAATTTTAATTATATTTTTGCACCATTTTCTCATTTGATCTTGATGGTGTTTGTGTTGGTGTCGATTATTATGATTGTTAATAAAATTTAATTTATTTTCTGCATATATTTTTTTGTGTATTGCTTTTTGAAAAGCTATTTAAATGTTGTTGGATTTTCTTGTCTGCCTTTTTGTAGCTTTTTTAATTGACAAACAAAAATTATTTTACTCAATATGTTTGTATGTATGCGTGTGTGTGTGTATGTGTGTTTGAATTTAATAATATTTTTAATTATGTTGGCAATTTGCATTTTTTTGCGCTTTTAATTTACTTGATACTGAAATATGTACCATTCAATTTCAGTTCCATTGTTTACAGTTAATGATTCTTAATGATTCCAATTGTGCTGGAGTTCCAACGAAATTGGTTCCGTTTGACTTTTGTCCGCATACAACAGCAGGCAACAAATATTTTCACCCATTACGAGCATAAAAAAATTTTTTTAATTATTCGAGGCTTTCGAGTCGTATAAAAACATGAATTAAATCTTTAATTTTTTATTTTTAAATGTACATTTTATGCATTATGTGCATTTTTATTCTAAGCAAAACTGAATTTTAAAAAATTTCGGAAACTAATTTCGAAAAACGTCTTGGCAGTCTAGCCTTCGTAAGAGGCTGAAATATAGTACGTTTAAGCTTTGCTTAAAGCAGGGACCGAAAATAATGATTATTTTTGAAATTTTAATGAAAAAAATCAGCATGTTCTAAGCGTCGGAAAAACTTTTTGAGTATGCCGAAATGTTGGAATTTGTGTTGCCTCTTAGAACAAATAATGATTTTTATTTTTTAAGCGTTAAGCATAATAATTAAAAATAATTATTATTAAATGATTTTTATTTTTTTGCTCAGAAATAAAAATTATTTTTGATTTTTATATGTTTTTTGCTCAGAAATAAAAATTATTTTTGATTTTTATTTATTTTGTTCAGAAATAAAACTTATTTTTGAATTTTATTTTTTTTGCTCAGAAATAAAAATTTTTATTTATTCTGCTCCGAATTAAGAATTATTTTTAATTTTTATTTTTTTGCTCAGAAATAAAAATTATTTTTGAATTTTATTTATTTTGTTCAAAAATAAAAATTATTTGTTGATTTTTATTTTTTTGCTCAAAACTGAAACTCATTATTTAAAAGGAATAAAACTTGGGCATGTGTAAATTTTTCATAAAAATTGAAATCTATAGAAAATATGGGCATAATCCGCACACGGACAAGCCCTTTTCCAATACTATTAATTTTTTATGAAAAAGTAGGTTAAGGGTATGTAAGAGTCGAGCTAGACTTTCTTTACTTTTTTTACGAAAACGTAGTTTTTTGTATTCTGTGATCAGTCATATTAATGTTGAATAACAAAACTAAGCTACGAAAATTTTAATCTTACAAGATTGTATATGACATTGAAATCTTTTCTGAAAACCTTAATTTGTGGAAGAAAATACGATTGGAATGAAAAAAATGAAGGAAGTTTCATTACTCGGTTTTTACAACTAAAATAAATTTTATATTCATTCCAAGGACTAATAGACTGCAAAACTCGGTTGATAGTGATGCAAGCATATCGGCATCAGATCAATCACCACAGCCTTTATCGCAAGCTTCGGATTTGTTTGAATCGGAAACACAAACCCAAAGTTCAACCTCCTTACTTGGCAATCTTATGAAATCGATAGAGGTCTCTCCGTCTGATGAAGAGTTCGAAGACGAGTCAAGGGATGTACAAGTTTTATAGTTATGAGATAAAAAGACATACCTATTAAGAATGTCTAACAAGAAGAAAGCTTGTGAAATCGATTTTTTACTTACGAGCAAAATAACAAAAATCCTAAAACAATTTAAATGTCTGAACAAAAAAATAAAAACGAGGAACTAATTTTAATTATTGAGCGAAATAATAAAAATAAAATAATGCTTTCTATTTCTGACCAAAAAAGCAAAATCAAAAAACTAAAAGAAATTATTTTTCGATTTTTATTTTTTGTCTCAAAAATAAAAATCAAAAATGATTTTTTTTGTTTGAGTAAACAAATAAAAATCAAAAATGATTTTTTTCTTTAAGTTAAAAAAATAAAAATCAAAACTGATTTTTTTGTTTGAGTAAAAAAAAAAAAATAAAAATCAAAAATGATTTTTTTGTTTGAGCAAAAAACTAAAAAAAATGAAATAATTTTTATGTTTTAGTAAAAAAAAAAATAAAAATTAAAATTGATTTTTATACTTGAGTAAAAAATTAAACTTAAGAATAAATTTTATTTTTGATTTAAAAAATAAAAATCAGAAAACGATTTTTATATCTGAGTAAAAAAATACAAATCATAAAATAATCATTATTTCTTAATTGTTTCGATATTGCTCATAATTATTACGGTGCCTGGCTTAAAGTACGTAGATTGTTTCGTTCTCTCAAGGCCGAGACTATCTTTTTCGACTTTGCGTGCAGGATATCTCAACAGCGACTCAACCGATCAACATGAAATTTGAAATATATATTTTTAATAATATTTACAACACTTTGGTGGAAAGCGTGTTTTTTTTTAAAAAGCTCTCAAATTTTTTGAATCCAAAATAAAAAAAAATTTTTTAAATTTTTCGAATCGAATTAATCATTAAATATCGCTTAAATATTTATATTTTTTTTATTTAACCTCCAACATATCCAAGAAAATTACTTGTAAAAAATAAAAAAAATTTTGTCTGTTATGTTTCAGACGATTCTGGCAGACGCTACATTGCACATAGTGAAAAAGGTCTTTCGGAATTAAGATTATCGGTGCCATCTTTATTTTTCAAAAAATAAAAGAAAAAAATTTCGTTTTTCAATAAATTTTCTTTTAGTTCCAAAAATTTTTAAATTGTTTCATTATTTTTTCTATCTGAAAACCTTGCCCAAACTTGCAATTTTTTCCTGTTTCGAAAGAACCCGCCCCGCCGTCCTTTAACTTGTTGAGTTCTCTTGTTTTTGCTCACTATAAAAATATTTTTGTTTTAATATTTTTCACCGTTTATATTTTTTAATGTCTTTATTTTTATAATACAAAGAAAAAATAAAAAAAGTTGTCAATTGTTTTGTGTAAAAATTTTCTCCGATGGGTTGCATTCAAATTAATTAACTATCAGACGATTTGACAACATTTTAACATTCACTCTTAATGTTCTTATGTTGCAGTCGTCGTCAATGTGTCGTTACTGATAAATATCAAATAAATTTTGTGTGCATACTTTTAGGCTGGACATTTTTTTGTATGATAGAAGCACTGCAATAACAAGAACAGTTTGAGCTATATTAGGTGCAGAACGTGACACTTGCGTTTTATATAGAAAGATGCATGCAAACATAAAAAAATAAGTTTTTAGAAAAAATTCATACTTTATTCAAGATCCGACTCATTCTAGCAAATTTAAGTGATCATATCACATCAGCGCATATCTTATCTTTTTGTACCTTTATGGGACATTTTATACAAAAATGATAATAGAAAAGTATATTGAAATAATGTTAATAGAAATTTGATTTGAATTAGATTTGTAGCTATCTAACCTTATTGAGTCACGTCTTATAAACCGAATCTTTAATTGCTTTCTGTTGTATGGGCACTAGACTACAAAAAGCCACCATCTATTCTGTGAAAAGTAGATCAATAAAATACTAAAAGTTGACTTTTAAGTAACTTATTTTTTAATGCATGTTGTAGAAGTTGATGTGTGTCAAGTGCAAACACTGCATCCTTGCCCACAATTACCTTTAGAGCAAGAAATTTGGACTCCTTGAGACAAAAATATTAATATCTGATTCCTTAAGATCGAACTGTATTGTCGAAAATATGACGAAAAATTCAAAAGAACGCTACGATCCGCAAAAAAATTAAATTTTTTTTAAATCGAGATAATCGAAATACTTTCTTCGAGGGATTTTTAAAGACCTTTTCAGAATGGCACATTTGAATGGTAAAAACTGGGCTCTGGTGGGTAAGTACTAGAACGGGTTGCTTGATATATCTTTCTTTAAGATCGGACGAAGACATGACGACGAAACAACGCACGATCCCTACACTCAGAACAAAACACATATATTTCTCCGATAAAAAATTCTGTATTTAAGATAAAAGCAATTTTCTTTTTTTCAAATAAAATTTTCTTCAATTAGAATAAATTTTCACATTTTCAAAGAAATATTTATTCACTTGTGGGAAATGGAAATATTTCATATATAATAATCCCAGCAAAATTTTTGATATAAACTTGACATGCATTCTTAGATGCACTGCTTCCAGAAGATATTCTTTAAATCCAAGAGTGCTTCTCCTCAGCCTTATCGAAAAGTGCTTTCAGGAAGTATTCTCATAAACTTCTTAAAGGTTATTTGAATAGCTTCCAAAAATGCTTCCATGGCATGGCTTGTGCAAGGCAATGGTTAAGTATTTTCTTAGAAGCATTTTGTCTTAGTAATCATGAATTACCTTCTTATAGTTTCCTTTAAAATACCTACTTAATTTAATTTCATTAAAGGCCTCAAAGAAATCTTCCATGGAAAAATTCTAGAAGCACTTCTAGAGAAGACTAAGGAAAGCATTCCTCCCAATGACATGCATATGTCAAAAGCATGCCTTATAGGTATGAAATTTGAAAGAACTCACGACTTTCCCTTCCATTTTACCTTCTTTTGGAGAAAACTTTGTTGAAAATGAAAAAAATATCCTATATTTTGATAAAAAAATTCACAATGGGAAGTATTTTCTTCAATAAAAACAATTCTGTTCTCAAAAATAAAAAAGTTTTCGTCTTTAAAATAGATAGTTTTTAATATATATATCTTCTTCATGGAAGGTTTTAATAATTTTAAGGAGCATTTTCTGGAGCAAACAAAGTTTATACCATTGTTCTCTTAATATAATGCGATTTTTTATCATATTCCGAGAAACTTTTTTCTGAGTGTACCGTTCGGTAAAAAAAATTTTTAAAAATTTTTCATTTTTAAATATGAAATCTTCATTCAAAAACGATTCATAATGTGGTGTGCGACGTAATTATACCCTAAACCTGAAAGGTCAGGGTATATTAACTTTGTAACGCAAAGAACGAAGCGAGTCCGGTATAGAAAAGTATATATTTTCTTGATCAGCGTCACCACGTGAGTCGAGCTATCCATGTCCGTCCGTCCGACCGTCCGTCTGTCCGTCTGTGTGTTGTCCGTATACACAAGATAAGAAGAACGAGTTGAGATAATTGGATAAAACTTGGTACACATGATCACATTGACCCAAGGATCTGCACTATTGAATATTTTTGGAATCCGCCCACGGACACGCCTACCTTCCATACAACGCAAAAATTGAAAACTGCATAAATAAGCTCATAATTAGTCTACAACAATTAAATTTGATATGTGTGTGTTTTATATCAACACAAAGATGTTTTCGAAAAATGGACGTCATCCGCTTACGGACACGCCCACCTCCCATACAACCCAAAAATTGAAAACGCAATAAATAAGCCTCTGTTTAATCTACAGGGCTAAAATTTGGCACGTATGTTTTTTATGACAAGACAAATATGGTTTTGAAAAATGGACGTCATCCGCCTACGGACACACCTACCTCCCATACAACCCAAAAAGTTTAAAACTCAATTAATAAGGTTATGTTTGTCATAGAGAAATTAAATTTGGTATGTATGTATTTTATACCAAAACTAAGGTGTGTTCAAAAATTGGAAGTAATCCGTCCATGAACACGCCCACCTCCCATAGCGAAAGCACAATAAAGGTATTAACTGTGAGCTACAGGAATAAAACTTGGTATGTGTAAATTTTTCATCAATATTTAAATGCATAAAAAATAAAGGCTTCATCCGCCCTCGGACACGCCCATTTACAATAAAATTTTTTTTTTGTTTTTGAAAAGTGGGTTTAGGGTATTTCATAGTCGGCCTAGACCGACTTTAGACTTTCTTTAGTTGTTATACCCTAAACCTGAAAGGTCAGGGTATATTAACTTTGTGCAAACGTTTGTAACGCATAGAACGAAGCGAGTCCGGTATAGAAAAGTATATATATTCTGGATCAGCGTCACCACGTGAGTCGAGCTATCTATATCCGTCCGTCCGTCCGTCCGTCCGTACGTCTGTGTGTTGTCCGTATACACAGGATAAGAAGAAGGAGTTGAGATAATTGGATGAAACTTGGTACACATGGTCACATTGAATCCGCCCACGGACACGCCTACCTCCCGTACAACGCGAAAATTGAAAACTGCATAACTCAGCTTATAATTAGCCTACAACAATAAAATTTGGTATGTATGTGTTTTATATTAACACAAAGATGTCTTTGAAAAATGGACGTCATCCGCCTACGGACACGCCTACCTCCCATACAACCCAAAAATTGAAAACGCAATAAATAAGCCTCTGTTTAACATACAGAGCTATAATTTGGCACATATGTTTTTTGTAACAAAACAAAGATGGTTTTGAAAAGTGGACATCATCCGCTCACGGACACGCCTACCTCCCATACAACG
The DNA here is from genome assembly GCA_958299015.1 of Tetanocera ferruginea. Classification (NCBI taxonomy): domain Eukaryota; kingdom Metazoa; phylum Arthropoda; class Insecta; order Diptera; family Sciomyzidae; genus Tetanocera; species Tetanocera ferruginea. The sequence goes on from OY282644.1 coordinate 128,313,332, forward strand.
CGAAAATTGAAAACTGCATAACTCAGCTCATAATAAGCCTACAACAATAAAATTTGGTGTGTATGTGTTTTGTATCAACACAAAGATGTCTTCGAAAAATGGGTGTCGTCCGCCCACGGACACGCCCACCTCCCATACAACCCAAAAATTTAAAACGCAATAAATAAGCCTCTGTTTAGCCTACAGAAACAAAATTTGGCACGCGTGTTTTTTATGACAAGACAAAGATGGTTTTGAAAAATGGACGTCATCCGCCTACGGACACGCCTTTTTCCCATACAACCCAGAAAGTTTTAAACTCAATAAATAAGGTTATGTTTGTCATAGAGAAATTCAATTTGGTATGCATGTATTTTATACCAAAACTAAGGTGTGTTCAAAAATTGGAAGTAATCCGTCCATGAACACGCCCACTTCCCATGCCGAAAGCACAATAAAGGCCTTAACTGTGAGCTACAGGAATAAAACTTGGTATGTGTAAATTTTTCATCAATATTTAAATGCATATTAAATATAGGCTTCATCCGCCCTTGGAGACGCCCATTTACAATAAAAATTTTTTGTTTTTGAAAAGTGGGTTTAGGGTATTTGATAGTCGGCCTAGACCGACTTTAGACTTTCTTTACTTGTTTTTTATTACTTTTAATCAAAGTTTGGCAACGGCCCCGACGAAAAGAATTTCAAATATTTTGTTTGGCATTCCAGAGTTTCAATATGATTGCGATCAGAAACAAAACATTATTTTGCTGATCACTAAGAAAATGCTAAGTAAGCCGTGACGTATGTTCAGCATTGTTGTCATGCATGAAAGGCCATCTTAGAGGGAAATTTTCCTCGGCAAATGGTTCCATGTCGGCAAATGGTTGATCCATTTTTGTATTGATTTGTACATTGAGAATGAACAGAATGACTTCTGCTGAACTAGTACATATCCTGCCAATCGAGCATCTGGATTCTAGTTATAGCCTTCTACGGATGGTCTACTGCTAACTACAATTGGGTGATTCTGTTTGACCTCTTTTTGGGTATCTGCGAACGAAATAAAGGGATTTTTCTTCGCTTCCATCGATAATAATTCATGCACTTGTTCTTCTTGGAGGCGCTTTTCTTTTAAAAGTTGCGTTAGTTTTAGTTTTTTGACATTGTTGGATTGCATTGTATACAATTTTTGTGTAGCGTTCAATATCGTTTTCGAGTTCATTTAAAGTTTTTGCAATATTTTTCACTCACTTTATAGAGAAATACTGATGCTAGAGCTGTGCACACATTTTGGGTAGGCATTTTAGTGCCTGCAGAATAGTTACTGTTGCCCCATCTTGTTGGCTTCAAACAAGTTACAAACGTTTGCAACAAATTACAACGGATTAATCAAGTTAATTTTATGTTTAGTCGGTTAAAGTTGTATTAGTTTGAATCTGCCGACTGTCTAGCTGAGCCTCAAATTTATGCCTTCCCATAGTTAGTGCTTGATTCTTCGTGACAGCGGCAACGACAGAGACAACAACATCGACAGCCGTTGACGATGAAAGCCCAACAAAGCGATGTACTAACTGATGAATTAACACAAGTTTTAGAGAATCTGTTGCTGTTAATGACAGCATTTCATGCACATTGAATCCATTAAAGTGTGGCCAATAAATAAACGAGGCTTAGAGCATACAACAAAGCATTAAAAAGTGGTTGGCTAACCAAAAAAAGAAGAAAAAAAAAGGTACGGAAGTAGCTAAACTGTCTGCTGCTTAGCTAAAACTGCTGTTATTAGTAGCTGGTAGGTCATGGCGGGGTCAACATTTTATGGCCACTCTTTCTTGCTTACTGCTCGACTATGGTCTGGTTTATTTGTTCACATGTAGAATTAAGGTATTTAGCGCCCGTGATCATGGCTGTTTTTACGAGCGTTTCTCCAGCATTCAGGATTATTTTATCAATAAATTGACGCTTGATGTAACAACCACAACGCTTTACGAGCCAAATTTAATATCTTTTCATGTATAGAAGTTTTATATGTGTTTTCGCACCTATGTTTGTCTGTTTGCCTGTCTGTCTGTGTGTATGTGTGTGTGTGAGCTTGTCTGTCTATTTTCTTGATATTCGCTTAGTTTTTGCGCTTTAGAAGCGGGCAATTCTAGCTGAATTATTAGTATTTATGACTGCATTTGTATGTGTAGCATCGTTCAAGCTTTATGCTGATTGTTATTTTGATTGTGTTGGCTCTTAAGCTATATAATTTTGTGCTTCTTGTCGTTCTTTGTTTTTTGTTGAATTTTTTTCCTTTTGCCTAAACTGTTTTTTTTTTTTTTTGAGCGGTCTAGGACGAATAGCTTTCAGTTATGTTGGAATCGTCCGTTCTGTCGGAAAATTGAATCATAAAAATTATTGTAAAATTACTTTGACTATAAATGAAAATCCAGTTGAAACTGTAATAAAGATCTTCATGGGAAAAAAAAGAAAAAAAACGATAACAACAACAACAATAACAACACTTGCAAAAGAAAATAAACAACAATAACATGCATGCAGTGCTTAAGTTTTTGTCGAATAGAAGCAGTATTTTTGTATGCCTCCAACCTAGCTTGCCGTTTATCTTGAAATTGTTAAACTTTATAAGCTTCAACAGAGAATTCTTGAAAGTGAATGGCTGATGCCTGAAATGTAAGAAAAATGAGAATATTGATTTTTTTTTAAATTTAACAAAGTCAAATTTAAATAAATTAAGTGAAGACTTTTGCTTAGTTTAATTATGTGGTTATTGTACCATCAAAAGGGAAGTCAGATGCACCATTATAACGAAGTGTTTTATCTACTTTGACAATTGATAAGAAACAGGACATCATAACAAATTTGTTTGAGGCAACTTAAAAGAAGTGCACGAAAAATTTCAACAAGCATAAATTATCATTATTTCCGTTTTAGTATATATTTCTACACGCACAAAAATGTCATCTGCATCAGACATGGGTGTTGCAGCGCATCGCTGCTTTGTGTTGAGTTGGTGCGTCTTCTGAGATACTACGCTGATACACTTGCTTTAATAATCGCTACGCAACAGCGTGGTAAGTTAATTTTTTCTTCCTCGTCATTCTTTCTCTGTTTAGTCAAACATGATCGATGTCAAAATTGAAACTATTTTTGATGAACCAGATAAGCACCATCGAATTCTTAGCATTTTAGAAAAATATTTCGAAATCTTGTTTTCTTGGTAAATTTTTCACGGCGTTGTCATTGGAAGGGGTAAATTGATACCTCATAGATACCTTTGGAGACATATTTAAGTCAATTGTCACCATCTGCATAGAATTTGATCCAATCGGTAAACTTTGACCTCTAAGAAAAAAAAAACCGGTTTAGAACCTATTACGTGAAAGAATCCGAAATGATAGGGACCTGTCCCAATCCTACCACCAAAGTATAAAACCTACCGGCCACTTAGTCTATAGAACAGACTATAGAACGGAGTTTATAAATATAAATACGAAATTAAAGAAATTTAATCGAAGTTCTGGTTTAGTCGAGTTTGCTAGTGTTTTTGAAGTGAAACTTCTTTGGCGGCGAGTGAAATTTCAAGGTCCTTTTTCGTGACGCTAGGCTAACGTTTTCAATTCATATGAAAATTAAAAAATAATTACTGCCGCTGCCGAGAATTGAACCCCGAACATCGTTGCTTATGAGCCGGAAACTATTCCTTTACGCCACGTAGGCAAATGATAATCGGCCAAACAAAATGTAATTAAAACTGAACGCGTAACATACTGAAAATAACATAATTTACATTAACATTAACATTACATTATTAACATAACCGTAACATTAATTTTCATCCTAGAAGTATGCACGGAATAAAAAATAGAAAAATAGCTAAAACAGGAGCAGAACGCGTTCGTGAATATAGAGAGCGAATTAGAGCTCTTAAGAATACAGCCGCTGCTGGGTCTGCAACTAATGATGAAGGTAAGGTGATTGCAACAACGGCTGAGTTTAAAAATGCATTTTTACGAAACATCACTGTATTTTGGTGAATTTACAAAGAACCAATCCCCAAAAAACACACTGATGCTTTGTAAAAATGTATTTTGGAACTCAGCCATCATCTCAACAAAATTTTAAAGCCAACCATACACTCAACAATCAACGTTTGCTGCTTTACGAGGCCCTCACTCAACAAAGCAATTATTATCATCAGGAAGCAAAACACAATAATCAACAAGATTTGCCTCTGCTTTCGGAGGCTCCTTCAAAGAGTATTATGCAAATGCAATCCAGCATTCAAAAAGTAACAATGTTGAGAAGACATTCGAAAGCAACTAAAACACCAACTGAACTAAAACAAGTACCGAAAATAACTGTTATTTTACAATTTTCAAATGAAAAAAATTGTTGAAAGACTTTTTCAAATATATCATTATGTTACAAATGTCCTCAGCCTCACGAATATTAAGTGCCTTTTAAATTTTAGACTGATTCTTTAAAAGTTAAAATTTAAGTGTTATTTTTTGCCTTGTTTTTTTTTTCGAGGAAAAATAAAGGTTACTTTTGACTTTTATTTTATCGGTCAAAAATAGCAGTTATTTTGTGACTTTAACTTTTTCGGTCAAAAATATCAAGCAATTTGTGTTTTCTTAAAGGCCGCTTGACAGATTGAACTGTTGACACCATGTGTAAAATGTCTCACCAATGAGATGAAAATAATAATATCAAAATTTTTTTATCAGTAAAATGACTTCAACAAATATAAATTACCTGATATTTTTGACCGAAAAATAAACGGCAGAAAATAACTGTTATTTTTGCCCAAAAAAACTCTAAGGCACAAAAAACTGTTATTTATGTCGAAAAAAAATAAAAATTAAGAGATAAAAGTTAATATGTGACACTTTCGACAAAAACCATATTCGGTACCGGTCCCTGGATGCAAATATTGATCAACAAATTACACTGTACAACAAAACTGAAGTTTTTTAAAATCCCAAGAGGTTTCACAACGGTTTCCTAAGGTTTTGGGTTCGCTGAATCCGAATCTGAAGTCAGAATTTTCGGGTCACCCTAGGTTTTCGAGCTACAGAGAAGGCTGAACCTTAACCCCCTACTGTTAATGAAATCAATATGACCGAACCGCATTACTTTTTCAATTGGAACATTTTTTGCCTTGGAAGCCATCCGATCCGACCCCTCCGTATGGGGGCTCCAATACAAATTTTATGGTTTTCTTATATTTTTTAAGCTTTTTTATTTAAACAAAAAACTTCACAAAAAAAATTTTCTGATGTAGAAAATTAATTTCAAGCAATTTGTTTGTATTCCAATAAATTAATATTATATTAAAAAAATTTGTTTTTTTAAAATAAAATTTTTCATATAAAATATACACAAAAATCATAAAATTTGTATGGAAGCCCCCATACGGAGGGGTCGGATCGGATGGCTTCCAAGGCAAAAAATGTTCCTATTGAAAAAGTAATGCGGGTCAGTCATATTGATTTCATTAACAGTAGCGGGTTAGGGTTCAGCCTTCCCTAAAGCTCGAAAACCTAGGGTGACCCGAAAATTCTGACTTCAGATTCGGACTCAGCGAACCCAAAACCTTAAGAAACCATTGATAAACCTTTGGGATTTCTTGAGTGTTGTACCGTGTTATTATTCCATTTCGTATTGCTTGAATTTCTTTTCAGATACTTTCTCTCTCTATTTCACACTAAAATCTCTCTTATTTCTTACTGTTAAAGAAGTTTCACTTCTGCCACGTATACGTTGCTACACGCGAGTTTTTTTTTATTTAATACTCGACTGGATTTTCAAAATACTTTTTTATATAATTTGATTTATAAAGATCACTTTTCATTTATGTTATGAAAATTTTTTTATTATAAAAGGCTGATATCTAGCGACCGAGATTTTTATAAAAAAATAGAAATTTACATTAAAAACTCTACATATAAAAATCCTTTATTTATTTTTCGCCGACGTTTCGGAGTTTTTTTGACTCCTTCTTCAGGGCACGTTACTCTACTTACTCGGTACTAACTTTTTATAAAAATCTCGGTGGCTAGATATCAGCCTTTTATAATAAAAAAAATTTTCATAAAATACTTTTTTATTTAAATAAAAATTAAATGTTATTCAAAAGGCAAATTTGTTGTGTTTGCGAACTTATGCCAAAGGTTATTTTGACCAAGCAGTTAATGAAATTTAAATTTTTGATACTAAGGCTACGAATCCACGTTCTTCTCATGACAGTGTAGCACACTTCGCGTGAGATTCTGGTTCCGATTATGCTTGTCCCGTGACGAGTTATATCGATCTTGTTCTGTGATAGCATAAATATGGGCTATCACTGGACAATAGTTAACTTTCCGGTGATAATACATATAGCCAAAAAATATACTACATTGATTACAAACACCTGGGACTAAAAAAATCAAAACCGCAATAACTTGTTACTTTTGGTTTTGGCCAACCTCAAGCCACCGCACAGTGAATTGGAATTGGACTGGAAGGAAAAGGCGAAACTAGCGGAAAAAAATCAAAATTAACAAGTAAAGAAAGTCTAAAGTCGGTCTAGGCCGACTATGAAATACCCTAAACCCACTTTTCAAAAACAAAAAATTTTTATTGTAAATGGGCGTCTCCAAGGGCGGATGAAGCCTATATTTTATATGCATTTAAATGTTGATGAAAAATTTACACATACCAAGTTTTATTCCTGTAGCTCACAGTTAATACCTTTATTGTGCTTTCACTATGGGAGGTGGGCGTGTTCATGGACGGATTACTCGCAATTTTTGAACACACCTTAGTTTTGGTATAAAATACATAAATACCAAATTTAATTTCTCTATGACAAACATAACCTTATTTATTGAGTTTAAAACTTTTTTGGGTTGTATGGGAAAAAGGCGTGTCCGTAGGCGGACTACGTCCATTTTTCAAAACCATCTTTGTCTTGTCATAAAAAACATACGTGCCAAATTTTAGCTCTGTAGGTCAAACAGAGGCTTATTTATTGCGTTTTCAATTTTTGGGTTGTATGGAAGGTGGGCGTGTCCGTGAGCGGATGACGTCTATTTTTCGAAAACATCTTTGTGTTTGTATAAAACACATACATATCAAATTTTATTGTTGTAGGCTTATTACGAGCTGGGTTATGCAGTTTTCAATTTTCGCATTGTATGGGAGGTAGGCGTGTCCGTGGGCGGATAATGTCTACTTTTCAAAACCATCTTTGTTTTGTTACAAAAAACATATGTGCCAAATTTTAGCTCTGTAGGTTAAACAGAGGCTTATTTATTGCGTTTTCAATTTTTGGGTTGTATGGGAGGTGGGCGTGTCCGTAAGCGGATGACGTCCATTTTTCGAAGACATCTTTGTGTTTGTATAAAACACATACATATCAAATTTTATTGTTGTAGGCTAATTATGAGCTGAGTTATGCAGTTTTCAATTTTCGCGTTGTACGGGAGGTAGGCGTGTCCGTGAACGGATAATATCTACTTTTCAAAACTATCTTTGTTTTGTTACAAAAAACATGTGTGCCAAATTTTAGCTCTGTAGGTAAAACAGAGGCTTATTTATTGCGTTTTCAATTTTTGGGTTGTATGGGAGGTGGGCGTGTCTGTAAGCGGATGACGTCCATTTTTCGAAGACATCTTTGTGTTTGTAAAAAAGACATACATACCAAATTTTATTGTTGTAGGTTAATTATGAGCTGAGTTATGCAGTTTTACATTTTTGCGTTGTATGGGAGGTAGGCGTGTCCGTGGGCGGATTCCAAAAATATTCAATAGTGCAGATCCTTGGATACATGTGACCATGTGTACCAAGTTTCATCCAATTATCTCAACTCCTTCTTCTTATCCTGTGTATACGGACAACACACAGACGGACGGACGGACGGACGGACGGACATGAATAGCTCGACTCACGTGGTGACGCTGATCAAGAATATATATACTTTTCTATACCGGACTCGCTTCGTTCTATGCGTTACAAACGTTTGCACAAAGTTAATATACCCTGACCTTTAAGGTTTAGGGTATAACAAGTAAAGAAAGTCTAAAGTCGGTCTAGGCCGACTATGAAATACCCTAAACCCATTTTTCAAAAACAAAAAATTTTTATTGTAAATGAGCGTCTCCAAGGGCGGATGAAGCCTATATTTTATATGCATTTAAATATTGACGAAAATTTTGCACAAACCAAGTTTTATTCCTGTAGCTCACAGTTAATGCTTTTATTGTGCTTTCCCTATGGGAGGTGGGCGTGTTCATGGACGGATTACTTCCAATTTTTGAACACAACTTAGTTTTGGTATAAAATACATGCATACCAAATTTAATTTCTCTATGACAAACATAACCGTATTTATTGAGTTTAAAACTTTTTGGGTTGTATGGGAGGTAGGCGTGTCCGTAGGCGGATGACGTCCATTTTTCAAAACCATCTTTGTCTTGTCATAAAAAACAGACGTGCCAAATTTTAGCTCTGTAGGTTAAACAGAGGCTTATTTATTGCGTTTTCAATTTTTGGGTTGTATGGGAGGTGGGCGTGTCCGTGAGCGGATGATATCCATTTTTCGAAAACATCTTTGTGTTTGTATAAAACACATACATATCAAATTTTATTGTTGTAGGCGAATTATGAGCTGAGTTATGCAGTTTTCAATTTTCGTGTTGTATGGGAGGTAGGCGTGTCCGTGGGCGGATGATGTCCACTTTTCAAAACCACCTTTGTTTTGTTACAAAAAACATATGTGCTAAATTTTAGCTCTGTAGGTTAAACAGAGGCTTATTTATTGCGTTTTCAATTTTTTGGTTGTATGGGAGGTGGGCGTGTCCGTGAGCGGACGACACCCATTTTTCGAAGACATCTTTGTGTTTGTAAAAAAGACATACATACCAAATTTTATTGTTGTAGGTTAATTATGAGCTGAGTTATGCAGTTTTACATTTTTGCGTTGTATGGGAGGTAGGCGTGTCCGTGGGCACAAATATTCAATAGTGCAGATCCTTGGGTCTATGTGACCATGTGTACCAAGTTTCATCTAATTATCTCAACTCCTTCTGCTTATCCTGTGTATACGGACAACACACAGACGGACGGACGGACGGACATGGATAGCTCGACTCACGTGGTGACGCTGATCAAGAATGTATATACTTTTCTATACCGGACTCGCTTCGTTCTATGCGTTACAAACGTTTGCACAAAGTTAATATACCCTGACCTTTCAGGTTTAGGGTATAAAAAGTAAAGAACAACTCTAAAGTTGGTCTAGCCCGATTATCCTAAAACGAACACAATCATATTTATTGAAGTTTGGACGGGACAACGTCTGTCGGGTCTGCTAGTTTTTGTATAAAATAATAATAAAATAATATTAATTAAAATAAAGAAATTTGTAATTTAATAAAAGATTAAAGATTAAATAAAAAAAATATATTAATTTTAAAATAAAAATAAAAAAAGTTTGAGCATTTATTTAAAGTGAATTTAAGTGATTTTCACATAAACTTTGAAATATTTGGAATGTTTTGGATCCTGAAATTGAAAATAGTTTTGTATTAAGAAATAGTTCCAGCTTTTATTTTAATTGGTTTCAGCTGCCACATTTTGCATATTTAGCGGAAAACCGAGTGAAAATTCCAGACTAAATTGTTATTTATTTGCTTTAAATACTGCTGAAGGGGGGTGTATTTGTATATATTAGAGTATATAAAATATAAAAAATAACAAAAAAGTTTTTTAAAATTTGTAAACAAATTTTTTTAAAAATTAAATTTTTTTTTTTAAAAAATTAAAAAAAATTTTTTTAAAATAAAAAATTTTTGTGTAAAAAAAAAATTATATTACAAACTAAGTGGTTCCAATAAACTTTAAACATAAAAAATAAATTTAAAGTTAAATATTAACAGAATTTACACTTTACTTCCTAGTTCCGCATTTTCCTAATTTCGATCCACTGTGCACTGTAGAATAAGTAGGTCTATGTTATGAAGACCTGTTCTGCCGTTGGCCTGCCGCCTGAGTTAGTTGGTCCTCCGCCATTATGAGCACTTTGCCACAACGCTTTATTCTGCTGGTCTCTTGTTCATTACTGCTGTTCTTCTCGGCGCATGCTGACATGCGGTCATATGACTTTGGGTTGCAAACAGAAATAGGTATCAAAACGTATACAACAAATTAATTCCAACCAAATAAAAATAAGTTTATTTTATTCATAAAAAAAAATGATATGTATAAACAAAATCAATATAAAATATAATAAAATAATGAATAAAATACTATAAAATAATCTCTAAACGTAAAATATTGTGACAATTTTATTTTACTACTTGTTTTATTCTTAAAAATATATATTTTTAAATAAAAACATTTGAAGCTCTGAATAAAATTTTTTGAATATATATTTTTCAGAAATTTAGACATTATTAGAATTTACTCATGACATAATAACTTTACCAGGTAGTATTGACAAGTGTTGATTCTCTCAACTATATATTTTTTGACAGATGGTAGTTTCCAACAGAAACGTCAACACTACCTTGTTGTTATTATATCATGGAATTTACTTAAGTAAACAAATTTAAATAAAAAATGAGATTAAAAAATATAATATAAGAAAATATTTTATAAGGGAACAAAATATAAAACTAAATATTAATAAAGGGTGTTTTTTATGAGGTTTTTTTCAATATGGATTACTCAATTGTCTGACAGTTGTTTAAAGTGAAGTCTCTACTCAGTATTGTTTGGCAAATCATCATGAATAGGTTAACTCCAGAATAACACTTCCAAATTGTGGAAATTTATTTTCAAAAACAGTGTTCAATTAAAAATGTTTATAGAGCACTTCGTGAATTTTATTTTGTGCACATAATCGTCCGTCTGAGACCACCATAAAGAACGTAATTACCAAATTTCGGTCTACATTCACTCTTTTGAATGCCAAGCCACAGAGAAGAATGAGAAGAGTGCGTACAGAAGAAAATATTGCTATCGTTGAGGCCAGTGTCGAAGAAAATGACAATTTATCGATTCGTAATTGGTCGCTTAATCAATTAGACGAAGATCCGCTTTTTTACCGCAAAATTCTCTTCAGTGATGAGGCGCATTTTTGGTTGAATGGATATGTCAGTGACCGTAGTGTAGTGTAGTGACCGTGGCATGCAGGTTAAGTGTGTGGCTTAGCATGCTCGGAGCCCGGGTTCGATCCCCAGCCGCGGCGAAAAAATTTTTTCAATAAAAAATTTTTCTGAACGGTCACCACTTCTCTGCAGACAATGGCAAACCTCAGAGAGTAAATAATGCCATGTAAAGCTTCTTGAGAACATGAACTTAAGCCGTTCGGAGTCGGCATAAAACATATAGGTCCAGTTCTCGGTCAATTGTGTGCAAACATTTAATAACACACACAACACAATTGATCATAAGAAGCTCGGTCAAAGTCCTTTCAAGGGCTGCAATGGCCAATTTGTTTGTTTTTTTTTTTTTTTTGGATATGTCAACAAGCAAAATTGCCGTATTTAGAGCAAAGATAATCCACACGCCGTTCAAGAATTATCAATGCATCTGTTGGTGCGGTCTATGGGCTGGTGGAATCATCGGTCCTTATTTCTTTAAAAATGAGGAAGGACGACGCGTTACCGTGAATGGAAATCGATACAAAACCATGATCAATGAATTTTTGTTGCCAAATCTTCAAGATATTGATGTGGACGAAATGTGGTTTCAACAGGATGGTGCCACTTGTCATACTGCGGGCGAAACAATCGACTTATTGAAAGAACATTTCAACGACAACATTATTTCGAGAAATGGACCGGTGAATTGGCCTCCGCGTTTGTGTGATTTGACGCCACTTGATTATTTTTAGTGGGGATACGTGAAGTCATTGGTTAATGTGGATAAACCAGCAACGATTGACGCTTTGGAAACCAATATTCAACGTGTCATTGCTGAAATACGCCCTCAAAGGCTTGAAAAGGTGGTCGAAAATTGGACCTCCAGAATGACCTTTCTGCAAAATAGTCGTGGTGGCCATATGCCTGAAATTATATTTAAATGTTAAATGCCAAGAAATTATCTACCAAATAAAAATTTTTTTCCCCAAGTTATATCTTACATAATTTGGCATGTGTTTTAAAAAAATTGTCGTATCCTTTTTTGGTAATAATTGGGACTCAAGAGGAATGCAACTTATGTAATTCGAAAAGTAATGCAACACAGATGAGCAGAATGTATATATAAATGATATATCTGAAGGAGGGAGTCACCAACTTTTCAAGCGAGAAACATTTTTTGTAAAAACCCACTCTTTCGAACTTGAGTTTTTATCAGAAATTGAAATTTTCTTAAAAAATTTTATTTCATGCATTCAATTGTCAAATTTTGTAAAAAAAAGGTTCAAAATGTTGACTTCCCAAGTTATATCTTAGTCGAATTTTAACGGTTTTCCAAGTTTTATAATTATTTCTAAAAGTTCATTAAATTTTCTTTCAAATGTAATAACAATCGCTGCGAAGCTTTAACCAAAAGTTATTTTATTTAATTTTTTTTTAATATTGTTCTTAACTATTTAGCATGTTTTTCAACCAACCAAATACCAAGAGAGAAAAACTGCCTCAAATAGAATATTCTGAATTGGGTAGCCAATATCTTTGACATGTTTAAGAAGATTTCATTTATTTATTTTTTATATTTAAGTTCAGTTAAATAAAAAAAAATTTTTTTAAATTTTACCGTTACTTTTTTGCTTATATTTAAATTATTATATATAAAAAGAGACCACAAAATTTGATCTTTTCTTACAAGATGCTGTTAGCATTATATTTGTTGTAAGAAGAAAACAAAACTCAAATTTGCATGTTTGAATTTATTTCAAAGTGAATTTTCAAAATGAATTTTTAGGGTGAAATTATTTTGTCTTGACACTAAATTGGTAAACTCTTCTTGCCATTCAAAAATCAAGGCCTCAACTCCTATGATTTTTTGGACGAAATTTAATTTTTTTAAAAATTTTGTTTTTGTTTTTTTTTTTTTAAATAAATAAAATTCAAAAATAATGTATTTGAAGAAAATAACTTTACATCTCCGATCAATTAAAAGTTATAGCCTCGAACTTATTTTAACCATCTCGCTTATTTAACATAATAACAAATAGGCAAACAGAAAATTGGTCGAATTTCACAGGAGATACTAGTACCTATATATTTATTAATTGTTATCTGATAGATAAGATGTGAACAATAAATATATAACGATGCGAATAAACGCAGAATAAACAATAACTTATTGCCATTAATTACCCAACAAGTAAGCTTTTTAATAAAAGTTCACAAGCTGACTATCAGGAATATCCCAATATTTTGTGAAAATCTATGAAATCTTTCCAAAACCTATTTAAACTTCAACACTTCCATTGCTATAAAAAAGCTATAAAAATCCTTGAAACTCTTAAAAGCATAAACTTCAAAGCTCTTTATTTCTCACAGCTGCGCATAGCACAAATGCCAACAAGCGCAAGTTCTCTGCTTAAAGCTTACTCATAAATTCATTCACTAAAAACATATGATTTCGACGATGTTTGCAAATTTTGAGACCGACCAATAAGGCGAAAACAAAAAAAAAAACAAAAGTTGAATAAAAATCAAAACAAAGCTTTGCAAATATTTAGAGAGCAACAACGACATTGAAGTTGAGCACAAATTTTCAACTCGTGCTTCGCATTTAATACACATACACAAAATGTGAAAAAACGCATGAAGCTGTTCTAGTCAAAAACGCCTTGAACGTGAACGACGGCAGGCAGGCATAGCGCACAAAGAAACGCTCTTTGAAATATTAACTCTGTGAAAAACGCACCCGGAGAAATAACGACCACATTCGAATTACGACAGACTGTCTAAGTTCAGCTCGCGCTCGGTGTTCGGTATAAAATAATTACTGAGGTCAGTTTGCAAGGTGCGCTCGGTAACAAAGCAACGGTAACGATGCAAAATAATTCAAAAGAAATGGTTTTTTTTTTTTAGAAAAAACGATAGCGCGTTTGATGAGAAGACGTTAGTTAAAGTTTCTTTGTGTTAATTGAAATGTTTTCAAGATTTTCAAGCATAAAAAAAGCTTCGAAATAAGTGCAAAAAAGCTTTTTGACAAAATTTCATGGCAATAACTTTGAAGTTGCATGCAATCAATAACAACTCTTGAGATGCTGCCAAGGGTGTGAACAAAGTGTGCGAAAATAAAATAAAGTTTAAGAAATAGAAACAGAGAAAGAGAAAGAAATAAAAAAAAAAAATAGAAAACAAAAAAGAAGAAAAACAAGAACAACGTGGTGTGCCGTCTAATCGGGTCAAAAGTTCGTAACACACTTAATGACACACACACACACACACACTCAAACAAACTATGGCACATAAACGCGCACACATGCTGCGTACTCGCCAACGCGGCATGCTTGGTGTGAGTGTGTCTTACAGCGCCTTTTAAAATTTTTTTATTTTTAACACACACATACAAAAAAACACAAACTTTAGAAGAATAAGAATAGACTTAATGCTAAATAGCAAACAATTCGTGCTTAACTTGGTCTTCTTGTGTGTGCGTGTGTGCTCTAGTGCTGCCAAGTGAAAATAATTCTGTTTTTTTTTTTTTGTATTTTTTCACAACAATAACAACAACAATTTTAATGTGGGCAATCATTGTCACACGCTGTCAATGAGTTAAATGACTCTTTTGAACCTGTCACCCAAAAACACAACAACACCTGCGACACATAGCGTTGCCATAAAATTTCATTTCATTTTAAAATTGCTTATAATTAACCAACATAAAACATTGCTGCACGTGTGCACGTGTGTCAGCAAAAAAAAGAGTGAAGTGCAGAAGCAGAATAAAGAACAAGCATAAAACAACAACAACAAATGGAATAAAAAAAACATTGCATAACCTGAGGCGCGTACGCGTTTTATTTTGATTATAAAGCAAACAACACAAACTCACACACATACACACACACACACAGAGTGTAAAATCGACTTGAGTTCGTGTGTTTGTTTGTGTGTGCAAGTACAGCAGCAGAGCAGCAAGCAATAAATGTGAATCCAAGTAAGCAAGCAAAAGGGATCAAAGCAAATTCGTACGCATCCAAATAAAATCGCAATAAGCAAAACAAAATATAACAAAAAAAAAAACAAAATCACAAAAATACAAAAACAAACAAAATATATATTTCCGCAAGGTGCTGACAGAAAAATAATTAAGCAAATTAACAGCGAAGGTTTTGCAAAAGCAAAACAACTGATAATAAAGATAATGAGTAAAAACGAAAAAGAAGAATAAATAAATGCAAAAAAAAAAACAAAAAACAAAAATACAGACACCGATAAGCAAAGCTTGAAAGCTGCTTGAAAAAAAATCAACAAAAAGTTACGTATACGACGTGGTGTTTGCTTGAGTTTCTTTGAGCAACAGAGTAGATTTCTTACCGGAGATAACCCGGTTATGGATCTAACTTAAGACTGTGTGGTTGCACGTTTATGTATGTCGACAACTCGACATAGCAGCAAAAGCAGAAATAGTGTTAATGCTTTTAAGCTGTTCGTTTTATCTTGTTCTTTGCTTAGACAGCAGCGCGTAAAAACAGATAAAAGTGAAATTATTATGCTTTCAAGTAATACCTTCTCATTTACTCACTGGCTACAAAAAAAAAAAAAGTGTTAACAAACATATTATCTAGTGCTGAAAGATAAAAAGGGTTGCCACCTTGAGACTATTTGACACACAAAAAAATAAAGAAAATCTGAAATTCTAACAGAATATCAATTTAAATTTTGAATAAATTTCTTTAATCCACAATAAATAAAAACAGGAAAAAAAAATATTGTTGTGCTCAACAAATTTGCAGATAAAACGGAACCACCGAGAGCAGCAGATTTCAAGATACTTAAATATGTAAGTGTTAATTGCTAAATTGCTTAATTGCTGGAAGAATGTTTATGTTTCAAGTTTACAGGGCTTGGCAAGCTGTAATTAAAATGGATGTGTTCCATGGCCATGGATGTTGATGTGGGTTGATTTTGATGGCAAAAAATATGTCTTCAAAATAACCCCATTAAGGGTAACTATTCCATTAAGAGGGAAATTAGGTTTTGTACAGAATGTTTTCTTAGTAATTATCATGATTTCGGTTTTTATTAAAAAAAAATGTCAAGAATGTCAATTAAGAAATGTATGAAAGTATATATTGGAAGTTTTTTTTTTTATGATATTCTCGGAAAATACTTCCAAATTTACTTTCAGAGCATTTTTTTTTTTCCAAAAATTTATCCAATTTTTTAACATGACGTTTACCAGAGAGTAAGTAATTTTTTTATATTATTATAAATTCATAGAGAATTTGTTCGCTGAGTTAAAAACGCATTTAGATCTTATATATATTAATACGTGAACACGCTTACTTTGTCGTAAGCTCTTTTGGTATTAATTATAACTCAAGAGGAATGCTACTTATAAATATCATTATATTATATAGAAATTATATAAAAATTATATCGAACAATAACCGCGAAAAAGATGTTACCATCAAAACTAAAATTTTAAAGGAAAAGATTTCTTTTAATTATTTTCGACTTAAGATTTTTAGTTACAACAATGTCTTAATATAATCTTTACATAGAAATAATTATATTATTATAATTTACATTATTTTATGATTAAAGATTATTGATAATGAAATAAATTACAAGTTTCGATAAGAAAACAGATTTTTGTAAATTGCTGGTTACATCTTTTTCGCTCGATATATCCGATGGAGGGGGTTCCCAACCTTCTTGAGCAATATGATAACTTGGTTGGGAGAGATTTATTGTTTTTCGAATTTCATTTTTATTCAAAAGTAAAAATTGTTTCAAAGAATTTAGCTTTATTCATCAATTGTGAAATTTGTGAAAAAACTGTTCTTAACTCAAAAGTTTGACTTTCCATGTCATGTTCTTGATCGAACTCTAGTAATTCTTCAATTTCTCTAATTATTTCTAAAAGTTTGTTAAATTTTCTTTAAAATGTGATAACAATCACTGTGAAGCTCTACACGGTTAAAAATTTTGGACAAGTTTTTAATCCAAACTTTGGTTTGAAGGAATTTTTAATCCTAAAAGTACTGTTTTTTATTCCATATTTTAGTTAAATTTTTTTTAATCCGAAAAAGTTTAAATTTAAAACTATTTTTGGACTACAAATTTGCATTAAAGTAGTATTTTCAGGAAAAAGTATTTATGCTTTTTAAAAGCTGAATTACAATGCAGCAGTGGCAGTGGCAGCAGCTGTGTCAGTGGCAGCGGCAGTGATCAGCTGTTTCGTATTTTACTGCCTGCAAATTACAATCTAGCAGTGGCAGCGTCAGCATCAAAAGCAGTGAATGTGGAATCTTTCTTAGTAGTTTAATTATTTGCATGTTGGCAGTGAATTTAGAAATAGGGCTAACCTCGGCAGTACTGCTTACTGCCACTGCTGCTATGTACGTTTCACCATTGAACAACAGAATTCCTAAAATAACAGCTGATCAATGCCACTGCCACTGACGCTGCCACTGCCGCATTGTAATTTAGGTATAAGATCGAAAACTACTACTACTACGAAATTAAAGCTAAATATAATTCAAAATGTTGTTAAAGCATCCGAAATTTATTTTAATTAAATGAAACAAATTGTTTATTAAAATCTGAACCAAAATATTATTATATACATTATTACAGTAAACAGTGCTTAAATCTTTGTGGATTAAATAATAATCCTTTTCGGATTAAAATATTTTAAACTTTTTTGGACTAAAATCTAATCCTTTTTGGATTAAAAAATTTTAAACTTTTTGGGGATTAAAAATAAATCCTTTTTGGATTGAAAAATTTAAAACTTTTCATTGGATTAAAAAATAATCTTTTTTTGGTCGTGTCCTATATGTAATCCAAAAAAGTTTAAAATTTAATCCAAGATTTTTAACTGTGTAACCAAATGTATTTTTAATGAATTTTCTTAATTTTCTAGTCGTTAGTTACTTACATTAGCGCAACCAAAGAAGGGGTTTTGGGGTTTAACTACCGCCCCCCCCCACAAAAAATTTTTTTAGTACCAAGCAAAATAGGATTCTATCAAAGTGATTTACAAAAAAGTAATCACACGTCTTATCAAATGAGTAAAAACCCCAAATGTATATTTTAATACAATTCTCGCTGATTTATAATTTCTGGATTTTGTTAAATTTTTGTTAAGTTCTGATTCTGTCCTGACCACGGTTCTGTGGTGAACGTGGCATGCAGGTTAAGTGTGTGGCTTAGCATGCTCGGAGCCCGGGTTCAATCCCCAGCCGTGGCGAAAAGTTTTTTCAATAAAAAATTTTTCTGATCGGTCACCACCTCTCTGCAGACAATGGCAAACCTCAGAGAGTAAATAATGCCATATAAAGCTTCTTGAGAACATGAGCCGTTCGGAGTCGGCATAAAACATGTAGGTCCAGTTCTCGGTCAATTGTGTGCAAAAATTTAATAACACACACAACACAATCGATCCTAAGAAGCTCGGTCAAAGTCCTTTCAAGAGCTGAAATGGCCAATGTGTTTTTTTTTTCTCTGATTCTGTCCACTTAGGGGTTATTGGCAATACTTCGATTTGAGTTGTCTTTTTAATTTTTAGCATAGAATCCACTAAAGCGGCTGAAATATTTGGGAAAAACTTAAGTTTTGTAATACAAAATAATAAAGCCTGAATTTGAGGACAATCGGTTGAGTCACTCTCCACCAAAATAATTAAGGAAATTACCTCTATAAGTGTAATTTTTCGTCCTGTTTCTGTCTTAATTATTTTTAAACGCAAACCCAAAATCGGCAGGAATTAAGTTAATAGTGAAGTCCTGTAATTCAGCAAAAAATTATTCTGATTGACTTCCGAAACTTGAGAAAAAAATTAACAATTCATTATTTTGTAACATATTTTCCCGAATCTGGTTCATTAAAAATTTCTCTAAATTACCAAATATTATCTGATTTTATGATATAAAGGCTTAAGAGAAAAAAATGTATTGGTTTAATTTTTCTTCTTGATTATAGTTATACCAATAAGCAGGAATACCGACTGCTGAAATGCTGAATTCTATGGAAAAAATATCTTTTAAAGAATATGTCTTCACGACACTTTTCCAAAGAGGGATTTTATTGAAACAGGTTTTGAAAATGAACAATTATGAATTATAAAATATTTTTCACCAGCTACGGAAGGCAATCGGAATTATTTGTGAACTGTATCATGTGGCTTCACTTGATACTTGATTTCCACAAAGCATTTGGATAAATAGTAAGCATTCAAAAAATTACGACAGAAAATAACGAGTTTGAAGGAAATTTCTTCGGTTACGTAGGTGGTGAGGGACTCAACTCAAATGTCAAAATGAAACAAGTCGTAAAACGGCAGTACAACACAGTTAATGCCCTTATTATGCTTTCGCTATGGGAGGTGGGCGTGTTCATGGACGGACTACTCCCAATTTTTGAACACACCTTTATTTTGGTATAAAATACATAAATACCCCATTTGATCTCTATATGACAAATATAATCTTATTTATTCAGTTTTAAACTTTTTGGGTTGTGTGGGAGGTAGGTGTGCCCGTGGGCGGATGACGTCCATTTTCTAAAACCATCTTTATTTTGTCATAAAAAACATACGTGCAAAATTTTATCTCTGTTGGTTAAACATAGGCTTATTTATTGCGTTTTCAATTTTTGGGTTGTATGAGAGGTGGGCGTGTCCGTAAGCGAATGACATCCATTTTTCCAAGACATCTTTATGTTGATGCAAAACACATACACACCAAGTTTTATTGTTGTAGGTAAATTACGAGCTTATTTATGTAGTTTTCAATTTTTGCGTTGTATGGTAGGTAGGCGTGTCCGTGGGCGGATTATGTCCATTTTTAAAAACCATCTTTGTTTTGTTATCAAAAACATATGTGCCAAATTTTAGCTCTTTAGGTTAAACACAGGCTTATTTATTGCGTTTTCAATTTTTGGGTTGTATGGGAGGTGGGTGTATCCGTGAGCGGATGACGTTTATTTTTTGAAGACATCTTTGTGTTGATATAAAACACATACACACGAAATTTTATTGTTGTAGGCTTATTATGAGCTGAGTTATGCAGTTTTAAATTTTTGCGTTGTATGGGAGGTAGGCGTGTCCGTGGGCGAATTCCAAAAATATTCAATAGTGCAGATTCTTGGGTATATGTGACCATGTGTACCAAGTTTCATCCAATTATCTCAACTCCTTCTTCTTATCCTGTGCATACGGACAACACACAGACGGACAGACGGACATGAATAGCTCGACTCAGGTGGTGACGCTGATCAAGAATATATATACTTTTCTATACCGGACTCGCTTCGTTCTATGCGTTACAAACGTTTGCACAAAGTTAATATACCCTGACCTTTCAGGTTTAGGGTTTAATAAGCTGTATCGGCTAAGGGGGTCATTTGCCACATGGTCTCCCACACAATTTTTTTCTTGTTTTGACTTAAGGAATACAAAAAACCAAAAAAACAATTTAGCACAGCTCTAGACGAAACACTGTGCGTCTGTTCTTCTGTGCTCCTTTCTTCTATACTTGTAACGTGAAATCAGTATTCAAGAATGTCTTGATTCCAAAAGGATTTCGAAATCAGTCTGTCAGAGGTTTTGATTTGAGAAGAATAAATTTTTTGTCAAAAATCATCAGTTTTCCGACATAACTTTTTATTAAGGCGAAATATCTACCCATAACATTCCAAAATTGCAGACCACCTCCCATGCAACCCACAATATTGAAAACAAAAACACAATAAAAGGGTTTGTATATTAGCTATAAGAATTAACTTTGGTACAAGTTATATGATTATATAAAATATGATCTTCATCCGAATTTCGTTAAAGATTGGGTTACATTTTTAGACAAAGAAGAGAACTAGGATTTTGACTAGGATTAGGAAAGAGAAGATATATCACGGTTTTGGACAAAGGTTAGGATAAAGGCAAAGGTAAGAATTTAAAAATATTTCAGAACAAAGACGAGGAGAAAGAGAACTTTTAGGCTATAATTTTTAGGCTTTAAACACACTAACAAGGTTGTCCTTAACTCATACTTACTACATTCTTATTGATTTTACCGAAGCTCAGTAAAAGTTTAAGCTTTCAAAACTTCCGTGAGCTTTAGACCATATTTAAAAAAGAAATTTCACCGCACAACAGCTTATTTAAAGCGTTATTGAAAGAAAGTTTCGAACAAATATTTGTTTTTTTTTTTTTTGAACCGAACGTAGGGATGACGCATAGACATATT
Organism: Tetanocera ferruginea; assembly: GCA_958299015.1. Taxonomy (NCBI): domain Eukaryota; kingdom Metazoa; phylum Arthropoda; class Insecta; order Diptera; family Sciomyzidae; genus Tetanocera; species Tetanocera ferruginea. Next base: position 128,334,687 of record OY282644.1, read on the forward strand.
TCTTTATAACTTCGGTATTTACCGTCCGATCTTAAAGAATGATATGTTTTTGTTTTTTTCTAAGGAAGATCTTTGTTTTGTTTCTAGAACGCATTGACCTAAGTTGACCCTTTATAGTACAGACCTACCAGACTACGGTTTCTACCATCTTAATGTACCATTTTGGTTTCAGAAATGGAAAGGCCATACAAAAATCATTAAACTTTTACAAAAGAAATTTTTCGCATTTTCCACTAGACATTTTTTTTAAAATTTTTGTCATCGTACTATTTTTACAAAATATCCATCGAAAACTTTCTCATTCAAATCTATCATCCTAATGTACAATTCTAAAATAATACCAAAAAAATAACCATTAAACTCATCCTTCTTCATTAAACTTTCAGTGAGTTTTTTTTTAATAAAAAAAAATACAAATCTATATAATTAATAGGCTAAGGTTTTTTTTGTGACTTCAACTCCTCCCAGACCAATGGACCGATTTTATCGATTCAGATGTTATTAAATTAGGTTTAGGCTGTGTATGTGCAAACCACTTTTAAAAATTGTGATTTCACTTCAGGGGGTTCCCAACCTTTTAAAATAGTAATACAATTTTTGTACAAAAATTCGCTTTTAAATCTATTTGAAATTTAGTTTGAGAAGAGCTTATAAATTGATCGAATTTGAATTTTTTTCAAAACTAAAAATTTTTAACCAAAATTATCTTTTATGCATTCCTCAAATGTCAATTGTCCGAAAAATTAAGTTCAAAAATCAAAAATTTCACTTTCCGAGCAAACAGCACAGTCAAATTTTAACGGTTTTCAAATTTTTTTTTGTTTTTCTAAATTTTTGTTTAATTTTCTTTGAAATGTGTTGGTAATAACGGTAATTATTTTTCCAAATGTATTTTTAATGAATTTTCTTAATATTGTCTTTAGTTGTTTAACGTTTTTTTTTATCAAACGCCAAGACAGAGAAAAAAACTCTGTGAAATTTAATGTCCTTTATTTGGCAGCGAATATCTCTGCCACTTTTCACAAAATTTCATTTATTTCTTTTTTGTATTTAATTGCAATTAATTGACTTTAAAATAATAACAAAGTTTTTACCGTTACTTCATTATTTATATTCTAATCATTGCCTTTAAAAAGAGTTCAATAAAATCAATTTTTTCTCAAAAAATGGGTTAAAAATTGATTTTGTTGTAAAAATAAAAAAATTTAAAATTTGCATTTTTGTTTTCTTTCATTGTATGTAGTTTATTTAAGACGAATTTGTTTTTGTTTGACAGAAAAATTAATAAATACTATGTGTCATCGAAAAAACAAGGCTACCCCCTATGGTTTTTTGCTCGAAATTTTTTTTTTTAAATGTTGATATAATATTTTTTAAATCTTTAACAAGCTTCAAAAACAATATATTTCAAGAAAATTTCATTATAGCTACAATCAATTAAAAGTTATAGCCACGAATCTGTTTTAATCATCCTGCCTATCTGCTAATATATAAAAATCTCGTGTCACGGTGTTAGTGTTTGAACTCCTCCTAAACGGCTGGACCGATTTTAATGAAATTTTTTATGTACACTTTGTAGGTATGAGAATAGGTCGTAAATTATTTTTCACCCTCTTACCCGCGAGGGGCGTGGCCCTTTTTTAAGAACACAAATTTATTGGTTCTACTTTCGTCTATAAGTCACACATCAATGAAACTCGGCACGAACTTACTATTGAGCCGTGCCCTTAGACTATCAAAGTTGAGCGATCTTTGGAAAGAGGGCAGGGCACCGCCCATAAAATTACATTTTTTTTATATCGGAAAGATTTGGAACTAAATGTCGTATAGCAATGCAACTCAGTATGAAGCAACTGATGGGCTAGGTCTTGCAATTGTAAAACAAACACGGGCATTGGAAAACGAGGCGTGGCTCTGCCCATACAATTGAAATTTTCGATACAGAATAGCATAGAAGTCACAGAACATTTAAAATCAGAATAGAGTTACTATTTGGTGGTGTCCTGCTTATGGAATGCTAGAATGGACTTTGTGCGATGGGTGTGGCTCCGCCCATATAAAACATTTTTTATATTGAATCACTTTGGAAATAATAGTCACATATTAAAGAAACTCGGTTTGGAGTTACTATTTGTTGATATTCTACTACTCCGAAATAGTCGCAAACTAAAGCGGGTATTGGACAAGGAATTCGGTTTCGCCCATAAAAGACAGTTGTTTATATTTAAAAGCTTTGGAAATAATGGCCACAGAATATTGAAACTCAGCGTGGAGTTATTCTCTGTTGATGGCCTTCTATTGGCAAACTGGAACAGACATTGGACAAGGACGGCAGCAACGCGCCGGGTACCAGCTAGTAAATTAATTAATGGTTTTACGAAGTTTCAAATAACTGCAACAATTGCAGATGTGACACCGAGAAAAAAGCTTAAGAAAAATTAACAAAAAAACCAATGCTAGTTTACCTAATCCGCTTGATTCGTTTTGAGCCTACAAAATTCTTGGATAAGACAACAAAGTTTTATCGGTTAATTTATCGAATTTTATATATATTTATTTTTATATATATATTCTGTTTAATTTCACCATTAGTTGTCAGCCAATTTTTACAAATATAATAGTTGAATTGCACAATATTTTTGGGGAAGTATTATCTATATTTTAAGCCGCATCAATTTTATATACTTACTTACTTACTTAGATGGCGCTTACAACCGTTGGTCGGTTTTGGCCTGGTCTAAGAATTTGCGCCAGCCTCTTTTGTCGTGCGCTTGCTGGCGCCAGTTGGAAATTCCAAGCGTCGTCAGGTTATCCAATGCCTGGTCTTTCCAACGGAGATGCGGTCTTCCTCGTCTGCGTTGGCCACCGCTGGGTACCGAATCCAATATTTTTTTCGCTGGAGCTTCGTCGTTCATTCTCTCGACATGACCTAGCCAGCGAAGCCGCTCTATTTTAATACGCTTGACTATATCGATGTCGGCATATAGCTCATACAACTCGTGGTTCCATCGTATTCGGTACTCGCCATTGACGCAGATTGGACCATAGATCTTGCGAAGGATTTTTCTCTCGAACGCTCCCAAATTCCTTTCATCAGAGCTGCTCATCGTCCAGGTTTGTGATGCGTATAGTAGGACGGGCATGATTATTGACTTATAGAGCGTCAGTTTTGTTCGTCGAGAGAGAGCTCTGCTTCTCAATTGCCTACTGAGCCCAAAGTAACACCTGTTGGCAAGAGTTATCCTTCGTTTAATCTCAATACTGATATCGTTGGAGGAGTTAATACTGGATCCCAGGTAAACAAAGTCCTTCACTACCTCAAAGGAGGTGTTGTCAACAGTGACGTGGTTTCCAAGACGCTGGGACTGTTTGTTTGTTGACACGAGATACTTCGTTTTATCTGCGTTCACTGCAAGACCCATTCGACTCGACTCTTTTTCTAGCCTGGAGAATGCTGCACTGACTTCGCGCGTATTTTGGCCAATGATGTCAATATCATCAGCATACGCCAGCAGCATAACGCTCTTATAGAAAATTGTGCCGCTGCGTCTCAGGTCAGCAGCTCGGATGATCTTCTCCATTACTATATTAAAGAAGTCGCACGATAAGGAATCACCTTGTCTGAAACCTCGCTTGGTATCGAACGGAAGGGAGAGGTCCTTCCCGATTTTCACTGCGCTGCTGGTGTTGTACAGTGTCATCCTGCAAAGACGTATTAGCTTGGCAGGAATACCAAATTCAGACATGATGGAGTATAGGTGACTCCTTATTGGACTGTCGAAGGCGGCTTTGAAATCGACAAAGAGATGGTGCGTGTCGATTTGTTTTTCGAGGGTCTTTTCCAAGATTTGTCGGAGCGTGAAGATCTGGTCAATGGTGGACTTTCCAGGTCTGAAGCCACACTGATAAGGTCCAATCAGTTGGTTGACGATGGGCTTCAGTCTTTCACACAATACGCTCGACAGGACCTTATATGCGATATTTAGAAGGCTAATCCCACGGTAGTTGGCGAAAATGGTGGGATCACCTTTCTTGTGGATTGGGCAGAGCACACTGAGGTTACAGTCATCTGGAATATATTCTTCCGACCATATTCTGCATAGAAGTCTGTGAATGCATTTAAACAGAGCTTCGCCACCGGTCTTAAACAGCTCAGCCGGTAGGCCATCGGCTCCTGCGGCTTTGTTGTTTTTAAGCTGAACTTTAGCTGTTAAGACCTCGTTATAGTCGGGCAGCGGAACTTCAACGCTGTCATCCATAATTGGGGTTTCCGGGATATCATCTCCACTGGCGGGATTGTTGTCAGCGTCGCCATTTAAAAGTCTAGAGAAGTGCTCCCTCCATAACATCAGTGTACTCTGGATATCTGTCACTAGATTCCCATTCTCGTTCTTGCGGAAAGAGGCTCTGGTCTTAAAACCATCGGCCAGGCGTTTTATTTTTTCGAAAAATTTTCGAGTCTCATTCCTGTCGCCATGCATCTCAATTTTCTCGCACTCACGCATTTCCGCCTCTCGTTTTTTTCGCCTCAAAATGCGTCTCTCTTCTCTCGGTATCGCTCCATAACAGCACGTGTTACAACCGACTGCAAGGTGGCTTTGTAGGCGGCGTCCTTCTCTGCAGTGGCGTCGCGACACTCCTGGTCGTGCCACTGGTTTCGGCGAGGGCGGTGGTAGCTTATCACCTCTTCGGCAGCCGTACGCATAGAGTGGGATATGTGCGTCCACTGTCCGCATATATCGTCGATCGGAGGAGTGCTTTCTTGAAGCAGGAGTGAGAGTCGAGTAGCGAAGGCTTCGGCCGTCCGTTTTGACTGCAGCTTGTCGACGTCTAGCTTTCTTTGTGTAGGATTGCGAGCATTCTTAGCTGCGCACAGACGTGTGCGGATCTTGGCTGCGACAAGATAATGATCCGAGTCTATGTTAGCACCACGGATTGTGCGTACGTCTAGTACACTGGAATAATGCCTTCCGTCAATCAAAACGTGATCAATTTGGTTGCATGTTTATTGATCAGGGGACAACCAGGTGGCCTTATGAATATTGAGATGCTTGAATCTAGTGCTACTAACGACTATGTTTCGTGCTGCGGCTAAGTCAATCAACCTCATTCCGTTATCGGATGTGTTGTCGTGGAGGCTGAACTTTCCGACTGTTAGACCAAATATGTTTTCCTTACCCACCTTGGCGTTGAAGTCACCAAGCACGATTTTTAAGTCATGACGGGGGCAGTGCCCGTATGCGTCTTCAAGGCGCTCGTAAAAACTTTCTTTGGTCTCGTCATCTTTTTCTTCTGTCGGAGCGTGCGCACATATTCGGCTTATGTTAAAAAATTTTGCCTTGAAGCGGATTATGGCAAGTCGTTCGTTCACAGGAGTGAATCGCAGGACATGATGCCGTATTCTCTTGCCAACTACAAATCCGCATCCAAACTCGTGCTTCTCCACATGGCCGCTGTAGTAGATATCACAGGATGCTTGCCGTAAGCAACCCTGTCCCTTCCATCGCATTTCTTGGATTGCAGTGATATCAGAATTATATCTTTCCAAGATATCAATCAGTTGGATAGAGGCACCATCCCAATTTAGGGTTCGGACATTCCAGGTGCATATCCGTAAATCATTATCAGTTTTTCGTTTGCGGTAGTCGTCATCAGATTTGGGGATCATTCTTTTATTTATTCTTAAACTTTTCATTGAAATGGTTTTATTACATGGTAGGCTTCAAACCCAACGCACAACCTTTGCTTGATGGCCAAAGGAAGCCCGCCGCTCAGATTCAATTTTATATGGAGAAAAAAAAGTCAGCCCCAGACACCGACTCAAAATTTAGAGGGACTCTTAAAAATTATTTCTGCATAATTTTTTTTTTTTTGATCGTAGAAATACCCATGGTGCGGTTTTGGGCTTACTGCACCCCTTTTTTGGCCAAAAAATAAAGTTTTTTTGCATATAACTTTTTTTTTTTTGCAAAATGCATACCCAAGATGATCAAAAAATTTTCAAAAATGACGAAATATGGACTTTTTGGGGACATAAAAATTTCAACATTTTTTTAGCCATTATATGTTAACTATCAAAATTTGTACTTTTTTGCTTATCTTAAGAAAAAATCTTATGCAAAAAACTTGATTTTTTCGGATCGGGATTTCTCCGATCCAAAAAAAAAATTCTGCAGAATTTGAGTTGGTGTCCGGCGAAATCTAAATTTCGATTCGAATTTTTCGACTAAAAATGATTTTTTAATTTTCTTTTATGTTCTACAATTGATTATTTTGCTGCTTGAAGTCTAGGAAGCCTACATAACACAAAGCTAATGAAAAATATTTTGAAGCAATTAAATCAGCTAATTGTCTTTTCATAAAATTAGGCAAAATTAAGCTTAGCAAAAAAAAAAAAATGTATATAAATTCAACCCCCATGATGCGATTAGGAAGAGAAATTTAATTTGATCCCGAGAGTCTTTAAAAAAATGTTAAAAAAAGCTCTGCAGGTTTGAAAATAAGCACTCCAAGCCAATCCGATAAATACGCACATAGCCCGATAGACGGACAGGTAAACAGGTAAATTCGACATCGAAAAAGATACGCAGCTAACTGGGAATTGAAAAAAAAAGAGAGATGAAAAATTTGCATAATTCAATATATCAACGCCGAGGACACGATTGGCGTTGCCACAGAAAAAAAAAAAAAATTAAACACATTGACGTTTAAAGCTTAAGCTGTTTTATACTGTTATTTTGCCATGCTTGACACTTAATGTTGTTTGTTTTTTTTTTGTTTTTTTGTTGCTTATTTTATGAAAATGACAAAAATAACATATAAACTCGACGAAAAGCGGCCGCAAACTAAAGGCACAGAATTATATCTAGATAAGCGTTTTTTATTGTTGAACCGTCAACTGGTGCTAAAATGATATAGTTATATTATTTTTATGCCAACGGAATATTAAAGCGAAATATTTCATAAAGAGTAGAGCAGAAAGATGTGTAATAAAATTGTTTTTTTTTTTTTTTTTTTTTTGTGATTTGACATAATTAAATTAAATTTTCGTTTCGTTAATTTTAATAATATGAGTTATCGATATTTTCCTAGATATATTAACAGCAGCTCATCAATCAATTAATGCTCATTTATTCTAAATTAATTAAGCCCTTGAATTAATGCTTGTTGTAAATTTCATAAGCATCATAAATATTTTGCCTGTTTCTACGCCCACTCAATCTGTGGATGCCTCAATCTGTCAATCTCGCTGAACAAGCTACTAAGCCGTATAATTGGAAAATAATTAATTCTGAAAAATATACTATGCATCTTTAAAATATTTTACATTTTTGCTGTTGAAACTTTTTAGACTACAACTTTATTAAATATCTCAAGGCCTTGACGTAGTTTATGTCATAATGTTAATTTTAAAAAAAACTTTATTTCAAAATCTACGTTATAAATGAAGAAGATATGTATTTAAAAAAAAAAAAAACAAATGCTTAATACTGATACTTTTAAGTTGAAAGCAGCTCATTTGGCTGGCTTTATTAATTAAGCAAGTTTATCATCAATATTGATATTTATTATGCTGCCAACTGTGAGAGTTGCATTAAAGTTTGTCATGAAAAATATCAGAAAATCACAACTCAACACATAACAAATGTCGACAACAGCCGTTGTCGTTGCTGTTATTAACAGTTGCAGCAAAACCAAACATTTCATAACAAAGTTATTACCAATAATCACTAACTCACAAACTCACTAACTCACCAACTCACAACTAACAAGCTGTCAAACTCACAACAAAACTTTATTATCAATGCAAAATGAATTCCTTCATTAATTCTTATGAAAAGCTTAACGAGCTTTTTGCAACTCTGCCATGTTGCACAATCTTTTCGTAGCTTTTATGCATTCATCAAATTTATCTAATCGTCTTAAAGCGGCGATGCGGCATTTAAAAATTAATTCCTTATAATTATTTTACAACAATATTTGAATTATTTTTTTGTTTTTTTTTTTTATTTTCCTCATCAGTTTTTAGTGCGGCAGCAAATGACTTTTTGAGAAATTTTTGTTTGAAAAACTTTTGGTTTTGCCTACAGGGACTAGCTATGAAGATAAAGCAACAGTTATCAGTTTAATGTTTATTATTTATGTTTAGAGAAAAGTTTTCATTTTTTTAAGCGACTAATATAACAAACCTAAAAAAAGTTTGCAAGCAGCTTTGCACAAAAATTAATTTTATTAAACTAGTTAAATTGATGTCTTCGTTAAAAATATTATTCATTCTTATTTCTTGTTTTTTAAGTTTCAAGGTTGTTTTTAATGTACATAAACAAGGAATCAGTTATATCGGTGGTGTAGTCGTAAACGATAATCGCCAAACACCAATCTTAATGTTTCGAGAAATCTTACACTCAGCGAAAAACGCTTCTATATCAAACAAATCATGGGTTGAAATAACAGATTTCACTGTTAAATACCATCTAACAAATGAAACTTTCACTCAGAAAAAAGCTTATCGGAATATGATAAAAAAGGCATCATATTTAGAGAAAAATGGTATAGACTATTGAGAATGCTATTCTCTAATTTCGATACTAAAAATTCTCTAAAAATGGTAAAAAGTTTCCATGAAAAAGAAAAATATATCGTTTTTTGAGAAAAAGCTTTTTATTTTTGAGAAAATATTTGTTTTTATTGAAGAAAATACTTCTCTTAGTGAATTTTTTATCAAAATATAAGAAAAGTTTTTCATTTTCAATAAATTTTTCTCTATAAATGAGAAACTTTTGTGCGAGAAAAATACTTATCATTATTAGAGACATTGAAATATTTCCATTTCCTAGAAGTTAAGAAATATTTTTTCGAAAATGTGAAAATTTATTCTAATTTAAGAAAATTTTATTTGAAAAAGAGAAAATTTCTATATCGAAAATAGAGAAATTTTTCACCGGAGCAAAGTATGTGTTTTTTTCTCAGTGTTCAAATCAACAATCAGTTGACTGTTGGTCTATAGAACACGAAACGAAACCCATATAAAAATGTGCTCATTGAAATTTTACCACTGTTTTGGAAGTTCATGTTTAGCCGAGTGTGTTGATTTATGTGTCTAGTACTCGACTGTTCTAGGTTCAAATGCCGGCAAGACCAACAACGAATTTTTTTTATTGAAAATATATTTTTTTTTTTTGATACTTACACAGCTAGGTTACGAACCCACGTCTTCCGCATGTCAGTCTAGCACACTTCCATTGAGATATTGATAACGGCAAAACCTTTATAAAAACTTTTACTCAGAGAAGACAGACATTTCAGCATAAATAAAAAAATATTTTAACAGATGATTTTAAAAGCACAAAAATACTTTGAAACGTTCATTCAATAAATTCAATTCTTTCTTAAGTCGACTTACGAGGTTATCGCTTATGACCACAGACATATGTATATCCTACTTTATTAAGGAATGGTATTTCTGTAACGAATATGGAGGTTTCAGTAGAAAACTAGTGAATTATCTTCGACCTGGTCAAAGTCAAAATATGCACACAGCCGTGTTGATGTGTTTTCGAAGTAGCTCAGGTTTGCATGGCGAATAGGCGTAGCTTTCAAACAATGCTGCCAGATTCCAAACTAAGAGTAGGATTACATGAAATATTTCAAATCATTACATTGAGTTTCTTATGGATTTTTAAGATATTTTCCGTTTTAATTATGTCACTTAGTGTGGGAGGTGGGCATGGTTTTCACAAGATTTTTCCAAATTAAAGCTAATGTGTAAACTTATAAATCAATAGAAACATTTTTTGTGGAATTTGAAGACATTTTCCGTTTCTAAAATCAGTATATATGGGAAGTAGTTCTGGTTTTCATCCGATTTGGTCGAAATTCGACCTAAATTCTGTTTGCCTATTTATAATTATTCAGGCTATCAGTGTGTTAAAGAGAGAGAAAATGTGGAAAAGAACTCACAACAAGAATGCGACACAGCTTCAGTGTTGCCTAAATGGTTAAACGGGAAAAAACTGGCTTAAAAACGGGGAAAATGAGATAGGACGGATTTTTATATGAAAAATATTAGTTTTCAAAGAGACAATCAAACATTTAATGAATTTTACTTTTGGTATCTTCCAATATTTTAATAAATTTTGGAATCAACGGAATCAGCCTTAAGGATACTCTACTTGAATTAATGAGGATTATCGTCAAATTCTAGCTCAAATGAATTTTGATTGCAATCTGAATTTTGATTTATTTTTTATGACAAAATATGGAAAAAGAAGAAGTAAAATAGAGTTTTAATGAGTCCGAATATAGTTTTATCATGTTCCATATGTTTAAATATTTATGAAAAATATGGAAAAAGAAGAAGTAAAATAGAGTTTTAATGAGTCCGAATATAGTGTTATCATGTTCCATATATTTAAATATTTATGAAAAATCACAATTGAATAGGTTTAAAAACAGACCAGGAATATTTTCAGTTGCAGTCAGGTAATATACACAATAGAGTGGGTCGGTATCAATAAAACAAATGAGAAAGTGTATGAAAAAAGGAGAAGTGCACGCCTTATTTTAAAGTTCAGCTTGAGGCAATTTAAACAAAAAAATTACTTTGGACCGCCGAAAAACCTTCAAAATGAACTTTGTCTATAACTTGCATTTTATGTGCGAACATTGGACACGATATAGAATTAAAATGGACTTAATTCGGACTACTTATACCTCTTTAACCCTTTATTGCGTGATTTTTATTTGCCATAAGCAAAAAATCATGACACTAAGTGGGTTTGTGTGTATTTTTTTCTCATTCATGGTTTGATGGAAATTTCCAGCACAATACAATGAAGGATTAAAGTTTTGGACTTCCAAAAAAATTAAGAAATTTTAGTTTGTAAGGAAAGAATTCGAGTTCAGATGGAGTAAATCGATGCAAAAGGGCTTACCATTCGAATATATCATCAAAAAATTAATTTTTTTTTAACAATTCATCATTTCCTGAGATAGGACGGACAGAGATAAATTGTATAAGTTAATGAAAAAATAGTACTTTGCTGTTTTTAAGTGTGAACAAAAAATGTTTTTTTGTTTTTGAAACTGTCTCGAGTAAGAACTTCATTAATTTTACGACAAAAACAATCAGAAAATATAAAGGTTCGATTCTATTTTTCTTTTATATAAATTTTAAAAAGGTGAAAATGTAAGACGTAAAACAGGAAAAATTTCTTAAAAATGAATGGAAAAATGCATGGAAAAAACGGGAATGATCTCTACCAAAGTCTGGCAACACTGCACAGCTCTGCTAGTCTCTGTGCGTCTCACTGTTACGCTCACATTTACTCTCTTTCTGTAGACTACAAAAGCGATGTACAACAGAACTGTGGCGATATTTATTTTAATGTTGTTTCTTATTGCCCCATTGGGAAAAAGGTTTTTTTATGAATTCTTAGATTTACTTTTCTTTATGCCATTCTATTCGAATAAAAATATTATTCTGCACACATAATTATAAATAACTTTCCATCGATATAAGTATTATGTAAGTGTTATAATGAAATTTGTATTTTGAGAAAGAATCAAATTTTGTGGTCTCTTTTTAAAAGAAATAATTGCAATATTAACAAAAAAGTAACGATAAAATTTGCATGAACTTTTTCAAGTTAACTGATAAAACTTAAATACAAAAAAAAAAATAAATTAAACCTATTCAAACATGACAGAGATATTGGCTGCCTTCTACAGAACATTAAATTTGCGACAGTTTTTGCTCTCTCTTGGCATTTGCTTCAAATACACGCTTAATAACTAACGACAATATAAAGAAAATTAAATAAAAAAACTTTTGGCTAGAGCTTCACCGTGATTCTTATTACATTTGAGAGAACATTTAATAAACTGTTAGAAACAACTAAAAACAACAGAAGAACCGTCAAAATTTGACTAAGATTTTGACATGGAAAGACAAACTTTTGAATTTAAAACGTCTATTTTTCCAAATTTGACAATTGATGAATGCACAAAACTACATTTATTGAGGAAATTTTTACTTGTGAAAAAAAAAACTCAAATTCGACCAACTCAAAATCTCTCTCCTAACCATATTATATTGTTCAAAGAGCGGGTTTTAAAAAAAGAATGTCATCAGATATATAATTTATATATATTTACTGCACATCTATGTCACAGTACCGTGGGAATGATATAAGTTTCATTTCCTTTTTGTTTTTATCCTCATCCAAATTTTCTCATTTCCTTTTTTATTTTTGCCAAACTTAAAGAAATGGCTCAGTGGAAAGAGATTTGACTCCAATGATGAAATCAGCTTACAAACATATACCTATTTTGAGGACCTCGACAAAATCTTTTTTTTGGTAGCGATAAAAAAATTTGAGAAATGTGAGAACACTCCGTATAGAGTTCAAAGGAGACTTATGTTGAAAAATAAAATGACTTTTTGTCAAAACAACCTGTGCTTCATTCTAAAAGTCACTAACTTATTGACCCGCTCTCATATGTTCTCTCTTAGGACACCTTTTATAATTTGTGACTGACACTAACATAGTTTTAATGTTTGAATCTTTATGTCTTACACTCCGTTTTGCATGAGTATCTTTTGTCAGAAATTTTTTAAGTACTTGAAACGTACTTTTTGTTCACTATTTAGGGTATACCTATAGACTTAAAAATTTATCGTATAAAAAATAAATAAATGCCGAAATATCAGCTACATGATACATAAAACGAATATTTTATTTGAGATTTTGTTACATCTTTAAGGGGCACCACCAGTGTGACCAGCTGCAAAAAATTTTTTGGTGATTTTATTTTTAAAGAAAACTACTGTGTGAAGAAATTAAATGTTTTAAAAATATATTTGTGAATATATAATAAATACATAATCAAATTTTTGATCACAAAATTGAAAATTCAGCGTTTATTCGTAATCCTTCAAGGCTCAAAAATAAAAAATAAAACCACTGCTAGAGTGATAGCGACTTTCACAGTGCCTGAAAAAAAAAAGTTTTTTAAAAATATTATTTCTGGCTTGCGTTTTTTAAAAAATATTATAAAAAACACACCTCAATACTTTGAAATATTTTTTTTTAAATATTTTTGTTATTTTATTTTCTTTATTAGAAAGACCCTAACTCGTTGTATTGATAACGGTCCGTATTTTAGCAATAAGACGAATAAAAATGTGTTGAAGTACCTAAATTGTTTCTGCATTGTCGGCATAACATCTGCTTTCATCAAGGAATCCATATTTTCTGTAGCATTTTTTAAAAACAAAGCAGCCAAAAGCACATCCTTTAGTATTATTGTAACCTGCAAATCTTATATATTTTAATAAAAACGTGTTATTTGCCCTACACAGCAGTCATTGCAGTTCTTTTAAGCAAAAAACATCAAGTTTGATCATCGCTTTCTCAATTGACAACCCTCCTCAACCCTTTTGTTGCTCAAACCGGAAATTAAACAAAACTGGAAAACTTTTTAGAATTTGTTGAATGAATAAAAAACCCTATTTAAGTTTGTTATATTAAGGGTCATAGTTTAATTAACACTGCAAGTTTTGTAATAAAATATGTTTCCGAGAAGGGATGAAAAACATTTAGTTTTTAAATTTTGTTTTTTATTTAACTCATGCACATTTACATAACTAAATAATGTTTGTAAATATATAAGATACGTTTCAACAAAAAAAAACAAACATATCCCTGACATAGTCAACGAACGTTATCCTTTAAAAGTATAGAAAAAAAACGTAAGCAACTATTTAAAATGTTGATTAGATGAGCTATATATAAGATACGTTTCAACAAAAAAAAACAAACATATCCCTGACATAGTCAACGAACGTTATCCTTTAAAAGTATAGAAAAAAAACGTAAGCAACTATTTAAAATGTTGATTAGATGAGCTGAGCTGTTGCAAACAAAACATATAAGAAGAGCAAAAACTATTGAGAGATGTATTAAGCATTAATTAAATCTTATTTTGTAGCAAACTTTTTTATATTTTCTTATCATTCTATTAAATTAATTAAGTCATTCGATAGCAAAATCCGCAGAAGAAGAAAAACAAAACAATTAGTAAAAGAAAAAAAAAAAAAACAAAACAAGAAAATAGAAACTGATAGATTTCAGCAAAGTAGAATGAATTAAAAATACATTAGAAAAAGACGCTCTTGCTTAGCACTGACAACACTTGTACCCACAGACCAAAAAACAAAGCATGCTGAGGAAAAAATTAACAGTAGCTGTCCTTGTTGCTGTTGTTGTTGTCGAATAACAACTTCATCAAGTTAAGTGGATGCAAAAAAAGAGTGATTTAAAAAGGTTTAAAAACGACCAACATAGAAAGAGAAGCACACATAAAAACACTAATAGTGCAAAATAATAAACAAAAGAAAATGATGAGATAAAAAACGCAACATTTCCGGAAAGCAACAATAGTTTTTCACTCCAGATACTTTAAAAACCCAAGTTAATCCTTTCACTTTCAATTTCAGCCCATTAACCTAAACTGCCTACTCACATTCACAACAGAAAATGAAACACACACACACACACACAAATACACAAACACAAACAAATCAGTTAAAAGTACGGCGAAGATTTCCACCCGTCCGTCTGTCCGTTTACAGGCTCAAGTGTTGCTCATATATCTCAACGCAACGGAACGCAACAAAGTGTTTGGCTGCAAAGAATGCAGAATTTAATAAAAAAGCAAACAAATTGAGGCAAAACGTGAAAAGAAAAGAAAACGAAAATAAAAGGGTTACATAAATTGAAGTTAAATAAAAAAAAAACTTCCACGCAGAAAAAGAACATTGCTTAAGTCGAAGCGGAAAAGCGCAAAATTGCCTAACAATACACATAAAGCAACACATACAAACAATGCCGGATAAATAAGAAGAAAGAAAAAAACATGGAAAAACGGAACAATTGCATGGTTTACGTGTAACGTTTAACGCTGAGGTATTTAATTTGTGTCAACAGAACAAAAAAAAAAAAAAATTCAACAACTCAAGATGGTCGGTATAAAGCTGTCAGCTGCAACGTAGAACTGCATGCAAAAGATTTTGAAAAGAAATAAAACAAGTATTGAGCAAAATAACATTAAAAAAAAAACACACAACTGGTCACCTTAATGCATACAGAAGCTTCAACGCTGATGAAAATGCCGCACAGTATAAGATTTTGCCAATGTAAGCTGCGAAAAAAAGAATATGAAAAATGAATATGAATATGAATATGAATATGAATATGAATATGAATATGAATATGAATATGAATATGAATATGAATATGAATATGAATATGAATATGAATATGAATATGAATATGAATATGAATATGAATATGAATATGAATATGAATATGAATATGAATATGAATATGAATATGAATATGAATATGAATATGAATATGAATATGAATATGAATATGAATATGAATATGAATATGAATATGAATATGAATATGAATATGAATATGAATATGAATATGAATATGAATATGAATATGAATATGAATATGAATATGAATATGAATATGAATATGAATATGAATATGAATATGAATATGAATATGAATATGAATATGAATATGAATATGAATATGAATATGAATATGAATATGAATATGAATATGAATATGAATATGAATATGAATATGAATATGAATATGAATATGAATATGAATATGAATATGAATATGAATATGAATATGAATATGAATATGAATATGAATATGAATATGAATATGAATATGAATATGAATATGAATATGAATATGAATATGAATATGAATATGAATATGAATATGAATATGAATATGAATATGAATATGAATATGAATATGAATATGAATATGAATATGAATATGAATATGAATATGAATATGAATATGAATATGAATATGAATATGAATATGAATATGAATATGAATATGAATATGAATATGAATATGAATATGAATATGAATATGAATATGAATATGAATATGAATATGAATATGAATATGAATATGAATATGAATATGAATATGAATATGAATATGAATATGAATATGAATATGAATATGAATATGAATATGAATATGAATATGAATATGAATATGAATATGAATATGAATATGAATATGAATATGAATATGAATATGAATATGAATATGAATATGAATATGAATATGAATATGAATATGAATATGAATATGAATATGAATATGAATATGAATATGAATATGAATATGAATATGAATATGAATATGAATATGAATATGAATATGAATATGAATATGAATATGAATATGAATATGAATATGAATATGAATATGAATATGAATATGAATATGAATATGAATATGAATATGAATATGAATATGAATATGAATATGAATATGAATATGAATATGAATATGAATATGAATATGAATATGAATATGAATATGAATATGAATATGAATATGAATATGAATATGAATATGAATATGAATATGAATATGAATATGAATATGAATATGAATATGAATATGAATATGAATATGAATATGAATATGAATATGAATATGAATATGAATATGAATATGAATATGAATATGAATATGAATATGAATATGAATATGAATATGAATATGAATATGAATATGAATATGAATATGAATATGAATATGAATATGAATATGAATATGAATATGAATATGAATATGAATATGAATATGAATATGAATATGAATATGAATATGAATATGAATATGAATATGAATATGAATATGAATATGAATATGAATATGAATATGAATATGAATATGAATATGAATATGAATATGAATATGAATATGAATATGAATATGAATATGAATATGAATATGAATATGAATATGAATATGAATATGAATATGAATATGAATATGAATATGAATATGAATATGAATATGAATATGAATATGAATATGAATATGAATATGAATATGAATATGAATATGAATATGAATATGAATATGAATATGAATATGAATATGAATATGAATATGAATATGAATATGAATATGAATATGAATATGAATATGAATATGAATATGAATATGAATATGAATATGAATATGAATATGAATATGAATATGAATATGAATATGAATATGAATATGAATATGAATATGAATATGAATATGAATATGAATATGAATATGAATATGAATATGAATATGAATATGAATATGAATATGAATATGAATATGAATATGAATATGAATATGAATATGAATATGAATATGAATATGAATATGAATATGAATATGAATATGAATATGAATATGAATATGAATATGAATATGAATATGAATATGAATATGAATATGAATATGAATATGAATATGAATATGAATATGAATATGAATATGAATATGAATATGAATATGAATATGAATATGAATATGAATATGAATATGAATATGAATATGAATATGAATATGAATATGAATATGAATATGAATATGAATATGAATATGAATATGAATATGAATATGAATATGAATATGAATATGAATATGAATATGAATATGAATATGAATATGAATATGAATATGAATATGAATATGAATATGAATATGAATATGAATATGAATATGAATATGAATATGAATATGAATATGAATATGAATATGAATATGAATATGAATATGAATATGAATATGAATATGAATATGAATATGAATATGAATATGAATATGAATATGAATATGAATATGAATATGAATATGAATATGAATATGAATATGAATATGAATATGAATATGAATATGAATATGAATATGAATATGAATATGAATATGAATATGAATATGAATATGAATATGAATATGAATATGAATATGAATATGAATATGAATATGAATATGAATATGAATATGAATATGAATATGAATATGAATATGAATATGAATATGAATATGAATATGAATATGAATATGAATATGAATATGAATATGAATATGAATATGAATATGAATATGAATATGAATATGAATATGAATATGAATATGAATATGAATATGAATATGAATATGAATATGAATATGAATATGAATATGAATATGAATATGAATATGAATATGAATATGAATATGAATATGAATATGAATATGAATATGAATATGAATATGAATATGAATATGAATATGAATATGAATATGAATATGAATATGAATATGAATATGAATATGAATATGAATATGAATATGAATATGAATATGAATATGAATATGAATATGAATATGAATATGAATATGAATATGAATATGAATATGAATATGAATATGAATATGAATATGAATATGAATATGAATATGAATATGAATATGAATATGAATATGAATATGAATATGAATATGAATATGAATATGAATATGAATATGAATATGAATATGAATATGAATATGAATATGAATATGAATATGAATATGAATATGAATATGAATATGAATATGAATATGAATATGAATATGAATATGAATATGAATATGAATATGAATATGAATATGAATATGAATATGAATATGAATATGAATATGAATATGAATATGAATATGAATATGAATATGAATATGAATATGAATATGAATATGAATATGAATATGAATATGAATATGAATATGAATATGAATATGAATATGAATATGAATATGAATATGAATATGAATATGAATATGAATATGAATATGAATATGAATATGAATATGAATATGAATATGAATATGAATATGAATATGAATATGAATATGAATATGAATATGAATATGAATATGAATATGAATATGAATATGAATATGAATATGAATATGAATATGAATATGAATATGAATATGAATATGAATATGAATATGAATATGAATATGAATATGAATATGAATATGAATATGAATATGAATATGAATATGAATATGAATATGAATATGAATATGAATATGAATATGAATATGAATATGAATATGAATATGAATATGAATATGAATATGAATATGAATATGAATATGAATATGAATATGAATATGAATATGAATATGAATATGAATATGAATATGAATATGAATATGAATATGAATATGAATATGAATATGAATATGAATATGAATATGAATATGAATATGAATATGAATATGAATATGAATATGAATATGAATATGAATATGAATATGAATATGAATATGAATATGAATATGAATATGAATATGAATATGAATATGAATATGAATATGAATATGAATATGAATATGAATATGAATATGAATATGAATATGAATATGAATATGAATATGAATATGAATATGAATATGAATATGAATATGAATATGAATATGAATATGAATATGAATATGAATATGAATATGAATATGAATATGAATATGAATATGAATATGAATATGAATATGAATATGAATATGAATATGAATATGAATATGAATATGAATATGAATATGAATATGAATATGAATATGAATATGAATATGAATATGAATATGAATATGAATATGAATATGAATATGAATATGAATATGAATATGAATATGAATATGAATATGAATATGAATATGAATATGAATATGAATATGAATATGAATATGAATATGAATATGAATATGAATATGAATATGAATATGAATATGAATATGAATATGAATATGAATATGAATATGAATATGAATATGAATATGAATATGAATATGAATATGAATATGAATATGAATATGAATATGAATATGAATATGAATATGAATATGAATATGAATATGAATATGAATATGAATATGAATATGAATATGAATATGAATATGAATATGAATATGAATATGAATATGAATATGAATATGAATATGAATATGAATATGAATATGAATATGAATATGAATATGAATATGAATATGAATATGAATATGAATATGAATATGAATATGAATATGAATATGAATATGAATATGAATATGAATATGAATATGAATATGAATATGAATATGAATATGAATATGAATATGAATATGAATATGAATATGAATATGAATATGAATATGAATATGAATATGAATATGAATATGAATATGAATATGAATATGAATATGAATATGAATATGAATATGAATATGAATATGAATATGAATATGAATATGAATATGAATATGAATATGAATATGAATATGAATATGAATATGAATATGAATATGAATATGAATATGAATATGAATATGAATATGAATATGAATATGAATATGAATATGAATATGAATATGAATATGAATATGAATATGAATATGAATATGAATATGAATATGAATATGAATATGAATATGAATATGAATATGAATATGAATATGAATATGAATATGAATATGAATATGAATATGAATATGAATATGAATATGAATATGAATATGAATATGAATATGAATATGAATATGAATATGAATATGAATATGAATATGAATATGAATATGAATATGAATATGAATATGAATATGAATATGAATATGAATATGAATATGAATATGAATATGAATATGAATATGAATATGAATATGAATATGAATATGAATATGAATATGAATATGAATATGAATATGAATATGAATATGAATATGAATATGAATATGAATATGAATATGAATATGAATATGAATATGAATATGAATATGAATATGAATATGAATATGAATATGAATATGAATATGAATATGAATATGAATATGAATATGAATATGAATATGAATATGAATATGAATATGAATATGAATATGAATATGAATATGAATATGAATATGAATATGAATATGAATATGAATATGAATATGAATATGAATATGAATATGAATATGAATATGAATATGAATATGAATATGAATATGAATATGAATATGAATATGAATATGAATATGAATATGAATATGAATATGAATATGAATATGAATATGAATATGAATATGAATATGAATATGAATATGAATATGAATATGAATATGAATATGAATATGAATATGAATATGAATATGAATATGAATATGAATATGAATATGAATATGAATATGAATATGAATATGAATATGAATATGAATATGAATATGAATATGAATATGAATATGAATATGAATATGAATATGAATATGAATATGAATATGAATATGAATATGAATATGAATATGAATATGAATATGAATATGAATATGAATATGAATATGAATATGAATATGAATATGAATATGAATATGAATATGAATATGAATATGAATATGAATATGAATATGAATATGAATATGAATATGAATATGAATATGAATATGAATATGAATATGAATATGAATATGAATATGAATATGAATATGAATATGAATATGAATATGAATATGAATATGAATATGAATATGAATATGAATATGAATATGAATATGAATATGAATATGAATATGAATATGAATATGAATATGAATATGAATATGAATATGAATATGAATATGAATATGAATATGAATATGAATATGAATATGAATATGAATATGAATATGAATATGAATATGAATATGAATATGAATATGAATATGAATATGAATATGAATATGAATATGAATATGAATATGAATATGAATATGAATATGAATATGAATATGAATATGAATATGAATATGAATATGAATATGAATATGAATATGAATATGAATATGAATATGAATATGAATATGAATATGAATATGAATATGAATATGAATATGAATATGAATATGAATATGAATATGAATATGAATATGAATATGAATATGAATATGAATATGAATATGAATATGAATATGAATATGAATATGAATATGAATATGAATATGAATATGAATATGAATATGAATATGAATATGAATATGAATATGAATATGAATATGAATATGAATATGAATATGAATATGAATATGAATATGAATATGAATATGAATATGAATATGAATATGAATATGAATATGAATATGAATATGAATATGAATATGAATATGAATATGAATATGAATATGAATATGAATATGAATATGAATATGAATATGAATATGAATATGAATATGAATATGAATATGAATATGAATATGAATATGAATATGAATATGAATATGAATATGAATATGAATATGAATATGAATATGAATATGAATATGAATATGAATATGAATATGAATATGAATATGAATATGAATATGAATATGAATATGAATATGAATATGAATATGAATATGAATATGAATATGAATATGAATATGAATATGAATATGAATATGAATATGAATATGAATATGAATATGAATATGAATATGAATATGAATATGAATATGAATATGAATATGAATATGAATATGAATATGAATATGAATATGAATATGAATATGAATATGAATATGAATATGAATATGAATATGAATATGAATATGAATATGAATATGAATATGAATATGAATATGAATATGAATATGAATATGAATATGAATATGAATATGAATATGAATATGAATATGAATATGAATATGAATATGAATATGAATATGAATATGAATATGAATATGAATATGAATATGAATATGAATATGAATATGAATATGAATATGAATATGAATATGAATATGAATATGAATATGAATATGAATATGAATATGAATATGAATATGAATATGAATATGAATATGAATATGAATATGAATATGAATATGAATATGAATATGAATATGAATATGAATATGAATATGAATATGAATATGAATATGAATATGAATATGAATATGAATATGAATATGAATATGAATATGAATATGAATATGAATATGAATATGAATATGAATATGAATATGAATATGAATATGAATATGAATATGAATATGAATATGAATATGAATATGAATATGAATATGAATATGAATATGAATATGAATATGAATATGAATATGAATATGAATATGAATATGAATATGAATATGAATATGAATATGAATATGAATATGAATATGAATATGAATATGAATATGAATATGAATATGAATATGAATATGAATATGAATATGAATATGAATATGAATATGAATATGAATATGAATATGAATATGAATATGAATATGAATATGAATATGAATATGAATATGAATATGAATATGAATATGAATATGAATATGAATATGAATATGAATATGAATATGAATATGAATATGAATATGAATATGAATATGAATATGAATATGAATATGAATATGAATATGAATATGAATATGAATATGAATATGAATATGAATATGAATATGAATATGAATATGAATATGAATATGAATATGAATATGAATATGAATATGAATATGAATATGAATATGAATATGAATATGAATATGAATATGAATATGAATATGAATATGAATATGAATATGAATATGAATATGAATATGAATATGAATATGAATATGAATATGAATATGAATATGAATATGAATATGAATATGAATATGAATATGAATATGAATATGAATATGAATATGAATATGAATATGAATATGAATATGAATATGAATATGAATATGAATATGAATATGAATATGAATATGAATATGAATATGAATATAAATATGAATATGAATATGAATATGAATATGAATATGAATATGAAGAAATCGTTGTTGATACTTTTGATTTGGCAAAATCATACACTGTGCGGCAACGAAAAAAAAAATGTTGAAGACGCCCGAAAGCATGCTATTTTATTTGTCTTTGTTTTGTTTTTGCTGCTTATGTTGTTGTTTTTGTTTTTGCTGTTGTTGTTGTAGCGGGTGCTCTTATACTACAAGCACAGATTTTGAAAAGAAATTGAAAGTACCGTCGTTATTTTTTGTTGTTGTTGTTGTTTTTGCTTCTGCTGTGACTGAATGAAAATGAAGCGCACTGCGTCACAATAACACACAGAGGGTAAAAGTTAAGAACATAAAGAAGTACGCACTACTACCAACAAGCAAAAGAAGAAAAAAAAAAACAACAAAAACAATAATAAAAAGAAAAAAATACAAAGTCTGAGCTGTAAAAAAGGACTCAATACAAGCGCAGTCACACAAACACATTTCTGTAAGCGCAGCATCAAAATAAAAAAAGAACAAAACAGAAAAAATTGAGTATGAGTTAGGATAACATTTTAAAGCAAAGAGCCCATCCGGTGCGCCTGAAGCATGCTGCGTAAGTACTGTTAGGAAACCATTATGGTGGTGGTGGTGGTAGGTAGAGAGAAAGGGTGGCAGGAAGCGGTGAGTATTGTTGTTGATTCAGATAGGCAAGATTGGAACAGGAGTTGGTTGGTGTTCACAAAAGCATGTACAACGCCAGCTGGCTGTCATGTTGGTGGAAAACGAGCCAAACTGTTTGAATGAAGTGTCAAAATGGTGCAGAGTGTGATATAACAACAACACGAATAAAAGCAACAACAACAGTGTTAAGAGAAACAAAAGCAACAACACAAGTCATTATAAACGCATTGCAGCGGAAGTGGGTGACAGCACACACACACATACAAAGAGACACGCTTGTAATTCTACTCATTCTAGTGACATATTTTTAAAAAAAGCTTAAGTGGTAGCTTTTGAAAATTTTAGCATTTTAAGCGCGCATTTGTCGTCATTTTGGTGGTAATTGAAGTAAAGACAAACATGCAAACGCACGCAAAAACACACATACACATAAACAAACAAAAATAAAAACAACCATTCATACAACTGCATGTTTAGCTTATGTCACCCATTCACACGCAACCAACCACACACTGACGACTCACACCCTGCTCCATTTAAGTGCCTATAAATTAAATATCCTTTTTCGGTTGCCATCAAATGGAAATCATTGCAAATGCAAATAAGTTGAAATTCACTGCAGCACTTTGACTAAAATATCTGCTTCATTGCATCAACCTAACGCCCAGTCAACCATTCCATTGTCTCCATACATCACTTCTTAGCACTAGCAATTCACATTTTAAGTAACCTATGTATGAGCAAACAAAAAGCATAAAAAAATCATAAAAAAGATTTGCCTTAAAGTGTTAGTGTTTGCAAAAAAAAAAAAGAAATAAAAATAAAACACAAAAAAAAATGCTAGCGCCAATTTGTTAGCCTTCAGCTAGCCGCTGTCGGCTGGCTTGTTTTTCTGTAGATAAGCTGCCGGAAGTGCGTGTCTGCGTGTCTATACTTAGCGTGTGAATGTACCTATGTGTATGTATGTATGTGTGTGCGTGATGGTGTTTGTGCTTTGTGTGGGTTCGTGCGGCAACAACGATTTAGCTGCGTAAGCATGTGTGCTAATAATCATAGCTATTTACTGTCAATGATGGATTACTTCGCCACGCGTGAATCATTTCAACATATACATATACATCTCATATCTTGCACATAACTACATGTTTATATACACAACTGTGGGTGAAGGAAAAACAACTTTGAAAAGTCCACGCCTTAATTGAAAGCTTACCTGCAGAGTAACTAAGTAGCAAATATTTTATATTTTTTTGTTGGTTGTTGGGGCATCCCCAGAAAAACATTCAAAATGTTTTTTTATCTAAGATGTTCGGTGTGTGCTCGTTGTGTGTCTTTAACAAGGATCGTGTATTACATGCTTTTTTGTCATTTTTTTAAGTTGCTTCAAATGTGTAGAAATCCAAAAAATTTGTATACGCTTAAGTAATGCATAAGCATAATGAACAGAGTTGCCAGCTTGATGTTTAATGCGTTATTTTGACGTGTATTTTACATATTTAAGAAAATTTTAAGAAAGAGGTCATATGTAAAAAGCCAATGAAGCAAAATGAAATCAGCCCAATTATGAAACATTTTCTCCCGGGAGTTGTAAATGGGAGTTTCCGGTTTTGAACTTTTCCTTTAAAAGTTCACTATCAGCTTCAAAATTTGCCTAGACATTTTTTTTATTGCTGTAAGTATAACAAAATGGTTTTAACAAGTTTTTGTCATTTGTGAGCAGTGATGCCACTCGCTATGATTTTGCTGATCTCTTTTATAATTTATATAAATGTTCCGTCAAAAGATTACATTTTAAGATATGTCTAAATTTATGAATGCAAATGTGTTGTTTCCAAACAATTAGCTACACCAGGGAACAAATGTTTGTATATCAAACAAATAATGTTGAGGCAAAAAAGCGAGCAAAAACTTCACAGGGATTTCTTAAAAAAATTCGATTGCTGTATTATGGACGATGAAACATATGAACTTGGTGACTTTTTGCAGCTTCCAGGTGTCAATTATTATGTTGCCAATCAAAGAGGAAATGTCCAGTCATAATTAAGAACCCAAAAAAATCAAAGTTTCCGAATAAGTTTTTGATATGGTAGGCCATTTGTAACTGTGGAAGACGAAGCAGTCCAGTTGTTTCAACTGGGACGATTAACACCGAAATTTATATTCAGGAGTGCCTATAAAAACGCTTTTTACTATTCATAAGGCATCATGAGGTCTCTAAATTTTTTTTGGCCTGATTTGACTTCATGCCATTACAGCAAATCTGCTATAGAATGGTATGAAAGGAAAAATGTTACATTTGTACCCAGTTATGCAAATCCACCAAACTGCCTGGAGCTCAGACACATCGAAGGATGTTGGGCTCTGGCAAAAAGTATAATGAAGAACACTTAACAGGTTGCTGAAAACATCAAAATCTTTTCAAGTAAATGGTCAGTGGCAAGTTAGCAAGTCTCTGAAGATAGAATCTATATAATTAATAGGCTAAGGTTTTTTGTGACTTCAACTCCTCCCAGACCAATGGACCGATTTTATCAATTCAGATGTAATTAAATCAGGTTTAGGCTGTGTATGTGCAAACCACTTTTAAAAATTGTGATTTCACTTCAGGGGGTTCCCAACCTTTTAAAATAGTAATACAATTTTTGTACAAAAATTCGCTTTTAAATCTATTTGAAATTTAGTTTGAGAAGAGCTTATAAATTGATCGAATTTGAATTTTTTTCAAAACTAAAAATTTTTAACCAAAATTATCTTTTATGCATTCCTCAAATGTCAATTGTCCGAAAAATTAAGTTCAAAAATCAAAAATTTCACTTTCCGAGCAAACAGCACAGTCAAATTTTAACGGTTTTCAAATTTTTTTTTGTTTTTCTAAATTTTTGTTTAATTTTCTTTGAAATGTGTTGGTAATAACGGTAATTATTTTTCCAAATGTATTTTTAATGAATTTTCTTAATATTGTCTTTAGTTGTTTAACGTTTTTTTTTATCAAACGCCAAGACAGAGAAAAAAACTCTGTGAAATTTAATGTCCTTTATTTGGCAGCGAATATCTCTGCCACTTTTCACAAAATTTCATTTATTTCTTTTTTGTATTTAATTGCAATTAATTGACTTTAAAATAATAACAAAGTTTTTACCGTTACTTCATTATTTATATTCTAATCATTGCCTTTAAAAAGAGTTCAATAAAATCAATTTTTTCTCAAAAAATGGGTTAAAAATTGATTTTGTTGTAAAAATAAAAAAATTTAAAATTTGCATTTTTGTTTTCTTTCATTGTATGTAGTTTATTTAAGACGAATTTGTTTTTGTTTGACAGAAAAATTAATAAATACTATGTGTCATCGAAAAAACAAGGCTACCCTCTATGATTTTTTGCTCTAAATTTTATTTTTAAATGTTGTTCTTATATTTTTTAAATCTTCAAAAGCGGTTTTCAAAAAATAATATTTGTTTGATTTTTTTTTGGCGTTTTTGCATTGAAATGTGTTTTAAATCGCTGTAGTAGGTGTTCTGTAAGTGTTTTTTTTATTAATTTCTTAATTATATCTTAGTACTATTTTGCGTCTTAAATCTATTTTTTACTTCGTTTTTATTAAAATTAGTTATGTTTTATAGCTTAAAAAGTTAAGCTCCCATGGTCTCGAATAGTAATAATGTTTGTCTCAGTAGTAATATTAGTGTAAGTCCGTATTCGTATTTTGACAGTTACATTTAAAAATTTAGTGTCAGATCAAACGTTTTAAGCCAAAGCATTCAGATAATGATACAGCTAATGCTAGTGCCATTAAAGTGCTCAATTTCATTAAAAAAATTTGTTAAAAAGGGTTCAACGTTTAAATCTTGATTGTAGTAAAGACCAAAAATAAATATGCAGGCATGCAGAATTAACTTAATATTTCGAAACAAATCGATTTTCTTATTAATAATAATATCGATAATGCTACAAGGTCACGAGTCTCTTTAAAAATAGCAGCAAAATATAAAATGATTCCATCAAACTGCTATGATTTAAGCACGTTATCAAACTGACTTCAATCAAATGCATTAAAGACGACAGCAATGACGACAACGATGAGAAATTTGAAACGGAATTTAACATAAAGTGTTTGTGTGCGTGAGCGTTTGGTATTGTTGTGAGTTTGTCTTTGTGTGTAGGTAGCTTGTATTGCCAGCTAACTGATTGCTAAAATTATAATTTATTCAACAGCAAAAGCAACAAACACGCAGCAATTTAAATAAGTGTGGCAAACATAACAGCGCCATTTATACAATAAAAACAACAGCAGCAACAACAACAACAACAACAACAATAACAACACAACAGTAATAGCCATCAATGGACTCTTACATCCAGCGGCAACCTTTGTATTAATTTGCATATTGCAGATAGACAAATACCAATGTAACTGATAACAATGACAACAAAAACAACAACAAACATAACAACAACAGCGGCAGCACTAACAGCAGCAACATTGGTAACAACATATAAAGGCAACAACAAAGCAACGAAACAACAGACTTGTTCTGAGCATGTAACTGATTTTATCGCACTGCAATAATAAAACCTGTAAAAAAAAAAACAAAAAAAGCAAAAAAAGCAAAAAAATATAAAAAACAACCGTTACGATTGAGTCTTCACATTAAGCTGTGTACTTATACTGTGCATAATAATAGAGCTACGCGTTTTCCTCACGCAACCTAACGCGCTTTATTCTCTCCCTATATTGCCATTTTTTGTCATATAGGCATCCTCTGCTCTTCATTCTCCTTTACCGCACTCATGCTCTGCACATGTTGTTTTTATTTTATTTTAACCTTTTTGGATTAACTTGTAAAAAAACAATAGCTATCTTCCTCTTTTTTTTTGTTTTGTTTGTTTACGTACCACCTGAGTGCGATTTTTTCCTCAACCATGACCATGCCTTTCAATCCTCCACACAGCATCACCATCTTTTTCAATTTTGGCCTAAATCTTATTTTGACCCCACCTGCCTGTTTGCCTTTAAGCCTTTAGCCTAGGTCTCCCCGCGGTTCCCAGCTGGTCCACGACCACGTTTTGTATTTAGCTGCAGCAGAAACAGAAGCCGCAGCAGCAAAACCAACGTCGTCGAGTTTAAGTCATGCAAAAGCCGCTGAAATCCTCTTTGGACTGAATCTAATTGTGCGTCGTTGAGTTTAATGCGGTTTTAGTAGCCTGTAATGCTGATATAAATGCAACAACAAAACAAACAAAAAAAAAGCAGAAGAATAACAGCCATTTTAGCTGCGGCAGCAACAGCTAAAGCTGCCAACAACAACAATGAAAAAAAAAACAAAAAATAAAAAATGAGCCATAACTAGAACATCAGGGATGCCCAACTTAGCAGCGATTTCTTAATGAGTTGGAACGCAGATTTGTTGTGTTTCTGCTACTGCTATTGTTGTTGTTGTTGTTTCTGTTGCTGTTGTTGTTGATGTTATTGCTGCTACAGCCATAATTTTGAGCTTCAATTTCTTTTTCATTTAATGCATAAGAAGTCGTTTTGTGAATTCATTCTACTTTATGGCTTCTCTTTTTTTAAATTAAATCATTTTTGTTTTTTTTTCTTCAACAATTGCCACAAAGATAATGCAACACACTCGCAGAGAAAAGTTGTTCGACAACACTTATGTTTGTTTAATAATACGTAAATGAAGTTCGAATTAGATTTTCATAATTTATAAGCTGGTATCCGGCGCGTTGCTGTCGTCCTTGTCCAATATCTGTCCAGTTTGCCAATAGAAGGCCATCAGCAAATAGTAATACCACTCTGAGTTTCAATATTCTGTGACCATTATTTCCATTTTAGTCCATTATTTAGGATATCCATTTAGGATATTATTTAGGATATCACCAAATAGTTACTCCAAACCGAGTTTCTTTATAACGTGGCTATTATTTCCAAAGCGATGCAATTAAAAAGAAAATGTGTCTTATATAGGCGGATCCACACCCATTGTACAATGCCCGTTCCGGTAGCAACATACCATAAAATAGTAACTTTATTCTGAGTTGAAATGTCTTGTGATTTTTACTTCTATAGGTATTCTGTGTCGAAAATTTTAATTGTATAGGTGAAGCCACTTCCCGTTTTCCAATGCCCGTGTCTGTTTTATAATCGAAATATCAGGCCCATCAGTAACTTCATACTAAGATTCAATGTTATACGACATATAGTTCCTAATCTATGCGATTTCAAAAAATTGAATTTTATGGGCGGTACCATGACACCCTTTCCAAAGATCGTTCAAATTTGATAGTCGAAGTTCAAGACTAATAGTAAGTTCGCACTGAGTTTCATTGATGTGTGTTTTATAGACGAAAGTTATGTTGTTGTTCTTGAAAAAGTGCCACGCCCTCGCGAGTAGCAGGGTGAAAAATACTTTAAGACCTATTCTCACACCTAACAAATATACAAAAAAAAAATTTCCTTAAAACCGGTCCAGCCGTTTCGAAGGAGTTCAAACACTAACGACAAAACACTTATATATTAGATTTTGACAAAAAATAAAATTTTTTAAGATTTGAACTTCATAGTTTACAGATAGGGTCAGTCCGCCGAGATTGATCACAAAATAGCAAATTCGTTCGCTTGACTACTTTAAAAAAATTTTCTTTTTTTACCATAAATTTCGTTATGTTCAGCACCTTAGAACTGCTTTAAAAACAGTTTTTTGTTGTATTTACAAAATGGCGGCCATGTTTGTCATGCAACCACGAGCGATTTTCGTATCTTATAGAGTTTGCGGTAATGATCATATCTCAGCTCCTATTAAACATACAGTAATAAATGAAAAAACATAATATTAATTATACCTTAGGCTATTATCTTGCATATCAGAAAAATTAATTCGGATAAAGAAAGAAGCTAAAGAAAGAGAAAGAAGCTAGTGGCAGACCTTTTTTTTTAGTATTAGATACGTCTTAGTAAGAACTTAAAACATAAATTTTTTAAAGTGACTAGATCATAAACTTTTTGAGTTACATCGCTTTGAAAAATAAGAAATCTCAAATTTGCCCCAACTTTGGCGTCAAGTATCTCCAATGGGCACGGGTGAAAAAATTTGAAATTAATTCTAAATAAACTACGTATTAACCTATTTATTCCCAAGTCATTTTTTTAAACCAAAAATATAAATGTTTTTTCATTTTTTTTTATTAATAACGATTAAAGCAATACAAAATAATAGAAAAAAAAAATTTAAATAAAAATATAAAAACGCGATCGCAAATTACCGTTTTCCATTTTTTTCCATAGAAGTAGCAACAAGTACGTAAGCAATGTGTCAAAGAATACGTACAAACAGAAGTTCAACGGATAAATGCACAAACAGTTAAACACCAGTGCAAATACCTAAAATATTGTTCTGTACCCAAGCGAGTACAGTGGGAGTAAATGGGTTAAGAGGATTCTGATGATATAAGAATGAAAGTGATTTTTATGGTTCATTAAAAAGATATAGCATTTTTAAATTCATACATCTTTTTACATGAGGTATGAGTAGGGTTGCCAACTCTGGAAAGTACAAAATCGGGACGGAGCCATCAAAAATGCGGGACTTGGCTCAAAAATGCGGTACAACATTAGAAGCAATTTTTTATTTTATTAAATATTTCCTTTTATTCTTTGAGGAATAAAGGGTATCAATGATGCCCTTACTCCATCGCATTGGTTCCTTGATATTGTTTAGATCTCTTTCCAACTCTTGCCCAATTCATGAAAAAACCAATAAATAAATCCAAAACGTTTTGATAAAAAAAATGTATGAAAAATAAATGATAAATTAAAGTTGATAAAAAAATTAAACAGTTTTTGTAAACTGCGTTTCATGTCGAATTGGAAATTTATATACAAACAATCTTAAGTTCTCAAATGCGGGACAAAAAGCGTCCCGCAAGGGGTCGTCGCGGGACAGTAAAAAATTAGCTGAAATGCGGGACATCCCGCGAAATCCGGGACAGTTGGGAACCCTAGGTATGAGTGTTAAGGTGGGTCAACCCATATGGGGAAAAAAAGCTTGCATTTCCGGCCCCTAATATGAAAGCTAATGTTGAGAGGATTTCAGAACAATAACAAATTTTTTTTTGTGAGCCCAAAATCTGCCCCAAATGGTCCTTTTTGGTATAACTTCACCAGTTTTTGCCCGATCGTAAAAATAATATAGGTCTCAAGGTTTCAATTAGTACAATAGCCCGTTTTGATAAAATTTTTTTCTTGAAATCCATCTTTGTTCAAATATTTAAATTTTTCGTCGTATTTCCTCACCAACCCCAAAACTTTAAATTTTTTTTTTTTTTTTTAACAAAAGTTCATAAAAAATCATTGAACTTTTGTTAAGCATCTATTAAATTTCATTCGTAGGAAAAAAGTAACAGCGAATCAAAATTTTAGTGAAGTTCGTCTTCGCTTTTGGACTTAAGATTTATCGTCGTTTGGCCTCATAACCCTTCGAAATGACTTCGTTCAACTTCGGTTTTATTCGTTAGTATTCGGTACATCTTCATCTTCAATTGGGTTCATTCTAAGGTGCTCAAACATAACGAAATTTATGGTAAAA
This sequence comes from Tetanocera ferruginea, assembly GCA_958299015.1. Taxonomy (NCBI): domain Eukaryota; kingdom Metazoa; phylum Arthropoda; class Insecta; order Diptera; family Sciomyzidae; genus Tetanocera; species Tetanocera ferruginea. The sequence goes on from OY282644.1 coordinate 128,367,547, forward strand.
AATAGAAAATTTTTTCTTTTTTTTTTCTTTTTATCGGTCTGACCCGTTAGACAAAAAAATTATCGATACAATTTAACCGCTAAGAACCGAAATTGTGTAAAATTAAAAGAACTATTCAACGAAGAAAATAAAATTGACTAGCTCAATAGAAAAAAAATCGATAGCTTATCGATACTTTATCTTTAAAATAAACAAGTAAAGAAAGTCTTAAGTCGGTCTAGGCCGACTATGAAATACCCTAAACCCACTTTTCAAAAACAAAAAATTTTTGTAAATTTTATTGTAAATGGGCGTATCCGTAGGCGGATGAAGCCTATATTTTGTATGCATTTAAATGTTGATGAAAAATTTACACATACCAAGATTTATTCCTGTAGCTCACAGTTACTGCCTTTATTGTGCTTTCGCTATGGGAGGTGGGCGAGTTTATGGACGGATTACTCCCAATTTTTGAACACACCTTAGTTTTGGTATAAAATACATACATACTAAATTTAATTTCTCTGTGACAAACAAAACCTTATTTATTGAGTTTTAAACTTTTTGGGTTGTATGGGAGGTAGGCGTATCCGTAGGCGGATTACGTCCATTTTCCAAAACCATCTTTGTTTTGTTATAAAAAACATATGTGCCAAATTTTAGCTCTGTACGTTAAACAGAGGCTTATTTTTTGCGTTTTCAATTTTTGGGTTGTATGGGAGGTGGGCGTGTCCGTAGGTGGATGATACCCATTTTTCAAAGACATCTTTGTGTTTGTATTAAACACATACACACGAAATTTGATTGTTGTAGGCTAATTATGAGCTGAGTTATGCAGTTTTAAATTTTCATGTTGTATGGGAGGTAGGCGTGTCCGTGGGCGGATGACGTCCATTTTTCAAAACCATCTTTGGCTTGTCATAAAAAATATACGTGCCAAATTTTAGCTCTGTAGGTTAAACAGAGACTTATTTATAGCTTTTTCAATTTTTGGGTTGTATGGGCGCTGGGCGTGTCCGTGTGCGGATGACGTTCAGTTTTCGAAGACATCTTTATGTTTGTATAAAACACATACACACGAAATTTTATTGTTGTAGGCTAATTATGAGCTGAGCTATGCAGTTTTAAATTTTCACGTTGTATGGGAGGTAGGCGTGTCCGTGAGCGCATGATGTCCATTTTTCAAAACCATCTTTGTTTTGTCATATAAAACATATGTGCCAAATTTTAGCTCTTTAGGTTAAACACAGGCTTATTTATTGCGTTTTCAATTTTTGGGTTGTATGGGAGGTGGGTGTATCCGTGAGCGGATGACGTTTATTTTTTGAAGACATCTTTGTGTTGATATAAAACACATACACACGAAATTTTATTGTTGTAGGCTTATTATGAGCTGAGTTATGCAGTTTTAAATTTTTGCGTTGTATGGGAGGTAGGCGTGTCCGTGGGCGAATTCCAAAAATATTCAATAGTGCAGATTCTTGGGTATATGTGACCATGTGTACCAAGTTTCATCCAATTATCTCAACTCCTTCTTCTTATCCTGTGCATACGGACAACACACAGACGGACAGACGGACATGAATAGCTCGACTCACGAGGTGACGCTGATCAAGAATATATATATACTTTTCTATACCGCACTCGCTTTGTTCTATGCGTTACAAACGTTTGCACAAAGTTAATATACCTTGACCTTTGAGGTTTAGGGTATAAAAACGTTAAGTACTCACAAATGCAGTTTTAGTTTTAATTCATCAGAATAGTTAAATTGTATCGAAAATTTAAAGATAAATTATAAAATGATCGATAATTTATCGATAACTGTAAGCAAACGTGTAAAATCAACGCTTAAAGCTAGTATTTTTTTAAGTTAAAATTTCTCTTTATCTTTAAGTTGATGGATTAATACATAAATGCTGTTATATAAATTTTTTAAAAAATTTATTTGTATATAAATATGTTATGTCTAGCATATATTCTTCAGTAAACAAGTATTTAAGAAAAAAATTCACTCATCTTGCGCTAAGATGTCAATCCTAGATTAACGTCTCCAACCCATGCAACCAAGCATTGTGTTTCAACTTAGCTAAATAAGCCAATTAAAATTATTTCAAGCATTTCATACAATTTCTGCTTAATTTCTTCAGCATATCCTTTGACTGCTTGTAGGTACACGTACTTGCTAAGCCACTCTATAAATTATTGTTGTATGAAAATATCTACTTATTAAATATACCGAATTTAAAATTCTACATTTATTGATGCCTGAGCTCTCGAAATTTTGCTTGCCTGTATTTGATATTTTGCAATGATATGATTTCATATTTAATCAAAAATTGGCTGTCATTTCCACATAATGCTTGCCAAAGCTTGCTGCATACATTAACTACATAATTACGCCCACTTCCACCCCAACAGTAACGCTCACTCGATGGATTGTGTTTTATATGCAAATTTCGCGCATTTTATGTCATTGTATTTTGAAAATTAAAGTCGCTGTGATTTCGAAAATGCTTGCCTGCCTGCATGTTTGTACTCATGATTTCATCGCATCTGACGTGGTCAGTAGCTCATGCAGCCACATAGACGATTTTCGGAAAAATAATATTAAATATTTTGAAATTTCGCATGAAAATAACTGATATGCTTGTGTACAGAAGTGATTGAGGAAAATTGAATTGTGCACAATGTGCAAGTATTTAAACCGTATTGTGACCTATATCCGCTTTGGAGCATGGGTCATACATGTTAATACTATGTTAATGATGTCACAGTTGTAAAGTTAAGGATTTTTTATGTGTTTGATTAAATTCATGCTTTTTAGTGTTTTATTAATATGGTTGGGTATCAAAAAACATTGTTTATAGTATAGACGGGAAGGGGGGAAAAAAATATAGAGAAGATTAAATTTCTTTGTACATAATTGTTTTGCAAAGGTTTGGCCAAAATTGAAAGATTTCTTGTTTAGTCAAAGTTGTTAACAAAATAACTTATTTATATAACTTGATAAATAAAGGTCACTTTTATATGTAGAGTTTTTAAAGTAAATTTCTTTTTTTTTATAAAAATCTCGGTCGCTAGACATCAGCCTTATAATTAAAAAAATAAAAGAATTTTAATAACTTATTTATGTCATTATTTATAATTATTAAGTTATATGAATATTTTTCAGTTCATTTCCAACATTCGTAAAAAAATCATTTTTTAATAAAATTACAAAAAGTTTCTAGTCTTAAAACAGTTATAAATCAAATAAAATTGTAAGTCCTGGATATCATCAGGTAGAAAATTATGTACACGCCAATGTAAGGTTAATGATTATATTTAACCTACGGAGATAAAATTTAGTATGTATATGTTTTATGCCAAAACTAAGATGTGTTCAAAAATTGGGCGTGGATTATCACAAACACGCCCACCTGCCATACAACCCACAATACCGAAAACACTATAAAGGCATTAACATGTGAGCTACAGGATTAAAAATTGTATGTGGCTCATTCAAAATTTTAGCAATTTACTCAGGGTATTTTAGAAGATGCCACAAGGTTTCAAAATGCTAAAACATAATGCAATTATTTATACTAGTTTAATAGTTACATTAGCTTAAACACCTGGGACGGGTGCATTAGCGCAACCAAAGGGGGGATATCGGGGTTTAAACCCCCCCCAATTATTGTAGTACCAAGCAAAATAGAATTAAATCAAAGTGGTGATATGAAAAGCAAACATACATCTTATCAAATGAGTAAAAACCTAAAAACCCCAAATGTATATTTCAAATCGATTCTCTTTGATGTACAACCTACTAAATTTTCATGTTTGTTTTCTACAGACTGATTCTGACCTCTTGAGGGGTTCTTGACAATACTTCGATTTGAGTTGTCTCTTCAATTTCTAGCTTGGAACCTACTAAAACGACTTGATATATTGAAAATGAATTCAAAAGTAATACAAAATAAGAAAGCCTGAATTTGAAGAAGAGCGGTCGAGTCCCTCGCCACCGATTTTAACAAGGAAATTTCCTTTAAAATTGTTATTTTTCGTTTTTTTTTTATAAGTATTTTTTAAACATAAACTAACCCAAACTTTGCAGGAAATAAGTTTATAGTGAAGTCATGTGATTTAATAAAAAAAATAATTCCGATTGATTTCTGCAACTGAGCAAAAATTTAAAATTCATAATTTTCCATTGCATTTTCCCGAATTTGTTTCATAAATATTTCTCTTCATTGTCATATACTATTCGATTTTAAGAAATATGGGCTTATTAGAAAAAAGATGTTGGTTTGATTTTACTTCTCTTCATCCGTTTATCAGAGAGATAATAAAGTTATACCAATGAGCATGAATTAGGAAAGGCTGACTTAAATCGACATAATATCTTTTTTAACGAAAGTTCCTACGACACTCTTCCAAAAAGACATCCTTCATTAAAATCGAATAATATTTGTGCAATTTTAAAAGATTTTCATGAAACTGATTTTGAAAATCCAATGGAAGATTATGATTAAAAATATATTTTTCACATATTACACACAGAAAGAGTTAGTATGTTAGTGTTAAATATGACGATATCAAAAATCGATTTTAAAGGAAATTTCATCGGTTTTTGTGATGGCGAGAGACTCAAATGATTTTTTCATATTTTGACTCTTAGTTTTTCATCCCAAGGAGTCAGAAATTTTGTGTTTTATATTTTCGGAAATGAGCGTCATTAGTACTCATCAAAGGACGAATTTTAAGGCTAGCGCCAATTGGTTATTTTTACAACGAAGTGAAGTGTTCAGTCATTGTGGGAAGAAAAAATTGCATTTTCCCCGAGAAAAATTGAAAATATTGTAGCTCAAGCCTTAAAACCTTCGTATAACTGTCTAAAACTTTCGTTTAACCTTCTTAGAACAAGAAAAATCCATAAACGGCTGTAAAACTGGCGATTTCAAAACATTTTGGCCGATTCTAAAGAGCCTTAACAACGCAGAAGCAAATTAATTTTAAAATGACCGCTACCACTGCTGTACAGCTTTTGTACGGCCAACATTTACCTACAGTGCCTGTTGTACAGTTTGAACTAATAAAAAATTTTAACTTTTACTCGGTGTGAGATCAAATTTTGAGAAAGAAACTTGATTTTTATATACATTTTTTATTTTTTATTTTCTTGCAAGGCTTTGGAAACACTTAAAAAGTGAATTTTTTCGATAAGTATTCGTATCCATTCGTATTTTCGAACCAGCAGATTCCGATATTCAATCTTGATTGCAAGACTTGCATATTTTGGTGGAATAAGTATACATTATAGCAATTTTTGAAATATTTTTTAATATTTATAAAATACTATTTATAAAAACTAAACTTAAATTTTAAATATGGTCATGGTTTCCCAAAAAGTTATCACCAATCTTGTTAAAAGTTGGAACCGTTCTTCAAGTTACATTTTCTAATGCTTCAAATATTTAGTTCTTATATTAACAAAAATTAGTTCTCATATTCGTTGGTTGAGCCTTCGCAACCCACCTAGCCCATTTACTTAACCCATTAACACCCAAGAGTTGAAACTTATTGCTGTGATTTGAAGCCTTTGTAAAATCGATTTTATATATAAGTCCAAAATTTGATTAAACCCCACACAAGAAAAAAATCATGGTTGAGCCCCTGGACGGGTGTGACGAGCACAAGTTTAAAAACTAAAAATTCCGAAATTAACATTGAAATTCAGTCCATCTGAATGAGACCATTTTTGACTTGCATATATTCAAATTTAATATCTCTTCTGTTGAATACCAGTGAAAAATATTTTGAAAAAAATGGCGTTAACCATTCTTTTTTAAACTTTTAAATGGGACAGGTGTAACACAAGATTGTCTATGATGTGACGAGTGCGAATGATGTGGGAATTACATATAAGAAATTAATGGTTATAGTAACCATCACATATTTTTGACACTAAAATAAAAAAAAAATAAATATTTTTTAATTAATATATTAATTTAAAAAAAATATTTTTTTGCAAACAATTTTTTTTGTATGAATTTTTGATCAAATTAATACCTATACAAATAATTTCGATTTTTTAATATATTTAAAAAAAAAAATTTTTTTGCAAACAATTTTTCGCATGAATTTTTGATCAAATTATACCCATACAAATGATTTCGCTATACATGAATTTACAAAACTTGTTTTAATCGAAGAATTTATTCATATACTTGCAAATATTTCATTATTAGAAAAAAAGTTTGAAAAGCGTTCCGGGTGTGACCAACTTCTTGTAACGGAAATAAAGAATAAAAATAATTTATTGAATGATAAAAGTTAACAAATTTATGTAAAACATCAATATTCTTACTTAAGGAAAATTTTATTGTTATCTTTTTTAACAGTACTAACCTAATTTTTTGAATGTGCATCAAGAGATCGCTGTTTTCAACGTTTTAATTCTAAAAAAAATATTTTAAGTTTTTCTCAACTCGGAGTTTGTTTAGTTAAATTGTCAAAAACACATAAAAAAGCATTAAAACTAAAAATAATTTTGCAACAGGAGTAACTTAAGACTCCATTTCAATGCGAGAACCAAAAATTATATCAATTGAAAGCATTTTAGGATTCATGTTTCCGTTCCTCATTAGTGTGGAATCAGACATGTGTAACTTTTTCATCATATTTAAAATGTATATAAAATATGGGCTTCGTCTGCCCACGGACACGCCCATTTTCAATACTTTTATTGCATTTTGAAAAAGTAGGTTTAGGGTATTTCATAGTCGGGCTTGACTTTAGGCTATCTTTATTTGCTTTTGCTTCAATTTTGATTTTGATTTTGATTTTGATTTTGATTTTGATTTTGATTTTGATTTTGATTTTGATTTTGATTTTGATTTTGATTTTGATTTTGATTTTGATTTTGATTTTGATTTTGATTTTGATTTTGATTTTGATTTTGATTTTGATTTTGATTTTGATTTTGATTTTGATTTTGATTTTGATTTTGATTTTGATTTTGATTTTGATTTTGATTTTGATTTTGATTTTGATTTTGATTTTGATTGTGATTTTGATTTTGATTTTGATTTTGATTTTGATTTTGATTTTGATTTTGATTTTGATTTTGATTTTGATTTTGATTTTGATTTTGATTTTGATTTTGATTTTGATTTTGATTTTGATTTTGATTTTGATTTTGATTTTGATTTTGATTTTGATTTTGATTTTGATTTTGATTTTGATTTTGATTTTGATTTTGATTTTGATTTTGATTTTGATTTTGATTTTGATTTTGATTTTGATTTTGATTTTGATTTTGATTTTGATTTTGATTTTGATTTTGATTTTGATTTTGATTTTGATTTTGATTTTGATTTTGATTTTGATTTTGATTTTGATTTTGATTTTGATTTTGATTTTGATTTTGATTTTGATTTTGATTTTGATTTTGATTTTGATTTTGATTTTGATTTTGATTTTGATTGTGATTTTGATTTTGATTTTGATTTTGATTTTGATTTTGATTTTGATTTTGATTTTGATTTTGAGTTTGATTTTGATTTTGGTTTTTATCATTTGATATAAAACTTGATCTTCTTTAGATATCAGCTTGTGTTTAAAAATGGTTTTGAAAATTTAAAGAAACTAAATAAAAAACAAACCCAGACGTTCTTAAAAAAATCCGCGTATGCAGTCTTATTAAACTTTCTATCTATTTTTGCCTACATTTTATTAATGTCAAAATTTCTCTAGCACCATGTTATGCATTAAAATATACAAATTGTCAAAAGAGGCTACACTTTCCTTTAGCAACTTTAACATTGCAACAAAATTTGCTTTATATTTATTCAACTACCTAAAAGAAAATCTGAAGCAAAGGATATTCTTTTTTGCCTTTTTAATTCTCATCGTTGTCATTTCCACTTTTAATCACGTGCCGCACATTTTGACACTTCTGGGTATACAGCGAGTGTACACTAAGAGCAGATAAAAGCATTATACATTAGCTACAACAACACGATTGTCACATTTATCCATCAGATACACTAGCTGCTGCCCGCGTTAAACACTCATTTGCTGCCAACAAATTACGTGAAGGTGATGCCTGAAAAATCACAGACGCTGACTGCGAAAATTGAAGAAAAAAAAAATAAATAAAAAAATTTCAACGGATGATAGCAGAGAAAAACTTGATATCATAATATTTCCGAGCTACTGATATACTTGTTATGCTTAATTTTATTTCACGTTGTGCCCAGTTTATTGCCCTCTATTAAGACACGCTGAGCTGGGCTGAATGCGCTAAGCACTGCTCCGACCCTCCTCTAGCAACAACGTGTTGACTTTTATTAACGAGAAATTATTTGACTTTATGACTGTAACTACAAATCTCGCTGGGTTTTCTAAATAAACATGTTTATGTTTATTTGTTTAAAATGACAGCCGTGTCGAGTACTGTTGTACAACGTAGATCTGCGCTTGGTCCATCAGCTGTTGTAGGTTTTTTCGGTGGAAATGTTTTCGAGCGAGTGAGTTCTGCTAATATAGTTACTGACAGACATATGTCAACAAGTTCACAAATACATTCATACATATTAATACACTCACGAGAACACAAAAATAGATAAACATACTAACATAATCACCCAAACACCCATACATCCACTCCACTTGGGCAGACAAACAGTCAGAGAGCGACAAGCTCAAAGAGGAATGTACAGTGCCTGTGTACGACAGTGATGATACCGTGTAGCGGTTTTGTAACATTTCACCGCTGTTCAGCTCCGTTGTTGATTTTTGTTATTTTCATGTTGGTCGGCTGTGTGTGCCAAATGAATGTTGTCGATGTGGTGGTGGTGGTGGTTGTTGTTGTTGTTATTGTTGTTGCAGATGATGTTGGCCTCTTTTTTGTTGACATTGTTACTGTCACACGTACTTCAAACGTCAACATTTTTGTTGTTGACGCTCTTGAGAAGTTTGCCTCCCTCAACGTATTTGTTTTTATGCTCATACAAGAATTCTGCTATATTAATTTGAAACCACGTATTAAAAGATTCTTTTATGTATTTTTTTTTTCAATTTATCATTATTACGCATGACGAATCGAGTCATGCATTTGAAAAAAAGCATAACTAAGTCTCACCAGAAACGTAGAGAAACATACAGAAAAATAACGCACAATTTTTTGGTGCCATTTTTTCCAGGAATTAACAATCTTTGTAATATTTTCTAGCATTTTAACTCAAAAATTAAAAAAATTTTCATGCTTTTACAATCAAAAAGATTCGTACAACATAGTACAAAATATTTTGAAAATGTATGTAAACGCATGCAATCGGAAATACTAAGGCTGATGTCAGAGTGAACGCTATAAGCGAAGCGATACTTGAAGCTTTGCTAGTAAATGCTTTAAGCATTACCATTCTTTGTCAGAATAAAAGTGTTTTAGTATTGCTGGAAGTGCTGAATTATTCAGTTTTTTATTTCCAATTTCACACAACTAGCTTACAGCATCGCTTTTACTACAACAACTTTTTTCATATCACAGAGCACGACAGGCTTGCAACTTCGAATAGCGTTACAGCATCGTCTCGCTTGTAGCGTTCACTCTGACATCAGCCTGACATCTCTCATTGAACATCACTTTTGCCAATTGATATATGAATATAATTTACTTTGTAAAAAATTAATTGTGTTTTGAAGGTTAAAAAAAAACTCTACATATCAAGCATTTCGCAAGAAGTTATGATCAAAACAAAATAATAAATAAACTTGGTGTTATGCAAAATGCACATCAAAATACCTCTTTTATTGTTTTTGCCATAAAAAAATAAAATGAGTGAAATTTTGTTTTGTTTGTATTCAGCTCTTTTATGAGCTAGTTTTGTAGTGCCGCATATTAAAAAGTAGTTAAAAACAATTGTTGAAAAATTTAGCTGTCGAAATAAAATAGTAAAAATTCATTAAATTTTTGTTTTGCATATCATTCATTCATGCTGTTTGCTTATATTTTAGTTTTAGTTTGCTTCTAAAAAAAATATTAACATGAAAAATTCAAAGTTTATTGGCAAAAAGTTTTTATATTCCGTGCTTGTTAAGCGCCCAGCATTCAAGTTCTGCCCCCACTGCGTCCTGCTCGTTTATAAGTTATGATGCCACTAGGCGTGCTCTTCTGCACACTCCTCATAACCGGAAGTCGCACTCGCATCCGTTTGATGTACGTGTTTAACTCATCGTTTTAATTTAAACATAAAAATTAAACTCATTAAAAGTACACAAAAGTTGAAAAAACATGCAACAAAAACAAAAAAAAAAAAATCAAAAGTTTTTATACATTCGTTGTGCTTGTTTTAGGCTATGTGTGTGTGTGTGTTTGCCTGTTGTGCATGTGCCTGTGTAGCTCAAAATTTTTGTTGACCAGTTTAGTTGTGTTGTTTTATTTTTATTATTGTTGTTATATGCGTTTTAAGTACTCTAAGTTTATTGTGTGGGTTGTCGTGTTTTTTATATTTTTTTTTGTGTAATTTTTGTTGGTTTTGTTTTTCGTTTATTTCAAGCTACAGTTCATTAAAATTTTTATTTTCTTTCCAAGCTTACTTAAACGTAACTTTTAATAGCCAAGTCTGCAGTTTGCTTAGTCAAAAAAACGTCAGTTTGCCCCACAGTGCGCTGGGATTTTCACACTGACTGCAAAACATATAAATAAATGTTGGACAGAGACATGACTTCGTCAGACCCTAGCATGCATTAAATTTTCAACAACGTATATCTCATAAATTTTTAATGTTTACCAACTATACTTAGTTTTTATCAAATAAAGTAACTATTGCTTAACTTATTAAATATAAAACATAAAACAGCTCTTTAGTTCTAATTTTATTAAAAAAAGAAGAAAAAAAAAAAAATTAACACTTCAAGATTTTTGTCTTTCCAAGCAACTGCTTAAAAGTTTGATCGTTTTGGGAATAAATTCTAAACAGCACGAAAAGGTTAAATCTTTGTAACAAACCTGAAAGTGTTTTTGAAACAGTTAATTATGCTAGCAGAGTAGCCAAAAGTTTTGTAAATTTACACTTTTAAGCCAGCTAACATTACAAGTAGCAGCAGCAATCCATGAATTATCTATAGGGTTAAATTAGTTAAGCAAAAGGTACTCGCTCGAATAATGTCTAAAGTGGCAACTTCTGTTTTTTTTCTTCTTGTTTTTTTTTTTTTTTTTTTTAATTTACAACGGGATTCGTGCATAACTAGCAAGTAAAATAAGCATAACTCAGTTGCGTCTTTTGGGTTAAAGAAACGTTTTTGATTAAATAATTCAATTGCCTCGCCGTAATGTCTAAACTCTGTTTGTGCCAAAGTTTTTGAAAAGTTTTCGCCACAAATTTAATTTGATCCACGTTCATCATGAGGCTGTTTCTTGTTTATTGTTATAAAAATGAAAAAAAAAAAAAAATAAACAAAATTGTCCGAAAAAGTTTTTTGCGCCCTCACTCATTACAGACACTTAAATTTTCATTGATTGTGTAACATTGATTGTGTTTGAAAACTTATTTGCCTTGATTGATTGATAACATTTTGAATTTGTTTTTTGTTATTTTGGGCTTTCGAAATACAAAAACCTATTTGATTAATAAAATAGTATTTTCCTTGCAAAAAATAATAACTGGCAAAAAGCTGGAAGTAGTTAAAATTGCGGCGCAAATGAAGCGATTGTAGAAACAATTTTTAGTCCTTATTCAAAAACATAAAAATTTCACAATTTTTTGCATACTCTTAGGCTGATTTTTTTCTATGAGGTTTGAATAGTAGTCTGATAGCAAGATATACTTACAGTTTGAGTGATATAAGTTGCGAAGCATGACGCTGTCTTATATGTAATAAGATTGACACCATCAAGTTATGAAATGCATTACAAAACAATCATAAATCGATAGTCGAAGTAATAAACACTAAACAGACAATCTTACAACATTTCTGCTAATAAAATTTACACAGTTCATACATTAATTTCTTTAATCACTGCCTTATCACAGCATTTATTTCTTTACTTTCACTAATTTATACCTTAAGCTTAACTCATTTCTCAGAAACTTAATTTATTACCATCTGATATAGACATTTTTAATTTTAGAGAAATTATTTTCGACACCGAAAAAACGACTTTACAACAAATGACATGTAAAATTTTTTGAGAATTTCTTTAGAAAAGCCTTGCGGAGTTTGTATACAATCATGTAGGTCTAGTTTGTGATTAACCTTGCACAAGTACCATTGATTTGGGAAATATTTTGGAAAAAATACACATGAGATCAATTTTGTGTGTCTTAAAATAGTTTCTTTTTAACTTAATAATAAGTTTTCTTTATTTGGTATTGAATTTGATTGAATTAAAAGTGTGGAAAGAGGCCTGTTTAAATCAAAATATTTTATAACTCCTTCACGAAAGTAAGCAATACATGAGATAAATATGAGATAAAAGTGTTGAGCCTCTTATATTAATATGCCGGTCAAACAAAAAAAAAAAAAAAAAAAATAATCAAATAAACAGAAAATAAGTAGTATTAATAAAAAAAAATGGTACACAGGGTTTCCCAATTCAGGGGAAAATAACATGAAGGTGATTCCCCTTTATGATGCGAGAAAAATTAATATAGGTGGTGCTGGTCACAAACGTCCCCCTAGGAGGCTAGGAGGGAATAGCAAAAAACATAGGTGTATTTACGTTTTTATCCCTAACTAACATATCTCTTCAACAATTACCAAACATAATAACTTTTTAAAAATAATATTAAATTACTTTCAAGTTATAACTGCAAAGTTTTTCCATAAAGTCACAACTAAAAAAGTTACGAGCACTTAAAATTCAAAAATAAGTTTTTTTTTTATACAATATTTAACTTTCAATGCGTATTTTTAAAGTATTTAAATAAATTTTTTGATGTATGTTTCTTCTTTGAATCCTATACTTCCGCCAAACATGTATTTTACGCAGAGCAGCTTATTTCCGTAAAAAATCGAATCTCAACATATTTCCCCGAAGAGAAAAGTGTCATGCAATTTGACAGATTTATGCATTTTGATACACTTAAATCTTTTATTGGAACAGTAATCTGGTTTATTTCACCTAAAAAGGATTCCAGTCCAGAGCAATGCAATTTGATGCAGCTTGTTATTTTATAAGAAACTAGTGTAAAAGCCCGTCCTACGACGGGAAGGAACCATTTAGAGTACAAAATGCGACAAGAAATTTAATGAATTTATATACAAAGGTTTGTATTTGAAAACATGTTTATTAAATTATTTTGATAAAACTTCTTTGTATACAACATTTATAGTAAAAAAAATTCTTAGAATTTTTAACCAATTAGCCTTGCCTCTTGCCATCTATAATGCTTAGTTTTACATCATCAGCCCTCTAAAACTGCCATGACTAAATACCAGTTCTTTTAGAAAAACTTTTTGCAATATTTAACCTTGGAATTTATTTATGGTCATTGAAAATGTCAGTTTAACGGGAAATTGTCGCCTCTGGAGAGTGAAAGGCAAATCTGTGTTTGTCGGGGCCAAAACAATTGTAGGTATGAAAACTATTTCATGTTCCCCAATGCGCCTGTCAATACCTGTGCGATGATTAAATAAGTTTTTAGGTTTTTCAAGACTAACCACCTTCCATTACAGATATCTCTTTTGGTATTGAAATTTCGAAGAAGTATTATAATAATTCCAATTTTGAGATTTAACTTATGCAGTGGCATTCCTGAAGGATAAAATTCATTCAAAAACTCGGCAGGGTAATTTTTTTTATCGTTATCATCACTGCTCTTCAATTAAATCCGTGCTCAGATCTCTCACTATGTCACCAATTAAAATATTCAGCCCAATCATGAAACATTTTCTCCCGGGAGTTGTAAATGAGAGTTTCCATTTTTAAGATAAAGTTAAAATACTTTTTGGAAATTTTTAATGCAATTGTGTTCATCAACCGCTAATATTCATGAGTGTAAAATAAAAAAAATGATATATCTTTATGTACTTCTATTTACAACTCCCGGGAGAAAAAGTTTCATGATTGGGATGATTTAGAACTTGCTCGTTAACTTCGTTCACAACGGAATTTTTTGGGTACAAGATAGCAATTTTGGAATAACGGTTGATGTTATTCGGGCTCAAAGTATCGCCAAAAATCTATTTAACCCTTTCAATGGATTTTTCCATTATGTTGGACACTTCGGAAAAATTTTTTTTTTTTATTTTCCAGCGTCTTTTCTAAAATCAAATAGGTTGGTACTATGAAATGAAGTTGTGCCAACATGACAAAAATAATTTTAGGGAGATATATAACGTTTAACTTAGTTAGATTTTCGATTTTACGCCCAACAGAAGCGTTCAATTTTTTTTTGCAAAAAAGAAGTGATTATTGGTGTGCAAAATATAATTTTTTTTTTTAATAACAATTGCATAAATAACGCATTTCCATTTGTCTTCGGTTGTTTTAGTTGAACTAAAATATTATAACACAACGTTATCATGGTTTTGTCCATTATATTAGACAGCGTGCCAAAAGCAAAGCAGCTCATTAAAAAATCAGAGGGATGTTTTTAAATCTTTTTATTGATTAAATGATGGGAATATAAGCTCAAAACAATTGTCAACGATTATTCTAGGCAAGCCATTGAAAGGATATAAAGCGAATCTTAACAAACAAAATGATCGGGAATTTCTATGATATCTTCATCTCCATTTCCTAACTTGAGTAGCCAATCGCTAAAACTTGGATCAGAAGACCGAACATTGTGATTTAATTCTAGCAATTCCAATTGACACCAACGTCAGTGAATGTAATAATTGCTGTTCAGTTTATGCAGACCGAATAGGTTCTGGTTCTGTTAATTAAGAAGCACTGTAATAGCAAGACATGATGTTTGATGTATAGCAGTTGAGGAAAATGACGATAGTCTTCAAGTACAAAGATTTCCAATACATAATTTAAGAACAGGTGCTGGTCCGGGGTGAACAGGTTTTAAAATGTTAAGTAGGTACAAACATTTCAAATTGATAACTTTACAACAGGTTCTGGTCCAGGCTGAACAGGTTTTAAAAAGTACAGTACGTACAAAGATTTCAAATAGATAATTTTACATCAGGTTCTGGTCCAGGTTGAACAGGTTTTACAATATAGAGTAAAAGTTTAAGTAAGTACAAACATTTCAAATTGATAATTTTACAACAGGTTCTGGTCCAGGCTGTACATGTGTTACGATATAAAGCAGGGAGCAGGACGCTTGTCTTTTATATATTAAGATGCTTGTAGGTGGTACTAGCCAACTTATACACCCACCTCTCATATAACCGAAATCGGTAAACTAGTTGTATTTACCTGAAAATCCATCACAGAGTAATGCAATTTGGTACACCAATAGAACCATTAAGTTGTCCTTTGATTTTGGAAAAATTTTTGTTTTTGACTGAGTTATGAATTTTTAAAAACAGGTCTGTTTTCTTTGCCGCGCATGTTATGTCCCACCTTAACAGTTAAAAATTATTAAAATAAAGAATTTATTTAAAACCCTCCCAAATTTTTTAATTTTTTTGTAAAATTTTTATTTCCTATTTTTTAGTTCCTCGAGCAAAATTTTTCTATCGAATTTTTCACTTATTGGTTAAAAAAAGAGTTAAACTGATACCGTTAGTACTGACACTATGATTAATAAAATGTATAATAAAAATGTACATGGTATGAACTTTTTCTATACTCTCTTTTTTATTTTATCATTTGTAAATTAGTTATTGTAAAAATTACAATAATAAAAGCGTTTGTCCTTTAACACAGCAGGACTTAAAGAAAAAGCTCAAGATGTATAACTAAAAAAATTTAATTTTTGTAAAAATTAGCAGTTATTTTGAGCAAAATTTCTTTAAATAACATTATTTATACTTATAAAAATAACAAATCTAAAAATTGCTGAGGTTATATTTCGTATCTTTTTTAAACCACTTTCAGAGTTAGAGTAATTTTAGTTATTACATTTGTCTGAAACCACTTTATAAATGAACCGGTAACAAAAGCATGGTACATAAAAACAACAAAAAAATATTTATCCAGACGGATTCGATATCATATTTTTCTTTCGTATACAATTTATTGGAACAAAGCTTCCATGGAACAAGTTGTTTGAAACTGTTTAGAGACCTTTAAGTTTCGAATGGATTGACCGATCTTAAAATTTATTTTTTTGAACTGTTCTACGCTTCCGAACTAAGGTTATATTCTTAGAGAATTTTTCAAAATATATTTAGTTTAAAAGTTAATTGAAAAACAAATTTGATATCTATGTATTTTATATAAAATTGTAGACTACCACAAAAAATGAGCGTTATCCGCCTATGAACTCGTCCATCTCCCATACAACCCAAACATCGAAAACTCTATAAAGAGGTTTCATTTAAGCTACAGGAATAAATTCCATTCGTATGGGAGCATTCCATGTCAAATCTAAGGTGTGCAATAAAAATAAGCGCCATCTGCAAACGAACACACCCACCTCCCATACAACTCACTATAATGAAAACGCTATAAAGACGTTTGGATATGAGCTACAAAGATACAACTTGGTATGTGAATATGTTATATCAACACTATGATATGAAAATGATGAACTATAAAAATTATAACCGTGTTAGTCTGTGAACTTATGTGAAAACGTGAAATTATGAAATTATTAAATATTAGTTTTTTCGTATTGGATTATCATATTCATTGTTGCAAAAAAAATATACGGCCAATCCAAGGCTAATGCAAGTTTTTCTTTTCTCCAAGGCTAGATTTACTTGAAATTTTGTACTTTTCTACTTAAAAGAATATAAATTATTTATTTTTTCTTATTGTCATTTTTAAAAAAACGATGGAGCAACCAATTTTTTTATAAAAGTAACAATCTTAAAAGTTAAGTCATTTTCAATAAATCATATCTCCGTCATATGTTACCTTATTTTTTGTAAATGAAGTACTTACCTATCAATAGAAAGCTATAGAAAAGCGATTTAGAAAAAAATTAAATATTTTTGGAATTTGTATGCTAGAGTTGCCAACTTTTTGAAAGAACTTTAATTTGTTTATATCTCAAAAAGTGAATTAAAAAATTTGAATTTTTTCTAAGCTCACGTTACTTATGTATAGCTTCAAAATGAATTACTATTGTTTTTTCGTATTCAAAATTTTTGAAGCCGTAAAATTTTTCTGTGGTGGTATTGTGGTATATGTGGTGGCAAAAAAAACTAAAAACAAATTTTAATATCTCGGCACCAAAACCACCAATGTGGCTTAAATCTAATCTATACTATATTTTATGGTAGAATCAACCATACATATTTACAAAATTTCATGGAAATCTGATGGATGGTTCGAAGATTAGCGTATGCCAACACGACAGTGACACGAAATTTTTATATATTAAGATATAGTTTTTAAAGAAAAGTGTACAAATTTTGACACTCTTAGGCCTTGGTTTCTTGGAGAAACTTTGTTAGAATTCATAATAGATTTTGTAAACGATAGAAAATTTGATCTGAACTAAAATAAAATAACCTCAAAATTCTCAGGTCATCATAGATTTGATGTTAGTTTGTCAAAAGATCAACTCAAAAGTAAAAATTCTGTAATGCTAAAAGCTATATTGTAATGTAATCTATTTATGCATGGTTAGTAGCTACGTTCTGTGTTGTTCCTGAGCCTAACCCAAACTTTGGTGCGTAAATTTTTCCCACATTAAATTGCTTGTGACCTACTTGTATCCATATCATTATATTTTTTATGATATAGGTCATGGCTTTAAAAAGGTTAATGTCCAGAAAGTTCGAAAAAACTGTAGTAGCTGAACTCTATTGTTATCATAGTCATAGACTTTTTTTTTTCATTTGCTCAGACTATTTTGCAAATTAAGAAAATATAAATCAGCTCTGCAGATGTTTCTAAATTAACTAACTATAACTTCAAAAAACATCATAATCCAAAGAATTTTCTCATAATAGACAGATATTCAAAATTATTCGCACATACTTTCTTTTGATTTTTGAATTACAAAGAATTTCTGCTAAATCCCATTCGAGCTTAGATTATGTTTTAAACAAAATATTATCAAAATTATGACAATAAAAAACTGCTGTTCATGCGATACGACTAAGTTGACAAAAAACAGCAGATTTTCATGTACTTCTGAAATAAAAAACTTGATTTGATATTATAAAAAAAAAAAAAAAATCTGTGCGCAACAAATGCTTTAATTTAATAATATTGTTAACGTCAAAGCAAAGTTACTCTGTTTACTGCCTGATGCAGATATAAAACATAAAAAATATAATAAATGTATAGAAGAAACAAACAAAAAATAAAAAAACAAAATATAACAAAAAAAAAAAAAAAGAAAAAAGCTCAAATAAAGAGCCTCAAGAGTGTTGAATTGGTGGGTGAATAGATGCTTGGAATGATTGTCAGATGGAAGAAAATTGTTGGTTGGTTGGTTGGTTGGTTGGTTGGTTGCTTGTTTGGTTTGGCTTGGGTTGTGCTGGGCGCTGTTTCACTTCTAATAAACATGTTTTTGCTGTGAAGCAATGGCAGACTAGCTGGTGCCCACTGAGCACACAAGCGAGCAGGTACTCATTCGTTTAAGCTCACAACTGATGTTGCTGCTACTTTATCTACCCACACTGTGCGAGAGATGGTCTCCAGTGGCACTGCTGCTAAGTGGGTGGTGGTGGTGGTAATGGTGGTGTTTGGCTCGTTGACTGCTGCTGCTGCTGCTAATGCTGCTGATGGCAATGAACGTTGCTGCTCGTGAAACAACAGCGACAAAGGCATAACTTTTCTCATAACTTTGCGCTGTTTAAAAGTACAGCAACAACAGCAATAATAACGACAACAACAACTACGACAACGACTACGACAATAACAACAGCAATAACTACAATAACAGCGATAACAACAGAAAAACAATAGCAGCAGCTACAGCAACGGCAACGGCAACAACTTGAAGTGAAACAAATACGCGAAAAAACAATTCAAAGTAGCGCGAACGATAGAAATGTAGAAAAATACTTGATTTCTTTCATTGCTAAACATTTTGCAATTTTATTTTTTTTTTCTCATCTATATTTAATGCTACAATGTAGAAAATTTTCGGCATGTGGTCTAAGAGACTTACAAAAAAAAAACAAACATTTTAATTAAACGTTTCTGCTTTTTGCGAAGCAAGCAAAAGAAAAATGCAGAAAATTTTCGTTAAGCATAAAAATTTATATAAAATGTTGTAGAAATGTTCATGAATATACATAAATGTTTGCAAATGTTTATAAATGCGTGCATTTTGAACTCTGTTGTGGCGTGCTTTGCATAGAAAAGCTTAAGCTTTTTTGATAAACAAGTCAAAGCATTTTGAACTAAGTTGCAACTTATGGACAACATTCACTGTTCTTCAAGTGCTTTAAATTTTTAGCTCAAAGAACGTGTCCAGCGCTACAAACGCTGTTGACTTCCGCTTGATGAACTTCATAATGTTCTCTCTCTCACGCTCTCACTCTTTATTTGAGTTGTAAAACTTTAGCAAAACTTTTATTTTTTAACAGTTGCTGCATTAAACTTTTTAGTGGGATGATGTTGATGACATTGCAGTGAGCGACAAAATGCAATAGCAAAAAAAAAAAAAACGATAGTCAGTGAAAATAATAAAAAAAAAAACTTACAAAATAATATTTTTTACTGTCGAAATCTGTGACGAGGAGTAGCTTTAATAGCGAATTCTTTCAAAAATATGACCAATATTGTCAATATGGCATTTTGACAGGGAAAAGATAATAGCATTAATCATTAGTTTTTGCTGTTTTGGAACTTTGCATTAAACGAATTGGAACGACTTCATTTAAATAGTTGAAAGAACCTTAAGTCTAACTAGCATTTTTGCGTTTTCGAAATTCTTAGAAGTTTTCTTAGAATTGCTAAAAAACTTGTGAACACAAGTTCGAAATTTTCGCTGAAAGACCTCGGTTAAGGTGGGACATAACATTCGCGGCAGAGAAAACATACCTTTTTTTAAAAATTCATAACTCAGTCAAAAACAAACATTTTTCCAAAATTTTTTTTTATTATTGTAGAAAATTGATCAAATTACAAGAAAAAAAAAAAAAAAATACAAATAAATATATTTTTCACTCCAACATGGTTTTATAGAGCTCCAAACTGGCGGCAGAGAAAAAAACGAGGCCTCGTGGTTGTAGCGCTAAAAGTCGCAAAAATTGTCCGATCTGGAAAAAATTACTTTTTTAAATCTTAACAAAATTGGTTATCGTATGACAGAAGCTTTTTTTTAAAATTTTGTGTTTAAATTTTTGGTGAAATTCCAAATTTGAAAGTGTGTTTATTCGAAAAAAATATTGACTTTGAAAATTCATAAAAAATCGAAAAAAAAAATGCAAAAAAGCTAGTGTCATACGATAGCGAATCAATTTTTAAGAATACAAAAAAAAATGACGTCAAAAAATGAATCCGCTAGTGCCGCAACCAGTACGAAAAACATTGTTTTGAGATAAACGCGTTCAAAGTTTGTGAAAAACAAAAAAAAAACAAATTGGCCATTTCAGCCCTTGAAAGGACTTTGACCGAGCTTCTTATGATCAATTGTGTTGTGTGTTTTATTAAATGTTTGCACACAATTGACCGAGAACTGGACCTACATGTTTTATGCCGACTCCGAACGGCTAAAGTTCATGTTCTCAAGAAGCTTTACATGGCATTATTTACTCTCTGAGGTTTGCCATTGTCTGCAGAGAGGTGGTGACCGATCAGAAAAAATTTTTTATTGAAAAAAAACTTTTCGCCGCGGCTGGGGATCGAACCCGGGCTCCGAGCATGCTAAGCCACACACTTAACCTGCATGCCACGGTCACCACAAAGTTTGTGAACAAAGAAAAAAAAGCGCGAAAATTAAAAATGCGCTCTCACTTATCCGGCTGTAACTTTTGAACCCGTTGGAATTTTTCCATGAAATTTTTTTTCTTAGAATCTTAAGAATATTTACTAAAATACAAAATTATAATGTTATGTCCTCCCTTAAACCACATAAGTACTTGTGATTCGCAGTTCAAATGAGAAGCTTCTCTGAACTTGTAAGCGGCAGTAGTATTTTGCCTCTACGATACTTCGAAGGAACTCGTGAAGGTTAATTTCAAATATTTGTAATCAAGCTTGTTGAGTATGCTTGGATTTAAGCTTTTTCGAAGCAATTTTTCTAGGCCTTGAGAGTCTTAACCTTGCATTCGCCTCTTAAACGCTTGTGAGAGGAATCTGAGTCTCTCTCTATAAATGCGAGCAAAAAATTATTTTCCACGATTTTACTTCGAAGGAACTTGTTAAGGCAATTTAAAAATTTTTGAGAGCAAACTTGTATTACTGACTGTGTAGTGCTTCCGAAGCTCTTTAACGAGGTTATCTTCAGATTGGAATTGTACGCATTCAATACTTCAATGAGAATATAATATATATATAGGTCAAGTGGTTATAACTTTTGACCGGAGTGCGACGATAAGCCTGTGTTCATTTATCAGTAAGTTTAATACAATTTAACATATCAATAAATTGATTAATATAACTTTTTTTATTCTCAAAATTCTATATATATTCTTTATTTGTTTCTTTTTAACGTTGCGGTCGAATGCAAATATCTGCAAATATTTCAAAAATATATATTCCAAGCAACCAAA
The DNA here is from genome assembly GCA_958299015.1 of Tetanocera ferruginea. Lineage (NCBI taxonomy): Eukaryota > Metazoa > Arthropoda > Insecta > Diptera > Sciomyzidae > Tetanocera > Tetanocera ferruginea. The sequence goes on from OY282644.1 coordinate 128,389,261, forward strand.
TCATTTTGTTTGTATATATATATATGACGTAGGCCTAAAAATTTGAATTTTGTAAAAAAAATTTTCTTCTAACATGTGTTTTTATAGAGATATAACTAGTTTCACGTGGTCTTTAACGTTACATTTTTTGAAAGCTGCAAGGTAGATCTGCATTTTTTTATACTTGTGGTTTTGAAGATATAAGCAGTTTTATGTAGTCTTTAACGTTACATTTTTTGAAAGTTACAAGGTAGATCTGCATTTTCTAACACATGTGGTTTCGAAGATATTAGCAGTTTTATGTGGTCTTTAACGTTACATTGTTTAGAAATTTCAAGGTAAGTATGAATTCTTTAAAAATTACCGAACATAGCAATGAAAAAACATAAATAAAAGAACTATATCGAAGAAGGTAAAATTAAATAACTAAATGATTCAAATCGAAAAAATTAAAACAACAGTGCTGTCTTGCATGGCTAGCAGAGAAAATGTGTAGTCTTTAAGGTTACACAACCATGTCTTTTGAAACAAAATGTATGGTCTTCAACGTTACACTAACATGTTTTTTGAAACAGACTGCTTTGATTTTCATGCTTGCCGATGATATGCTATATAATTTAACGGATTAAAATCGATATAGAGTAAAATTTATTGGCGGCCTCGGTAGTCGGCTGGTAAGTAGTGAATACTGGTCCAGTAACCAATTATATGAGTCACATGAACTCTTTTCGTTGTGTTCAATACTCTCTTGCTGGGAAGAAATCAACCTCAAAAGATGACTGCGAAAACCATCTGCCTTCAATGATAAAAGCCCGTAATTCGACAACAAAGAACTCATGGTTTTAACTCAGAAATGACAGAAGATTTTTGAAAAGAATGAACAATATTTGATTCAATAAAAGTTGTATAGTTTTAAAATAAAATTTTATTTATTATTACTAAAAAAACGAATATTTTTTTCCCAAACCTATCCAATTGCCTGAGAGAGAGAGAGAGAGATTGCCTGAGAGGCTTCGTAAAGCCATAACCGAAGCATAAGTAAGTTTCTAAGCAACTTCTTGTGAGAGAAGCAATATCGAGGTTTTTTTATTCAAAAGCGAAACTCTGACCACAACAAAATTGATCATGAAATGCTTGGTTAAGTCCTTTCAAATGCTGAAATGTCCAATTCGTGTTTATTTTTTTATGATTGTCACCAACGGAAAAATATGAAAATTCCAAGTTTAACAGAATTACTATGTAATGAAGTCTACAATAGAACTAAATGGTTTGCCCTCTCCCTCTTCTTAGAGCTTCTTCTTCTTCTTTTGTGTTAATAGTTCTACTTTGAGGCAACTGCATTTCTTCGCAAAAATTCAATTTTTCCAACACATGAAACGAAACGTTTAAAAGCTCAAGCTCATTTTCATGAGCTTTCAAGCATAAATATGCTTAAGTGTATTTGTGTGTGAGTGTGCTTTAATTTTTTGCTTGAGCAAATAAACATATCTAAGAAATTGTGTAGCTTTTCGATGCTAACAGTAGCGTAGGTCTGTGATAAAATAAGTAGAATATTCAAAGAATTAAATAATATATTAAATAATATTAAATATACTACAAACACTTCATAACACTTCAAATTTGAGTGTTTTTGGCTAACTTAAGGGCTATAAGCTTAAGAATTGAAGTTGGGCTTAAGTAAATTTATCATAAATTAAGATTGTAAAAATAAGTTGAACTGCCAAAGAAGAATGAATACCAAAGAAATTTTGCTTTTTTTAACGTTTGTTGTTTTTTGGTTTTTTGATTGGCCTATAGATGTGCAGAATTTTTATGCAAACCAATTTAAAATTAACAATAAAATGCGAAATCAAAATATTTAAGCTCTAATCTTGCAAATTAAATTACGAAATCTGCGTAGAGCAAAAGCTTTTAGCCTTTAGATTTTTTTTTGTAGATAAGCTTGTATTATCGGGAATTTCTACAAAAAAAAACAATTATAACGTTTCACTTTTAATTGCTACAACATTTTATTTGTGGCCTAAAAACCTGGCAGAATGGAAAAAGAAATAATAAAAAAGCAAATTATTTCATTTATAGGCAACATCAAAGTGACCGACATTCAACACTCAAAGCCAGCTAATTAAATAATTATAACGACGACAAATCACGTCAGGCTTTAAATGAAGAAAAAAAAAAAATACAAATTAAAGAAACACGTTATCAAAAGTCGTAAATTAAAAATACATGAAACTAATTTAAAGAAGTTGTGGGAGGAGCCACAAAAATATATACATTTTCATTTAAAACAAAAACAAAAAGGTATTTTAAGCTGCCTACGTCATACAATCAATCCTGCTTACGGCGAATGGGTACGAAAAGAAGAAAACACGGTAGTGGGCAGAAATGCTCACCATTTAGAAATTCACTTCCAGAAAATTCTTCTATAAAAAATTTACTCGGTTAAAAAAATCAAGCTATCTAGTTATAGAAGCGTTGATGTATTCTTTTTTATTGTTTTTTTGTAGAAATCCTTTTCATCCTGTGAGGCAAATTTTGGAAAGGAATATTTCGAGTAGGGAATTTTGGAAAGTATGATTTTTGGAAGGTGGCAAAAAAATGTTAAGGCAGAATGTAAGCTGAAGAAGAATTTTGAACAGTGGAATTTTGAAATGGGAAATTTTGTAAATATTATTTTGCACAAGGGCATTTTTGACTAGACCCAATATTAGTTTGACACAATAAATTCTTTTACCTTTAAAAGAAAAATATATCAAATCTCAAAAATTTGCGAAATTTCTGATTCTTGGATTTTACGAAATCTTTTTTGAAGTACAAACTTATCATTTACAAAATATTATCTGTCCTTTTTCATCAAGAAGAAAGTTATGACGGTTTCAAAAACTGAGTTATTGTGAAAAAAGGTCAGTTTTGTATGGAAAAATATTTAAAATTTAGCAAAGTTCGAAAAGGAATTGTAAATAAAAGAATTAATTTTTGAATATACATCTATAACTCTTTCATGGCTGGCTATCTGACGGAGATATGTTAAGATAAGACCCATAAAGTCTCATCGCTTTCGAACATTTTCAGTTAATTGTTAAAACCTAAATTGCTCTTTTTTTAAAGCATTCTGGCCAAGTTTCGTTAAGTTTGGGCAACTTTTGTATGAAGCTTCTATATAAAATCATGTACAAACTTAATAGATATGCAGGGGCAATGTTAATATAACATTTTAAATACACTCTCTATATCTCTATTTGCCTAGTCTTCTGACTGAGTTTCGTTAAGATCGGTCTAGTTTTCTATGTAACTCATATAAAATCAGACTTACAAAGAGGTAGAGGTACCCCTAACCCCTAACGATTTCAACCACTTTTCGACCAAATTGTTCTTAAATAGCTTAAAGTAGCCTAGCATACGAAATTTCATTATCATAGGAAGCACTCCTTATATATTTGTTTCAATTTTATATGGGTTGAGCGCACTGTGCGTCAGACTAAACAGAGCAAAATAAGCTTTGTTGTAATACTTGGCCAATTTGAATAACCTTAATAAAACGGCCTCATCGAAATGTTTTGAAGTGGGTTCAGCTTCAAATTCGTTTGAGTTTCATTATTAAACAATTCATCTTAATTTTGCATAAAACAAACTAAAAAAAAAATTTCAAAATTTGAACATGAATTCGGTTGTATAGTGCTAGTAGCAGAACATCAATAAAAGCACTCGCCCGCTCATCAATCAAAATTTTTGCAACATAATCAAGTCGTATTTAAATTTAAAAAAAATATTTTCTCTCTCTCTCTCTCTCTCTTTAGCTCTTTTGTGCATTTATGAATTTATGGCTAAGCATTTGGCCTTCTAACCTTTTAAGTTGAACCCTCGCAAATCAACAACATCATCCTCATCATTCTCATCACCAACACCATCATCATCAGCGGCCTTAGAACTGAGCTATTGAGGACCAACACCTGCCGAAATCAAATTACATAATTTGTTATATGTTGTTGTTGTTGTTGTTGCTTGTGTTGTTGTACTTGTTCATATTTAGTTTGCTGTTGTTGTTATTGTTGTTTACTGTTATTATTGCCTGCTGTAACTCGTGTTTTATTATAAATCTACAAAAGTTACCCGAAAAACTTTCAGCTAAATGTTGTGCTTAATGAAGGTTTTTCTGTTTGATTGGACCTGCGGGACGTATGCGTAACATTTATTATTTAGCAGAGCCGCTCATAAAGTGCCACTCTTGAGTGGCGCCCCCTACTGTTGATCTGTTCGTCTACAAAGCCGTTAGGCACATTTATTGCCGTTAAGGCAAAATATTTGGCGTGTTATTGCATCTTTATGCTAGCTCAGAGCGTTGTTGTCGTTCTTTAAAAGCGAATAAGCAAAAAGAAAAACAAAAAAAAAAAAACATGCCAAAAATGCCCAAACATGTATAACTTAATGTTTAGTCATAACGATGACTAGTTTGAGTAGAATTTTATTTTGTGCAAAAGTTGTACAAAACACTTTTGTCGTTGAACTTTTGCCCCTAGAAAATTTATGCACCTTTTTTTTATTAAAAATATTACAAAAATCAAGATAACACCTTGTTGATAACTACAAATTGTTTTAATGTGGTTCACAATCATAACCTGCAGTATGGAATGCTTTAAGTGGCTTTGAGTTAAGATTTATGTTTTTGAGTTTTTATAAAAGTTGCTATAGAATTTGGTGTTGCAGATGATTTTGACTAATGTTGACAGTTAAAAATTCTGAAATTAAATATCTTATCACATGCATTTTGTTCTAAAAGTAGTTGATTCTAAAATTTATGATAAATTCAAAATGTTTAAACATAAAGAAATGATCATGATATAAACCTCCCGGTTTGTTCTGCAAAGAAGTCAGTTGTTGTAACAACCTGTTAGTTCATGAATAACTTGACGTAAAGCTCTTAACTAAGTTCCTTAAAATATGTTTTTTAAGACATATAAAATAGACTGCAATAAAATTGACTCCTGAGCTTCAGATTTCTGATCAGCATTCTCAAAATTAAAATTAAAATTGTCAAAATTATAAATACTGCAACGACCCATTAACATGTTCTTGAATTAGTTGGGAAAAATAGATGTGCCGTCATCACCGAGCTGCATCTGTATGCCTAGTTATGCTTTATTTAGCCTTAGTTCAAACCATATTTTTCTATATTTGTTAATTTTTTTAATGTACTTGAATTTGAATTTGAATTACGTTGTTTTCTTAGCCGAGTGGTTTCAACTTCAGTTGGAGCTTGAAAAAACGATAACAGTTTCTATTAAGCTGAAAGTGAGAAGCTACAGCTTTTATTCGGTACATAAAAAATATGTGTGTGGCCGTCAAGCACGGTAGAAGTGAAAATTAATTAATTAAACAACTTATCATACTATATCTATCATATAATACCATTTACTTTTATTTCTTGTAAGAAAGTTTATTAAAAAATTTGTTAATTAAAAAAATGGAATTTGTTTATCTCCCAAGGAGATAAGGGGGCGATCTTCACATGGCAACGTGTCTGACAGCCTCAACTTGGCGATGCCAGCATTATCCATGTCGAAATCGTCTCAAGTCGACTCAAACCTCCGCGTGGTGTCTCCTGGAAACGTCAAAAAATATCGCCCGATAAACTTTGGCGGGTAATTTGAGCGGCGGGTTTTTCCTTTGGCCATCAAACAAAGGTTGTGCGTTGGGTTTAAAGCCCACTGCATAAAAGAAGATATCAATAAAACGTAATCAATGACGACTACCGCAAACGAAAAACTGATAATGATTTACGGATATGCACCTGGAATGTCCGAACCCTAAATTGGGATGGTGCCTCTATCCAACTGATTGATATCTTGGAAAGATATAATTCTGATATCACTGCAATCCAAGAAATGCGATGGAAGGGACAGGGTTGCTTACGGCAAGCATCCTGTGATATCTACTACAGCGGCCATGTGGAGAAGCACGAGTTTGGATGCGGATTTGTAGTTGGCAAGAGAATACGGCATCATGTCCTGCGATTCACTCCTGTGAACGAACGACTTGCCATAATCCGCTTCAAGGCAAAATTTTTTAACATAAGCCGAATATGTGCGCACGCTCCGACAGAAGAAAAAGATGACGAGACCAAAGAAAGTTTTTACGAGCGCCTTGAAGACGCATACGGGCACTGCCCCCGTCATGACTTAAAAATCGTGCTTGGTGACTTCAACGCCAAGGTGGGTAAGGAAAACATATTTGGTCTAACAGTCGGAAAGTTCAGCCTCCACGACAACACATCCGATAACGGAATGAGGTTGATTGACTTCGCCGCAGCACGAAACATGGTCGTTAGTAGCACTAGATTCAAGCATCTCAATATTCATAAGGCCACCTGGTTGTCCCCTGATCAATAAACATGCAACCAAATTGATCACGTTTTGATTGACGGAAGGCATTATTCCAGTGTACTAGACGTACGCACAATCCGTGGTGCTAACATAGACTCGGATCATTATCTTGTCGCAGCCAAGATCCGCACACGTCTGTGCGCAGCTAAGAATGCTCGCAATCCTACACAAAGAAAGCTAGACGTCGACAAGCTGCAGTCAAAACGGACGGCCGAAGCCTTCGCTACTCGACTCTCACTCCTGCTTCAAGAAAGCACTCCTCCGATCGACGATATATGCGGACAGTGGACGCACATATCCCACTCTATGCGTACGGCTGCCGAAGAGGTGATAAGCTACCACCGCCCTCGCCGAAACCAGTGGCACGACCAGGAGTGTCGCGACGCCACTGCAGAGAAGGACGCCGCCTACAAAGCCACCTTGCAGTCGGTTGTAACACGTGCTGTTATGGAGCGATACCGAGAGAAGAGGAGGGAAGAGAGACGCATTTTCAGGCGAAAGAAACGAGAGGCGGAAATGCGTGAGTGCGAGAAAATTGAGATGCATGGCGACAGGAATGAGACTCGAAAATTTTTCGAAAAAATAAGACGCCTGGCCGATGGTTTTAAGACCAGAGCCTCTTTCCGCAAGAACGAGAATGGGAATCTAGTGACAGATATCCAGAGTACACTGATGTTATGGAGGGAGCACTTCTCTAGACTTTTAAATGGCGACGCTGACAACAATCCCGCCAGTGGAGATGATATCCCGGAAACCCCAATTATGGATGACAGCGTTGAAGTTCCGCTGCCCGACTATAACGAGGTCTTAACAGCTAAAGTTCAGCTTAAAAACAACAAAGCCGCAGGAGCCGATGGCCTACCGGCTGAGCTGTTTAAGACCGGTGGCGAAGCTCTGTTTAAATGCATTCACAGACTTCTATGCAGAATATGGTCGGAAGAATGTATTCCAGATGACTGTAACCTCAGTGTGCTCTTCCCAATCCACAAGAAAGGTGATTCCACCATTTTCGCCAACTACCGTGGGATTAGCCTTCTTAATATCGCATATAAGGTCCTGTCGAGCGTATTGTGTGAAAGACTGAAGCCCATCGTTAACCAACTGATTGGACCTTATCAGTGTGGCTTAAGACCTGGAAAGTCCACCATCGACCAGATCTTCACGCTCCGACAAATCTTGGAAAAGACCCTCAAAAACAAATCGACACACACCATCTTTTTGTCGATTTCAAAGCCGCCTTCGACAGTCCAATAATGAGTCACCTATATGCCATCATGTCTGAATTTGGTATTCCTGCGAAGCTAATACGTCTTTGCAGGATGACACTGAACAACAACAGCAGTGCAGTGAAAATTGGGAAGGACCTCTCCCATCCTTTCGATACCAAGCGAGGTTTCAGACAAGATGATTCCTTATCGTGCGACTTTTTTAATATAGTCATCCGAGCTGCTGACCTGAGACGCAGCGGCACAATTTTCTAGAAAAAGAGTTGAGTCGAATGGGTCTTGCAGTGAACGCAGATAAAACGAAGTATCTTGTGTCAACAAACAAACAGTCCCAGCGTCTTGGAAACCACGTCACTGTTGACAACACCTCCTTTGAGGTAGTGAAGTACTTTGTTTACCTGGGATCCAGCATTAACTCCTCCAACGATATCAGTATTGAGATTAAACGAAGGATAACTCTTGGCAACAGGTGTTACTTTGGGCTCAGTAGGCAATTGAGAAACAGAGCTCTCTCTCGACGAACAAAACTGACGCTCTATAAGTCAATAATCATGCCCGTCCTACTATACGCATCACAAACCTGGACGTTGAGCAGCTCTGATGAAAGGACTTTGGGAGCGTTCGAGGAGAAAAATCCTTCGCAAGATCTATGGTCCAATCTGCGTCAATGGCGAGTACCGAATACGATGGAACCACGAGCTGTATGAGCTATATGCCGACATCGATATAGTCAAGCGTATTAAAATAGAGCGGCTTCGCTGGCTAGGTCATGTCGAGAGAATGAACGACGAGGCTCCAGCGAAAAAGATATTGGATTCGGTACCCAGCGGTGGCCAATGCAGACGAGGAAGACCGCATCTCCGTTGGAAAGACCAGGTATTGGATAACCTGACAACGCTTGGAGTTTCCAACTGGCACCAGTAAGCGCACGACAAAAGAGGCTGGCGCAAATTCTTAGACCAGGCCAAAACCGACCAACGGTTGTAAGCGCCATCTCAGTAAGTAAGTAGTGGTGACCCAAGGAAAAGAAAATTGAAGATAAACATGTTTTTTAATGCCAATTGTTTGTGAAGAAAAGAAAAATTACAATTAGCTGTTTTAAAAGAGTACGAAAGGTTTAGCTTTCTTGTCATGAAATGATGTAAAATTGATTTAACTCAAACGAAACGAGTTTTGGCATGACTAAGTGGATTCAATGTGGTTGTTTTTAGCTGTAATGCAATGCAATCACAATTCCAAAGTGCTCTATATTCCAAAGTTATAAACCTTTTAGTTCTGTTTTTTCCCCGTGTCAATTCGCCGTATTGCTGTGTACGCGGTTAAAGAAGATGCACTTCGAAAAATTGCGGACTTAAACTATTGTGGATAAGTAAGTTAAGTATTTAAGCTCATAAGGCCTGTTAGTTCAGACTCTAACCGTAATTTTTTCTCTCGTTAACTTTGATCTGACTTTGCTTTTGCAATGGAACAAAAGAACGAAAGTCAAGAAATTAAACGTTCAATTGAACTAGTTCGTTCGTGAACACTCCAAGTCTACTGCTGAGTTCTGAAAATTGTTTACTTTTCATTAGGATTGCGTTATTTAGATTTTACTCCTCGTTTAATTCGCCGTATTGTTGTTTACTCGGCTAAGAGTTTCACTTCAGTTGAAGCTTTTTAAAGCTTCTATCATGTTCAAAGTGTGAAGTTGAATCTTCTTTTCGAACATTCGAGAGGCTTCAGCTGGAGCTTGAATGGAAGGTTATAACTTCTATTACGTCCATAATGCGATACTACAGCTTTTACTACACTGAGCTAAAAAACAACGTAAAATCAATGAAAACCACTTCGATTCAAATATTTTTCGGAATAATTTGGCACCAAACACGAAAATATTCAATTTGAAGTGTTTCCACTTCAAAAAAACACAAATCCAGTTTGATGTTATTTTCACTTTAAACTAAAGTTTTAAGCACTTTGAAATGTAAAGCATTCCACTTCAATTCAACGTGGATTAAGATTTAATTCAAAAAGGACATATTCAATTCAAATACTTATATCTTTATTTTAAATGCACTATAGCTTTAATTCCAAATCGTTATATTAATGAATCAAGTGAAAATAACTTTGAATCACATCCTCAAAATTTTTGATATCACATGGATACATGCAAATAAGTAAAACAATATTATTTTTTTCAGAACTTTTCTTTTATTGACACATAAAAAACATTTGGTAAATTACTTTAACTAATTAATTATTTGGAAATACTAAAATATATTAATCTAAATAAGAATTGTATTAACAGATTGCATTATGTCGAGCTCAAGCGATAACTTGTAGGTACCTTAAATATTCAAACAATGCCGTCTTGTTTCCTCCATAAAAAGAACTTCTCTCAGAATTCAGTCCAGTGCCCAATGTTAGCAATTACTTATTTATATCGTCTTTATTTGCATTTACTGCTTTTGTTTTTATACATTAACTTAACATGAACTTAAGCAGGATTTACTTTCCTGCTTCCCCACTATATTTCAGAAAACTAAAACTATTTTTATATTTTATTTTGACATATGAAAGTATGCAACTTCAGATTGAAGTGTCTTCCACTTCGTTTTCACTTTTGACGACTTCAACTGTAAACAATGTAATTTTTCAACTTACTTTCGAATTTGATATACTTCATTGAAAATAAGAGTAAGTGTATTTATCATTATTTTGAAGTTTTTCTACTTCTTTTTGAATAACAAAATGTTTTCATATTTGATTTGAAGGCTTTCATGGTGAATTTAAAGAGGATTTTTTAAAAATGGAACAACGTAAAATTGATACGATATTATTTAATTTTAAGTTGTGATTTTTCCTGAGTGTAGGTACATCCGAGAGGTTTCAGTTTCAATTTCAAATTAAGCTTGAATTTAAAGGTTACATGTTCTATTTCGCATATAGTGTGAGGCTACAGCTTCTATTCAATACATACAAAAGGTTTCAATTTTCATTGGAGCATCAGTGAAAAGTCTATATCTCTCACATATTGTGAATTTGAATATTCTATTAGTACATACTATAACCTTCTGCTGGAGCTTGAATGGAAGGATTCTGAAATTTTGGCTCTTAGTAAATGCAACAATCAACTCAAGCAATGAAAGACTTCCTACGAGTACTCAAAAATATCATTATTAAATTAATCAAAATATTTAATTATCAGAATTGAACAACAAAAAAAAAAAAAAACAAAACCAAGACAATATTATTAAAGCTCACTTTTCGGAAAATTCCTTAAAATTTTTAATTAAAAATTCTTCCCGTACATATATGACAATGATTAAAGTTACACTATGAAGAATGGCAGAGCAAAATTAAAAAAAACATTACTTTTTTATTAATTTTATTAAAAAAAAACAAAATTTTAAACAAATACGATTTTTCATAAAAAATAATAGCTTTTATTAAAAAAATGCACTGTACTTAAAAAAATTGTCGTACTATAAATTTAATTTTTAAACATACTGTAAATTTTAAACATTTTCAAACCCTTTTTTCTTTCCTTTGCTTTGCTTTGTACCAAAAAAAAAAAAAAAAAAAAAAAAAATACAAAAAAATGTAATGAAACAAATTGAATTCCTTCTTATTCAACGCAGACAATGAAAGTTAAGTTAATTGAAAATTAGAGTTTTTTTGCAAACAACAACATGACATCAACTGAGAAGAGTGCAATTTTCTCCGAAACCCCTTCAACAAGGTAAAAACTTAAAATTCATTACATGCCAGTTGTAAACTGGACACCATAATCACCTAGACCCTATTGTTGCCCCAACTCAAGTTGTCATCAGCAGAAATGTTGTCATCCAAAAGGATGTGAAGTAAGATTTATGTGTTAAAATACGCGTATCCTTAATTTATGATGAGCCACCCAACAAAAGGCCGTCGTCATGCCAACTGAAGACCAAAAAACGGTTGTGGTATGACAAAGCCTTGTAAAAGAGTCGAAATAATATAAAGATAAAAGTAAGTATGAAAAAGTAACATTCACAGCCAAGACGTTGTGCACAATGCCTAGCATAAATATTTGTATAATAAAGTAGAATAAGCAGAAGAAGAATAATAAGTTATGGCGGCAGCGGAAATAAACATTCTTCAAATATTGTGACTTTTGTCGAAATTACGAGCAAGAAGGGGAAAAAAATTGGACAAGCAGGAAGAAAAAAAAAAAAACAAAAAAATTGAAATAACTACCTAGTGCGTTCAACGTTCAACTGTAAGAGTCAGCAGCATGGGTGCTGAAGTTGTTGGTGGAGTCATAACAGAGGAAAACGTTTTAGGAAACATAAATCCAGCATTAAATAAGCGCTGCGTAATAGCTGCCAGGAAGTTCTATAGCTGAAATTTGATGTTTCATTTGGATGTAATAAATATTCGTTTGACTGTTAAACTGCGTTTGTGTGCGGCTCACTGACCACCACCGATTCACGATTCACTATAATACACGGTATGATGTTTGTGAAATCCTTTGCTAGCTTATGACACGCCAAGCAATTGCTGAGTAGTTTATTTACGCCGTTGCTGTTGTTGTTGTTGGTGTTGGTGTTGAATGTGTGCACGTTGGAGTGGTTTTTATTCACATTTTGTTTTTGTTTTTTTTTTTTTTTTTCTTTCTGCTATTCTGCCCGAATAGTTAACTTCGTTTCGAGTCCATCGCCTGCCTACGCATAAGTAATAAAGTTGCTCTTATAGGGCGTTTGCCTTTGGGCGGCTCTGGGTGTTGGCAGCGTGTTGCGCTACAAAAGAACGTAACTTCAAATTTCCTGAATTACTGATGGTAATGATAAGACCCACAAAAGTGAGAGAGCAAGAGCGATAACCAAAAACAAAAAAAAAAAAAAAAAAAACAAAAAAAAAACCAATGCAACAAAGAAAAAAAATCAGTAAAGCAGGCTAGCGGAAATAAAACCAAGTCAAAATGAATGTTTAATAGAGCGCGCTGCAAGGACTCTTCTATATCCTTGTGTTGGCTTAGTGCTGAACCCAGTTCGTGGGAAAATGTTTTAATCACGTCGTGTGACATTCTTTTTTTCCCCACCCCACATGCACACCCAAATATTTTTTTTATGACACCTTGATAGGCCAGCAGAGTAGGCTGGCTGTGTGCAATAATTAAAGCAGGGATTAGAATTTGTAATTATTGCAGCGCATTAATGAATGTGGGCGAGAGCGTGTGCCTATTTTTTTTCTCCTCCATTATTATGCGGTGTGATGGAAATTTTTTCTATTTTTATTTTTTTTTTACGTTTTTTCGGCTTAGTGGTAAAGCTTAGTGATATGTTGATGAAGCTTTGAAGCTTTGACGAAATTTGTATTTTTGCATATTTTTTCTTGTGAACGTAGTAGTCATGGCTTTAAAGCAAAAATTTTTCACAGCAACGTATTCAAGAGGTAATTCCAATTAAAGCAATTTTTTTATGTGAAACTTATACTCAGAAAGTAGAGTTAATTTGATGGTTTTAAAGAATTTAATATTTATGAGAGAGTCTTAAGATTAAAAAATGTTAATTTTATTTATTGATAAGTGCAGATAACCTCAGTGTTAATACTCAACATGGGCTATCAACCAAAACAGTTTCATTTTTCGAATTTAAGAAATATCCACCATATCATTCAATATAACGCGTGAAACTCTATCTCCAATACCCATTATACTAAACTCATCGACTAGACTCATCCTACCATACCTAACATTCAATATTCATAATACACTACACCATCCTATTATACCATGACTATCATCATACCATTCCATCATTTCGTACTCATCATGCTATCATACAAAATAGACCATACTTTTAATTTCATTTCAGAATACTATACCATCATGATACGCCCATCATGCCATATTCATCATATTAATCCCCATACCATACCTATTATATTGAATCCATGTTTCTACACCCACCATACTAAAGTCATATCCATTTATCAAACTATACTCACCTTACCAAGCATACAATCATACCATATCCATCATGTAGCTTGTTTTGCTTAGTTAATTTTTAGGTCTAGAGTAAAATCTCGTGTAAGGCTTATATAAGCCTTGTATAAACTTCGAGGAGCTTTTCGGACCATTTAAGCGGAATACCCTCGACAATACTTTAAATGTCCTTGTGGAGAAAAGTTTAAAATTTTCGTAAGTGAGATTTTGTTGCTTGCATTGCAGAAAACATTTCCGAAGCAAACTTAAACGAGATCATCACCAGAATGAATAAATCAATGAGTACGTAAAAACTTGGATTATTGAATCAAATATTTGACTGGAGTGCGACAGAGCAAAGTTTCGAATCCCAGTAGGCTCAATGCGATTTCAAATCGAAATATCTATATCAGGGACCGAAAATAATGATTATTTTTCAAATTTTAATGAAAAAAATCAATATGTTCCAAGGCCGGAAAAAACTTTTGAGTATACCGAAATGCTGGAATTTGTGTTGACTCTTAGAATATATAATGATTTTTATTTTTTGAGCGTCAAGCTTAAAAATTAAAAATAATTATTATAAAATGATTTTTATTTTTTTGCTCAGGAATAAAAATTATTTTTGATTTTTATTTTTTTGCTCAGAAATAAAAATTATTTTTGAATTTTATTTTTTTTTGCTCAGATATAAAAATTAATTTTGAATTAAATTTTTTTTGCTCAGAAATAAAAATTATTTTTAAGTTTTTTTTATTTTGCTCTGAAATAAAAATTATTTTTGATTTTAATTTTTTTGGCTCAGAAATAAAAATTATTTTTGATTTTTATTTAATTTGTTCAAAAATAAAAATTAGTTTTGATTTTTATTTATTTTGTTAAAAAAAAAAAAATTATTTGTTGATTTTTAGTTATTAGCTCAAAATTAAAACTGATTATTTTAAAGGAATAAAACTTGGGCATGTGTAAATTTTTCATAAAAATTTAAATCTATACAAAATATGGGCTTATCCGCGCACGGACAATTCCTGTTCCAATGCTATTATTTTTTATGAAAAAGTAGGTCAAGGGTATGTCAGAGTCAAGCTAGACCGACTTTAAACTTTCTTTACTTTTTTTACATGTTCTAAAACCATTGCTTAACAAATTATGTTTGTTTTAAACTGAAGCGCAAGCTGGCCTTGACGATGTAGATATTGAAAGCTTCGCTATTCCGCTATTTAGTGTGAACAGAATTTGTTGTTTCAAAATTTGGACAAAATTTTGTTCTTAAACATGAATGCCTGTCATTTTAAAAATTCTCTATAAAATTAATATCAAATTTAATATCATCTTAGTTTCTTTTCAAATTTTGAAGCGATAAAAAACATAACTATTAAGAATGTCTAACAAGAAGAAAGCTCTTGAAATCGATTTTTAATTTAGGAGCAAAATAACAAAAATCCTTAAGCGATTTAAATGTCTGAACAAAAAAATAAAAACGAAAAACTAATTTTAATTATTTAGCGAAATAATAAAAATCAAAAAATTCTTTCTATTTCTGACAAAAAAAAAAAAAAAAAAAATAAAAAAAACCCATACAAATCATTTTTCGATTTTTATTTTTTGTCTCAAAAATAAAAATTAAAATGATTTTTTTTTGTTTGAGTACAAAAATAAAAATTAAAAATGATTTTTTTGTTTGAGTAAAAAAAATAAAAATCAAAAATGATTTTTTTGTTTGAGTAAAAAAAATAAAAATCAAAAATGATTTTTTTATTTGAGTAAAAATAATAAAAATCAAAATTGATTTTTTTGTTTGAGTAAAACAAATAAAAATCAAAAATGATTTTTATACTTGAGTATAAAAATAAAACTTAAAAATAATTTTTATTTTTGATTTAAAAAATAAAAATCAGAAAACGATTTTTATATCTGAGCAAAAAAATAAAAATCATAAAATAATCCTTATTTCTTAATTTTTTCGATATTGCTCATAATTATTACGGGCCCTGATCTATATAATTAATAGGCTAAGGGTTTTTTGTAACTTTAACTCCTCCCAGACCAATGGATCGATTTTATCGA
Source organism: Tetanocera ferruginea (assembly GCA_958299015.1). NCBI lineage: Eukaryota > Metazoa > Arthropoda > Insecta > Diptera > Sciomyzidae > Tetanocera > Tetanocera ferruginea. Next base: position 128,404,857 of record OY282644.1, read on the forward strand.
TTCAGATGTCATTAAATCAGGTTTAGGCTGTAGATGTGCAAACCACTTTTAAAAATTGTGATTTCAATTCAGGGGGTTCCCAACCTTTTAAAACAGTAATACAATTTTTGTACAAAAATCCGCTTTTAAATCTATTTGAAATTTAGTTTGAGAAGAGCTTATAAATTGATCGAATTTGAATTTTTTTCAAAACTAAAAATTTTTAACCAAAATTATCTTTTATGCATTCCTCAAATGTCAATTGTCCGAAAAATGCAGTTTCAAAATCAAAAATTTCACTTTCCGAGCAAACAACTCAGTAAAATTTTAACGGTTTAAAAAAAATTTTATTTTTTGGGTTTCTTGACGTTTTTTTATTGAAATGTACTAGAAATCGATGTTGTAAGTATTCTGTGAGTGTCTTTACTGTATTTCTTAATTTGATCTAATATTATTTATTCTCATGAATCTCTGTTTACTTCGTTTTTATTATTTTTATTTAGTTATGATTTATAATTTGGAAATTTAAGATCCGATATTTTATAATTGTAATAATTTTTATCTCAGTATTAATATTAGTGTAAGTCCGTCTTCGTTATTTTACATTTATTGAGACTTGATATATCGTTATTGAGGAAAAAGGATTCTTTATGAAATGCATTAAACATTAATTTTTCTATTATTATATTTTGATTTAATTGCTCGAGTTCGGGCAACAGGTTTACTAGTATTTATTAATACTAGTATCGCCTGGTGTCGAAATTCGACCAATTTATTGATTGCCTATTTATAAATATATGCGAGATGATCAAAATAAGTTCGAGGCTATAACTTTTCATTGATTGGAGATATTAAGTTATTTTCTTCAGGAAAATTATTTATTTATTTAATTATTTCTTTCAAAAACAGAAAAACAACATTTTAAAAAAATTTAATTTTGTCAAAAAAATCAATGGGGGTAGCCTTGATTTTTTGATGGCACGGACAGTTTATTAATTTAGTGTCAAGACAAAATAAGTTCACCGTAAATTCGATATAGACTTTGAAAGAAAATCAAAAATGCAATTTTGAGTTTTTGTTTTTTTACAACAAAAATCATTTTTACCCCATATTTTAAGAATAAATCAAAATTTATGGTCTTTTCTTAATAGGAATAATTTAAATATAAACAAACAAAAAACGGTACTATTTTCAAAAGTTTTTTTAAGTTAGCTGATAAGACTTAAATACAAAAAAGAAATAAATAAAATCTATTCACAGATGGCGGAGATATTGGCTTCCCAATTTAGAACATTCAATTTGTTTCTCAGACAGTTTTTTTCTCGCTCTTGGCATTTGGTTGAAACACACGCTAAATAATAAATGACAATATTAAGAAAATTCATTAAAAATACTTTTGGTTAGAATTTTGCTGTAATTTTTAACACATTTAAAAGAAAATTTATCAAACTTTTAGAAAAAATGAAAAAAATTTAAAAACCGTTAAAATCCGACCAAGATATTCACATGGAAAGTCAAATTTTTGAGTTCAAAACACATTTTTTTACAAATTTAACAATTGATGAATGCATAAAACTAAATTTTTTTAAGAAATTGTTACTTTAAAAAAAAATTCAAATTCGAGCAACTTAAGAACTCTCTTCCAACTAAATTTCATATCAATCAAAGAGCAGATTTTTTCTCAAAAATTAAATTTCTCTCTTAGAAGGTTGGGAACCCCCTCTATCAGATATATCATTTATATATACATTCTGCACATCTGGACAACAAAACCTTTCGAATGATATAAGTTTCATTAATTTTGAGTTTTAATTAATACCAAAAAAGCGTACGACAAACTTTAATGTTCACGTATTAATATATAAGATTTTCGTTTTCTTTTCAATATTCGAGGCATGTAAAAATAGAAAAACGAAAACAATATTTTTAATTTAAAACTAGTAACGTATATCTTCGACTTGGCCAAAGTTAAAATGCCACCACGAGCGTTTCGTAATGGTACAAAATCTTAAATTATATGAAATTTTATATAAGATTTCAAAAAATTTAACTATTTTGATGACTTCTAAAATACATTTATATCAAATTGTTTTCCTGCAAAGAAAGACAAGCCTCTTTATAAAGTTTTCAATTAAGGGTTGTATGGGAGGTGGGCGTCTTATTGAGTGGTTGATGTCAATTTTTCTAACACGCCTCAATTTTGATATAATATACACAAATACCCTATTTCAGGTCTGTAGCTTTAATATTAGCCTGTTTATAGAGTTTTTAATATTATGGGTTATGTGGGCGGTGGGTGTGTTCGTAGGCGGATGTCACCCACTTTTCTTCTACAATTTAGATTTGATATAAGATATGTACAAACGTATAAATTATTTTTTCGTGTAGCTTAAAGAGAAACCTTTTTATAGACTTTTTAATTTTGGGGTTGTATGGGAAGTGGGCGTGTTTGTCGGTGGATTACGCCCATTTTTCTAACACATATTAATTTTATTGTTTAAAGAATAAATATCTAATTTTACTTTTGTAGCTTCGACAGAAGCCAATTTATATAGTTTTCAATTTTAGGGCTGTATGGGAGGTGGGCGTGTTCATGGATGGATGATTCCCAGTTTTCTATCGCGTCTTAATTTTTATATAAAATGAAGAAATATCGAATTTTACTTTTGTGGCTTCGACAGAAGCTTATCTAAAAATAGTTTTTAATTTTATTGTTCTATAGGAGGTGGGCGTGTTTGTAGGTGGATGACGGCCATTTTTCCAACACGACTTAATTTTTATGTAAAAAGAATAAATATATAATGTTACTTTTGCAGCTTCAGCACAAGCCTCTATATAAGTTAAGAACAAATAAATTGCAACTTAGATCCAAAATTCCATTCCCACAAAATAGAATGCTGACGCAGTGTCTGCAGTTTCCACAGTCACGTTCTCGAAAACAACAACAACAAAAAAGCATAAAAACTTCATATGGAATATGATCCGCATGTCCGGCAGAGCAGTTAGTAAATTTGGCTTGCGTTTATTTAATTATCTTAAAATAAGTTTAGTTGTAAATTAATAGTGAAACAATAAAGTTGGCTTTGGCCTTTTTTTTTTTTTTTGTAAAAAACTTAACTTATATAGGTTTCGATATTGGGTTATATGGGAGGTGGGCGTGTTAGTGTGTGGATGACGCCCATTTTTCTAACACACCTGAGTTTTGTCATAGATTACAAAAAAACCGAGTTTTGTAGCTTAAATATTTACTTCTTTATTGAGTTTTCATTATTGGGGTTGTATGGGAGGTAGGCGTGGTTCTCATCCGATTTAGCCAATTCTCAAATTTGATCTCAGTTTTTAGAAAAAAAACGGACATGGCTAAATCAGGTGGTGATGCTGAGCAAGAATATATATACTTTTCTATACCTACCACGCCTCCTTAAGTGTGTTACACACGTCATGACAAAATTAATATGCCCCTTACGCAAATCTCAGAGAGTAAATAATGCCATATAAAGCTTCTTGAGAACATGAACTTCAGCCATTTGGATTCGGCATAAAACATGTAGGTCCAGTTCTCGGGCAATTGTGTGCAAAGTCCTTTCAAGGGCTGAAATGGCCAATTTGTTTTTTGTTTGTTTTTATGCGATTAGGATTTTTAATGTATAAAATCTCAGGGTAATTCTTGAAAAATGTGTTTTTCAAGAATTATAATCTAATATAAACAATTAAAATGCCACAATTTTTTAAGTCATGTAAACTTTTGCGGGCTTAACCTACGAAAACATGATGACAAATTATATGATTGCGCATATTATAAACATCTGCTTTCAAAAAACCTTTTACACGCCTTCCATGGTGATAAAGAAGTAAACAAAAAGCGCAACAACAAAATCTTTGCAGAATAAATATAGTCAATTTTTTGAAATTTTGCAACTAGCAAAAGACTAGAAAAACACTGCTTGGACAAGTGAAAAGCTTTTTGGGTAATTCCGTTTTGGTTTTACTACAGTTGAGCTTATTAGAAATTTTTGTTTGCACAGAGCTTTAAAATTGATCAAATTTAAATTTTCAAAAACTCCAAATTTTTAATCAACATTATCTTTTATGCACACTAAAAAGTAAAGAGTATTTTAAAGACTGTCTTTTAATCAACTTATGTCTGAATTTATGCATGTTTTGCATTTTAATATTCTTAATGCTTAAAAATCCAAAGAAGCATATTTGAAGTCAGCTCTTGAAAGCTTTTGAAAGCTCTTGATTATAAGATAAGTTTGTTTAACAGCCTTATATTGGTATTATCGTCACAATCAGTTGATATTGAAAAATTGTGATATTTTTGATCCGTCTCTATTGATTAGTATTTCATATAAACTCTCACAAGAAAAAAGCTTTAAAAATTCACCTTATAGTGTTGTAAAGCTTTTTCAATGTAACGTTATTTTTTGATAGCTAATTTTAATTTAAATAAAATATAGTTTAAATAAAATCGAAATATGGAGAAATTGTTCAAGACGAAAAGAGCCATTTATGTACATGAAAATAAAGCTATGCCATGAATACACATATTTAGAAGAATGGTGTTGACGAATTCATGCGGTAGAAGATCCTTAAATAAACTGCAAAGAATTGACTTCGTTAATCGAAAGGCTTTCTTGCTGCGTGAATAGAATATTGCTGTCCAGCAGATGGCTATGAAATCGTCTTCTTTCAATAGAATCCTTTGCTTAAAATATTCCTACTAATAAACGAAATAAATCTTCTCTTTTAAAAATGTTTTTTTTTTGCACAAACTTTTATTTTTGTGAACTTTCTATGAAATGTACGCTTGTGAACTGTCTAGCTTTTCGTCACTGTTTGGATCTCAATTGATACAAAATGAGCTTTTTCAAATTGTTCAGAATTGGAATTTGTCTCAATTGAGATTTTTGTATCAATTGATATTGAGGTGGCTTTTGTGATTTTGTTAGAATAGAGCTGTAAAAATGGCTACAATTTATCATATGGGTCTTAATTGATAGATTGCATTGCTTATTAGGCCAGTTTGTTTACGATAAGGGCTGAAATTAAGCGAAGGTAAGGCTGCATTTACCATTTAACTGCCTTTAAGTAAGACATCATTGAATGCTGTTCTACTGTATAAAAAGGCAAAAGAAATTTCAGCAAAAGCTGTCTTAATACTGTTGCAGCTCATGTGAAGACAGTTTTTTCAACTAATATGAAGATTTACTTTTACAGTGTGCGTTCCTCAGATGTCAATTGTGTGAAAATGCAGTTTTAAATTGAAAAAGTACCACTTTCCGAGTTAACAAAAATTTTTTGTTGGCTTTTTTTTTAAATGTGTTTTTTTTAAATCAATGTTGTAGGTGATCTGTAAGTATTTTTAATTAATTTACTTCGTTTTTACTTTATTAAGGAATGTTTTATAGTTTGGAAAATTAAACTGCTATATTTTTGAATATTAGTGATTTTTATCTCTGTATTAATATTAGTGTAAGTCCGTCTTTGTAATTTTACAGTAACATTTAAAAAGTTAGTGCCTTATCAAAGTCAAAGTTTAAGTCAAAGTATTCAGTTAATTATCATTTATCTCACTATTGAGACTTAATATATCGTTATTGAGGAAAAAGCTTCTTGAATAGAATGGTATGTTTTAAACATTGCTTGTGTTTCTAACATTTAATTATGATTGAGTTGCTCGAATTCGGGCTACAGGCTTACTAGCAACTATATTATTTCTTTAAAATTTTGAGCCAAATATTTTAAAGTATTTTTAAATTATCTTCAAATGTTGTTTTGTAACATACTTATTTTCAAAATAAATCTATAATAATATATTATTAAAAAAATACATGAAAATAAGTATTTCTTAGACCGAATAAACTTTAGTCCCTAGGAAGATATAATAAGCTTAAGAATATATCAGCTTAAAAAGATATATTAAGAGAATAACAATGTTTATTTTGTGTCAAAACACAAGCCCATTTTTAAAGTTGTGAGAGGAAGAAAATCATCGTTAAGGTACTTCGAACAGTCATAACCAGAGCTCATTTTCTATGTTCAGTTAGCTTCCAATTAACTTCTGCATTGATGTGAGATCGAATTTTTGCAAGATTACTTAGGTAAAGGTTTTAGGGAAACACCTTGTCGTTGCAATTTCAAAACAATTTATATTTTTCTTATGCTATTAAGGAGGGACATGACATTAGCCTTGTTTTTAAATTGACTTTTTTATAATTTTGTATTTATTTAAATATTCTTAAGATTTTAAGATTTCCATTTCATGGAAAAATTCGTACGGGTTCAAAAGTCACAGCCGGATTAGTGAGAGCTCATTTTTAATTTTCGCTCTTTTTTTTCTTTGTTCACAAACTTTGAACGGGTTTATTTCGAAACCATGTTTTTCGTACTGGTTGCGGCAGTAGCGGGTTCATTTTTGGACGAATTTTTTTTTTGTGTATTATTTTGAACTCGCTATTCGCTATCGACCTTTTTTTTTTAAATTTTTTTTCGATTTCTTATGAATTTTTAAAGTCAATATTTTTTTCGAAAAAACACACTTTCAAATACACTTTCACTTTAAAAAAAAGCTCCTGTCCCTGCAAATATTTGGAAGACAATTAGAAGAGTAGATCATTTGGCGACGCACTAGCGATTCGCCTAAGGGATTTTTGGAAGATGGATTGCTTTTCGATCGCCGAAGCGATTAATGCGCGATTCTCAAAAAATTTTAAAATCTTCCTGCGCTCATTCCGGCAATTGTTGGAAGATGGATCGCTTTTCGATCGCCTAAACGATGAATGCGTGATTGACAAAAAATGTTAAAAATCTTCCTTCGCTCATTCCGGCGATCATTGGAAAATGGATCGCTTTTCGATCGTCCAAGGAATAAATCCGCGATTCAAAACATTTTCAGAATCTTCCTTCGCTCATTCTGGCGATCGTTGGAAGATGTTTTTTTAAAAAGCTTTCTAAATCTATCATTGGAATATTAAGCAGGCTCTGAAAAATCGTTTGAATAAATTAAAAAATTTATCTTTGTAATCAACTTCATGGAACTGCTAGTCCAAACTTGCAATAAATTGAAATGTTCAACAACTTTGCAACAAATCGCTGACAACCTCTAAAAGCAATGTCTTGGCCACTGACATGTCTTGTCAGCAAATCATTTCAGACCCCTTCTGCCGATTCGTAAGCGAATTCCTGGCGAATCGCTGAATACTCTTCTCGGCGATTCGTTGGCGAATCTTCCTGGCGAATCGCTTAAGACTCCTCTTGGCGAATCGTTCGCAACTCTTCATAGCGAATCGCCTAAGCTTCATCTTGGCGATTCGTCGACGAATCTTCCAGGAAAATCGCCTAATTCGTCGGCGAATCTTTCCGGCGAAACGCTTTTATGGCCTCAGCTGCTTACATTCGGCGATACCCGGAAGACTCTCAAAAGAGCTCGCCGGCGATTGTTTCATCTTCCAAGCGATTCGCTGGAGATTCTCAGGCGATTGAAAATGTTTGAAGGGTGTCATACGATAACCAATTTTGTTAAAATTTAAAAAAGTCATTTTTTTTCCAGATCGAACAATTGTTGCGACTCCCACCGCTGCAACCACGAGGCCCCGTTTTTTTCTCTGCCGCCAGTTTGGAGCTCTATAAAACCATGTTGGAATAAAAATATATTTGTTTGAATTGTTTTTCTTGTAATTTGTTCAATTCTCTACAAAAATTAAAAAAAAATTTTGGAAAAAGGTTTATGTTTGACTGAGTTGTGAATTTTTAAAAAAAGGTCTGTTTTCTCTGCCGCGAATATTATGTTCCTCCTTAATGCTCTTTAAATGAGACGTGATCCTCGTTACGGTGCTGGTGAAGGCAACAGCGAATTACCTTGTTGAAACTCAGTCAACTCTAAATATCTTCTATATTTCTCACAAGCGCGAACCTCTAAACTTTCACATCATTAGACGAGGTGCTGCATCCACCCATTTAAAGCCTCAATACATAACATTTAAAAAATTTCATCTATTGTACATCTGTTAACAAGACACTCAAAAACAAGTTAATGTGGGAAAAATTGAATCACAAATTTTAAGGTTTTGTATAGGGACTACACAGGACATAACTACTAACCATGTATACATACAAATCTTAATGCACATTAGTTTGTGAAGCTTGTGAAGGCAACAGTGAAGTACCTTTTTAAAGCTCAGTCAGCTTTAAATATATTCCTTATATCTCTTGAGCTTCCTTTAAACAGCTTCTTTAAAGCTTAATTGTTAATTGAATGGGGAGTTTCGTACTTCTTAAGTCGTGCAGATCTCTTGACGTGGCGTTCCTCAGCACCCGAATGCAGCACACATTTAGCAGTTTAATAGTGAATATCTAAGCTAATAGTTGGCTTCATATGTGGCTAAGGTGAATAGTATGAGACATCTTTACACACAGCGATGATTGGTATATCATATTACGTTAGATATAGATACATTTCAATTCTGTATATCTCATTGTGAATACATATCTTACTGTGATAATTTATAGTTTCACTTTTGGATAGTTTTGGAATTGAAATAGTTTTATTCTATATTGTTTTAAATAAATGACGTCTACTTCTGTGTCAATGAGTGAATCCTCGTTAATTATTGAAACATTGATCTTAAGAATTTAAACTCAATTACTAAATTTCATCTTACTAGTGCATATATATCGTAGTTTGTATTGTTTTAATTATGTTGCGCCCTCTTTAGTAGAAGTATCACCCCCTTTACCCTCTCTAAAAACAACCTTTGTCAGATTAGTCAACACTGCCATTTTCAATCGTCTAGTGCAAACAGATTAATTTTTATAGCGGGCTTAGCTTATTTTCTTTTTTTTTTTTCTTTGAACTACCCCTCAGCTATAGGAAGTTTAACTTTAAGTAAGGAGTTTACTTGCTCATCATGTTTTCTTTGATTATGATTATGAAATATTCATATACATTATAATTTGTGGCTTCAAAGTTATTCGGTGATGGCAGCGAAATTTGTAAAGTGTTTGTATAACTACCGAATAATTTGAAATCATCTCTGAAGAGCCTCAATTCACTGCGGCATAATGCATTAAGCACTTGACTCAGTTTAAAATTTACATAATTGCTTAATAGTCCGCCACTCAAAGAAGAACTACTTCATTTTTACTTTATCACTTCCTTCTGCTGCTTTTGCTATCTATTTGAAATCCCTTTTCAAACAAAAGCCAGGTTGATTGAAAAGGTTTACCAACACCTGTTAATCTTTGCTTGTAACTTTTGTTTGGAAACAAACAACAAAAAAAAAAAACAAACAATAAAAAAAGACAAGGATTTCAAATTTCTTGTTCAAGGGTTGTCTGTATTGTGATAACGTTGACTAGATTAGCCTGTTGAGTGTGCTTTACTTTCTTTAATTTACGCTACTGCTCGTGTTGATCCTGGGTCTAAGCCAATTGGTTTCACTTCAATTAGCCCAGTTTCGAGCCTTATCACTATAGCTACTCGCTCAAAGTTTGTGGAGAAAGCACTGAAGAGTAAATTAAAAAAAAATTATTTTATACTTTTGTATACTTTTAGTTAGTTTAAGATAAAACATATTTGCTTTAAAGCTGAGCCGGAGTTAAAGAAGAATTAATCGACTTTGATGCAAACAAAGTATTAATTTTAATATCAAATTTTATAACAAAACAGTCAAGTTGAATGCATGACTTGAAAATAGCTTTGACTTACGATAAAAATTATAGTAGGACAACAACTTTCAGGTTTTTAGTAAAAACGTGTTCTTTTGAATTCTTACTTAGAATATTTTCTTAGGTGCTTCGATAAAAGTTCAAAATAGTAACAGAGTAAATGTTAATATTTGGATCGCATGACAAAATTTAAAAGAAATAAGTGGTCAAGGCACGGTAAGAAATATACCCACAAGTTATCCCCTTTGCTTATATCTTTCTGTAAGAGAGACTCTTTTAGTAGTCTTTTATTGTTTTAAAATATTCCATTTGCCTTTAAATCAGCGAATAAATAAAATTAATTTAATTTATTTTTAGTGTTTGAGTCATGTTGTTTTTATTTATTTCCATCAGATTGCATTACAAGAGTAACGACTTTACGCTTACTTTATGTAGCTTAAGCATGGCAAAGAGAGAATTTTCTTGTCTATCAAAAAACGATAGAATGCCCATTCCGATTTTCATGAGCAACGTTTGGCCAAAATTAATTTAAATATTCATTTCTTGCATACTTAAATACCGAATCGTGACAGATGCGGCAGCATCTCAATGCTTTAAGCTTTTATTCCCCTGCTCAGCTTTTATTGTAAACATTCTCACAGATAAAGCAGCAACAGCACCATCACCATCAGCAGCAGCGATGATTTTAAAATCAACCACGTGCGCAACAGTGTTCGTTGCTGTTGTTGTTGTTGCTGCTCTTTATCTAGCAAACAAAGAAAAATGCCATAAATTTCGTTGTTGATTTATTATCCGGCCTTCTTCATCTTACCAGAGAATTTATGGGTTAGGCTGTATCAAATCTTTGAAATGATGCAATAATGAAAGAATTGCTCTAACAGCAAAACGCGCTGTTAAAGAAGCGTTTTATTTGGTAGTCGGTACGCGGTAGCAGTTCGTGCTAGGGTTGTCAAAGAATGCTATGGCAGCGTTGACATTAACACGGACGGAAATTAATGCTTACAGTGGAATTTCTACCAAAAATTTGTAAAGATAAAGAGTATTTTCAGAAATTATTTATAACAATAAATCTTGCCGCAGTGAAAGTTTGAGGTTATTTAATTAATTAATGGTTTGTTTTTAAGTCGTCTTGAATTTTAGAACGAAGGTAAATCAACAGAGGAATACTTGGACTACAACAGAAGACCCAAACAACAAAATGGAACTTGAATAAATTTGATATATTAAGAGTTGGAATTAAATGTTACTCATACGCCATGTTGAACTCCATAAGGTACAATTTATCTGTTGGTTTACCGTTTGCCAAAGCAAAAGAAAAAAAAAACAAATAAGCAGCACAGACCAATGATTTATTGCTGTAATGTTTTAGTTTATTTAAAAAATTAAAACACCAAAAGGAGCGCAAATTATAAATAATTTAATTACTGCAGTTCCCATGGCGTATACGTGAGCTGAAATACATACATGTGAATGTTTCATAAAAAAAAAAACATTACTCATACGCACCAATGCGTTTGCATTATGTTGAGATGTTGGCCAAACAGAGCAAAGCAAAACCCCGAAAACAAACCAATGCCAAGCCAAATGGCACACTCAAACCAAGGCTAAAGGTGAGTCTTAACGTAGCCAGGTGTTTGTGTGACCCACAAATTTTCAGGCAATAATTCAAGTGGGCGCAACTAAAACTGGGGGCGGCTTTATAGTTTTGGGTAGCATATTTTTTTTTTAAGCTTTAATTTTGCTAATGTCTTTCATGTGCGTAAAATAAGAGCTTTTTCACCTACACTACCTTATATCATGTTACACATTTTCGTCGTTCACTTTTTTCACTAATTCACTCAAAGCTTAGACATTTTGTAAAATATATAAACAATGTTTGCATAACAAGTTTGCACAGGAAGAAAAAAAACACAAAAAATATACTAAAAATTTGAAAGCTAATCATAAGCAAACGAGAGAGAAAAAGAAGCAATTATTAAGAACAAACTCGTTGAAACTTTTGACAGTTTTTTTAAGGTTCGAAAACTTTTTGTTTCATTTACACACTCACAAGTACCGGCATGTACTCAACATTACACACACACACACATACACACACAGGCATACATAAACTTCAAGTGACGTGCTGCATTAATAATAATACAAATAAAAATAAAATAAAAACATGTAAAAAAAGACCAACAAAAAATCATGTAACAGCAGCTAAACTTTCATGTTCGCTTCGGTTCATAACTTCTTGGCAAAAAAAAAAAAAAAAAAAGAAAACCCAAAAATAAATATAAAAAATAAAAAATAAATAAAAAAAAAAAATAGCAACTTAGCTGCTGTCAACTAAATTAAAAGTTTCGCTGCTGTTGTCGTTTGACAAACTGTCTAGCAGAGCATATAACTTAAAGCTCAGCCACTGCCACACACTTAAAGTGTATGTACACACACACACACACACACACACACAAACACACACATGCACATGTTGCAAACTCACAATGACCTCGCATTCTCTTGACATTATGTGAGTGATTTTAAAGCTTTGCTTTATATGTTGTTTATTCATTGGTTTTTAGACTGAGCTGCTGTTTTGTTTTCTTTAGTGAGTTGAAATTTATATTTTCTTAATATTCTCACAACCCTTTTTTTAATTTTCTACTGTGTAATATAGGTGTCATTAACAGTTTTATTGACAGGTTTGCCAATTAAGCTAACGGGTACACCACTGCGTATGAGTGACATTGATTTATAGGCGACGCGTTGGTTTTCTTGAAGCATGATTCGTGGGAATAGCTGGGAGTTGCTGGGAGTGCCGCTTATTTCTGCAAAATTTAAAGCTTTCGCTTAGCAAAAGTTTATAACATCAAAGTTTGTATGTCAATTCCTTAATTTTTGTGTAGTTTATGAGAGTTTTGGTGCCTTAAATGACGTTGCTTTGTATGTTAAGTAGACAGAATTTTCTTTTGAGATGCTTTTTTTTAAACTACGAATGCGTCAGAACTTATGTGTAGCATTTGAAATCATTAGATCATTTTTGCTGGAATGTTTTTAAGGCTCTAAGTTTTCATAAAATCATATAAAAAATACTGCCTGGAATAAATCAAAGTTTTTAGTACATTAAACGAGCGAAATTTGTTTTAGTGCTACAATTTAAGCTAAATGTACTCTAAACTTCTCGCAACGCATTTTTGTTTTGCTGGCTATTTTATTTTTTTTTTTTTACGTACATCATTTCAAATTCAAAGCTTGTACATCAAAAGTTATTTAAGACAAAAAAAAAAATAATAAATATTCTAGTTTTTCATCTTAAAAAAGTTATTGTATTTTTATTTATTTTTTATTGTATTTCGTTTTTTTTGTTTTTTTGTGTGCTTTTGTATGTCTAACACTCTGCTCCGTTAAGCTTGTAAGTTTTCATTGTTAACTTATTTGTACATGATTTTCGCACAAAAATGTTGACAGTTGTTGCCAGGCAAGTCAGCGCTTGTCAGTTATATGCTCAAGTTGTCTGCAAGTTTTTGTTTTTTTCTGTATGCTTGTATGTGCGTATATGATTATGTCTGTGTGATGGTATGTATTTAAGCAATTGTTTGTGGTACTTACAAAATAAAAGAAAAATATCTTCTCAACTTGTTGTTTTTATTTTGTTTGTTATTCGTGTGCCAACTTGAAGTAACTTGAAATGTTTGCTTTCCAAAAGTTAAGTGCTTTAAAATGAACAATTTTTATTTTTTAAACATGTGTTTGTCTGCTAAACCGCTTTTTAAAGAAAGATTTTTATATTAATTTTTTATTGTATCAAAAAGAAATATTGTTTTTTTGCCAGGACTATCTACTCGTCAGTTCGTTAAAGTTAACTTGAAAGACATGCTCATTTGCCACGAATTTCTAAAAGTTTGTTGAAATCTTGAGGCATAGCAAAGCAAATATTCGATACAAATCGAAGTTATTCAAACTTCTTTATGCACCTTGTTGTTGTCCAAAGCGTTCAAAGAATGCGCGATTCTCAAAAAATTTTCAAAATTTTCCTTCGCTCATTCCTGGAATGCATTCAAAAAAGTTTAAAGTCTTCCTTTGCTCATTCCGGTGCTCGTTGAAAGATAGCTAGTTTTAAAACTATCAAAGCCCATCATTGGAATATTAAGCATGCTCTGAAAAATCGTTTAAATAACCAAAAAGTTAAACTATTAAAAAATTCATTGAATTGGGAAAGGACAACGTCTGCCGAGTCCGTTAGTTTAAACCTTAAAAGAACTTGAGACGTTCAACAACGATACTCTGCAACAAATCGCTGAGGACCCTTTGTTTATAAATTTTTTTCGGCGAATCGTTTAAAACACCCTTTCTGCCAAATCGTGTGCGACTCTTAGCAGTGACTTGCTTAACGGGGGACATGACATTGGTATTTTGAATTTTGTATTTTAGTACATATTCTTAATATTCTTAAAAAAAAATTTCATGGCAAACTTCCTTCGGGTTCAAAAGTTACAACCGGATTAGTGAGAGAGCATTTTTATTTTTCTTTGCATTTTTCTTTGTTCACAAACTTTGCACACGTTTATGTCGAAACCATGTTTTTCGTACTGGTTGCGGCACAAGCGGGTTCATTTTTTGACAAAATTTTTTTTTTTTTTGTATTTTTTTAAACTTGATTCGCTATCGTATGACACTAGCTTTTTTTAAATGTTTTTCGATTTTTTATGAATTTTTAAAGTCAATATTTTTTTCGAAAAAACGCACTTTCAAATTTGGAACATCACCAAAAATTGAAAAAAATTTATAAAAAGCTCCTGTCATACGATAACCAATTTTGTTAAGATTTAAAAAAGTCATTTTTTTCCAGATCGGACAATTTTTGCGACTCCCAGCCCGTGTTTTTCTCTGCCGCCAGTTTGGAGCTCTATAAAACCATGTTGGAGTGAAAAATATATTTTTGTGAATTTTTTTTCTTGTAATTTGTTCAATTCTCTACAATAATAAAAAAAAAATTTTGGAAAAATGTTTGTTGTTGACTGAGTTATGAATTTTTAAAAAAAGGTCTGTTTTCTCTGCCACGAATGTTATGTCCCTCCTTAAGACTCATCTTGTCGATTCGTTGGTAAATCTTCCCGGCTGATCGCTAACGACTTTTTTCCGCGTTTCAGTCGTGACTTTTCCCAGCGAATCGCTTAACTCCACTCTCGACAATTTGTTGGTGAATCTTCCTGGAACTCGCTTTTATGGCCTTATCTACTTGTATGCGGCGATACCCAGATGATTTTTAAAATAGCTCACCGGCGATTGTTTTATCTTCCAAACGATTCACTGACGACTCTGAGGCTACTGAAAATGTTTGCATGCAGTCACAATCTAATTGTAAGTAAGAAATTACATTTTTTTGAAAAATATGAAATTTATCATTTTATAACCGAAATATTCACTATAAACAAAAAAGCTTACCAGCTTCAAAAACATTTCCGTTGCGAATATTTTCTAATTTTAATCTGATGTTCTCAAAATCCAGTTGAGGTGTGTAAAAATATAACTGCCAGATTTTCGATTGGCAGCCTTGATATAATTAAAAGCGTTTCTTGGTTTCTAAAACACACATACATACTCGCTGTTGCACTGTATTGGCAGAAATACAGAAAAGAAAACAAGCCACTTAGTTAAACTTAACAACATAAAAAAAAAAAGTTCAAATTAAAATTCTTACAGAATTTTTTCAATACAAAAGAGCAAAACAAACAAAAAATAAAAACTTTCTTATCGCTATGTACGTTTGTGTGTGTGTGCTAAAAGTTTATAAGATGAGTTTAACGCTGCTGATGCTATTGATTAAAAATTAATTACTTTTTGTTCAGTACTTAACGAATCTCAGCTCAAAGGCATTATTTTTGTGTATTTCTTTGTTTTTATCTGAGCAAATATTTAAACATATACTTTACTTTTTATGTTGTTGTTGTTGCTATCACAGAACAATAATCAAAGCATGCCAAAAGAGAAGAAGCAAAAATATACCGAAATTCAATATTACAGCAAAGTTAAGCAGTGAAGAGTCTTGCCTCTTGTTAAGCACATGATGTTTGAATGGCATTTAATTAAAAATAAATTAAATATCACTCATACGTACCAATGAACCGCACTGCAAGTTGATGAATATAACTGCGAATGTTGAAAAAAAAGGAAAGAAGCTATAAATGGAATAAATTGTAAAGGTGTTGCTCAACGCCTGTTGCAGTTTGTTCTTTTTTGTGTATTGCTGTGACAGAAATATCTGCAGTTCAAATACATGTTATGTCAGTTAAGTGCTTGGATTTAATTTTAAATGCATTTATCATTAATTTATTTGTTTTAACTCTGCTATTCACAACTTGTGCTGCCAACCAATGCATGCTTATTGCATATTCAATTTATAAATATTTTGTGAAAAATTCAAAATTGCTGAAATTAATTCATAGCCTTTGGCTGCAAAAAAAAAAAAAAAAAATGGTAAACATTATACAATAATTGCAAAAATAAACATTTAGCATATTTTAGTCTTTATTATTTTTTAAAAAAGTTGCTCAAGCAAATGTTGCAATTGAATTTGCAAATCAAAATAACAGCAATTATTTTATTGAATTGCGTGTGTGCAGCGTGCAAGTGCATAAATAATTTTTTGCTGTCAGCTGTTTTGATTGGAGTTGAATTCAATTGAATTATGCGTTGTGTTATATTTTAATTCTCTAAAGTAATAAATTTGCTGATTAAAATAATAAAATCTGACCAAATCTGACCGCAAGGCATTGATGAGAGTGCGCCTTATAGCAGTCATAAAATTATGTAAAAATCTAAACCAGTAACAAAACTACAAAGTTGTCACTTAGGTGTACGATAAAATATTCCTTTTTACAGTCATATTTTTATTCATTTAATTGCCTTCTTAGTTTTTTTAAAAAGTTTAGTTTTTAGTCTATAGAACCATTCTTTAGCTCTTTTAAACAAAATTTACCTTTGTACTATTTCCACAACCAAATTGTGTCAGCCTTTTTGTGGTCATTTAGACTTAACATTCGAATTACTTATGTTTATGCGGTTGAAAAACTTATTAAAACCTTGTTAATTTATTGTATCTCATCAGCATTAAAATCATTGCCTTACATATGTTACTCAATTTCTTTGTGACAACCTAACAACTAAGTAAGACTTCATTAAATCACTGAACAACTCACACAGATAATATTTATCCTTAGATTCACAGTGTCGCATGGTGCTATAAATAGCCTTAAAATATGTTCACATGATTAAACATTTTACTCAGAATCAATGAAATTTGCTTTCCTTATGAGTGCACTGCTTGTGTGTTAGCCAACTTCAAAAGGGTCAAGCTTAACTTAAACGCACGACTAAAAGTGAAGTTTAACTGCAGTACCCTTCAATGGCAAAGTGATTAAAAGCAAATTTCATTACTATTTATTTTAATGTCTTTTTATAAAAAACCAAAGCAATTAAAAAAAGCGTATTAAATCATTCTAATTGTCAGCGGCGTCAACTTATTTTTTATTTTGAAAACACTCACAGTTATGAATTTTTTTTTCTAATTAGCTCATAAGCTGAGAGCGGGGTCATACAGCACATGCATATATAATGTACAAAAAGCACAAAACTCTGTACAACAACCAGCAAAGAGTAGAAATAAATTTCAATGGTGTTGCTTTTTTTAGCCAATGACATAAATGTACAATTTATTGCCAATAATTGCCAATTTGTTCACCGGACATACCGCAATATTTTGCATCCTGTCGCTTAACAACAACGTACACAGAAATACACACATCTCAACCTTACGCACCAATACATGCGCACAACCCAAACGTATGACAATTTACAATGTCCCAGTGGCAATTCCTATATATATCGATTAATTACGTGTAAGTTACGCAACAGCCTGTGTCATACATAATTTTATTTTCGGCACAAGCAGCCAGTCAGCCAGTCCAACAGAGCTGGTAGGATGTCGTAGGCCGTAAGCAGTTAGTCGAATTAAGGGTTGATAAATGCTGGTGTGCTAATTTTGATTTCTCAGCGGCATTGCCTATGATTTGCCCTGAACAATTATTGTGGCTAAAATACCGCAAGAGCCTTATTAAAAATTAGCCTTGTTTGTTTTGCCAAAATGACAAAAATTGAATGGTTTTAGGAAGGTTGTCAAGCATACATTTATTATAATTAAATCAAGAGTGGACTGAAATTTATCATGCAAATTGACTAATATTTGAATGGAACAGAAAAAAACACATGAAACATTTCAGCCGGAAATGGTAAAATAATTGCATATTATTTCGAGTATGTGGGAGCATCGAACAGAACAACTAACAGTGCCATTGTTAATTAAAAACAAAATATTTACCTTCACGGCTTATAAGCTATTACGCAAAAGACAATAAAATTCATTAACATTTATGTACATATACATACTATTTTAAAAGAAATAACATAAATTATTGATAAAAAAATATATGTGAAATTTTTAGAAACTAAATATGTACTAAAACAATAAATTATCTCAATTCAGATTAAAAAAATTGGAAAAATTGCTATTATTTTAAGACAAAACTTCAATAGTCTTATAGACTACGAATGATCTCAACACATCGCCTTTTCAAAAATTTTATAGAATGTTTCAGAGATTAAATATAAATAAAAACTTATGGCTTAAATGAGACAAGAAAATTTAAAGAATTATTATACATGAAAAATAATTTTTAAAATCCAGTTGAAATAAAAAAAAAATTCCAAAATTCAACCCATATCCAAATCCAAACCCAAATCCAAATCCAAATCCACATCCAAATCCAAATACAAATCCTAATCCAAATCCAAATCCAAATCCAACTCCAAATCCATATCCAAATCCAAATCCAAATCCAAATCCAAACCCAAATCCAAATCCAAATCCAAATCCAAATCCAAATCCAAATCCAAATCCAAATCCAAATCCAAATCCAAATCCAAATCCAAATCCAAATCCAAATCCAAATCCAAATCCAAATCCAAATCCAAATCCAAATCCAAATCCAAATCCAAATCCAAATCCAAATCCAAATCCAAATCCAAATCCAAATCCAAATCCAAATCCAAATCCAAATCCAAATCCAAATCCAAATCCAAATCCAAATCCAAATCCAAATCCAAATCCAAATCCAAATCGAAATCCAAATCGAAATCCAAATCCAAATCCAAATCCAAATCCAAATCCAAATCCAAATCCAAATCCAAATCCAAATCCAAATCCAAATCCAAATCCAAATCCAAATCCAAATCCAAATCCAAATCCAAATCCAAATCCAAATCCAAATCCAAATCCAAATCCAAATCCAAATCCAAATCCAAATCCAAATCCAAATCCAAATCCAAATCCAAATCCAAATCCAAATCCAAATCGAAATCCAAATCGAAATCCAAATCCAAATCCAAATCCAAATCCAAATCCAAATCCAAATCCAAATCCAAATCCACATCCAAATCCAAATCCAAATCCAAATCCAAATCCAAATCCAAATCCAAATCCAAATTCAAATCCAAATCCAAATCCAAATCCAAATCCAAATCCAAATCCAAATCCAAATCCCAATCCAAATCCAAATCCAAATCCAAATCCAAATCCAAATCCAAATCCAAATCCAAATCCAAATCCAAATCCAAATCCAAATCCAAATCCAAATCCAAATCCAAATCCAAATCCAAATCCAAATCCAAATCCAAATCCAAATCCAAATCCAAATCCAAATCCAAATCCAAATCCAAATCCAAATCCAAATCCAAATCCAAATCCAAATCCAAATCCAAATCCAAATCCAAATCCCAATCCCAATCCCAATCCAAATGCAAATCCAAATCCAAATGCAAATCCAAATGCAGATCCAAATCCCAATCCAAATCCGAATCCAAATCCAAATCCAAATCCAAATCCAAATCCTAATCCAAATCCAAATCCAAATCCAAATCCAAATCCAAATCCAAATCCAAATCCAAATCCAAATCCAAATCCAAATCCAAATCCAAATCCAAATCCAAATCCAAATCCAAATCCAAATCCAAATCCAAATCCAAATCCAAATCCAAATCCAAATCCAAATCCAAATCCAAATCCAAATCCAAATCCAAATCCAAATCCAAATCCAAATCCAAATCCAAATCCAAATCCAAATCCAAATCCAAATCCAAATCCAAATCCAAATCCAAATCCAAATCCAAATCCAAATCCAAATCCAAATCCAAATCCAAATCCAAATCCAAATCCAAATCCAAATCCAAATCCAAATCCAAATCCAAATCCAAATCCAAATCCAAATCCAAATCCAAATCCAAATCCAAATCCAAATCCAAATCCAAATCCAAATCCAAATCCAAATCCAAATCCAAATCCAAATCCAAATCCAAATCCAAATCCAAATCCCAATCCCAATCCCAATCCAAATGCAAATCCAAATCCAAATTCAAATCCAAATGCAGATCCAAATCCCAATCCAAATCCGAATCCAAATCCAAATCCAAATCCAAATCCTAATCCAAATCCAAATCCAAATCCAAATCCAAATCCAAATCCAAATCCAAATCCAAATCCAAATCCAAATCCAAATCCAAATCCAAATCCAAATCCAAATCCAAATCCAAATCCAAATCCAAATCCAAATCCAAATCCAAATCCAAATCCAAATCCAAATCCAAATCCAAATCCAAATCCATATCAATATCCATATCCAAATAGAAATCCATATCAATATCCATATCCAAATAGAAATCCATATCCAAATCCAATTTCAATTCCAAATCCAAATCAAAATCAAAATCAAAATCAAAATCAAAATCAAAATCAAAATCAAAATCAAAATCAAAATCAAAATCAAAATCAAAATCAAAATCAAAATCAAAATCAAAATCAAAATCAAAATCAAAATTAAAATCAAAATCGAAATCAAAATCAAAATCAAAATCAAAATCAAAATCAAAATCAAAATCAAAATCAAAATCAAAATCAAAATCAAAATCAAAATCAAAATCAAAATCAAAATCAAAATCAAAATCAAAATCAAAATCAAAATCAAAATCAAAATCAAAATCAAAATCAAAATCAAAATCAAAATCAAAATCAAAATCAAAATCAAAATCAAAATCAAAATCAAAATCAAAATCAAAATCAAAATCAAAATCAAAATCAAAATCAAAATCAAAATCAAAATCAAAATCAAAATCAAAATCAAAATCAAAATCAAAATCAAAATCAAAATCAAAATCAAAATCAAAATCAAAATCAAAATCAAAATCAAAATCAAAATCAAAATCAAAATCAAAATCAAAATCAAAATCAAAATCAAAATCAAAATCAAAATCAAAATCAAAATCAAAATCAAAATCAAAATCAAAATCAAAATCAAAATCAAAATCAAAATCAAAATCAAAATCAAAATCAAAATCAAAATCAAAATCAAAATCAAAATCAAAATCAAAATCAAAATCAAAATCAAAATCAAAATCAAAATCAAAATCAAAATCAAAATCAAAATCAAAATCAAAATCAAAATCAAAATCAAAATCAAAATCAAAATCAAAATCAAAATCAAAATCAAAATCAAAATCAAAATCAAAATCAAAATCAAAATCAAAATCAAAATCAAAATCAAAATCAAAATCAAAATCAAAATCAAAATCAAAATCAAAATCAAAATCAAAATCAAAATCAAAATCAAAATCAAAATCAAAATCAAAATCAAAATCAAAATCAAAATCAAAATCTAAATCTAAATCAAAATCAAAATCAAAATCAAAATCAAAATCAAAATCAAAATCAAAATCAAAATCAAAATCAAAATCAAAATCAAAATCAAAATCAAAATCAAAATCAAAATCAAAATCAAAATCAAAATCAAAATCAAAATCAAAATCAAAATCAAAATCAAAATCAAAATCAAAATCAAAATCAAAATCAAAATCAAAATCAAAATCAAAATCAAAATCAAAATCAAAATCAAAATCAAAATCAAAATCAAAATCAAAATCAAAATCAAAATCAAAATCAAAATCAAAATCAAAATCAAAATCAAAATCAAAATCAAAATCAAAATCAAAATCAAAATCAAAATCAAAATCAAAATCAAAATCAAAATCAAAATCAAAATCAAAATCAAAATCAAAATCAAAATCAAAATCAAAATCAAAATCAAAATCAAAATCAAAATCAAAATCAAAATCAAAATCAAAATCAAAATCAAAATCAAAATCAAAATCAAAATCAAAATCAAAATCAAAATCAAAATCAAAATCAAAATCAAAATCAAAATCAAAATCAAAATCAAAATCAAAATCAAAATCAAAATCAAAATCAAAATCAAAATCAAAATCAAAATCAAAATCAAAATCAAAATCAAAATCAAAATCAAAATCAAAATCAAAATCAAAATCAAAATCAAAATCAAAATCAAAATCAAAATCAAAATCAAAATCAAAATCAAAATCAAAATCAAAATCAAAATCAAAATCAAAATCAAAATCAAAATCAAAATCAAAATCAAAATCAAAATCAAAATCAAAATCAAAATCAAAATCAAAATCAAAATCAAAATCAAAATCAAAATCAAAATCAAAATCAAAATCAAAATCAAAATCAAAATCAAAATCAAAATCAAAATCAAAATCAATCTCGCACTCACACGCACTCTCTCTCACTCACACGTGCACTCACACTCAGTCTCCAGTCACACTTAAACTTATTTTCAATTTCATACTCACAATATTATAATCATATTTTGAAATATATACAATTAAACAAGCTATAAAAGTATTGGGTAAGAAGCAATGTGGAAAAAAATTTACATTTAAATCATCTACGAAATAAAAAAAAATTTCAAATCTAATGCATAAATAATTCAAAAAACTTGCTTAAAGTATGACACTTGAGCTGAGGGGAAACCATTTATAATAGTTTAATTTATTGACGCCTTAGCAGGAGTGAATAAGCGTCTAGTTAGATTTCCCTAATGATGATTTTCAAACGAGTCCGACACACAGTCACACCAATACATACACACATAGTCTCACATATGTCAATTTTAATTACTTCTCACAAACACACAAACGAGCACACCAACAAAAGCACAACCGCAAAATTCCCTGAAGAACATAATAATACACACAAGGACACACAGACACACAGTCACAAGTTATTCTCTGTGCATTTGATATGTAAATGAAAAGCAAGTCGTAATTATTGCTGACGGTCGTGTTTGATCCTGTTTAATATATGAACTTGAGTTTTTTTTTTTGTTCTTAACTATGCTGTCATAATTTTTTTATGTTCTGTAAATGACAAATGTGCTTACAGCAAACGTTTAGAAATATAAATACGAATGCAAGCACTCACACACACATACTTATACATACACACTGACATACGTGCTAGATACAACTGCATGAATACATGCAAGCCTAATGAAGCAATCATTGCACCACAAGCACAACAAATAAAGTAAATTCAACAACAACTACAGCCAATGAAACAAAAAAAAAGCAAAGAAAACAAAAATAAATAAAAGAACGAACCACAACGACATAAATGGCAATGTATGTGTGCCAAAGTCCTGCTAGTAGTTTTTTGCTGTTCTTCTAAGAAACTGAAAACCATGTTGAATATGTATGTGTGTATGCTTGCACAAGTATGGGTCGGTCAACGGTATTCATAGCAATACACAAACAGTCACACAAACACGCACACATACACTTACACACACATAAAACACTCATGCATTTACAATGCATTAGCTTGTCCTGTGGATAGCAATCAAGCAGCTGAAGTCTAAATTAGTGCTGCCAAACGCAGTCTTTTATATGTGTCAGTGTGTGTCACACATTTATGTTTGTGTGAGTGTATGAGTCGGTCATGCCAAGTATACCAATATGTTTGTTTGCAAAATAGCCAACATATGAGTTGCAGCAAAAAAAAGCACCACAAAAAAATTAAGAAAAAAAAAAGAAAAAAAAAAGAAAAAATATCAAATGTTGTCAGGTTACAATTTAATTTAGACACTCAAGAATGAAGGAGTGACGAACAAGGACATTCGCTTGACTCTACTCAAAATTCCATAAATGACAAGTGAGACAAGCATTTTCACACAGACACACACACACACACATTCACTATTTGACACAGATACTATGAGTGACTATTTGCTGTGCCATTTTGGCATGTAAGCTTAACATTCAAGTGTCATAATAAAATATTTGCAATATTTAAAAATTCACATAAAAATAAACTTACAGAAATAAAGAGAAGCAGAAGAGAATCAGAAGAGAAGCATTGTTGTAGTTAAACAAAAAATCGGTGAAGGTTGCACAACTTAAATGTAATGGAACGTCTGCGTAGCGTTGTCAGAATGAGGCTCTAGGGGGATGACCTTGAGCTTATGAACCAAAAATTCAATGTAATGGTATTGAGCAAATAGTGAGTGATAGTTAAGTGGCATTAACTTATTAAAAATATTCTTTTTTATATATCTGAAAGAGATCTTACTTCTTCTGAGTTCTTCTTACTACTTCTAAGTAAGAACCCTTTACCAAATGAATACAATGCTCTAATGGAAATGAAATCTGCTTTTTATGGCACTGATTATGCCAAACCTATATGCCAAGCTTAAGTTATCAAATTTCAACAAAGCTCATACATTTAAGTTTAAAAGTATATTAAGGCATTACGTTAGTTTAAAACTCGAGCACATTTCAGCACTATTTTAGAGTTTATAAAAGAAATTAAATGGCGGAGGTAACATCATACAAAAAAGCACCATCTCATAAAATTAAATAAAAACACCCTTGCATACATTCTAATAGCATAAAAAAAATTGTTTTAAGGTTCTTCTAGCATACACTTAGTTCATTCAAATACGAATTTTTAGGAGTATATTTTCGCTACATTCAGAAAAAGACACATTTCTGTCTCCAATAAAAAATTTCACTATTTTCAATAATAGCAATTTTCTCTTTTTCAAATAAAATTTTCTTCAAAAAAAAATTGTCATCACTTTGGGAAATGCAAATTTTTCAATGCCTCTAATAATGATTAGTATTTTTCTCGGACAAAAAAATTCTCATTTAAGGTCTCTATCAGTGTCTCTAACAGTGTCGACGCTGTTACTTTTTAATGAAAAAAGTAGCAAAATAGAAAAAAATTTTCTTACGAGCTGGGGTCTCTTTTAAGCAATTTTGACAAAAAAAAAAGATACTTTTTGATTACTTTTCAGTTTTTTGTATGAAAATATGTTTTACTTGGGAGCTGGAAACAGGCCTTTTTAAAAAAAATTTATTGAAATTGTCATATATTTTGATAAAAAATTCAGTATGAGAAGTATTTTCTTATAAAGGCTGGTTAAATTTTAAGGGCCGTTGTTGAATGTGAACCACACCTTAACGTAAAGATTTTTTCTACATTTCATTTGACATTTCTCAATTTTAGACTAATTCAATTTAAACCATATAAATATACACAATCGAGCAACTCGTTAAAGTTATTCAGGCTTTTTATGAAAATGGGCGTTCAAATCAAAATGCATATCGTGCACTTTTCACCTCACGATGAGGCACATTTTCACCTCAGTGGATTTGTCAATAAGCAGAATTGTCGCATTTGGGCGAATGATAATCCAAAAGTGATTGACGAAAAACCAATGCATCCACAAAGAGTGACCCGCATCGGGTTATGAGCTGGCGGCATCATCAGGCCGTAGTTTTTCCAAAATCCAGTAACGCTCAGGCAGTTATTGTAAATGGTGTTAGCTATCGTGAGATGATAACGAACTTTTTATGCCCCGAATTGGTAGATATGGATGTGGACAATATGTGGTTTCAACAGGATGGTGGCACTTGCCACACAGCTAACTAAACAATGGCTCTTTTGCGTGACAATTTCAAAGGCCGTGTTATCTCACGTGGTGGCGATGTCAATTGACCGCCAAGATCATGTGATTTGACACCGTTGGACTTCTTTCTTTGGGGTTATTTGAAAGAAAAGGTGTACGTCGATAAGCCAGCAATAATTCAAGAGCTAAAGGATGAGATAATTCGGCGCATGAACGGCATAGAACCTCAATTATGCCTCAGCGTCATCGAAAATTTGGCAAAACATTTTTCTCTAAATAAAGGCATCATATTTTATCATATGATGAAATCTCCGAGAAATTTTTTTCTGAGTGTAGTTAAATATGGCCTCACAATAAGCCGCTCTCCTCAATATAGTCTTATGATGAGCCACTCGCCTTAATACACCAGCCAGGTAATAGATAGACTTGGTCTATTGTAATACTATTTTAAAACAAAAAGAAATAGTCAAATGCCGTTAAGCAACTCTATCGATCAACATAGGTTAGACAAAGAAGAAAATGATGAAATAAAAGAGTCGAATAGCAACCACGAAAGCAGGCATGTTTTGGTCATACCAGGTAGTGCGATCAACGCATCGTAATATAAGGTATGTCATGCCGTGAACATCAAACAAAGCGAACATCACATGGACTTCTTTATCTTTTTTGCTGGTGAAATCGTTTTTCCTGTACTTTTCATTCGAGACTAATAGTCTAGACACATTGACGACGGCTGCAACATAACAACACGAGGTGAAAACGAAAATGTTGGCATGTTGTCTACGACTTGATTATTTTGGATGCAGCACGATAAGCCGTATTTTCATATATTTTCTTTATTAAACATAGAATAACATAAACATAAAATAAGAACGAACAATTAAAAACACAAAAAAGCACGAAATTAACGAAAACATTAACAAATGCCGATGATCTTAATCTTGTCGCACGTCAAAATAGAAAAATTTCTAAATCGATGACATAAAAAAAAAGCAACAGTTTCGATAGTATCGTAAGTGTAGACGTAGAATTCCGTTTAAAGGCTCAACCAAGTTATGCGTAAGCATACAGAAGCAAGAGAGCAAAAGAACATACTTGCTCAGCAATATATTGAGTTGCCCAAGTTCTGCGTAAGCAATATTTCGCTCAGTTTCTCAATTTTCGTTTACTTTTCAAAACTTGAGAGTGAGCGTCCGACACCCTGTAAGCAGAAAAGTGTTGCAACCTGTTTAATAAATAATTTAAATTTTGATTTTAAGCACTGTGATGTGACCCATCTGTGACCTCAGATAATCTCACTGCATCCGATTGGCGATAGAATCATTCATTTTGGTCCAAATGTTCAATGGAACCCATAAAATTGCCAATGACCCACCTGTGACTTCAGATAATCCCACTGCATCCGATTGGCCATAGAATCATCCATTCTGGTCCAAATGTTCCCTGGAACCCTTAAATGTGCCAATGACCCACCTGTGACCTCAGATAATTCCACTGCATCCGATTGGCCATAGACTCATCCATTTTGGTCCAAATGCTCCATGGAACCCATAAATGTGCCAATGACCCACCTGTGACCTCAGATAATCCCACTGCATCCGATTGGCCATAGAATCATCCATTTTGGTCCAAATGTTCAGTGGAACCTCTCAAACTGCCAATGACCCACCTGTGACCTCAGATAATCCCTTTGTGTCTCTTTATTATCGGTTCAGGCTTAAAGTACGTGAATATTATTCGAACGTGAACTTCACGTGTAGGTTGTGAATAAAATACACGTGTAGTTGAGGTTCGTGTTTCAACACGAAACACGTGTTTGAGCTGAAGCTCTATTACGAACCAATCAGTTCGTGCAAAATAAAAACAATACAAGCATAAACAACGAAACAAAAATAAAAAAAGCAGCAGGCACAGCAGGTACATTACAAGCAGCTGATGATCGACTTTCTTATATAAAAACATGCATTTTTCTTCTTATATTTTACTATTTTGTAACTTTCATATAATAGTGACAAAATCCAAAATTAGATATTCTTTCAGCGCAGGATATATCTGATATTTTACTATATATATTATCTTTGAACGATAAGTATTAAAGGCTGTAGGTATACCCTAAAGTATTAGCCAAAAAGGTTGCATGACCTTCAAAAAATCTGTTAAAACGACCCCATACAAACCGCGCTGTAAGACGTAATTCTACGTCAAAATTTGACGTTTGACACAATGTTGCAGCCGTCGTCAATGTGTCTAGGCTATAACACTGAACTGAGGTGAGTTTTACTTTCGTTGAGCGTTATACTAGAAAGTCACTCAACACAAATTCATAGCCGCTATACATTGACTGCAACATGCGTTCACTGACAAAACGAAAACTAGTCGTCAGAGAAAATTGTCGCAGTGTTCTCGACGACTTGATTATATCCTCTTTTTGTCGTGCTACAGGCAAAACTTATGTTTACATAAGAAAACAGGCTTTCTATTTTTTGACGTTTGTTGTTCATCGCATGTTGGAGTCAATGTGTATCGGCTGTCACTTCCAAATCCCAGCAAATTTGAAACTGCTCTGTGTTGCACTCACTCTCGCTTTGTAAAAGATCTCAATGGTACGAAAGACTTGCGATGGACTTGGCGGCATGATCTGTACACGGTTAAAAATTTTGGACTAGTTTTTAATCCAAACTTTGGTTTAAAGGAATTTTTAATCCAAAAAGTACTATATTTTATTCCATACTTAAGTTTAATTTGTTTTTTATCCAAAAAAGTTAAAGTTTAAGACTATTTTTGGACTACAAATTTACATTAAGGTAGTATTTTCAGGAAAAATTATTTATGTTACCTAAGATTGAAAACTATTACTGCTACGAAATTTACGCTCAATATAATAGCTAATGTTGTTAAAGCATCCGAAGTTTATTTTTTAATTAAATGAAACAAATTGTTTCTTAAAATCTGAACCAAAATATTATTATATTCATTTTTACATTGAGCAGTGTTTCATAATAGATAATAAGGGTATTCATGCAAAGCGGCAAGCTTGTATTTTGGGCAATTAGTTATTTTTATCAGTCGATTGTGCATTTGGAGAGATATGTCAGCTGTTAACTTGTTAACAGTCAACTTTCCAGTCAACATATAAACAGCTGATTGCTGGTTTGTGATATATCTGGTTTGTGTAAACGGTTCTCCATACATTTCATTTATAAGGCTGATAAACTTATACGGTTTATATCATTTATAAGGGCATTGCCCATTTGCATGAATACCCTTAATGTATATATAGTGAAGTTTATGGCAATATAATAATATGTTCACACGAAGGCGTTTTGGCTGAAAAGCTAACGAAAACCAGCTCTTTATTTGACAGTTCTTCTATGGCGAAAAGCTGAATATTATGTAGCTTTCCAGCTGAAAAGCCATTGGCACGGACGCGACATTCGCACGGTTTTAATCACTCGATAAACAAGAAAGAAACAAAAAGAATCGATATGTATTTTAAGTGTTCTAACGCGATGAAAGAGTGCTACATTTTATAAAAATATTGGCAAGATTTAGTACAAATAAGTTCAAAGTACGCGACAAACAAAAAATGAGTTTTTTTTAGCTCGTATAGAAATATGCAAAATTTAGCATAAATTAAGTGTAAGAACTTTTTTTAATATATATATATACATGCTTATGGAGGTCAAAGGATAACTTTTCTTCGTAGACTTATGAAATATGAGAATTATCTCTTACCTTTTTTTCTCACGAGTTCTTACCTTTGTGGATTAAAAAGTAATCCTTTTATATTTTTAACTTTTTTGGACTAAAATCTAATCCTTTTTGGATTATAATATATTATACTTTCTGCGGATTAAAAATTATTCCTTTTTGGATTAAAAAATTTTAAACTTTTTGCGGATTAAAAATAAGTCCTTTTTGGATTGGAAAATTTAAAACTTTTTATTGGATTAAAAAGTAATCTTTTTTTGGTCGTGTCCTATATGTAATCCAAAAAAGATTAAAATTTAGCCCAAGATTTTTAACCGTGTACTTACACCCACAATAAGCGACTTCGTTTATCAACAAAACAAATTCTTGAACAAGATCCAAGACCCGCTGAGTCTTCTCTTGCCGGTAATTTGTTATGTACCTTTATAATGTTTACAATAACATGTCAAAATTTCAGAACGATCAATAAAATATTTTTTTTTTCATTTTAAACTATAACTGTCAGTTTGTTCTCGGAATTATAAATTTAAAACTTGTTCTGTAACAGTGTTTGTGACTGAATCGGTTTGTTTGCCATCTATTATTCGTTATAAATCAAATTGTAATAAACTTTAACCTCGTTATAAATATAAACGTTTACAAAAAGATTGTCATAACTCAAAAAACGTGATTTTTGTGTTAATGATGCAAAATTATTCTTTATGTCATGCTTCAGATTGTGTAAGAATTTCAAGTTATTATCTTGAATACTCTATGAGATAGAAGAGAATATTTTATTGAAAACATTAAACACGTTTTCTGCAAAATCGCTTTTTATGAGTTATGAGAGTCTTTTAGTAAATGAGCGTTATGTGAAAGTTTGAACAGGATGTTTTCTTTAAACCGATGTAATTTTCCACAAAACAAAAAATAAAATTGATTCAGTTGAGTTAAATTTTGACTTGAATTTCTGCTTAATATTTTACTTGTATTTTGATTTAGAAAGTGAACTGCATTTTTAATTGAATTTCGTCTTGCATTTTCAATTTAATTTTAACATGAATTTCGAATTAATTGAGTCTTGACTTGAGTCTTGATTTCAATTTTGGCTATAATTTTGAATTAACTGTAATTTGTATGTTTGCTGTATGCTGAATTTTAATGTGAACTCTGACTCGAATTCTATTTCAGAATTTGGCCCTAAAATTTAGATAAACTTTAAGTTGACTTTTGATTTTAATTTATTTTTTTTTTTTTTTGTATTATTATATGAAAAATAACAATGAATTATTATTTTACAAAGTAAGGGAGGAGCGCTAGCTGTCAGGGCTTTTGGCTCTGATTTTAATTTTTACTTGATATCTGACTTGAGTTTTGATTTGACCTTAGATTCAACTTTTGACTATAAATTCGATTCAATTTGAACTTGAATTTTGTTTAAATTAGTACTTGATTTTTATATAAAATTTATTGGAACTGGAACTGTGATTTGAATCTTGAACTTATCTTGAATTTATTGAATTTTGACTTGAACTTTTAGTAAAACCTAACAGGAATTTCCAAGTGATTTTTGACTTGAAGTATTGCTTGTGTCAAAAATTACACTCAAAAGTTAATTCAATAAACTTGACTTGGCATGTTACATGTTAACTTGATTTTTGGTTCAAATTTTTAATGAAACTTTGAATTGAAATTTAAATTGAATAAAGAATTGAAGTATAACTTGAAGTTTCAGTTAAACTTTGATTTGAATTTTGATATGAATTTTAACATGCATTTTGATTTGAGTTTTGACTTAAAGTTCAACTTAAATTTGGATAAGAATCATGACTTGAATTTTTCCATAATTTTTTCTGAAATTATTACTTGAATTTTCACTCGACTTTGGTCTTGAATTATAACTTGGTTGCTCACTTGACCTCTGACTATCAGAGACCTGCAATGAGTATCAAAAAAATTAGTACACTTAAGTCATGAGCCGTAACTATTGGTGCAAATGTGTACTTATTCCAACTCAACAAAATACTTTGACTCATTCCCACTAAAACCAAAAAATACTCAAAGTTCTCTAACATGCATGTGTGTCTGCAATTAAGACTTTATTGGATGTTGGTTAATAATCTGATGTGACTCACTTATTCATGAGAGAGCAATATAAGAACTATGAGTGAGTTGAGTATTATTTAGTGTTATGCCCTGCTGATGATTTTTGATGTTTTGTTTACATTTTGTGAAAGAAAATGAAAGAGTTGAGTATTATTTTTTGTTATGCCTCTGGCAAAACAGTTTTTGTTTCGTTTAGCACGTGTTGCTGGACATTTACAATTAAATTTCAATGAAATGATAAGAAAGCTGAACTAAAAGTACTTAAGTCATTCCACAGCACTCGTGGTGTTTATTAGTGTTGTGAGTCATTATGGCATAGCATAATAAATCCATTCACTCAATGAGAGAACTGAGCACTGCATCGGTTCATATCAACATAAAAATTATTCTTGTTCATTCATTCGCTATGTGTACGACACACGAACGAGTATGAGTGGATATGAGTGGAAGTTTTTCTTTGACTTAAATCCACTTATACTCTTTTTTGTGTTAGTCAACCAATGACTCAAAAACAAGAATAATTGCAGTTCTCTGCTGACTATTGAGTTGAGTTTAACTATAAGTCTCCTATTTGTATATTTTACTATTTCTATTGAATTAAAATATTTATATAGGGATAGTTAAGCGTACAAAAAAATTTTTAAAAAAATATCATAAAAAAAATGAAATTTAAATATATTTAAATAAAATAAAAAAATAACAATATGTAAAAATTATAAAACAATTACAATTAGTTGTTTAATACGAAGCAAATTTTGTTGCATTTTTTCATCATAACAAAAAAAAAAAAAAATTTAAAATGTTTTAATTAAATAAACATATTTTTGAGCAAAAATTTTTTAATTAATTTGTTTTTCAAAATCTCTTCAAATCAAAGGCAATTAAAGTAGAAATCATAAAAAACTTTTTTTATGAAACTATAAAAATATTACGGCGCTCTTATCGCACACTAAATACAAAACAGTCACAACTCAAAAAAAAACATAACTTTTCAGGAAAAGCGAAAAATAAAACTCTTTGGTTGAAACTGCAGAAGAAAAACAATTTCCATTTAACACAAAAACTTCATTCTTCCAGTTAATGAAGAAAATAACGAAAAATATAGTCAGATATGTGTTTTATAAATTGATTTATAACAAAAACTCAATATAAAAAATTTTGAGTTGTGACTATTTTGTATTTAGTGTGCGTTATGTTCAGTCTCGGTTCGGTATTTTAATGAAACTACATAAATGCGTTAACTTTCTGTCTTTGTGGTAATTAAAGTTCATTGGAAATGCGTGTTTTTTTACTACAAAACTGTCAGAATAATGTAGCTACAAAAAATATCTACAGCATTCTAAATAATTTTTTTATTTACGTACTCAGCTTAATGCAAAGTACAAGAGTTGCAGTGAGTAAAAAAAAACAACACTCATTTAAGTCGTTGGCTGCTAATTAAAAAATTTAGATTTTCTCTACTTTTAACTTAAGCTATATAATCCTTAATAATCCTGCCATTCACAAGTATTGCAAATGCTACTATTAAGCATCGTGTTTTCTTTTTCTTTTAAATAAATCTCCTAAAGCACTTAAGTGCTCATTTTAACTAACCGTTATATTGAGCATTAGCTGAATGATAATTAGAAGAGCCAACAAAAAATGTTGCACTCCTTTCAATGGACAGCTTTCATCAAAGGAATTGCTAGCATTTTTTATATATATTTTTTATCTAAACTCGTAGTATTTTAATTTTTAATGCTGTTGTTGTTTTGAGTATATATTTTTTGTTTTAATGGTAACATTATTTCAATCTCAGCATTTAAACTGCTTGAACAGAAATAAATATAAAACTCAAGTTTTGCTTTTCATGCACGCTAATTCCATTTGTAGTTTCTTCATTTTCGCTTGAAGCTTCGCAACTGCAGCTGCAGCAACTATTCGTAACTCACTCAACTCAACTCAACTTTCAACTACAAGGACACGAGTACGTACTCGCAGCTATTGAATGAGCGAACATTTCAAGATATGATTTCCTATTTGTTTGGACTTTATTGTTTTGTTTTTGTAGCATTATTTTTCTCCATTTGCAGTTTGAGTTTGAAAAGTATTGGTTTTTTTAAGTCGTCGTCGTTTTTTTCCTGTTGTTGTTGTTACTATAATGCTATCATCGTGGTCAAAGTAGCAACTGAAAATCAAACAAACAGACAAACAGTAAATCTTTGCAGTAGAGCGGATGCTGAATTCGATGATAAATAACTTAAAAGCTGCTGCTTTCCCGAATGCGGTTTGCATTTCTCGACAAAAAAAAAATACTCAAACCAAACTTAAACTTTTAGTAAAGCAAGTAACAAAGTTCGTGTAAAAACAGAAACAAAAAAAAAATGTAAAAAAAAAGAATTTTTGATAACAACATAAACAACAACTGCACAAAAACGGAAATGAAGAAACCATATAAATTAAAAAAATTTCATCTAAAGTTTCCAACGAAATCAATTTACGAGAAAAGAAAACTTTTTATACAGATTTTGACCGGAGTAAAAATTTAAAATTGTTTATTTTTATAGTGATTTTTTTCTTTTCTTTTTAAACTTACAACGTTGAAAAAAGCAAAGGCAATGAATTGTAAAGAGATAGTTTGTAGAGTGATAAACTAGAGAAGGGTTGTTTAACCCTTACGATTCGATTTAGTCGAATAAATTATTAGTGCTCAAACTTTTTGCCAGGATTCAATGTAGGAAAAACAAAACTTTTTCAATAGTGTTAAGTATAAAGATAAACACACATGTAAAAAGTAGCAAACACATGTGTCAGATTCCAAGAAAGCGGTCATGTGGCACATTAACACGCATTGGACATGCTATGATGGAACAAAATATTCAAAAATTTAATATGTGTGAAATAGGAGGAATAAAAAAAAAAACTTTACAATAAGAAAAAAATTATGCACAATTTTAATATATTTTTGTTTTCTGATAGTGACACAGGTTTTTTAAAAACTAAATTTTTTGTTTGAAGAGTGTCTGTTAAGGACGCATGTAGGAATTTAGTTATAACAAATATCATTTGAATATAATGTTTTATTAAATTAAATATAAAAAATAAATAAATAAATACATAAATGCTTACTTCAATGTCTGTTCGTTCTCGATTATTAAAGTTTTTTGTTGTTAAGGCCGCCTTTTACCTTGGCGACACAAAATGTAATGCCTCGCTGAAAATTAAATTTTACAAAAGTTATTAAAGATATCGACAAACGGTCTCGTATATTGACTAGGAAAAATATCAAAATTAATTTTAAAATTTATACTGTTGTTGTTCTTGTTGTTGTTGTTCTTGTTGTTGTTGTTCTTGTTGTTGTTGTTCTTGTTGTTGTTGTTTTTGTTTGTCATGTCAAAGAAGACCAACAAAAAAAAAGGTAACCCGGTGGTTGTAATCAAAAAATTGTTGTGCTTCATTTGAATATAAAAACCAAAACGGGAATATGTTAGAAATTAATGCCGTTATTGTTGGTACCAAAATAAAGAGACTATAGCATCCAAAAGTCAAAACTTACAAAAACAGGTATTTTTTTAGGGCTAAAAATACATCTAATTCCGTTGTTTTTAGAACTACCTTCATGATTCTGGTACCGAGAATGACTGCTGTTCTAAATAAGTGGTGCAAAAATTATTTAAATCGGACAATTTTTTCAATAATTTTTATTACAACCAATCGCGAAATAGTGGTTTCGAGATAATCGCATTTAAAGTTGTGATATGTGTTTTCAAAATAATAAAGTAATATAAAAAATAAAATAAAAAATGTATTTCATTAATTTTTTTTTATTTATTTTTTTTGCAAATAGGGTAATAGGGTGGTAGTAGGTTTTTTGAACATATGTTATATCTCCTGCGCTAGAACAAGTAATAATAGCTCCCAACTGATTGTATATTTGAAAAAACAAAAAAAAAAATTTTGAGAAAAAACACAAAAACAACATTGAATTAGTAATTTGCTTGCAAGAATACATAACAATGTATGAAAAAAGGTAGATCACCAAATATGTGCATATGAGGTGATTCTGTGCCTGACTTGCTTGCATAAAAAAATATGCAAAAAAAAAAAATACTTATTGGATTTTCTTGATATTTTCACAGTATGTTCTCAATACTATGTTAGTTCATGTAAGCAAAAAAAAAAAAAAAAAATTCGAAAAAAATTTTCGAAGGTAAAGGGTGGCCTTAAGTCTGTTTTTGTCTAACTTTATAACATACGTTCATTTCGCTTGTGTCGCGTACGGAATAGCTTCAACTCGGAACAAAAAGGTATGAACGTGTAACGTTAAAGACCACTCATTTCAGCTCCTAGAAGTTCAAGGTACCATTAGATTTTCATCATTTCGATTTCAGTCGTTTAGTTGATCTCTTTTCTTCGATATAGTTCCTTTATTAAGGTTAGAGACCTTATTTCAAGTATACACACAAAATTTGTTGGTTTCATGGAATATTTTCAAGAAATATGCATTCGAGTACAACAAGAAAACGAAATTTTGGAACTATTATTATGAAGTTATTATTTAAAAATTAAGAAGAAGTTCGAAAATATGCCTAATTGAATGAAAATGACGCCTACCACCTATAGAAAATTACTTCATCATATCGTCAAAATCTCTCAAAATCTCTGTAAAAATTATTTTAAAAAAATTAATTTAATAGCAATATAACTCATAAGCCTAGAGCTCGAATAAGCACTCTAAGCATAAAATTAATCAAAATCGAATGAAAATCTTACACAGCTTTTATAAAAAGTGACTTAATTAAAACGGAATATTTCATAAAAAATCTACACAAAATTAATGTAATAAAAAAAAATTTTGCATGCAAGCTTTAATTTTAAATATGTCTTCCACCCAGCAAAGTAATGTCATCATAATATCAAAACATTTTCAAAACAAAATAAATACCGCCATGTGTGGCAATAACAACATTATGTTGAGAATAAAAAATAAACGCCGAGCGCATTATTGCCATGAATTTGTTGATGGCAATAATGTTCACTGCACAAGGCATTTCTGCGTAGTGAACAATTGACACCAAATTTATGGTGGCAATAATTTATGTTATTATAAATTTATTATAAAACATTGTACATGTAAAGTGAATTATTGCCACGAATTGGTGGCAAATTATTATTACTAGTACCGCCTGGGGTCGAAATTCGACCAATTATATGCGAGATGTTCAAAATAAGTTCGAGGCTATAACTCTTAATTGATTGGAGATATAAAGAGATATAAAGAGAGAGATTGGAGATTGCCTATTTATAATTATATGCGAGATGTTTAAAATAAGTTCGAGGCTATAACTCTTAATTGATTGGAGATATAAAGCTATTTTCTTCAGCTAACAGAAAAACAACATTTTAAAAAAATTTAATTTTGTTAAAGAAATAATTTTTTGATGGCACGAACAGTTTATTAATTTAGTGTCAAGACAAAATAAATTCACCTAAAATCCAATATAAACTTTGAAAGAAAATCAAAAATGCAATTTTGAGTTTTTGTTTTTTAACAACAAAAATCATTTTTACCCAATATTTTCAGAATAAATCAAATTTTATGGTCTTTTTTTAAAAGGAATAATTAAGTTTACTGATAAGACTTAAATACAAAAAAGAAATAAATAAAATCTATTCACAGATGGTGGAAATATTTGCTTCCAAATTTAGAACATTCAATTTGAGACAGTTTTTTTCTCTCTCTTGGCATTTGGTTGAAACACACGCTAAAAAACTAACGACAATATTAAGAAAACTCATTAAAAATAGTTTTGGTTAGAACTTTGCTGTAATTTTTAACACATTTAAAAGAAAATTTAACAAAATTTTAGAAAAAATATAAAAAAAAAATTGAAAAACCGTTAAAATCCGACCAAGATATTCACATGGAAAGTCAAATTTTTTAATTCAAAACATATTTTTTTCAAATTTTACAATTGACGAATGCATAAAACTAAATTTTTTTAAGAAATTGTTACTTTTGAAAAAAACTCAAATTCGAACAACTTAAGAACTCTCCTCCAACCAAATTTCATATCAATTAAAGAGCAGATTTTTTTCTCAAAAATTTAAATTCTCTCTTAGAAGGTTGGGAACCCCCTCTATCAGATATATCATTTATATATACATTCTGCACATCTGGACAACAAAGCCCTTCGAATGATATAAGTTTTATTTATTTTGAGTTTTAATTAATACCAAAAAAGCGTACGACAAACTTTAATGTTCACGTATTAATATATAAGATTGGTGAATTATTGCCAGTTCACTCACAAAAATCACATCATGTAGCAACAGGGCTATGTATTTACGTCACGTGATTTATTTGCAAAGGTGGTAATAATACACATTAGATTGAGAATTAATTCTAAGTGCATTATTGCCACCAATTTATTATATTATAATCTTTATTGTTTTCAATATTCCGTACAAAGGTATATTAAAAAAAAAAAACACCTTTTGGCACCTTATACGGACTTAAAGAAATAAAGAGAGTGATATCGATGTGGTGGCAATATTGCGATCGACAATAATTCTCAACCTAGTGTGCATTTTAGTGTGATACTAAATCGCATGACGTAATACACAAACGTATATGATTTGATTTTGCTAAGTGTTATATCAAAAAATCATACAACTATGTTCATTAATGCCACTAGAATTATTGCCACCACTAATAAAGTGGTAATTATTCACTTGGCTATAGTATCATATGCCTTGTAAATGAGTTTTACTACCGATTTGATGGCACGAATGCAGTTTTTGTGGTAATAATTCGCATTCGAGGAATGTTTTAATTCAGAACTGAGGAAATAATGCACATTGGCAGGTGGCAATAATGCGCGTGGCAATAATTCTCCACACCATGAATCCCACAAAAATTAATAAATTGATTCGTACTTAACATATTGGACTAGATTTTTTAAAGTTTTAGAGTCTTAACGTTGTATTTAAACGTTCTCAGAGTTTAAAAAAATAGAAAAAATTGAATGCAAAACATGCCTATCCACTTATCACTGAAAATTGCCCGCAAAAAATGTGTACCGTTATTAAATGAATTGCAGTTCTAGGAATATGGAAAAAAATATTAAGTGTGTGGTTTCACTGTGAAACCAGTAGGAAGCAAAGGGTTAAATGAGTTTGGTAATTAATCATAAAGAACGCTTGGTATTACTTTTTGTACTTCCTAAGAGCTCATTGCGCAGCTTTATTTTAAGAAAGGACTGTTCGAATGGCATGAAAAGTATCTTTTGTTTCAAAAGAAATGAGTTCAATTCCCAGAAATGGCATATTTTCAAGACTTTTTTATTGTTCTAGTTGCTTTAAGAAAAATAAAAGACAAAAATAACAAATTATTAAAAAAAAATGGTTTCGTTGGCCGTTCCATTTCGTCGTTCCATTTCGTTTCTTTGCTGATAAGTTGGTGAAGCAACTAATCAGCAGTCTTGTGTGTGATTTCTGCAGTCTACTTTAACTATAAAGCAACAACATGCGATAAAATCAATGCGTATTTGTAACTCTCTTTTACTGCTAAATGAAAAAAAATTAATTTTTTTGCAAATTATAAAAGTTCAAAATGTTTTACAATCGCTTCACAAGGAACACTTTGATTTAAGAAGATACATTTTATATTCTTTGTTGAATTTTAATACATTGTATGTATAAAAGAATTGCAACTTTTTTGAACGTTCATCAAAAATAGCTGTATTTCAAGTGGGCAGGAAGTGAAGCAGCTATTTAAGTGCCAAAGTGCTGAGCACTCAGCGCAGTCAATCAGTCAAAGTTGCGCGCTTTATTTCAACATTCAAACAAAATTAACTAGCTATCTCGCTGTTGGACTGATGTTGCTTGCATAGCATCAGCTGACTTTTCTTTTGTTTGTGTCTGTCCCGCTATCTATTCGTCCCTCTATCCGAACACAGTCTGCCGGTCTGTGCAAATAACTAGAAAGCATAGCAATTAAATGTAAATGGAGTGTGAAACTTTTCAAGTCATTGTAACGCATTCGACTTTCTTTCAGCTCTTTGACTCGCTTCAATACCTTTTGCTTGGCGCTGTCTTTGCAGCGCTGTCTGTTGCTGCTGCTACTGATATTCCTGCTGCTTGGCTTGCTCTGTTTAAAGACAACACTATTTGAATGCTATGTAAAGTGCTACTTCTAATCTTTTTTTTTGCTGTTTTTTTTTTTTTGGGAACTTTTGTGCTCCATTTTTTTTTTATGCTCCAAATAGTAGTAATAATAATAAAAGTAAAAGGGAACAATAGTGGAGAAAAAAAACGCATTGCTTTGTTGTGTTTGCGTTGCTGTTTGTTGCGGATATTAACTTGATTCTTATAGATTTTTCAGGTTTTTTCTTCTAAGTTTTTTTCTTTTGCACTGTTCTGCGCTTCAGCAAATGTTTCCTTTCCCCAGTTATGGCTTAAACGAAAACAACAAAAAAAAAAAAAAAAAAAAGAAAAAAACCAACTGTATTATAGCTGAAAACGCAATGCTATTCAAATTGTGATGATGCTTGACCCAGTAGGATTCCGGCATTACTTTGATAGTGAAATGAATGCCACTTAAGTATCGCGTGGCTAGTCATTGGAATAATTGATGCTTGTCTCAGTTATTGTTGTTGTTTC
Source organism: Tetanocera ferruginea (assembly GCA_958299015.1). Lineage (NCBI taxonomy): Eukaryota > Metazoa > Arthropoda > Insecta > Diptera > Sciomyzidae > Tetanocera > Tetanocera ferruginea. Next base: position 128,444,801 of record OY282644.1, read on the forward strand.
TGCTATTGTTGTTTTTATTGCTGTTACATTACTCTAGATTGGCTGTGTTAACGCCATATTGCCGGAAATGTCGAATAATTGCGTTAAGTGACCAAATTAACTGAAGCACTCAGCTGACTACATAGCAGCAAATCGAGTTTTCATTAATGCGTAAAATTGAAATTTCAAGTTGCAGAAATAAGTATTTAAAAAATCTAAAAAAAAATATTATAAGAATTCTTGCTGAGCTTAACATCTATAAACTGTTTTATTAGAGCAAAGCTTCTAAATCAAAATTCCCAAACCAATAAAATAAAGCTGTTGGCTTCTGAAAAGTTTATCAAATATGTTCAACTCAATGTCAGATCAAAAACAAAAGTAAAAAAGAAATGTTGTGTACAACTTGTTTATTATCTAGTACTTGACCTAAAAATCTTAAAAAATTTGTTGAAGTATTCTGAGGATTTTCAAGATTAATGAACTGAGTCAGAAGTGGGCGAGGGAGCAAAATTTTTTTAAGTTTAACAAAAACAATGACTTACTATAGAGTGGTCAAATATGTGACAGCTGCTTTTCACCCAACCAAACTATCATTCAAATTATCGACACATGCTGAGTCTGCCTATGACCACTTGTCATATTCCATGATGGCAAAAAGAAGATTTTTTAATGATTGATATGTTATCACTTCATTTTTTAGTAACTCGTATGTTGAGAAATCACATTTGATACTATATATTAGATTGTTTTTTTGTCATTTGAAAATTATGCATAAAAAAATTAAAATTGTAAAATTAAAAATATATTAAGAATTAAAAACAAATTAAAAAAAATTAAAAGTTAAAAATAAATATATTATAATATTAAAAATAAATTAAGAAATTAAAAATTTTAAATTTAAAATTAAAAATAAATTAACAAATAAAAATATAAAAAATTAAAAATAAATTAAAAAATTAAAAATTTTTAAAAAATTTAAAATTTAAAATTTAAAATTTAAAATTTAAAATTTAAAATTTAAAATTTAAAATTTAAAATTTAAAATTTAAAATTTAAAATTTAAAATTTATTTTGTGACTTAAATATCTGAAACATATTATCAAAGCACTTGCGGGATACATTAAGGGTTAAGCTCCATTAATCGGAAAGATCATTTCCTTCCTTGACGGAGCTGCATGTATTGCTCAACGTCATCCTGCAGAACCTAATCAACTTTGCAGTTATACCGAACTCAGACATTGTTGCGTACAGCTAATCCCCAATCGGGCTTTCGAACGCAGCATTAAAATCGACATAGATATGGTGAGTGTTGATTTGATTTTGAAAATTTGAAAATTTAAAATTTAAAATTTAAAATTTAAAATTTAAAATTTAAAATTTAAAATTGAATTAATTTAAAATTTAAAAAAATGAAAAGTTAAAAACTCAAAATTGAACATTAAAATAAAAAATAAAAAATTTTAATAAAATACAAAACAATTCAACAAAAATCAGCAAAATAATTTGCAGACAGCTAATGAGCGTTTTTTTAAATATGCCACAAATTATGAATTAACTTTAGGCTCATTCCACAGAGATGAGGAACGGAAACATGAATTCTAAAATGCTTGTATTTGAAGTAATTTTTGGTTTTCGAATTGAAGTGGAATCTAAAGTTAGTCCTGCTGCAAAAATATTTTTAAATTAAATGCTTTTTTTTATTATTTTGAAAATTTAACTAAACAAACTTCGAGTTGAAAAAATTTTTTAAATATTTGGATTTAATTTAAACCTTGAAATCAGTCATCTTTTGAAACAACTTTAAAAAAAATAAGGTCAGTAATATTGAAAAAGATATTGATGTTGTGTTAGAAACGTTAGTAATAATGATTGGTTACTGCGTTTTCAAAGTACAAAGTATTTAAACTGAGTGTTTTTCTGTGTCAAACCCGTCCCAAGAAAGGCTATAGTTTTCCTAAGAAGCAACATGGGCTTATGATAAGAATGAAACTTTCCTAAAGTAAGGATGTTGATGTTTTACATAAATTTGTTAGCTTTTTTCATTCAATAAATTATTTTTATTCTTTATTTCCGTTACAAGAAGTTGGTCACACCCGGAACGGTTTTCAAAATTTTTTTAAAAATGAAATTTTTGCAAGTATATGAATAAATTCTTTGATTAAAAGTTTTGTAAATTCATGTTTAGCGAAATCAGTTGCATAGGTATTAATTTGATCAAAAATTCATGCGAAAAATTTTGTACAAAAAAATATTTTTTTTTTTAAATATATTAAAAACTTGAAATTATTTGTACAGGTATTAATTTGATAAAAAATTCATTTTTTTTGAATTAATACATTAATTAAAAACATATTTTTTTGATTTATGTGTCAAAAATATGTGAAAGTTATTATAACCATTAAGTTCTTATATATAATTCCCACATCACTCGCACTCGTCACACCCGTCCCATTTAAAACTTTAAAAAAAAATGGTTATCGCCAGTTTTTCAAAATATTTTTCACTGGTATTCAACAGAAAATATATTAAATTTGAATATATGCAAGTCAAAAATGGTCTCATTGTGGCACATGGACTGAATTTCAATGTTTAACTCAGAATTTTTAGTTTTTAAACTTGTACTCGTCGCACCCGTCCCAGGTGTTTAAGCAAATGTAACTTTTAAAATAGTATAAATAATTGCATTATGTTTAAGCATATTGAAACCTTGGGCATCTTCTAAAATACCCTTTAGTAAATTGCTAAAATTTTAACCGGTTAATATCATTTTCAGCACGATAAAGTAGTCAAAACGTTACACTCGTCTGTATGGAATGAGCCTTTATGAATTGCACAAATTATTGCACAAATTCTAATAAAACTTTAATTAATTTAATTTGGCTTTACTTTGTGTGTTTCAAATGGTATTTATTTATTGAATCGCAATACAAATAAAAATATAAAAAAATACAAAAATTATTTATTGAATGGCGTTTTCGATTTATCAATAATAAAATGTATAGAAATAATGGTTCAACCATATTGATTGTGAACAATTTGTCAGTTGATGAGGCAATTATAATAGTTTGTCAACTACAACAACACAAAAAACAGCAACAACAAGCCATATTACAACATAGCTCAAGCCACTGATTTGGTAAAGACAAATAAATTACAAAATATAACATTTCAAGCAAAGTTCAGAGAAACAAAGACACAAAAAAATAAAAAAAACAAAACCATCAAATAATGTGCAGAATAAAACCAGCAGCAGGAAAAGTTTTCGAAAAGAAATAAAATAACAAAAAATAAAAAAAAGTAGAGGAAACAGAGTAAAGCATCCAAATAAAAACAGAGCAAAGCATTAAAACTATGGCCACACACAACATATGCATGAGTAAGTACGCACATACACAGACACATATATACACACACATGCTGGCGTGTATACACGCACAATCACAAATACGAATGAATAATTAACTTTGTCTCGACTGCACAGACAGACGCCAATGTTGGCAACTGGCAACTGCTTCGTTGTTGTTGTGAAAGATTTTGCCTTCAATACTATTGTTGTTGTTGTTGTTGTTGTTGTTGTTATTGTTGGTATTCTGAGCATCGCATGATGAACATGTTTTTGTTCACTACAAAACGATACAAATTGTCATGAAAATTTCACATTTTGTTTATTGTTCTTTTGTATATTTTTCTCTTTTTTTTCCAAGCTTGTCAAAATTTTCATTTATGGTTCAGACACTCACACACACACACACACAAACCGAAAAACATTCGAGTATAAATTATATATATTTTTACAAAATGTATTAAATTAATATACATGCATGATAAATGATGACGACAACATGTCGACCATGCTGTGCTGTGCTAAATTAATTGAGCAAAATAAGCGGAAATTTTCAAAAATATTTCAGTTCAACTCGCTTTTGGTGTGGAATCACAATGCATTGATTTGTTGTTGGTGTTGTAAGTTATTTTATGGTTTTTTTTTTTTTTTTTGTCTAGTGTACGCATGTTGTTAATTAATCAAATTATTTAAGCATTAAAATTACAAAAAGCTTCAGAATACGACGAACAATGGGCTAGCATCACAGTTTTTTTCACTTGAATGTATTTTATTTTTTTTTTTTTGTAATAATTCAACTGTTTATAGTTCGAAACATTTAAAAAGAAAATAAATTACAATGTTTACATTTTAAATTCAACTTTTTACTCTGCAGATTGATTGCTTTATAATTTTTTTGACGCATAGTAAGTTGAGTTTTTAGTGCAAAATGTTGAAATTTTATTTCATAAAATATATTTAAATTATTTTTTTTAGTAATTTTTAAAATATGAGTGCTTTTTCACTGTTTTCCAAAAGTTATGATGCTCTCTTGGTGCCTTCCCAATGGCTCACGTATAGCATTAATTCAATTAACAAGAAAACAATTTAATTACAACTCAACACCAGCACTAGCACCATGACTGAGTTGCAACAGCACCAGCGCTAACACCAGCACTGGTACCAGCACCAGCACTAGCTCTACCATTAGCACCAGTACTCAGTTGCAACAGAAACAGCGCTAACACCAGCACTAGTCCCAGCACCAGCTCCAGCATCAGCACTCAGTTCCAACAGGACCAGCGCTAAGACTAGCACTTATACCAGCACCAGATTTTATACCAGCACATGCACTAGTTCTAACACTAGCACCAGTGTAGAAAATTTATATAATATATTTAAAAAATTTATTTTAAGCAGATGTGACACCTTCAAAAAAATTTGTTTTAATGTTTTAAAATGCCTATAAATTGAATAAAAAAAAAATATTTTAAAAAATTAAATATATTTATATTTTATAATTTGTTTTTATAATTCTTAAAAAACGTCTTTTGTAAGAATTATATTTGAGCTTTATGCCAAGTAATTCATGAAGTAGCAGGTTGCTACAACAACAAAAATCCCTCAGAAGAACCGAGTAGAATAGACCACGGTTTCGTCGGACGCTACTCCGACTCATCAGTAGTCTCTGTGGTTCATGCAGTCTCCACTAACTTTGAGAAGCTAATAAGTGCAACTGCCGCAAAACCAAAATTAAATTACCCAATGCACTTTTAACTTTATCAAAGCAGCGTTTTTCTACTCTTTTGCTAGTCGCAAAATTTCAAAAAGTTAAATGCATTGCTTCTGCAAAGATTTTGTTGTTGCACTTTTTGTTTACTTCCTTATCACGTGTCCATCTAGGTTCCAACATCGACGAAACCATGGTTTAGTCATGGTTACGACCAGAGAGACCTTGTCATGAAACCATGATCTAGTCTGCTCGGTTCTTCTAAGAGATTTTTGTTGTTGTTGCAACCTGTTACTTCATGAATTATATGGGATAAAGCTTAAATATAATTCTTAAAGAAAAAGTTTTTTAAGAATTATAAAAAATAAATTAACAAATAAAAATGCGCCCAATTTTTAACTCATATATATTTTAAAGCAAAAAAATTACACAAAAAAAATTTAATTTGTTTTTTTTTTATTTATATTTATACTACTGGCTATTGGAATTATTTAAAAAAAAACATCAAAAAACCATGGCGGGTGTTATTACCATGTCGGGCGTGGTGTTTTTATCAGTATCAAAACCGCCATGGAATGAATGAGCAGAATCAATTTTGGTTGAAAAATAACAATATGGCAGCGTTTTTTCGAAAATTGTCAAGTTTTTTGGACAAAATCGGTCAAAAACTATAAAACCGATTTTTCTGTCCGTAGTTCATTCCATGCATCGACAAGTGTTAAACAACATATTGAAATTTCAGTACGATCGGTTGGGTAGTTTTTGTTTTATCACACCCGCCATGATTTTTTTAATAATTTTTTAAAAATATTCCACTTGCAATATATGTGATTAAAATAAAAAAAAATTTTTTTTTGTGAAATGTTTTTACAAAAAAATATATATGAAGGGCTTATTGCAAAAACTTGATATGCCGCACTGCTTTAAAAGTTCATATTTTATGTTCATTACATTCCTTGATGCATTTTCAATATTCACTGAAAATATTGCGACATACCTGATATATTTTGGCCGTATACATAATAGTTCTTGTAAGCATGTTAATGATTTCATACAAAAATACATTTTTTAAAAACTTTAATGTTGATTATTTCGAGATTTTGTTTGTGTGGCATATCATGTTTTTACAATAAGCCCTTCATATATAATTTTTCAAAATGATATCTTATTTTTGATTAAACTTATACGCTTTTTAAAACATTAAAACAAAAAAAATTTTGAAGGTGTCTCATCCCCTTAATTTACCAAAGAATTGTATGCATTCTTATCTAAAAAGAAGTACGTTAGATAAAACTGATATTTACGTTTTATCTAACGGTTAACTATAACTTAGTTTTCAGTTAGTTCTATCTGATAAGATTTGGTTACTTATAACCTGTTTTTATGTTATTCCTATCTAGAGTGAGTGAGTAGGCTACATTTTGATGGTATTGGAAATTGATTAAAAAAAAAAACCTGTGAGAAAAGGATGTCAGTGCACACCAGGGATGATATTTTGAGTGGAATAGTACTTTTGTGAGTACTATTGGCTCTACAAAAGAACCCGAGTACCTTCTTGCTGAAAAAAGTACTCTGGTATGTTGAAGAATTTTTCTTGAAATTTTGTCAAGAGTAAAAAAATCATTTTTGAAAATGAAGTCATAAACTTGTTGACAAAATTTTCACCCAGTTACGTATTATTTGCCGTTGATTTTAGAAATGTTCCCAGAACAAGAACTTTTAAAAAAAAGTCAAACATTTTTATTAAAATTCGCAATATCTTTGGTTAGGCGGCAAAGATTTGAAATTTTTTGGATCAGATAGTAAGATCTACTATTCAGTACTACTTTTTCCAACCATGTGTTTATTTGTAGCTGCTACACCAGCTTATATTTTTACGAAAACATGGTTGGTGTGGCAATGACAACTTTTTTTTTTCCCGCATAGAGGTCGAGACACCCTAATATACATATTGAACGGGTTCTGAAAGAAAGCATGATTATTTATTGTTCCTTTATGTGATAAATATAATGAAATTTTAAAAAGTATTGGTTTTAATTTATGTATTTTTTTTTTTTTTTTTTTTTTTTTTTGGATTCGCCAAAGGAGTGAGAAATCTCATAAATACGTATAGCCCGTACTATACGCATGCACGACTTACATTCTACAACATTCCGGATTAACCGGAAAGATAGAATGCACCTACGTACTAAAAAACACACCCAGTTGGCGAAGTATGAATTTCCACTAAGCACATAACTGGCTTTTCAGCGGAACTTAAAAATTTTATACAAAAACACGAATTTATTAAGAATATTTGAATTTAAAAAAGTAAACAACATCAAATAAGTAGTAAACTTTACATAAAACTCTAAAACAAAGAGACCAAAGTAACTATAAATAATATGAATATTAGTAAGTTTGCGGCAACTATCCAACCCAAGATCCTACGTGGAAAAGAGAGTAAACTCTTAAACACCAAACCAATTCCAATTATAACAGAGATATATACGTGTAAATATGTACAAACATATATGTGTATATATATACGGGTCACTATGTAATTTTGGAACACCGTGCTAATGTTATTAGTTGGATATGTATTTGGGCCAACGCAGGCATAAACTTGCATGGAAAAGAGATAAACTCTTGCGCACCAAACTAAGTAACTAATAAGTCAACTGAATAAGAAAAATTTTAAAATTTTTTGAATAAAAACAAACAAGTTAAAGCATACATATCGTATTCGATGGTATTTACTTCATCAAACGCAATATTATAAAGGAAAACAACTGAAACGATCTCGAATATATGGAATAACTTCAGCCAACATTTTAACAGAATATAACAATATTATTAACCGAGATAATGTTTGAAACAAAATTCTAAAATGTATCAATTATTTAAATGTAAAATCATTTTCCGTTTCATGGCATCCACCGACTCACAAAAATTAATTAAGCTGTAGCTATTATTGAAATCACTACACATACATCGTAAAGGGTCATGAAGGGCAAAATTTGAAGTGCACTGGCTCAACTTAAAAAGCACAAAATGTCTAGATCCTCTTCTTGGGATGTTAAAGTTAAGAGATGAGAGAATATATTGGGAGTCAATTTCACCACAAACTAATTTATATAGGAAGGTGACATTAAGCACCGTCCTTCTGCTTCTCAGGGAAGGTAGTAAAATTTGCTTAAGGCGGGTTTCATACGAAGGAAGAATAATATCTGGGTTCCAACGATGATGACGTAAAGCAAAAAGTAAAAACTGTTTTTGAACCGATTCTATTGCATCAATGTGGACGTTATATTGAGGGTTCCATACTACGGAAGCATATTCAAGAATAGGCCTTACGAGAGATATATACAGTAATTTAGTAGTGAAGGCATCATTGAATTCTTTCGCCCATCTTTTAATGAAACCAAGGACACCTCTAGCCTTATTTACAGCCAAATTAACGTGGAGATTGAAGCGAAGTTTTGGATCCATAATTACACCAAGATCAACAAAACTATGAACAATTTCTAAGTGGATGTTATTTATAGTGTAATTTGTACTATGAGCAGTTCTACGTGAGAAGGTCATTGATTTGCATTTTTTTAAGTTAAGGTTTAATAGGTTGAAGTTACACCAATCCACTAGTCTGTTTAAATCAGATTGTAAAAGGTGTTGTTCGTCGAGTGACTTGTAGGTAAGAAAAAGTTTCACATCGTCAGCATACATTAAGACGTCACAATGTTTAATTGCCGAGGGAAGGTCATTAATAAATAGTAAGAATAAAACCGGTCCAAGATGACTTCCTTGCGGAACACCAGATGTAACCATTATATTTTGTGAAAGAGAATTTTTATATAAAACTTTTTGAAAACGTCGCGATAAATAAGATTCTATCCAATTTAGCAATTTTACAGGAAACCCAATTAGCTTAAGTTTATTCAATAGAAGATTATGATTGACACTGTCAAAAGCTTTGCTAAAGTCCGTATAAATAACGTCAGTCTGTTTTCCCAAAGTAAAACCTTTTATTACACGAGTTGTAAACTCCAAAAGGTTTGTTGAAGTTGATTTACCCTTTAAAAAACCATGCTGAGTGACAGAAATGGAAGATGAAACGAAGTGGGTTAGTTGTTCAGTTATGATTTTCTCAAATAATTTAGGGATTGCGCTTAATTTGGCGATGCCTCGGTAGTTAGTGACATCAATTTTGGAGCCAGATTTATGAAGGGGTATAATATATGAATCTTTCCATATAATGGGAAAATGACCACTTTGCAGGGATATATTAAATATGTTTGATAGAGGAGCACACAGGTTGCTAGCACATTCCTTTAGAATGCAACTCGGAATTTCATCAGGGCCAGTCGAAAAAGAGCATTTAACTTGACGAAGGTTATGCATAACAATAATTGAGTCTATTACTGGAGTTTCAAAAGAGCTAACTGGAGGTAAATAAGGATGCTCAGAACACATATTAAATGGTATGTTGGAGTAAGTTGATTTGAAGAAGCTTGCAAACATGTTAGAAATAACATTGTCACAAGACGATTCCTCTTGATTGAATCTCATAAGGGGTGGAAAGTTGGAAGCCTTACGTTTTGAATTAACAAAAGTATAGAAGAGTTTCGGATTATCATTAAATTGAGATTTGATGTTGGCTATATAAGCAGTATAACACTGTTTATTTAATAGTTGGTATCTGCAACGACAAGATGAATAACAAGCAAAGTCAGTATTAGAACCAGATTTTTTATATTTTTTAAATAATCGATTTTTTAAATTTTTTAGTGACTTAAGTTCACTTGTTAGCCAGGGTGGACTTAAGGGTTTAGAATTAATTTGCTTTGTTGGGACGCACAATAAGAAGCACCTTTGCAAAGTATCATTAAAAAACTGTACCGAGGTTTCGACGTCATAATATGAATACGGTGGTTTAATAGATAGAATCGGTGACCAGTCAGTCTGCGAGAGTAAGGTGTTGAGTTTAACATAGTCTGTACTTTTGAAATTATATATTTTTGTATTTCGCTTATCAGGTGTAAGTTTATTTTCATTTTCATGAGCAAGTAAAACTGTTATTTCAAGAGTTGGATGATGTTCATCTTCCGGAAATGATACAGGGTTTGATCGATTGAGATATAAAGTAGTGCATCTATCTACAAACACAAGGTCCAGCGTTCTATGGTTTTTATTAAAAGTATTATTGACTTGTTGAAGACACAGGTCAGATAACTTATCTAAAAAATCATTTATCCAATTACTAGTGGAAACAGGTGTAAGAAATGAAGAGTCATCTGTCGAATTCCAAGACACAAAGGGTAGGTTAAAATCGCCCAACACAATAAGAACATCATTATTTTTTAACATATTATGAACTTGCTCGATGGCGTTTATATGTCTTAAGTAAATTGATATGTCACAATTTGGAGGAATGTAAGAACAGGTAAGATAAGCAATGCAGTTATTTAATTTAACTGAAACACAAATAAACTCCAGTTCACTAGTGTCGAGAATTGTTAATTCATCAGATGCAAACGAGATATGAACAGCTATCAGAACACCACCACCGATCTTATTATAACGGTCTTTACGGAAAATTTGATAATTTTTACACATTATTTCAGAATTTAGAATATTAGAGCGAAGCCAAGTCTCCGTGAAAATTAAAATGTTATATTCGAAATCAAAACTGTTAATGAACATTGCAGAAAGTTTGGAATTAAGACCCCTTACGTTTTGATACACAAGTTCTAATTTAGACTTACGATTTGTTAATCGTTTTTTGGATGAGATTGCGGACTATTTCGCGGGCGAGGCAAGTGTACAACATTTACTAATCGCGGATTATTTTTGAATTCGAATTCGCGTACGATTGTATTTCGTGGCCAGAAACTTACATCAACAATAGTATTAAATAAATTTTCTGGAACTGTCAATCTAAAGGAAGTAGTCAGACGTGCGTTTACATATTTGAATTTATGAATAGAAATAGAAAGAGTCGATGAACATTTCAACTTTGATTTAATGAAAAAATCTATATCATTATCTGTTGTATCAGATGCTAAGCGCGAAACAAAGATTGATTTAGTTGGAGGAATAGCAATCAACGGTTTAGGATCAGAAATGTCAGAAGTAATTGCAATTTGTTGGACATCAGCAACAGTAGGAGCCAGAGAAGCAGCTTGTGCATACGTTATTTCAGGCAAAGCGAGAGGTGGAGCTGATAATGGAAAAGGAGCAGACATAGACAAATTTGCCGAAGAAGAAAGAATAGGAGGAGGAGCATCCGTGTCCATGTCGTCAACGTTGTCTTGTTCTATAGAAGGTTGTGTTGGTGTCGAGTCAGTTTTCTGTTTGCTTCGAAGGGTCATATGTTTCTTTTTTCGCTTTGGTGAAGGAATTGACTCATCAATATATTTAAATTCGTTGAAATGAGTTTGATATTTTAAAAATTTATCAGAAAGTGAAGAAAGTTCTCTACTTATTTCCGAGAAACCTTGCTTCGTTTGCTTAAAAAGCTTATACAAGTTAATGTCGGCCAACCTACACTTCTCACAAGACCAACGCAACCCTTTACCTTCTTCAATGGCATCTGCCACTCGACCTGACACTCCTGCACACTTGATGTGAACGATATTGTCACATAACCAACATGACAAACATCGTTCATTTTCACCTTTAGTGGAGCAGCCAGGCTTAGCACAAACCATTGTTTTTTTTTTTTTTTTTTTTTTTTTTTTTTAGTTTAACAATGTATTTAATTTAAAGAAAGAAAAAGAAAACAATAAAGTAAAAAGATATGAAAATAAATAGTGGCGAAAGTTTAAAAACAAAGAGATAAAAACTCTGAGACACCCTGTGGGAATAGCTTAAAGAAGTGCCTACAGGTATGCAACGCTATTTTACTTAACTTAAGAGAAGCTAAGAAAAAGAAATAAATAGCGAAATGTCAAAAAATAAAAAGAACAACAAGAACAGAATTTAAAGAATAGAAATAAAGCACAACAATGTTTGTATGTTTTTGTTTTGTTGATTTTTTTTTTTTTTTTTCACTGCTTATAAAAATAAGCACAAGTGTCAAGCACTTTAAACTTATGCACTTATATATATATTTTGAACGCGTAAATTATCGCAATTCGCGGAAACTGTGCACAATTATTGAAGGCACAGAACACTCAATTCTATAAACGAATTAAAAAATCGAAATAACGTATTTAAACCGTTTATTTAAGAACACAAATCACAAATTGAAAAACAATTAAAACACGAACAGAAATTTTCGATGCTGATAGTTCGACGGAGTTGCCAGACATTCTTTATTCACATATTAGTGTAAAAAGTACCCGAAACAATGAAAAAGAACTATTTGTCTTTGTAAAGAAGTACTCTCGAAAATGATCCGATATCATCACTGGTTCACACGTTAACTCGAGTTTCGGTTAGTTTCTTCCCGAGGCTCTTCCTAGCATAAGCTAAACTTTGTATGAAGAGGTAAACAGAATTTCAGTTTAGAGCAGTGATGCACAGCGTTGGCAGAGCTTCCATCACAAACGCAACATTTTTGTCTAAGTATGTGTGTACAAGACAAAAATTCAACATAACAATTTGCGCATAAGATGCTTACTCCGTGAAGATCAAACGCAAACTGATTCAATGCTATCGTCGAAGAAGTTCGGCAGCTTCGCACACACGACTTGTCTGTGAAAGCCGAGGGCTCCCCGAAGCTCTTATGTGCACCCAGTGTTGCCATCAAAAAAATGTTCATATCGTAACTTTTGTACCCAGCTCATCGGATTCTCATCGTATCTGTGAAATTTTCAAAAAAATAAACAACAACGTAGACATTTTCGGAAGCCATTAAAACCATTAAAAAGATATAAAAAACATTATGGATGTTTTAAGGTGTATTTTTTAATAAAATATCAAAATTTTGTTGCAAAAGTAAGTTCATTAGAAACATAACTACCCTATAAACCACATAAAGTTCCGGTTTTTCGTCGAATTAGTAACGAAACCGAAAACTCGGATCAGAAATCTCGCATTCGATTATGATGAATCCGGGATTATAAAAAATAGCGAATAAATTTTAAAATTACATATTTCTAAGAAGAGATATTTATCTCATGTCTAGCTTATCTAAGGATCCAAGATATCTGAGAAACAAATAGTTTTTTTATTTATTTGACTTTAATACGTCAACGGAATAAGGAACAATCATTTTCTAACTTAATTTTAAAACTGATCTTTTTAACACTCCATTCCACAATCTCGTTATTTATTTATATATATTTATTTTTATATACAATGAATCAAAGCAACACTTCTTTTTTTATATCCGTGATCCCTTCAGATTTTTTCAAAAATAGAGATAAAACACCAAATAAAACAAAAAACAACAATACATTTTTTTGCCTCAGCTGGATGTCGAACCCACGTTCACAGGTGCTTGTTTTCTATCCAAGCAAATTACGCAGCTGTAAAGTTACAACTGAGATATGCTTGCGGATAACGTGGAAAACTTGCACCCAAGAGACATGGGTACGGTTCCTGAAAATATTTTTTTTTTCTTATTTTTAACAAAAAATAATCTCATAATCTTTTATCATAATAATTTGCGTAAGATGTGAAAACATTAAAAAATTTCATTTCGATAACAAACTCCTAAAATTACTCGCTAATGTTGAAATTCTCGGTAGTGATTTGATTATGAAAAAATCTCGTTTCGAGAATGAAGTGTGCATTTTTTCCGCCCTCGGGTTCATTAGCAAAACGTTTTCGAACTTTATTTTCGAAATAAATATCTGAGATTTCGGATTCACCTCAAATTCTAGGCAAATTCGTTTGATTTATTGGGTACATATAAAAAATACTATGATAAAATATTTTTTAAAATACTTTTCAGCACAGAAAAAAAGATTAAAAATTAAATTAAATAATCGTCATTCCTTTAACTACACATTGTCATTAGTTAAAGGAGTCTTGACACAGGGATTTTAAAACAAAATTGACAGTTGTCACCAATTTTTATATCGTAATTTTTTTTTTATTACTTATACTTAAATAAAAATATGCAAAATCGGACGTCGGATCTATTTTTTCTGAAATCGTAACATTTTGATGAATGTCGACTATGTATCGGATCATCGGATTCAAGACCGAAAATCGTAACAAATACGAAATATCGGACCATATGGCAACGCTGTGTGCACCTCTGGTTTAGAGAAACCGTTTTTTTTTTTTTTTTGGTTAAATAACCGATAGTCTTCTTGTAGGGTTTTGACAAATATTTATGTTCACAAATTTTCACTCCCGATGTACCTTTAAGGAAAAGCTTTCTTATTGCTTCTACTTATAATAAGTAAAACATTTCTCTATAAAAGTGTCTGGCTTTTTTTCCGCCAATATCCCACTGTGCGACGTCGAAGAGACAAAGGCTTAGTCGTAGCTAAGTCATTGATCCTGCATTGAAATGCTGACCACTGCAAACCGCCTACGCCCACTTCTGAATACCAGCTACTTGTGCTCTAAATACTTGCCATGTCTGAATGCTACATAATTTGCAATTTAGTTTAATTGTTGTTAGCGCAGCGCTGCATTTGCTTTGCTGCTAACGCAGTTTTAGACAAGCGCAGCAGCGACGTTGACCTCATTTGCCTGAGTTGACAGGATTCTGTGGTTTAATTGAAATGGGTCGTAATTTTGGCAAGTTAATATTCTTCATGTTGTTGTTGTTGTTGTAGCTGTAGGTATTATTTTAGTTGTTGTTTTTGTCTCATCAAGTTGTTGCTGATATTGTAATTGCTGTTTTCTTGCCTCTACTGTTGTTGTAATTATTTCATCTTAAGCTATTTCGGTTATCTCTTCAGTGCTTCTGCTGCTGTTGTTGTGCTTCTTACCGTCATCGTTTTTGTTGTTGTTGTTGTTGTTGTTGCTGCTGTTGTTGTTACTGTCATTCCGCTTTGCATTAATAACATTTGTTGCGGTTACTTACACTGAGAGTTTAACGTAATTATCGCACTTTGTGGTTGTGGAAATTATTATCATCAGTTCCACCGGAAGTAGTTAAACTTTGATTACGGTAATAAAAATCAAAACTAAGTATTTCTTCTGATAAGCTTTGCAGAAGCATGCCTTATCGAGTTGTTAACACAGATTTTCATTGTTCCACACTACGTATGTGGAACATGCAATTCATGTGAAATTGTTAGGCAGAAAAATCTTCTTATCGCTTAGCAGCAAGAACTGTTTATATTTACAGATGCTGTAGATATGATCGGTTATAAAATTCTTGTTGTTATTTAACGTCTTGTCATGTGCTTATTAAAGTAAACTTACCTAATTATATGAGACTAAAAGTTATCGTTGATTGAGCGCCAACACTGTTGCAATGGAAATAGCAGTACCTACTTGATGAATGGTTAGCAATCATAAAGTCTAAACAGCTCATTAAATAATGACTATTTAATCGTTTGTAATAAATGTTGTGTATTAATATTTATGCAGCACTTTTTCCTTAAAGTATTTTTTTATGAAAATAACTCTCTTTTATGGTATAAGAAATATTTTTTGTGTGAAATTATGGCTATTTCAAAAAAATGGTGTTTTTTGTTTTTTGTTTGCAACACAGATCGTTTTGAGAAATCTTCAAAAATGGTTTTTGTAATGAAAAAAAATTTGATTTTGTCTCTTTACGCTCTGTCAGCGTAAAAAATGCAATATGTTTTCTGTTCATTTTTTTTTAAGCAGTTTTTAAATCTTCATAATTTATTATTGTTTATTGAATCTTCGTTTTCGTTTCGGTTTGAAGTATTTAATACTTGTTGGAATTTTAATTTTACTAAGGAGTTATTAATAAATATTTTAAAAAAATTAATCGCAATATCAAAATGAAATATATTTAAGATAATCAATATAATACATAGGCTAAGGTTTTTTTTGTGACTTCAACTCCTCCCAGAGCAATGAACCGATTTTATCGATTCAGATGTCATTAAATCAGGTTTATCAGAGGGTTCCCAACCTTTTAAAACAGAAATAAAATTTTTGTACAAAAATCCGCTATTTAATCAATTTGAAATTTAGTTTGAGAAGAGCTTATGAATTGGTCGAATTTTAATTTTTTTCAAAACTAAAAATTTTTAACCAAAATTATCTTTTATTCATTCCTCAAATGTCAATTGTTCGAAAAATGCAGTTCCAAAATCAAAAATTCCACTTTCCGAGCAAACAACTCAGTCAAATTTTAACGGTTTTAAATTTTTTTTTTGTTTTTCTAAATCTTTGTTTAATTATCTTTGAAATGTGTTGACAATTACGGTAATTCTCTTTTCAAATGTATTTTTAATGAATTTTCTTAATATTGTCTTTAGTTGCTTAACGTGTATTTTTATCAAACGCCAAGACAGAGAAAAAAACTGTCTGAAATTTAAAGTTCTACATATATTTGGAAGCGAATATCTCTGACACTTTTTAAAAAATTTCATTTATTTCTTTTTTGTATTATATTGCAACAAATTGACTTAAAAAAAATTACAAAGTTTTTACCGTTACTTTATTATTTACATTTTAATCATTGCCTTTAAAAAGAGTCCAATAAAATTAATGTTTTCTCAAAAAATGGATTAAAAATTGTTTTTGTTGTAAAAATAAAAAAATATAAAATTTGCATTTTTGATTTTCTTTCATTGTATGTAGTTTATTTAAGACGAATTTGTTTTTGTTTGACAGAAAAATTAATAAATACTATGTGTCATTGAAAAACATGGTTTTTTGCTCGAAATTTTTTTTTTTAAATGTTGTTCTTATATTTTTAAATCTTCAACAAGCTTCAAAAACAATTTATATGAAAAAAATTTCATTATAGCTACAACCAATTAAAAGTTATAGCCACAAATCTGTTTTAATCATCCTGCTTATCTATCTATATAATTAATAGGCTAAGTTTTTTTTTGTGACTTCAACTCCTCCCAGACCAAAGGACCGATTTTATCGATTCAGATGTCATTAAATCAGGTTTAGGCTGTAGATGTGCAAACCACATCTTTTTTAAAAAAAAAATTTTTTTGTTTTTTTACGTTTTTTCATTGAAAAAAGTGGTATAAATCGATGTCGTTAGTGTTCTGTGAGTGTTTTTATTGTATTTCTTAATTTGATTTATTATTATTTTTTCTCTTGAATCTCTTTTTACTTAGTTTTTATTATTTTTATTTAGCTATGATTTATAATTTGGAAATTTAAGATCCGATATATTATAATTGTAATAATTTTTATCTCAGTATTAATATTAGTGTAAGTCCGTCTTCTTGATATGTCGTTATTGAGGAAAAACGCTTCTTTATGGAATAGCATGCATTAAACATTAATTTTTCTATTATTATATTTTGATTTTATTGCTTGAATCCGAACAACAGGTTTACTAGTTACTTTTCTAATCTTTTAAATTTGTATTTTATTAAAAAAATATACTTCTAGAACCTTAAATAAAATCAACAGGAATACTTTCCGTAGTCTTCTCCAGAAGTGCTTCTAGAAGTTTTCAAGGGAAGATTTCTTTGAGATCTTCAATGAAAGGATGCCAATAGATATTTGCTAGGAACACTTTAAGAAAGCATTCCATGATTCAGAACACATAAAAAAATGGTTCTTAGAAAATATATAAACATTGCCTTGCACAAGCCATGCCATGGAAGCATTTTGGGGAGCTATTCAAATAGCCTTTTAGAAGTTTATGAGAATGCCTCCTGCGCACTTTTCGATAAAGCTGAAGAGAAGAACATTTAGATTTTTAGAATGTCTTCTGAAAGCAGTGTATCTAAGAATGCATGTCAAGTTTGTATCAATAATTTTGCTGTAAGACTACTACGCTACAGAACCAAAAAGCAAAACAATACTGTCTATTTTAGTTTCACCACAGAAAAACAAATTCTGAATGAAAGATAATTTTTCAATGAACAAAATAAAAGTTCAATGGATTGAGCATTGGAGATATTTGTGAATGAACATCTATTTAAATATCGATATCTATCTGATGTATTCTCTAGTAGTTCACTGCCAACATCAATAAGTCGAATATATAGCATGTGTGAGCTATAAAGGTGGCTGTCTACGCTATAAGGAAGTTTAACGAATACATTTTGTATATTTTAATGAAATTATTGATTTGGCTGATTTGTAAGGGGGTCAGGTAGTCTTTTAAAAACATTATGTTAATTAGTTTATTGCGTTGAATCATGTTTTGCAATCTTTTGTTAACCTTTTAGAACTTCGAATAAAATCATCTTTAACCATCTGTTTTCTTTACAATTTATTATAATGGCTTCAATAGCAAAAAAGCCAGACCTCAAACAAATTGTCGCTGTTAGCCGCTGTTGTTCATTTCTCGCATTTCTCTCATTTTTCTTTATTTTCTTTCATTAATATTCAAAATTAAATTCTATTCTATTCTGTGCTGCGTGCGCCAAAGTCAAAAAAGCAATTATTAAGCAGAAGAATTTTTCTTGAAAATTTTCACATATTTTTTCTCTTTCAATGCAAATTACAGCACGATGCTTGGGTATGCATGAAAGTTTTTTTATTCCATGCTGCTTAAGCTTGGCTAAATGAAACATTTTTGGGTTCAACAGCAATAAAAACAGCAACAATTCTTTGATACTCTCTGTGGCCAGCTGAGTTTAAGCATTTAACCAATTTGCAAAAAAAAAAAAGAAAAGCATTAAAAAAAAACCCAAAAACAAAATTGACAAAAGTTATACAAATTCTTAAAGAAGTTTTATGGTCGAATTCAAAGAGCATGCATAAGAAAACTAGCGTGAACAACGACTACTGAAGAATAATAAATGCAAAGAAAAATAACAGAGAAACAGAAAAAAGAAATAAAAAAGTTATTAAATGAAATTTAAGGCAACAAACTTAAATAAAGACAGCGCATTCGCCATCATAGACCAGAATTAACATTATTTTGCCGTCATAGACTAGAATTTCCATTATTCCATCCATTGCTTTTGTATTCATCAGTATAACTTACTCTTTCTCTCTTTCTCTCTTTCTTGCTATTATGCTCTGCTTAAATTTAAAGCGAAATAATAAAAGAATATTAATTTCTGTTGGTGGATTTTAGACTTTTGCAAATTCTTTCAGCGCTAATTTTCATTTATTTAAATTTTTCTCAATGAATATTCTTTTCTTCTTTTTTTTCAGCTTATTTCAGATAGCTGAGTAAGTAGCTGACAACAACAACAACAACAACTACAACAATTAAAGCAGCAGAAAAAAACACAATAACATTGTTTGTTGTTATTATTGCAGTTGGCAATTGACCAAGTTAAGAGCAGCGTGCAAGCTGAAGCAACAACAACAAACAACTAAAACAAAAACAAAGCAAAGCCAGTCAAGGCATCGCATTACGAATAAAGCGCAAAAATAAAAAAAAAATAAAAAATGGCGGATGGCATTTAAAGAACTTCCGCTTCTTTGAAACTGGCTGTTCGGCACAGTTTCCGCCGAGAAACAAAAGCAAAGCAGCGCTAAGCAGAGCTGCATTCCTGATTGTCGTTGTCGTTGCCGTTGTTGTTGTTTTTTTGTTGTTGTCTTGTTGCATGTAGCAGCTATGCGGGTGCAGCATCTAACTAGCGCATTCACCGAGACGTGGCTGCTGCTGCTGCTGATGGCAATGAGCGGTAAGTTCCACTTACTTATTTTAGCTTTGACTGTGTGCATTCAAGTTGACTTTGTGTTTGTGTGACTGTCTGCGTGCACATGTGTATGTGTGTGTGCCTGTGTGCTTTGTACAAATAACAATTTAAATTGAAAAATGCAAAAATTTTGCTCACTTATTGCTGAACTCAGCTGAAATTAATTAACTTAATTTATGGCGTTAATTATTTTTATTTGAATGAAACGCAAAAAAATGTTAACACATTTTTTGTCTCATTTTTTATATCTTGTGAAGTATTTTTTTTCCAAATTTAATTAAAATTTTTAGAGCATTTACTGTGAAGTTGTGAACAACTGACAGAAAACTTATGAGTCGACAATATTTATTAAGAAAGAACATTGCGAAAATGTATTTATTTTGGTAAAACCAAGGTATTATATTTAAATTGATAATAGAATGAAACGTACAATTTTTTATAAGTAAAAGAAACTGAAAGAAATATATCACAAACTAATTTATATACAAAGCAATATTTAAATTTATTTTTAAACAATTTACGAAATTTACAAAAAGTCTAGTAAAGTAGGTCCTGATTTTTTAAAATCAATATAAGTTTTATCGCTTAAAACAAGTCTTTAAGTCAGTGCCAATATTTTGATATTTTCAAATTATGTTTAACTAGTTCTTTCCCATTAAAAATGACGGGCCCGATTTTAAAAAAGGAAATATCATGAAATATTAGGTGTGTTTCCGTACTCTACACTGTGTAAGTTCTGTGTAAAGTTCGTGCTGCGAGAGTAAAAAGAAATTTAAGAATAGAGACAAAAGTACGGAAACAGCTTCTAGTAAGTTTCGAGCACAAAACAGCTGATGCTGACAGCAGACGTGTCAAACGTAAATAGCGCCAATTGAAATTTTTGTTTCAATTGTCAGTTTGTTTGTTTAAAGCAAAAATATTTCTTTTAAATTTGTAAATTTTGACAATTTTCAGTTGAAAATCAACTTATCGTCGCACAACTTTTGAATTTAATAATAACAAAACACAAACAAACGTCAATTTGAAATATGCTTGTTCTTCTTGATGCTTCTTCTTTATTTACTCGCAGTCTTGAGTTCAAGCACAATCTGGTAAACTTCTGTGCTCGAGAGAGCGATTTATGCTTGTTCTACTTCTCACATTTTAAGCACAGAAAGTACGGAAACAGAAAATAGTAACACACAAGATACACAGTGTGAGTACGGAAACAGACCTATTGATTTTCTCTAAGCTAAATTTGTAATCATCGATGATCACATATTCGATTTTAAATTGTGCAAATAACAATTTTTAGTTCCAAATATCTATAAAATACCTTAAAATAAAAACGGAAATCAAAGTAGGTTCGACGAAATAAGTTTACAATTTTTTTTGTAAAATTGAAAATTTCAGAATGAAAAAAAAAAAAATAAAAATTTTTGAAGTTTCAGTAAATCAGATAACAAAAAAATGCCTAAAAATATGCTATGCAATTTTTAAAAAAAAAATCAAGGGTTCCGCACTCACATTTTACGGAATTATGTTATAGTAACTAGTTCTTTCCCGTCAAAAATGACAGGTCCGTTTCCATTTATTCGATTTTAAATTATTCAAATAATAATTTTTAGTTCCAAATACTTATAAAATACCTCAAAGTAAAAACGGACACCATAGTAGGTGCGAAGAAATATGTTTAAATTTTTTTTGTAAAACAGAAACTTTCATAATGAAAAAAATATAAAGTTTTTGAAGTTTTAATAAACTATAAAACAAAAAATGCCTAAAAATATGCTATGAAATTTTTCAAAAAATCAAGCGTTCCTCACTCAGATTTTACGGAATTATATTATAGTAATAATAATATGGACCATAGTTTCAAAAATTGAACTTAAAGAAAAATGTTTAAAACAGATTTTTTAAAACAAGATACCCATACACTGAGAAAAAAACACATACCTTGCTCCGGTAAAAAATTTCTCTATTTTTGATAATAGCAATTTTCTCATTTTCAAATAAAATTTTCTTCAATTAGAATAAATTTTCACATTTTCGTAGAAATATTTCTTTACTTCTAGGAAATGGAAACATTTCAATGTCTCTAATAATGATAAGTATTTTTCTCGCACAAAAAATTTCTCATTTATAGAGAAATTTTATTGAAAATGAAAAACTTTTCTTATATTTTAATAAAAAAATTCACTAAGAGAAGTATTTTCTTCAATAACAACAAATATTTTCTCAAAAAAAAAAGTATTTTTCTCTAAAAACGATATATTTTTCTATTTCATGGAAGCTTTTTATCATTTTTAGAGAATTTTTAGTATCGCAATTAGAGAATAGCATTCTCTGGAGCAAAGTCTATACCATTTTTCTCTAAATATGATGCCTTTTTTATCATATTCCGAGACACTTTTTTCTGAGTGTAGAATTTATAATTTACTCAAAGAGGTTTTACATTGCCTTCAAAGAGCCTAACTTTCTAATGAACAAATTTTCTGTCAGATGTGAACATTAAACTCAGGCTACCTAAAAATTTGTGACGGCTGTTAAGAAAAATTAATTTCAAGTGAAAAAGATTTCTTTCTTTAGAAAGGACTCGACAAGGACCTTCTTTGCTTGTTTAATAGCTATCGAACATGACATGAAAACCTACTCGGCCAACGTTGTAATATCCCAGCAAAATATGAAAAAATTGTGCTGGGTAGAATTCAGACCCAACAGCCTAAAGAAGGCCTGTTGTAAATGTTAACATGTAACATGAATAGATGGTTCTTATCTGAATTCATGCTTGAACTATGGCCTAAATAAATAGACCTGGTTTTTCCTTTATTTTTTAGTTAAAAGTCTGTGTGCCAAAAGCCTGAACTATTGATTAATTTCAACCCTAAATTAACAAATATTTATTTTCATACTTTCAAGCCTGAGTTCCAAGCTAAATAACAGAGGTTTGCAAGAGTTTTTTTCTGTATAAATGAATAGCCAACTTTTGCTTGCATTTAGCGTGTGTGCTAAGTGTGTGGCGAGGCAATTAATTTCGGTGGACCCGGGTTCGAATCACCATCCGATACAAAAAAATTTTTCAATAGAAATGAATTTTTCTGATCGGCAGTCATTTCTCTGCAGTCAATGGTAAACCTCAGAGAGTAAATAATACCATGCAAAATTTTATTAAAAATTTTATTAATAAAAAAAAAAAAATATAATAACAACTTTTTTAAAAAAATTTAATTTGTACCTATATTTGAGTTTTTCCTTTTTATAACAAAAATAAATTTTTCCCCATATTTTGAGAAAAGATCAAATTTTGTGGCCTTTTTTTAAAAGGAATAACTAAGACTAGTAAACTTGTTGTTTGAATTCGAGCAATTCAACAAAAATAAAATGTAAGAAATATAATAGACGTTTAATATATAATATTCTATTCAAGAAGCTTTTTTGCTCAATAACGATATATTCAGTCTCAATAATGATATAAAAGATAAATATCTGAATGCTTGAATTAAAACGTACGATCTGAAACTAAATTTTTAAATGTAACTGTCAAAATACCAAGACGGAATAACTCTAATATTACTCCTAAGAAAAACAATATAACTATTCGAAAACATCGCAGCTTAACTTTTCAAGCAATAAAACATAACTAGTTTTAATAAAAACGAAGTAAAAAATAGATTTTAGACAAAATATAATAATAAGATATAATTAAGATAGTAATAAAAAATACTTACAGAATACCTACAACATCGATTTATAGCTCATTTTGATGAAAGAACACCAAAAAACTCAAAAAAGTTTGCTCAGAAAGTGGAATTTTTGATTTTGGAACTGCATTTTTCGGACAATTGACATTTGAGGAATGCATAAAAGATAATTTTGGCTAAAAATTCGATCAACTCATTAGCTCTTTTCAAACAAAATTTCAAATCGATTAAAAAGCGAGTTTTTGTACAAAAATTTTATTTCTATCTTAAAGGGTTGGGAACCCCCTGAAGCGATATCACAATTTTTAACACATCTACAGCCTAAACCTGATTTAATGACATCTGAATCGATAAAATCGGTCCATTGGTCTGGGAGGAGTTGAAGTCACAAAAAAACCTTAGCCTATTAATAATATAGATATAAAAAAAAGGAGAGTTACAAGTTTTATAAATTTTTTAAAGTAAACTGATAAAACTTAAATACAAAAAAGAAAGGTATGAAAACTATTCAAACATGGCAGATATATAAGCTTTCCAATTACAAACATTCAATTTGATACAGTTTTTATACCCTAAACCTGAAAGGTCAGGGTATATTAACTTTGTGCAAACGTTTGTAACGCATAGAACGAAGCGAGTCCGGTATAGAAAAGTATTTTTATTCTTGATCAGCGTCACCACGTGAGTCGAGCTATCCATGTCCGTCCGTCTGTCCGTCTGTCCGTCTGTGTGTTGTCCGTATACACAGGATAAGAAGAAGGAGTTGAGATAATTGGATGAAACTTAGTACACATAGTCACATGAACCCAAGAATCTGCACTATTGAATATTTTTGGAATCCGCTCACGGACACGCCTACCTCCCATACAACGCAAACATTTAAAACTGCATAACTCAGCTCATAATAAGCCTAGAACAATAAAATTTGGTCCGTATGTGTTTTATATCAACACAAAGATATCTTTGAAAAATGGACGTTATCCGCTCGCGGACACGCCCACCTCCCATACAACTCAAAAATTAAAAACGCAATAAATAAGCCTCTGTTTAACCTAAAGAGCTAAAATTTGGCACGTATGTTTTTCATGACAAAAAAAAAGATGGTTTTGAGAAATGGACATCGTCCGCCTTCGAACACGCCTACCTCCCATACAACGCGAAAATTGAAAACTGCATAACTCAGCTCATAACTAACCTACAATAATAAAATTTGGTGTGTATATGTTTTGTATCAACAAAAAGATGTTCTCGAAAAATGGGTATCATCCGCGCACGAACACGCCCACCTCCCATACAACCCAAAATTTGAAAACGGAATAAATAAACTTCTGTTCAACCTACAGATATAAAATTTGACAAGTGTGTTTTTTATGAAAAAACAAAGATGGTTTAGAAAAATGGACATCATTCGCTCACGAACACGCCTACCTACAATATAACACAAAAATTTAAAACTGCAGAACTCAGCTCATAATTCACCTACAACAATAAAATTTGGTGCGTATATGTTCTGTATTAACAAAAAAATGTCTTTGAAAAATGGGTGTCATCCGATCACGGCCACGCCCACCTCCCATACAGCCCAAAAATTAAAAACGCAATAA
The DNA here is from genome assembly GCA_958299015.1 of Tetanocera ferruginea. NCBI lineage: Eukaryota > Metazoa > Arthropoda > Insecta > Diptera > Sciomyzidae > Tetanocera > Tetanocera ferruginea. The sequence goes on from OY282644.1 coordinate 128,469,784, forward strand.
ATAAGCCTCTGTTTAACCTAAAGAGTTAAAATTTGGGACGTATGTTTTATATGACAAAACAAAGATGGTTTTGAAAAATGGACATTATCCGCTCACGGACACGCCTTCCTCAAATACAATGCAAAATTGCAAACTGCATAGCTCAGCTCATAAAAAGCCTACAACAATAAAATTTGATATGTATGTGTTTTATATCAACACAAAGATGGTTTTGAAAAATGGACGCCTATCTCCAATACAACCCAAAAAGTTTAAAACTCAATAAATAAGATAATGTTTGTCATAGTGAAATTAAATTTGGTATGTATGTATTTTATACCAAAACTAAGGTATGTTCAAAAATTGGGAGTAATCCGTCCATGAACACGCCCATCTCCCATAGCGAAAGCACAATAAAGGCATTAACTGTGAGCTACAGCAATAAAACTTGGTATGTGTACATTTTTCATCAACATTTAAATGCATATTAAATATAGGCTTCATCCGCCTACGGACACACCCATTTACAATAATATTATTTTTTTGTTTTTGAAAAGTGGGTTTAGGGTATTTCATAGTCGGCCTAGACCGACTTTAGACTTTTTTTACTTGTTTTCTCTTGATATTTGGTTGATACACGCCAAATTACTAACGACAATATTAAAAATACTTTTGGTTAGAACTTTACACTGATTGTTATCACATTTAAAAGAAAATTGAACAAACTTTTAGAAATAATTAGAAAAATTTAAAAACCATTAAAATTTGATCAAGATATATTGACATGGAAAGTCGAATTTTTTAATTCAAACACACTTTTTTTTACAAATTTGACAATTGATGATTGCATAAAACTAAATTTTTGGAAAAAATTTTTACTTTTGAGAAAGATTTAAATTCGACTCAAATTTCGGTTTTTTCGAATTTTAACAAAAGTTGTATTTCTCTCTTGAGGTTGGGAACCCTCTTTATCAGATATATCATTTATTTGAATATTCTGCTCATTTGTGTTACAGTACCTTTCAAATGTGATCAGTTTCATTCTGTTTGAGTTCTAATTAAGACGGTACTCTAGCACAAGGGTACAAATTTTGGGTTTTTTTTTTAATTCGATTAAAAAACCGACAATATTTTTACCAGGCTTTTTGTAATTAGATATTTATTGATATATTAAAAATACAAAAAAAAAAAACATTAAGTATAAATCTTTAAACGCGTTTTACTCGAAAGTATTTTTTCTAATTATATATTTTCGCTCTGAGATAAGTATTGACTTCATTTAAGAACAGTTACGCAGACTACGTTTTTGCATAAAATTTTATTCAAGTTGATCATATTAAGTAGAAATTCAAGTTAAAGTATGCAAAGTTTTGACATAAAATTCAATTGTTTTGATTTTCACCACCCTGCTTTTGCAACTCAGGTTGCAATAAAATTGATAATTTTTTCTTATTTCTTAAGGCGGTCTTCTCATTCAAAATCCGTTTTTTTGACACTTTTTAAAAAAATTCTTATTTGAAAACGCAAAGAATAATTGAAAACTTTTTTTATTTATTGTATTACAAAAGTTTCAAAGTAAATAAAAAAATTTTTTTTGCCTCGATACGTGGGCTGTTCAAAAAGTAAAGAGACTTCAAAGTTGGTGGTGAAAAAAAAGGTGTCGTCACGGCGGCCACGATTCCGGGTCTCCGGAGCGTCTGAAATGAAAAAAAAAACGGGGTTATAATCAGTATAGATGTAATTCTCGGGTGAACCTCAAGCTTAATTTTGTGATTTTTTTTTGACAAAATGGCGGCCATTAAAAAAAAAAAAAATTCAATTTCGGGCTTTTTTTTGTAGTTTAGTGCAAAAAAAAATAGTAAACAATTTTTTAAAATTATGGTAGAGCTTCACCCGAGAATGGTGACAATTTTGCGTCGATTCCACTTTGTTTCATGAAAATTGGTTCAGTTAAACTGGAGATATCATGGCCGCCAGTTCGAAAAACGTGGTTTCGAGATAAACGCGTTTAAAGTTTGAAGTGAAAAAAAAATAGCTTATTTTTACGAAGACCTTGCTTCACAAAAAAGGCTGTATCTTCTAAAGTATTTCGAATTTTTAAAAATCCTTTTAGGGGCATATTCACAACTACCCAAGCTATAAATAAATGCAAAAAAAAAATCGAAAAAAAAGTTGCTCAATGAGAAGACCCCCTTAATTCGTATCTCCTAAATGTCATTACTTCAAAAAGTACTCAAAAATATTTATTGATTTGCAGACACAATGTTTGATGATAAATTTCTTAACTTTTATCAACTTTTATGTAAAGCACCCTGTATCATGTTCTCTATATAAAACACCAACTTGAAAAATCTAGTTTTCTATATTTTAATTCTTATTTATTTGCAAATCATTGCCAATATTTGGGGAAGTGTTTTGGACTATTTTCAAAAAATTCACGGTTTCTAATTTATGTTTCGTAGAAATAATTATAAATTGTATGATTTTAATGACTTTGTATACCTAAAAGGACATCTTTAAAAGTTGCATTATTTACATATTTAAGCAATGAATATAAATTCATTTTTACTCCCTGAGACTTAGCTTCATATAACAAAACCTTCTGCCAGATGTGAGGATTGAACTCGGGCTACCACGGTTCATTGATTTGAAATATATTTTTAAGTGTGCTAGTTTTGATGACCCTGTATATCAAAAAACATTAATTTTGAGATGTAAAATATCTGTTGTTATATTGAGTCACAAACTTTAAGTTATCATCGGATTTGAAGTCAACCATAAAGCGAAGGACAAAAATTTATGGCATTTTGTATGTTTATTTTTCCTCAGAGAATTTCTTATTTGATAAATATATGTTTTCTAGAACATAATCTTTACATACATTTTTTTAAGAAATGATTTACCTATTTTTATATTTTTTGGCGAGGGATATGTTTAGGCTTTTAACAAGATACCGAGACAATAGTCCGATAATAATCGGTCCAGATATTTGAGTTAAGAACACTTATAAACACTGCAAGTGGGACTGTCAGTATAGAGAAAAATTGTATTTAGTTTATTTTGCATGAAAAAATTAGCGCAACCTAAGGGGGGTTTCGGGGTTTAAACCCCCCAAAATTATTGTAGTACTTATTATTGTTGCTGGCCATGCCTGAAGTTTGAACAAGAAACCATTAGTGCAAAAATTTAACGCACTAACACCGCTACAGCACCGCCGCTATGATAACGTAAATCATTTTTATATATAAGTTCTACATTTGAAAAATGCCCGCCCCCAAAAATTCCTGGTTGCGCCCCGGTATTTATATCTTAGAAACTCATATTAATTGACGAACAAAATAATATTTTCGGTTATTGTGTTTGTCTGAAGGCCGTAAAATAAATAAGATTTTTATACACTACACTGCCCTTAAATCCCTTTGCCCACTTGATGGGGGAATAGTAGCTGGTGGTGAATAAATAACTGTATTAATTATTTCCAAAGACATGGCTCTGGGCTACTTAGGCTGAGAGGTTATTCTACCTCATATTTTTTTTAACTTTTCTCATCGTTTTCTGATAAATCTCTAAGAAACTTTCAAAATTGTTCTTATTATTTCTTGTACTCAATGAGTAAAATGCCTTTAAATAATGCCTAGAAAATACTCTGCCTGTTTTAAGTATTTATATATTTCACTTTTTGCATCATAATTTCAACAGAAACCCAATCCAACCAACAACACCTCCAAAAACCAATCGTCCAAAAACCAATGGTCTGTTGGTCAACTTCTGTTTGTAGTTAAATTGTATCAAATTTATTTTAGCCAAATATTTCCTGAGGCAAGGAAACGATTTGAAAACAATAAGCATTTTATTGAACAAACAAACATAAATAAAAATTAATAAAACGAATATATTTATAGCTAATATTGAAACATTTGAAAAGTTAAAATTTTATGCGATACATTTGTCCAATGTTTGTCATTTACAACAACAAACAGTCAGCGTTTAACCATAAAAAAATATTCAAAATTTATATTGCTTTTTTGTGGTAATAAAAATTTATGATTGGCTGCAAAAAGAATGAGAAAACAAAAATTCGGCACACAAATAAATAAAAGTTTATGCTGCGCTGTATTTATAATTGCTAACATAAACAACAACAATGTCAACATAAAGTATAATAAAATAATAGAAATAAAAAAATCTAAACAAAATAAAAATAAAAATAATAAAGGACTCTAACCAAGCAGCCAGCCAACAATGTTGATAAAAAAAAAATGCCTGCAACTTAGCCTCAAATGCGGTGAATTTTGCAAATATTTTAAATTTCGAATCAATTAAACGAAAATTTAAAACGAAAAATGTGGCAACAACGAACGCACAACAACAGCACAACAGCAGCAGGGTTGGCAAAAACTAAGCTGATTGAAATAGCTGCAGTTTATAGTTAGCAATTAAATTGAAATTTAAAATATTGTGCAACTTAAACCTGCACTTGGCAAAAAAAAAACAGTGCAGGCTAAAAAATGTGTACTGTTTCTATATTAAATAGTTGGCTCCATGAAAGTTTTATGAAATTTGTTTTTACTTTTATAATCTGCCAGCATTACAAGTAAATTTTATTTCTTTGCTAAACTAAAGAATTTTTTGTTTTAAGCGAAAATTAAAGAATACCATGTTTGAAAAAAAACTACAAGTTTTTTTACAGCGTTAAAATTATAATTTGATTGGTACTATTTTTTTTTTAAATTTGTAGTCAACTGTTTCTTTCTGAACACTCAAAGTCAGGACAAGTCATAACTTGTAGTGCATTCTTAATTTGGCACTCCTGCAAATGATAAAAATACAAACAATTCTCCGTTAGCTAATTTTGTGCTGCACTGTGTTATTATTAGAGGTGAGAAATGAAACATTACAGCTGGTTGCTACTGTACACAATTTGAGTGAGAAAAAAAGAAACGTTTAGAAGAAAAATCTGCATAACAAAAACAATACAATTCAATTCGCATGGCACAGAGCCACACAGCGAGAAGCTGTAAAAAAATCAGTTAAAAAAAATGTACTCACATTTTTTCCCCGACATTTTAGAGTGAATTTTTTGTGCAGTTGCCAAACTTTTTTTATGCGGCGCACAGTAACATGTTACCACAAAAGCAATGCTTAAAAATAAAAATAGTTGTTTGTATTGATCGAGTGAATTTTGTGTTGACTTGTAACTGCACTTAAATTGGGATTGAGATATGCTCAGTTTCAACTTTATAAAATTGGGCCTGAAAGTTTATTTTGAAAAAAAAAACAAAAAAAAAGCGATTCAAAAGTTTTGAATGTCTTGACCCATGTAGGGTAAATTTTTTATGTTACCACATTCGGATATCACTTAAGGTACTATTACAGTGTGTAAAAAATTAAAAATAATTTTTTGTTTTTTTTTTCGAATCTGGTTTCTTAAGGTCTTAAGGTATGCGTATACGAAGTTTTAGAAAAAATATCAAATAAAAAAAAAAGGATATAATATACATTATATTCGTATGTCGCCGCGCATTTATTCATACTAGTATCGCCTGGGGTCAAAATTCGACCAATTTATTGATTGCCTATTTATATTTATATGCGAGATGATTAAATAAGTTTGAGGCTATAACTCTTAATTGATTGGAGATATAAAGCTATTTTCTTAAAAAAAATGATTTTATATTTTAAAATAAATTATAATATAAAATATTATTATTTTGTTCAAAAACAGAAAAACAACATTTTAAAAAAATTAAATTTTGTCAAAGAAATCAAAGGGGGGTAACCTAGATTTTTTGATGGCACGCAGAGTTTATTTATTTAGTCTCAAGACAAAATAAATTCACCTAAAATCCAATAAAGATTTTGAAAGAAAATCAAAAATGCAATTTTGAGTTTTTGTTCTTTTACAATAAAAATCATTTTTGCCCCATATTTTAAGAATAAATCAAATTTTATGGTCTTTTTGTAAAAGGAATAATTTAAATATAAACTAACAAAAAACGGTTTTATTTTCAAAAGTTTTTTTAAGTTAACTGATAAGACTTAAATATAAAAAAAGAAATAAATAAAATATATTTACAAATGGCGGAGATATTTGCTTCAGAATTTAGAACATTCAATTTGAGACAGTTTTTTTCTCTCTCTTGGCATTTGATTGAAACACATGCTAAATAACTAACGACAATATGAAGAAAATTCATTAAAAATACTTTTGGTTAGAACTTTGCTGTAATTTTTAACACATTTAAAAGAAAATTAAACAAACTTTTAGAAAAAATTAGAAAAATTGAAAAATCGTTAAAATCCGACCAATATATTTACATGGAAAGTCAAATTTTTGTATTCAAAACACATTTTTGTACAAATTTTACAATTGACGAATGGATAAAACTAAATTTTTTAAAAAAATTGTTACTTTTAAAAAAAATTCAAATTCGACCAACTCAAAAACTCTCTCCCAACCAAATTTCATATTAATTAAATAGCGGCTTTTTTCTCAAAAATTTAATTTCTCTCTTAGAAGGTTGGGAACCCCCTCTATCAGATATATCATTTATACATACATTCTGCACATCTGGACAACATAACCTTTCGAATGATATAAGTTTCATTTATTTTGAGTTTTAATTAATACCAAAAAAGCGTACGACAAACTTTAATGTTCACGTATTAATATATAAGAAATTATTATTCATAGAAGAAAATCTAAATGCATTTTTCTCGAAACAAAGTTTTTCAAATTGGTTTCTAATAGCGTTTTCTTTTCTTAAAAAAATTTTAAATTTTTTCTGCCCCGTTTGATTTTTTTGCATTTTTGTCGTTCTTTTCTCAAATGAAATTCTGACCTTTGAAATTGAATCGTGTTCATTTCTCGAAAATTTTTACCTTAAAAGTAGAAAAAATGCAGAATTTCTGCCCTCTCTACTTCGACGGTTCCTAAAATTCTGACCTCAATTGTTACCAACTGAATAAACATAACAAATGACATATATGAAAAATAGTTAATGTTACCATTGACAGTTCAGAAAAGATTGAGCTCTTCTACGGAAAACGTCAAAATTTTTTTATGAAAAAAACAAATTTTTTTTTTTAGCGGCAAAAAAATTTTCGAATTTGAAGTTTTAAAATTTTTTTATCTCTAATTCTTTTGAAGTTTTTTAAAAAGGGTGCCAACTAGAAAGCATTAAAAAAAATTTTGCATTTTTTGTGATCTATTCTCAGCTAAAAACAGGTCAGAATTCTGTGGAGTCAGGTCAAAATGGAAAAAAATCTGCATCTACAGAGGGCAGAATTTTTCGATAAGAAAAGAAAACGCTATAAGATATCTCGAGTTCTGCTTGATCGATTTCGATGAGTCTCGATTAATTGTGATCTTCATAGACTCTTTTAAGCATTCTTCTTTTATATTTTGTGTTTAAATATTTTGTCAATATTTTGGGACTTGTCAAAAAAATAAACAAATTTTTATTTTAATTTTCAAAAGAATTAAAAGAAGTAAATTAAAACATTTTGCGTGAAATGTGCTGCTTCAAGAAACGGGAAAAGAAAGGCAAATCCCTGTTTGTGGCTTCAAAAATAGCACAAAATTTTCTTCAACGATCTCTGTGTTCATGTAAAGGATATATATATTATTTTAAAATATTAAGCATGCTGAGCTGGTTGGAATACCAATTTTCGAGCTCTACTCATGGTGTGGGTATTTCGCAGCAGTTTTAAGAGTGGTTGTATTGAATTTTCAGTTGAAATTTTAACTGATTCTCAATCAGTTATGGTACCTATCTTCGTAAGATGCTGAAAAAAAAGAAAATACGCAGCACACATATTTGTGTGCTGCACTTTCTTAAATGATTCAAAGTTTGAGTGCCCGTGAGCAATCCACCACCGTTACTGTTTCCATTTACTTGTATTGCTAGGTCTATTTGTATCAGGGGCGGATCTGGAAAAAATCTTGGGGGGGGTAAATTATCAAAGACACATTTTCGATTTGAGAAAATTTTGCCTTTTTTCAAATTGATAAATTGTACTTTTTTGAATTGAAATTATTGAATTGTTTAAGAAGCATTTTTCCCAGATACATACACGTACATTTCCGTATTAATTTATTACTCCCTTTTTCTGGAATAATATCTCAGCGAAAAGTAAATAAAAACTCTAAATCTAACCAGAGCAGCCCACGTAAAATTGTGAAATTTGTTCGTCATTGAACGTCGATATCTTCGTAACTGTCGAATATATTGTTATTGAATGTGCAAAAATTGAAAGGTCTAGTATTTCTTCATTGAAATCAGTCATAGTAAAACAAATCGGTAGATCAATATAATAGATATAGCAATATTATCAGAAAAAAAACTGATTATCATGTTTTTGCCTAAAACTCAAAAACTCGAACTGATGGAGAAAAATGGAGTACATATTTGATATCAGCAGCCAAAATTCATTCGGGATTGTTTATCGAGATCTCTGCACCTTTCATAAATCTTAATTTTGTTACTGACAAAATCATCGCAAAATTATCAATAATTTCGTTAATATTTATTTAAAATTCTCTAAGAATATGCAATAATGCGAGTCCATTCAATCGTTCTCAATTCGAATGGAACCTATTTTTAATCGTCGCAGTGTAGAAAAACTTCGCTCAGCTGTTTCTACACTGATAGGAAGCGTGGCAAAGATAGCAAACGTTATAGAAATTAGTGGAAAAATGTCATTATTACAAAGAGTAAAAACGGCGTTAATATCATTAACATTAGTTTCGCTCTCTTATTTAAACTGCCAAATTTTAAGTTCATGAAATAATTGAATTTGAATTAGTTCCTTACTAAAAGTGGACTAAAAGTGGCAGTTTTATTTCATGAAAGTCGGTTGTGGTAATTTGGTTGGTTTGTTGTAATTAGAATTACTAGTACCGCCCTGGGGTCGCAAATCGACCCATTTTTGTTTGTTTATTTATAGTTGTATAAAATAGTCGGTGCACTCCTTCTCCGCACTCTAATTCATTTAAAACAGAATTATCAAAATCGGTTGAAAAACACGGGAGAAAATGGTTCTTTACCGTTTTCCCTACGCCTATTTATATACAAATGAAGTTAAAGTAGGCTTGAAAAATTTCAGAATTCCAAACAATTTAGAATTAACTCAAACAAAAATAATTGTATGCAACAAATTATTTGCGCAGTTGATACAATTTTAGCAACTTTAACCTAACATTAATTCACTTCAAAACAACCCTGTTATAAAGGGTGTTTTTTTAAGAGCTTGCTGATTTAAAATTTAAATAAAACACATGCCAAATTATGAAATAGCCAAAAAAATTTTATTTGGTAGATCATTTCTTGGCATTTAACATTTAAATATAATTTCGGGCATATGGCCACCACGAATATTTTGCACAAAGGGCATTCTGGAGGTCCACTTTGCGACCCAAAAGTCTTTGAGGGCGTATTTCAACATCCATATCTTGAAGATTTAGCAACAAAAATTCATTGATAATGGTTCTGTATCGATTTCTATCCACGGTTACGCGTCGTCCTTCCTCATTTTCAGAGACAATTCGATAAATTAACGTTTTCTTCGACACTGGCCTCAACGACAGCAATATTTTCTTCTGTACGCACTCTTCTCATTCTTCTCGGTGGCTTGGAATCCAAAAGAGTGAATGTAGACCGAAATTTGGTAATTACGTTCTTTATGGTGGTCTCAGACGTACGATTATGTTCACCATAAAATTCGCGAAGTGCTCTATAAACATTTTTAATTGAACACTGTTTTTGAAAATAAATTTCCACGATTTGGAAGCGTTGTTCTGGAGTTAACCTATTCATGATGATTTGCCAAACAATACTGAGTAGAGACGTATTTAACTGTCAAACTGTCAAAACAACTGTCAGACAATAGAGGCATCCATATTGAAAAAAAAAACCTCATAAAAAAACACCCTTTATATCATATATGTCAAAAAGTATTACAGATGTATATAATATTTTCATAAGTACTGAATATAGCTGAAATATTTCTAAGAAATAATTTAACTGATGATGAAATAATTGAAGTAAAAAAAACTATTGGATTTTACATTGTTTGAAATTTTTTTTGAAAATTTGTAAAGTGAAAACTGAAAGTACAAGCACGTATTGTTTTTTATGGTAAAATTCGTTGGCACATAGGTTGCAAAAAAGTTTGGCAGGTTTTCAGTAAAAATTTAGAAGAATAAAATATTTTAAGTGGCAACTTTGGTCTACATAGCCAAATCTTAATTGCGCTCATAAAAAATCAAAATCAATGTTGCTTGTTCAATGATTTCATATAAATGGCATTTTTAAACTAATCGTTACTATTTTGCAAAAATATAATTATTATAAAGCAAACACTTACGCTGAGGTAGTGACTTCAAGTTTTTTATTTGTAAGTAATAACGCGTCTTTAAAGTTGTTTGTTGAAAAAATTGCTGTAAATTTGAGAACATAACGATCTGTTACTTTATTTTCCAGCTCATTTTAAAAAAAAGCGAAGTTACTACCTTGACGTAAGTATTTGCTTTACATATAATTATATTTTGGTTTGTCATACAAGCAAAGGTTACAAGCAAAATGGTCATACTCTTCTCGCATCGCTTCATAAAAACGTCATCTACGCGCAAATGACGCCACAAAACAAAAATAAAAAAATTTTTTTTATATACTTTAATAATTGTTGAAATCAATAAAAAAACTAGAGTTAAACAATGTCTCTGACCATTTTTTTTTAGTATTCTTTCAAAACACGCCTTCAGAATCGCTTATGTATACATAAAAGTACCCTTAAGCTGTGGGAATAATTATTTTCTCCAAATAAAGTATTAAAAAAGAAGTATTTGAAAGTTCTTGGGGGGGGTAATTACCCCCTTTACCCCCCCTTGTATCCGCGCCTGATTTGTATGTATATAAATAGATTCAGTACTCACTTTAAAAAAAGGCTATCATGTCGAGCATTGTTTGAATTGATGAACGTGATTCTTTCAAAAACGTTCGGTTTTTAACTGTACTTTGGTAATATCATCATGACTGGACTCATACCCTCATTTGAACCATCAAATTGTCTGCTTTTTAAGTCCATGATCCACCTAAATAGGTAAAGCCTAATACCAATGATAATTGAAGAGAAATTTAAAACAAAGTTATACTTGCTCAATATTTGCTTGAGAAGTGAAATGAATTCGTTCTCAAATTTTTATGGACCAAAACTTTGTATTTTTGTACGACGACGTTTGTTCAATAATTGAATGAGGAATCACTATCGATAAAACAGTTCATTCGACGTCAAAATTAAAATTTTCAAAAATAGAAAATATTTGTTTCGACGCTGTTTTGAGAGCGAGCGCGGGTTCAATGATAAGGTTCATTACCTCATTAGCTATTAATGAAAACTAATTTTTTTGGGTTATAAAGATCCGGATCAGAACGGAGTTGATACAGAAAATTTAAAGAATCTTTACAGTATCTTATTAGAACTTTTACTTCATGGTAATATTATGGTATTATTAGGTGAGCTGTTGAATGGTTGATATGATTTGCTTTATCAAACAAATCATGGGTTGAAATAACAAATTTCACCCATGAAATACCATCCAACAAATTAAACTTTCCAATCAACAGTTGGTTTCAACATTTCACGATTACTTGCTGAGGCAAAACTGATTCTTATCTCTTTGACTTTTTGGTTTTCTCTTTACCACATCAATTAACCGTTGATCAATACCAACATTATTGTAGCTTGAAGGAGGAAATTTATTTTGATTTTAATGTATGTGACAACTCACTGTGCGTTGCTTTTTTGGCGCATATTTTTTAAATGCATACCTAGTTAAGTTCTTTATTCGTTTTTTTTTATTTTGTTTTTTGTCATTTTAGCCAATTTTTTATTAACACGAATTGGCAGTGAAATTGACATTTCCCGCATATGTAAATAAAATTGAAAATTTTGCGCAGTTTGTTGTTGTTGCTTTTCGTATTGTTGCAGCTGCCAACGCGCCATGAAATTCATTCAACGTCAGTGCATGCAAGAAAAGCAGTAAAAAAGAACAAAACAGCGAATCAGTGAAATTGTATGCATGAAAAAAAAAATTGTCTAATTCTACAGCAGCCCATTCTAACAAAAATTGTTAAAGAAACTACTACTGTACTTTTTGACAAGAGGCATAGTTTTGTTAGGTTGGGGCGGGCTGAGTGTTCAGTTGACATGGTGTGTGGTGAGTTAAGTAGTGTCGAGCGGGTGTTATGGTTGCGGTGAATCGAGCCAGTGTTGCCAGCGTTTTCCCACTGGAGACTGACACATTCATTTTTCATTTCTTTCATTTTATTACACCTACAAAAACACCAAAAACACCGTCATTATGTCGGGTATGAATGTCCTTGTGCAAAAAGTCTAGCTTTCACAAACAACAATGTTGCATTTAATCCCTCTGCTGGGAACATGCATTTATAACATGTTTGTTTTTTTGCCTTGCTACTTGCCAGAGCGACAACTTTGAGCTGATAAAATGTCACATATATATAAATTGAAAAACTTAAAAACTTTTTAGTTTAACTTAAGCAGTTAAGCAGCTTTAATTCACTTGTTTAAAGTTTTTGATAAAATTTTTTAATATATAACTATTTCTTTATAATAAAATGTTGAATTTAAAAAAGTGCCATAACAAGAAAAAATAATAATAATATGAGATTTTTTTGAATTTCACGATAAAGAAAATCATTGAAATTTACAGAAAAATCGCACATTATTCTCAAAATATAAATTAAAACGTCTACATCTAACTCTACCTCTACCTCTATCTCTACTTCAACCTGCTCGGAGGGAACTCAAAAAAAAAATATGCTACAAAAAACTCGCGTGTAGCAACGTACACGTGGCAGAAGTGAAACTTCTTAAACAGTAAAAAATAAGAGAGATTTTAGTGTAAAATAGAGAGAGCAAGTATCTGAATAGAAATTCAATCAATACGAAATGGAATAATATTCTGTTTATTCAATATTACAATACATCCAGGGACCGTAGCGGTTATGGTTTTTATCGAAAAAGTTACATATTAACTGTTATCTTTTAACTTTTTTATTTTTTCCGACAAAAATAAAAGTAATTTTGTGCCTTTATAGTTTTTTGGGTAAAAATAACAGCTAATTTTGACTTTTATTTTATCGGTCAAAAATAACAGTTATTTTCTGCCGTTTATTTTTTCGGTCAAAAATATCAGGCAATTCGTATTTTTTTCAAAGGTCATTTAACCGACTAAAAAACTATTGATACCATTATTTTCATTCCATCGGTGAGACATTTACACATGCTGTCAACAGTTCAATCTGTCAAGCGATCTTTAAAAAAACCTAAATTGCCTGATATTTTTGACCGAAAAATAAAAGTCACAAAATAACTGTTATTTTTGACCGATATAAAAAATGTCAAGAGTAGCCGTTATTTTTTTCTGAAAAAATTCAAATGCAAAAATAACAGTTAACTTTTAAAGAATCGGTCGAAAATGTAAAAGAAACTTAATATTCGTGAGGCTTAGGACATTTGTAATATAATGGTATATTTGAAAAAGTTCTTCGACTATTTTTTCAGTATGTCTTTTTCATTTGAAAATTGTAAATTAACAGTTATTTTCGGTTGCTGTTTACATCGCGTTCAGTCACGTTGTCACTTTTTAAATGCTAGATTGCATTTGCATAGTACTCGTTGACGAAGCCTCGGAAAGCAGAGGTAAATCTTGTTGATTTTTTATCCTTTTGCTTCCTGATCATAATAGTTGTTTGTTGATCATGTTGAGTGAAGGCCTCGTAAAGCAGCGAACTTTGATTTTGTGTAAATCAACTTGGAAATGATGGCTGAGTTCGAAAATGCATCAGTGTGTTTTTCTAAGGATTGGCTCTTTGCAGATTCACCAAAACTGAGCAACTGGATTGCTAATTATTAAGCACGCTTTAGTTGCACGCTTTAGTTGCGCTTTAGTGAATCTATTATGCACCAACCCAAAAAAAAAACACACTGATGCTTCGTAAAAATGCATTTTGGAGCTCAGCCGATGTTGCATTCACCATACTTTCAACATTAGTTGCAGACCCAGCTGCGGTTGCATTCTTAAGAGGTCTCATTCGCTGTTTGTGTTCACGAACGCGCTCTGCTCCTGTTTTAGCTACTTTTCTTAGCGTCGGCACATTTTTTGGCATCGCAAACACGATTCCCAGTCTTAATTATTACACTTTTATTAATTTTTTTTTTAATTTTATATTATAGTAACTCTTTTGCATGTTGTCAATCATCTGTCAAGTGTCTGATAACAACCAACGTATCAACGTTATGATATGTTCTTTCAAATTAAGCTTTAAGCTCAGTATGTAGCGAACAGGTAGTAGAATTTTTTTCCGCTATTTGAATCTCCACACAAAAAGAGTAGAATTTTATGCCTAAATATTTTCGTTCGAAGCTTAAAGAAATAAATTTCCCATGCATACTTTTAGGATAAAAACTAAAAAACGTAGTTTGTGTCTGTGTTTAACTAAATACGGACCACAACCCGTTCAATATTAATTACATTTTGTTAACTTGTTTGATAAATATGTGCCTATGTGGCTAGTGGTAGCGCTTCCACCTCTGATGAGATGCTCAGTTAAGGATGCCTGGGTTCAAATCCAGCTAGCAACAATAACTTTTTGAAAATTTTCATATGAATCGAAAACGTTAGCCTGGCGTCACGAATAAGAGACCTTGAAATTTCTCTCGCCGCCAAAGAAGTTTCATTTTAAGAAATATATAGATTCATTCAAAATTCAAATAAAAACGTCTACCTCTACCTCTACCTCTACTTCAACCTCCTCGAAGGAAACTCAAAAAAGCATGTTACATATAAAAAAGTTTCTGTAGACTTTTTATTGTTCCTCGTCTGTTAATTCCATGCCGTTCATGTGTCTTTCATTATGTCCATTTTTGATTATAAAGCATGACATTTGGCAGAAATATTTATTATTCGTTTGGTGCACTCTTCCAGTATGGCCCGAAAATTCTCCAACAGAATTTTATAGTTGCCAAAGCTAATGCAAACATTTTATGGCCATTGTTGTTTAATTGTTTTAATGAAATCTCATTTCCACGCGTTTCATTCATTCCAGCCAATCATCCACCCAAATAGTTAAAACTTCAACGAATGCCTAAAAGCATGCAGCAAAAATAAATGTTGGCAAAGTTTAACGATATTTTGTTTTATACAGCCATCAGTTTCTGTTTGCCAAGCTGTTCAAATAATTTTAACTAGAATTGGTCAAATTCAGGGTGCACTTAGCAATGTGGACCAACCGACAGTTGATGGAACGACGAAGAGACGGATAAAGTTATTGGATTGATTTAATAGCATTCCTGTTTGTTATATAACCTCTCCATTCTGCCTTGCACTCGCTCAAACTAGCACACATCCTGTTGAATGCTTTATTTATTTCTGCCACGAATACCTGTTAAATGCGAAACATTGAATAGAAATTTTTTCAACGCAACAAAAAACTTTGCGTTGCGTTTTTTTTTCCGCTCTTATTTGTTGTAGCAACGACTTTTTTTTAACAACGTTGAAACAGTGCAAATATTTGCACAATATTGAAGTGAAAAGTTAATAAAACGTAGTAAAAAAAAAAAATGAAATGGTAAAAATGCGTTCAGAATAAGAGTAGAAAAGGAAGAAAAAAAAATTCTGAAAACAAGTTAAAAGATTTCAATAAATCCAATAGATGATGTTGGTAAAAAAAAAATAAGAAAGTTACGTATGCTGTGCGAGAAAAAAACCAACAACAATAAAGAAGAAAATTGTAAATCAGAACTTAAATACGTAAGCAGCTCTAAAGGATGCTGTAAACAGTTGCGAAGGCAGCTTAGGAAATGGCGAAAGCATGATAAAGCAGCACACTGTGAGTTGTTGTCTTCAGACAAGCGTTGAAAAAAAAATATTTAGAATCAAATATGACATCAGTTCGTAAGTTAATCTTTAATTTTAGAGGATATCGAGTATTTAAAAAGAACTTTATTAGTGCCGCATATATTGTAGGTTTATATTAAATTTTCATTTTTAAAAATATTTGCATGTGTGGAATTTTCAATAAAATAAATAAATGTGTTTTAAATATAACAAAATTTAAAATTTTTAAAGTGAAACTTCTTTGGCGGCGAGTGAAATTTCAAGGTCTCTTATTCGTGACGCTTGGCTAACGTTTTGAATTCATATGAAAATTTTAAAAAAATTATCGTTCGCCAGCAGGATAAGAACCCATGCTCTCTATTAAGCATCTCATAAGAGTCAGAAGCTCTATCACTACGCCATATAGGCATATGACAATCTAGCGAACAAAATGCAATTAATATTCAACGAGTTTTATACCATGTTCACACAGAGAGTTTAGTTTGCGTTTCCAGTACAAAGTTGCGTTTTGCCCTTAAACTCAATTTAAACGCTGGCGTTTCCAGTACAATTATGCAGGAGAAAACGCAACTAAACACAACTTGCTTTCTACGTTTACCAAAACTCAATTTGATACATACCTACAAGTATGCTAGTGTTTTGATAAAAACATTCGTTCAGTTAGATTTTAGCTGTGTTCGATTCGATTGAACGACAAAAAATGCCAACAACAGCTGATTCTCAATTGTGCAAGTTTCTATTTTTATTTTATTATTAACAAAAATAAGCCAAAAAACAAATAAAAGAACTTGGGAAAGTTTAGAAGATGAGGGTTTCTCATCAGTCAATCAGTATGACCCAAAAAAAGCTGAGGTTTGAGCGAAATTCCCAAAATTGGCGATCATTTCAATCCACCGTAAACTCAATCCTGCCGACGCATCTCTGTGTGAACAGCTGCATTTAAACTCAAACGAAACGCAAACTAAACTCTCTGTGTGAACATGGCATAATGCCATAATGCCATGTTCACACAGAGAGTTTAGTTTGCGTTTCCAGTACAAAGATGCGTTTTGCCCTTAAACTCAATTTAAACGCTGGCGTTTCCAGTACAATTATGCAGGAGAAAACGCAACTAAACACAACTTGCTTTCTACGTTTACCAAAACTCAATTTGATACATGCCTAAAAGTATGCTAGTGTTTGATAAAAACATTCGTTCAGTTAGATTTTAGCTGTGTTCGATTCGATTGAACGATAAAAAATGCCAACAACAGCTGATTCTCAATTGTTCAAGTTTCTATTTGTATTTTATTTTTAACAAAAATAAGCCAAAAAACAAATAAAATAACTTGGGAAAGTATAGAAGATGAGGGTTTCTCATCAGTCAGTCAGTATGGGCCGTAAAAAGCTGAGTTTTGTGCGAAATTCCAAAAATTGGCGATCATTTCAATCCACCGTAAACTCAATTCTGCCGACGCACCTCTGTGTGAACAGCTGGATTTAAACTCAAACGAAACGCAAACTAAACTCTCTGTGTGAACATGGCATTAGTCCGTGTCTTGCATTCCACAGACACACACCATGTCTGAAGAACGTACTGTATCATTTGATCCGTACTGTACCATTTGATTTTCATCCTACAAGTATGCAGGGAAATTCTATTTCTTTATGCTTGGAATGCTCGAATCCTAGCTTAAAGCTTAATTTGAAAGAGCATATCAAAACGTTGATTGTTATCAAAAACTTGAAAGGTTATTGACAACATGCAAATCAGTTAAAACGATATAAAATTAAAAACAAGAAGTGTAGAAAGTGAAATAATTAAGACTGCCGAGTCGTTTTTGTCATGCCAAAAAATGTCCCGAAGCTAAGAAAAGTACCTAAAGAATGCAACTACAGCTAGTCCACAACTCAGCTCACGAAAGTGCTTTTACATTTTCGACTGATTCTTTAGAAATTAAAAGCCAACTGTTATTTTTTGCCTTGAATTTTTTTTCAGGAAAAAATAAAGGTTACTTTTTACTTTTATTTTATCGGTCAAAAGTAACAATTATTTTGTGACTTTTAGTTTTTCAGTCAAAAAAAAATATACAATTTGTGCTTTTTAAAAGGCCGCTTGACAGATGTTGACACCATCAGTAAAATGTCTCACCGATAAGATGAAAATAATATATCAATACTTTTTTAGTCGGTAAAATGACCTTTGAAAAAATACAAATTGCCTGATATTTTTGACCGAAAATATAAACGGCAGAAAAAACTGTTATTTTTGACCGATAAAATAAAATTCAAAAGTAACTGTTATTTTTGCCCAAAAAATATGAGGCACAAAATAACTTTTATTTATGTCGGAAAAAATAAAATAAAAAAAAAAGATAACAGTGATCAAGTGACTTTTTCGATAAAAACCATAAACATATATGTCCCTGGATATAAATATTGAATAAACAGAATATTATTCCATTTTGTGTTGATTGATTTTCTTTTCAGATACTTTCCCTCTATTTTACACTAAAATCTATCATATTTTTTACTGTTTAAGAAGTTTCACTTCTGCCACATGTACGTTGCTACACGCGAGTTTTTTTATTTATGTATGTTAGAAGTCACAGTGCGTTGGCGTAGTACAAAGTATCTTAGGAATGGTGTGCGCGACAACAACTTAGCTCATAACAATAAATTAGTAACTGCTAGGACAGCACCGAACTCTCTTGCTTTATTTTGCCACAACGTGTTGCCGTCTTAGTGTCTGATGAATAAAGAAGGACTAAGCCATGAGTTGACCTTATAAAGGTATACACACCTCACATCTCTCTAAGGCATATGTACACATACTCATACCAACTCTTACACACACACACACACACACACACACACACTTACTGAAAACATTCAATTCAATTTCAATTGAATTGCGCCAAACAATTTCAATTCCTAGCTACTTAGCGATTCCTTTGCGGCAACTAATTGAGTCAAGTTTTTGCCATAAAAAATAAAAATAAGAGATATATAGTTATAGCAACAACTTCACCTATAACAACAACAACAACAACAACAACAACAACAACAACAACAACAACAACAACAACCTCAACTTTAGTAATAAAAATAGATTACCTTCATTTCTTTCGCGAGGTAATCGAAACCAATAAAAGTGCTTGAATATATGGTGCATGGCGGCTTTGATGTGGGGCCAGAGATGTAGGCGTAGGTTTACAACCAAAAGTTTTTCAAGCACAAAAAAAAAAATATATAAACAAAAAATGACAGAAAAAGAAGCAGGAGCAACAGAAATACAGCAATAGCAACAAGAACTTTTGGCAGCTTGATTGCCTTTGAGCCACTTAAGCGTGCTATACATTTTGAGCCTCCACAAAGGAGTGCAGCAGGCAATGGTCGACTGCCTGTCGGTCTGGTGTGGTCGATTCTGTTTAAGCTAGCAAGTAGCTGCTGGCAATGTTGCCATTAGGCATTAAAATATCATACAATGTGTTGGCAGTCATGGCAGGATGAAAAGAATCTAGTTAGCTATGTGAGTGAGTGTGTGTGTGTGTGTGTGTGTTTGTGTTTGTGTGTTCTTGTGCTTCAAACTCTTCACTGATTCAGCTCAATTCGCGCATCTAATGTTGATTTAACATCAGCGCTGCCAACTGTCAGTAGCGAAATGTAGCAATCATTGAAAAACTTTATTTTTTTTTTCGCCTGCAATTTGTGTTGTGTGCTTCTATGTGTTAGTGTTTTCGGTTGAATTGGTTGCTATTCACTGGCATGTGAGTTAGGAAGGAAGTATGGCAATTGGCCCGTAAAATCATTTTCATCTAATGAACGTATTTGTTGCATTTCAATATCAAACTTTGCCTTCGGATTAATAAATATTGTGAGCACTAGATGTATTAAAGTGTTTTAATTGGGTCATACTTTGTAATATCAATTTTTTTAATTGGAAATTTCGGTTTGAGCTCACTATTGATAAAGTGCATAAAATTTTGCAATTAAATAGAAAAGAAAATTTGACCTAAGTAGTGAACAAGGTCTTTATAAGAAGTTTATAACATATTTGCTATGACTCTATTCCGTTCGCTGATGAAGTTATGCCTAGTATTTTTACAAAATTCTTCGTAATATTTTGTGATTTCTTTAATTCGGCATAAAGATTTTTTCTAACTATACATTAATAAAACTTTGTCAGTATATTAAATATACTCGTGGAAACGATTTTTTGGCAAAAATTAAAAATTTGTCTTAAAAAGTACCACATATTTTTTAACTAATTTAAACTATTTGTAAAATAAAAAATGTACAAAAAACACAAAAAGATAGTTTAATGCTATAGTTTAATGTGGTGACCGTGGCATGCAGGTTAAGTGTGTGGCTTAGCATGCTCGGAGCCCGGGTTCGATCCCCAGCCGCGGCGAAAAGTTTTTTCAATAAAAATTTTTCTGATCGGTCACCACCTCTCTGCAGACAATGGCAAACCTCAGAGAGTAAATAATGCCATGTGTTCGGGTGATGAACGTGGGTGGTTCGGGTTGCGGAAAAGAAAAGGAATTAGAAAGGTTTGAGTTTTAATTATACAATTTTATTTTATTTTGTTTACCTTTGGGTTTAGGTTTTCTTTATGTTGTTTTTGTACAATGTTTGTTTTGTATTTTAATGTTACCAGCAGCTTGTTGAGTGTTGATTGTTGTCGTTTCTCTGGCTGTTGCTGTTGATGTGGACGTTGATGTTGATGTCTTCTGTTGATGTTGATGTCTTCTGTTGGGTGGGTTGTCTTCTGTGGATGTCTTCTGTTTAATATAATTTCGGGTGGGTTTTTGTCCAACGATGTATCAAGATGTCCGTCTTTGACTTTTTCTTCAGAAAATCTCTGCTTCGGGCCCTTTGTCCATCACGAAGGTGCCGAGCAAGCCGACCTCCGTGATGACTGCAGCGCCCTGTTTGCCACAACGGCGGGTAGATGGTTGGGTGCGGCTGTGTTCAGTGACCACAGGGTTACGTGGCCACGTAAACATTCCGCCCGCCTTGCAATATCTGCAAAACTTAGAACGGGTTAATTGTGTTCATAAATAAGTGATTAATTGGGTTAAGGTTTACAAATAGTTCATATTTATTAAAATTCAGTGCTTTAGTGTGTGTATGGGTATGTGTGTATATTATATGGGTTTTCGTGAGTTGGTTGCGATTTCCACTGAAATAAATAAATTAGAGTGGGCTAGAGTTGGGTAGGGTAGAGTAGAGTAGGGTAGAGTAGAGTAGGGTAGAGTAGGGTAGAGCTCAATTTGAGGGTAGAACCACTACCTTTGTTATGGGTCTGGTAGTGATTCCTTTTGCTGTCCGAATGTCGACTACACGAGCTCTTGAGTCTGAGCCTAAGTAAACCTTCACGATTCTACCTAAGCTCCATTCGTTCGGAGGCAAATTTTCGTGACGAATGACCACAAGATCGTCAACATTGATAGGGGTTTGAGGGTGTTTCCATTTAAATCTTTTATGGAGCTCTTTAAGATATTCATCTTTCCACCTTCTGCAGAAATTGTGATGAAGTATTTTTAACTTTTGCCAACGGTTTATGACGTTAGGCGCTGAGTTACTTAAATCGGGTTCAGCTGGGGTGAGTAACGGGGTACCAATTAGAAAGTGTCCTGGGGTTAGAGGCGATAAATCAAGTGGGTTTTCGCTGGAAGGACTTAGAGGTCTCGAGTTAAGGCAACTTTCGACTCGAGCGAGTAGGGTAGAAAACTCTTCGAAAGTAAACCTTTGATTTGTGTATGCCTTCTTCAGGTGCGTTTTACAACTTTTTACACCAGCTTCCCAAAGTCCACCCATGTGTGGAGCGCCAGGGGGTATAAAATGCCAAGTTAAGTCTTGGTGACTGTAATTGCTCACCACTTGAGTCTGGAGTGTCTTCATGAATTCTCGCCGATCTTTCTTTAGCATTTGCGCTGCTCCAACGAAATTCGTTCCATTGTCGGAGTACAGAGCGGCGGGGCATCCGCGCCTTGAAAAGAATCGAGAGAAGGCTGCTAAGAATGCTTGGGTCGAGAGATCACTTGTCGCTTCGATGTGCACTGCTTTTGTTGCAAAACAAATAAAAACGCAAATATAGCCTTTCGTTATTAAGCAGGCTCGCCCGGTGTAATTTTTGATTTCTACGGGTCCAGCGAAATCGACACCTGTGTTTGTGAATGGGCGGGTAAGTGATGTGCGTTCGGGTGGTAGCGCAGCCAGAATTTGGGTCTGCTGTTTTTTCTTGTGTACCACACAAATCTTGCAGTTATGGATAGTTGTTTTTATGAGGGTTTTTAACTTGGGTATCCAAAACTCCGCACGAAGCAAGCGTAATAATAATTGGTTACCGCCGTGTAGAGTGATCAAATGAGTCATGTGGGTCAGGAGAAAAGCTAAACGACTGTGGTATGGCAATAAAATTGGGTGCCGCTCGTTGTATGTTAGAGCTGGCGACTTAACTAGGCGTCCATTTGCTCTAATTATGCCTTTTGAGTCCAGGAAGGGTGTGAGGGTTAAGATCGAGCTTTTTGTTGAAACAGGGTGTTTGCTTAACAATGCTTGATATTCTTCTGCGAATCCATTCTTTTGGCTTAATATGATTAGCTTTTCTCGCACTGCTTTTACTTCATTTGATGTTATATCCAATGTTGTGTGATTCGTTTGTGATCGACGTGAGGGTGAAGAGTTAGTGTAAAAGCGATACACATATGCCATTACTCGTATGGCTCTTGGCAGTGAGGAGAACCTGTTTAATATATCCTCTTGGGTTGTTGCTGCAAATGACTTTATGGGTTTTAAGTCAAGGGTAGTTTCGACTGCATCTTTGGACTTGGGCCAGAATTCCTTTTCATGCTTCAGCCAGTTTGGGCCGTGCCACCAGAGATGATGGTCTCTCAGTTCTATGGCAGAACATCCGCGACTGGCTACATCTGCTGGGTTGTCGTGAGAGTCAACGTGGTACCAGTTGTCAGTTCCAACCTTTTCAATTATCGTTGAAACACGATTCGCCACAAATGTGTTCCAAGAACAGGGTTGCCTTTGAAGCCAGGCCAGCACGATGGTAGAGTCTGTCCAAAGATACAATTGGTATTGTTTCAGATCGACGTGGGGTACTATGGCATCGACTAAATTTGCCAGTAGAACAGCACCGCAGAGTTCAAGCCTTGGTAGAGATACGGTTTTTACCGGAGCCACTCGAGTCTTAGCTACTAGGAGCTGAGTACTGGCTTCACCATTTTCGTGTGAGATTCGCAAATATAGCGCTGCACCGTACGCTTTTTCTGATGCATCAGAAAAACCATGAAATTGAACGGTTGCCTTGGGTGTATATCGTGTCCATCTTGGAATCTCGATCGTGTTTATAAAAGCGTAACCGTCAATAAATGTTCGCCATCTGTGTTGAGTCAAGGGTTTTAGGGTCTCGTCCCACTCAGTTTTATCTAGCCAGACTTGTTACATGATAATTTTTGCTGCTATTACAATTGGCGCTAACCAGCCAGCCGGGTCAAACAACTTGGCTATAGACGATAAAACTTCACGTTTTGTATGAACGGGTTTGTGTTCAATGGGTGGGACGAGAAAAAAGAACGAGTCTTTTCGAGCGTTCCAGCGAATACCTAGGGTTTTGGTATTGCCTTCACTTGGGTCCGACAGATTGAGTAAATCAGTGGTCAACAAATGATCTTTGGGTAGATCGTGTAATAATTGCGTCTTGTTCGACGTCCACTTTCTGAGTGTGAATCCAGCTGATTTAAGTGCTTCTATGAGTTCGTCACGAGTTCTCTTGGCGGATTCGAGTTGATACGCTCCTGCCAGCACGTCATCCACGTACATGCAATTGCGTAATATATATGACGCATGAGGGTGTGTATCTCGCACATCATCAGCTAATTGATGTAGAGTTCTGATGGCGAGATATGGGGCGCAATTGACTCCAAATGTCACGGTTTGCAACTCATAGTCCTGAATGGGTTCTTCAATGGACTTTCTGAATAAAATTCGCTGATAGGCTGTGTCTTCTGGGTCGACTTCAATTTGCCGGTACATTTTTTCTATGTCAGCGTTAAAAACGAACTCATAGAGCCTCCACTTGCTGATCAATAAGACTAGGTCTAGTTGTAGGGTTGGACCAATGTGGAGTACATCATTTAAGCTTTTTCGAGAAGCTGTAGGGTTTGATGCATTAAATACAACTCTTAATTTTGTTGTAATACTGTCGGGTTTGATCACTGCGTGGTGAGGTAGATAGTAATGGGTGGGTCTATCTGTATTAGAGTGTGGGTTTGTGATCCCTTTCATATGGCCGAGTTGCAAGTATTCGCACATGACTCGATCATACTCCACCTTGAGTTCAGGTTTTTTGAGTAATGACTTTTCATTGCGTAAATATTGCGCCATAGCGATGGGTCTTGAGTTTCCAAGTTCCAATGAGTTAGGGTTCTTGAAGGGTAATTTTACTACATAACGCCCATTAGGGTTGCGGCGTGTTGTGTTTTTGTAAAACTCTTCACATTGCTTATCTTCAGCTGAGAGTGAAGATGTTTTTGGAACTTCTTCTACTTCCCAAAACCGAGTCAAAAAGTCATCTGGGTCGACTTTGTTGTAGTATGTAACAATGTTGCTGGGTGTTGACTGTGGTTCATTAGGAAGAGGTCCTGAGAGAATCCAACCAAATTCGGATTCTTGCGCCAAGAGTGATCCGCAAATATTTCGTTTTACACCACTGCACATGATTTTTGGGTAAATGTCACAACCAATTATGATATCTACGGGTCGAGATTCATAAAATTGTGTATCTGCCATTTGAAGGCCAGCCAGGGTTTCAGCAAGCTTTGCATCTATAGTGTGTGTGGGCAAATCGCTTGTGAGGGTTTTCAATACTAGAGCTTGGGTTTCTACTCTAAATTGAGGGTTTTTAGAAGAGCGTATTACTATTGTGCAGGCTCTTGTTGGGTTTGCTGACACTGTCTGGTTGAGACCAGTGACTTGAGCGCCTACAGTTTTTGTGGGTAAGCCAATACGCTTTCTTAGCTGCTCCGTAAGAAATGTTGCCTCTGATCCTGAGTCGATGAGGGCGCGTGCGTCGTATATAGAACCTTCGTGTTCCACGTTGACCATCGCTGTTCCTAGGAGGATTTCTTTTCTGCTGGCCGCAAAGTGAGAATTCACTATTTGGGTTTTGAGCTCTTGGGTGTGTGTAGGGTTAGTGGACTGTATTTGGGTCGTGAATGCCTGTCGTGTAGAACTGGTTTGTTGAGCTGCTTCCTGCGCTTGTGCACTAGTGCTTGGGTTCACATCTAATGCACTCTTATGCAATGAGGAATGGTGCCTCTTCTTGCATATTCTGCAGCTGTATTCACTCTTGCAATCCTTGATTCCATGTGAAACAGCTAGACAATTGAAGAAACATCCAACACGCTTCACTGTCGCTATCCTTTCATCAATTTTCATGGATATGAAGCCTGGGCACTCACGAAGAGGGTGATTGCTATTGCAAAGTCTGCAAATAGCACCATCAACTTCCCATTGGGTGCTGGGAATCGATGGCTTAGGGTCATTTTTAATTTGTTTAGCTACAAATTGTGGGGTTGATTTTGGGGTAGGGTTTGAAGTAACATTCATATGATATGAATTTACTCTTTTTTCTCCCCACTTGTTGGGTCCATGATGAGAGAAATTATTCTGTTGACTTGGCCTTGCAAATGAAGCAGAAGAGGAAGCCTTTATATCGCCAACAGATTCTAGAGTTTTAAATTTGTGGGTTAAAAAATTATCTAAAACTTTCCACTCAGGGATAGTAGAGTTATCTGTTAGACACTTTTCAAAGTCTTCTAACGTGTTTTTGGGTAATTTTGTAGAGCAGAGGTACACTAAGATAGGATCCCAACTATCTGTGTCAATGCCAAGAGTTTGTAGGGTGAATACAGAGTTATTGATTGTCCTCTGTAACTTTTTAATAGAGCTCCCTGTCTCTATATGGATCTGTGGCAAATTGAGTAGGGTCTTCAGTTGAGCATTTATTTGCATACGCTTATTTTCATATTGATCTATGAGATTTCCCCATGCCATAAAAAATCCCTCATTAGTTAAAGGCGCATTTTTAACTATTTCTCGGGCTTCACCGCGGGTTTTTTGAAGTAAGTGGAAAAGTTTTTCCACGTTACTTATGCGGGAGTTTTTTATGTAGAGGGCCGTGAAAAGATCTCTGAACGTGGGCCACGTGACATAGTCGCCATGGAAAACGTCCGTATCACAGGGTGGGAGATGGATCATTGGGTGATGTTCCACGGCTGAGCTTCCTGCTGAAGGTGATGGTTTGGGTTCCATCGTGGGTGTCTTCATTGCTTCAATCTGCTCACTCATTGAAGCACTACAGCGCACGTATGACTGGTACGCCTTCCTGTACCTCTCCTTCAGCTTATCCTTGTCCAAGGGTTCAGTGTCGGGTTTTTCACGAAGTTCTTCATAGACCGCTTGAAATTTTTCAAAAAGGTAGTGCAACTGCTTTCTTTGCACTTCCAAAACGTGCTGACTTTGATCAATGAGTTGAGTTTCGCTATGGGCTAGCTCAAGCTCAACGATGTCATTTGAAAAATGAACGAATGTCTTGAGAGACATATTAAGTCAGCTGATGTTGATATGAAGAGGGTTGGGTTGGTTTAGTTATCAATCAGAGTTAACAGTTTCAAATTGAAAAAGAGTATCTGTGTTTTGGGTTCAGAAAAATATTTATTCAAAACTTCAAAAAATCTCTGTAAAATCTTCAAATGGGTGGCTGGGTTTGAATGCACTGAATGGGTTAATCAGGGCACCACGGGTTAATGATTTTACCTCACTTGAGAATTTTTGAAGTAAAATAAATTTTCGATTTCAAAAAAGTACTCTAAATTCGAGAAAAAAAATTGGGTTCCACAATTGAAAACCGAAATTCGCTGAAAATTTTCACTTATTGTATGAAAATACAATTATCGATAAATTCTCGAACAGGGTTATCGAGAAAATAAAAATTTTCGAAAATTTTTCGAGATGTTTTTGGGTTTAAAACGTTTATTGATTGATAAATTTATCAAAAACCGCAAAAAGTGTTAATGGGTCTGCAAGGGTTAAGCAGGACCACAAGGGTTAAAGATTTCAAACAGATATTAAATTTCTTACAAATTGGGAACAAATTGTGTAATCCCACAAAAATCCCACAAATTTGACGATCGGGTAGCACACTTTTGCTTCGCTTAATCTGGCAGCGCCGTTGAGAGAGCACTATATGTGTATATGTGTGGGTGTTATATACTTCTTTGACAAACAACAAGTGCCAAAAGAAGTGAAGCAAAGCAAAATTTAATATTATTTTTTGATAATTTGTGAAGTTATAAATTAAATCAAATAACTACAAATGTTGGACAAATTTGTGCACAACCAGTAAATTATATGTGAATATAATATATGTGAATGAATATATTCTTTTGTGCACAACCTTTGTCAACTTTGTTTTAAGTGTTATTTGCTTCAATTTTGTGCTATTTTGATTGTGTTCATTTTAATAAACAGATTTTTGTGATGTTAATTTTAATACAAAGTTAAGTGTATACATAAAATGTGTTTATTTATAAAAAGTTTAAGCACTGAATAAAACTGAACTAAATGCAAACTCACTTGTTTTATCCTGGGTGATGGGTGGGTGGTTGATTGTGTTGTTGCACTTCTGGGTGAGTACTTCTGTTGCGTAAAATTGCATAAAACTCTTACTTTTCCAAGTCTTTAAACTTTTCCAGGCTCGCTTGGACCAAAATGTTCGGGTGATGAACGTGGGTGGTTCGGGTTGCGGAAAAGAAAAGGAAATTAGAGTTTGATTTTTAATTATACAATTTTATTTTATTTTGTTTACCTTTGGGTTTAGGTTTTCTTTATGTTGTTTTTGTACAATGTTTGTTTTGTATTTTAATGTTACCAGCAGCTTGTTGAGTGTTGATTGTTGTCGTTTCTCTGGCTGTTGCTGTTGATGTGGACGTTGATGTTGATGTCTTCTGTTGATGTTGATGTCTTCTGTTGGGTGGGTTGTCTTCTGTGGATGTCTTCTGTTTAATATAATTTCGGGTGGGTTTTTGTCCAACGATGTATCAAGATGTCCGTCTTTGACATCTTGCCGAGCAAGCCGACCTCCGTGATGACTGCAGCACCCTATTTGCCACAACGGCGGGTAGATGGTTGGGTGCGGCTGTGTTCAGTGACCACAGGGTTACGTGGCCACGTAAACACCATGTAAAGCTTCTTGAGAACATGAGCCGTTCAGAGTCGGCATAAAACATGTAGGTCCAGTTCTCGGTCAATTGTGTGCAAACATTTAATAACACACACAACACAATTGATCATAAGAAGCTCGGTCAAAGTCCTTTCAAGGGCTGAAATGGCCAATTTGTTTTTTTTGTTTTTGATAGTTTAATGCTTGTTTTATGAGTTTGATAAAAAAATCTTTTGGACATTTTCTTTGAAATATGAAACTTAATCGTTATACTCGAACTCACAGTTTGTGCCACGCATGTAAAATATGACTTTCAGCTAAAGTCACTCCATTCCATGTGCGTACTAATAAAAAAAAAATAAGGATATAGAAGGATTCTTAGAATTCATTAAAAAATATCACAAAAATATTGTGTTGATTTTGAAAACGGGTGAAAACCCCTCTAGGGTTTTGCTAGAGGGTGGAAAGATAGGGTACTGAAGGTGAAGTTTTAAAATGGCAGAGTTCAAAACCTTCGGAACTAATTATAAACTTATAAGCAAAAGTATAGCAATGGACTCGGAGAGTTATCGTAGTGGATCGGAACACACGAGCTGTTGGCGTCAGGCCGTGTGTATCCCTTGAACACTTCCCAAGATTATACATAAACCGAAGGCTCAGGCAACCAATATGGCGTTGATGCCCAAGAGCCAAGAGAAGATAAAATGTTTTCATTCTTTATCAAATATATTTTGATAACGTTGAACGTCGTTGAATTTGAACCAGAAACTCAGAATATGATCTTAAATTGTCCAAATGAGCGAATTTTACTCTATTTTCGGGATAATGTATGAAATTTGCGAAGATTTCTTGCATTTAATTTCTTGCAAAAAAGTGAACACGATTGTTCCGATTTTCTGTTAGAAAGGCTTTTAGGTCTCCAGTAGAAGGAAAAAACTTTAAGCAGTTCATTTCGCTCCAAATAGCTCATCGGGTGAAAGTTTATTACGTTCTCCATGACTTTCGAAACCGCAGAGATTATTGCAATGGATCGATAGCTTGCAAGTTTCATGGATTTTTGAGTATTGGCTGGACATGATGTTGCAGAGGCTACGCAATAGCCGCGCCAGATTAAAAGCACAGGTTTAAATCACAATTGTTGGTATGCTATTGGGATCAGAACCTTTTAATTAAATATTGAAATTTGCGAAAAAATATTAAATTCAATTTTGTTTTTAAGCATCTGATACACGTGCACGTGCACTCACTTAAAGCGTGTGGTATCTCTTCAGAGTTCTGTACGAAATAAGCACTCTCTGTGCGGGCCTTGGTAGTCTTGTAGTAAGCGTGCTTGACTGCCTGACCAGAAGTCCCAGATTCGAATCCTGGGCAGGCCATTTTCCCTCGCCTTAACCTTGCTTCAATTCTTTTCTTATGTCTAATCAAATGAAATGAAATAAAAAAATTCATCAATAATAGTAGTTAGTATTGGAGATGTTTGTGAAATGAGACAAATAATAAATGAAATTGACTGAGGTAAAGGCGTAACAGATGCCTCAGATTCATATTCGTATGTATGATCCAAAGAACATTCCACACTTGTTTCACTTGATTTGTATTTCTCTCCTACTTATCTATCCCTCCATTTTAGAACCAAGGAAGACTTCACTATATTTATAGGTTTGAGACCTGAAATCTTTGATTTAAAACAAAAAAAAAAATGTACTCCATCGGATCATTTATACACAAAAACTTTTATATCTATATATCTTTGTTTAAGTTTTGCAGATCAAATAGAAACATGAACCTCATGATATTTACATACAATATTTTTAACCCTCACTTTGGCACTATTTACATATGCAAATATTGCAATTTTAAAGTTACCATAACTCCTTTTTTTTAATTCGATTTGGATATGGCTTTGACTCGTGCCTATATTTTGTTTTCTTGTGCACATGTGGTAAAATCCCAAACAATTTTGAAAATTTTAAAAAACTCCCATACAGAACATATAAAAAAAAAATATATTCAAAACTGAAAACAATGCCAAATATCATAGAAAAATTATTGGTGCCAAAATGAGGGCTAACTCCAGTATATTTAAATTAAAATTAATATAATATTAAAGTAAGAGCTATTACAATAAGAAAACCTTTAGCATATTATTTTCTAAAACTTTTACGGACGTCGTTTACGGAATACGGTCGGACGAACAGGGATAAATCGACTCAAGGTTGATGCTGATCAAGCATATATAAACTTTTAAATATCGGACTCGCTCTTTTCTAAGTTTTACTTTTGACGTGACTTGTTCAGGATTAGGTTATAAACACGCCATCATATACAAAAAAAAAAAAAAAAAATGGAAAAATGAATTTAAAAAAGTGCTCAAGAGAATACTATCATTGTTAAATGTGTTTTAATATGTTTACAAAATACTTTTTTCGGGATGAACAAATATTTTTTTTATAAAATACTATATAATAAGCAATTTTGAATATTAAATTTATTGAATTTATTGAATTATGAAATATTAATTTAAAAATGAAGAATCCATTTTTTTGGTCATATGCTTGCTTTTAGAATTTCTACTAAACCGTTTCAACCAAAACATCAAATACGAAAATGAAATTCAAAGTCTCATATGGTGTAATTTTTTTAAATTTTTTGAAAATTTTAACTGTTTATTGCGCACTTTCGTTGTATTGTTACAGGAAGGACAATAAAAGAGCGCAACATTTTGTGTCAACAAAGAACATTTTACCTCATTTTGTCGAAATTATAGGAGTGTTTTTAAGTAAGAATTGTAAAAAAAGCGGCAAGAGATATTTGAGTAAATATTTTTTTATTGTTTCACATAACAGCAAATCCAGAAAAAGAAAAAGTAAACCTAAACCTTAAAAAAATTCAAATGCTTTTAGTTCAATAAAAATACATGAAACGTTAAGGATATTGTTTGTGTTTTCCTACAGTAAAAGCATTTTGAAAAAACATATTATATCCTTAAATGTTAACTGCTTTTATTGAATGTATTTTTATCTGCAGCAAGTTAAAAAATTGTAAGTTTTTATTTCTTGTAATTTGGTTTTTTGTGAATTAAATATCAAAGCACAGTTATATAATATTCACAATTGAAACATATTCTATTGAAAAGTGAATATTAAAATTTTTAAAAAAAATTAATTTCTATTGAAAAATTAATATTAAAAAAGTGATTCAAGAGTGAAACGTGAGTGACAATTTTTATTGATAAGTTTGATTATCTTGGAAAATAATTGGATGGCATAGTTTATATCTCGAATATACTTTCTATATAAGATTATTGAATTTAGTATTTTCTTTAAATCAAGCAGACGCAATTATTTTTCATTAAAAAGGCATATGAAGGAGTGAAACGTGAGTGACATTTAATTTTTTTTTGTTTTTTTTTTGTATTAGAAATGAAAGAAGATGACAACAACATCAAGAAAAAGTGAAAGCCGACCCTTAAAGAAAGTTTGAAAATAAAAATAGAGAATAATTAAGGTTAAATCCGGATTCATATAAGAAAACAAATTTAGCATAGATTAAAAAGATCTAATTAAATCATAATTTTAAGCCGTTGGCCTCAACGGAATTGCTAATAGACCAGTCATACGGTCAAATTTGGTGAGGTCTTTGGTTTTTAATGAGCGTAAGGATCAACGAGTTTTGTTAAAATTTTATAGTTCTTAAATTTAATTTTTTTTTTTTTTTTTTTTTTTGGATTCGCCAAAGGAGTGTGAAATCTCATGAATACGTATAGCCCGTACTAAACGCATGCACGACTTACATTCTAAAATCAGTCCGGATCAACCGGAAAAGACAGAATGCACCTACGTACTAAAACACACACCCAGTTGGCGAAGTATGCATTTCCATTAAGTACATTAATTTGTTTTTCAGCGGAACTTAGAAATTTTATACAAAAACTCGAATTTATTAAGAATTTTTGAATTTAAAAAAGTAAACAACATCAAATAACTAGTAAACTTTACATAAAACTCTAAAACAAAGATACCAAAGTAACTATAAATAATATGAATATTAGTAAGTTTGCGGCCACTATCCAACCCAAGATCCTACGTGGAAAAGAGATTAAACTCTTAAACACCAAACCAATTCCAAATATAACGCAGATATATACGCATAAATATGTACAAACAAATATGTGTATATATATACGGGTCACAATGTAATTTTGGAACACCGTGCTAATGTTATTAATTGGATATGTATTTGGGCCAACGCAGGCATAAACTTGCATGGAAAAGAGATAAACTCTTGCGCACCAAACTAAGTAACTAATAAGTCAAATGAATAAGAAATATTTTAAAATTTTTTGATTAAAAACAAACAAGTTTAAGCATACATATCATATTCGATGGTGTTGACTTCATTTTATTTTAAAAGCTTTTGTATTTAATGGAGAAAAATGTATGTTTATTGCTTTGCCGATAAGTATAAAAATAAACAAACAAATTTGTTTTTTTTTTGTTCGTGACGTCACTTTTGTAAAACACGTGCGTAATTGAAGCTGTAAAAAAAACAAAAAATTAAAAAGATGCCTCGAGTTTGGCTTATTTGAAACAGAATAAAATTTGGTAAGAGTTTAAACCTAATGTAAGGCTTAGTTTTTTCAAAAAAACTAATTGGTTACATTGGTAAAAAAACGCCTAACATTTTAGGACAAAAGTAGCCGCAAAAATTTTTTGAAGACTTTTTTAAAAAACAACTCGAAGTCAGCCCCTTCAGTTGCGTTTTAATTTTTGCCAATTTGTTTTTTGTTTCGTTGTTTGTAAGTTGTTCTTATTGTATATAAAAGACTTTGTCTAACATGTGAACTTTGTTACACAATAAATTGAAAATTGAAATGAAAATTACAGATAAATATTCCTGATTATTTTTTCAGAACCAAAGAAAAAACCAAGAGCCAGTCCATATTATCATGTAAAGTCATGTCCGTGTTTTTGGGTGAAATATTCCACAGTGTGTCAGTGAGAACATTTAAAAACATCACAATTTATTTACGAACACGTTCATATAAAACATAACCTCTCAAAATAGCACAACAAGCGTCAAACCAGCTTAAAACTAATGAGCGCTTATTATGTGATTGTAAAAATTTCAATTTGCTTCAACTGACAAACTTTTTGGGCATAATACAAAGCTTTGGGTAAAATATATTATGTACAGCCATTTCGATCACACACCCTTTAATAATAAGCATTACAATTGACACTGCTGACTGTAGGGCTCTTTAGAGAAAGTTAAAAAAAAACCAAACGAAAAGAACATCAAGCGACAGCAGCATAATAAAAAAACAACGTTAAGAAATACACACAATTGGCAAAATAAAGAATTCAATGCGGAAATTATACGCATTTCCCTGACTCGGCTGACTCGGCTGTCTCGGCGCTGGTACTTTTTTCGCAGAGCACCAACACGAAGCGCCACCACCACTACCACCACCACCACCACTGCGTCCAATAACCCTCGAGCAACTCGAACAAGAGCATTTTTACTGGCAACACTTGGAGCGCTTGGAACATTTGGATCATTACCATTTCATTACTTCGCAAGAACTGCTCGTGAACACTGAATAAAGCAATTTAAACAATCGTTTTGCCATTCAACCTATATTCTCTCACTTCTACTACCCCCTTTACTATCCACAATTGCCATATCAAACTCGACGCTTTTTCAACAACACAGCCCTGCGACATGCTGGAGGCCACTTGTGCCAGGAAATGCTGGCTGGCTGTAAGTGTGTGTGTATTTGTGTTTTTGTGTGCGTTTGATTGTTGGTATTTTTGTATTTGTGTTCGTAGGCTTTAGCGGAATCTATCAATAAACCAATTTCTTGGCAAACTTAAGCCGTTGCCAATGCCGTGTTGTTGTCGTTGCTGTTACTGAAGCTGCTGCTGTTGCTGATGCTGCTGCTGTTGTTGTTTTTGCCACTTTTGTTTGCGCAAATTTTATGCTATTTCGCCATTCTTGCTTCAAGTGAATAATGCGTACAACTACAGTTTCAACAGCAACAACAACAGCAGCGAATTTAAGTAACAACAATTTCAAAAATACTAGCTGCAAAAATAATTTCACAAACAACATTCTAGCCAGCAACGGACG
Organism: Tetanocera ferruginea; assembly: GCA_958299015.1. Lineage (NCBI taxonomy): Eukaryota > Metazoa > Arthropoda > Insecta > Diptera > Sciomyzidae > Tetanocera > Tetanocera ferruginea. Next base: position 128,504,043 of record OY282644.1, read on the forward strand.
CGCTTATAACAACTACGACAAAGCAGCAGCGAAACGGAAGGATGCTTCTGCGCCGGAAGTATGTTTTGGACAAACAAACATTGTGTGTTTACTTATTTTTTTGCAATTTTGTTCTTATACTTAATGCTGCTAAAATAGGCAAGGATTTTCTGACAAAAAAACATATTCGCTGATGTGCGCTCCACACAGTATTGGCTAAAAAACCGTCACCTAAAGTAGGCTGTATTTCTTCCATGCACACACACACACACTCCCTGACTACCTACCACCTTGGTTACTTAGTATATTATTGACGCAATCAAAGGTATACTACATCAATTCTTCATTCATATCATCCACCAACCAAAGTGAAACAGGTAACATGAGCAAAGGAGCAGACGCTGCAAATAACATTGTGACAGTGGGGAAAGAATGTGGTTGTTAATATATCTACTTATGTGAACTGAGTTTGATGTATGTATTGCAGAAATCAAAATGAAACTGAACATTTTTCGAATTATTCTCGGAAATCCTCAGACCTTAGTATTCATGGCATCAACATTTTCAAACATCTATAAATCTTTGATTGTGGTTAATTTTCTAAAAACTACAAATTTCTGAAATTAAACTTTTTATGGGTCGAATGTTGGTATAGAAAATTACAAAGAAGTGAGTTTAAGCTGCTGTAGCTATAGCTTTATTTACACTATAAAGATGAAATTTGGAAGTTAGGCGTTAATGTAATCAACACACCCAGTAACACAAACATTACACACAATAAGACACAATGTCTGAGCTGTCAAAGCTCGACAAACCGTATCTATCTAAAACACGAACATATCGATAATAAAACAAGTAAAGAAAGTCTAAAGTCGGTCTAGGCCGACTATGAAATACCCCAAACCCACTTTTCAAAAACAAAAAAATGTTTTTTTGTAAATGGGCGTGTCCGTGGGCAGATGAAGTCTATATTTTATACGCATTTAAATGTTGATGAAAAATTTACACATACCAGGTTTTATTCCTGTAGCTCACAGTTAATGCTTTTATTGTGCTTTCGCTATGGAAGGTGGGCGTGTTCATGTATGAATTACTTCGACATTTTTAACCTTAGTTTTGGTATAAAATACATATTTACATAACAAATTTAATTTTTCTATAACAAACATAACGTTATTTATTGGTGGATGACGTCCATTTTTCAAAACCATCTTTGTTTTGTCATATAAAACATACGTGCCAAATTTTAGCTCTGTAGGTTAAACAGAGGCTTATTTATTGCGTTTTCAATTTTTGGGTTGTATGGGAGGTGGGCGTGTCCGTGAGCGGATGACGTTAATTTTTCGAAGACATCTATGTGTTGATATAAAACACATACATATCAAATTTTGTTGTTGTTAGTTAATTATGAGCTGAGTTATGCAGTTTTCAATTTTTGCGTTGTATGGGAGGTAGGGATGTCCGTAGGCGGACGATATCCATTTTTCATAACCAGCTTTGTTTTATTATAAAAAACATACGTGCCAAATTTAAACTCTTTAGGTTAAACAGAGGATTATTTATTGCGTTTTCAATTTTTGGGTTGTATGGGAGGTGGGTGTGTCCGTAAGCGGATGACGTCCATTTTTCAAAGATATCATTGCGTTGATATAAAACACATACGTTCTAAATTTTATTGTTGTCAGCTTATTATGAGCTGAGTTATGCAGTTTTAAATTTTTGCATTGTATGGGAGGTAGGCGTGTTCGTGAGCGGATTCCAAAAATATTCTATAGTGCAGATCCTTGGGTACATGTGATTATGTGCACCAAGTTTCATTCAATTATCTCAACTCCTTCTTCTTATCCTGTGTATACGGACAACACACAGACGGGCAGACGGACCATACGGACGGACGGAAATGGATAGCTCGACTCACATGGTGACGCTGATCAAGAATATATATACTTTTCTATACCGGACTCGCTTCGTTCTATGCGTTACAAACGTTTGCACAAAGTTAATACACCCTGACCTTTCAGGTTTAGGGTATAAAAACTCAAAAAAATGTATGCAAATAAAATATTAAAAGAAAAGTTTATAAGTATGATTGAGCTATGAACTATTTGCACTGACTTTTCTGTTGCTGTTTCAATTTTATGCATTGATCAAATAAAATTATTGACTTCAAAATTAATTTGCTTTATATAATAATTTTGCTTATTATTCAAAAAGAAATATGAAAAAAATTACTTATACCAAGTAATCACAAAATTATTTTGAAGCGCTTCTAGCAGATCTAAAGGAAGTTCTTAAATGTAATTATAAAATAAAGCTAATCAAACGCGCAGAAAATATATTCAAACGAGAATACCATAAAAAATCTTAGCCCTGCTTAAATTACTGTTAAACAACAAACATGCTCTACTGATTTGACCTTTTTTTTCAACCAAACCACTTCAGCGCAGCTCAGTTCAAAAAAGAACGAATTAAAATTTAATTGCAAATAATATAAACTTTATGACTTTATGAATTACAATAAAAAGTAAAAGCTCAAAAATAAAAAAAAAAAAAGTAAAAGCAATTTTTGTCAATAGGTCGGATAAAATAAAAAACACTCATTAATTGAGACATTTATGAGCAACTTCAAATAAACGATATTGAATTATAGAAATTCCTGTTGTTTTTGCCGTTGGTATCAAACCAACAACTCAAGTGAATTAAAACAACAGTACACTGAGTAGTTTAAGACATTTTGAACTTCTAAGCTAAAATCCACTCTAAACAGTTACTTAAAGAAAACTTGCTCAAGTGTATTTCAACCTAAGTCTTACTCAAAGACTTAATTCGGAAAAAATTTCACGTACACAAAAAATATAAAAAATAAAAATTAATAAAGTAGAACTTTTGCTATGCTGTAAAAGACTAAAAAAAAATACACACACACAAAAAAAAAAAAAAAAACAACAACTCAAAATTACGGTCATAACTTTTTATGAGCTGATTTCTGTTGCTTGTCGATATAAAAGTCAATACTGGAGGAGCATCACTAAAAGGGGTGGAGCAGCTAAAAAAACCCTTAAAAAACACAGGAAAAAAAAGAAAACTTCGAAACAATAACAGAAGTGAATGGATGCGAAAATGAACAATGAATAACAAGCAAAAGTTATGAGAAAGGATATGATGCGGCATGGAATATGAGTGAAGGTGGATGCAGAGAAACGAGTTAAATTCGTTTTATATGCATTTTAGGTCTTAATGTTACCCTACAGGCTCATATAAAATAACAGAAAAGAAATCTATTAAAACTGAGTGCCAACACATAAAATGCTAGCTAAAATGCAAAAAAAAAAAAAAAAAAAATATTGCTGCATAAAAATAACTAATTGCCAGCTTAAAATTTCTTTAAAAAAATATATATAGTATAGCTTAAAAATTCAGTTCAAGTGCTACACTCAAAGTACCAACAAGTTAAGCACTGTCAGACTTTGAATGGTTTATTGCTGTCATACAGCAGCACAGAATACGTGCGTAGAATTTTAACAATTTTACGAGTAGCAAAAATTATTAATCGATAAATTAATCATATGAGCGAGAGCAACAAAATTTGACAGTTTTTCTAGAAATTGTAAAAATTTTCACGTTAAATGGTTGAAATAAAAATTGTCCAAAAGTCGTGTAGAGCATATGAATAAAGTTGTAATATTGTTATGGGGCGTTTGTTAAGCATTGGCAAAAAAAAAAAAAAAAATTGATTTTGAAAATGGTTGATGCAGGGCATAGACGACGTCTTTTAGTGAATTTTTTTTTTGTTGGCACTAAAATGGAAGAACTTTGGCTTGAACAAGTACACGAACTCGACCTTTGTACTCATAAAACATGACGAAATATAAGGATAAATGAAATGATTTGGATAAAAACAGAAATCAATTGAAAGTAGAATAAGTTCTCTGTGTGCCGGAAACAAAAATTAATATGAAAATTTGGTGCAATTTGGTTATGGCGTTACCACAGCCAATGCAAGTAATTCAAAGAAATTACATGAGAAACTTCTTTGCTAGCAATTAACATTTTTAGAGTCCTTAAAATTTATGTATTTTTGATTTATCGTGATTAGAAATGAGAAAAGAATTGAGGGGAATCTTAAGCGAAAGATCATGGTTGGTTCGGGATTTGAACTTGGGACATGTGGGTTGGCAGTCAAGCACAGTACTAAACCACTGAACAACAGATCTCTGAGTAGCCAAACTAAATTTTAGCAAATTTAAATATGAAATTCAAACGTGCACAGATGAATTGGGAAATGAAAATCCCAGAATATCTAGGTAAAAATTCTCAAGTTTTTCTTTCTATTGAAAGTAAATTTGCTTACTTTGTGGCTCAAGATTTTGAAAAAGAAAATAGTAGCATTTTTTTGTTTTTCTCTTTCCTATTTTTGACAGGCAAGCTGAAGAGATAAAGATTTTTTGAAGAGATTTCCTATTTTTGACAGGCAAGAGACGGGGACATGTGAGAGAGATACTTGAAAATATTTATTTGAAGATTATTATATATATATGGGCATTTCTTTATTTATTATTTAAAAAAAATGCTTGAACTTTTTGAATTTACTGCATTTAAAACTTATTTCAGTTTTTATTTTGAGAAAATTGACCTGATATCTGAGAAATATGTTTTTCTTGCTTTTAGCTGCTTTTAAGGACCTTTTTCTCTATGGTATTTTTCGTTTATTTATTAACGTTTTGTTTGCACTCTTCGTATAAAATACATCTATAAACTACAAATAAACAATAAAAAATAAATAAATACCAAACAAAGCACGATTTACGGTAAATTTTTTATATTGCTTTAATTACTATTCGAATGTCGCGTTCTTGTACCTAAATCATCATTTGTAATCAGAACTTTGTGATCGTTCTAAGCAAGTGTCTGAAAATTTTAACTTAAATCAAATTTGCTCGCCTCAGTATAAAAAAAAGTTACTGTAGGTAAAAATCATACTAAACATTTAATATTGATTATGAAAGTGTGTCGCGTTCGCGATCAAGCGCCGTTTTTTAAATATACTTTGTATGGGAAGTATGGAAAGGTTTCATTCGATTTTGCTGAATTTTTTACTAAGTGTTAATAGTTCTAATTAAAGCTCGTGAGCTAATTCTCAAGTCATTGGATTGATTTTTAATAGATTCTTAAAAAATTTTCCATTTTGAGAACGTCAATTTGTATGGGAGGTATACGTGGTTTTCATCGTATTTGACTTATTTTCGAACATGATCTTTATTTTTACGATATAAGCTTAAATATCAAATTTCATTATGATAACTTAATACTAACGGCTGTAAGCATGTCAACAGACAGGGGGACATACAAAAACAGGGACATACATGGTTAAGTCAACTTAGATTGTGATACTGCAGGATAATGTATGCACTTTTATATATCTGCCACGCCTTCTTATGGGCGTAAAAAACCTCGTCATAAATTAAATAACAACATAAGTAGTACGGCTGGGGTTAAAACAATATATCATAATTTTTCTCACAAGACTCATATGTATTTTTTTTTTGTATTAATATTACTAAAAAAAAACTCCCAAATAATATATACGATGTTTTTGGTAGGTAATGCAATATTAAGATGAAATTACTTTAACTAATTCTTATTACAAACGTGATGAGAAAAAATGTTGCGTGCTAGATGTCGCGTTCGCGATCAGGCTTAAGCTCAATAAAAGAAAAGCTAATGGAAATATGTCAAAATGACAACTATTTCTTGAAAGCCACATTAATCTGTTTTAATTTACAATTTACCGCTGTAAAATATTATGTTGCGTTTCGCAGATATCTGCATTTTTTCTAGATGCAGTCGAAAACTAGTTCCATTTTTTGTCGCTTTCGCGATGGCATGCTTATTGCTAATATTTTGGAAACATAATATGAGAACCTAACTTTTTTTTCTAAATATAGTGCAAATTAAATTCTATCTAAAACTTGAAAAAAAAAAATTTGTTTTGAGTTTTCTTTATCAAAGGCGTACGAATGTCGCGTTCTTTTAACATTTTAACATTTTGGCCTATGATATTCTGGTCTGAAATTCATTGTTCTGGTCAGAATTCATTATTGCATTCTTACATGAAAAATTTAGTTCTGAGTTTTTGTTTTATTTCAGGATAGCATTTAAGTATGTTTAGTGGAAACCAGAATTATATATTTGGGTCTAGGTTCAGTCCAAAAATGTTTCCATTTTAAGAAAATACGAAAAAGTGATATTCAGGAGCAGGTGCATTAATTTTTTTTATACTAAACAACATAGTAATGATTGTTATAGATTTGAATGTTCTGTGTTAAAAATTAAAAAAAAATTTTTATCAAAATTCCAAATAAATTAAATGAGTTATGAAAAAAAATTATTGGACTTGGCCCGTTTTGACTCAACACAGGGGTTTGATGACCATGTTTGGTGACCGTGGCATGCAGGTTAAGTGTGTGGCTTAGCATGCTTGGAGCCCGAGTTCGATCCCCAGTTGCGGCAAAAGGTTTTTTCAATAAAAAATTTTTCATCTAAATTCCTAATCTAAAAATTGATGCAATATCAATCCTGAAAAAAATGTTTTTCGAATTTCAGACCTGAGTTCCGTGCTGAGCAAGAGATATCTGAGTTAGTTTTCTTGTGGTTGAGTAGGTGCACATAATTAAAAAAAAATATTACATAAGGTTCTTTCAGAGGCTTTGTATCTAAATAAAAAAAATAAACAACTCTAGATCATAACACTAGTATGTAGCCATATAGCAAAAAAAAAAAAAAAAAAAAAACCGTAAAATGGAATATATCAGACTTGTAAAGGAATTGAAGCAGTCTTATTTTCTTAATTCTGTTTAAATTTTAAAATTCCGCAAATAGATTAATTGTAATTTTTGAGCTGTTTTGGACTTAAGCTATTTTGAAAAATTTTGGTACAAACACTAAGAAAAAAGTTCTCGGAATATAATAAAAAAGGCATCGTATTAAGGTGGGACATAATATTCGCGACAGAGAAAACAGACCTATTTTTAAAAATTCATAACTTAGTCAAAAACAAACATTTTTCCAAAAAATTTTTTTAATATTGTAGAGAATTGAACAAATTTCAAGAAACAAAATTCAAAACAATATATTTTTCACTTCAATATGGTTTTATAGAGCTCCAAATTGGCGGTAGAGAAAAAGACGGGGCTTCGTGGTTGCAGCGCAGTCGCAAAAATTTTCCAATTTGGAAAAAAATGACTTTTTAAATCTTAAAAAAATTGGTATCGTATGACAGGAGCTTTATTAAATTTTTTTTTCAATTTTTGGTGATGTTCCAAATTTGAAAGTGTATTTTTTCGTAAAAAATATTGACTTTAAATTCATAAAAAATCGAACAAAAATTTAAAAAGAAGCTCGTGTCTACGATAGCGAATCAAGTTTAAAAAAATTAAAAAAAAAAATTTTCGTCAAAAAGTGAACCCGCTTTGTGAACAAAGAAAAAAAAGGTTGAAAAATAAAAATGCGATCTCACTAATCAAAATTATATAAAATTCGATTTAAAAAAACGGCCAATGGCATTTCCCCCTTAAGAGAAAAATTATAGCCCGTTTCAGAAGAGAAGAACATTTTCGCGCATGTTTGAGAATAAGAAAATAATTTTGAGAGCGTTATATTCTGAGCAGAAAAATAAATAAAAAGAATTAATGTATATTCCTGAATTTTGTTGTTCATCGCAACTGCGCTGCGGAAGTACTGAATTTTATTTTTCAAAATCAACCAATCAAAATTGAAAAAAAGAGGGCGTCAAAAAATAATTTCTTAGCCAAAATTTCACTTCACAATTTTTTCTTGAGAAAATAATTTATTTTTTATGTAATTTGTATTTGATTTCTCTCTTAAGATGCAGGTTGCTGTAGGCCGTCGGTGCAACACCGTACTTGTGCGATCATTTGTTCTGAATGTTTGCGCATTTAAATATAAAGAAAAATAGTCAAAAACACTCAAAAAAAGCATAAAGTTCAGTGGGCAGCACAAAAAGAGAAGAAATTTCGCTCTAAAAAATGTTCTTGCTTTCAAAATATTTTCTCACTGCGCATCGAAAAATGAAACTTAAAAATGTTCTTCTCTTTTGAAACGGGCTATAAAAATTTTCTAAAAAATATATCGTTTTAAGAGAAGAACACTTATTTATTTTTAAGAAAAACTTTGTTTTTAGTGAAAAAAATATTTCGCTCAGTGTAGTGAATTTTTTATCAAAATATAGAAAAATATTTCATTTTCAATAAATGTTTCTTTATAAATCAGATTTTTTTTGTTTGAGAAAAATACTTCTGTGCACCAAAACATACACTCAGAAAAAAAGTACCTATCTTTCTCCGATAAAAAACTTCTCTATTTTCGATAAAAGCAATTTTCTCTTTAGTAAATAATATTTTCTTCACTTAGAATAAATTTTCATATTATCGAAGAAATATTTCTTGACTCGTGGGAAAGTGAAATTTTTCAATGTCTCTAATAATGATAAGTATTATTCTCGCACCAAAAATGTTCTCATTTATAGCGAAAAGTTTATTGAAAATGAAATATTTTTCCTATATTTTGATAAAAAATTCACTAAACTGAGGGAAATATGTGTTAAAGTTAAATGAAATTGTGTTCATTTTAAACGAATTTGTTTTTGAAATAGAGCTTGAAACAAATTCATTTAAATTTAACACAACTGTTTTTAAAGTTAAATTTAAAACAAGGGTTTTTGTTTTTAAAACAATGTTTTTATATAAGAAAACAAATTTAAAACAAAAATTTTTAAATTTAAAACAAATGTTTTAAAGCATAATTTTTTCGATGCTATTTTTAATTTTTTTCCGAGTTTTTGATGACAGATTCGTAATCAGCGACCCTTGGGACCCTCCGAATACCAAATCTTAACTCCTTTCAATGAAGTTTGCATTTTAAATATTTCAATATTGAAAAACTGAATTAGTTTTTAGTGTATTTTATGTTCGATATTTTTCAAACCAATTAAAATTCAAAATTCAAAAAATGTCAAAGAAATAATGAATGAAAAAAAATTGAAAGGAGTGTATAGTTGAAATTTAAACACAATTGTTTTAAATTTTGTTTTGTAGAAACGCAAAGGCGTTAAATTTATATTTTAAAAATTTTTGTTTAATTTTAAAGTATGTTTTTTTTTTCAGTGCATGCGCAGTATTTTCTTCAACAAAAAGAAATCTTTTGTCAAAAATTTCAAAGTATTTTTCTCTAAAAACGATATATTTTTATTTATTTGTCATTTACATGGAAGCTTTTTATAATTTTTAGTATCACATTTAGTGAAAAGCATTCTCTGAAGCAAACGCTATACAATTTTTCTCTAAATATGATGACTTTTTTATCATATTCCGAGAAACTTTTTCTGAGTGCAGGTGGAACTTATTTTTATAAATATAAACTTTTTAAATTTATTGTTTTTCTTTTTAAGTTTTGACAGAATCTTGAACATGCAATTTAACTCTTAGCAAATATTATGATAAGCAAATTTTTTCTTATTTTGTTCCAACAATTATATGTTTGTTGTTTTGTATTTTTTGCATAAAGCTTGCTAGTGGTTTTTAAAAAAAAAAATATGAGAATTACAAAGTGTTTGTAATATTTTAACTTTAATATTAAATTTTTATTTTATATAAATATATTAATTTTAATGAATATATACATGAATTTTTAATTAATTTATTTTTAAATAATATTGTTAAGCTTTGCAAAAAAATAAAAAATTAAAAACATAAGTCGTTGGAACAACATTAAAGCAAATTTTATGAGGAAATTTTTTAATAATTATATGCGGGGAGTTAAATTATATGATTTTATATTCTGTCAAATATTATTATATGAATATTTTGAAAAAATAAAAAAAAACTGAAAAAAGCTTATATTGTTATGAACTATTGCCCATCAAAATATGTTTCATATGTTTTTCGGTTTCTACACCACAATATTCAGTATGGTTTAAGTCCAAAATAGCTTCAAATGGCCGTTTACCGTTATTCGGAATATCTAGAGGTCAAATTTGTTTAGGTCTTAAAGTATTTTTGCGCTCATTAGGGATGCTCTATGAAACAATGGAAGCGTACCGGATTTTTAAAATTTTTGTAAGTTGAAGCGGTCTAATGTACATTTAAAGAGGTCGCTCAGAAAACATAATATCAATTGAAAAAATGATATGTTTCTGGATAGATTTGACCCAAGAAATTCATGATTAGTAAATGTTTGAACACATGTTCGTTTTTTTAAGCGTATTAGTTAATTTACCGAAAGTGAAATTTTTTTATGTTGTTATTTTTCCTGGACAGTAAAAAATTTTGTATGAATTAAGATTTCCTGTGTGGTCATGCCGAATGTGATGTTAATGTTTTAGTACAAATAGACATGATTAGATATCAACAATTTTTTTTTTCAAATTTTATGAATTAGATAAATATTTCAATTTCAGTTTTGTAGGTACTAGTGGATAGGTAAAATATTTAAACTTAAGAGGCATATTTTTGCAACATTTGAAAATAAGTTGATAAACCAAAGAATGATCAAAATGCTTGTATTGAGCTCTTTGAGTTTGAAGTAAAATGTTTGCATTTCACTTGTTTAAAAAAGAGCTATTTTCTAATACACATAAGAATTTATATGTTTATAAATATGAAGTAATTAAAAATTTTGGAAATAGACTCAATTTTGTACTCTAAAATCCTACAAACTTCTATGGATAATATGCGAATGTATGTAGTTTTGTTTTTAATGATGTGGTTGAAAAATTGATGTCAACAATTAAAATATTTATTTACGTGGATAACTCAATTGAACACTCTGTTTTGAATAAACTTTTCTCTATGGTTTTATAATGGCTTTGTAAACAAATTGAACAAGAATAGTAGCCAGAAAAATAGCAACAACTTTGCTACCAGTGTACAAACTACATAAAAGCCAACAACTTAACAACAACAACAATTAAATGGAAATGCATTAAATTTCAAGTTTTCTCTGGCTTGTCCAGATAAAATGTCTGTCCGATAGAATCAAGCAAGCAAGCAAGAAAAACCAGTCATACAGTAGCACATGCATACATACATACATACATACATTCATGCACGTTTTATATCCTTCATTCAAGTGTCCATCAAATGGATGCTGTTGCTGCTGCTGTTGTTGCTGCTGTTGCTGCTGCTGCATCCTGTGTTAGCTAGAGTTGTTCGAATGCAAAGTATTTCAAAGGAAATTTTCAAGTATTTCAAAGTAATTTCATTTAAATGTCGGCAATGAAAATAGAGCCAAAAAGATGTAGAGAAAGTAAGAAAAATTTATCAAAATGCAATGATATGGAAAACTTTTTACTAAAGCAACACTGTCAGTCAAAGCAAGTCGAAAAGCCATAAAATGTTGCTTAAATTGCAAATTTTTACCTGTGCCGAGTCATCGTTGTTTGAAAAAGAAAATTTAATGAAAACTACAGAAAAGACGAAAAATCATTTGAATTTAATTAGAGAAATTGTAAAAGAAAACCACAAAAATGTACAAATTGAGTTTCAACCAGAACAAAGTTACGCAGCGACCAGCCAACCAACTAATACAGCAACTATTTTTTTCTTTTCTTATCTTCAAATGCCGCTCGGCTCTGAGTTGTGCCACATATAATAGTTGTACACATAAAAGTTAAGCTTGTTGTGCCTTGTGGACAACCAGCAGGTGTTCTACAGACCACAAACAATGCTGAATTTATGTGTTTTATTTTTCTTTATTATCATAAAGCTCAAGGATTAACAGCTAACTCAGCTTGTCTCAGCTATTCACCCTCGGCAGACATCAAAGTAGTGTTGAATTTCATGACTATGAGCATGAAATCAAATTAAAAAAAAAAGAACTGCCTCTGGTATACACACACATACATCACATACTCTCTCTCTGTTAGGCATTCAATTCTATAGGATTTAGCATAGCTTTCAATTGCTTATTGTCTACTTTTAGGCTGCTCGAACATGGTTTTTCATTTTAAATCCTCTACTAATAATATTTTGCCAATTTCGCCTAGCAGCTACTGGTATTTCAGCTTGTGTGTGTTGGTTGGCTTAGTTGTGTTGAGAGTTTGGTTTTATTCACACGCTGACATACTCACACCAACTTCAGATATATGGCAATAGCCTCTTTCTGTCATATGTGTAGAGTTGCCAAGTTGCCATTCATTTGAACACCAAACAAAAATGCTGTTTTTTGTTTTTGCCTATTGTTGGTTGGTACGAGTTTTCCGGATTGCTTTTGCTTTTTCCGGCTGCATGAAAATCTAATTGAGTTGGTTGCTTCGCTTTATTTTGTTTTAAGCTTTCTTCGTTTTTCTCGAAAATCAAGTTGCCAACATCTGTTGTTGTTGTTGTGTGCTTGCTTCTTGACGCTCATGTGTTGTTTGAGCCTTGTTGGCCAAAAATATGTGTGTGTGTGTTTTCTGTACTGACTCTAGCTTAAATAGCCGTTCAGCTTTTCATTCAGTAATTATTCTGTATGTCTGTCTAGCTGCTTGTATGTTAATACTTGTTGTCTTTATTGTTATTTTTTTTTCTATTTTAATTTTATTTCTTTAAAAGTTTTAATGAAAATTTGTGCTTAAATGGCACAAGTTACAATTACGATATAAAATTGTTCCAACATATCGCACACTAAATACAAAACAGTCACAACTCAAAAAACATGATTTTTCAGGAAAAGCGAAAAATAAAACTATTTGGTTGAAACTGCAGAAGAAAAACAATTTTCATTTAACACAAAAACTTCATTCTTCCAGTTAATAAAGAAAATAACGAAAAATATAGTCAGATATGTGTTTTATAAATTGATTTATAACAAAAATTCGATATAAAAAATTTTGAGTTGTGACTGTTTTGTATTTAGTATGCGATATGTACACATTAGACCGGGTCAGATTTGTATGAAAAATCAATTTGGGATTCAATTTGGGATTCTGCGTGCCCCCCAGAATTATAAACTATGGTTTCAAATGAAATAATTTGATCTATTAAAAGTTCAAGAATTGTCGAAACCAACTCGGTTCTGCTTAATAAACCGGTTCTTTGGAGATATTTTTAAAAGACATTTTTGAAAAAAAAAATTATGCATGTGAAATTTGCGCCAAATTAACAAAACCCATCTACTTTGGTGTAAAATTGAATGACAAATCTGATTCTGAACTTGAAATTACCGAATAATTTAGTCTGGTGCCACCAAACTTACTCAAAGCCGAAATCTAAAATTTTTTTTTAATTTAAATTTTTTTCATCCTATTTTTTTGTTTCGTGCTTACCCCTTTCGGTGATCCTGATGATTTTTTAAAAATTTTTTTATGTACTATTGAAGGATATTTTGTGAATAGAGTAACTTTGAAAAAACATGAAATTTTGATCATTTTTGGAAAAGTTATTATTGTTTTATAAAGTGATTTTTGAAAGAAGCACAGAAAAAATGTTTTTTCACCCTTGCTAGAGATCAAATTGCTTTCGAATTCCCAGTTCAACCAAAATAAACAAGTGAAGTCATCAGTTTGGTAGAAAAAACGTACAAAACATTCACTGGATCGTCAGACCCATTGTCAAAACAACGCTTTCGAGCATGCATCTGTCAAAATCACTATGGAACTGAGGAATCAAAACTAACAACCGACTACATCATACCTAGTATGAAATTCGATTCAAAATAAATCACATTTATTCTCAGCAGACAAAAATGGAAACACACCACAATAGAACCACAATAAGATCAGGTGTGTAATTTATAATATAACATTTATGATACTTTATATTTCTTTATGATACTTACTTTGTTCTTTACTACTTTGTAAAATTTGTATTTACTTTGTTACGTTTCAATTTTGTTTCAATTTTGTTTCAATTTTATTTCAATTTTCAATAATAATTTTCAGTTCAAAACTTATATTCAAATAGTTCACATAGTCAACAATAAAATTTTTATAAAATAAATAATTGTTTATTAACTGGCGCCCAACGTGCAAATTTTAAAATTAAATAAATACCTTCATAAGAAGCGAAAAAAAGAAAACAAAAACCATCAAAAACATAGTTGTATGTTAAAAACGAAACCTTTAAATTATTTGGCTATTCACGCAGAAGAAAAATTTTTGTGAGCTTTTTCGTGGACCTATTGTTATAACGCTTCATCATCAATAATTTTGCACTGCTGTTTTGACTAAGGGAACTTGGCGAGCCAAACATACGCCTACACATCAAGTTTGTCGTCGCGCAAATCATCCTATACAAGTCATCACGCAACTCATACTCCGAAGCGCAAAGCCGAATCGAATCAAATTCAACATTTGCACTACTAAAACTACCAATCCTCTGAATAAATAAATATTAAATAAATTACCAATCAACTTCAAATCTGACTGGAGCAACAACTGGAGATTTAATTTAACAGCTATAACTACCAACTATACTTACCAGATACAACAACCAGCTTTTACCACCAACTACAACCACTACTGGATTATAACCATTCATCACCGCTATTTATTAAATCTGTCAAATCTAAACAACTGTAAGTGAAACGTTTGTTGACAATATTTACTGTTTTTTTTTTATTCATTAAAAAAAAAAAAAAAAAAAAAAAAAAAAATTGATAAATTTATTTGTTTATTTATTATTAAAAAAATCGTATTTTATAAGAATTGTGTCAAGAACTGCTAGGTTTTCAGTTTTTGCCTTTAAAAAAAAAAAAAAAAAAAAAACCAAATTTGTTGTTTTTTTAACAAATTGCAAATTTAAAATTGCCAAAATGGATGAAGCTTCTATGCAGCACTTGCTAACCGCAGCAATTCGGTGTGCTACAGAAATAACTGCAAACAGTTTTGAACACAAAATAAAAGAGTTAACGAACAGACTTAGTCAATTAGAGACACCAACGCGAGTAGAAGAGTATGAGGGGGTAACAATAATAGAAGGTAGACAGTGCGATGAGTCCCTTGACTTAGTTAAGTCCCTCCCAGAATTCAATGGTGATCCATTTCGATATGTTTCATGGCGACAAGCGGCTTTCACGGCTTATAGGCTTTTTGAGGTATTTGATGGCTCATCAAAACACTACCAAGCAGTGGCGATTATACGCAATAAGATAGTCGGTTCAGCTGATCAAGTACTTGCATCTTTCAATACTGTATTGAATTTTAAAGCCATAATAGCACGGTTAGACTTTACGTACGCAGATAAAAGACCTGTGTACTTAATAGAACAAGAAATGTCTACCCTCCGTCAGGGCAAACATTCAATAACTGAGTTTTACGATGAGGTTGAAAAAAAATTAACCCTCATTGTTAATAAAACTTTAATGTTACATGAGGGCAATACTGCTCTTATCAATTCATTGAATCAAAAATACAGACAAGATGCTCTCAGAATTTTTATTTCTGGTCTAAACAAACCCTTCAATGATATTTTATTTTCAACACGTCCGACGGACATGCCAAGTGCCTTAGCACTTGCTCAAGAATTATCAGCAAATCGGGCAAGAAACTCGTTCGCTAATGCATTTGCATACAAAGATGATATGCGACAATTTCTGCCCAACCATTCACCACATTACAAAAAAATCGAAAGCACAAACAATAGAACGATACCAATGGAAGTTGATTCCACTTCTCATTTCAGAGCTAAAACGAATTATAACCCCAATCTTTCTGCTAATCGAAGTCTAAATTTTTCGCAAAATAAAGCAAATTTTCAACGTAGCCAAATTTCCGATGTGTCTATGAGATCTGCCGGTCCTACCCCTATTGCAGAGAATAAAGGTGCCATCCCAAAAATATTTAAACGAACGAATGATAGTGACCGAAACACAATTTCTAAAATTCAACGCGTGAACCATATCTCACAAGAACAGGATCCTATTTTTGAATCTGAAATTGATTCAGATGATCAGAATGATTTTGATAGTCAGTTCTATCACACAAATACTGCTGATACCACTTATGTTCAAGCCACAGAAATTCAAGATGAAATCAATTTTTTAGGGGTGCCATCCTCCCATACATCAACAGAATATGGGAGGGAGAAGAAATAAAAATTTTAGTCGATACAGGAGCGTCTAAAAACTATATAAAAAAATTACCATTCTTGAAAAGTATTAAAGAAATCGATACTCCTTTTTTAGTAAAATCCTTGCATGGATCAAGTAAAGTGACAAGTAAGTGTGTTGTTAATATTTTTGGTAAAAATTCAGTTTTTTTCCTATTACCAAATTTAACCACTTTCGATGGAATAATTGGGAGCAATTTTCTTAGAGATATTGGAGCTCAAATTGATTTCCCAAAAAAAACTGTGTATTATAATGGTGGGGAAGAAAGAATTAATTTTTTTGACTATGAAAACATTCATCATTTTTCAACAAATGATCGAGGTAGTGAAATTTCCGACATAATAAATAGACATGCAAGTGTTTTCGCTGATCCGAAAGAAGCTTTACCCTTTAACACAAACATTGTGGCCACTATCAGAACAATGAATAATGATGCAGTTTATTCAAAATCCTATCCCTATCCAATGGCCGCCACTGAATTTGTTAATAATGAAATTTCAAGTCTACTTTGTGATGGAATCATTAGACCTTCAAGGTCTCCGTACAATAGTCCTGTATGGGTCGTCGACAAAAAAGGCACCGATGAAACAGGCAAGCCTAACAAAAGACTTGTTATTGATTTTAGGAAGCTTAACGAAAAGACAATTAGCGACAAATATCCCATTCCAGACACATCTGTAATACTGGCGAATCTGGGTGGATCCTCTCTCTTCACAACTTTAGATTTAAAATCTGGATTTCACCAAATAAAATTGTGTGAACGAGATAGAGAAAAACCGCTTTTTCCATTAACAACGGAAAATACGAGTTTTGTCGACTTCCGTTTGGTCTGAAAAATGCACCAAGTATTTTCCAAAGGGCGATAGACGACGTGTTACGAGAAGAAATTGGAAAGTGCTGCCATGTCTACATTGATGATGTGATTATTTACTCAAAAACTAAGGATCAGCATCTCGAAGATATCGACCGAATTCTTAATAGATTATATGAAGCAAACATGCGTATCTCGCTTAAGAAGTTGAAATTTCTTCAAAAAGAAGTCGAATTTTTAGGGTTTGTGGTCTCGGCTAATGGAATTAAGACATGCAAGAAAAAAATTAATGATATTATCGGATATGAGGTCCCAAAGGCACTCAGAGGTTTGCGATCTTTTTTGGGTTTGTCTGGATACTATAGGTGATTTGTAAAAGACTATGCTGCAATTGTTAAACCGCTCACAAAATATCTACGTGGTGAAAATGGTCATATCGGAACTAATCAATCCAAAAATGTCCCAATAGTTTTAGATATGGATGCTTTGCTTGCATTTGACAAAATAAAGAGAATATTGGCATCAGAAGAAGTGCTATTGCTATACCCAGACTACACGAAACCATTTGACTTAACAACTGACGCTTCATCGACAGCACTTGGCGCTACTTTGTCTCAAGGTGGTCGGCCAATTACATGGATTTCAAGAACTCTTTCTCCAACCGAAGAAAATTATGCAACAAATGAAAGAGAAGTTCTTGCTATAGTTTGGGCCTTGCAAAAATTACGAAATTATTTGTATGGAGTTGGGAACTTAAATATCTTTACAGATCATCAACCACTTATTTCTTCAATATCAGAGAAAAATCCTAACTCGAAAATCAAGCGCTGGAGAAGCTTTATAGAAGAGTTCGCTCCTAAATGGTTCTATAAGCCCGGCAAAGAAAATCATGTAGCCGATGCTCTTTCAAGGCAACACATGAATGCTTTAGAGTCCGAGTCAATAACTGCACATAGCGAAGAATCTTTATCAAAGACTATTATTTCAGTACAAAAACCGGTAAACTGCTTTCGTAATCAAATAATATTAGAATTAGGAGCACATCCAAATAAAACTACGAAAACTTTGTTTCAATCTCGTGTCAGACACAATATAACATTTGTTACTGTAAATGACCTTTTACAGACCTTTGGGAAGTCGGTTAACCCAAATGTAGTTAACGCCATCCTGTGTGATCTTTCAACCTTAGCAAAAATGCAAGACAAAATACGACAAGCATTCCCTATGGTAAAATTTTGTCACACGCAAACACAAGTTACAGATATCTTTAATAAAGAGGATCAAGAAGAAATTTTGTCGAAAGAACATACTAGAGCCCACCGATCTATTGAAGAGAATTTGAAACAAGTCCTATCTGAGTACTACTTTCCAGAAATGAAGAAAAAACTTAAAGAATTAGTAGCAAACTGTAGGATCTGCAATGAAGCTAAATACCAAAGACGTCCCATATTTGCTGAAATCGGATCTAGCCCCATCCCATCATATCCAGGTGAAATACTTCATATAGATATTTTTTTCACTGATAAGCATCACTTCTTAACTTGTTCGGACAAATTTTCTAAATTTGCGATAGTTTTTCCAATACAATCGCGTTCTATCATAGATGTAAAAGAACCGCTAATGCAGATTTTGAATTTTTTCAATAACACAAAAACAATTGTATGTGATAATGAAAAATCTTTTAATTCAGAAACAATAAAATTGCTACTTAGAAACCATTTCAATGTCGAAGTTTTCGCAATCCCACCATTTCATAGCACTAGCAATGGACAAGTTGAAAGGTTACACGGCACGTTGACAGAAATATCAAGGTGTATTAAATTAGAACAAGGGATAGAAAACACTGTCGAGCTAATTCTTTTGGCAACCTCGAAGTATAATCGATCCATTCATTCTGTTACTAATTGTAAACCAATCGAATTAATTCACTCAATTCCTGAATCCTTGCGTGCTGAAATAGTAAAAAAATTAAAACAAGCACAAGACATTTCACTAAGTCGCGAGAACAAAAACAGAAAGACCAGGATTTTTGAACCAGGTGACAAAGTCAACGTTAAAACAAATAAGAGAGTGGGGAATAAGTTTAGAAAACTTTATATTCAGAAGACCGTTCAAAAAGATTTGGGTACTGCGGTTCTTATTGATGGTAAAAAAATCCATAAAGATAATTTGAAATGAGATTTTTTACCCATTTTGCTAAATCTTTAAATTCATAGGATTCATTTGACTACAAAAACAATTACCAACTGCTTCTTAAAGCTTCATTCAATTGCAATTGATATAACTACTTTTTAAAATATATGTGTACTGGAAAGCATGGTAGTTCTTGATACCAAAATTTCAAAGAACTGATTGTCACTGAACGTTTCATAAATTTTAATATGGATAATTATATGTTATACTTTATACTAAGTATTTATTCTAATTGATTATTTTTGTTAATTGTTGTTATTGTTGTTGATTCTTAGACAAAAAATTTTGTCCCCAGACAAATTTTTTTATAGTAACTGCACAAGAAATAAATATTACTGGTTATAGTCCGAGGACGGCCTTAACTTAGAAGGGGGGTATTTATAATATAACATTTATGATACTTTATATTTCTTTATGATACTTACTTTGTTCTTTACTACTTTGTAAAATTTGTATTTACTTTGTTACGTTTCAATTTTGTTTCAATTTTGTTTCAATTTTATTTCAATTTTCAATAATAATTTTCAGTTCAAAACTTATATTCAAATAGTTCACATAGTGAACAATAAAATTTTTATAAAATAAATAATTGTTTATTAACTTGTACTGCGAAACGCTTCAGATCAAAAAGTCTTCCAAACTACCTGATTACGGCAGTGTTTTTCAAACAGAAATCTATGAGATTGAAAAAGCAGCACATGTAGTAATTTTGTAAGATAGTCAAGCGGCAAAGCGGCTGGAAAGAAAAATTGACAATTTCGGGCTGTACTTCGGTACTAAATTGTAAACAAGTCCCGGGTCAATGGAGAAGCAATGTAGAAGGGACTAACAAAGCAAATGAGTTGGCAAGAAGTGAAGTAACGATAGACACAGACAGAACCATTACATACGTGGTCTTCAAATAGGTATCGTCAAAAGAAGCATCAACCCCGAAGCCAGAGGTAATAGTAACATAAACTGTGCTTCCAGAAGTGACTGCAATTTATCTAGAAGGCTCTGGCCAGCACAAAACGAAAAAAGAACTAAGAGCCTTCTGCTCTTGGCAAAACTATAAATCCGGATACTGCTGGGAATCCCAACAGGTCACTGCCCTATTGGTGTGATGGCAAATTTAAATGGCTTTAAGGCACCAGACTTTTATCGAACAATCATGCACCCACATACAGGAAATAGATTTTTCAAAAATTTGGAGGAGCAAGTGAACACACTATGGATGGTTCGATGAAAGATCACAAATAAGAAGGAATTAGGTTTATTGGGAACCACTACCAATTCAAATAAGGTAATCGTAATGGACCAAAAGGCCTCAAGGAAGCTCCTCAACTTTGGACGACCCTTCTTACCTAACCTAATTGCTCAAAAGAAGGCAATTTGGATTCGAAAAACACCGCAAACTTTCACGAATTAAAAAGTGAGATTCGCGGAAAATTTACATTCTAACCAGATGCTTTGAACGGATTTTCAAACAAACTGATGACTTCACTTGTTTATTTTGTATGAACTGGCAATTCGACAGCTATCTAATTTCTAACAAAGGTGAAACAACATTTTTTACTGTGTTACTTTCAAAAATCACTTTATAAAAAAAAGTAACTTATCCAAAAATGTTCAAAATTTCATGTTTTTTTTTTCACAAAATTTTTTTACTCTCTTCACAAAATGGTCTTCAATAGTGCATAAAAAAGTTTTGAAAACACGAAAAAAAATAGTTTGAAAAAAATTTAAAATTTCGGAATTTGAGTAAGTTTGGAGGCACCGGACTAAAGTATTCGGTAATTTCAAGTTCAGAATTATATTTTTTACATCAAAGTAGTTAGGTTTTGTTAATTTGGCGCAAACTTCAAATGCATAATTTTTTTTTTCAAAATTGTCTAATAAAAAATTGACAAAAAAACCGGTTTTTTTAACAGAACCGGGTCGGTTTTGACAATGCTTGAACTTTTAATAGCTTAAATTATTTCATTGGCAACCATATTTTATAATTCCGGCTGGCACGCAAATTCCCAAATACTTTAACATTTGAACCAGTCTAGTGCACATATTGATAATGTTTTGATATTTGCAGTTTTCGTTGCTGTACGTGTAATTATTTGCAATTTTATGAAATTTTTTTTTTAAAGATATATTAGTTTAGACAAGTTTTTCTTATTAAATAATGTTGTGCACCAATTTTTGGGGTCAACAAAAAATGCCCTAATGGCTCCATCACTGAAAGGGAAATTTTTCGCGCTTTTTTATTTCTCTTTGTTCACAAACTTTGAACGTGTTTGTCTCGAAACCATATTTTTCGTACTGGTTGCTGCACTAACGGGTTCATTTTTTTGACGAATTTTTTTTTTGTATTTTTTTAAACTTGATTCTCTACCGTATGAAAAAAATTTTTAAAAAAACCTATTTTTATAACCTTATTTAATATAAAAATATTATAACCAATTTGGTTTAGATTTAAAAAAGTAATTTTTTTCCAGATCGGAAATAGAAATCGTAAAACGATGAAAAAATAAAATGTTATTTCTTAATTTCTATTCAATGTTTTTGTAAGATATAAAAAAATGTTTGCTTAAGTCTAGTGCTCTGTTCAGTTTAATGTGAAATTTCACTCAAATTTCCATACAAAAAATAATAACTGTGAAATATGCGTGAAAATTTTCACAAAATGTTTGTCAAAGTTGTACTGTTCCGCTGTGAAAAATACTCGCAAAATTTCTCTTGCAATATTTTTTACGACAATTTAATTGAACTGTCTATTTTTTGGAAGTACAAATTGACAGTTGTCGAAAATTTTTAATTTTTGTATATTTATTTTAATCTATTTTGAAAAGTAAAGCATGACTTTCTCAAATTTTCAATTTCTTCGCAGCAAAATTTTTGTCAGAATTTTCACGCAATCAAAAAATGAATGTTGCGAGCGAAATTTCACGCAATCGAACAGAGTACTAGGCTTTAGAAGTAAAAATAAATTTTTTATTTTTATTATTTTGCTCAGAAATAAAAGTGATGTTTGATTTTTATTTCTTTCCTAAGAAATTAAAATAATTTAAGTTTTATTACTTTCCTAACAAAAAAACTATTGTATAGATTTTTATAATAAAATGATTTTAAAAAAATAATTTTTAAATTTTTATTTTTTTTGTTCAAATAAAAATGATGTATTGATTTTTATTTTTTTTCTATCAGACATAAAAATCATTGTTATATATTTTCTTCACAAAAATTGTTAGAAATAAAAAGAAAGCGTGCGAAGTCAATTTTTATTTCTGAGAAAAAAAACAAAAAATCCTAAAATCAGAAATATATGAACAAAAAAAAAAAAACATTAAAAAAATGATTTCAATTAATTACGAAATAATAAAACTCAATGAATGAGTTTTGTTTCTGACAAAAAAAGAACATTATTCTTATTTTTGAGCCAAAATATAAAAATAAGAAATGATATTTTGATTGATTGAAAAAAAAAAAAAAATTAAAAGGAAAAAAAAATTTTTTTGTTTGAGTAAAAAATAAAAATTAAAAAATTATGTTTATTTTTGATAAAAAAAATTAAGAAAAATATTTTAATGTCTGAGTTAAAAGTAAAAATCATAAGATAATGATTATATCTTAATTTTTTTTTGATATTGCTCATTATGGTTACGTTACTAGTACCAGTACTTAAACTTGTATTCATACTTGTACTTAAGCTTGTATTTGTGCCTGTACTTGTATTGGTACTTGAACTTGAACTTTTGTTTGAACTTGTTAATGTACTTGTAGTTGTACTAGTACTTGTATTGTGCTTGAAACCTTAATTGTGCTTCTATTTGTATTACTATTTTTACTTATAATTGTGCTTTTACTTGGTCTTGTACTTATACGTATAGTGTCCTCATAAGGCAGTACCAAGGCCGTATCTAGCATGAACTAAAAATTGATTTTATTATTTTTTCATAGCCAGCCATCCCTTTAAGATTGAAATGTAAAAACAGCGAAATTTTTTTGCTTACATATCAATAATATTGACTCAAGTTTTTGTATCTATACAAAAATTGTCATATCTACACAAAATATAGGTATCATACTGAGCTTAAAAGCAGTGTCTACAAAAACAAAGCAAAAAAGGCGGTATCTACAGCAGGCTTTTTGTCTTTATTTCTGTAGATTTATTTTTAGCCGTGTTTTGCTTGTCATGAAAAAAAAAATGGTTTGAAATATATATTGAAAGATTTTTTATGCATATAAAATAAAAAATTTTTAAACAAATAAATTTCTTACTAACAAAACAAAGCTTAAAAGAGGCAACTACCATTTTT
Source organism: Tetanocera ferruginea (assembly GCA_958299015.1). Lineage (NCBI taxonomy): Eukaryota > Metazoa > Arthropoda > Insecta > Diptera > Sciomyzidae > Tetanocera > Tetanocera ferruginea. Next base: position 128,527,419 of record OY282644.1, read on the forward strand.
CCTCTGAGTTTCTGAATTTTTTTATAAGAATGTGAAAATAATGTTAGCATTGGTTTCGTGCTGGATTGCACTATTCCGACTTATCAAAAATATATAAATAATCTTCGCGGTTTCGAACTAGTGATAAGTTATTAGAACCCGTCTATCTCAGAATTTTAAAAAATTAAGTTAAGGCGTTCTTCCTTATGACGGCAGTATACTTGTCTTCGTATACTTGTCTTCGGTGGTGACCGTGGCATGCAGGTTAAGTGTGTGACTTAGCATGCTCGGAGCCCGGGTTCGATCCCCAGCCGCGGCGAAAAGTTTTTTTCAATAAAAAATTTTTCTGATCGGTCACCACCTCTCTGCAGACAATGGCAAACCTCAGAGAGTAAATAATGTCATGTAAAGCTTCTTGAGAACATGAACTTTAGCCGTTCGGAGTCGGCATAAAACATGTAGGTCCAGTTCTCGGTCAATTGTGAGCAAACATTTAATAACACACACAACACAATTGATCATAAGAAGCTCGGTCAAAGTCCTTTCAAGGGCTGAAATGGCCAATTTGTTTTGTTTTTTTTTACTTGTCTTCGTACTTATACTTGTATTTGAACTTGTACTTGTACTTGAACTTATACCTAATATAGCATGTAAAGTATTATAGAAGCAAACGTTCGCTCTGTCAATGTTTGATTTTCATTCTCATATCCTGTCATACTTATTATTAATACTAGAATTGCTTCATTTTAAGCATCATTTCATATAATTTAATGCCCTGATATTTTTGACAGAAAATTGTATTTTGTCAACTTCATTGTAGACTGCAATCAAATATTCCATTATATGCTCTTCTGACTTTGATTACTTTTAGCAATTAAAATGCAAACATTTTCCGTTATGTCTGCATCATCTAACTTGGCCTAGTTTGGACGTTTCAAGGTAATTCATTTTAAGACTAGTGGCGGCTATTTGAAATCCATTAAATGCATTATAGTAGTTACAACAACAATAAACACAATGACAATAGCAAGAATTCAAATAACAAAAACAACAATTAGAGTAACATTTGAGTGACAGTCACATTTAAATGAACGAATGATATAAAAGCTGATTGTGTTAGACTGGTTATTGTTCTGGTTCTTGCTGTTGTTAGTGGAATTGTTGCTCTTGTTCTTGTTCTTTTCTTTGTTTTGTTTTGTTTTGTTTCGTTGCCGTTTGTTAACAACATCAACCCAAACAATTTGTATACGAGAGCATGTCAAAAATTTCATCAGCAACACTTTCCGACTCACTCACAACGAATGAGAAAAGTAGAAAAGTTGCTGCTTTCAATGCGGCTGTTGAAAATAATATAAAAACCGATGAAAATTATAACAATGATGATGTAACGAAGATAATAATGTAATGATGATGTTTCGTCTGAATGAAATTTTGTAAACTTGTGTATTTATTGCTGTTATTTTGTTGTGTCTATTTCATCAAGGTTTCGCTCTCACTTATTTTTGATGACATACCTAATAGTTATGGAAAATAATCTTATGCTTCATGCTTAATGCTTCATGTTTTAAATGTACTGTGAGCATATCTAGGCCACACTTTTATCAATATTAACATCGATTTAGAGAAAATTCATGCATGAAAAAAAAAATATTTTAAAAATATGTTTTATTTATTTTTTCATTATTTGATGATTTTAACTCCTTTACGTAATACTGAATAGTTTGATGTAAGGCCTGCATACTTTGAGCTTATGTTATATTAATTTATAACTTATTCTGTGCATACATTTTTAACATATTTTTTTTCAATTTGTTTCAAGACTTTCTTAAATTTCTTTTCAATCTAGCTTATTTTTTTTATATTTTTAGAATAAATTTTGAAAACTTCATCCTTTTGCTAAATTTTGGTACAACAATTTTTCATTGCTTAGCAAAGTTTTCATTTCGCTCAAAATTCACACTTGGATGCATCTAATTTATTGAGCAGATTAACATCTAAATTGCATGAAAGATAGCGGCCTCCTTTTTGTGGTTTGACGTTGTTAGTTTTGTTGCTTGGCATTTAAATTTTGAATTAAACTGTGCTTTATCTAAATCTATGCTTTATTTGTTTTATGGGTAATATAATTATTCTTGAGTACTTTCTAGCGTGACGATAGGAGGTCGGGGATTTAACCGAACTCTGAGAACTAAGGTGTTTTATAGATAGATCATGAATCCAAGGTTAGTTCTGCGATATTCACAATATCGTCATTTCAAAATGACTATTTGAAGGAAATATTTTCAGTTGCCTGAGTTTTTCAATTGTTTGAAGTTTTCATTTTACCATATTTGACAGTTATTTTTAAATTTCGTTGCCTCAAAACAAAAAAAGAAACAGATACTCCTCTTTGAGCGACGACAATTTTTCACATACTCACTGACTCACCCTGCCACTGTTTCCTAATTCTATTAGTGCCAAAGTGTGGCAACAAGAATTCCCACCTGCATCACTTTTAATTGGTTCTCGTTTCTAATTAGAGTCAGCAGCACAAATTATTGTTGCCAAAGCTGCTAAAAGAACTCAAAGACTTTGGTTGCAAGCACTGGAGCTCATGCAACATCGTGGAGCATTTTGAAAACTGAGCATATTAATGCGATTCACCTTCATCTTATAACACCGTTGGTGCCAAGCAGCCAACTAAGTGATCACAACGTTGTGGTGCATTGCATTAAGTTGGTAAATATTTGGAGAAATTTTCAGCAGCTCTACGTACGACGAAGGTACAAACTACTATTTCATCAACTACTAATGCGCCATGGTAACTACTATTCGGTGAGTTGAATGCAACAGTGTGCGTGTGCAGTATCGCATACATATGTCAAAAAATGTTGACGAACTAAGTGGTGAAAGTCATGGTGTGGCAGCAAGGCTAAAAAGAGCAACAAGATGTTGCAAGCTTCAATTTTAGTAATAATTAAGAACAACTCGGTTGGAAGCCTGAAGATGCCACATCTGGAAGCCATTAACGACGCCACATGCATGTTAAAACATATGCATGCATACACACACACACAAACCCACAAACACACACATTTCTAGTGCTGTTAAGGATTTTAGCACTTTTTGAATGGAAGCTACGTGAACAGCGACGTCTAAAAAGCTTCTCAACTTTCAGTATTCAGTCAAATTGAGCTATACAGGTTGCAGCAGCAGCATCAGCATCAGCAGCTCAGCTCATACAATTTTAAAGTGCAACATTTAAAGTAAAACCATGTGCTGCATATGCAAGTGAATATGTGTGTGTGTGTGTGTGTGTGGTTGTGTGTGTCGATGTGTGCGTGTTTGCTGATTGCAGTGTTGCACGCATAGAAAACCCAGCTGTGCGGTTTTTCCGGTTTTCCGCTTTTACGGCTATAGCCTTGAATGTTGTTTTTGTTTTTGGCAAGCAATTTTGTTGCTGCAAACTTGCTTTAAGCCAACTGTGTGCAATATTTTCCATTTAGCGTTTTTAGCAAAAAATAAAAAGAAAAAAATATCTAGCATGCAGGTAGGATCATATCGAAATACATGCAAAAGCTTTTTTACCTTAGTTTTCAATATTTGCTGTCCTGTCAGCAATGCAAGGATGTATTTTTTGGAAGAAAAAATCTGTTTTTGTAAAATCTAAAAGCTGTTGATGGTAAAATGGTTATTAAGAAGAAATGGTAATTTTTTTTTTGTTTGAAAAGTTAATTCAAACCGAGCTGTTTGTACCAATGATGTCAGCTGGCAACGACAGAGTGATATTCAGATGAATTTTGAGAGGAAGCAGTCGGAAATTTATTAAAAATGCTTGTTTAAAAACCATCATAACATTATTAATATCGAAATTTCGTTAGAATTGGTACACAAGGCATTAAAAAGAAAAGATATGAGATTACATATTGAACATGAGATTAAAGATATTTGAGCATAATAATGAAAATAAGATATACAAAATTAAAGAAGAAATCTTAATGAAAGAAAAATATATGTAGATACATAGAATGAACAAGATACAAAACTAAAGAAGAAATCTAAATGACAGACAAAGATATGTAGATACAAAGAATGTACAAGATAGAAAATTGAAGAAGATATCTTAATGAAAGACAAAGATATGTAGATACATAGAAAGTACAAAATACAAAATTAAAAAAGAAATCTAAATATAAAACAAAGAAATGTAGATAGATTGTACAAAATACAAAACTAAAGAACGAATCTAAATAAAAGACAAAGATATATAGAATGTGCGAGATACAAGATACAAGATACAAGATACAAGATACAAGATACAAGATACAAGATACAAGATACAAGATACAAGATACAAGATACAAGATACAAGATACAAGATACAAGATACAAGATACAAGATACAAGATACAAGATACAAGATACAAGATACAAGATACAAGATACAAGATACAAGATACAAGATACAAGATACAAGATACAAGATACAAGATACAAGATACAAGATACAAGAAACAAGATACAAGATACAAGATACAAGATACAAGATACAAGATACAAGATACAAGATACAAGATACAAGATACAAGATACAAGATACAAGATACAAGATACAAGATACAAGATACAAGATACAAGATACAAGATACAAGATACAAGATACAAGATACAAGATACAAGATACAAGATACAAGATACAAGATACAAGATACAAGATACAAGATACAAGATACAAGATACAAGATACAAGATACAAGATACAAGATACAAGATACAAGATACAAGATACAAGATACAAGATACAAGATACAAGATACAAGATACAAGATACAAGATACAAGATACAAGATACAAGATACAAGATACAAGATACAAGATACAAGATACAAGATACAAGATACAAGATACAAGATACAAGATACAAGATACAAGATACAAGATACAAGATACAAGATACAAGATACAAGATACAAGATACAAGATACAAGATACAAGATACAAGATACAAGATACAAGATACAAGATACAAGATACAAGATACAAGATACAAGATACAAGATACAAGATACAAGATACAAGATACAAGATACAAGATACAAGATACAAGATACAAGATACAAGATACAAGATACAAGATACAAGATACAAGATACAAGATACAAGATACAAGATACAAGATACAAGATACAAGATACAAGATACAAGATACAAGATACAAGATACAAGATACAAGATACAAGATACAAGATACAAGATACAAGATACAAGATACAAGATACAAGATACAAGATACAAGATACAAGATACAAGATACAAGATACAAGATACAAGATACAAGATACAAGATACAAGATACAAGATACAAGATACAAGATACAAGATACAAGATACAAGATACAAGATACAAGATACAAGATACAAGATACAAGATACAAGATACAAGATACAAGATACAAGATACAAGATACAAGATACAAGATACAAGATACAAGATACAAGATACAAGATACAAGATACAAGATACAAGATACAAGATACAAGATACAAGATACAAGATACAAGATACAAGATACAAGATACAAGATACAAGATACAAGATACAAGATACAAGATACAAGATACAAGATACAAGATACAAGATACAAGATACAAGATACAAGATACAAGATACAAGATACAAGATACAAGATACAAGATACAAGATACAAGATACAAGATACAAGATACAAGATACAAGATACAAGATACAAGATACAAGATACAAGATACAAGATACAAGATACAAGATACAAGATACAAGATACAAGATACAAGATACAAGATACAAGATACAAGATACAAGATACAAGACACAAGATACATATTTTGAATTGAAGATTTGAATATCTTACCGAGAAACAATTTGTTTCTGTATCAAAGTACTTAAGAACAAAAGTCCCGAGCGTCATTCGGTTCCCCATTCGGTGTTCATATGTACACTGTGCCTACCCAAGGTTCTCCAGAAGTAGCGCTTCGTTTGGTGACGAGGTCAGACATTCATCGACAGTGGCACCGGACATATATCGGCTTCTTTATTGACACAAAATATGAAATTATTTCTCGGGTAACAGTATGTAATATTTTAGTAATAAGTTAAAAGAAAATTTAAAATAGTAGAGCACAACAAAGAGCAATTGAATCTGTTTAGTTTAATATTCTTTAGTCGTCCATTTTCCATATTTAATCCATGAAAAACTAGTAGTTGAATAAGCTTCAACCATAAAAAAATTTAAAAGAAAAGAAATATATTAAAAAAACTGAAAACTAATTTTGTGTGTGTCTCCTCGAAGCTTTGACAATTAATTGGAGGCTCTGACAGCCGTTGATCACAGTGGTGATGCCATACTTTATCATCCTCCTCTGCTGTTGCTGGTTCCTTGTGAGTGTGAGTTGATATAAATATCTTATAATAACTTTTCCCATACGATTATTTTAACGAGTTTTCGAGTTGCTCCCCCCCGCATTCCCGCAACTCACAAAAAACCACACAACACGCTGTCAAGCGGGTGGTAATGCTCAAATATGCTGTGTAGCACGCAAGTCAACCAATGTGCTGGCTGGTTTCTTCGGAAATATGCTGCTAGGCTTTGACATCTACAAGAATCCTACAACAGCAACAACGACAACAACAACATCAATGGCAGGAACAACTACAACTACATGCAAAGAATTGTTGCGAGAAATTTTAATCTTTAAAATGCATTCCATGCATTATTAAGAAAATACGCTGGCAGAAGATGACGAGTGCCAAGAAATAACGGTTGATGGTAATATTGATAATGTTGATAATGATGTTGATGTTGATGTTGATGCTGATGATGGCGATGTACGTTGTAGACTTCACACGCAAAGAATATTGGAGGAAATTGGAACAATAACCTGTGTAAATATATGCATCGTCTGTAAATGTAGACTGCCAGACTTTATATACTTAAAGAAGCAGTTTTTTTATGTTTGCCTTAATTGATTTTAATCAAGAAGAGTTCTCATGACCGTTAAAAGTTATGTTAAATTTCACTTTAATTTTGAATGCATGATGATTTTGATGTAATATGCTGATTAAGTCAAGTTCTTTACTTACCATATTTTTCAGCTATTTGCAACTGTGAGTATTTATCACACGTTCATGTTCTTTTAATAAACAATAAAAATGTGAGTTTTGTTTGTTTGAAATATAAAAAAACGGAAGCTGTTTACTGAAATTATAGGATTAAGCGAGTTGTTCTCCATAAACGGAGCATAATACCGGCTTTTACATGAAGTTTTTATTTTTGTTGTTTTTTAAACTTAAACATTGGATATCATTTATTGAGCAAAGGTTGCACTGATTCTATTTTTGCCATCTACGTGTGACAAATATGTGTTCATATTAAACTTTGTACCACTGTATCTTTTGGAAACATAGTAAGATTATAAAAATTTGCATTACAAAAGTTGTGGAATAATCTTCCGCGATTTGTCACATTTAGGAGTGAAGAGAAATTACGTATATTATACGATCAAGCGATTTCTGGATACTGGCTCCATACAAGACCGTAAGAAAAATGGCAGAAAACGGAACGTCCGTACCGCGAATGCTATTAAAATAGTGAGAGCACGAATTCGACGAAATTGTGATTGTTCAGCACGAAAGATGACCAAAAATATTGAAATGAACCGAGAATCTTTAAGGATGCTTTTGCGTTGCGACCTCAATCTCAAAGCCTTAAAAAAATATGCATGGTCCAACTAACGCAACTGTGAACAAGCTATTCCAAAGATCGAAACTTATCCTTTCTTGGCACGCTGGCGATGATATCGTGTTTTCCGACGAAAAACTTTTCGTTCTTGAGGCATCGCACCACACGCAAAATGACAGATTATGAGCAGTATCATACAAGGACATCCCAAATGACAACAAGTAAAGAAAGTCTAAAGTTGGTCTAGGCCGACTATGAAATACCCTAAACCCACTATTCAAAAACAAAAAAATTTTCAAAAACCATCTTTGTCTTGTCATAAAAAACATATGTGGCAAATTTTAGCTCTTTAGGTTAAACACAGGCTTATTTATTGCGTTTTCAATTTTTGGGTTGTATCGGAGGTGGGCGTGTCTGTTGGTATGAAACACATACACACCAAATTTTATTGTTGTAGGCTTATTATGATCTGAGTTATGCAGTTTTAAATTTTTGCGTTGTATGGGAGGTAGGCGTGTCTGTGGACGGATTCCAAAAATATTCAATAGTGCAAATCTTTGGGTGCATGTGACCATGTGTACCAAGTTTCATCCAATTATCTCTACTCCTTCTTCTTATCCTGTGTATACGGACAACACACAGACGGACGGATGGACGGACGGACGGACGGATGGACGGACGGACATGAATAGCTCGACTCACGAGGTGACGCTGATCAAAAATATATATACTTTTCTATACCGGACTCGCTTCGTTCTATGCGTTACAAACGTTTGCACAAAGTTAATATACCCTGACCTTTCAGGTTTAGGGTATAAAAAGCATGTGCCAAGATACCAAAACTCATCATCCATTATGATCTGGGGTGCGATATCCAGAAAAGGTAAACTAAGGCTAGTCTTCATTGACAAAGGTGTAAAAATAAGTGCTCAGTATTAATTAAAAGATGTCTTGTAGAAGAATCTGAAGCTTAGCGTAAAGGCCATGTATGAAATTGAATATTATTGCTTCCAGCAAGATGGCGCATCTACTCACACCGCTAAACTGGTTCAAGACTGGTGTGAGAAAAATTTAACAGATTTTATATCTAAAGATGAATGGCCACCTAGCTCACCAGACTGCAATCCCTTGGACTTTTGCATATAGGAATATATGGTAAAGCAACTATAGGAATATAAGTATAATAGCTAGAAGGATTTTAAAGTTTCTATTATTGACGTATGGAACAAAATAGCAATGGAAGTAATGCGTGCTGCGTGTAACAATTTTGATTGCAGAGTTTGGCGGGTTGTGGCTAATAAAGGGCTGGCCATCGAATAATTGTCATATAAATGAATTCTTTAAACATTATTTAATATTTGTGCATTCATATATCTTAAAATAAATTGAAGCTTTATCGAAAAGACCTACTTTTTTGTATCAACACATTTTTTGTCACTCTGTACATATCGTATTTAAATAGAATTCGATTCCTGACTTTTAAATAATCACGCAGGACAACTCACATACTCATATTCATCAAATGCTCATCAACAATGATATTGAGAGCATGATAACGGATCACTAAATTTTTGGGAACATGTTGTTCAGACCAAACATTATAAAATTACAAAATTTACAAAGAAGGGATGATTATGGCTTATTACTCTTTAAAGTAACGAATGATTACTTTAAAGCCAAGACCAGGCTGGCCGCCCACCAAAGTTATCGAATAGAGAATCTAGCATTAAAAATTTACGAGTAAAAAAGAATTCTTTAAGAACTGAAGAATAATTCTCAGCCCTCACAGATATCACTTAACCTAGTTTCTTAAACATATTCATATCAATTTTTTATTAAAAGTACTCCTTTAGAGCTAAAACCAACATGTTTATTAACTAGATTACATCGAGATAGTCATTTAGCTAATGACTAATTGATATCTACCATAATTCGGTCTATGGTAATATGTTAAATTTTTCTGTAAATATTCTGGCAAAAAAATGTTTGTTTTTTTGTTATTTCGCTCTCTATCGGCTATATTCCTTTCATGTATAGCTATACTATGTCACCGAAAACATAAATGCCAATATCATAAGTTCATTTTGCCTGTTTTGCGCACAGATAAAAATTCAAATGGGAGCAAATATGTATGAACGTGTAACGCTAAAAATCATACATTTTGGCTTTTGAAAGAGAAAGACGACATTTTATTTTCATAACATTATTTCATTCCTCTTCTGCTATATATTTCTTTAATTTGTATTTTTTCATAGCAAATTTCGGTAATTTTTTAAAAATACAAACCTATCTACAAACTCACTTCTAAAAAATGTAACTTTAAAGACCTGACAAGACTGGTTATATCTTCGAAATAACAAAAGTAAGAGAAAAGCTGGTTTACTTAAAGTGCAAATAGTGACAGTGACTTTCATGTACACATTAAAAAAATGATTGGTTCCATGGAATATTTTAGATATATTTCAGAAATATGCGTTCGAGTGGAGCGGTAAAGAGAAAAAAAATTAACATATATGCAAAAACTAAACTTTTTTCTCTTAGAGATCTTGTTGGAGCGTAAAATGGAATGAGAGAGCAAGTAATTAACTTGTAAAACACAATTGTTCATAAAAAGCTCTATCCAAGTTCTGTCAACGGCTGAATTGGTCAATTATATTGTTTTTTTTTTTCAAATACTGAATATGAAACACATATTTGATTTATAAGAACTATGAAACCATGTTGAATATAAGTTACCATGAAGTTTAAATTTCCTCAATTCAGTCTTAGCCTTTAGTCCTTACAACTACATTATTGTCCTAAAAATATGTAAAATAAATTTTAAAGCAGAAGAAAAAAAAACCCATTTCAAAGTATAACAAGTAAAGAAAGTCTAAAGTCGGTCTAGGCCGACTATGAAATATCCTAAACCTACTTTTCAAAAACAACAAAATTTATATTGTAAATGGGCGTCTCCGTGGGCGTCTCCGTGGGACTCCCAATTTTTGAACACACCTTAGTTTTGGTATAAAATACATACATACCAAATTTAATTTCTCTATGACAAACATAACCTTATTTATTGAGTCTTAAACTTTTTGGGTTGCATGGGAGGTAGGCGTGTCCGTAGGCGGATGACGTCCATTTTTCAAAACCATCTTTGTATTGTCATAAAAAACATACGTGCCAAATTTTAGCTCTGTAGGTTAAACAGAGGCTTGTGTATTGCGTTTTCAAGTTTCGGGTTGTATGGGAGGTGAGCGTGTCCGTGAGCGGATGACGTCCATTTTTCGTAAACATCTTTGAGTTGATATAAAACACACACATATCAAATTTAATTGTTGTAGGCTTATTATGAGTTGAGTTAAGCAGTTTGCAATTTTTGCGTTGTGTGAGAGGTAGGCGTGTCCGTGGGCGGATGATGTTCATTTTTCAACATCATCTTTGTTTTGTTATAAAAAACACACGAGTCAAATTTTATTTCTGTAGGTTCAACAGAGGCTTATTTATTGCGTTTTCAGTTTTTAGGTTGTATGGGAGGTGGGCGTGTCCGTGGGCGGACGACACCCATTCTTCGAAAACATCTTTGTGTTGATACAAAACACATACACACTAAATTTTATTATTGTAGGCTAATTATGAGCTGAGTTATGCCGTTTTAAATTTTTGCGTTGTATGGGAGGTAGGCGTATCCGTGGGCGGATGATGTCCATTTTTCAACACCATCTTTGTTTTGTTATGAAAAACAAACATGTCAAATTTTATTTCTGTAGGATAATTAGAGGCTTATTTATTGCGTTTTCAGCTTTTAGGTTGTATGGGAGGTGGGCGTGTCCGTGGGCGGACGACACCCATTCTTCGAAAACATCTTTTTGTTGGTATAAAACACATACACATCAAATTTTATTGTTGTAGGCTAATTATGAGCTGAGTTATGCAGTTTTCAATTTTTGCGTTGTATGGAAGGTAGGCGTGTCCGTGGGCGGATTCCAAAAATATTCAATAGTGCAGATCCTTGGGTCCATGTGATCATGTGTACCAAGTTTCATCCAATTATCTCAACTCCTTCTTCTTATCCTGTGTATACGGACAACACACAGACGGACGGACGGACGGACGGACGGACGGACGGACATCGATAACTCGACTCACGTGGTGACGCTGATCAAGAATATATATACTTTTCTATACCGGACTCACTTCGTTCTATGCGTTACAAACGTTTGCACAAAGTTAATATACCCTGACCTTTCAGGTTTAGGGTATAAAAATTGCCCTTAAAGCAACTCCTTAAAGTGGTGTGGAACAGCAAGCATCGCGCTTAAAACAAACACGTGAGAGCATCGCATATAACGTAGCAGTTAATAATTTTCCTGCAATTTCATACATACAGCAACAGAATTTACGCGTTTGTGTGTGTGTTAGCATGTGTTGTGTGCGTGAGTGTGTATGTATGTGTGCTTATTTATGATTCCTCTGGCACTAAGGATTGATGATAAGTTTCCATGCGATACGAATTGATGTTTAATTGCAGTTTCACCACATGGCTGAGTCACACAGCGTATACATGGTGCAAGATGCAAGCAACATACAGCATGCTTGAGTTGAGCAGGATGCTGCTTGAGTGTTATTATATGATGATGATGTTCCTGTAGTTTACGTTGTTGTTGTTGTTGATGAAGCGGCATTGAATTATAAATGTTAGTTTTGAGTTGAGGTAAAGTGCATTCGATTAATTAAATGTTGATATAACACAAGTACACTACAGCAGTGAGCAAGACAGCAGCAGAGTTGAATGTGTAAATAAGTAAATTTTAATTGATACAAAAAAAAAAAAATTAATTTGTTAAGCAACTTGTGTGTTGTAGTATTTAAGTGTTTTGTTAGTGCAAAATCAAAGCATTAATCATGATGAGGGAAGAAGAAAGATTGTTTTGGGCATGGCTTATATTGTTATGACAACCATTTATTTTATTTAACAAAAACAAAAGAACCAACCATTAGTTAACAACTTTATAACAGGCTCTTGAGAAAAGCTTGAATATGCTTAGTTAACGTGACTTCAGCACGCCACACAGTGTTTTGTGTTCATGCACAAAAAAATAATATTTTAATTTAACTAAGAACTATGGTGGCCATTTTATCAAAATTTAAGACCTAAAGCCCTATGTTTACCGTTGGTTTACAGTTTAAGTCTGTAAACTTAATAAGCATATTTCCCTCGCTCCATTGTGCTAAGGTTTTATCTGTTTTATCGCTGTTTTTTATTTGGGTTATCTTTCGATTGGCTTTTGTATATTATTTAAGTATATTTCTTCATACGAAGACAACTCTTCTTTATACAAGGTGCCAAAAAATCTGAGAGAATAAAAATGTTTTCCAAATAATTCATTTAATTTCATCCATATTCGACAATTGTTACTATTTTTGTTCATCGTTTGTATACGAAGACAACTCACTGTGTGCCACAAACTTGAGCAGTTAACTTTTGTCGTTCCTCCTGCTATTCATACTAAATAAGGTCAGCTGTCACAGCAACCAGGCCAATTCTCAATCGTTCAGTTTCAATTCACAAAGGCGTCAATCGACTGCAACCGAAGCACTGTCTGTAGTACAATCCGAATATTGGTCAGTTGGTCAGCCAGGAAATAAGCTATAATTTAATTTTCAATTCTTTCATTTATTATTTTATCTGCTTCCATCTCTCTGGCTTGTTATTATGGCTTGTGCCATTTTCCCACCAACTAGCACCATATTATTGAGCAAACAAGCTCACTTCCGGCTGTCAGTCGACTGCCACTTTGCACACTTTCACTGTGCCGTCCAGTTTGTACAAGCTTGGCGGGTGTGATAGACAGACTGTATAATTTTCACTTCCGTTTTTGCGGCACCTCGATTTTCCATAATGATTTCCAGCCTCGATTAGTTTTTTTTTTTTTTAAGTGCTGCTATTTTATTTCTCCACAATGAATGAATAAATGACTTCACTTCCGGCGGATGTCTTCAAACGCCATGCTTGGTTTGTGTTTTCTCTGCTCTTCAGCAGAGTTGTTTTGCATATTTGAAGCGTTGTGCGTTTATATGTCATATGGTATTCAAGAAAAAAATAAATAAAAATAAAAACAAAACAAAGGAGAAGAAAAACCTTGACGCCCACTTAATGCGCGCTTGATTTTATCTGTGTAAGTATATATATGTGTATGTGTGTGTGTGTGTGTGTGTGCGTAGCTGGTGTGCTTTTGGAGTTAAATTGACCTGTCAGTGTATTAGTGTTTTTTGTGCTTAGCATCAACTTAACTGAAATCAAAGTAAATGACCCAAAATGACCACTTTTTTCTGCCTCGACTCATATAAATGATTGTAACATTGTTTCAATTTCTGCTCCTTGTAGAGTAGCTCACATAGAGCCGAGGAAATGCTTTCATTTGAAGTGCACAGATATAACAAATGCTCTGTTATTTAAATCTACTTTTATGATTTATAATCAAATTCTTCACTTAGCCAGACAATTGCATTACAACAAGCTGAAGCCTAAAATTATGCTAACATCAGAGTACAGCAACTTTGATATACAATATGTACACCATGCGCTACATCAGGCTATTGTACGCAGTAAGCTCAACACACACAAACACACTCCCACTCACACTCACACTTACTTAAGTGCCAGCATGGGCTCAAATGTCGAGAGAATTTATCTGCTTTGTATGTAAATAGCACGTAATTGAAAAAGAAATGTTCCTAATGGGGTTAACTGAGCTTAGAACGACGTTGAACAGACGTCAGCCAGCCAACCAGTCAACCAGTTAGTCAGTTAGCCAGTCAACTAGCCAGTCAGCCAGGCTACCATACAGGGCCATTGCAAAATGAGTGGCTTTGTTGTATTATTTATGTAGTTAATAGTTTTAGCCTTTAGCTTAATCATATTTGTTGTGGCTAAGTTATGGTCTGCGTAGCAAGAAGCTTTTTGGTTTTAGATTGTTTTTCAATGCAACTTTGTTGAGAAAAACTTTGCCAGAATTAATATTAAATAATAAAAAAATGTGTTGGGAGAAGTTAAACTAGAAAAATTAGATTGCCTTGAATTATTTTTGAGCAGTTTATCGTAACGTTATTTGCAAATTATTTACATATTTTCAAAGTTCATTTTTTTATTTAATACGAAAAAAATCTGTGTTCATAACTAAAATTTGTTGCTGCAACATTCTTCAAGGCTGTCAGTTTTCTGTTTTATAACGTTTTTAAAACTTAATTCGTAGATTTTAATAGCAATATGTTGCAAATAGAAAATAAAACAAAATTAAAATTTCTGTCAGGTTATTGGCAAAAAAGGGGTAAAATCCCCCTTAGGCTACAAAAAAAGATTGCACTTTTTTATACCTTTTTAACTATATATTTTTATTTTTTAGATTTAATTATTTTTTTTTACGAAATTCTACTTGTGAATTCTACTTGAAATTCTACTGTGCGAAATTCTACCATTGACCAATAAATGGACATGACTGACCTTTTATGACTTTTTCCGTATCTTTTCTGTCGTATATTCTTTTTTGAAATTCTACTTGTGAGCTGCACAATGGGCCAAATTGTGCATGACTTTGAAATTTCTTTAAAAAATTCATTATTAATTTTTTATCACTGATCAAAAAATGGAGATAAATGAATTTTTTTGATATTTTTTAATTTCTTTTAGGTGATATATTTATATTTTTGAAATTCCAGTCCTGGCTTGCACAATAGAGAAAAATGTACATGACCTTGAAAATTTCTTAAAAAAATCATAAAAATTATCAATCACTTATCTTTTAATGGGACCAACGGACCTTATTTTACCTTTTTCATACCTTTCATATGGCATCATTAGTTTTATAAAATTCCACCAATGGTGCCAGCGTCCCGTAGCTAAACAAAATAAACTTAAATAGTATCATCGATATATTTTTACTATTTGTACATTTGGAAAGATACATATTTACTACCCTCGTGTAACCCAACAAAAAAGCTAAAATATATTCCAACATTACCCGTAACATAAATGTGTTGCTGTATTCGAAAGTAACCATTAACGATTATGATTCATACAATATTAGGAAATTATTGTTTAAGACTTTTTTCTATTGTTGAAATAATGTCGAATTTTAGCGAAAAGTGATATTTCTCTTGGTAATGGCATATCCCTTAGTAATCAAGGATTTACCGGGCCTAGTGGTCTAGTGAGGTTAACACTTAGTAAAAATTGTTCTTAGCTAATTTCGAGAAGATATTTTCGTTCTTGGAACGAATATCGAACGAGCTTAAAAATCATGTATAGTCTAGTCTATACAGAGACCAACTGTTTATCTATCAGAATTCGTCTGTCTATAGTTTCATCTGTTTTAGAGATTATAGATACATTATTAGGGAGACAAGGGAGCGATCTTCACATGGCAACGTGTCTGACTGCCTCAACTTGGCGAGGCCAGCATTATCCATGTCAAAATCGTTTCAAGTCGACTCAGAACCTCCGCGTGGTGTCTCCTGGAAACGTCAAAAAATATCGCCCGATAAACTTTGGCGGCTAATTTGAGCGGCGGGCTTCCCCTTTGGCCATCAAGCAAAGGTTGTGCGTTGGGTTTGAAGCCCACTGCATAAAAAAAGATTTCAATGAAACGTAAAAGAATAAATGAAAGAATGATCCCCAAATCTGATGACGACTACCGCAAACGAAAAACTGATAATGATTTACGGATATGCACCTGGTATGTCCGGACCCTAAATTGGGATGGTGCCTCCAACTGATTGATATCTTGGAAAGATATAATTCTGATATCACTGCATTCCAAGAAATGCGATGGAAGGGACAGGGTTGCTTAGGGCAAGCATCCTGTGATATCTACTACAGTGGCCATGCGGAGAAGCACTAGTTTGAATGCGGATTTGTAGTTGGCAAGAGAATACGGCATCATGTCCTGCGATTCTTTCCTGTGAACGATTTTTTAACATTAGCCTATTATGTGCGCACGCTCATACAGAAGAAAAAGATGACGAGACCAAAGAAAGTTTTTACGAGTGCCTTGAAGACGCATACGAGCGCTGCCCCCGTCATGACATAAAAATCGTGCTTGGTGACTTCAACGCCAAGGTGGGTAAGGAAAACATATTTGGTCCAACAGTCGGAAAGTTCAGCCTCCATGACAACACATCCGACAACGGAATGAGGTTGATTGACTTCGCCGCAGCACGAAACATGGTCGTTAGTAGCACTAGATTTAAGCATCTCAATATTCATTAGGCCACCTGGTTGTCCCCTGATTAAAAAACATGTAACCAAATTGATCACGTTTTGATTGACGGAAGGCACTCTTTCAGTGTACTAGGCGTACGCACGATCCGTGGTGCTAACATAGACTCGGATCATTATCTTGTCGCAGCCAAGATCCGCACACGTCTGTGCGCAGCTAAGAATGCTCGCAATCCTACACAAAGAAAGCTAGACGTCGACAAGCTGCAGTCAAAACGGACGGCCGAAGCCTTCGCTACTCGACTCTCACTCCTGCTTCATAAAAGCACTCCTCCGATCGACGATATATGCGGACAGTGGACGCACATATCCCACTCTATGCGTACGGCTGCCGAAGAGGTGATAGGCTACCATCGCCCTCGCCGAAACCAGTGGCACGACCAGGAGTGTCGCGACACCACTGCAGAGAAGGACGCCGCCTACAAAGCCACCTTGCAGTCGGTTGTAACACGTGCTGTTATGGAGCGATACCGAGAGAAGAGAGACGCATTTTAAGGTGAAAAAAACGAGAGGCGGAAATGCGTGAGTGTGAGAAAATTGAAATGCATGGCGACAGGAATGAGACTCGAAAATTTTTCGAAAAGATAAGACGCCTGGCCGATGGTTTTAAGACCGGAGCCTCTTCCCGCAAGAACGAGAATGGGAATCTAGTGACAGATATCCAGAGTACACTGATGTTATGGAGGGAACAACACTTCTCTAGTCTTCTAAATGGCGACGCTGACAACAATCCCGCCAGTGGAGATGATATCCCGGAAACCCCAATTATGGATGACACCGTTGAAGTTCCGCTGCCCGACTATAACGAAGTCTCAACAGCTATAGTTCGGCTTAAAAACAACAAAGCCGCAGGAGCCGATGGCTTACCGGCTGAGCTGTTTAAGACCGGTGGCGAAGCTCTGTTTAAATGCATTCACAGACTTCTATGTAGAAAATGGTCGGAAGAATGCATTCCAGATGATTGGAACCTCAGTGTGCGCTGCCCAATCCACAAGAAAGGTGATCCCACCATGGGATTAGGGATTAGGCTTCTACCGTGGGATTAGCCTTCTTAATATCGCATATAAGGTCTTGTCGAGCGTATTGTGTGAAAGTCTGAAGCCCATCGTTAACCAACTGATTGGACCTTATTAGTGTGGCTTCAGACCTGGAAAGTCCACCATCGACCCTCTGGAATGGAAAAGACCCTCGAAAAACAAATCGACACACACCATCTTTTTGTCGATTTCAAAGCCGCCTTCGACAGTCCAATAAGGAGTCACCTATACTCCATCATGTCTGAATTTGGTATTCCTGCGAAGCTAATACGTCTTTGCAGGATGACACTGAACAACACCAGCAGTGCAGTGAAAATCGGGAAGGATTTCTCTTCCTTTCGATACCAAGCGAGGTTTCAGACAAGGTGATTTCTTATCGTGCGACTTTTGTAATATAGCCATGGAGAAGATCATCCGAGCTGCTGACCTGAGACGCAGCGGCACAATTTTCTATAAGAGTGTTATGCTGCTGGTGTATGCTGATGATATTGACATCATTGGTCAAAATACGCGCGAAGTCAGTGCAGCATTCTCCAGGCTAGAAAAAGAGTCGAGTCGAATGGGGCTTGCAGTGAACGCAGATAAAACGAAGTATCTTGTGTCAACAAACAAACAGTTCCAGCGTCTTGGAAACCACGTCACTGTTGACAACACCTCCTTTGAGGAAGTGAAGGACTTTGTTTACCTGGGATCCAGCATTAACTCCTCCAACGATACAAGTATTGAGATTAAACGAAGGATAACTCTTGCCAACAGGTGTTACTTTGGGCTTAGTAGGCAATTGAGAAGCAGAGCTCTCTCTCGACGAACAAAACTGACGCTCTATAAGTCAATAATCATTCCCGTCCTACTATACGCATCACAAACCTGGACGTTGAGCAGCTCTGATGAAAGGACTTTGGGAGCGTTCGAGAGAAAAATCCTTCGCAAGATCTATGGTCCAATCTGCGTTAATGGCGAGTACCGAATACGATGGAACCACGAGTTGTATGAGCTATATGCCGACATCGATATAGTCAAGCGTATTAAAATAGAGCGGCTTCGCTGGCTAGGTCATGTCGAGAGAATAAACGACGAAGCTCCAGCGAAAAATATATTGGATTCGGTACCCAGCGGTGGCCAACGCAGACGAGGAAGACCGCATCTCCTTTGGAAAGACCAGACATTGGATAACCTGACAACGTTTGGAATTTCCAACTGGCGCCAGCAAGCGCACGACAAAAGAGGCTGGCGCAAATTCTTAGACGAGGCCAAAACCGACCAACGGTTGTAAGAGCAATTTAAGTAAGTAAGTAAGTAAGTAAGATACATTATTAGATTTTAGCAATTAAAATGAATCAAATGTGAAATTTTAGAGTTTCCAAAGAGTCACAATGGTCCGAGTGTGCAATAAACAAAAAAATGGAACTGTTACGCTGATGGATATAAAAACTTTAATAAATATCTTTCTTTTTTTTTGTGGTGGCGGCATTTTCTGTTGAGCCCATAGCAGTATACTAAGTAAAGAAGTCTCTGATTCTAGGTTATGTAATACATCACTTATTAATTTTTATCGGTTAATTTATAACATTTAATGATCTTGAGTAGCTTAATACTTGTATGTATATAATAGTTTACTTATACGTATGCATAAATAACATATGCTTTTTATTTCATAACTAATACATAGGTACAAATACTTCCACCAAACTTTTGTGATGAACTTGGCAAAATTGAAACTGTTATTAAGATGCTCATAAATGCTGTTATAAATTTTTGTGCGGCAAATCACCTTGACTACTTTAAGTTGTTTTTGTTATTGTGGTTGTGGTAAGTTAACTTTGCACGCCATGCTGTTAAAATAGCACACAAAATATTCCTGCATATCTTGTGAACTTCTAATAGAAACTAATATATTTGAAAATAAATTTAATTTACGAATGCAAAAGTTTGCAAAATTTACTCAAACTGCAGTATTTATGCGCAGAGGCGAGTGCAGCTTTAAGGGTAAACTTATGCTGTGGCAGGATATGCAGGATAAGCTTATCTATGCAGCATATTTATTTTTTCGGTGTTGGCCTTGGTTGTAGGTAAATGTGTATGCATTTGTATTGATAACACATGCATGCTTCACCATTAATAATGCTCTTCGATGAGATATAAGTGTGAATGAAATGCTGTTGTTTGGTTGCTATAAAAAATATTGTTGTGGAAGTATAAGAAAATTTTTATTTTTAAACAAAACTGAACTTATGTTTATTGATGGTCTGTTCAATATATAACGAGACAAAAACACACATACTCGTAAAAAGCGGTTACTTTTAATGATATAAATTGCCAACTTATATTATAGAGGCATGTGTTTTGGGTGCTGTTAAAATAGCTTCAGTGGTTCAGTAAAATCTTTTCGTATTAATCTGCATTCTTTAAACTTAAAAATGTCGCTTCTAACAACCCAGCAGAAAATGTAATTCCAATTTTCAATTTAAAAACTCTATATCAAATTATACAATGATCAACATGCGTTATCACCATTTCTGGTCTAAATATAGTCTGAAATAAATTTTAAATTTTAACCGAAAGAATAGAGACTTACATTTTTTTTTTCATATTAGATTAGAATTTATTTCTAAATAATATTAAATAATATATTACAATATTCTTATTATATTCTCAGTGTTCTGATTTTTTTTTTTAAGATTTTTAGGCTTGAATTTCGGGCTACGTAAGCGGCGCTTGAATGTCAAAGTTAAAATTTCATAACTTTTACTTAACTTTGTATTTTTGATAGTGACTGGTCATTGCTCTCAAGTTGAAACGTTCTATAGTGGCTGCTTAATTTATGTAAGTGAGTTCTAAAAAAACTTAAAAATTTTCAACGGAACAGCAAAAAACTTTTTCATGCAAATTCAAGCAAAGTTTGTTTATCCAGCATAAAATGGAAAATGCCTGAATTATAATTTTAAAAGAAGAAGTAGAAGCAAAAATAGAAATAGAGTTAATAATATACAGTATACAAAAACAATACACAATAACAATTCTGCAAAGTTGAGTACCGCTTGCAGCATGCATGAGTTGCATCAAACAATCAAAGCGCAGTCAGTCGACGATACAAACGCAAGAACACACACACACACTCACACACACGCGCTCACATGGGCATGAATTGCTTTCCGCTGTGTATCAGAAATGCAACCACATGGAAAAATATTAATACACGCTTCTAAAGTATTCCTTGTTGCCGTTGGCAAATTGATGCAACGCTTGACTTGAGCCGCCAGCGAATTAAAATATATAAATATAGCTTGTATTTTGTGTGCGTTATGTATGCAATGTGTGTGGGTTTTTGCCTAAGTATATTGATAGTTTAATTAACATAAAGCAAAAGCAATTATAAAATATTATTTATAAATAAATTGTAGAAAAGAACTTAATAGAGTTATTAAAATAGCCAATACAACATGTAGAAATCAATAACTATGAGGATTTGGAGTATTGATTTATAAGCGAACGAGAAGAGATGCATACTTTATCAAATTTATGAACTTATTCCAGTGGCGTAGACAATTTTTGGTTCTGGCTGGGGTATGGAGAAAAGTAATGACATGTCATACACTAAGTTAAGTAAATACATACTTGTTAGAGTACCCATTAATTAAATGGAATTTTCAAATGACAATTTTTTTCGCTGCCCGCAAACTTTCCTAAAGAATGGGTGCTAAAAATAAGATCTGCAAAAACAAACTTAATCTGGCAGCAATTTTTTTGTGCAAAACTTCACAAGGAGAACTATAAGATGGATAGTACTGAAACTTCATATACCAGAGTTCTCTAACTTTTATTTCTTGCAAATCAGGAATGTGTTTTTTCATATATTAATCGGTTATTTTAAGTGATGAGTGTCAGCTGGAAGCTGAGTGTGTCAAAAAAGTGATATGGAGCTCTCAAATGATATTTTGCTGTATAAGCGATGAAGGTTCGTATCTAATATATTTTGTAGATAAGACAATGAACAGTGAACAATATACATATAAACGTTATAAAAAGTGTTCTTTTGCCAACAGTTATTGCAACAGTCATTATGTAAGTAGCATTTCCCGTAGAATAAGGGTTTACTGTTAATTTAAATAAAACAAAAAATAAATTTTGAAGTTTTGCAGTTTTCATAATTCCATGGCGGGGTGCTTTAATTCCAAAAATTCGTAAAATGCTTTTATGCTAAAAAGTTTAACCCTTAAATGCATAGTGTGCCATATATGCCACAACCAAAGAATTTCTTCTCATGTCTCATGCCTCATGTACGACAGTAAGTTTGAAAAAAATAATAAATTTGTTGAGGCATACTGGCTTGAAGCTTTCGTTTTCTCACAGCGGAACACACATACATAAATCAGTTCATTGAGTTATTTTGGCGCAAAAGTGAAAAAAATAATGAAGAAAATCTCTGAGTTCATGCATTTAAGGGTTAATTAAAGATACAGTCAAGCCGTCTTGAATTCAAGCAACACAAATAAGGTTTGTATTTTTTTTTTTTTTTTAAAAAGTGATATGACTGTTACCAAAATAACTGAAAGGTACAGAGTAGCATTTTCAAGTCTAATGAGTTTAGATAATTTCAAATTACTTAAAAATTTTACGAAAATGATTTGAAATAATTCGAATAAATGATTCGATTAAAAAAGAACCTCATTAGTTTGGAAAAATTAAGGTCAAATATGTAAATTGAAAATGACTTTTCAAATTCTTTCAGTCTTATTCAAAGGTTTCAATGCACAGTGCATCGAAATGGTATGAAAATAGGAAAAAAAGAAACAGTTTCGATAGTATCGTAAGTGTAGACGTAGAATTCCGTTTAAAGCCTCAACCAAGTTATGCGTAAGCATACAGAAGCTAGAGAGCAAAAGAACGTACTTGCTCAGCAATATATTGAGTTGCCCAAGTTCTGCTTAAGCAATTTTTCGCTCAGTTTCTCAATTTTCGTTTACTTTTCAAAACTTGAGAGTGAGCGTCCGACACCGTATAAGCAGAAAAGGGTTGCAACCTGTTTAATAAATAATTTAAATTTTCATTTTAAGCACTGTGATGTGACCTGTGATGTGCATCAGATAATCCCACTGCATCCGATTGGCCATAGAATCATCCATTTTGGTCCAAATGTTTCATGGAACCCATAAAAGTATAAAATTTAAAAGACTTTTAAAATATATTTAATATTGAACAAATGCTTCACAATATTGAACCATTTATACTTCACATCTCTATTTGAATAAAAAAGTAAATTTTAAATTGTGTTGATATTTTCAAAAATTAAGCTTGTTTTTTTTTTTGAAAAATCAATAAAGACGATTATATTTAAATGTATTTTGATACTGAAAGTAATTTTTTTGAGCATGTATTTTTTTGTAAAAAAAAATTTGCTTTACTAAAAAAATACACATAAAAGCTCAAAAATGTGCGAGTTTAGATTTTAGCGAAACTTTTGTAATTGTGTTAAAAGTATTATCCTTTGACTTCCAAAATATTATCTGCCTCTTTTCATAAATAAGAAACTGATTTTTTGCGAAAAATAGTCAATTTGTATGGAAAAATATTAAAAATTTACCAAAGTTCAAAAGGAAATGACGAAAACAGGATTCTTTGATTTTGATGAAACTTTTTTATAATATTATTTGAAGTATAATTTTTATAAAAGTGGAAAAATAAATGGAATAATATTCAAAATTTAACAAAGTTCGCAAGGGAATTTCGAAAAAAGGATTCTTTGATTTTGATGAAATTTTTTATTGAAATTTAGTTTGAAGTATTATCTTTTGATTTCCAAAATATTATCTGCCCCTTTTCATTAACAAGAAAGTTATAGAAGTTTAAAAAAGTGACTTTTTGCGAAAAATAGTCAATTTTGTATGGGAAAATATTCAATATTTAGTTCAAAAGGGAAATGCGAAAAATAATGCTTTGATTACGTCGAAACTTTTTTTGTAATTTTATCTGAAGCATACATTTTTGACTTCCAAAGTATTATTTTCACCTTTTTATAAACAAGAAAGTTACAAAAGTAACATAAAGAGTTTTAGTAAAACAGGTTATTTCAGCTAGTTTTTTTATAAAAACGCAATTAAAAATAATTATAAAAACAAGTGCATACTTCTAGAAATACAAAAAACGGTATTTTTTTCAATAATATAAATTTTGTTGATAGGGGCTTTGAGGGAATCGCCTTTTAGGTCTTTAATAGAATTTCGACCTAGCTTTTGAATGATCAGGTGTGTTTTGTGTGTTTAAACATAATTGATCGAGAACAGAAAGTTTTACCCCAACTTTGACCGACATCTCCTGAAAAAGCAGTTTTCTTTTAAATTCCTCTTTAAGGTAAGAGCTGCTACGGCTGTGATTGCTTTTGTTTTTTTTTTTTATAAAGTTTTGACACAAAACAGTTAACAAAGCTAAGAGTGCAAAAACCAGCTGTTTATCAAAACTAGCAAATTTAAGAAATTAAAAATTTCTATAATAGTTAACACCGTGAAAAAGTATGAAAATTAATTTTTGTTTCAAAGTAATTTTTAAAATATAATTAGTTTTATTTTTCAGTGCTTACATAAGTGAAAATAAGTTAATTATTTTACATGTGGCTTGAATTATTTAGGAAAAAAAAGTCAGAATGACAAAATTGAAGTTATGGTAAATTTTTTAAAAAACAATTAGTTGATGATTCTTATATTATTTGTAGTGATTCTGATGAAGAAGTCAGTGGCAATGAAATTCAGTAGCGATATGAGTTTTTCTTTTTTTGTACACATGCACACATTTATTTTTTACTTTTTTATTTTACATATGGGCATTTCCATGGTGTCGAACGTAACTGTTGTACACATTTCAAGTGAAAAAAATGTCATAATAAAACAAATTTAAAAAAAAAAACAAAAGGCGAGCCTTATAGCTCTCAATTAGCCCTTTAATTATTAGTATTGTCAATTGTTGGGTCCTTTTTAGTTCTCTAGATATTAGCAAAAAACCAAGGTGGTTGCACGTGACCAAAGACAGAAGTGGTTTTCGTGGCAAAAAATTCAAACGCGGATATCAGCGAAATGGGAAGCAATGTTTTTATGTACTTTTTTTTTAGTGTTGTGCATTGATGTTCCTTAAAAATGGCTAGCATTGTAGACATAAAGGATTTATATTTTTTTATTCAATAAAATAGATGGTCGCACGTGACATGTCTCACGTGACACTTTTTTCGAACACCATAGTTGTTTTTTTTTTCTACTCTATAATGAAATACAAATAAAGAAACTATGCATAAGTCAACAAAAATATTTATTCAAACATAATAATAAAAAACTTAAAAAACTTTCATGAGTATGGTTTTATGTATTCTATTCTTAAAAACTAAGTATCTTAAATAAAATGCAATTGGTTATAGGGTACTCGGTTATAGTACTCGCCATAAACTGTCGGGTGTTGAAATACCCATTTTGATTGGACCAAATATGACTGCCAGATATCGCTGTTAATTTTTCTTAATTACATAGAGGACATCTGAAGCTATTTGGAAAGTTTGTGCTTTTTCTGTTTTTTCCATTTCCCTATTTTTTCCCGACAAAAAAAAAACCGATTTTCACCTGTAAGGACGTTAATTTTTCTTAGTGCAATCACTCAATGAAACTGATATTTTAATTTTTATCATGTCTCTATGAACCTAACAACTCATTTGCCTTCTGAGTATATTCATATTCAACTTAAAAATTTGTAGTGTTTTGTAAGAGTGAAAAAATTTTCAATTAGAAAAAATTTTGGTAGTTTTTGAAATTCAGTTTTAAATTTTTTCAAACTCAAAAAAAATGCTGCAAAACTTCTAACCTAATAAAATTAACAAGTTGTACAATTTTTGTTGTTCTCATGTTATTCGGCAGTCAATATACTCTATATCTTTGTTGGCTAATGAATGCATTGCAGAGTTCAGAGTTCATTGAGTTACAACTCAATATTGAAGTTATTAGGAAAATAATTTATTCACATAATCCGCCAAGTAACAATAAATTATTTATTCAAAGTATTCAATAATGATTTTCACAAATTCCAAGAATAAATAACGCCATTCGACCTTTCATTTATCCATGACATTTGTTTGAGCAGTTTTTTTTTTTTTCTTCACACCACACCACCAACCACACCATCAACACCAACAATGATTATAATTTAAGCCGTACTTCCGGCACCTTGTAGTCCATTTTGTAAATAAATGTCTCACTTAAAAGTGCATTTGTAGCATTTGCATGACTTTGAATGTGACTGTGACTTTGAGAATATTGAGAATATTGCTTGTGTGTGTTTGTATTGTCACACGGTATGTGAGTGAGTGTCATCAAAAGTTGAATGCTGCAAATCGTGTGATGAATTTCTTCAATCTAAAACGTGACTGGAATTATTTTTTGATATTTTTCCGAAGAAAACATAAGAAAAAAAAAAACAGAAAATTGTAAAACATAGAATAAAAAAAAGATGTGGCTATAAGCTGTGCATTTTTCTGAATATGACAGACGAGAGCACATTCAATTGTGTTCAACTCAGCTAAACAGACAAATACTTGTATCAGCAACTGAGTGAGTCTGAACGAGTGCAAGTTAGAAGAAGACAAGAAATGGACAAAAGCATAGGCAAGTAGGTGGCGGCGAGAGAAAGCAAGAGCTTTAGCGACACTGAGACAGCCAGCGAATGACTCACAGTGATGCATGCCGTCATTTATGCAATGACACTTAGACATACACATCGCATAATCCACAACAAATACACAGCAGCAACCAACTCCTAACAACTCGCACACACACACACATACAGACATAATACACTGCAACGTTTCGCAATCACTCAGCCGGATTCTTAAAAATTCAAAAACATTTGAAAGGATTTGCAATGCGTGCAACTCCACGTTGCGCGCTATTTGAATAGCTTTGCGTTGTTGAGGTACTTGCTGTAGTCGTCGTCATCGTCGTCTTTGTCAGGCTGCTCCAACTCAACATCGTTCCCGTGGAACGTGATGGATTCTTTATGAGTTATTTGCACATATCATGTGGAATGATGAAGACGGCAGCGAAGTGGAAGCACAGCAGCAGTTTGACTTAATTTGAAGTAATCACTGTAGCTCTTCACCCATTCCCAGGCTTAACTCCAGAGTACCTTCAAGCGCTACATCTTCAACGTAGAAAAAACGAAAGCAAAACAAGAAAAAGCCTTGAATTTGAATCATCCTGCACAATAAATGGCGTGGATATGCTTGCTGCTCAATCACATTTTGAATGATTTCCCACGATTTCAGCATGAATTCCGATTTCTTTTGGATACGCTTTTCGCTTGTTTCAGAATCCTTTTTTTTATTTCTGCTCTGTTTATTTGTGCGCTTGTGTTTTATTGCCGAATTATTAATGACCAAATGAGCTTCGGCGAGACGTGCAGAATTCATTGAAGCATGCGAGAAGCCTTTTGTTTGCTTGAGTATGTGTGAATGGTGTTTGTTGTTATAAATGTATGCATTGAGCAGTGAGAGTTGCATACTTTTTGGCATGCTTCTAAAAGCATGGGACTAAAACGATTTGCTTGTTAAGCGCCATTTTTGATAAAGTACTTTTTGCATTTTGCCCCCTTATAAATACGGAAACAGGTTAAGTTAGTTGGTTTAAGGATTACCATATGACAGTTTCGATATATAACCGGACTTTTGACGTCATGGCAATCTGCAACAGTCTCGTAAAAATGTTGCGTATGCTTGCCGCTTTTTTAAGTGGTAAAATATGTTGCCTACTTTTGAGCAATAAATCTTGCTTATACATTAACTCTGGCTGATATAATTTATTGTTATACAAGAAATATTAATATTAATCAATTTGGTTTGTGTCAAATTCTTTCGATTTAAACATTAATTTATTTAATTCGATGATGATTTCATAAGTCGTATGCATGGATATGTTAATAAATATGTCAAAAAAATAAAATAGTTGGCAAAAGCGAAGATATGGGAATTGTGTTTTTTGGGCTGATTCAACATATATACCTACAATTATACAGGGTTATTCAATTTTAAGCCCATCTTGAAATTCTTGCAAATTTTTTGCATTTTTAAATATATAAAAATTAAAAATTATAAAAAAAGGTGAGCAAAATTTAATTGAATAAAATAAATTAATTTTTTTTGCACTAAAGTCTCCTAGAGCTTGAAGCGTAAGTAGGTTATAGTACTCATATCCAAATGACTAAATAATTAATAATTACAAATTTATGAAATTATAGCTGAAATAAGTTTAAATTAATTTCTTTGACATCATTCAGTAAAGTTTTCAAAAGAACTTAAATTACAAAATGAAAAAAAAAACCTTCACCAATTTACTATTCATCACAGTGCGGTAAAAAGGTAATGCAGCAGAGCCAAGGAGAAATTTGTATTAATGCATTGAAATGTTTGAAAAAAAGTAGTTCTTGGAATTTTCCAATAATTATCCAAATAAATATCAACTCGAAGTTTTGGCTTCATTTAAAAATGCAAGGATCAAAGTTTCTGTATAACTCTTGCAGCGCAACATTGAGGAGCTCTTAACGCTAGTTGACCTCATTCAATACAAATGCAAGCTACACACAGCAACATCAACATCAACAGCAGCAGCAGCAGCAGTAACGGCAGCAATTCAGCTCAACTTAATTCAGCGCCATCCACTCGATTCAATATGATTTAATTGAAAATTGCATTGCATTTATGACGTTGTTGTAAGCCGAATATTATAATCATCATCATCATCATCAACATTACCCTAGTAATAATTTCAATAATAAAAAAACATTCAATATTATTAATAATTAAATTTTATGCATTTGAACTCGAGCTACGAGTAGCTATTAATTGAGTTTCAAGCTACAACTTTAAAGTTTACATGCTTTTATTCTCATTTTATTGTCAACTTTAAAAGTATTTGAAATAATTTTCAACTATTTATATTCTCAATATTGTACAGTGTAATTTTATCAAATAAAATTTTATTTATTTTCAAAACAAAAATTGTTGACACTCCAAATAAGAGCAGCAAAGAAAATACAGCAAGAAAAAAAAACACACACAACAGCTGTTTCGCGCACGTAGAGATGCCAACAATAGCGCCTGCCAGTAAATGTCCTAGTGACAGAAATATTGCATATTTTTAGGATTATTTGTTTAATGCTGATGGATGACAGTTCATTGATTCCATTTCATCGCACGGGACTCACTCTCACGTTACAGCTCTTCATGTTTTGCTCTCTTCTCGCTGCTGTCTCATTTTTTGTCTGAATTGCTTTTCAAACAATCTAGGTCGTTGTTGTGTGCATTGTTGCAATGGCAACCCTGAACTGACCATAAAAAGCTTGATTTATTTGAGCTGGGTGCAAAGTGGAACGCGACACAAGGATGAATGCTTCAAAATATTCGTATTCAGCATTTCGTCGTATTACAATTGTGTAAATAAAGAATTTGGTTGCATTAAATTCTGATGGCTTGAAAATCATAGCAATGTGCAAGAATTCGGAAACTGATTGTATCGGAAAAGGCAGTTATCGAGGGGAATATTTAATGTTATGCTTTTGTTAAAATGCATGAATTTTCATTGGATGTATAGTTATTAAAGCATTTATTAATGAACATTGAACTGTTTTAATTAATTAAAATTAATAAACTATAAAAGAGCCGATATTTGAAAAATTCTATAAATGTCGTTAAATAATTGAAAACAAAATGTAGTCAAGTGAAACAAATTTAAAAAACTCTGCATAACATATTTATGGCGAAAAACATGTTAGTCATTTAAGCAAATTAAAAAAAAAAAACATATTTTTTGTAATGCTAGGTCTGTCAAGTTTCTTCGATGAAAAATTGACTGAGCTGCTTTGTTTTACATACATTTAACGTTCTCTCCTTATAAATCTTATTTTGTAATCTGAAAAGAACTTTTTTCGTCAGAAAAGAAAATATTATAATATTTATTTATTTATGAAAATACAACGGTTTTCGAAAAAAGTACGTTGCAAACCATTTATCTGCAGAAATTTTGAAAGAATATGTTGAATTTTTTAACCGAAATTACAAAAAAATGAAAAATCACATTTTAATTATGAATTTGAACATGATCTGCATGAATCGTGTTCATGCATTTTTTGTGTAGTAATCAATTACATGAGTCACATATATTATTCATGAGATAAAAGTTCAAAATAAAAATAAGACAAGTAAAGAAAGTCTAAAGTCGGTCTAGGCCGACTATGAAATACCCTAAACATACTTTTCCAAAAAAAAAATAATATTATTGAAATTGGGCGTGTCCGTGGGCGGATGAAGCCTATATTTTATATGCATTTAAATATTGATGAAAAATTTACACATACCAAGTTTTATTCCTGTAGCTCACAGTTAATGCCTTTATTGTGCTTTCGCTATGGGAGGTGGGCGAGTTCATGGACGGATTACTCCCAATTTTTGAACACACCTTAGTTTTAGTATAAAATACATACATACCAAATTTAATTTCACTATGACAAACATTACCTTATTTATTGAGTTTTAAACTTTTTGGGTTGTATGGGAGGTAGACGTGTCCATAGGCGGATGGACAACCGTTTTTGTCTTGTCATAAAAAACATACGTGCCAAATTCTAGCTCTGTAGGTTAAACAGAGGCTTATTTATTGCGTTTTCAATTTTTGGGTTGTATGGGAGGTGGGCGTGTCCGTGAGCGGATGACACCCATTTTTGGAAAACATCTTTGAGTTAGTATAAAACACATATATATCAAATTTTATTGTTGTAGGCTAATTATGAGCTGAGTTATGCAGTTTTAAATTTTCGCGTTGTATCGGAGGTAGGCGTGTCCGTGGGCGGATGATGTCCATTTTTCAAAACAATCTTTGTTTTAGTATAAAAAACATATGTGTTAAATTTTAGTTCTGTAGGTTAAACAGAGGCTTATTTATTGCGTTTTAAATTTTTGCGTTGTATGGGAGGTGGGCGTGGCCGTGAGCGGATTACTACAAAATAAAAAAAAGCAAAAAAACCAGAGGCGTATGAAAACATGAATATTTCATAAGCTTTGTGTATAAAGTTATATAGAGTGTGTACAAGATACATGAAACCACAAAAAAATTTCGTAAATGTGATGAAAAACTACAAAAGAACTATGAATCATTCATAATTCTTGTGATTAAAATTCATAAAGTTCGTGTACAAGTATGAGAAGAACAAGAACAGTTAATGATATAAGCGCCAAAAAAGCATCTCATGACATATACAAGGGAAATGTGAAATGCATACAAAGCTCATTCATGACAACAATCAAACTTGTTTTCACTAATAAAACTCTATTCAACTGCAACACTGAACACTGTAAAAGTTTCTTTAGTTTGCTTTAAGTTATTAGTACGTTTGCAAATTATTGGTTTTAGAATTATATTCAGAATTCCACAACAAACAAAAAAAAAAAAAAAAAAAAAAAATGCTAATGCTCTCATGTTTTCGATTTTCTTTACTTGTGCCACACACGCACAAACACCACTTACTTCTATGTTGTTATCCTTAAAGTTTTCATCTATGTAAATGTGTTAATAAAACCCAAAAATCTTTGAAATTTAACGACGCATGTGTTATGAGCGAACACACAGAAATATCAATAAAATTTCAAAAGGTCGCAATAATAATGAACGACCGCACTGACTTCCGCAAAAGGGTTTTTCAGACCAAATTGAAAACCATTTTATACGAGATTTATAAATATGAGCAAGCAAATAAATAGAGCTTTATTGAGCATTATATGAGGGCAGAAGCAAATTACGAGTATCATTTATTATTTATATTAATGACTTCACCCAACTTGACAGCCTCAATAACTGTGACTAGCCTCGAAGTAAAAGTTCGTTTAACACTTGCTTACATAAATATTTGAGCTAAAAACATCTCGCAGCAAAAATATTGTAAATTTCATAATTAATAATTTATAAAATAAACACAAGACTGAAACAGTTGAGAAGCAGTTGAACAAAAGATGGAAAAACAAAAAAAAAAAAAAATATGACAGACAGCCATACGGAGGTCATAGCAAACCATTGTAAAGCATAGTTTATGCCAAAGAAAAAGTTTTAAGCAAGGAATTTATATGGAAAAAATTTCTTATGCAAAACAAACAATGACAAAGAAACCCAAAAGATAAAATACACTGAGCTAAAAAACAACGTAAAATCAAAGAAAACCACTTCGATTCAAATATTTTTCGGAACAATTTGGCACCAAACACGAAAATATTCAATTCGAAGTGTTTCCACTTCGAAAAACACAAATCCAATTTGATGTTATTTTCACTTTAAACTAAAGTTTTAAGCACTTTGAAATGAAAAGCATTCCACTTCAATTTAACGTGGATTGAGATTTAATTCAATAAGGAATCATATTCAATTCAAATACTTACATCTTTATTTTAAATGCACTATAGCTTTGATTCCAAATCGTTATATTAATGAATCAAAGTGAAAATAGCTTTGAATCAAATCCTCAAAATTTTTGATATCACATGGATACATACAAATAAGTAAAACCAATATTATTTTTTTCAGAAATTTTCTTTTATTGACACATAAAAAACATTTGGTAAATTACTTTAACTAATTAATTATTCGGAAATACTAAAATATATTAATCTAAATAAGTATTGTATTTACAGATTGTATTATGTCGAGCTCAAGCAATAACTTGTAGGTACCTTAAATATTCAAAAAATGCCGTCTTGTTTCCTCCATAAAAAGAACTTCTCTCAGAATTCAGTCCAGAGCCCAATGTTAGCAATTACTTATTAATATCGTCTTTATTTGCATTTACTGCTTTTATTTTTACACATTACCATAACATGTACTTAAGCAGGATTTACTTTCCAGCTTCCGCTCTTTATTTCAGAAAACTAAAACTATTTTTATATTTTATTTTGTCAAATGAAAGTATGCAACTTCAAATTGAAGTGTCTTCAACTTCGTTTTCACTTTTAACGACTTCAACTCTAAACAATGTAATTTTTCAACTTACTTTCGAATTTGATATACTTCATTGAAAATAAAAGTAAGTGCATTCATCATTATTTTGAAGTTTTTCTACTTCTTTTTGAATAACAAAATGATTTCATATTTGATTTGAAGGCTTTCATGGTGAATTTAAAGATGATTTTTTAAAAATGGAACAACGTAAAATTGATACGATATTATTTAATTTTAAGTTGCGATTTTTCCCTGAGTGTATGAAACTTTCAAAGAATAACCTTAAATATTCCTATACTTTAAGGATACTAAACCTTAGGCATAATTTTGTTTATCGAAAGTTTAAATAAGTTATGAAACTTAAAAAATGGCCGAAAAATAATCTAATCAACCCAGAAGTATTGACAATGACAAAAAATGAACAAGAATAATTTTAAATTTTCAACATTATTATCAATATGAATTTTAAGATCCTTTTTTGGGATTGCAAAAGTGTGGGAGAGGGGGGGGCCTATAAATGAAGTATATGCGCTAAAATCTGAGCGGATGGCGGAAGTGGTTGCCGTCATGGCTGAGCTAGAGTTAAAAATAGTTATCAAACTTTTTAATTACTCAATTAATAATAAAAGCAACCAATAAAAAGCATCAACGAAACCCATTTAACTTGGCCCAAAAATAAAAGCTATAAGCCATATGGAAAAGTATATCTAAAAATTTGTTGAATAAATGAAACCGGAACAAGCAACGCTTATAAGCGACGAAGTAAAAACACACAAATTGCAGCCAGGGACAGATACAAACACAAATACTTGATACACTAAAACCGACTCAAACACAGTGAAGAGAAGCAGGATGAATAGAGCGGAAAGAAAACTGAATTAAGGTAGTTTAAGTCGAGCAGAAAGAAGAAGAAAAAAAAAAAGAAATAGAAAAAGTTCAAAACTAGAGAGCACGTACTTAAAAAGGGTTCTCGAAGTGAAGTAAGTTGTGGCGAGAGAGTTGAGAGCAGAAAAGTGGGTGCAAGAGTAGAGCATGAGTGGTACTCGTCGTGTGTAGAGGCGAGAAACAGCACGAGTTTGCAAAATAAACGAAATAAATTTATAATCAAAACTAAAGGATTTAACTTTATTACCCATGCATGAACCACACACATAATGGCCAAAGTGCGCAAACAGCAGAATGGTAGATAGTAATTTGGATAGGGGGGGGGGGGGAGGGGGGGGTAGATAGTTTGAGGGTTGGATTGAGTATTAAAAAAATAATATAAATTGAAGGTAAAAAATATGATGCTAATATAAGATGCATTATTTACGCCTTTCCGGACATTTTCGAAAGTGATCTTGTGTTTTTTTGTTTTCTAGAAGGAATGGTTCCATTTTTTAAAAATTAGAAGGGGCATGCAAATCCCAGCCGCAATACATTTTGCTTGTAATTTTTAATGACTTTAAGGTTGTAAATGCTTACACTAGTACCGATAGTGGTGCAATATATAGCGGAAAAACTAACACAAAATATAAACATACCGGTTTATTCCTCTGTGTACTTATTTCAAACTATTTTTATAATTTATTATTTTTGTAAAGTTATAAAATATGTGAACATCTAGTGGCGCTACAAGTTGTTGTCCGGAAAAAGTCGCAAAACAAAAAAAAACAAAAAATTGCAAAAAAAAAAACAGCGAAAAACCAAAAATCACCTAAAGCGAAAAATAAATGTTTGACCAGTAAAGACTAAAAAAGCTCAAAGGAAAATAGCACAAAAACTAAAAATAGAAATTGCAAAAAATTGTTTGCAGTGTTGCCAAGAGATATACTTTCCTTGTTCAAAATTGAAAAGAATTATCAAGACCCATTGTTTTTATCCTCATTTTCATTAAATTAATCAAGCTTAAAAAACTATTAAAACACTAGCTGGTACCCGGCGCGTTACTGCCGTCCTTGTCCAATGCCTGTTCTAGTTTGCAAATAGAAGATCATCAGCAAATAGTAACTCCACTCTGAGTTTCAATATTCCTTGACCATTATTTCCAAAATTTGCCATACCCTTTATCCAATACTCAGATTAGTTTTCGAGTATTTTCGAGTAGTAGGAGACCAGCAAATAGTTACTCCAAACCGAGTTTCCTTGATCTGTGTATATTATTTCTAAAGCGATTCAATATAAAAAATGTTTCTTGTATGGGCGGAGCTACACCCCTTGCACAATGCCCGTTCGAGTTTCCAGTAGCAGGACACCACCACATAGAAACTTCATTTTGAGTTAAAATGCTTGTAATTTTTACTTCTATTCTGTATCGAAAATTTGAGTTGTAGATCCACTCCCCGTTTTCCAATGCCCGTGTCAGCTTTATCATTGAAAGAGGTGATCAATCAGTTATTTCATATTGAGCTTCATTGTTATACGTCACTAAGTTCCAAATCTATTCGATTCCAAAAAGTTGAATTGCATGGGCGGTGCCATGCCCCCTTTCCGAAAATTGCTCAAATTTGATAGTCGAAGGATACGTCTCAAAAGTAAGTTTGTACCGAGCTTCATTGACATGTTATTTATAGACAAAAGTAAAACCGAAAATTTCTGTTCTTGAAAAAGTGCCACGCCCATCATGGGAAGGAACGTGAAATGTACTTTACGACCTATTCTCATATTTAAAAAATACACAAAAAAAATTTCATTAAAATCGTTCCAGCCGTTTCGGAGGAGTTCATACACTAACACCGTGACACGAGATTTTTATATATTAGATTTAGTTCGACTGAAATTCAAATTATTTTTAAAATAAGTTCAGTTATTTGGCGAGTCATTTTAGAGAGTTACCGCGAATTTCACAATTAAGTCTAAACGTATTTCAACTTTTTGTTAGAGAAACTGTTATACAAGTGGACTTGTACTAGATACCTGAATAAAATGAGAATTTTGCAGTACTATTTTTTCTGGTTTTTCTAAACATTAGAGGGAAAACTTTTTTAAACAACTGTACCACACGAAGAACCAACTACTTATTCCATTTCTTACCATGCAACTTTAATTAAACAAACTTTAATGCAAACTAGCTTACTTTGCTGGCGCTTAAAACAGTACATCTGTTTTTTCCTCTTCTAAGAATTTTGAACAATGAGAAACACAACAAATGTCATAAAAAAATATAATGATATGTATAATCCATCAATGATATGAATAATTAATCCAACAAAGTGTTGGTTGAGTTCAAGGACAATACAGGGCGTAACTCCTAACCATGCATACATAGATGTAATTACAGCATAACTTTTAGTCTACTTTTGGGTTGACCTTAATTAAAGCAGTGTCTTTAATATTGCAATCAAAAACTAAATTATTCCTTTTCGCGTAAAGGTCATAGTTTGGCATTTATCAGTGTTAAAAATTATATTATTTTTAGAACACCGAACTTCAAAGGATTTTAGATCAGCCTGTAGTAGGTCGGAATCGTCGCATATGAAAGGTTTTTATTGGACTGTGACGATGAGCTATAAGCAAATTATGTTTGTTTATTAATCCTCTACTCTACTCAACAAAAATATACATTTTTTTTTATTAAATTTATTTAGATGATGAGTCCAAGTGCACTTGTTCTTCTATTGCCCTAGAGACGTAAGAGGGAACATGACATTGGCCGTTTTTTCAAATCTACTTTATTTTATATTTTTGTATTTTAGTAAATATTCTTTGAAATCTAAGAAAAAAATTTCATGGAAAAATTCCTACGGGTTCAAAAGTTATCGGATTAGTGAGAGCGCATTTTTATTTTTCTTTGCATTTTTCTTTGTTCACAAACTTTGAACGCGCTTATCTCGAAACGCGGCATTAGCGGGTTCATTTTTTGACGAAATTTCGTTATTTTTTTTTTTGTATTTTTTGAAAATTGATTCGCTATCGTATGACACCATCTTTTTTTTACACTTTTTTACGATATTTTTTGAATTTTTAAAGTCAATGAGGTGATTCATGTCATTTTGTAAGTATTCGTATATCGTAAATCGTATTCTTCGTATTTGAAGTTGACATGAAGGAACTTTTAGAACTTTCGTATTTTTTTTTTTGCAAAATTCAATTGATCGCATTCTGTATGATTGAGCACTCAGGTAGCGATGAAGCACAGAGCGCTAATTAAGCTTCAATTCCTCTCCAAATGAAATGCAGCGAAAATTTGTTCGTCGAAAACTTTTATTATTTGATTATATATAAGAGTGGTAATATGGTAATGGAATGTCCATAACCTTAAATTCTGTTATTTGTTTCATACATCTTTATAAAGATTTCCCATACTTTCAGCCATACCGTTTAGTGTAAACTTTTCGGAAACCATGCTAGGTATTGCTTAACCAGGAGCTGTAAGTGTAAAAAGCCCTCAGCAAAGCAAAAACATCCAAATAACCTTTCAGATTTGCTGGCACAAAACTGAGCTTGTCGTATGGCCTGGGCTTTAGAGAAAAATTCTACAAGTTTAAGATGAAGTGCTATCTGTTAGTGGTAAGTTAACCATACTCCGTATAGCAGGAAAGCGCTTCGGAAAAGTTCACGTTCCCCGAAGCCTCATTTGAGAAACAATGGTAACCTACAAAGAACTTCTACTGCTTTGGAACAGTAGCCTAATTTGAGAGTCTTAGAGCCCAAACAGAACCAAAGCGACTGACGGCTGGCGGATTCGCCGTTCAGCAGAATACATGAAAATGGATGCAGTCTGCAAAAACGAATTCGCTGGGCCAATCCGCGACGGAAAAACGCCAGAATAGAATCTATTTTATTTTTGCTATGGCGGCTGGCGGTCCTCTCTCTGAGTAATATAAGTGTTGCCATACTTTTGCTAAGAATTGGCTGTGTTTAATGTAATTTTTGTAGTTTTTAGTATATTCTGACGTTTTTTTTTTTTT
Source organism: Tetanocera ferruginea (assembly GCA_958299015.1). Taxonomy (NCBI): domain Eukaryota; kingdom Metazoa; phylum Arthropoda; class Insecta; order Diptera; family Sciomyzidae; genus Tetanocera; species Tetanocera ferruginea. Next base: position 128,565,279 of record OY282644.1, read on the forward strand.
TTTTCTGTGTTATATATATGTAAATTCGAAATAATATACGAAATAATTTTCTTCATAATGGATTTTGATGAAAACTTAATGGAATAAGTCCAAATTTTTTCATATTTGTAAATCATGTTGTCCGTCTGGTGACAAAAAGCAACTTTGTTCCGACAACCGCCAGCCGCTCTTGTTGTAGACGTGTTTCAGCTCAATTCGCCGAGAGAGGACCGCTAGCCGTCAGCCGCTTTGGTTCTGTTCGGGCTCTTATGCCCCTATCGCCGTCCGCAAGTCGAATGTTGCAGTCGAATCGACTCAGCTGGCGAACTATTATTCTTGCGGTATCATCGTTAGCGAATACACTTATTCGCCGTAAATTCAGTGCTGCCAAAACAAAAAGTGTTAAAATATATAAACAAACGTTAAAAAAATGTTTATGATTCGCCAGCTGCTCACCAAGTATTTTTATTCGTCTGTTTTTGACTTTTGAGTCGAATCGAATTTTTGAAATTCGCGAACAATGATACCAACTTGACGAATTTTATATGTTTTTTATTCGATTCGCGGAGGGTGATAGGGGTATTAGTTATTGAAAAGACGCAAAAAGCTACAAATATTAAAGATAAGGGTTTCAATACTGTGATGGGCTCAACACTGGAAACAGTTAAGAAAGTTACTAAGGAGCTGAGAACTTTTTAAATACCTCCATTTACAAGTCTCGTAAGCGTTACAATTCGCATGAACCATCGTCAAATGGAAATAAGTTTAAGTGCTAAGAGTTCAAAATCATTTATTTCTTCTTGGACGTTAGCCTTAAGAATGAACTTTTAAAGAAAATGCCTGTACAGAAACATACAGCTGGTTTGTTCGTAGCTCCACCAGTACACCATATTGCAGACGTACGCATACTTGACTCCAGATTTGTGGAAGGAGGTGTATTGAGTGCTACTCCTTATCAAGAGTTTTGATTTCTTGGTCGAAAGGTCCGGTAGAATATTTTTAATTTAAACTATATTCATGTGAATACAAGAAAACTCAGCCAGACCCATGATTTCTGTGGAATAACTCCTGATGACAATCAAAGGCAGGAGTCAGCATAGCTACAGCACTATCTCTGCGAACTGACAATAATATGGTGAGCTGACTTCTGGGCAGCGTAACTTTTTTGATTTTTTCTGGAAGGTCCACCGAAGGATGCTCCAAAACTTGAGCTGATGATTTAAGTGATTTTGAAGACTATACAGCCGATTATATTTATATTAATACAAATTAAAAAATAATTCCTTAAATTTTCAATGAGAAAAAATTTTCAAATGAAAATATTTATTTTGTTTTGACAACAAAAGCAATTTTACGAAAACTTATTTACGACATAAGCATCAAATTTGTTGCTTAAAGTTGAAAAATATTCGTAACTTAATATGCATAGAAATATTTTTGACGTTTTGTAAGTTTTTACGCAATACGAGCTTACGAAGCACTTACGAAGTGAGAAGAAGCACCTTAATATTTTTTCGAAAAAACACACTTTCAAATTTGGAACATCACCAAAAATTGAAAAAAAATTTAAAGAAAGCTTCTGTCATACGATAACCAATTTTGTTAAGATTTAAAAAAGGCATTTTTTTTCCAGATCGGACAATTTTTGCGACTCCCAGCTCTGCAACCACAAGGCCCCGTTTAAAGAGTAATAAAACCATGTTGGAGTAAGAAATATAGTTTTTTGAATTTTTTTTTTTGGAAAATTGTTTGTTTTTGACTGAGTTATGAATTTTAAAAAAAAGGTCTGCTTTCTCTGCCGCGAATGTTATGTCCCAACTTAAAGTAGTTTATGATACAAGTGAAAAAAAAGGTGCCACATATTACAGAACATGGCCACTTTGCGATTTTATTTTTGCTCAGTCCTAAAAAAATAAATTAGATTATAAATTAGACTATAAATTTTCAGTCCAAAGCAAATAAGTAAATTTATAAACATAATAAGATAAAAACGTTCACTTATTGTTTTCTTTCCGGCTCAACATGCTCTCAAAGAAACACCACATGCTATTATTATGAACACAAATCTGGGAATCAAAGACAAAAATAGAGGAAAGAATAGATCAATAGATCATGCATTGCAAACAGTCTTTGCAAATTCTTTATCAAAATAAACAGTTTGCTTTTCCCCTACATTCCCCTACATTCCGCTACATTCATTTACAATGTATGTCCATTACAATGGACAAGGTTAACGAAAGTGTTAGTTACTAGCTCCTAGCTAGTGTTAAAATTTTAATGAAAAGATTGCTTGCATAGTCACTTCTCTACGTTGCTTGGGACGAATAAAAGTTTTAGGACGAACCTTATAAAAGTTTTAGGTAAAAAATAGTAATTTTTGAATTAGAAAAAAAACGAATTTTTCATCTTATGATTAATTGTTTTGTGTGTGTTATGAAAAATGTGTACAAAATTGATCGCGAACCGGACCTACATTTATTATGACGTCTCCGAACGGCTTATGCTTATTTTCTCAAGAAGACTTTAACATTATCTTTTGTGAGGCAATAGCCGATCAGAATAATTTATTTGTATTGAAAAATTACAGAAATGAAGATTGAACTCGGGCTACGCCGTTTCGTTGTCTCACACGCCACACACTTAGCACACACGACCACGGCCGCCACACTTTTTAATTGAAGACATGTTACGCATAGTTAAGTATGGCTTTAGCATACTTTTAGGAACTTTATTTTTTAGATGATACAGTTTTTTTTTTTTAACTTGAATAGAACAAATTTTAATTTTTAAAATAACACTGTTTTTCGTTTTGGAATTCAGTTGCAGGCAACATTTTTCCTTTGTAGCTCAATTCTAAGAAAATGTACTATGAGTATTGAAAAAAAAAAAGAATCAAATACATTCTTGATTCCCATTCCCATTTCAAGAAGCTCTACAGAATGAAATATTTAAAAAAAAAACTAATAGTTTTAAGAATTTTTCTTAAACTGTTTAAAATTCTTGACACAAGGATGCACATTTTTAAAATGCCGAAACACATGTTGCCTCTTTTTTTTCCTTTCTGACAGAATCTATGATTGAAGTCTATAATATTTTTGAATGTGTTGGACTGTGAACAAATTTCATTAAAAATTTGAATACGTTGTGAGTCTATTGGGGGAAGGTTAACTCCGCAATTATCCTTGTTTAGTACATTCATATAAACACTCGCATTCGCACACAGATACAAATATACACACACCCAAATATACACATATCCCAGTAGACAATGACATCGCTGCTAGCAAGCCTTCCTATGGATTTTGTAGTACTGCCGCACTCATATACAATTACACTTTCTTTTTTATATGAAGTGGGAAAATTTCGCAGGCCTTCCGCTCCGATAGCTCAAAAGAGGCCTGATAGAAGCACTTCTTTAGAATGGCTAAAAGTAGGGGTAAAGAAAAAGTGTTGAAAAAATATTTTTTCTTTTACACCTTTTTGTATTTATTTATATATTCTATGATTTTATCTTCTCTTCTATGTTTTTTAAAGTTAGATTAATTTCAATCTATAATCTTTGATATAGCAGTAAGAAGAGTCATTATTGCGTCATATTTTTAAACTGATATATATTCTAGCTTTTAACGAAAAAGTTGCCCTGAAGTATATGAAAAGTCAGTCTTTGTAGGGAAAACAAATTTGTTGTGCTGCCTTTTGTGCAGAAAAGGAAGGCCTTCAAGAAGTGCTCATAAGAGCAGCGAGGAACGGATGTGTTTAGTCTTCAAAAGTAGCAGTCAATGCAGGCCTTCGTACGAAGAGCGCTGGTTTAATTGCCTATTGGGATGCTCGAAAAAAACCAACATAATAGATAATGTATAAAGCGCCGGAAGCATAATATGCAAGATACAGTAGTTAGGTAAATGTTAGAGTTGGTATATATGTGTGTGGTTTAAAAAAAATTTCCGTGCTTATGTGTGTATCTATGTGTGTGTGTGTATGAGAGTTTGCAAAAGCAAAGATGTGACCAACCATAAGATTTACTTAGATTTACGAAAAGTGAGCGCCAAAGTCAGAGATGAATATTTTTAATATTTTATGGCGGTATTAAATTTTGAAAAAGCAACACACACACACACACACACTTAAACAGACTTATACTATGTACACAATTAAGCAGATGCCAATCCATGAAGAGCTTCGAGATTGTAGGGAGCTACAGTTTCTGGCAATTTTAATTCCGATACCAAACAACCTGCAACGGAAGCCAGAATAAAAATAATAACTTCCGACATTGTTCTGCTACCTTGATACACTAGTACAAACATTACAACGAGTGACTGTCTAGAGTTATTCTTTAATAAACATGTATTTGTGTAATCGACCTTGTAAGTTTGTCAGATTTCAGATTGTGTCGCCATTGTTAACCACAGCCAAGCCAATAACTGACTTCCTATGTTCCAGAATTCAGGCCATTTTGAGGGGCACTAAACTGAATGTTTGTGCCATAAGTTTTATTAGAGTCATACATTAGCTTTAACCTCACTTTAAAATAACAACAACAAAAATAACAATATAACCAATTGTGCTCTATCCAAACCCTTCTTCTTTGCCAAACAAAGTGCCTCTGGTTGCTGCTGTAATGCTGTGATATGGGTGACATGGGTGACATGGATGTCATTTTCATTATCTTGTGCCCTTGATTTGCTCATAAAATTTGCCTGATTGCGTTTAATGCATGATGATAATCTTTGATATATAACTGTTTTTTGCATTCTTTTTTTTAACATTTCTATCTAGCATTTTTTCTTTTTTTTCCATTTTGCATTTATCATCTGTTCAATGATGTGAAAAAAGGTCAGTCGCTTCTAGTATTTGAGTGGTAATAGCCTTGGCTTTCAGTGTGTGTGTTTGTGTGTGTGTGAAGTGTTTGTGCCAAAACATGCCCGACTTGTATTTACTTCAAAAGATTTTAAATAAAAACCTACAAATATACTTAATCATTCTTTAAGTCGATCAAATATTTTCATCACTTAAGCCTTTAGTTTATGTCCTGCCAATGACACATTCGTACAAGACTTTAAAGACTATTAATAAAAATAACAAAATAATTCTACTGTTTAAACCAATAAATTGCAAGATTAGAAAACAATAAATATCCTTAGATTGAAAGATGATTCTTGATAATTCTAAGCATTCTTGATATATGACAAAATTCTATAGTTTTGTTGTTGTACTTGTCTTGTTTAAGTTAGATATCTATTATAAGTCAACAACTTAACTCTTAGCAGAAATTCATATTATTTTTAAGGATTTCAAATATTAGTTTTAAAGGTTAAATGGCAAATGCACCAAAAATCAATTCTAGATTTAAGTTAAAAAAATGAAAAATGGCTACAGCCAAGTTAACTAACTATATTTAAGCATATTTTATCAATATTAAAATTTATATGAAAAAACTAAAGTTTGTGTTAAATAAAAAATGTCATAGAAAAAATTTGCAAAAATAGTACGTTTTGTGATAGAAAAATGTTGTTTTGCTAAATTGTCTAGACCACAAACCAGTTAAAAAAAATGTCACACAAATTTTGCATAAATTTTTAAAAGATAAAACTAATTAAAAAAGTTGAATAATTTAAAAAAAAACTTATTAATTTGTTTCACGTCTTAATTTCAGTTTAAAATCTTAATAAAGCAAGAATAATTTAACAGTCAACCTAAAAGTATGCATGATTTTTACGCAAGCATTTCTCAATTGGTTGCTTGTCTAAATTATTTATTTATGCGATATTTCAATTGAGATATTGATCGACTTGCTTATCTGCGTATTTATTTGTCAATCTGTTTGAATGCTAATTCATACTTTATATTCTATAAATTAATTTCGTCAAAGTAATTGAATTTTTATGCCAACTCATTTGCGTTTAATTAAGATACCGGTGCTGATGCAAAGCAAAAGAAGAAGAAAAAAAACAAAAACTAAAAACACAAAAAAATTTAACTCAACCAAACAACCCACAATAAATTCAACCAACATCAAGCTGAACGACAACTACAGGCAACACAGCAAAAAAAAAAAACAAAAAAAATGTTGCAAAACCTTCAAGTGTCAGCGTTCATTACTCTTGCGCCCCGTTGTGCGGGCAAAAACCTCCCAATCAGCCAAACAAGCTTGGAATAAGCTTTAAACAAGCTTACACACGTAAGCCTCAAGCTTGGATAACGCTTTCATTTACTATTGTAGAACGCTTACATGTAATTGTAGGATAAACGAAAGTGAACCCTTGGAATAATATTCCTTACTTCAAGCTTAATCCAAGTGTTGTTTTTACAATTGGATATAAGTGTTTTAATAAGCTTTTTCCAAGTGTGCTACATTCAACAAATCAATTAGCACTCGCGAAAAATTTTTATTCCGTGGCTCAGTTGGTAAGCCACTGGTTATTTGATTTGTTGTGATTTGGACATCCAAGGTTCAATTCCCAACCGGAACATTTTTATTTTTATTTATTTTTTATTTTCGTTTGTTAAAATTGAAGCATTATTTATATGAAAAATTGCATGTCTTCAAAAATTTTTGTGTTTGCTACCCCAGGGATCGAACGCGCGAACCACCGCATATGAGTCGGACACTCTAACAGCTTGCCGTTAGCCTTATGGCTGCTGAGCGAACAAAATGAAAATGTATGTATATATGAGAGCATCACAACTTTGAACAGTTGTGAAACTATTACCGTTGTCAGCGTTATCTAAGTATGATTGCAAAACACTTACTTAATGCAAGCCTTTCCAAGTATTATTGTACATCACTTGCTTTTTGTGTTTTACGCAATAGTTACACAAAGCAACTTGGAAATTTATTACCCGGGCAAATGTTTTTCAAGCGTGCTTGGATAAGGCTTGATTTTTGTATTGCATGTAAGCTTAATCCAAGCACTATTTCTAAATGGTTGATTGGGCTGTTGTGGTTTTTATTTCTTCTGCTATTTATGATGTCGGTGTATGTCTGTGTGTGAGTTGGGTGTGGGTGTTTGTGTATTTGTGAAAGGCTGCATATGTTTATTCAATTGAGTGTTCGAGCTGTATTGACAGCAAAAACGCACACCACCCAGCCAACTTATACACCCACACCACGTTTAACACTAAGCCACTTAAATGCTTTTCCTAGCACACACACACACACACACACACACACACATATACAAAAAAAGGTAAAACTTAATTTATTGCTGAAGTTCAAAATGAAACTCACATTAAAACTAATGAAAAAAAAAGACCAAAAATTGAAATTGCCAAAGTTTCTTAATTGTTTCGCCAAAATTAAGCGAGAATTTGTGCGAATTGCCAAGTCATTCAAGAATGGCGACCGAGTAGAACTCATTTCGAAAGTAATCAGCACAAAAATGGTGAATATTTCTAGAATAACGCTCCGTCCCGTTCCGCAACATGGTTTGTGTGCACTAAAATTTTGTTTTGTTTTTTTTTTTTGCATAAAACTTGACCAAAAATAAAAATAAGTTAAATAAGCAAAATTTATATAAACACTGCAATTGTTTTAGTTTTCATTTTGTCTTGAGAGTTTGAAATGAATGAGCGAATGAATGACTGCAGGAATGATTGAATGAGCATAATATTTCGCGCTAGCTATTTTATTTTGATGACTGAAATTTTGAATTTTTGCTGCAAGTAGAACACAAACACACACACACACACTCACACACACCTATACACACAGTCTTGTCGTTCAACTTTTACCCTATAACAAATATTTGTCCTCCATATTGGAATTTTTGAGTAGATATATGAGTGTCTGTGTGTTTATGTGTGAGTATGAGTTAAAGTGTGGGCGCTGCTGGTGTGTCATGTTTGCACATTCTAACAAAAAAAAAAAAAAAACAAAAAAACAAAAGAAAAAGCAAAAATATAGAAAACCTTGAGCATAAAATGTGGTCTACTTTAATTTAAACTTTTTGCTACTTTTTGTTTGAGTGGCGACATAATTTTTCGCCAGCCTGGCAGCCAACTTGCATGGCTTTTAGCTTGAAGAATGAAATTTAGTGGAAATTTAAAAATATGCAAACATTTTTTCAAAGCCAAAGACGAAGATGATATCAATATTAAATGTCATAAACAAAAAAGTTTTCGGCAATATTAAACTAAGAATATCTCTGGACTTATTAAATCTTGGCTGTGTTAATTTTTTTTTTTGCATTTCTTTTGCTTTTTTATTATATGTATATTATTTATTTTTGAATATATAATTTTAAAAAATTATAATATTGTAGACATAAAAAGTCATAATTTAGTAGACTAATATACTTAACTTGGTTGTGAATTTTTGCAAGAACTGTTATTCTTGAAATATTTGCTTTCACTCCTTTAAAAGAAGATTTTATTATTCCATCAATTTTATTTTCTTGGAAATAGTTAGATCATAAAATGAGTACGAAACGATATAAATAGAACATAAATTTACCAATGAACCAAATAGCGGAGGTTTGACAGAAAGAGCGAACTGTTTGAAAACATATTTGATAGAAATTAAATTTGTTATGGGTTGGGTCTGTGAACAGAAAATGAAACGGATGTTGGACTCTGACTATACAAGCAAAATAAAATTTAGAATGAAGCTTTATTTTAAACAGTGCAAAACGCTTAACAGTGCAACAGAATTTTTCTTACCAGACCACTTGAATTAAGTAAAATATTTTTGTGAATTTTGGATTTTTTATAAGCGATGTTTATTATTCCAAAATTTTAATTCCAAATTTTTTGTTATTCCAAATTTTTTAACGAAAACTTCTCAAATTCGTTTCCAAGCCTTTCCTCAAATTTTGGAAATATAAGTCTCTGGGGGCTAAATCTGGTAAACACGTATGATTTTGTAATCATTTGAAATTTAATTCCATAATTTTGGACATCGTAACTTCGCAGGTAAATAACCGTGCATTATTTTGCTGAAAGAGGATCCTTTTCCGTTTCAAAAGAAAATAGTTTCCGGTGAGGCCGATTGAAAAGTAAACAGTCGGTGACGTTCGGGCGTATCTCTATTCGATTAGTTTCGGTAATCTTGATATTCGGTGGAGTTGGTATGTAGTAATAATATTCGTAAATGATGGTCCTGGGTAACAGTGGTAAAGCAGGTATACAGTAATATTATTTGAAAACTACTTATTCGGTAAAGCTTGGTTTTCACTATGCCATTTTCTCTTTGATATGAAATTTTAAACCCTTAAGTAAATACATAAATAACAACATTTAGGCAACTTCTGGCTTAAAATCTGTCTATAGATCAGGATTTCTTTTTTTCCGTCACTGTCTAACGGAAAAAAATTAACCAGGTATAGGAATTTTTCATTAGACTGACAACAACTGACCATTGAAAATGACATAATGAAAACCAGGCTTAAAAGTTATAAAGCAGATATACAGCAGAGCGGATCGATTCCGCCGGTCGGAGTCTCAAAAGTCAGAGGAACTCATTAAAATGATTTCTGCATACATTTTTTTTTCAAATCAGAGAAAAACCGCCGAAGCAATTTTGATGCTCCTGAAGTTCCTTTTTGGTAAAAAAAAAACATGTTTTTTGCTTGTAAGTGCTTATTTTTCACAGAACGCATAGCCACATCTGCTTAAATATTAAATTTTTCAATCATACTAACATTTTGACATACAAAAATTGTTAAAATTTTGTTTCATTATAACTCTTATTGAACACCAAAAATTTAAGATTTTGCTATTTTTAAAAAGACATATTTTTAAAACCGCCCTAAAAGACACATTTTTTATAACTTTTACGTGGAGTTGTTATTGTTGGAAGAGAATGAACGACGACGCTCCAGCGAAAAAAATATTGGATTCGGTACCCAGCGGTGGCCAACGCAGACGAGGAAGACCGCATCTCCGTTGGAAAGACCAGGCATTGGATAACCTGACAGCGCTTGGAGTTTCCAACTGGCGCCAGCAAGCGCACGACAAAAGAGGCTGGCGCAAATTCTTAGACCAGGCCAAAACCGACCAACGGTTGTAAGCGCCATCTAAGTAAGTAAGTATGTTATTGTTGGAAAGGTATTAAGTTCTTCTTTAAGCCAGCAGCACAAGCTATTATATTTATTTATTTATTTATTTATTTATTTATTTATTTATTTATTTATTTATTTTTTTATTTATTTATTTATTTATTTATTTATTTATTTATTTATAACGTAAGAGGGTTATGCACCGAAGAATCACATCAGTTGCAACAATCTGCGTTTACTTAACCATTTGACATTCAAAACCAGTTGTGAATCATATCATTGTAATCATATCACATCAATCGAAGTCTGGCTACGTGTTCTAATTAAGTTGTCAATAGTTTGTGCGTAGGTTTTCTGTATGTGTGTATATGTTGTTTCTTAAGCAAGTTTTACAATAGTTGCTATTATTATACAATAAACCTGAAGGGTGAGGGCCCTTTTCACGGAAGTTTTCTGAAATTTAAATAGCCTCAATTCTGTTGCAGATTCAAGTAATTTCACGTACCAAATTTTAGTATAAATTTCTAGTCATTTTTCGGTCTAGTCATTTAGTCTTAACAATGCACTAGTTAAAGCGCCCTCCTTCGGAAGTCTTTGGAATTTTTTATATTTTATGTTTTATCTTGGATGCAGTTGAACGTTCATACCAAATTTAATTGAAATCGGTTCAGGCGTTTAGGAGTTATAGAGTCTAAAAAATGCACTACTTAAAGCGCCCTCTTGCGGAAGTCTTTGGCATTTTTTTTGCCTTTGTTTTATTTTGGGAGCAGTTGAACCAACAAACCAAATTTCATGGAAATCGGTTAAGGCGTTTAGAAGTTATTACAGAGTGCCACGCCCACATACTCCCGCCCACTTTTTTACCCATGCTTTATGTTGGTTGCATGTGAACCTTCATACCAAATTTCATTGAAAGTCCAGGCGCTTAGGACTTATTAAGTCTTAAAAATGCACTACTTAAAGCGCCCTCTTGCGGACGTCTTTGGAATTTTTTATAGCTTATGTTTTATTTTGGGAGAAGTTGAACCTTTATACCAAATTTTATTGAAATCGGTCCAGGCGTTTAAAAGTTATTATATAGTCCCACGCCCACATACTTCCGCCCACTTTGTTACACCCCCTTTGTTCTTTATCACTATGAAAGTAACTCGGTGTCCAAATTTCAGCTCAATCGGATAAACGGTGCGCGAGCCTATACGGAACAGACAGACAGACAAACATTTGATTTTATATATTAGATAATTTAATTGTCATATTATTATTATTTATGAATTAATATTACTAAAAGTAAACAAAGTGAAAACAAAATGTTAAAAAAAAAAAAATATATAATAATATATTTTTGTCAACGACCGCTGTGGGGTTCGAACCCAGGCATAATTAGTACAAACAAAAACAAGTTACGAAAGTTATACAAGTTATTACAAGTTATTGAAAATCGGTGTGTACGTGGGCGGATGAAGCTTATATTTTATATGCATGTAAATGTTGATGAAAAATTTACACATACCAAGTTTTATTCCTGTAGCTCACAGTTAATGCTTCTATTGTGCTTTCGCTATGGGAGGTGGGCGTGTTCATGGACGGATAACTCCCAATTTTTGAACACACCTTATTTTTGGAATAAAATACATACATACCAAGTTTGATCTCTCTATGACAAACACAACCTTAATTATTGAGTTTTAAGCTTTTTGGGTTGTATGGGAGGTAGGCGTATCCGTGGCCGGATGATATCCGTTTTCCAAAACCATATTTGGATTTTCATAAAAAACATACGTGCCAAATTTTATCTTTGAATGTATAAAAGAGGCGTATTTATTCCGTTTTCAATGTTTGGGTTGTATGGGAGGTGGGCGTTTCCGTGAGCCGATTACACCCATTTTTCAAAGACATCTTTGTGTTGATATAAAACACATACCCACCAAATTTTATTGTTGTAGGTGAATTATTAGCTTATATATCCAGTTTTCAATTTTTGCTTTGTATGGGAGGTAGATGTATGGATGGTAGATGGAATGTATGGATGGTATGGTAGATGGAGGTAAAATACATACACATCAAATTTTATTGTTGTAAGCTTATTATGAGCTGAGTTATGCAGTTTTAAATTTTTGCGTTGCATGGGAGGTAGGCGTGTCCGTGGGTGGATTCCAAAAATATTCAATAGTGCAGATCCTTGGGTGCATGTGATCATGTGTATCAAGTTTCATCCAATTTTCTCAACTCTTATCCTGTGTTTACGGACCTCACCGTGAGAGGGCCCTTTATTTAATTAACTATGTTCGGCTCTTTGACGCCAAAACGGATGAACCGATTTTGATGAAACTTGGAAAGCATTTGTATCTGTTATTGAAATAGATCCTATGCTTTTAAAAGTTCTTTCGCAGTTCGATCTTTAATTTGTCGAATTGGGACATGATTTCGATCAATTTGTGATTGGAGTAGCGGAGCGTTGGAGTATTGTCTTGCAAAATTATGATTTTTTTCGATAAATGGGGCCGTTTGTCTGCGATTTCGTTCTTCCATTGGTTCAATAATTTGCAGCAAAAGTCGGTATTGATTGTTTTTCTTTTTCTCAAATAGTCGACGAACAAAATGAAAAACTTGAATCCCAATAAACAGATGCCAACATCTCTCTAGACGCATGTTGAGTCTGTGCGCATTGGCATACTTGTATTGGGCCCTACCTTTTCTATTGCTGATTCTTTCGAATCTGCTGTTTGATGGTGGATCCATGGTTTTCGACGCATTTTAACATCTTTTTTAATATATGCTATTTACTTTGATATACAATTTTTACCTGGAAAAAAACAATTTTTTACTATCAAGAAATCATCTAGAGAAAAAGTTAAAAATTTCAAAATTTCAAAAAGAATGCAGACAAAGTATTGAAGAGTTCTGGTTAAGCCTAGTTCAGGTTTATGTGAAATTTCACTCAAATTTTTATACAAAAAACTATAGCTGTGAAACACTCGTGGAAATTTTCACAACATGTTCGTCAGGGCAGTACTCTGTTATGCTGCGAAATATACTCGTGACATTTTTCGTAAATTTTTTTATGTTATATATTTATTGCTGCTTCTAAAATTGCTTCGGTCCGGTTGAGATTTAAAAAAAAATTAAGATAAGGTATGACTCAAATAATTCGTAAGAAAAACTGAAAGCTTAGACTTTATAAATAAAGTCTATATAAATAATAAATAAGTCTTAATTAAATATAAATTTAATTAAGGACGTGTACAACACAAGAGAAAAGCTCTAAATGTGCTTTTCTGTTTCTCTAAATAAAACTACTAATTCTGAGTTTGACTAAAACGAATTTATCAAACTTTGAAAGTGTCGGGTAACTGTAATTAAACCAAAGAGTTTGAATAAATTCAATCATAAAAAACGTTTGTCTGTTGTTAATAACATGCAAGTGTCATATAGCTATTTACAAATTAATTTATTGAGCTAAAGTCATAGAAAAAGTGTTTTTCGTGCCGTCAAGTTTTTTGAAGCGTTTTCATACCATTTAATTGTTGGCGCCGAACATTGAATAAAAAAATCAGTCAATAAACTAAACTTGCTCAATGAAAATAGCTTTAATAGATATAAATCAGTACTAAATACAGCAATTAATAAAAAAGTTGACTAGTTCACAAATTAAATGCGCTAGTGCGAATGTCAGTTACTAAGCTTTATTGCATTCGTGTTAGCTGGTTTTTGCAGTTGAGCTAAAGTTAAATGCTGTGAGAAACATGAAAATAAAAACACCTTAAAATATGCTGCTGCTGCTTTTTGATAGCTCAATTAAGCTGTATATAAAATTGTCTTAAAATAGCGCTAAGAAGTGCTTAAAAACTTCTTAAGCTGAAAACTAGTTCATGCAGTTGGTAGAAATTTGCTGTTTGTGGCGCAGTTTAATGTAAACAGCATTTTTTAATAAACAGCATTCTTAAAATTTGACAGAGTATAGTTTTTTGTGAGTATGCTCGGCATGCCTGACACTACTATTTTTAGCTGCAGTTTTTGCTTTTAACTTTTGCAGTTTTATTTGTTAACATCAACTGCTGCTCATTAATGTTTTATCAACTCCGCTGTTGCAACAGCTACAAAGAATCCAATGAGTTGCAACAACGTACAAATCTTTAGCAGAGCCCAAAGCAACTTACAGCAACAACAAAAACAACAGTAACGACAAAAACAACTACTGCGAACTTTGACCTTAATTTATATGCGAATAATTATGGTGTAAATTTATAGTAAGCAACTGCCAACGAAAGGACCTTGCCAAGAATGTTGCTGCTACTCGTTGCTGCTTTTAGCTGCATCTTGAAATATTGATGAGCAGCCCTGAACACTTGAAATCGCTTGAAATACAACAGCAGCAGCAGCAGCAGCATCCACAGCAGCATCAACAGCAGCAACAAGGATAAAATGAATTTTGCAACTTAAATGATTGAAAATATGCTAGAAACTTAACGCAAGACAAATGAGTTGATGAAACAAAAAAACAAAGAGTGAAAAAGCAAATAGAAAAAGCAAGAACAGCGCTGCATGAAGAAGTTTTGCTGAAGAGCAGCAGCCACATCATGCTGAAGTGCAGCGCCTGAGTTTATGCAAAGTATTTTGAATTATGTACAACTTCATCTTGACTGACACCGATACAAAACAGAAATTACAACAACAACAACAACAACAACAACAATAACAACAGCAACTAGTTATGCATAAAATGTCTGCATTTAGTTAGCAAGCAGCAAAAGCAGGCCAACATTGCATAATCAGCTTGTCTTGCGCTACTTAGTCCTTGTGCTGTTGTGCTGTTTGACTCTTCAGACTTTGCAGAAGATACTTCTTATTCCACACTTTGCTTCGGCTGTGGAGTAGCACTAGCTCCACTGCTATTTCCGGTTTGGTTCATGAATTTTTCATGAAAATATGATACGTTGATTAAACAGCAAAACACACTCAAGTCAAGAGCGCGCGCCTCATCAGGCTTACTGTGCCATTGAACTTTTGTGTTGTTGTTATTGTTTTGCTGTTTGTTGTCTTTTACTAGTTATGGCAGACAAAGTCTTTGCGTTCGTTGTTCGACTTTTGACTCGTGACTCGACCCATAGCTAGCAAACACTCTAAGCTCATGTCAGCCAGTCTGTCATCACGCTTTCTTTCTATCTTTCCTACACCCCCTACCTATACACATACTTAACTGCTTTTGTTTCCTTGAAAACGTATTCCAACATCTAGCATTTCACAAAAAATATGTCATGTTATGATATACTTTTAGAGACAAATTTGCATAAAGGCTTATAAGCTGCTAACACGTCAAAGGAAAAATTTTAAATCTAAGAATTTACAAGGAATGTTTTTTTTTTTTTTTTGTGTTTGTGTACGTTTCAATTTAAAAAGACATGAGTACAATACAGTAACAAAACTTATGCAAAATTGTGTTTTTATGCACGACAATGGGAAATAAATAGTATTCAAAAGGATGATACTAATCAATTTGATCTTTATTTGAACAGGAATTATTCTCATCTGTTTTAACACGCCACTAAATAAGTTGTATAAATGTATTCCTTTTATCTGAACAAGATATATTTTTAATGCATGTTATAAGCCAAAATTTGTTTTTTAATTACTATTAAGTAGCTAATAAACTTTATATAAATCATTCAAAGAAAGCAGTTCTAACTAAGTTAATTAATTAATTACTTATTAACTTCAAAGAAATGACACCAATAACATCTTTTACTCTCAATATCCTTTCTCAAAACATAGTACAAGGAACCTTGAGTTTGTTTTGTACCCTTTCGATTTTCGTTGATAAACACTAAACTTCTGCACGAGTGTGCTTGCAATGCGTTTCAAGCAGGCGCAGATACAATGGGGGGGGGCCTAAAGGGGGTAATAACCCCCATGAACTTTTAAATACTTTACTTCTTAATATTTTATTTGGAAAAAAAAATTGTGCCCACAGTTTAAGGGTACTTTTATGTATACATAAGAGATTTTGAAGGCGTTTTTTGAAAAAATACTACAAAAAAATGGTCAGAGACATTGTTAAACTCTAGTTTTTTTTATTGATTTCAACAATTATTAAAGTATATAATAAAAAAATTTTTTTTTTGTTTTGTGACGTCATTTGCGTGTAGGTGCCGTTTTTATAAAGCGATGCGAGAAGAGTAGGACCATTTTGCTTGTAGAATAGCACGACCTGTTATCATCTGCAAAAAACAATATATAATTATATGTAAAGAAAACAACTTACGTCGAGGTAGTAACAAACTTACAGCCATTTTTTAAACAATCAACTTTAAAGACGTGTATTTTCTTACAAATAGAAATTAAAAAAAAAACTTGAAGTCAGCGTAAGTGTTTGCTTTATAATAAAAAAATTTTTGCAAAATATTAACGATTAGTTTAAAAATGTCCTTTATATGAAATCATTGAGCAAGTAACATTGATTTGGATTTGTAATGAGCGCAATTAAGATTTTGGCAATGCAGACAAGAGTTGCCATTTAAGATATTTTATTCTTAGTTTTTACTGAAAACCTGCCAATCTTTTTTGTAATCTATGTGCCAACAAATTTTACCTTAAAAAAAAACAATACGAGCATTGTTACTTTCAGTTTTCACTTTATTCATTTAAAAAAAAAAAAAAGTTCAAACAATGTAAAATCCAATAGTTTGTTTTTACTTCAATTATTTCATCATCAGTTAAATTATTTTTAAGAAATATTTCAGATAAAGTCGTTATGAAAATATTATATACATCTGCAATACTTTTTGTCATATATGTTATATAACAGGGCTGTTTTGAAGTGAATTAATATTAGGTTAATGTTGCTAAAATTGTATCAACTGCGCAAATAATTTGTTACATACAATTATTTTTTTGTTTGAGTTACTAAAATGTTTATTAAAATTCCAAAGATTTTCTATCAATTAAAAAAAAAAGTTTTTGTAAATTCGTTTAAAAATATCAAAGATACAAGGGTTTGAAAAAGGGCAGCCTACGTAAAATTGTGAAATTTTTTTGACCTTGAACGTCGATATCTTCGAAACTGTCGAATATATTGTTATTGAATGTGTAAAAATTTAAAGGACTAGTATTTCTTCTTTGAAATCAGTCAGAGTAATACAAATAGGTAGATTTAGCAAAGCAAAATTATCAGAAAAAGAACTGATTTCCATGTTCTTGCCTATAACTCAAAAACTCGAGCCGATGAAGAAAAACGGAGTCCATATTTGAAATCAGGATACCAATTTGTCTATAATCAGCTGAAAAATCTCCGGCACCAGAACGTCCGTCGCGCAGTGTAATCAGTATTAATTTTGTACTAGTAAACCTGTTGCCCGAATTCGAGCAATTCAATAAAACATTAAATGTTAGCAACATTATAGATGTTTAATTTATGATATTCTATTCAAGTAGCTTTTTCCTCAATAACAATATATTCAGTCTCAATAATGGTATAAAATATTATTATCTGAATGCTTAAAACTTATGATCTGACACTAAAATTTTAAATGTAACTGTCAAAATTCGGAGACGGACTTACACTAATATAACTACCGAGATAAACATTATTACTTTTCAACAACATCGCTGCTTAACTTTTAAAGCTATAAAACATAACTAATTTAAATAAAAACGAATTATAAAATAGATTTTAGAAAAAATGACTACTAATATATAATTAAAAAATTAATTTAAAATATTTACAGAGTACCTAGTAAGTACTACCTACAACATCAATTTGTACATACATTTGTACAACTTCCGTACATTTGTACATTTGTACATATTCCGATGAAAAAACGCCAAAAAACCAAAAAAAAATTTTTTTTTTAAAACCGTTAAAATTTGACTGAGTTGTTTGCTCGGAAAGTGGAATTTTTGATTTTGGAACTGAATTTTTCGGACATTTGAGGAATGCATAAAAGATAATTTCGGTTAAAAATTTGTAGTTTTGAAAAAATTAAAATTCAATCAATTTAGATTTGAAATTTAGTTTAAGAAGAGCTTATAATTCTTAAACTAAATTTCAAATCTATTAAATAGCGGATTTTTGCACAAAAATTTTATTTCTGTATTAAAAGGTTGGGAACCCCCTGAAGTGAAATCACAATTTTTAAAAGTGGTTTGCACAATTTCAGCCAAAACCTGATTAAATGACATCTGAATCGATAAAATCAGTCTATTGGTCTGGGAGGAGTTGAATTCACAAAAAACCTTAGCCTATTAATTTTATAGATACGCAGAATGATTAAAACAGATTTGTGGCTATAACTTTTTATTGGTTGGATCTATAATAAAATTTTCTTCAAATATATTGTTCTTGAAGCTTGTTGGAGATTTTAAAAATATAAAAACAACATTTTAAAAACTGAAATTTCGTGCAAAAAATCATAGGAGGTAACCTTGTTTTTTCGATGACGCATAGTATTTATTAATTTTTTTGCCATACAAAAACAAACGGGCCTTAAAAATACTCTATATAATAAAAGAAAATCAAAAATGCAAATTTGAATTTTTTTTATTTTTACAACAAAAACAATTTTTATACCATTTTTCGAGAAAACATTCAATTAAGTGGACTCTTTTTAAAGGCAATGATTAAAATATAAATAATAAAGTAACGGTAAAAATGTTAAAATTTTTTTAAAGTCAATTAATTGCATTTAAATACAAAAAAGAAATAAATTAAGTTTTTTATAAACTGACAGAGATATTTGCTTCCAAATATAGAACGTTAAATTTCAGAGAGTTTTTTTCTCTGTATTGGCGTTTGGTAAAAATACACGTTAAACAACTACAGGCAGTATTAAGAAAATTCATTAAAAATACATTTGGTAAGATAATTACTGTAATTGTCAACATTTTTCAAAGAAAATTGAACAAAAATTAAGAAAAACAAAAAAAATTTTGAAAACCGTTAACATTTGACTGAGTTGTTTGCTCGGAAAGTGAAACTTTTGATTTTGGAACTGCATTTTTCGGACAATTGACATTTGAGGAATGCATAAAAGATAATTTTGGTTAAAAATTTTTAATTTTGAAAAAAATTAAAATTCGATCAATTTATAAGCTCTTCTTAAACTAAATTTCAAATCGATTAAATAGCGGATTTTGGCACAAAAATTTTATCTCTAGTTTAAAAGGTTGGGAACCCCCTGAAGTGAAATCACAATTTTTAAAAGTGGTTTGCACAATTTCAGCCAAAACCTGATTAAATGACATCGGAATTGATAAAAACCTTAGCCTATTAATTATATAGATTGTTCATTTATTTTTGAAAGTGTACCATATCATAGTCGTAACGTCAGAACAATAAGTTTCAAATTCCGTTAATTGTTTTTTATTGAAAAGAACTATGTTTTTTCATTGCACATACTTGAAAATATAAATGTGCAATTTTTTTTATAATGGAATAAATGTGAAAAATTTGAATAAATCAACCTTAATTCTAAAATAAGTTAAATTTAGAGTTTTTATTTACTTTTCGCTAAGATATTATTCCAGAAAAGGGGAAAAATAAATAAATACGGAAATGTGCGTGTATGTGTCTGGGAAAAATGCTTCTTAAGCAATTCAATAATTTCAATTCAAAAAAGTACAATTTGTCTATTTGTAAAAAGTTAAAATTTTCTCAAATAGAAAATGTGTATCTCTGATAATTCACCCCCCCCCCCCCAAGATTTTTTCCAAATCCGCCCCTGGTTTCAAGCCACTCGTTTGTGGTGCAAGCCTTTGCTATGTTATGTTCTCATCAATGAAATCATGCATAACACTGCAGAGAGTACTCGTCGCTTGAGTAGAACAAGAACAAACGAAAACCAAATCAATGTTATGTACGATTCGGCAAAGAACAATGCAATAACTGGAAAGTTATGTAAACAACAGCAGAACGCTTGGTGTTATGCCATGTTCTTTTGTTTTTAGGCAATAATGCAGACATAAACTGTTTAATATATATATAAAATTTATATTATTTTATCATTTATATTATAAATAAACAAATTATTTACATTCGTGTTCTGTTAAAGCAAGCAGTGAACGTGGTTTTTTTTGAAGCCGATGAATGTTCTGCGGTATTCATTTGTTGTCATTAAATGAATTGGATAACCTCTGCTTGACTAACAGAGTTCTGTTAAGCTCTCAACTCTACACTGTTGGCTCTACTGTTATAAAAAAAACGAGTGAATGCGTGCAGAGGTTTAATTCACACTTGTGGGTTCATCTTTAATGCTTAAACACAGCTGTTAAGATGTTTTCGAATTTTTTATAACAGTCATCACCACTACATATTTTACTTACATAACTGACTTCACATTATTTCAAATAGTTTATTATGGCAAAAACTAAAAACTAGCTGTCTTAAAAGTAATTGCTGCGTGCATGACACTAATTCTTGTACTGCTGAAATGATTGCACAAACATATGAAAATTAAAAACTTAGTTAAATGTTTATTTTGTTAAAGTTCTCCCTGTTTTTATTTTTGCTTTTTGTTTTTTTTTTAACAATTAGTAATAAAATAGTTTGCCAGTAAAGTAGCATGCTTTGGGGCGCAATTTTTTAATACCATGCCAAAAATAAAAGCTAGTAAAAATTACGCGCTCACCTGGCAATAATTAAAAACAAACTGGCAACAGCAACAACAACAGCGACAACAACCACACTGCAGCATTTATTACTGCCAACTAACGCTTGTTCATCAACGCATTTTACTGCGCGAATGGTTTTTACAGTCTAAATACCTTAAAGCATGCAATACTTTTTTCTTTTTTGCTGCTAGCATTGAAAATTAGCACAGAAATGTTAACGAGGGTGATGAAGAAACAAAAAGTATAAAAAAAAAACAATTTTTACTAAAAGTTCAAAACTTGCAAATAAATGTCACACATATACAGTTGAACACCAGCGTCTGAGTGTGACGTACTGGTATGTACATATGTAGCTGTCTGAAGGCTTAAATTTGAAAAATAGTTGAAATAAAAAGTTTTGAAACTTGGGTGGGTGGTACGAGCATGCGATGAGCTCCTTTCGTTGGTGGGTCAATCGAGTGATGATGAAAAATGCATCGTGCATGACATGGCATGACATTGATGCAAACTGCTTTGCCAGCTAGCTCTACATTTAACAACCATGATGTTGTTGCACACTGACATACATGTACACACACACACACACACACACACACACACACACACACACACACACACACACACACATATGTACTCTCAAAATGGTCATTTAGAAATTCTAAGCCTGCAGACAATCTCAATGCTGAGTGTGAAGTTCTTTTTTCTTACATTCAAATGTGTTAGAATTTCAACCATTTCAAAAATATTGAATGCAAGATAATGAATTCTAGAAATGCATGCAATGTTGTGCAAAGCAAGTTCCTTACTGACATCATCATCATCATCAACATCAGGATCATTATATGCAAACGTCATTATGAAAAACATGAGAATCATGCACATAACCAACATGGCTGTCTAGAGCTGCTTTAATTGCACAAAACCACATTGATAATCAGTTTAAATATTGTGAGTCCGTTTGTGGTCGACATGTTCTGAAATTTTAATCACGAGTTATAAACATTAGTAAAGACCAGCGTAGTAAGCTTAACATAGAACGTAATGTATGGAGCTTTGAAATATTTCGTATTTATGTCAGCAAATAGCTACAAGGATTGTGGTGTGTTAGTTGGTAAAACATAAAGAAGTTCTAGTGCTTTGTGGATAGCTTTTTTAGAGTTGAAATCAAAAGTTCTCTTGGCTATTTGAGGGTAGGTTTATGCTAAATATAAGCAGGCAGTAAGGTACCAGCAGTTGGTCGATGTATTAATTTTTTGTGCATCTAAGTCAAAAATTGTAAAAAATTAGTGTATGAAAAAGTTAACTGTTAATTGCTTATATTTTGTTGAAATACAATTTTAAAACGCAATTCATCTGACAATAGTAAATATCCTCCAAATATCCTACAAAATGTAAAAACAGTTTATACAGTTTTAAGTCTAACTTTAACCCAAAAAAGTACAGACTTTTAAATGGTGATTTACTCTTTAATACAGTCTTACTATAAAAGTACGATTTCATAAAGTGGCAAAAGAAGATTAAATCAAAGCAATTTTTATAAATTTAAAGATTTGCACCATCAACAAATCATACTTTTCCATCATACCATACCATCAGTGGCCATAGATGAAAGAATTCAAGGTTACGACATCCACGTCATTGGAGCAAATTGAATGTTGCCATCTCTATGCCATCTCTATGTAGCTATCCTATTGCCATCCTTTTTTTAGCTAATAGGAAGAGTTTGCTCCGATTACGTCATCTAACGGTAAAACTTCAGGACGGCGTAGTCTTGGACTTTTGAGGTTTAGCAACTTTTATTTCCATTCAATTTAACGTTTAATTTTACTCTTAACGCGGCTTAACCAGTTTCAGATGGCTTAACAGACCATACCAACTAATCAACCAAAATTTGTTGATTAGTTGGTATGGTCTGTTTGATTAGTTTAGTTAGCTTGGACTCAAACCATTCTGCCATGGTTAATGGTGAATTATTTAATAACTCAAGAATTCGCTGTGTTTCATTAAAGTGTTACATCAATTTAACTCCCCGCTTAGTTCGCAGTATTTTGTATACGCGGCTTACGAAGTTCCACTTCAAAAAAAGAAACAGTTTCGATAGTATCGAAAGTGTAGACGTAGAGTTCCGTTTTGAAAACAAAAACAACAATTTAACAAGAACAAAACCTGGTTCATTTCTTAAATAAAACATAGATTGTTCATTTCACATATTTAGTTTTGCTACTTTCTACTAGACGCGATAACCAACGTTTTCTCAGTTAGATACATACATCATGTCTGCCAAATAATTAGTGCCATCTAGTGGGTAATAGCAAAAACGAAATGATATGCAAGTCGTTTTTTTCATAAGACTTAACTCTAATCGGATCACCCTCTTAACGAGTAGTAGAGAACCAATGCTGCGAATCAGTACGTACAAAACAAAAACAACACATGTAAAAACAACGTAACAAAAACAAAGAAAGCAACAGGCACAGCATAAGCAGCTGATGATTGATTTTCTTATATAAACACATGCATTTTTCTTCTTATATTTTATTTTTTTGTGACTTCAATACAATAGTGACAAAATCCAAAATTAGATATTCATTCAGCGCAGGATATATCTTATATTTTATTATATATATTATCTTGAAATGATGAGTGTTAAATGGTGTAGGTATGCCGTAAAGTAATAGTCAAAACGTTGCATTTCCTTGAAAAACTTTTTTAAAACGACTCCATACAAACCGCGCTGTAAAACGTAATTCAACGTCAAAATTTAATAAGTCTTAGAAATGTTGAACTTTTTTTTAAAAGTATCTTTTGAAAAATTATGGAATTCTTTTGAAAACAGGAAAATTCATTTTTGAGATATATTTAATATTAAGAGGCCGGTTTCACAATTCATAGTTGAGTTCTACTTAAGGTACTGTTACAGTGAGTAAGATATAAAAAATCTATTTTTCTTTCGTTAGAATATTTTTTTTAAGGTCTTAAGAATATGAACACAAAATTTTTGAACAAAATATTAAATAGAAAAAAATTTAAAACATAACTAAAGTTATAACTATTCATATATAGTTTTTTCGAATCGGCCTCTAGCGATAACTTGAGAGTTCTACTTCATCGATTTTGATGAATCTTGATTCATTGCAATCTTTATAGACTATGTTAAGCACCCTATAAAAAGCTTAAAAACTTTTAAATTTTTTTTGGATGGATTAAAATTTCGGCCAAAAAAGGACTTTGGAACGCTTTGAAAATGCTGGAGCCAATTATAACAACTAGTTTAAAAAGGTCAACTTAAACACACCGTAGAAAATGAACAGCAAATATAAAAACAAAACAAAAGATTTTTGTATATCTTCAACGACAATTATGTAAAAAATTGGAATCAAATAAATTAATAATACCATGTAAAAACATTAATAAAAAGGTGTTTTTATAGCTAAACAATACGTAAGCCGTCCGTGGGGTACAATTGTACCCATGTGAAATTATATAAGAAAAAGTCTGAATTCAAATTCAAATTTAATAAATGAAAAGGAGAAAACAATTAAATTTCTGTCATTGACAATGGCGAACGAGAGCGTACTCTATGAGCTGCTGTTCCGCTTCTACACTCAGAAAAAAGCTGACATGTAAAATTAACGTTTTTTAATGTTATTTCCAATGTAAATCAGAAAATGTGGATTTTACTTTAGAAAATGTTAAGTTAAGATGTATTGTGTTGAATTGATAAGAAAAATATCAAATTGATAATGTAATGTTTTACGTTGCAATATCAATTCTTAATGTTAAAATAACATTTAAAATGTTTTTAGTTCATCATTTTTTACTGTAAAATTGATAGTATTTCATATCCATTTAACATTATAAATGTAGATGTCAACAACAAGCAGATGTAATGTTTATTTAAGAGCTGAGCCGTTAAAACATACAGGTGACCGTGGCACACAGGTTAAGAGTGTGGCTTTGGATGCCCGGAGCCCTGGTTCGATCCCACTCGTGGCAAATTTTTTTTCAATACATTTTTTTTTATCTGCATTAATTTACTGATACTGTTTGATATTTTAAGTGTTGAAATAACATTATTCTGTGACAGTTATACATTTTTGAATGTAGGTTTCGTAATGTAAAAAGTACATTAGGATAATATCAATTTTAACATTTTTTAATGTCGGACGACTTTTGTCAACTAAAAATGTTAATTTTACGGTTGTTTAATGTACTTTTTTTCTGAGTGTAGTTGTGTCAAAAGTGAGTTGAGTACAATTGTACCCCGAGGACGGATTTAGGGTTAAATAAAAAATCAATTTTTCGTACTGGAATTGATTTCTAATTTATCAAAAATCGAGAATACCCCTACTACAATAAGAATAAATAGATATGTAATTGCTAAAAAATTAAAAAAAAACTTTAGGTGAAATATTAACAAAATTTGAGATATGCTTATAAAGGCAAAATATTGTAACGAGGCAAAAAGAAGACAAAATACAATTTTATATTTGAAATCAGAAACACTCAAAATGCATGATTGTTTATCTTGTAATTATTATAACGGCAAAAAAAAGTCAAAGTCAACAGAATCCGGGGCCTGTCAATAATTTATTATTAAAATAAAATTATGCATAAATTAGATTGTGTATAAAAATTATCGTTAATAAAAATGTTGAGTCGAAAAATATGTTCTCCTTTCATTTTTCTTCTGTTTAAATATTTTTTGCGGTCATGGCTTGCTATTGACTGGTCAAAAATGGTTATAAAAAGAAAATTTTTTTCAATAAAATATTCTTATATTTATATATCGAAAATAAAAAAATTAAAATACAAATCATACAATTAAGTCTTTAAATCTTGAGAATGAATTTTATAAATAACAATGTCGATTTTTCGAATAACCTGAAATTGTTGATTTAAAAAAAACTGACCAAAAAACGTTATTTTACAAAAAACTAAAATAAGTGAAAAATTAATCAAAACCCGGTTTATCGAATAAAACAAAGCCGGGTTTGTCAAGTCTACTAACAAGGCAATCCTCGTATAATACCATTTGAATCCTTCAAGCTTTCTAACAAATAAATAATTGAAAAATTATTAATAAAAAATGTTCTTATATATTTTTCAAAAAATAGCGAGTTATTCGTCAACTTAAGGCATTTTTTATCTACTTTATTAAGTATTCAGAATTTGTTCAATATGTTAATAACATTTACTTAATTAAGTGAAGACAAAAATGTAAAACTGAATTCATAATTTAATATTTTCTTTTAAGGTTCAACATTTTGAAGTATTCCTCTAGCTTAAATAAACCATACCTGTCTAAATTAAATATCGTACAATACTCGTACCTTCTATTTGATGTGCTGTTGAAGGCTTATTCGCGCCATTGCAATTGAAGCTTATTTGGTCTAGTATTTATTTCACTACTACTTGTTTCAATCTACATACATGTGTTTGTGTTTGTTCACTTGAGAGTGATGAACATTTATTTTCCATGCCAAATGCAATGAAATAAAATAATATGAGAAAAAAATAAAAAATAAAAATAAAAATAAAAACTAAATTGAATTGAAATAAAATGAAATTAAATTTTCTAGCTGACATTGTTGATTAAATTTTCTGCTTGTATTATTTGTCATGACTTACAGAATTCTGTGTGTGCATGTCTGTATTAATATTGGAGTGTTAGTTGACAGATAAATATACGACAGCACATTTTAGCCAACTAGAGCAAGAGCAGAAGAAGAAAAAGAAAAATACAGAATAAATAAATAAAACAAAAATAATCTTATTAAAGAGCTTTGAGAACAGCGAGCTTAAAATATAGAGATTTTTTTTTTACAAATCTTATTACTTGTCATTTATTAACACCACACTATAGACGATGTAAATATGTATGGGTGGAGATTAATTAGGTCGATATATGAAGATTATATAGAGCGAATAATAGCAACAAAGAAGCTTTTATTTCGCTAATGCAGCCATTAAGCTTCCTTAAGGAAGCAGTTCACTAAAAAGTTTTCAACTCGGAGTGCTTTATTGTAAATTTATGGATAGAAAAATTAATAGAAAAACTGTTTTTTTTTTTGCTCTATTTTGTTTTTGTTATTTACATTGTTAGAAATAAGTTGAATTTATATGTTAAGTACTAAAGCGGAAAAAAGGTTACAGTTGAAAGATTATTTCCAACATTCAAAACTGCAAATTTTATGATTTACTTAAGTTGCTGATCTTTGATTAAAACTCAATGTCGGTTTATTTAAGTGTTTCTTCTGCTTCTTCTTTTCTCTTAAAATATGCACAAAATAACATTTTGCGTTTGTATGTGGGCACATGATTTGATTTGTGTGTTTAGTTTTGCTTGTCAAAATATGTGAATGTGTGTGTGTGTCGCTTTCTTTTATGCCAACAAATTCAAATGGAATGTCATATTGTTGATGCTTTTCGTTGTATGTTACTTGGGCCATCCTTATATACCGCTCTTTGCGCTTTATTATGCATGCGAATTGCCAGAACAAAAGAAATGCACAAAAGCATACAAAAAGTAAATAAAATACAAACAGACACATACAGACGCAAGCAAACGAAATACCAAAAAGAAAAACAAAAAACAGCAACAAAAGCAATTTAATTTCAACTACAAATTTATATAGCAGTATATGTGGCGGAAACGCTTACGAGTGTATGTGTGCGCGTGAGGTTTTGCGTTTATTCGAGTGATTTTGTATGAACAAACGTTTTAGTTATTTTTACGTTTTTGTTTTTAGTTTTTTTTTGTTTTGGCTACCTATTCAAAACATCTCCACTCATCCAAACTCTCTTTTCTCCTCTCTTGTTATTTTTTCGCTTGTTTAGATCTCACGAGTGGCGGCGTACAGGGTCCCATCGAGGGTTATAATTCATTAAATGAAATCACTACAACGAACGCACCCGCCAACAGTTACATTAACCCCAAGTGGATTGAGCCCTATTTTGATCCCTCAACGCCACGCAATGTTACAGCACTGGTGGGCAAATCCGCATACCTCAGTTGCAGGGTGCGCAACTTGGGCAACAAAACTGTAAGTATATGCATAATAAAATAAAAATAAAATCTACATAAATTTATATTAAAACAGAACAAAATGTTGACATTAAATATTATTTAAACAAGGATCTCAGGGTTTCACACTCTGCACGCGGTGTTGAAATAAGAGAGAAGAAAATAAGAACGGAATGAAGTAAAAATGTGTGAAATAAGAAACTAGCTTTGTTCGTATTGAAATAGCAGTAATTGAATTAGTTGAACAGTGCACTGAAGCTCATAACATTTATAGGAGACATTTTTTTTAAGGCTCTTGAGAGCAACTACAATAATAAAGCTTATTTTCTAGAACATAACTAATAATCCAAATCGTTGAAATTCTATTAAAGCAACACTTGAGATTCAAGTGGAAAGTCCTTGAAGTTGTAAAGAAAACTTAACATATTTTTATTGCATTTACAAAAAAAAAAGGAAACAATCAACTCAAAAAGTTTCCACACGATTTAATTTTATTAGATTTTCAAGTAAAACAGAAAGATTTTATCAAAAATGTCTTATGGGACAATATTTATCATTTTAACTTTGACAATTAGCAGCAGCTCTTAATTATTTTAAAAGATCAATTTAGATTTTTTTCTGTTTTGTACAAGCAACAAAGAACTTGAATTGAATAAGAAGTCAGGATCTTAGCAAGCAACTTTAACATATGTATTTAATACAATTTTTGATGAGTGCAAAAATTTACAAATTTGCAAATTCCAGAAATTCATTTTTAAAACTGAAAACAAAATCTATACAAATAATATTAATAAATAACTGAAAAAAAATTATTAACACCAAGAAAATGATTATTTTTGACGAAATATGTCAAAGTTATGATAGAAGTTTTAATAATATTATGACGTTATTTTATATGGTGAATAGGAATGATTTACATATACTTCTTCCAAATTACAAACATTGGATGTTTCTTTTCATTCGCGAAAACTGAAGCTCAGAACTGTATTTCACTTCAAATACAGAGCTCTCTCTCGATCGACAAAATTAACACTCTACAAGACGCACATCATACCTGTGCTTCTCTATGGCGCTGAGGCATGAGTAGTATCGCAAACAGATGCAGCTGCTCTTGGGGTGTTCGAGAGGTAAGTTCTTCGCAAAATCTTTGGTCCTGTGCGAGTTGGCGACGACTATCGTATAACAGTTCAGCGACTTCGTTGGCTGGGTCATATCTTTTGTATGAATGAAGAAGCCCCAGCGAAAATTTAGCATAAATGCATGAATTGCATGTACATTTACAAAGGATACGCGTACTATATTATGAGCTTAGTTACCGCAATTCATATAATCCATGTTCAAATTCAAGGACAGCAAAGGTAGTCCATAAAATAAAAGTAAAAAATGCATGAAACTCTTGTGCTAATACAATGGAAGCATGAATATATCCTTTGTACATAAGGGATAACATGGTGATGTATGGAGATCTTTGATAATCAGGAATCCATAATTATTTTAAGTTCGGCAAAAAAATGCATTCGCAAAAAAAAGCATTTTTTGTTTTTTGGATTTTATTTTTTCATTTTTTGTGGCGACGTGTTAAGTCGTGCCTCATCGGGGTTAAAGGTTAGGGAAAAATAAGTTTTTTTTTTCATAATAAACATGATGAACTCACATTCTATTTCTAACCCTTAAGGGTACTTAAATACATGGAGAAAAAAAAATGGGCTAAACTCAAGCTCAAAGCATTCGTAACTGAAATCAGCTCAAAAGAGCTGAAAACCATCTCAAAACATGCTATTTATTCTTGATCGCCAGGAAATTGGGCATGAATTATTTTTTTTTATAATCACGTCAAATTGTGCTAAAAAAAATTAATCTTGGGCTTGTTTGAAAAAAATTAATTTTGTTGTTGGCTCATTCCACAGAAATGAGGAATGGAAACATGAATTCTAAAATGCATGTATTTGAAGTAATTTTTGCTTTTCGAATTGAAGTGGAATCTTAAGTTAGTCCTGCTGCGAAAATATTTTTAAATTAAATGCTTTTTTATATTATTTTGAAAATTTAACTACACAAACTTCGAGTTGAAAAAATTTTTTAAATATTTGGATTTAATTTAAACCTTGAAATCAGTCATCTTTTGATACAACTTCAAAAAAAATAAGGTCAGTAATATTAAAAAAGATATAATTGTTGTGTTAGAATAGTTTGTAATAATGATTGGTTACTGCATTTTCAAAGTACAAAATATTTAAACTGAGTGCTTTTTCTGTGCCACACCCGTCCCAAAAAAGGCTATAGTTTCCTTAAGAAGCAACATGGGCTTATGATAAGAATGAAACTTTCCTAAAGTTTGGATGCTGATGTTGTACATAAATTTGTAAACTTTTTTCATTCAATAAATTATTTTTATTCTTCATTTCCGTTACAAGAAGTTGGTCACACCCGAAACGGTTTTCAAAACTTTTTTCTAATAATGAAATTTTTGCAAGTATATGAATAAATTCTTTGATTAAAACAAGTTTTGTAAATTCATGTATAGCGAAATCAAGTGTAAAGGTATTAATTTGATCAAAAATTCATGCGAAAAATTGTTTGCAAAAAAAATATTTTTTTTTATATATGTATATTAAAAACTTGAAATTATTTGTACAGGTATTAATTTCATAAAAAATTCATGCAAAAAAATTTTTTGCAAAAAAATATTTTTTTTTTTAAATTAATACATTAATTAAAAACATATTTTTTTGATTTAATTGCCTATTTATAATTATATGCGAGATGATTAAAATAAATTCGAGGCTATAACACTTAATTGATTAGAGATATAAAGCAATTTTCTTCAAAAAAATTATATTTTTATATTATTATTTTGTTCAAAAACAGAAAAACAACATTTTAAAAAATTTAATTTTGTCAAAGAAATCATAGGGGGTAGCCTTGATTTTTTGATGGCACGGACAGTTTATTAATTTAGTGTCAAGACAAAATAAATTTACCTAAAATCCAATAAAGACTTTGAAAGAAAATCAAATATGCAATTTTGAGTTTTTGTTTTTTTTCAACAAAAATCATTTTTACCCTATATTTTAAGAATAAATAAAATTTTATGGTCTTTTTTTTAAAAGGAATAATTTATATATAAACAAACAAAACACGGTATTATTTTCAAAATTTTTTTTTAGTTAACTAATAAGACTTAAATACAAAAAAAAAAATAAATAAAATCTATTCAAAGATGGCGGAGATATTGGCTTTCCAATTTAGAACATTCAATTTGAGACAGTTATTTTCTCTCTCGTGGCATTTGATTGAAACACACGCTAAATAACTAACGACAATATTAAGAAAATTCATTAAAATACTTTTGGTTAGAACTTTGCTGCAATTTTCATCACATTTGAAAGAAAATTAAACAAACTTTTAGAAAAAATTAGAAAAATTGAAAAATCGTTAAAATCCGACCAAGATATTCACATGGCAAGTCAAATTTTTGAATTCAAAACACATTTTTTTACAATTTTTACAATTGACGAATGGATAAAACTACATTTTTTTAAAAAATCGTTACTTTAAAAAAAAAATTCAAATTCGATCAACTCAAAAACACTCCCCCAACCAAATTTCATATTTATCAAAGAGCGGGTTTTTTCTCAAAAATTTAGAGAAAATTTCTCTCTTAGAAGGTTGAGAACCCCCTCTATCAGATATATCATTTATATATACATTCTGCACATCTGGGCAACATAACCTTTCGAATGATATAAGTTTCATTTATTTTGAGTTTTAATTAATACCAAAAAAGTAAATGACAAACTTTAATGTTCACGTATTAATATATAAGATAACTTATTAAACAATTCCAAAATTTCTTAGATTATGCATATTCATTTTGTTTACTAACAATCCATAAATGGCATGCATTAAGCACAAAAGAGCATGTTTAATAAGTATGTTTTATAAACAACACCAAAAATGTTGTAAATATAAATTGGACACAAGTGAGCATATTAATTTTTTTATAACAATTAACAATGTTGGACGCATGTGGGTATATAAATTTGATGATAAACAATCACATCAGGGCTTGATATCAAGAATATTATGGCTTAGCTCAGAATCACTTCCAAAATTGGTTTATTATTGTTTTCTACTCAAATTTCACTCCGTGCACAATTATACAATTTATTTTTGGTTTTGATTTAAGGATTTCAGGTGCTAAGCCTACTTAGTCAAGATCAGCAAGCGCAAAGGTTCTGTATAAATTCAGAATCACTCCCAAAATTAATTGGTTTGGGATTGTTTTCAGCCCAAATTTATCTCCGTGCACAAAGTTTGTATTTTTTTAAAAATTTTTTATAAAATCGGCTTCCAGTGCTTCCAAGGTTCCTTCCAAAAGGCTGAAATGAAAGACCCATAATAATAAATTTTTATTCCCCAAATTTATTCAGAGCATACCTATCCTCTGTATCCACCATAAATAATTAAATTTAAATTTTTAGAAAACTTCAATCAAATTAATTTATTTTTGTCATGAATATTTCTTCGAGTTTCGGCGACGACTTGTAAGCCTCAACTAAGCCTCATGCCACACAGTGATTCGTACCATTGACAAAAATCAAAAAAATTTATCGCAGAAAATAGGATTATTTCGATACCATTTTAAGGTAAAACATACTAAAACTAGTAAGGTATATCTTCGACTTGGCCGAAGTTAAAATACCCCCACGGCCGATTCTTAAGGGTAGAAGAATCTTAAATTGGAGAGCTTTTTGTATGAGATTCTGAGAGATTTTATTATTTTTATGTGTCTAAAATACATACATATCAAATTGTTTTCCTGCAGCTTAAATATAAGCCTTTTTATAAAGTTTTAAATTTTGGGGTTGTATGGGAGGTGGGCGTGTTAGATTGTGTATGACGCCCATTTTTCTAACATACCTCAGTTTCGACACAGAATACACAAATACCGAGTTTCTATCTTGTAACTTTAATATTAGCCTCTTTATAGATTTTTCAATTTTGGGATTGTATGGGAGGTGGGCGTGTTAGTGGGTGGATGACGCCCATTTTTATAACACACCTCAGTTTTGGCAATAAATACACAAATACCGAGTTTCAGTTTTGTAGCTTTAATATTAGCTTCTTTGTAGAGTTTTCAATTTTGGGGTTGTATGGAAGGTAGGCGTGGTTTTCATCCGATTTAGCCCATTCTCGAACTTGACCTTAGTTTTTTTAAAAAAAGCTTAAATATTGAATTTCATTATGATAGCTTCAAAATTACGGCTGTAATCGTGTCGACAGACGGACAGACGGACAGACGGACAGACAGACGGACATGGCTAAATCAACTCAGGTGTTGATGCTGAGCAAGAATATATATACTTTTCTATACCTACCACACCTCCTTTTGGGTGTTACACACGTCGTGACAAAATTAATATACCCCTTACGCAGTACGCGTGGGGGTATAAATATAACCAAACTTTTTTTCTTAAAAGTTAAATTTACGCCCTTCACAGGTAGACTGTTTATACCCTACCTTCAGGTGAAATGTCAGGATATATTAACTTTGTGCAAACGTTTGTAACGCATAGAACGAAGCGAGTCTAGAAAAAGTATAGAAAAGTATATATATTCTTGATCAGCGTCACCTCGTGAGTCGAGCTATTTATGTCCGTCCGTCCGTCTGTCCGTCTGTGTGTTGTCCGTATACACAGGATAAGAGGACGCAGTAGAGATAATTAGATGAAACTTGGTACACATAGTCACATGCATCCAAGGATCTGTACCATTGAATATTTTTGGAATCCGCCCACGGACACGCCTACCTCGCATACAACGCAAAAATTCAAAACTGCATAACTCAACAACAATAAAATTTGGTATGTATGTGTTTTATACCAACACAAAGATGTCTTCGCTTACGGACACGCCCACCTCCCATACAACCCAAGAATTAAAAACGCAATAAATAAGCCTGTGTTTAACCTAAAGAGCTTAAATTTGGCACATATGTTTTTTTATAATAAAACAAAAATGGTTTTGAAAAATGGACATCATCTGCCGACGGACACGCCTACCTCCCATACAACGCGAAAATTGAAAACTGCATAACTCAGCTCATAGTTAACCTACAACAAATAAATTTGATACATATGTGTTTTATACCAACACAAAGATGTCTTCGAAAAATGGACGTCATCCGTTCACGGACACGCCCACCTCCCATACAACCCAAAAATTGAAAACGCAATTAATAAGCCTGTGTTTAACCTAAAGAGCTAAAATTTGGCAAATATATGTTTTATACCAACACAAAGATGGTTTTGAAAAATCGACGTCATCCGCTTACGGACACGCCTACCTCCCATACAACCCAAAAAGTTTAAAACTCAATATATAAGGTTATGTTTGTCATAGAGAAATTAAATTTGGTAGAATGTATTTTATACCAAAACTAAGGTGTGCTCAAAAATTGGGAGTAATCCGTCCATGAACTCGCCCACCTCCCATAGCGAAAGCACAATAAAGGCATTAACTGTGAGCTACAGGAATAAAACTTGGTATGTGTAAATTTTTCATCAACATTTAAATGCATACAAAATATAGGCTTCATCCGCCCATGGACACGCCCATTTACAAAAATATTTACAAAATTTTTTTCGTTTTTGAAAAGTGGGTTTAGGGTATTTCATAGTCGGCCTAGACCGACTTTAGACTTTATTTACTTGTTTTATAATAAGAGAGGGTAGAGAAAAAAAAATAATATGGAAACCATAAAAAGTTTTTATTTTTGTTAAGATAATGAAAAGGTTGAATATAAGTTTCTTAAATTGTTGAAATAAAATTAAATTTAATATTTTATGTAACTTAAATGTAAAGGTATTTTATAAGTAAAATTATAAATGGCAATCTTCGGAAGACATTTAAAAAAATATGCACAAAATTTGGTAAGACGTTCAGGAATTTTGTGTACTACAGATTTTTACGTCTAAATCGGTTAACATAACTTATTCTTGTATTCTACATGGACATGTGAACGAATACACTCCAGCCATGTCTAAATACTTGGAGCTTATGTACAAGATCAGTGAACGGAAAATTTCTGTGGGTATGTTATGAACGTAAACATATTTTATTTGTACAGTGCACACATGGTACTCTTGTTTGTTTTGGTACACGACTCAACTTACGCTTTGTGACTGAACTACTGAACGCACTCGCTTTCTTGTGAAGCTGTTCGAGAGGGCATGGCTTGATCTACTCGACACCCAAATATCGTGTGTCTAAAGTGAGCTCTTATACAATCAGTGAACAAATTTTCCATAGATGTCGTGCGTACAGTGATCAATGACTGGTCCGATCGACTTCGTTTGTGCTGAAAAGCAAATGATGGGCATTTTGAATAAGTTCGACATAAAAAATAAAAAAAATAATTTTCAATAAATCATTTGTTTTTTTTTTCAATTTTCTGAGTAAGAAACCGTGTGCCAAAACATTTGAGAGTACTAAGTATAAATAACAAAAAACACATATTTTTGTCTAAGAAACAAAGCTGGTCTGTCTACAAAATTTTTACACTCTAGCAGAAAAATATTGACCCTTGTAATATAGAAAAGAAGAAAATAAGAAAACATAAGATATTGTGCGAAGTAAACGGGTCTAAAAAGTTGTCACAACGCAAATAAAACTACGCAAAATACATCACACTCCCACACACACCAATACATACACACACACTCACCCACACAGTATATGACAATTGCCATGCTTGGTAGAAAAACCAAGCAACAAAATAGCAAACAATTTTTAATTAGTTTTCTGCTGCTTTACGCAGCGTTACGTTGTTTTTATTAGAATTTTTTTCTTATATTTTTGCTTCGTCTATTTTTTATTTTTGTTTTTATGTGTAGTTGTGTGAGTGTTTATTTTATTTATATATATTTTTTGTATATTTATTTCTTCTACTTTTTCTGCTTTTGTCAACTCTGAACAACTGTTGTAAAGCGAAGAAAAAATATTTACAGAATAGCAGTAAATGACAGCAAATGGCAACAATGGCGCACGGCGTTGCCACATAGAAAATCTATTTGCAAATGTTTAAGTTTAACTAAATTTCATTGCTTTTGTTATTGTTTTTGTTGTTTTTTGCGTAGTTTTTTTTCAACTTGTGTCCTTCAATAGCTGAAATATTCATACAAACATACATATTCTACATACGTGTGAGTTCTTATTTGACTGACTATGTGTGCATATGTGTATTTGTGTACGTGAGTTTTCTTGCATGTATATTTTATGTAGAGCTCACTTTACTGTTCATGGCATAAAATTATGTTAAAAACTTGATTTTATGCATTTCGGGCTGGAATTCGATTTGCATTGCATGAAACAAAGATGTGGACATACTTTTTCGAATAAATAAATGGTGAAGGGGGGGGGAGAAGAGGCAGTGTATGCAAATTTAAGCTTAACTTAAATAAATCTGTGCCGTTTATTTTTAAGTTATGTACGAAGCATACGAATCTTGGACATTTGGCGAAAAACAATTTTTCAAGTCAATTTAAGATTTGACTTTTGAGTTCTAGGAATAAGAACCAAAAAAAGCCATATTTTGTTTGCTTACTAAATGCGCAGTTTTGTTACATATAATAGAAGCATGTAAAAAATTTTCTGAAAAAAACGTAACTTACATTGTTGTGTGTCGTAAAATTCAATTCATATTCATAGCCAGAACAATACTGCGCACTCCGGCATGACTACTTCAGCTTTATGCAGCTTGAAAAATAAAAAGATTTCTCCGTTCTTTTTTTGTTTTTGTTTTATTTTTTGTTTCTTGCTTCTAAAATTATTTCAACCTTGTACCAAATGCGCCATATTTCAGTTAAAACAGCGTGAATTCGAGATGCATGCGTAACAAATGAAAAGATTTACATTAAAATGTATAAATGTACATCACTTAGATGGGTGTGTTTTTGCGATGTTTGCGTATGTGTGAGTGTATATGTGTGCATGCATGTTTATTTGTCAAATAATGTCAAGTGTACTCATCGGTATAATTAAACAAACATGCAAATACAGCCCACAATCCTTCTACATACCTCCAACACTAACAGCCACACTTTTGTCATAAGCTATAACGGTCCGCTTACCACACCCGTGTACTTGAGCTTTCATGTTTGTGTGTTTGCCTTTATTTAATCGGGCTGACTTAAGCGCAGAATTGTTGGTTGGTAACCGCTGTGGTTTCAATTTAATCAAAATATTGGGTCGAATTGAATTAAATTAAGTTTATTATAAAACTTTGTTTCAAGTTTCCGATTCAAAGTAAATAGCTCGATTCTAATTAAAAGCGGTGTGTTTGTTTTATTTCAACTGGTGACGACCATATTTGCATTCCTGCCACAAATTGTAACTTTGTTGAACTCACATCAAAATGATGCAAAAACTTTGAATGAGGATACTGGCTAAGCGGAAGATGGCATACTGGCATAGATATAACTTTGCACAATAGCTTTAGATGACATTTAAAACTCACTTGTGGGATAACCCGGAGCAGAGTTAATTTTAGATTTACATTTATTTTATTATATTGCTTAAATTTCTAATTGTCATGATAAAAATGTCTCCACTAAACTTTGAAACTCAAAATTACTAAAAAGTCATGACAAGTCATGACTACAATTAAATATATAAAAATTTAATTCAATTTATTTATTAATAATAGTCAGTTCACATAAACTCAGTTTTTAATGTAAAGTCAAAATTTGTATTCAATAAATTTTTTTCAAGCTGTCTGAGAAAGAAAAATAATCTGTGAAATGTGGGTGGAAAAATGTGAAAAAAATCTATTTTGTTTGCATAAGCCTACGCGTTATTGCTAAAATTATCTAGACTAGCAGGTACCTGGCACGGTGCTGCCGTCTTTGTCCAATACCTGTTCCAGTTTGCCAATAGAAGGACATACAAATAGGTTACTATTCGACTTTGAGTTTCAATATTCTGTGATCATTATTTTCAAACCTTTTATATATAAAAATTTTTCTTTTATGAACGGAGTCACACTCTTTTTCTCATACCCGTTCTAGTTTTCGAGTATTTTCCAGTACAAGGATATCATCAAATATTAACTCCAAACCGATTTTCTCTTTTCTGTGTCTAGTCTTTCTGTGACTACTATTTCCAAAGCGATTCAATTTAAAATATGTGCCTTATATGGGGGGAGCTACACCCCTTGCACAATGCCCGTTCTAGATTTCCAGGACACCACAAAATAGTAACTCCATTCAGAGTTAAAAAGTTTTGTGACTTTTACTTCCATAACTATTCTGTATCGAAAATGCGAATTGTTTGGACGGATCCACGCCCCGTTTTCGAAAACTCGTGTCAGTTTTATAAATGATAAACCTGGCCAATAATTTACTTCATACTGAGTTTCATTGTTCTACGACATTTAGTTCCAAATCTATTCGATATCAAAAACTTTAATTGAATGGGTGGTGCCTCGCCTCTTTTACAAAAGTTTCTCAAAACTGCCTGTTGAAAGGCATGACTAAATAGTAACTTCGTACCGAGTTTCATTGATGTGTGATTTATAGGCCGAAAGTAGAACCGAAAACTTGTGATCTTGCAAAAGTCCCACGCCTCTCGCAGGTAGGAGGATGAAAAGTACTTTGCAAACTTTTCTCATACCTAGTAAATTTACATAAAAATTTCATTAACATCGGTCCAGCCGTTTCGGAGGAGTTCAAACACTAACACCGTGACACGAGATTTTTATACCCCCACGCTTACTGCGTAGGGGGTATATTAATTTTTTCACGACATGTGTAACGCCCATAAGGAGGCGTGGCAGGTATATAAAAGTATATATATATTCTCTCTCAGTCTGTCTGTCTGTCCGTCTCTCAGATTACAGCCGTAATTTTGAAGCTATCGTGCTGAAATTCGATATTTAAGCTTTTTCAAAAAACTAAGATCAAGTTCGAGAATAGGCTGAATCGCTTGAAAACCACGCCTACCTCCCAAACAACCCCAATAATGAAAACTGTATAGAGAAGTTAATATTTAAGGGGGGACATAACATTCACGGCAGAGAAAACAGACCTTTTTTATAAAAATTCATAACTCAGTCAAAAACAAACATTTTCCAAAATTGCTATTATTGTAGAGAATTGAACAAATTAAAGAAAAAAAATTTTTAAAAAAATATTTTTCACTTCAACATTGTTTTATAGAGCTCCAAGCTGGCGGCAAAGAAAAAAACGGGGCCTCGTGGTTGCAGCGCTGTGAGTCGCACAAATTGTTCGATCTGGAAAAAAAATTACTTTTTTAAATCTTAACAAAATTGATTATCGTATGGAAGCAACTTTTTTTAAAGTTTTTTTTTTTCAATTTTTGGTGATGTTCCAAATTTGAAAGTGTGTTTTTTCGAAAAAAATATTAACATCAAAAATTCATAAAAAATCGAAAAATAATTAAAAAAGCTCGTATCATACGATAGCGAATCAAGTTTAAAAAATAAAAAAAAAAAAAAATCGTCAAAAAATGTACCCGCTAGTGCCGCAACCAAAACAAAGTGAACAAAAAAAAATAAAAATGCGCTCTCACTAATCCGGCTGTAACTTTTGAACCCGTAGGAATTTTTTTCTTAGAATCTTAAGATTATTTACTAAAATTCAAAATTATAAAAAAAGTTGATATACAAAAACGGCCAATGTCATGTCAGCAACAAAAATTGAATTCGGTATTTGTGTAGTCTTTGACAAAACTCAGGTGTGTTAGAAAAATAGGCGTCATCCACTTACTAAGACGTCCACCTCCCATACAACCCCAGTATTGAAAACTATATATAGAGACTTATGTCGAAGCTACAAAAGTAAAAGTAGATATTTATTATTTTTATATAAAAATTAAGACGTGAGTAAAAAATGGGCGTAGTCCATCTACGAACACGCCCACATCCCATACAACCCCAAAATTGAAAACTATATAAAAAGTTTCTGTCGAAGCTACAAAAGTAAAATTAGATATTTATTCTTTTTATAAAAAAATTAAGATGTGTTAGAAAAATGGGCGTCATCCACCACGAACACGCCCACCTCCCATACAACTCATAATATTGAAAACTCTATTAATAGACAAATATTTAAGCTACAGACAAATCTCATATAAAAAGAGGTGTAATTTAAGATTTTTACCATTACGAATCAGCTATATATTAGATAGTAACTTCAACTTTTGATCAACTTCTAAACTAAAAATTGATATTCTAAATACATATTAGAAAAACCGTAAAAAGAAAAACCGTAGGTGACCGATCAGAACAATTTTTATATTGAAAAAAAACTTTTTGCTACGTCTGGGGATCGAACTCGGGCTCCGAGCATGCTAAGCCGCACACTTAACCTGCATACCACGGTCATCAGTTCATCCAATCTAGTGCCAAAAAATTCACAATAATTTTGTTTATCACAACTATTCTATGTATTTGATTATATAAAGTACATTTAAAAATTCTTCCCAATAGGTTGTACCTTAAAAATTAGTTTTTTCATATAACTCGCGACCAAGCTTTATTTTGTTCCTTTTCTTGTAAAAATATTATGTTTAAATTTTATCTCAATATTTTAAAGTTAAGGTCTGGCACAAAGTTTTCATAATTGTAAAATTGTGCATGAAATGTGACATTGCTGTAAAAAATGTTTTCAATTTTTAATGACACCCTAGTGTACATTTCATTTTTCAGATTGAAATATTTTTCCAAATTTTTTTCCAATACCATTAATCCAATACCAACACCATAAATATTCAGTTGCTGAGAGACAGTTTTTCATGATAAAAATGTGTTAGATTCCATCGTGTTTATCTTTATATACATACATATGTCCAACCGCAAATATGTCGGAACAGATAGAAGAACTAATTTCCGACAAACTTTCATCAGTATAACAAATGCACAGGTAGTTTGCGTGGGAAACTTCGCTTTAGTAAACAAGATAATAAAATTGCAAATTTTGTAAACAAACTCATTAAGAAAAAGCTCATATTAAAAACAACTCAATTTTAAAGAATTTAAAAATGAGCTACGTTATGGAGTAATTTGTTGATTTCAGTTAAGAATGGGTGTTTAAAAATTTACAAAAAATGTCAATTTTTTATGAACTACAGGGATTCAAATGAATTATTGCACTCGTAAGAAAATAGTTAAAGTTCATAGTCGATGCTGGTTTAGTTTACAGTAAGCAGTAATTATGTGGTGCGGACACAAACCCTACGTACATTCCATTCACGTCGAGAAATTTGAGCTGAAAACAATTCCAAACTAATTAATTTTGGGAGTGATTCTGAGCTAAGCCACAATGTTCTTGATATCAAGCCCTAAATTGATTGCTTAACAAAAAATTAACTCGCCCCTTCTGTTTGGATCATTTATCTAAAAATTAATATGCTCTCTTGTGTCCCATTTATGTCATTTTGGTATTGTTTATAAAAACAAAAAACATGCTCATTTCGGTCCAATGCATGCCAGTTATCGATTGTTTATGAAAAAAAAAAGGTAAATATACCCAATCAAGGAATTGTGGTATATATTTATATAATAAATATTTTAAATTAAATAAAAAACAATATGCAAAACAAATCAAAACAAAGAAAAAAAAATAAGTAAAAATGACATGCAAAACACAAATAATATTTTCATTGTCCAAATTAGATATCAATGGTTAAGCTCACTAAAGTGATAAGTGACCTTTTGACAAAAATAGGCTTACTGCATTTTCCAAATCAACAGTATAATATCTACCTTGTGAAAATTTCTTGAAAATGCATAAACAATGGATTCTGCTCTGTATACATTTGAAATTAGTGTTTTGTACTGAAATGTATTGAAATTTGAAAACAAAATCG
Organism: Tetanocera ferruginea; assembly: GCA_958299015.1. Taxonomy (NCBI): domain Eukaryota; kingdom Metazoa; phylum Arthropoda; class Insecta; order Diptera; family Sciomyzidae; genus Tetanocera; species Tetanocera ferruginea. The sequence goes on from OY282644.1 coordinate 128,606,775, forward strand.
ACGTTTTTGAATATTAAAAATTTTTCACTTATCATTTTTGTGCGCTTAACCATCGATATATTTCATCCAATTCGGACAGGAAAATATAATTTCTGAATTTGTTCTTTGCACTTTTATAAACTTGTATACTAACTGGAACAGCAACCAAATGAGAATTACATCGTTCGGTTGCTCATACTTTTTATGTGCATAAACAACAACAACAAAATTATTTTTTTTTTCAAACAAGCCCAAGTTTACACTTATTTAGTAAAAATTTATATGTTTGTCAAAAAAAATTTCAAGCTCAATTTGTGGCATAAACTGCGCACATGAATAGCTTGTTTTCAGATGGTTTTGAGCTCTATTGAGCTGATTTCAGTTACGAACGCTTTGAGCTTGATTTTACACCCAGAAAAAAAATCCTGTAAAAATAACGCTTTTTTAACACTTTATCATGTTATTGAAATTCAACACGATCAGTTATGTTATTAATTAACACTTAACATGATAATTCAATTTTTTTAAAAAACACTTGTGCAGTGCGCAAAATCACATAAAATGGCTTCTGCTGAACAGGACATTAATAAAAATGGCATTTTATCACTTAATTCGCTCAACGGTAACATTATTCTCAGTGTTTTTTTTTTTTTTTTATTGCTGATGCAATGAGAAAATTAACATTTTACTCATGTTATTTTATAACACTGCATAATTCAATGTTATTCTTTGAAAAGTGTTGTTGTTTTGCGAGTAAAACTGATCATGTTAGATTGACTGCAGCCGTGTTGAAATATTTTGCCTCATTTTTCCCTGGGTGTAGCCCATTTTTTATTCTCTGTAGAGACTCCTCAAGTTTAACGTCTAGAGAAGACAGGGAGTTTTGGACAAAGAGCTTTTGAGGCGGCTCCGACTTGCCTTGACAGTGCCCGTTGTAGGCTATGTAGTTTTTTCGATCAAGACGTAGGGCCTATCCAACATTACGCCCGTCCACCATCCGCTGTGACTCGTCTGGCAGCTTGTAGGTCAGCCCCTGCACATTTCCCATAGAATCCACGGTACCGGCCGTAGCCAAACCACGGGCTGTCATGGACTACTAAGTAAGTAAGAAAATAGTTTGAAAGCACAGATGTTTTTTTTTCTTAATCCTCACATTTTTTAATCACATTTGCTTTGAACTTCTACAATTAAAATAAAATTAATACATTTAAATCAAAACTATTTCATATTTTTTAAAGCTTCACTTTACGAATTATCATTGACTGTAAGAGAGAACTAACTATAAGAGTTAAGTCACAAACTTAAGGTCGAAAAAAAATGTTCAACTACAATTAGGCAGATTAAAATCAAAAAGGATATTATAGATAAAATAAGTTGAACACGGCAAAGTGACATATGGGCATCTCCCAAAAAAGGTCCACCAAAAGTGAAGAAAAACGTTAAGATAAAGCACTCTAACAGCATTTAACTTTATTTTTTTTTTATTTTGATTAGTATTACTGCTTTGTAACTTGAATTCAACTTATTATGATGTATTTTTATTAAAATTTATAATGAACATCTTTACTGTATTTTACTACTGTGGAAAAATTTGTCGCGTCCATGATGTCGCGTCCGTATTCGTGCTATATCTATTTAAAAAAAGATAAGAGATAATTTTTATGTTTCATAAGTCTACAAAGAATAGTTATCCTTTGACCTCCATTAACATGTATATTATATAAAAAAAAAGTTCTCGAAATTAGTTAAATTTTGCATATTTCTATACGAGCTTAAAAAAACTTATATTTTTTGTCGCGTCCGTTCCATTGAATGATTGCTTATTACTTTGTACTAATTTGTACTAAATCTCGCCAATATTTTTATAAAATGTAGCACTCTTTCGTCGCGTTAGAACACTTAAATGCATATCGGCTCATTTTGTTTCTTTCTTGTTTTTCGAGTAATTAAAACCGTGCGAATGTCGCGTCCGTGCCGCTGGGAGATGCCCATATGCATTAAGCCGGATCGATTTTGTATGGAGAAAAAAAAGTCATCCGGACACCAACTCAAAAGTTAGAGGGACTCTTAAAAATTATTTCTGCATGTTTTTTTTGGATCAGAGAAATCACCATGGAGCAGTTTTGGTTCTCCTGAACCCTTTTTTGGGCCAAAAATTCAAGTTTTTTGGCTATAACTTTTTTTTGTTTTTCAGAATTCATACCCAAGATAAGCAAAAAAGGAAAGATTGTGATAGCACAAAAGTTTGAAATTTGTTGTCCTTACAAACTCTTTTGAGACCCCAAAAAATCGATATTTCATCAATTTCGAAAAGGTGTTTTTTTAAAACAAATATTGGTATTGGATGCATTCTGAAGAAAAAAAAACTTATAGGTAAAAAACTTGAATTTTAGGCCCTAAAAAGGGTTCAGGAGAACCAAAACCGCTCTATGGGGATTTCTCTGATCCAAAAAAAATTATGCAGACATAGTTTTTAAAAGTCCCCCTAACTTTTGAGTCGGTGTCCGGCGATATCTAAATTTCGATCCGGCTTAATATGCATGTGCAAAGTTTGAACACGGAATTTATTTTTTCTATAAAAATTTTTTATTAGAATAAAATATTATATTATTTTCTATAAAATATTTATAAATTTTTCTATAAAAATAAATACATTTTCCAATCAAAAACTTTTATGGTGGCCATAACATTTGCACCAGAGAAAACAGACCTTTTTTAAAAAATTCATCAAACTCAGTCAAATACAAACATTTTTCCAAAAGTTTTATTATTGTAGAGAATTGAACAAATTACAAGAAAAAAATTTCAAAAAAAATTTATATTTCACTCCAATATGGTTTTATAGATCTAAACTGGAAGCAGAGAAAAAAAACGTGGCCTAGTGGTTGCAGCGCTGGGAGTCGCAAAAATTGTCCGATCTGGAAAAAAAATGACTTTTTTAAATTTAACAAAATTGGTTATCGTATGACAGGAGCTTTTTTTAAAATTTTTGGAGATGTTTCAAATTTGAAAGCGTATTTTTTCGAACAAAAAATATTGACTTTAAAAATTCATAAAAAATCTAAAAAAATGTAAAAAAGCTCGTGTCATACGATAGTGAATCAAGTTTAAAAAAAATAAAAAATAAAAAAAAATTTCGTCAAAAAATTAACCCGAGATAAACGCGTTCGAAGTTTGTGAACACATAAAAATTTTAAAATTTTTAAATCTAAAAAAAAATTTTTTATGCCAATATCATATCCCCCCTTAAATTTGAGGAGTAATATCTGAAGAATATTAATTTTTTTTTAATAAAAATCGACCTCGATTCGACTACTTAAAAATCGTAAATAGTAATTAATCCAAAAAGGTAATTCAACTGTTTAGTTACAGTTTATATTTTCCATAAATATTAAGAAAACTGGTCGAAGAAAATGTGTTGAATTTTTTAAAATCTAGTATATTTAAATCTCGTGTTACGGTGTTAGTGTTTGAACTAAGTGTAAGTGTCCATCCAAAACGGATGGATCGATTTAAATGAATTTTTTTTGTATATATGGTAGGTATGAGAATAGGTCGTTAAGTATTTTTCACGCTCCTACCTGGGAGGGGCGTGGCACTTTTTCAAGATCACAAATGTTCGGCTTTACTTTCATCTATAAATCACACATCTATGAAACTCGGTACGGACTGAGTATTGAGTTTTGGCCTTCAGCTGTCAAATTTGAGCGATCTTTGGAAAAGGTAGCATGGTACCACCCATAAAATTAAATGGAGTATGAAGTTACTATTGGAGTAGTTAGTTGGTGATGTCCTGCTCCCACGGACACGCCTACCTCACACACAACGCAAAAATTAAAAACTGCATAACTCAGCTCATAATCAGCCTACAACAACAAAATTTTATATGTATGTGTTTTGTATTAACGCAAAGATGTCTTCGAAAAATCGAGATCATCCGCTTATGGACACGCCCACCTCTCATACAACCCAAAAATTGAAAACACAATTAATAAGGGTTTGCTTAACTCACAGAGCTAAAATTTAGCACGTATGCTTTTTATAACAAAACAAAAATTATTTTGTAAAATGGAGATTATCAGCCCACGGACACGCCTACCTCCGATACAACGCAAAAATTGAAGACTGGATATATAAGCTAATAAATAACCTACAACAATAAAATTTGGTGGGTATGTGCTTTATATCAACACAAAGATGTGTTCGAAAAATCGGTGTTATCCGCTCACGGACACGCCCTCCTCCCTTACAATAAAGACATTAACTGTGAACTACAGGAATAAAACTTGGTATGTGTAATTTTTTCATCAACATTTAAATGCATATAAAATATAGGCTCCATCCACCCACGAACACGCCCATTTGCAATAATATGATTGTATTTTGAAAAGAAGGTTTAGGTTATATCGATTTGTTTTATATTGAATCGTTTTGGAAAAAAAATCACAGTTAAAAAAAAACTCGGTTTGGAGTAACTATTTTATGACATCCTACTACTCGAAAATACTCGCAAGCTAAAATGGGTATTGGACAAGGTGTGTGGCTCCACCTATAAAAGACAATTTTTTATATTTGGAAATAATGGTCAAAGAATATTGAAACTCAGAGTGGAGTGACTATTTTTTTATGGCCTTCTATTGGAAAACTAGAAAGATATTGCACAAGGACAGCAGTATATATAATATATTTTTGAATAAGTTTCTTAGGTCAGCCTTGCTTTAGTTCCAAGTCATTGAGTGACTCTTACAGACAGACCCAGCAGATTAGGTGTGTCTCTAATAATAATAATTATTATTCTCGTCTTGAAAACAGTTTTGCGTTTTCTAGGAATTGAACTCAGCTATCAATTCATAAGCATATAACAACCCACATATCTTAATGTATTGCACACATCTTTTGTTGTCATACTTTTATCTAGAGTAAACATGTAACTAATTGTAAGATAATTTTTAGTTTTTCACAAACCATTTTTTTGTAAGAAAACAGTTTTCTACATTTGCTTGAATTACAATCATAAATAAACAGCTGACTTCAATGAGTTTTTTCAATTATAAACAACTTAGTTGCAATGTAATTCGCAGTATGCGGAAAAGTCAGCAACTATTGTAACTTTATGGTTTTATTGTTGCTGCTGCATATGTGTGCGTTTGTTTTGTTAACAACATCATTAAATGTTTACTTTGTTGAAGTTGAATAAAGTTGTTGAAAGTTTGATGAAAGAATAAGTTTTTAGCGAACTAAATTTTAGAACTAGCAAGCAAACTGATTGCCAAGTTGGCAAGGTAGAAGAAATAGAAAAAAATTCAACATTTAAATTTGACATTTTTGTATTTCATACTTTGTATTCTTATAGAATTTGTAGTGCTTAAGTAATCGTTATTCAATTGATGGTTAAAGAGAATGATAACGCATAAAAAAATTTATTCAAAATTATCGTTATGCTATCGTAAATTTGAAGAAAACGAAAAATATACACTAAACAAACTGATACTTTCAAGGTTTAGTTAAACTGCCTATGTATTTTGACATGCAGCCCAAAACATTATTTGCGCAGATTTTAGAGGAAATTGTAACGGTTCGATAGTTTTTGTGATTGACAAAAATGAAAAATTGATTTGAATTTTAACTGCCTTCATCACTTTGTGAGTGATTTATGATTTATGACGTTTTTAAGCAAATATTTCATGCTTTGAAATTTCAACGCAGCCAACACAACTCACACATTTAGCAAAACTCATGTCACGTTTTGCAATTTTTTGTACCAAAATTTCAGTTGACCTAGTTTTGCTTTTGCCTTCTACACAAACACACACACACACACATGCATTCTTTAGTAATCGCTGTGGTAAACACTGCATAACAATGGCAATAATGTGCTCGAATACAATAACCAGAAAATAAAAGCTCAACCGCTCTTGTTTGGCAGAAAATCCAGATTTATCGATCATAATATTTCGACCAACAAGCATGGCAGAGAGAAAAGCAAGAAAGCTAACAGAATTAAAAGTCAAACAAAGTAATTTTTTTTTTTTTTTAAGCTATATAAATGTTGATCCCACTAGTCGTTCATTAAATTTGCCAATAAAATTAAATTGTTTGAGTTTTTGCTATATTTTCTTTTCTTTATTCGTGTCTTGTTATTTCTACTCATCATTTAGTATTTAAGAGAAGTTTTTCTTATCTGCTGAAGCAGCAGCGGGGCTTTAACACTGATTGCTGAAAAGTTTGTAATTTTTATAAATCATAAAAAAATGAATGCGAACAACAACAACAACAACAACAACAACAACACATTGAAAAAGATTTCATTTCGCACTGAAGCGATAACATTTCTTTACGTCTGAAATGTTGTACAACACAAGTTTAAACAATTGAATGGCTGTGGGTGCTGGATATGCTTGGCTGTTTGGATTGGGAATAGTGCGTATGTGTTGTTGGCACTGTTCGCAAGTCATTTCATATATTTTTTAATGGCTGCTGCTGTTAGTGAGTAAAATTATGAGTTCATTTTTCGCAGTTATTCTTTGCTTTGTACTTCCTGCCAGGTCCGGACTTAGATTTTTGGTGCCCACAATAAAATTTGACGTAAAATTTGAGTTTTTAATTATAACATAAACGAAAATAAATTATGTGATTTTTGTATAAAGTTTGATAACAACATACAGTGAATGTTGGAGAGAAACGCCAGCAATTCATTCCAATAAGCGGAGAAGCTGTGAGAAGTTTCTTTGTTAAAGAAAGTGGCTTATGTCAAATATGTATTTATACACTAACGGATATTTTTGTCCTAGAAGTAATCGGATAAAGAAAATTTTATTTATCAAAAAAGACAGTTTTTAATACTTGTTTGTTGAAAAATAGAGATTCGCAATTTTTTGGGAATGGCCCTGGGTAGAAATAGTTTGCACATTGTTTTCTTATTCGGGTGTGAACAAGGCACTACATACAGGAATGTACACTAGAACGTATCACATCACAGGGAGAAAAAAAGTGCACCGGTCACCTTCAAATTTTATGTATGTTTGCAAGTCAATTTCGAAGAAAACTTTCCTACCACGCTGATTTCAGAAAATTAAAGCTCGCAAAAAATCATAACAGTTTTGCTAATAAACTTTTCCGATTACTCCACTAGAACTATTATAAAAACCAATTTTTATTTTTTTTTGCCGATCTTAGGTCAATTTGAAAAAAAATTTGGCCTTATGAAATTTTTCGACGAATCTCAGGTACTAAAAGTCGGATCTTAAAGTATAACGTGTCGATGTTTTTGTCAGAAGACAAAATGAAGAAGACAACTTTTTTTGCTCGAAATGTCGTCGACCTCAAATTTAGTTTCGTAGTACTTACCCTGAAGATCACAACTAATACAACATGATTTGAGAAAGTAAAATTAAACACATGTGATTTCATAACGAAACCTTCAATGGATAAGATTTTGACGTAATTCAAATTGGCCGTATTTCTGACAGCTCTCGATTTTCGACAAACTGTCAAAATGCCACAATTTTATAACTCATGTAAACTGGTGCGAGCTAAACCTACGAAAACATGATGAGTAATTATATGTTTTGCGCATATAATTAACATCTGCTTTCAAAAAACCTTCTTCACGCCTTCTATGGTTTAATACCAACAAAATGTTGGAACCTAGATGGACACGTGATAAAGAAGTAAACAAAAAGCGCAACAACTAAATCTTTGCAGAAGCAATGCAGTCAATTTTTTGAAATTTTGCGACTAGCAAAAGAGTAGAAAAACACTGCTTTGAGAAAGTGGAAAGTGCTGGTAATTCCTTTTTGGTTTTACGACAGTTGCACTTATTAGCTTCTCAAAGTTAGTGGACTGCATGAACCACAGAGACTACTGATGAGTCGGAGTAGCGTCCGACGAAACCATGGTCTAGTCTGCTCGGTTCTTTTGTAAAGAATTTTTGTTGTTGCAGCAAGCCTGTTACTTCATGAATTATTTGGCATTAAGCTCTAAATATAATTCTTAACCCTCACTTTGGCACTATTTACATATGTAAATATACCAATTTTAAATTTGCCATAACTCCTTTCTTTTTTATGCGATTTGAATATGGCTTGGACTCTGTGGCTATTTTTTGGTTTTCTTTCTGAAAATTCAAAAGTTGTTTTGAATTTTAGAATTTTCTGATACTTTTTGGAAATTTTTAATTTTTATAACGTAGTTTGGTACATATTTACATATGTAAATATTTTGTATTTTAAAGGCTTTTATGGTGTTTTAACGCATTTTTTTAATTAAATATAGAAAAAAATGATAAGGAAAAACTCTTCACATTTTTTTATATATACATATTTCGTATTTGTAGCTTATATTGGGAAAATATTAATGAACAAAAATGTTTGGTTCGCTGGCACAACAATATGTCTTGTTTTGATATTGTAGCTGAAAGTACTAATTTAATGCAAAAAGTATATTTTTTGTTGAAATTGTTTTTTGTTTATTCATTGGAACTATAAATTTTTTTCAATTTGATCTTCATACTTACATTTTGGTTATTTCGTAAAGAGCTGGACCGTCAAGTGTGCATAATATGTAAAACGCTATATCGTAGGAAAAAATGCATGGATTTCAATGGTTAATATTTCTTTGAAATGGTTACAAAAAAACCTTTCTTTTGATACCCATAAAGCTAGATATTGTTTAAAAAAAAATAAGACTTTTCCAGGCCCATGTTCCCAACTTCCGAACCCTATAACTTCTAAACCACTTGAGAGAGGTGTGTAAATTTTTCCGGAATTGGACTTAGAAGGTGTTAATACATATATTCCACCTAAAAAATCATGTAAATTTTGAGGTTCTGTTTGTCTTTAATGATGACAAAAAAAAATATTTACAAATGTAAATATGTGCCAGATTACGTAGTAAAAGATTGGTGCCAAAGTGAGGGTTAAAGAATATGTTCTTTAAGAATTACAAACTTAATAATAAAAAATCAAAATGCCACAATTTTATAACTCATGTAAACTGGTGCGAGCTAAACCTACGAAAACATGATGAGTAATTATATGTTTTGCGCATATAATTAACATCTGCTTTCAAAAAACCTTCTTCACGCCCTCTATGGTTTAATACCAACAAAATGTTGGAACCTAGATGGACACGTGATAAAGAAGTAAACAAAAAGCGCAACAACTAAATCTTTGCAGAAGCAATGCAGTCAATTTTTTGAAATTTTGCGACTAGCAAAAGAGTAGAAAAACACTGCTTTGAGAAAGTGGAAAGTGCTGGTAATTCCTTTTTGGTTTTACGACAGTTGCACTTATTAGCTTCTCAAAGTTAGTGGACTGCATGAACCACAGAGACTACTGATGAGTCGGAGTAGCGTCCGACGAAACCATGGTCTAGTCTGCTCGGTTCTTTTGTAAAGAATTTTTGTTGTTGCAGCAAGCCTGTTACTTCATGAATTATTTGGCATTAAGCTCTAAATATAATTCTTAAAGAATATGTTCTTTAAGAATTACAAACTTAATAATAGTGGAACAAAGTGCTCGGTGTTTTCAGAATGGTATGGATAAGCTGTGAAAATATTTATTTTTAGCATAAACAACTAAAGTTATTTTCTTGTCTTCTGGTCACTGATGTATCCATTAATTTATTTTTATACCCTAAACCTGAAAGGTCAGGGTATATTAACTTTGTGCAAACGTTTGTAACGCATAGAACGAAGCGAGTCCGGTATAGAAAAGTATATATATTCTTGATCAGCGTCACCACGTGAGTCGAGCTATCAATGTCCGTCCGTCCGTCCGTCTGTGTGTTGTCCGTATACACAGGATAAGAAGAAGGAGTTGAGATAATTGGATCTCATTGATCTCCTTCTGCACATTTTTGAAATCCGCCCACGGACACGCCTACCTCCCATGCAACGCAAAAATTTAAAACTGCATAACTCAGCTCATAATTAATCTACAACAATAAAATTTGGTATGTGTGTGTTTTATATCAACACAAAGATGTCTTTGAAAAATAGACGTCATCCGCTAATGGACACGCCCACCTCCAATACAACCCAAAAATTGAAAACGCAATAAATAAGCCTGTGTTTAACCTAAAGAGCTAAAATTTGGCACATATGTGTTTTATACCAACACAAAGATAGTTTTGAAAAGTGGACATCATCCGCCCACGGACACGCCTACCTCCCATACAACGCGAAAATTGAAAACTGCATAACTCAGCTCATATTTAGCCTACAACAATAAAGTTTGATATGTATGTGTTTTATACAAACTTAAAGATGTCTTCGAAAAATGGACGTCATCCGCTAATGGACACGCCCACCTCCAATACAACCCAAAAATTGAAAACGCAATAAATAAGCCTGTGTTTAACCTAAAGAGCTAAAATTTGGCACATATGTGTTTTATACCAACACAAAGATAGTTTTGAAAAATCGACATTATCCGCTCACGGACACGCCTTCCTCCCATACAATGCAAAATTGCAAACTGCATAGCTCAGCTCATAATAAGCCTACAACAATAAAATTTGATATGTATGTGTTTTATATCAACATAAAGATGGTTTTGAAAAATGGACGCCTATCTCCAATACAACCCAAAAAGTTTTAAACTCAATAAATAAGGTTATGTTTGTCATAGAGAAATTCAATTTGGTATGCATGTATTTTATACCAAAACTAAGGTGTGTTCAAAAATTGGAAGTAATCCGTCCATGAACACGCCCACTTCCCATAGTGAAAGCACAATAAAGGTATTAACTGTGAGCTACAGGAATAAAACTTGGTATGTGTAAATTTTTCATCAACATTTAAATGCATATTAAGTATAGGCTTCATCCGCCCTTGGAGACGCCCATTTACAATAAAAATTTTTTGTTTTTGAAAAGTGGGCTTAGGGTATTTCATAGTCGGCCTAGACCGACTTTAGACTTTCTTTACTTGTTTCGATTAAAATTTTCGTCATGAAATTATATTTACTTGATTTTTACCTTTTTAAATCATGTTGTAGAAGATGTGATCTCGAGGGTTAGTCTAGAAAGGAAATTCGAAATTTGGAGCAAAAAATTTGTTTGTTTAATTTTGTTTTTTGACAAAAACATTAATACATTATACTTGAAGGTGACCCTTCGATCCTAAAAAAAAAATTTATTTATATTTTAAAAATATAATAGTTCTAGTGGAGTATTCAAAATTTTTTTTTGCAAAATGGTAATGATGTTTTGCGAGCTTTAATTTAATGAAGTCAGGCTAGTTCATTAGGGTGGTAGAAACTGAGATATGATAATTTATATTATAATAGGGCATTTGAGGTTAATGACCTTGAAGCAGAAAAATTGTTCTCCTTGGGACAAACACATCGATATATCAAACTTTAGTATTCAAAAATACGTTATATTCCAAGGTGACCGGTTAACTTTTTTTGTGATAAGCTCTAATGTAGACTATTTATACAATATATTGTTAAAAAAAAAAAAAAAAAAAGTGAAAATAAGCACAAAATGGATTTTGGAAAAGTTATTAATTGTTTATATTGGGAATCATAGTCATTCGATCGAAATCCGATCGAGATCTTATAGAATATATTGAAAAAAAAACTATATTGAACAATCCGACGAACAATTTTGATGACCTCTAGACGGTTGGTACAAGTGAAAGATCAAAAGATATGTACTTGATTTTTGAAAAACTTAATTAAAATTGTAGAATACTTAAATTGATCTAGGCTGGTGCTAAAAGCAAAAAGAAGTCATATTCAATATTAAAATATTGAAAGAAAAAAAATAGAGAAAAAATATATTATTGTTTAGTTTTTGTTTTTAAATGTAGTTGAGCTTTAAGTTCTCAAACACTAAAATCTAAATCTGAAGATCCTAACAAATTGTTAGAACCTTCAATAAAAAAAGGCAAAATATGAAAATATAAGTTTTTATGAACACTTTTGTGGGTCACTGCATATTAGCCTGGATCAAATGCCTAAGTATTTGGGATTTTCCGTAACAACCACCCCTTCCCCGCTCGGAATTATAAAAAATGTTTGCGAATGAAATAAATTGATTATTAAAAGTACGAGAATTGTTTGCTTAAAAAACCGGTTTTATGACGATTTTTTATAAGATACTAGCGGATGTAACCCGGTGTTACTCGGGGTTGTGCCTCGAGCACAGAAAGAGGACGATGTTCAAAACTGCTCTCATTTTTTAAACGTTTTTAAAATTATCAATTCAATTTTAAAATTTTTTAAATTATCGTTTTTTGGGATTTTGCCCCCTCCTTCCCACGAAAGTGTTTGGTCAAATTTCCGTAAAAAGAGATGATTAAAACAAAAAATGACATCTACAACGTCTTGATCTGACGTCTGGTTTCTAAGGAAAATGGACACCCACACTCAGAAAAAAAACACATATCGCACACTAAATACAAAACAGTCACAACTCAAAATTTTTTATATACAATTTTTGTTCTAAATCAATTTATTAAACACATATCTGACTATATTCTTCATTATTTTCTTCATTAACTGGAAGAATGAAGTCTTTGTGTTAAATGAAAATTGTTTTTCTTCTGCAGTTTCAACCAAAGAGTTATATTTTTCGCTTTTCCTGAAAAGTTATGTTTTTTGAGTTGTGACTGTTTTGTATTAAGTGTGCGATATCTTCCTCCGGTGAGAAATTTCTCTATTTTCGATAATAGCAATTTTCTCTTTTCAAATAAAATTTTTTTTCAATTAGAATAAATTTTCAAATTTTCAAAGAAATATTTCTTCACTTCTAGGAAATGGAAATATTTCAGCGTCTCTTATAATGACAAATTTTCTCGCACAAAAAATTCTCATTTATACAGAAAAATTTTTTGAAAATGAAATTTTTTACCTATATTTTGATAAAAAATTCACTATGAGAAGTATTTTATTCAATAAAAACAAATGTTTTCTAAAAAATAGAGCAACTTTTTCTCTAAAATCGAATAATTTTTGTATATTTCTCTATTCATAGAAGGTTTTTATCATTTTTAGAGAATTTTTAGGATCGCATTTAGAGAAAAGCATTTTCTGGAGCAAGGTCAATACCATTTTTCAGTAAATATGATGCCATTTTTATCATATTCCGAGAAAATTTTACTGAGTGCAGTTTGAAAAGTCATATCGAGAAAAATGCGTTGAAAGTTTTTCTTAGCATGCATTTAATATGCAATTTTACCTCAAATAAATTCCAATTTTAAAAAATCCTTTAAGCATCCATACGATTTTTGGATTGTCGTCGTTCAACTTCGGTTTTGGTCGATACTGTTAGGTTAATTTTTTTTTCATCTTTATATAGCATCTGCTGGTATTCGTTAAACTTATTTTTTTTCGTTCGTCTTTGGTTCTTAACTTCGTTTGCTTTCGGCTCATTCCTTGATTTTTGTCGAAAGAACTTTTAAAATTATAGGATCTATTTTAGTAACAGATACAAATGCTTATCAAGTTTCATCAAAATTGGTTCATCCGTTTTGACGTGAATGAGCCGAACATAATTGATTGAATAAAGCGCAATCACACGGAAGTTTTCTGAAATTTAAATACCCTCAATTCTGTTGCAGAGTCAAGTTATTTCACGTACCAAATTTTAGTAAAATCGATCAAGTCATTTTGGAGTTATTGAGTCTTAACAAAGCACTACTTAAAGCGCCCTCTTTCGGAAGTCTTTGGAATTTTTTATATTTTATATTTTTTTTTTTTGGGTGCAGTTGAACGTTCATACCAAATTTCATTGAAATCGGTTCTGGTGTTTAGGAGTTATTGAGTCTTTAAAACGCACTACTAAAAGCGCCCCCTTTCCCATTCCGGAAGTCTTTGAAATTTTTATAGCCTATGTTATCTGGGGCGCAGTCGAAACTTCGTTCCAAATTTAATTGAAATCGGTCCAGGAGTTTAGGAGTTATTAAAACTTAAAAACGCACTATGTAAAGCGCCCTCTTGCGGAAGTCTTTGGAATTTTTTATAGCCTATGTTTTATCTTGGGTGCAGTCGAACCTTCATACCAAATTATGTTGAAATCGGTCCAGCCGTTTAAAAGTTATTATATAGTGCCACGCCCACATACTTCCGCCCACTTTTTTACACCCCCTATGTTCTGTCTTACTATAAAAGGTACTCGGTGTCCTAATTTCAGCTCAATCGGATAAACGGTACGCGAGCCTATACGGAACAGACAGACAGACAGACAGAAAGACAGGAGGACAAACATTTGATTTTATATATCAGAAGATTTAAAAAATTATGCTTATGAATTTTGCGAAAAAATAACAAACCCCACCTATTTTGACATCAAATATTGTGAAAAATCTGATGCTGAAGTTGCCGAATAAATTTCACCGGTGCCGCCAAACTCACTCAAGGCTGAAATTTTAAATTTTTCGAACAATTTTTGTTTTATGCTCATGTTTTTTTTTTCCAATTTTTTTTTGCACTATTTAAGGCTATTTTGTGAAGACAGAAACTTGGGTAAAACCTGAAAACTTTACCATTATTGCAAAAGTTCATACATTTTAACAAAGTAATTTTTGAAAGTAACTCACAAGAATAGGTCCCCAGGTGACAGTCTCCGATTTGAATGATTTTCGGATATTTGGTAGAAGACAAAAATCTAAGGTTGACGTATTCTTTTATACGTGCTCAATCGATGGTTTAGCGTTTCAAACTCGCGTTTGAAACTCAGCAAAAATTTGGTTTTTTTGCTATAATTTCGCTATTTTCCGTGGAAACATTTAGAAATTTGGTACCAAACGAAAGCTCTTACAAAACCACATATGATGGCATCAATTTTTTATAAGAAATTTTTGTTGTAATTTTTTGTTGTAACACATGCATCAATTTTTTATAAGAAAATTTTGTTGTAATTTTGTTGTTGTAATTTTTAGTAATGTTTAGTCGATATCAAAGAAGAATGTTGACACAATTATTTCATATTAATTTATGTTGGATTTAAGGCAATTTGAAAACTTACCTTTTTTTTTTAAATTTTTAAATTTTTTTATGTTTTTTCTAAATTTGTTTGAATGAAATTTTTGTTTTATTGAAATGCATTTATTTTCCTTAAAAAAAAAATTTCATTACATTAAAAGTTCCCAATATGGGTACCAAAAATTTTATTTTTTTATGACCTATTCTCATGTTTAAAAATTTTATCGGAAAAGTTGGCATTTCAAAGGGCTTTCATACAAAATTTGTGCTTTTTTCTTGTAAATCGTCTCATCGCACCAGTAAACAATAGTTTTAATCATCCAAAGTACCAAATATAGACATTTTTACGATATGAAAAAGAAATTTAATGCATTTTCTCATATTTCTTTAAAAATTTTTTTTTTTGATTTTTAGCAGAAAAAATCATAAAAATTTTCTTCTAATTTCAAAACCTGAACTTTATGAATGAATAACTTATCTAATATGAAAATAAGTTTTTTTATTTAAATTTTATAATAAAAAATAATAAGTCAAGGAAGTGAGTGGACTCAAGGAAAGAGCTTTTCAGCATAAATTTGTTTTGATATGGATTTTTTTAAAAAAACCATTATATATTTGATAGAACTTTAAAAAAGTACCACTCAATGCAATTTTGCCAAATTTCTAAATGTTTCCATGGAAAATAGCGAAATTAAAGCAAAAAACAAAAATTTCGCTGATTTTTAAACGCGAGTTTGAAACTTTTAACCATCGATTGAGCACGTATAAAAAAATATGTCGACCTTAGGTTTTTATCTGCTATCACATATCCAAAAATCATTCAAATCGGAGACTGTCACCTGGGGACCTTTCCTTGTCAGTAAAAAAAATATGTTGATTTACACTTTCTAGAGATCTTGATTTGCCAGTTCAATCAAAATAAACAAGTTTGGCTATCAGTTCCTATAAAATTTAATTAATTTTTCACAAAACGTAATATGTGGCCTTACCTTTAGGATTCCTGGAAATTTTTGAAAAAAAAATTTTCTATTTTCCTAATTCAGAGCGACCAGACTAAATAACATGTTTTGTTTTCATAGTTATCAATTTTAAAGCTTTTTGGTTAAAAAAACAATTTCACGAAACCTAAGGTTTAACATATTGCGAAATCATTACCGCAATCGTCTGGGTTAAATTGATACAACAATCAAGATTTATGACCTCGTTTCAAATTAAACTTCACAAACCTATTGCTTTCAAAATTGGTTATTCCTGCTTATTTTCTTATATTTTTTTTTAAAGTTGCGTCTTAACAATCTCAAAATTATATTAATATTTTGGAACATTTATGAATACTTTGCTACAGGCTAAATCTGCATTCATAGTTTTTCTGTTAGAAAGGCTAGTAGAGTGCTTTCAAAAATTGCATTATTTAATGAACTTCTTATTAATACGACTAAAATAAATTTTTTCTCTTTTGTTACAAAAAAAAATTAAACACGTAAAAAAAAGTTAAATTTACTACAATTTGTTGAATGTTGAATTAAACTACAATTCATAATTAATGTCCCTAGATAATTCATTTTTTTAACCAATATTACATACGGCCCTGCTTTTTTCTATTCTACTCTACATAAATTTTGTGCTGCCCTCTATCCAACTCAAATTTGTACTAAATTCTTGTTTTTGCTCATTTTTATTGCTTTCTTGCAGGTCTCCTGGATACGACATCGTGACATACACATACTCACTGTCGGTTCCTATACATATACGTCCGATCAGCGCTTTCAGGCTACGCATCATCAGGAGTCGGACGATTGGACGCTGCAAATAAAATGGGCACAAAAACGCGATGGCGGCATGTATGAGTGCCAGATATCGACACAACCCGTACGCAGTTATTTTGTGCGTCTGAATGTTGTTGGTAAGTTGTTGTTGTTGTTGCACTCATAAATAAAATTCTATAGCAAATATATTTTTTTAATATTTCGCACTCCTGCCTTCGATTTTTTATGGTTTTTTTTTTTTTTTTTGTTATAGACACTATATCTTATGCTATGCTGCCATTAGTTTTATGTGACAATAATTCTCTTTTATATCTGTCTATTTTGTGCCTTTTTCATCAACATCTATTATGATATATTTCGTTGGTTTATCTACGGCTGCTGCTCTTGTTGACCTTTGATGTCCTTCTACAGTGCCAACAGCCACTATACTAGGAGGTCCTGACCTTCATGTGGATAAAGGCAGCACCATTAACCTCACATGCACCGTAAAATTTAGTCCAGAACCACCGGCGTATATATTTTGGTATCATCATGAAGAGGTAATTTTCATTTATAATAAAAACCATAAAAATAAGTGAAATAGAGTAAGTTATTGTGTTCAATTGTGAGAAATAGAGTGCCGAATTGGGGAATGACTCAGTTTTATGACATTTCAAACATACCTCCTAAAAAACACTCTGGCCATAAAAAAAAATTCTTCATTAGCGCGAATAAACATAAATAGTAGGACCAAGCCATGGTATGATCTTCATCCTTTAATACAACAAAAAACTTATGATAACACAGAGAGTGCACAGAGTATCCTCGTTGAAAACCCTAATTAAAATAATATTTATGACTGCCAAGCCGGCTGCTAAGCTTAAGCTTCAAAAAGTTCAACAAGCTCAAAAGTTTACCTTAGCTCATTCCTTTTATCTACTTTTTTATTTATTTATTTAATTTTTTTCTGTTTTGTTCTTATATCCTTGCAACAAAGTCAACACTTTTACATTTTTACGGTAACGCTTTATCAAATAAATATTTGCCAAAAGGGTTTGTAAGGATTTAAATGAAAGGATTTAAAATTATTCTAGCGTCATTTACAGTTAGATAAATATTAATTAACAAAAGCAACGGCATATAAAACAACAACTACTAAATGCAAAACAAACAAACACTTTGCTTGAAAAGCAGCGAGCAAAAGAAAAAAAAAAATGTAATAAAAATTTAAAAAAAATAGAAATAAAAACGCAACACAAAAAAGCACCATCACAATTAAGGCAAAACTAAATAACAAACAATACGTAAAAGAAACCGGCAAGTGGTGAATGCTTGAGGAAGCAGCAGATAGCAGCATAAAAACAGCCGGAAACGGAAATACTTTGCATAACTTTGGCCAAAAACAAAAACAAAGTAAAAAAAAAATTTTTGCTAACAACAATGATAGTAAAGTTTCGTGCATTCTACACCCTACAACAGAGAAAACTGAACGATAATTTTGAAAATAGACTTGTTACAAGCGAGGCAGGCAATTCACACAAACATATTAGGCGCAGATAAAGTTACGCCCGATCGGTATCGACAAATATGTTGGAGGAACCAACCAACTTTAATGAAATATAATAAATACACCGATAAAAATTTTAGCTATGTTTCTTTGGAAATAATTTTGGAGGAAATATAAGTCAAATTCAAAGAAAAATAAGTTGTTATATTTTCGTATTTTGAGGGAATATGTGTTCGAGAGTGACATCAAAGAGAACAAACAAAATTTGCCACACATATTTATTTTCTTTTAATTAAGCTTAATTGTCATGTAGTTTATGTAAATAAACAATACAAGACTTAATATCAAAATTAGCAGAGCCAATCCGGAGATGAATTTGAAAAAATGTTATTTCGAAAAAACGCTTATCGCTCGCTTAATATCATGTAATGCCTTTGTGATGTGCTATAAACAAAAAAATAGAAAAAAGTAAATCTACAAGTCTATTTCGACTCCAAACAGTTATTCATGTTCTCAGGAAACTTTACATAGGAAACTTTAGCAAGCAAGGCTTTCCGAAGTCTGTCCTTGTCTACGTCGATCAGAAAAAAATTTTCTTAATTTTTTCAAAAATTTCCTGTGTGAGATTTTTAAACATTCGGAATTTACTGCTGTTCTTTGATACCAAAAGGTCTACTTGGTTAATATTTACTTGTATTCACCATTTTACACAGAAAAAACACGTATTAAAATCATATAAAATAACTTTAAGGCAGTATTCTAGTCTAGAGGACAAATTTTTGGTATTTTTTAAAATTCGATAAAAACAAACTAAGATTATTTTAACCAGGCATTATAAAATTTTTATTTATATTTTAACAATACAAAAAAAAAAAAAAAAAAAAAATTTACAATTTTGAAAATAAGGGATAATAAATAAGGGTGCGTCTTTTTTGACATGAATCCAATCCTTTTAATGATCCGAAACACTAAAAAATAAGATGCTTCATTAGTAAGAATGTCGCAATGGTCTGAACTATGGAAATTAAAAAAAAAAGTTTTTACAAAATGGCGGCTGATTGCTTGATGTTTAGCCCTTTTTTTCACAGTTTTGAATTTTTTAAAGTTTTGAACTTTTCAAAAATAGGAAAAAACGATATAGGTTTCCTCATTAACAAAAAATTGTCAAACATGTTTACTGGAAAAGCATTCACGAACTCTAAAAACTGGCAAAGAGAGGAAAAAAAGAGAATATTAAAAGTGCGAGCGAAAATGTAGCTAAAAGTTTCTGCTAGTAAAATTTTTACATGCAAGAATTTTTAGCTAGACCCCTTTTCCACACGGCAATTTTTCTTGCTGGCAAGTCGAGTTTGTAGGCATTGGAACGTGACGAGAGGAGACGAGTACTGACTTGCTCGTACCGGCAATTGTTATTTTACTCTGCTCTTTCTTTGAAGTTTCGCTTTAGTTTTATTCAGAATTGCTCAAAAAAACTTGCTGAGTGGAAACGCAAATGGCAAGTTCAAAAGAGAATTGAAAACTTTCTGGCAATAAAACTTGCCGTGTGGAAAAGGGCACTTAACGAAAAAAAAATATTTTTTTTACAACAAACATAAAAATTCACAAAATATTTTCTTATGATTTTATATATCGCACACTAAATTCAAAACAGTCACAACTCAAAAAACATGACTTTTCAGGAGAAGCCAAAAATAAAACCCTTTGGTTGAAAATGTAGAATAAAAGCAATTTTCATTTAAACACACACATTTCATTCTTCCAGTTAATGAAGAAAATAATGAAAGAGACATTGAGATATGTGTTTTATGAATGGATTTATAACAAAAAGTTGATATAAAAAAATTTAGAGTTGTGACTGTTTTGTATTTAGTGTGCGATATGCTGCCAAATCGTTCGATCAGCTGCTTAGCTGCAAGTTTCTACAAGTTTTCTTTTCACGTACTTTTTCTGCTATTTTTCTCTTTTTGAATTTTTTTTTCAATTCTTCTTTTTCTCTATCCCTGCAAGTTTTAACAAGTAAAGTACGTGAACAGACCTAATATAGCCCGTTTCAAAAGAGAAGAACATTTTTTAGACTCATTTGTTGATGCGCAGTGAGCAATTATTTCTAAAGCTAGACTTTTTTTTGAGCGTTATTTATTGCTCTTTTTGTACTGTTTGCTGAACTTTATGTTTTTTTTTTGTGTGTGTGTTTTTACTGTTTTTTGACAGACACAGTACTGTAAAAACCACCGATAAATTTTATTGTGTTGTTACGAAATCTGTTTTGCGTTGCAGGATATCACAGCCGAAGCCTTAAATTCTTTTTCCAACTATATATTAAAAAATTAGTTATTTTCTTAAGAAAAATATTGTGAAGTGAAATTTCGGCTGACAAATTATTTTCTGAGACAAATTTTGTTTTCAATTTTGATTGGTTGATTTCGAAAAATAAAATTCAGTACTTCCGCAGCGCAGTTGCGACGATCAACAAAATTCAGGAATATACATTAATTTTTTTTATTTATTTTTCTGCTCAGAGAATATTCAATTTTTTTTTTTAATGTCGACCAATCAGAATGAAGAACGCTCTCAAAATTATTTTCTTATTCTCAAACCTGCGCGAAAATGTTCTTCTCTTTTGAAACGGTCTATACTAACATAATTATAGATCCAACCATAGAGAGATATATAAAGAAGGTCAACACCAAATTTCAAGTTAATCGGTTTATTAAAACTTAAGAAATCAAGTCAATAATTTCGAATTTTTTGTATTGTTAAAAAAAAATTAAAATCACTCAAGACTACGGATGAGTTGGTGTAGCAGCCAACGAAATAGAGATATCTAGTTAAGCTATGTGATTGTTCTATACAGAGTTGTATTGCTGTTTTTGTATTCATAAAAGTGCTGAGCCTCGAGCCTCGAAAAAGCATTAATAATTATTAATAATAATAATAATTATAATTAAATACTTTTTATTTCTATTAAAATTCTTCATGTATTCATGTACTTCATGTAGAGATTCGAACTCGGGTCTATGGATATCAAAAGGTAACGTTTACCACTTTTTGAAATTTTCGGTTTTTTATGAATTTTTAAAGAGACTTTTGACTTGGATATTCATGTGAAGAAATATTTTTTTAAATTATTTCTTTTAATAGCGCAAAACTTCTCATCCAAATCACAACAAGTATTGAACAGACATGTAGAAAATTTTATTTAAATTTCAAATTTCAAATATCAGACTTAATTTTATAGAGTTGATTATAAAAATTGAATGAGTAGTATCCAAGATATATTTAGATATAGCGACTATATTTGAAACAGAGAGAACAGTTTTTTTATAAATTTTAAAAAAAGTATCCATAACAATTTTTCTGTAAGAAAAATTTTAATCTATAAGAAAAAAAAGCGGCAAAAACGCAAAACTTACCCTGAAATATAAGAAGAATCACTCTTTGTAGAGAAAAAGTGTCTTTAGAACAGAAAAATCAGTCCTTCAAAGTTTGTGTGTGCCTTTCGTTCGACTAAAATAAAAATAAAAACAAATTGAATACGTTCTCTAAACAATATCAATATATTCACTTATTGCTGTTGAATACATTATCCTTACAACAAAACGTAATTCAATCGATATAAACGCATTTAATATTAGGTTCTTTTCGATTTTTCTCGCTGTGTAGGATAAAATACCTCTATAAAACTCTGCTCATGAAAGACGTATGGTTAATTTTTCATGAGAAGAAAAATAGATTCCCCAAGTCCCCAAGATTTCCGGTTTGTCAAAGAAGATATCATTATATATTGGCTTTTCAAGTATAAACTATTTTATCAACAGTCAGAACGTTTCCTTCTACTTGTGAGTTTTTTTTTTAAGATTTTTGTCTGACCACTAATTATTTTTCCAGTGCTTGTCTGAGAGTAGCGCAAATACCGTGCAAAAATATTTCATTTGCATTTAACGCTTGTCACATTTTCAGTAAAAGGGTAAAAAGATATAAAAAAAAAATTGCCATACTTTTGGAAAAAAATGTTCAAATAATGGGCAGCTTAAAAAAGAGTGCAGCAAAAAATTAATCCAGCAAAATATGACAAAGTAGCGACGACAGGATTAAAAATTAAAAATGCGACAAAACAAAAAAAACAACAACAATAACTGCAAACAATTTAAAAAGCCATAAAGAAATAAAATTATATCATGCTATTTGTTATTGTAATAAATGGGATTTTACATTTGAATTTTTTGTCGCTAGTTTTGTGGGTTTTGTTGTTATAGTTGCTCTGCTGTTTGTTGATTGCTTTTTGTTGTATTTGCCAAAATCATTTAGCTTGACCCGACAAAAAGCCTTTGTAAAAATAAACACAGAACTAAGCACTAAGAAGGTGAAAAAAACCAATTCGTTTTTTGTTTTTTTTTTTTTTTCAAAGTGTATCTCAAGCGGATGCTTAAACGTAGCAGAAATGGAACGAACAAACAACAAACAAAAATTTTCATAAGAATACAAAAGTTGTTTAATATCAACGAATGGCATACAAAGTGATTTTGGAGGCGGGGATACGGATACTTAGCAGATTGTGTGTATTGCGTTGCATGGTAAGGGAAGGAAGGGGAAGGGTAGGGAGCTTGGTGTTGCTTTTTTTTAATGTTATTATTGTGGAACATAATCTGCGTTAATTACAGCAACAAAGTGGCAAACAAGTCAGCAATGTGCAGCTTGCTAAATAGCTAAACATTGTGTGTGTATTTGTGTTGACGTGAATATGCACAGGGTCACCACAAGCCATCTGTGCGTCTATGTGTAAAACTCTGATTATACCGTTTCCTTATTATACAAAAGGTTTTACGTACAAATTATACCACAATTTTACACATACAAACCAACTCGCAATCATGGCTTAACCAATCAAAATATCAAATAAAAGCAAGTGAAAACGTTCTTTATACATAAATTTTTTTTTTTTTTTTTTTGTGAAGTGAAACATGTTATGGCTTGTTTGTCGGTGCATAAAAGAAAATGGAAATGAACTATAACCGTTATATGTTAACCTCTTTCTTAATTTACGGAATGAAATTGGGACTAAAGACATAATGAAAATTGCCCACGCCCATTTTTACAAACATAAATATAATATTTTTATGTCAATCATAAATAAATCCTGCTTAATGCTTGCAAAAATATAAAGAATTTAACAATGGTACAATGAAACAATAACCAAAGATTCAACTTAATATCGCTATACTACACGGAGAGAATCGAGAGCAGAATTAAAGAAATTTGCACATAATTCATGCAAAATATTGCCATGATTCTATGCTTTAAAACACAGTCTATTGTTATCGCATGATTCATGGTTACTTGCATTTAAATTCTAAAATAATATAAAAATAATAAAACTTAACATAATATAACGTAACCTTCTGATTGAAATTGAATAGACATTTCTGAAGTTCGAGTTTGTCCGAGCTTACTTGTGTTTGCATAAGATACACAACCAGGGGCGCAACCAGGAATTTTTTTTTTGGGGGGGGTTTTATCAAATGTTTGTCTTATATATGAAAACAGTTTTACTTTATTATAGTGGCTGTGATGTAGAGGTAAATGCGTCCGATTTTTGCACTAATGGTTCCTTGTGTAAACTTCAAGCAGGGTGAGCAACATATTTTGTTTAAAGGCTTCATATCACAGCAATAAGTTTCAACAATGTTCAAACTAAGCATATGTTTACTTATTTTGTTTTCTTAATAAAGGGTGATGTTTTCCTATTTGTTTTTTTAGTGTACATTTTTTGACACATCATGCGTGATTCGTTACATGTGGCAAAGTCAAAAATGCTCAGTTACGTTTGCCATTTAACCATAAATAGACTAATAAACTAACAGCTTTTGCAAATCATTGAAATTTTTAATCAATTGTGTGCTCTGAGAGAAATGTGTTTCGATAATAACGATCATTTTATGATTGTCATAATTAACCTACTGAGCAGGCCATTCAAGGTGACGTGATAAAATTTCGCACCAATTTCACCAAATTAAAGAGTGCATGAACTATTTTACAATTTATAATTTCCGTTGGATTTTCAAAATCTGTTTCATGAAAATCCCTCTTTAGAAAAGTGTCAGGAAGACCTTTCATAAAAAAAAATATTTTTTCGGTAGGAGTCATCATTTGATGATTCATGCTAATTGGTATAACTTCAATACATCACTGGATAAAAACGAGTGAACAAAAGAAAAATCAAATCAACTTTTTTTTTCTATAAGCCCTTATTTCTTTATATCGGATAATATTTGGCAATTTAGAGAAATTTTTATGAAACAGATTCGGGAATGTTTAAATTTTATGAAAATTATGAATTGCGAGTTTTTTCAATTGTCAAATCTCGTTTTCAAAAGTCAATCGGAATTTTTTTTTACTGAATCACATGACTTCACTATAACTTAATTTTTACAGTTTTGGTAAGTTTGTGTTTAAAAAAAAATTATGATAAAAAAAGTACAAAAAATTACGATTTTAGAGTGAATTTCTTTAATTATTTCGATGGCGCGGGATTCAACCGATTGTCCCCAAACTCAGGCTTTATTATTTTGTCTTACTTTTGAATAAAGTTTTTTTCGAAAAAATTCAGCTGCACTATCAATACTTCAGCCGAAACTTAAATCGAAGTATTGTCAACAACCCCGCAAGTAGACAGAAACAGAACTTAATAAGAATTAATCATCAATCGAAATTATGAATCATCGAGAATCGAATTGAAATATACAAATGAGGTTTTCACCCATCTGATAAGATGTGTGATTACTATTCATGTTACTCATTTTGATTGAATCCTATATTGCTTGGTACTACAATAATTTTTTTTTTTGGGGGGAGAGGAGGGTTTAAATCCCGAAAGCTCCCTTTGGCTGCGCTAATGTACACAACTGCCTAGGTTCAATTTCCGACGAGAGCAGCAAAAAGTTTTGTTTTTTTATTTTAAATAATTTATTTTTCTTTTTAAAAAGAAATAAAATATTTTATAGAGGCTTTCTTTAATTCAAAACTTCAGCAAGACAGTTGAGTTGTTAAATTTATAATATACAATAAAATTTAAATTGACATTTTCTACAAAAAAATATAAAAAACATTTTAGTTCATCAGGTCTCGAACCTGCGTGAATTTGTGTAAAAACTTAACGTTCAACACGCTCGACCAACAAGGCAATAAATTTCTATGTAGAATTTTAAAAAATTTATTTGTTTTAAATCATAATTTGCTCAAAAAATGTGACATTATTTTTCTGAAAAAATGTGATTTACAAAAAACTCTCATGATTTGTTGAATGTGGTGTATTATGCAAACAGTAACCATGTGTCATGCATAACTTTATGTGCCAGGCTATTCAAGAATGATGCATGAGAATGCCATCACACGTGAGTTAAAGCCACCATTTAAGAGTTAAATCGTATAAATTGAAAAACAGGAGGAACATCTAGATTTATGAGTCAACTGATCACTTATGAATCACAAGCAAGTAATTTTTCAGTGCAGCCATATAAAAAAATCTATGTTTTGAATTTTAAAAATGTGACTGATAGAAGGTCAAAAAGTATCTATCTATAAGCAGCATTGAGATTTATAACCATCAAATGACTAAAAAATAGTTGGTTATTCCTTTAGTATGACAGAATTGTTGGTTATAAAACAAATTTGTTGATGTTGTAATAAAGATACACCCTTAAAAATTTTCGAAAATTATTATCACCAATAACTGGATATTTATATTTTGACACCGATAGATATCAACAAACTGCGATGGCTTGACGTTCATATTTTGAGCTATCCAGACGGAGTTAAAATATAATATATCACCAAAATCGAATAATTTGAACATTTTGATTTTGAGAAGTTGTCAAAATGCAAAGAAATTTTCTTTTATGCATCATCTTAGAACATCGAAAGGATAAAAAACTTGAACACCGTTTAGTGTTGGACTCCCTGAAACTCCAAACGGTAATTCAGGCAGTACAAATTTCTAAGCGTGCAAAATTTTGTAAAATTAAATTTTATTCAGAAACCCATGCCTTAAATGGGTCATTTGGGAATGACATCCATGTTTAATTTTTTAAAATCTAACCACAGATGCAAAATCAGCAACCCTTCAAACAATTTAGTAGTCATATTTAACCCATTTGGCTTAATTATTAAAATTGCTAATTGAAAAGGTGACAGAAGCATGCTTGCCACTTACGACGTAGAGGGTTAATGAGCAAATTATTTACCTTAATATCTGTATTACTACAGAATTCCAATTTGACCGGCAGAAGTTTCACTTTGTGCTGTAGAAAACACACGCATATTTTTCATAAAAAATATAAGAAAGGTAAATATTTGACAATTAAAAAAAGTTTTATGCTGAACTTACTCTATACATACTTAACATAACCTTCAACGGTTTCAAGCAAACTCAATCAAAATATATGTGGCTTTGGCGTTAAATATATATTTTAACAGTTAGTTGAAATTTAATGACCCTTTTTTCTGCAACTTTATGCCTTATCTTTAATTTTCTTCAACTGTCGCTTGCGGCACGTGTTCATTTTCAACATATCATTTTGACCTCTTTTTCTGTTGTATGCGTGTAATTTGCAACCCACTTAAGTACTCATTTTCGTTATTTCCTTCTTTCTCTTGAGCTGATTTGAGCAAAATGAATGCTTCCGTATTTTTGCGTTTTTTTTTTAAATGTTTTGCTGTTTTTCGTTTTGTTTTTTTATTTTTTTTTTCTATTTTTAATCAAGCAGCTTCAATCTTTGGCGCGCACAAATATAACGTTGGCTACGCTACATTCACTACTTGACACCCTCAAGCAAACCACACACACACACACAAAAGAATGAAAGTTTTACCGCTAGTCCTTCATTTAAGCTTCGAATTTTGGCCATTAGTTCAATGTTGCTGGTTGCTGCTTTAGCTGTCAACGTTACTGTTGCTGTTGCTGTTATAGCCGTTGTTGCTGCTGCGCTTTAACGCCCTGCCGCCCACGACATGCGAATTATTTGCTCACAAATTTGTTGTTAATTACTTAAATGGATGAAATTCCTAATTTATTTCCACCAACCCACCAACTCCTTATATTGCTAGTGTTTTTGTTGTAATTGTTGTATTGTTGGTTTTTGGCTCGCCTTCAACATGTCATTCATTCACTCTCCACTCGGTGTGGATTGCACAAAAACTGCTGCTTCGTTCTGTTTCTCAGCAGCTGCAACAGCAGCTTTAAGCTGGCATCGTGGTTATTTGAGTGTGTATGTGTGGTGTGAAGACTTAAGCTATTGTTACTCGTACATAATGACCCTGGGCAACTTTTATTGCCATGTCTGTGGTATCTCTTGCACCATGCCAAAGTCTGGCATTCCTCTGTCGGAAAAATCGAACAAAAAAAAAAAAAAATTAAAAATTGAAGGCGTAAAAAACGCATTAATGTCGAGAATTATCATTGAACTTTAAATGACTCTGACACAGCTGACGTCATCTGACTACATTTACACACACATACTATCTACTCGTGTTGTATGGTTTTAATATGCTCTGCATATAAATGTTGTTACAAACTTCGCTGATATTTAAACAACCAGCTTAAAAAGTTTCACACAGAGTTTAAATGCATTCATTTAAGCCATTATGTACAGTTATTTTGTTGTTTGTTGTTTGTGTTCATAAGGACACAGCTTGACTGCAGCGTACTGAGTTGACTCCAATGAATTTATTGATAATTTTGTTTAATATTTATTTAACATTCTTCAGCTGAGTGCTATCGTCCTGACTTAAGTAGCTCATTTAAACTCTTCTGCTCTCTGTAGTATAACTTAAAATTGTATTAAACAACAAACTAACTAAAATTGCTCTTCAATTTTAAAATAATAAATACTGTTGAACAACTTGAATCCCCCAACTACTTTGCTCTTTCTATTATCGATGGCTTGATAGCTTTTATTTTTGTTTTTATTATCTTAACCCTTCATAGAGCAAGAAATTATTTTTCAGTGAATATTGTTCAACGCATTCAAAACAAATGTGTTCAACAGAAAAAATTGAAACTGAAAAAAGTTTTTTATGCTTAACTCTTTTTTACCTAATGGGTATTTAAATACCCAAAAAAGTGTTGGCACGCAAAAAAATTTAGCGCGAGTTCTAGCGCGACAGTTCTTGTGGCAATTTCTTTTTTTTTTTCTCTTGGACACTGGGCAAGAGAAATTGGGCATTTTTGACGGCAAATCTGTATCGACAAGGATTAACAGCTTAACTCATTTTCAAAATTTCAGGAGAGCAATTTTAAGATTAAATTCGTTACCTAATATCAGAGTATCTTGACTTTTGCTGTTTAGATTTGATGGCCTGAAACATTTAATTTTCAAGGTACAACCATAAAAATTTGCGTACTAAAGTATTTCGTTGCGAAAAAACGCAATGAAAGTAATAACCGCACCTTGTTCTAACTCGACTTTAGCGGTTATTCCTTGTCAACACAGAAATGGTCAGGAAATGTGGTGCGAAAATAGAGAAATGGAAAAACCGGAAAAGTGCACCCTTCCCAGATAGATTCATGTGTCCTTTAAGGTATTCTCTATGCAGTTAGGAAAAACCGACATTGATAGCTAAACACATCTGGTAGTCACACCTGCTCTAATGAAAATGGGTATTTCAACACCGGCAAGTCTCTGACATGTGCAAAAAATTACCCTTTTGAACAAATACCATGTTAATATAAATAAATAATATATACACAAGGTATCTTTTATTCTATACGAACAAATTTTGTTTGGAGTGAATAAGAGCTTAAAAAACCTTAAGTTTATAGGATATATGAAGAAGTGTGGGAAAACGTAGTAATAGTGATATCAATTAAATTTTTTTGTGAAAGTCATAAGTATCTCATAAGTCATTACTCTTGTAAAACTGTGTGATTAAATATTAATGTTTATAGAGTTAATTACACGGTACAACACTCAAGAAATCCTAAGGAGTTTCTCAACGGTTTCTTAAGGTTTTGGGTTCGCTGAATTTGTATCTGAAGACAGAATTTTCGGATCACCCTAGGTTTTCGAGCTACAGGGGAGGCTGAGCCCTAACCCCTACTGTTAATGAAATCAATATGACCGAACCCCATTACTTTTTCAGGAGGAACATTTTTTGCATTGGTACTCATGCCCTCCGACCCCTCCGACCCCTCCGTATGGTGGGTTTCCATACAAATTTTGTGATTTTTCTATATATTTCGATATATTGAATTTTTATTTTATTGAAATTAATTTTCTTTTTATTTTTAAAATATTTTATTATTACCTACTATTTATTTTTGGTATTTCTTTAATTTAATGTTTAGAATTCTACATAATTATGAATAGAGAATTTGTCGAGGTTTTTGTTTAAATAATAAAGTTCATATAAAAACTATATGAAAATCATAAAATTTGTATGGGAGCCCCCCATATCGAGGGGTTGGAGGAGATGGGTTTCAAGCCAAAAATGTTCCTCTTGAAAAAGTTAGGGGGGGTGGGTCATATTGATTTCATTAACAGTAGGGGTTAGGGCTCAGGCTCCCCTGTAGCTCGAAAACCTAGGGTGACCCGAAAATTCTGATTTCAGTTTCGGATTCAGCGAACCCAAAACCTTGGGAAACCGTTGTGAAACCTCTTGGGATTTTTAAAAATTTCAGTTTTGTTGCACAGTTTTATTGTTCTACTAAAAAAGTATTGAAAATTTATCAGCAAAATAAGTTTTTCCAAAACTAGCAAATTTTTGTACACTTTGGCACATTTTTATCAACAAATTGAAAGGACTTTGACCGAAGTTCTCTTCATCAATTGTGTTGCAACTATTATTAAATGCATGGTTGAATAACAAGGTTGCTGCAAAACTGACAGTGCTCTCTTTCGCATAGCCGAAAGAGTCAAAATCAACTGCCTGCCGAAAGAAACAACAACAGCCACAAACAATACTTTTTTTCATTTTCAGCTGAAGCAGTTCGTTTTGACATATTCGGCATTCGCGCTCTCCGTCTTGCAGCTACCTTATTTTGTGTACCCTGAATAAATGTTTTCGCACAATTGACCGAGAACTGGACCTAGATGTTTTATGTCGACACCGAACTGCTAAAGTTCATGTTCTCAAGAATCATAACATGGAACTATTTACATTGAGGTTTGCTTTTGTCTGCAGAGAGATGGCGGTCGAACAAAAAAAAATATATTTCTATTGTAAAAACGTTTGCCAGAAGTGAGGGTTGAGCACGCCATGTGGCAATAAATGAAAATGTTACACAATGCAATTTTTACATTGAATAATTAATAATAAAAAATTTTAATAATATAAAAATAACAAAAAAAAAATTATAAAAAAATTTAACAAATTAAAAATATTAATATAAAAATAGCAAAACAAAAAAAATATCTGGCTGAGGATCGAACCAGGTGCACTCTATTCATCAAATCAAATCGATAACCGCTTTACCAACTGAGCCACGGAATACAATTTTTTGCGAATGCTAATTGTGTATTTCAGTGTTTTCGAAATTTTAAAACTAAACCGATAGGAGCTTAAAGTTTAAATTTTAAACCCATGCTGGACTAAAATATAGTTTAGTATTTCACGTGATTAAAATTTTAAACCCATGCTGGACTAAAACTCAGTTTAGTATTTAACGTGGTTTAAATTTTAAGCCCATGTGAAACTTAAACTTAGTTTTTTTTAGTATTTGACGTGGTTACAATTTAGTACAATTAAGTTAAATTTGGTACAAGATTTTTAGCCGTGTACATTATTTATGCCTTTTACACAGGCTCATATCGGTAATTCCATATAGTTTCGACAAATTTTTATCAAAATCTGTCCTTAGTGCTTCCGATTTTTTTTCAAACTTTGTAGGTTAGTAGTTCACATTAAAAAAAACATGTCCTGTGTTTTTTATTATTGCGACATTTGTTTTTTGCAAAGTTATACACTGTCAAAAACATTGAAAATCATACAAAAATTAAATAGATGCATGTATACAAATCTAAACTGCAAGTCGTACAGAAAATAATCTTTCTGGTGGTGTCATTTTTTTAGAGTACTTTTATGGCAAAAAAAAAGTACTCTTTTCCCCCCGAAAAGAGTTTTTTTTCCCGAAATTAATCACCATATTTTTCACAGTCAGCGCAACAAATTTTCCACCATTTTAATAAAATGTAGTATGTAGGATCTCATTCTGAAGGTTTGTGCAAAATTTTAAGTTGGATCTCCAACGATTGCTATTTTTAATGAATTTTTAAAAAAATGCCTGTTAAAGATTTCATATATTTGTATACAGATAATTTAATTTTAATATAAAAAAAGATATTGTTCCTTATTTCTTAAGGGGGTCTTCTCATTGAGCAACTTTCTTTCGACTTTTTTGCATTAATTTATAGCTTGGGTAGTTGTGAATATGCCCCTAAAAGGATTTTTAGAAATTCGAAATACTTTAGAAGATACAGCCTTTTTTGTGAAGCAAGGTCTTCGTCAAAATGAGCTATTTTTTTTTCGCCTCATTTTCGAACCAAGCGGCATAAAGTAACCACTGAATTCTGTTGAAAATGTTTATTGTTAGGTAAAAACGTGTTTGCACACATATTCATACAAACATACGAATACACATTTCTGCTTATTTTAGGGGTTGAAGCATTTTTTGAGTCCAGGTGTTCAACTGAAAGCATCATTTAGTTCAGTTTGTATCGAGTTGAGCAACAGACGCGTGCGCTTCAGTGAACGGAAAAGTAAATTTTTCATAAATTTATTGTGATTTTTGTAAAATGGATCGGAAAAGAAAAAAAAAAAAACGCCCAAGTGAGCGTCAGAATCGTGCTAAAAAACGCGGGTTTAGTGGAAATCAGCATCTTAGACCAGAGGATTCTGAATATACCAGTACATCGGCCAAGAAATTCAAGAATAACGAAGACGACGAAGTATCAATCAAAAACAATTTGAAGTATTGCATTCTCGAGTTCTGTTCTGTGTTAACCACGTTGTCAGCGTTGGTAATTTGTGCCTCATGCAAGCAAAAAATTGAGTTCTCAGAAGCCTCACCAAATGGAGTTGGATTTAAAATCGCTTTGAACTGCGCCTGCCCACGCACAACATATATTCCTTCGTCACCTATGATCGGAAAATCATATGAAATTAATCGACGCTTGGTTGTTGCCATGCGGCTTTTAGGGATTGGGCCAAAAGGTATAACCATGTTTGTGGCCTCATGGACCTCGCACAAAGTTTCTCCAACAATCTGTACTATACTTCCCTAGAAAATTTGTACGTTGCTGGAAAAGCCATGCACGAACATGTCATTTCAAAAGCTATTGGAGAAGAAAAAGAGGCTATGATCGAAGCGAATCCAGAGTGCGATCCCACTTTATTTACTGTGTCGGGGGATGGGACTTGGAAGAAGCGTGGCTTTGCTTCCCTTTATGGTGTCACAACTTTGATTGCCAAGCATACCAAAAAAATTGTTGACACTGTCGTAAAATCTCGTCTGTGTACCAGCTGCAAATATTGGGAAGCCAAGAAGGAAGAAGAGCCAGAGGCTTACCAAATTTGGCTTGATACTCATGACGAAGAATGCACCATGAACCATGAAGGAAGCTCTGGAAAATAGAGGTGGATGCTGTAATAGAGATGTTCTCCAGGTCGGTTGAAACACACGGCATAAAATATGTAAAGTATATCGGCGATGGTGATTCGAAGACCTTCAAAGGTGTATTAGATGTCGACCCCTATGACGGTGACCCTATAGTGGAAAAGAAAGAATGCATTGGGCATGTGCAGAAGCGAATGGGCACGCTGTCGGCAGATAATTTGCTTGAAAGATGCCTTGGATCTGAAACTCAGAATTCCAATGAGTCCTACAATTCTATTCTTTGGTCACTTTCGCCCAAACACATCAACTTAGGCGCACGCACCATCGAAGTGGCCAATTTCATTGCAACGTGCCTCTTCAACGACGTTTTTATACCCATACTTAAAATTATGGGTTTGATGGGTATTGCGATTGGCAAAAACGCATACGAATACGCACTATCTCGCAATGAAGACAGATTGAACCGATCAGAGACTCGAGCTGCGGCATCATCAAAAGCTGGCAGAACGGCTCGCAGAGCAGAGAGGGCAGCAGAAAGCAGTTTCTACGAAAAAGAGGAAGGTGGCCTGTATGGAGCTGGCATCGCCGACTAATAAATATTAGTATTAAGTAAAAAATATCTGAAATATTTAGATTTTCTTTCAAAGGCCCTTTTTTGACTACCTGGCCAGTTTTCTTCACATCTACTGAACCAATTTTGATGAAATAAAGCTTTAATGACGCAGAATTACCTCCTTTTGTTAATTGCGTACTTTAATTTGTCTCTTTTTTTCTTTTTTTGCCAAAAAAATACCTTTGAAACCAGCAGAACTGCTTTTCTTGAAAAAAAAATTTTTTTGGTTTTTTTGAAACCCTCGTATTTTGACCTATGAGTTAAGTTTTCTCCGGTTCTACTGGACCGATTTTGATGAATCAAAGTGAATTCGATGGAGAATTGTCAGTTCTTTAAAACTGCATTTAAACATTTTTGATTTTTTTTTTCCAAAATAATTACTTCAAACTTTAAACGCGTTTATCTCGAAACCACGTTTTTCGAACTGGCGGCCATGATATCTCCAGTTCAACTGAACCGATTTTCATGAAACAAAGTGGAATCGACGCAGAATTGTCACCATTTTCGGATGAACCTCGACCATAATTTTAAAAAATTTTTTACTATTTTTTTTTACACTAAACTACTAAAAAAAAGCCCGAAATTGAATTTTTTTTTGAATGGCCGCCATTTTGTCAAAACAAAATCACAAAATTAAGCTTGAGGTTCACCCGAGAATTACATCTATACTGATTATAACCCCGTTTTTTTTTCATTTCAGACGCTCCGGAGAGCCGGAATCATGGCCGCCGTGACGACACCTTTTTTTTTCACCACCAACTTTGAAGTCCCATTACTTTTTGAACAGCCCACGTATCGAGGCAAAAAAAATTTTTTTATTTACTTTGAAACTTTTGTAATACAATAAATAAAAAAAATTTTCAATTATTCTTTGAGTTTTTAAATAAGAATTTTTTTAAAAAGGGTCAAAAAACCGGGTTTTGAATGAGAAGACCGCCTTAATCAAAATAAAATTTCCGATATACAAATATAGGAAAATTTAAGAAGGCATTTATTTTTTTAAAAATTATTACAAATAGTAATCGTTGGAGATCAAAAATGAACGCCTTAATGCGATATTATATTAAAAAGGTGAAAAGGTTGTTGCGCCGACTGTGAAAAATATGATGGTAAATTTCGAGATAAGAAAAAAAAAACTTTTTTCTATTAAAGATCTATAAACAAATGACACCACCAAAAAGATCCATTCAAGGTACCTAAACCATACCTGAGTTGTTGGTCTGTGCGACTTACAGTTTAGAAGATAGAGCTGTTTAAATACATGTGCCTATTTAGTTTTTTTATAATTTTTAATGTTTTTGACAGTGTATAACTTTGCAAAAAAAATTAACTTGCAAAAAAAAAAGTACGCAGTTATTATATTTTTCAGATGAAAAATACACCAAAAAAGTTTCAGAAGTTTCAAAAATAGTGATGTCAGAAAAGTGTGTCTTTTGACATGGAATCATCGATATATGAGTACACTCAGCTCATGAACCGAAACACAAAACGAAACGACAGATTTGGGAACGTTTCCTACGTTAACACAACTAATTCTGTTATTTTACATGTTTATATTTACATATGAATACACTGAAGCTATGTATAATTACTTGGAGCTTATGTAAAAGTACACAAGTGCAGTTATCTTAAAATCATGTAGATTTTATGAACGTATACATAATTTATATATTTTTAATGTGCGCTAAAATAACGGCTATAGTTAAAATTTTAATTGCTTTTCTTTTTTTATAAATTTATATCAAATCAACAATGATTTCATTGTAAATTTAGCAGAAAGTTAGGTATGAATTTTTGTTTAATTTTGAGTGTTAACATAACTGACACGTTTGATCCATCTTGTGTAGATGGAGCTTTACTTACGCCGTTTGATGTTTATTTCAGTGTAATTTACTAAAATAAGTTATTTTTGTATGTTTATTTGAAAATATAAATTTTCAAAATAAGATACCTATCATTTATGTTTATCATTTGTCAACAACAAAATTGTAAACTTAAAGAAGAATATCGAACACTTTGATGTTCGACGCACGAAAATTAATTCCACCCAAACAAAAATCATGCGCTTTAATAATCTTAAATATATATTATTTCACTGTAGTATATTAAGTTCGCTAAAAGTCTCTGTCATTCAGTGAGTTCTTGTTTTTTTCTGTTTTGTTTTTTTGTTTTTTTAATGACCAACATTTAATAATAAAGTCTTCTCAATCAATCTAAGCAGCAAATATTTAGTTCCAGCTGTTCTAGTCGTGCCTTACGAGAAGATCATCCTTGATGAATATTTAACGATTGTTGATTGTGCTAAATCATTTCACAAAGCAATGTCATGGCAACCTGCCACCCCTCAACCCCCTCTCCACTATGCTGCATAGCCATTTGCTGCTCACCAACGGCAATTTGTATAAATTGGACTAAATTGACGACGGATTATAATACAAATATTAATATTATGCCAATGAATGCGCCGATAATCTCCAAATTATACCGTTCTTCCAAAGTTCGTTTGTTCTTCATGTTCTTTTAATGAGTTTTATTCGTTGCTATCTTTCAAAGCTGTGCGCCGCTTTTTTGTTTAAGGGATGCTGATAGAGGAGGAGGATGAAACTTATTTTTGTTTAGAAGAGATTGTTAGGTTTTTGTTTTTTGGTGTTTTGTTTTTGTCTCTTGTTATTGTTTCTTTTGTTTTGCTTTAGTCTGCATTTGTTTTTGTATTAGTGTGATTGAACTCACATGTGACGCCATGTGCCATGATTATGATAATGTGTTAATTCACATCAGCTAATCTGTTTGCTCATCAGTACTTTTTTCTTTCATCTCCTACATTGTTTTTTCTTTTTTGTCTGTTCATCTGTTATATTCATCAAATTCGATAGCTAAAATGAAGATCTTCGCATAAGATTTACATTAATTGCAAATTTCAGAGAAAACTTACAAAACTTTTATTATCGGCTTTGGTTTTTTCAGAAAGTTTTTGAGGTATAAAATGAAAAAAAAAAATCAAGAAGTGAAGTGCATAGAAAACACTCTTCAAGGGGGAAATACTAAATTTAAGAATTTAGTTTAAAGCAAATAGTTTAAATCTTGTGAGTTCTGTGAAAAGAATTTGCTCTTAAAATTTTTTTCGAATTCCAACATTGTTTAGGATAAAGTTTAAAAATTCCAAAAATTTGTTTCACAAAAGGTTTTCCATCAAAAACTTGATTGCATTAAATATTGATGGTAGTAATTTTTTTTAAATTTTTGCTTGGAGCGTGTTTTTCTTCATTGCATTCCGAGAGTGATTCCGAGAGTGAGGGGTGAAAATAGGGGCTAAATTAGCCAAAATTATTGCTAGAGACCTGTGCAACAATTACAATTTCTTAGACCATTTTTTTAGAAAATTTTTATGAATGTTTTGGAATTTTTAACGAAAATTTTAATGTAGAATTTGACTGCAAAGTTCAAAGGTCGATTAAAAAAAAATTCGAACTAACAAAAACAAATGCTGCGATACGGGTCTTCTAATTTAGTCTCTATTTTCACCTCTCACTCTCAGAATCGACCTAACTTTTGCTAACCAGAAGTTGTTCCATTGGATACGTATTTATCTCTATTCTAGGTTATATTATTTATATAAACATTATTTAAATTTCCGGTAAAACATTTGAAGCCTCAATAAAACCAAGTTGTTCGTATAAAGTTTTGAAAATAACACTTATTTTCGCGCTCTTTTTTTTAGCCAAAACAATAATTTATAAAAGAGCTTATTTAGATGCAAACTCCATCACCTCTACAAATCCATCCATAAGCTCTTTGACAGTTTTTAATCTCAGTTCATTAGAACTATTATGCGAACTCTTTTCGGCGATAACTAGTTGTAATCTCTCATGTAGTAAACGGCAAACTGACATAAAATAAAACTTTTTTTTTTTTGTTGTTGTTTTTATTACATCAGAACTGTTCTTAACTCACTCATTGTGTGCTTTTGTATGTGTTCTCTTTGCAGGTCATTAATTATGATTCGTCGAGAGGCGGCGTTTCCGTAATTACCGAAAAGGGCGATGTGACAACATCATTTCTGCTCATTCAAAATGCAGATTTGGCCGATTCCGGAAAGTATTCGTGTGCGCCATCGAATGCAGATGTCGCTAGTGTGCGGGTTCATGTTCTCAATGGTAAGTACTTCCGTCGTCGCACTCATGTGGCCTGGATAGACGTGAATATACATATAATACTACACACTCAAACACACATGCACACTCTCCAACAGATATTTATGTACACTTAGGTTTCACACAGCGTAACAATGTATTGCGTCGTATGTTCGAACATACGATGTGTTATGTTTTTCCATTTAACGTAACGCACTCAATTACAACAAAATGTTATGTGCGTTAATTTTGGCAAAAGTGTGTGTTTTTTTCCCCCCCCCCCTGTTAATTTAAGTATTCGAACAGCAAAGAAGAACATCGATGTGTTACACGGACATAGTTCAAATTTTCAATACCGTTGGGCGTGTGTTTAATTTTCTGTTGGAGGGGCAAAAACTATTCATAGGAAGTGTGCATTGAAAATTGTCATTAAGAGCTAATAATATAAAAATAATGTTTTACATAAATATTACTCGAAGTTTTGGTGCATTTTGAAAAATTCAAATCTTATACATAAAATCAAATGTTTGTCTGTCTGTCTGTCTGTCTGTCTGTCTGTTCCGTATAGGCTCGCGCACCGTTTAGCCGATTGAGGTGAAATTTGAACACCGAGTACCTTTCATAGTGAGAAAGAACATAGGGGGTGTAAAAAAGTGGGTGGAAGTATGTGGGTGTGGCACTATATAATAACTTCTAAACGCCTGGACTGATTTCAATGAAATTTAGTACGAAGGTACATCTGCTCCCAAAATAAAACATAGGCAATTAAAAATACCAAAGACTTCCGCAAGAGTGCGCTTTAAGTGTGCGTTTTTAAGACTTAATGACTCTTAAACTCCTGGACCGATTTCAATGAAATTTGGTATGAAGGTTCAACTGCACCCAAGATAAAGCATAGGTTAAAAAATTGGACGGAAGTATGTGGGCGTGGCACTCCATAATAACTTCTAAACGCCTAGACAGATTTCAATGAAATTTGGTACGAAGGCTCGACTGCGCCCAAGATAACATAGGCTATAAAAAAATTCCAAAGACTTCCATAAGAGGGCGCTTTACTTAAAGTAGTGCGTTTTAAAGACTCAATAACACCTAAACGCCTGGACCGATTTCAATGAAACTTGGTATGAACGTTCAACTGCACCCAAGATAAAACATAAAACTTAAAAGACTTCCGCAAGAGCGCGATTTAAGAAGTGATTTTTTAAGACTCAATAACTGCTAAATGACTTGACCGATTTTACTAAAATTTGGTACGTGAACTAACTTGAAAGGGTGCTTTATTCAATCAACTAATGGCGTTTTCGTTTCTACCAAAAAATAATGCCCTGTCGCAGTGCAAAATGTTTTCAATGTTGCCCGCAACCCTGTAAAAGTGCATGTTTTTGCCTACTCGAAAAATGTCAATTTAAATAAACGAATATAACCATCCTTGTCTAACGCACGCATGTCAAAATATTATCGTTTTAAAAACAGCTGATATGCAGGGCAATCATCTACCCTGAGAAAGTTTGCAGGGCAGAAAATGCGCCTTTTTTGCCCTCTGTGAGTGTGACATTTTAAGAAACGAACACAGAATTTACTCACCCGTCTGCACTTATTTTAGAATCGAACACGAAAAAAGGCAAGGGCAATGAAAAGGCAACATTTTTTCGTAGAAACGAAAACGCCATAAGTCTGGCTCATTCACGTCATTTGTATCTGTTACTGAAAGGGATCCTAAAAGTTCTTTCGACAAAAATTAAGAAATGAGCCGAAGGCAAACGAAGACTAAGGAATAAAAAGAAGTTTGACGATTTTTCTGTATAAATGAGAATTTTTTTGTGTGAGAAAAATATTTGTCATTATAAGAGACATTGAAATATTTCCATTTCCTAGGAGTGAAGAAAAATTTCTTAGAAAATATGAAAATTTATTCTAATTGAAGAAAATTTTATTTGAAAAGAGAAAATTGCTATAATCGAAATTGGAGCAATTTTTCACCGGAGGAAGATATGTGCTTTTTTTCTGAGTGTGGGTGTCCATTTTCCTCAGAAATCAGACGTCAGATCTAGACTTTGAAGATGTCATTTTTTGTTTTAATCATGTCTGGCAGGTACAGTTTAACGGAAATTTGACTATACACTTTCGACGGAAGGAAGGGGCAAAACCCCAAAAAACGATAGTTTAAAAAATTTTAAAATTTTAAAATTGAATTGATACTTTTAAAAACGTAAAAATGAGAGCAGTTTTGAAAATCGTCCTCTTTCTGTGCTCGAGGCACAACCCCGAGTAAAACCGGGTTACATCCGCTAGTTTAGTGATGTTCAGCTTATCGGCTCGCGCTGCCAGCTTCGTGCTAGCAGCAGCTCATCACATAAAACAATAACAAAGAAGCGTGTACGTAAATTTGTATTCGACGACATTGCACAGTGGACAAAAGCGAAAATATGCGGCTTATAGTTTTGCAGATTCATAAAATAAGTGCGAAACTTATGTTATAGCAGGTAACATGATTGGTAAAAATGTATTAAGTGCTCTTAACACTTTAATTTTAACAATATGCTCACTTCAATTTTATTTAAAACTTATTTCAATTAGCAAAATTTTATCTTACGCACTTATGTCAACACACTTCAAACTGACTTTACATATAAAAATAATAATATTAAATCGAACTTATTTCAACGAAATCTATTGCGCAGCTGCATGGTCTGAACTTCTGAGAAATAACAAAATTTCCTCTGTACTTGCTTGGTATTGAATTCAGCAACGAAATCTTAAAACTGCTCCACTGTAGGGAAAACAAATGCACATAAACATCCCAGCAAGAAATATAAACTGTAACAGAGTACATAAATTTGATTACTTATGCTTATATAGGCGTTTACATGAAGCATAATGCTTTATTTAATTTATTGTGCAGCTGAATTGTCTGCACATTTCAAAAATAATGCTTTTTCCTGTTTGCATGCTTAAACTGCCTTAAACTTAACAGAATCAAACTTCAAAATCAAAATCAAAATTATATGTTAACTTTTTGCATTAACTTATATATTTACATATATAAGTTGCAATTAACTATATTTTAGGAAAAAGGTTATTGTTAAACTAAAAAGTTTCAATATGAACGCTTTTTGTATAACAGCTGACTACATTGAAATAAATTTCTGACTGGGTTTTTTGTTCAAATAAAACATACACACAAACACACAGCGAGCTCGCCGTGCACGCGGTCAGCTCGTAAGTGCAGAAAGCTCGCAGGAGCTGAGTTGAACATCACTACGCTAGTTTATTATATAAATTTGATTAAGGGGGGATATGACATTGGCCGTTTTTTTAAATTGATTTTTTTTATAATTTTGTATTTAGTAAATATTCTTAAGATTCTAAGAAAATTAGAATTCATGGAAAAACTCCTGCGGGTTCAATAGTTACAGTCGAATTAGTGAGAGAGCATTTTTATTTTTCTTTGCATTTTTCTTTGTTCACAAACTTTGAACGCGTTTATCTCAAAACCATGTTTTTCGTACTGGTTGCAGCACTAGCGGGTTCTTTTTTTGACGAATATTTTTTTTTTGTATTTGTTTAAACTTAATTTGCTATCGTATGACACAAGATTTTATTTATAAATTTTTTTTCGATTATTTATGAATGTTTAAATCCAATATTTTTCATCAAAAACATTACCAAAGATTGAAAAAAATTTAAAAAAAAAAAAGCTCCTGTCATACGATAACCAATTTTGCCATGATTTGCCATGTAAATAATGTCATGTAAAGCTTTTTGAGAACATGAACTTTAGCCGTCCGGAGTAGGCATAAAACATATAGATCCGGTTCTCGGTCAATTGTTTGCAAGCATTTAATAACACACACAACACAATTGATCATAAGAAGCTCGGTCAAAGTCCTTTTAAGTAATGGCCAATTTGTTTTTGTTTTTTGTTGTCGGTACTAGAATTAAGAGTGTTTTTCAACAAAAAATGGAACTAAAGTATCCAAAAGTCGAAATATACAAATAGTTTTTTTTTGGTTGAAAAAAATTGAATGGGAACCGCCACAAAAAGTATGCAGTTGTTAGGATTTAAGCAATATCTTAATTTTTTTTAAATTTGTATGGACAACAGGGTGTTCCAAACTTTTACTTAAAAAATAATGAACAACACAATAATTTGGAACAGCCTCTTATCCAAAAAAAAAACCATAAAGATATGACATTTGGGGTCCCCACTAAATTTTTTCAAATTTTAAAAAAACTATTTCTTTCTTTTCGACGTAAACTTTTTTTTTCGTTATCGGAACGTTAACTTTTGTTTTTCCGACACGATCTGTTATTTGATGACAGGGCGTTTCAGATGTCAGTTAAGTATGTGAAGAATTCGAAAATTTAAAAAAATCATAACTTTGTGTTGCATTCGCACAGTCCGGTTCAATTTTGGACAGATAAACACTAAACAATGTTTTATTTGTGATCAATGCGACAATTCTGTATCTTCTAAAGGCTACACTCATGGAAAAAATGCTGTTATATTAAAAAATCAGTCGGTTTACTGTTGGTCTATAGAACACGGTACACGTATAAATACGTACTTATTGAAATTTTATCACTGCTTTGGAAGTTTAAGTTTAGCTGAGTGTGTTGACGTTTGCGTTTAGTACGCGACCGGGAATTACTGCGAAGACTAACAAAGAATTTTTGAAGTGAAACTTCTTTAGCCGCGTATACAACACACGGCGAACGAATTGGGTAGTAAAACCGATGAAACGAATGAAACTGCGGCGAATTAAGGTGAATTTAGGTGAATTTAAGTGCATTTTATTGAAATTAAGTGTTCGAAACACCCTATAAATTCGAAGGAAAAAATTATCAAACAATGGTTTGAGTCCGAGCTAACAGAGCTAATCAACAAGGTTTTAGATCGTACTTTTTGAAGGTGGAATTTTTAACTAAATACGAAATATGCTTCAATTTCCAACCGTGACAACTTACGCTGGAATTTTCAACCTGTATGATTCAATGGTTGCAATAAGATTATCTGAGGTCACAGACGGTCATTGGCAATTTCATGGATTCCATGGATCATTTGGACAAATATGGATAATTCTATGGCCAATCGGATGATATGACTATCTGAAGTCACAGGCGGGTCATCATTCGCAGGTGGTCATTGAAACTTCAATGGATTCCATTTTTATACCCCCACGCGTACTGCGTAAGGGGTATATTAATTTTGTCACGACGTGTGTAACACCCAAAAGGAGGCGTGGTAGGTAAGGAAAAGTATATATATTCTTGCTCAGCATCACCACCTGAGTTGATTTAGCCATGTCCGTCTGTCTGTCCGTCTGTCCGTCTGTCCGTCTGTCCGTCTGTCTGTCGACACGATTACAGCTGTAATTTTGAAGCTATCGTAATGAAATTCGATATTTAAGCTTTTTTTAAAAAAACTAAGGTCAAGTTCGAGAATGGGCTAAATCGGATGAAAACCACGCCTACCTCCCATACAACCCCAAAATTGAAAACTCTACAAAGAAGCTAATATTAAAGCTACAATACTGAAATTTGGTATATGTGTATTCTATGTCAAAACTGAGATGTCTTAGAAAAATGGGCGTCATCCACCTACTAACACGCCCACCTCCCATACAACCCCAAAATTGAAAAGCTATAAAGAGGCTAATAGTAAAGTTACAAGACGGAAACTCGGTATTTGTGTATTCAATGTCAAAACTGAGGTGTGTTAGAAAAATGGGCATCATCCACTCATTAACACGCCCACCTCCCATACAACCTCAAAATTGAACAATCTATAAAGAGGCTAATATTAAAGTTACAAGATGGAAACTCGGTATTTGTGTATTTAATGTCAAAACTCAGGTGTGTTATAAAAATGGGCTTTCTCCACCCATTAACACGCCCACCTCCCATACAACCCCAAAATTGAAAAATCTATAAAGAGGCTAATATTAAAGTTACAAGACAGAACCTCGGTATTTGTGTATTCTATGTCGAAAATGAGGTATGCTAGAAAAATGGGCGTCATACACAATCTAACACGCCCACCTCCCATAAAACCCCAAAATTTAAAAATTTATAAAAAGGCTTATATTTAAGCTGCAGGAAAACAATTTGATATGTATGTATTTTAAACACATAAAAATAATAAAATCTCTCAAAATCACATACAAAAAGCTCATCAATTTAAGATTCTTCCACTTTTAAGAATCGGCCGTGGGGGTATTTTAACTTCGACCAAGTCGAAGATATACCTTACTAGTTAAGTACATTTTTTACAAGACGAACTCAATTTATATTGATGATGATGAGAAATGGGTGCATTGCGATAACCTTTAGCGCTAAAAACCATACGGGCTGGGCCGCCTAGCCATACACAAAAATTGATGCCAAAGCCAATTCACAGTTACAAGGTCCTTCTCTTTGTTTGGTCTCTGTATTTGGTGGGGCCGTTGTATACTAAAGGCTCCTACAACTAGGTGAAACTATCACAAGGCAACTCTACCGAACTCAATTGATCCGTTTGAACCGAGCATAGAAGCAAAAACGTCCAGAGTACGATCAAAGGCACAACAAGGTAATTTTGCAACATAACAACACTCGGCCACATGTTATG
Source organism: Tetanocera ferruginea (assembly GCA_958299015.1). Lineage (NCBI taxonomy): Eukaryota > Metazoa > Arthropoda > Insecta > Diptera > Sciomyzidae > Tetanocera > Tetanocera ferruginea. The sequence goes on from OY282644.1 coordinate 128,650,900, forward strand.
CAGCCGGTCAAAACACACTTGAAACGCCTAAGTGGGAAGTCTTACTCCTACTATTTGCTTTGATGACGTATGAAATTGAGGATAAGCACTTTCGCCATTAATATTCAAATGGATTTATATGAAATGAGACTTTTTTAGTAAGATTAAATTAAAAACTCTCTACTTTTTTGGGTTAAAGTTTCACTATACCGTGCATGGCGGCCACACACATATTTTTTTTATTTAAATATTTTTTTTTTAAAAAATAAAAAATTTAATGCAGTATTTTCTATTTATTTCTAGCTTTTAAGAAATACTTATTTTGAAATAAGTTTTAAATAAGTTAATGAAACAGAATTAGAATTTCAACTATTGAATTAAAATTTTTGATACTTACACAGCTTGGATACGAACCAACGTCCTCCGCATGAGAGTTTAGCACACTTCCACCGAGCTTTTGGTAACGATAAGATAAATATAGCAAAACACATTTTAAACTATAGCTTTGAGATGACAGACAATGTACGTAGTCTTTTTGTTTCATTTTGCGTTGACTCTAAACAAAAACATATCACGGATATATTGTTAATATTTTTTTGAGTGTAGTAAGGCTAGTGTGCCTTTTCTGCCCCTTATCGACAGACGCCGATGTCATAAATTGTGAACCCAGTCGCGGCTGGCGGCCTCAACATCGACAACATTGTGTGCAGCAAATTGAAATTTTTTTTCCACTGCATTTTTAGTTTAGTCAGTGTTGCCATTCTTTAGTTTTTTGCTCATCAACACGTCTGTTTTGCTTGTTACAACAACAAGAACAGCCGCAACGTACTCGTAAATACGTTGCTTTTGTCATTGTGAATTTGACACACCACTCCAAGTACTCGTATTTGCCATACCTTTGTTCATGTTGTCGTTCCTAACCCTTTATTCGAACTCGAAGCGCCACACAAATAGTTGCGCCCTCAGGCACATGAAATGCTCTTTGCGGCTACTAAACGAAGAGTTGTCAAAAGTTCAACTGTTTCATGGTTTTTTTGTAGCATGCCAACGTTTTTGTGGCACTTCAGCTTGCGGTATGGTACAGAAGTACTTGCCTGGAATTAATGTTGAATCAAGTGTGGCTAGAATTGAATGATCAGAATGAAGTTTTAGTTAACTTTAAGCTTTTTTAGATGCAAAACTCCAAGTTTTTTTGTAAAAAAGAAGAACAAGTTTAAGGAATTAATTTCGATTAGTGCTTTGTATAATTGTTGTAGTCTAAGCCTTACACTTTGGAGATTTTTTTTCTTTTTTTGTCACTGTTGTGCACAATTTAGAAGAATAGTTCAATTTTTGGTGAGCCAATTTTGTGCATGTTGTGCAAAGTTGCAAACAGTAGTTTGCAAAAAAGCAGTACTAAACCAGAAAAAATAATTTAATTGAAGTTTTCAAACTCTTGCAAGCAACTACAGTAACTTAAGCGGAAAAATAAACATATATTCAATAGCAAGAAAATGATTTAAGCCGCTTAAATGCACTGCTGCTGGCGGCAAATGAGCCAAAATAGTTAATTAAGAGATTTTTGTAAGGAGGGAAAGAGAAAATATCAAAAACTTTAATAATTAGCAAGAAAATTAGTAACTTTTTCATGGCTACAATTTTAGTTTTTTAAGATAATTTGTGCGTTCGCGGTCATGGATAAAAAACACGCTATCTACTCAAAGTAATTAGCTTGTGGCTAGAATGGCAGCAGATAGAATAGCAAAAAATAGAGGCGGCAAAAAATATGGCTGTCATATGCAATGAGCACGCATGTTATGAAACTCGCAAACACACGCGTACACACACATGAAATAAAACACAACCACTCATGCAGGGCACGTTCAATAATAAGTATAAATTTTCATTTTAACTCGAAGCAAAAAGTTAACCCAAAACGCCAAAAGAACGCGCCAAATGCCACCATTGCAGTGCAGTTCAATTTGCCAAATATCGGTTAAGTGGTTTTATGCAGCAGCAACTGCATGACTGCAAGTGTTTTTGTTGCAAATATTTTAGGTATTGCCGATGGAGGTAATATGCAAAATGTGCGCGTTTTTTTAGAAAGTTACCTTCAATGACGTAGGCCAAGGTAAGGATAGAGATGGTACGTCTAGCATAGTAGGTAATTATTTAAATACAGTGTTGCCAAATTGTTATAAAGGTGAAATTCTTTACAATTAATCATATTTTTAAATCTGTTTTCATATAACTATGCACGGAGAGAAAAAAATGGGCTAAATCAAGCTCAAAGCATTTGTTTAAGCCAAACACTAATAGCGTAATTTTACTTGAATGCCTGAAATCCCTTTTATTTCAAGCTATTACATTATCGTCGAATACATTATTACCAACATTTACAATACACTGTTATTGATTCCATACAAAAACAGACTATGCTAACTTTATGTTAACTAGCTTCCGGTTTATGTAAATTGCTTTCTTTTTGGATCGACTTTGTACCGATACACAGCGTAAGAACTTTCCTCAATAAAATTCTTCTAAATACATAAAATCTTACATCTTTGTTTTTATTTCATTTTATATTTTATATTTCTATCTTTGGCAATTCTTTGGAGAACAATCGAGTGTTCCAATCTTGCATGAACAGCATTCGTAACTGAGCTCAAAACATGCTATTCGCGTTCACAATTTATGCTAAAAATTGAGCATACATTTTTTTTTATAATCAGGTCAATTTGTGATAAGTACGTTTAATCTTGAGCTTGTTTGTAAAAAACTTGATTTTGTTTTTGTTGTTTTTGTATATAAAAAACAAAATGAGCAACCGAACGACGTAATTCTCATTTGGTTTTTGTTCTTGTTAGTGATCAAAGTGCAGAAAATAAATTAAAAAATTATATTTTCCTGTCCAAATTGGATCAAAAATATATCAAGTATGGACAATGAAAAATGGTATTCATAATTTTTGTATTTCGTGTTTGTATTCAACTGAAAATATTGTTGATATGTTTTGAGAAACAATTCCAAAATTTCTTGAATTGGGCATTTTTTTGTACTAACAATCCATAAATGAACACGAATAAGCATATATTTTTATACCCCCACGCGTACTGCGTAAGGGGTATATTAATATTGTCACGACGTGTGTAACACCAAAAACGAGGCGTGGTTGGTATAGAAAAGAAAATATATTCTTGATCACCATCGCCACCTGAGTTGATTTAGCCATGTCCGTCTGTCTGACCGTCTGTCTGTCGACACGACTACAGCCGTAATTTTCAAGCTATCATAATGAACTTCGATATTTAAGCTTTTTTTTCGAGAATGGGCTAAATCGGATGAAAACCACACCTACTTCCGATACAACCCCAAAAATTGAAAACTCTATAAAGAAACTAATATTAAAGATACAATACTGAAATTCGGTATTTGTGTGTTCTATGTCAAAACTTAGATGTTTTAGAAAAATGGGCATCATTCATCCACTAACACGCCCACCCCCATACAACCCAAAAAATTCAAAACCCTATAAAGAGACTAATATTAAAGATACAAAACTGAAACTCGGTATTTGTGGATTATGTGTCAAAGATGAGATGTGTGAGAAAAACAGGCTTCATCCACCCACTAACACGCCCATCTCCCATACAACCCCAAAATTAAAAATTTTATAAAAGGCTTATATTTAAGCTGTAGGAAAACAATTTGATATGTATGTATTTTAGACACATAAAAATAATGAAGCCCCGTGGGGGTATTTTAACTTCGGCCACGCGAAGATATACCTTACTAGTTTTTTGGTAAACAATACCAAAATGACATAAATTCGGCACAAGTGAGCATATTAATTTTTTTCATAATCAATCCAAAAATTTCTTATATTGGACGCATGTGGGCATATTAATTTTTTGATAAACGATCCCAAAAATCACATTCATTATGCACGAATGAGCGTGTTTATTGTTTAATAAACAATCACATTAGAGCTTGATATCAAGACTATTTTGGCTAAGCTCAGAATCACTCCCAAAGTGAATTGACTTGGGATTGTTTTCAGCTCAAATTTCTCTCCGTGTGCCATCCTTTGAAATTCATCGAACACAAATTAATTGTTGTTGTTGGCCTTTTTGTGGCTGTTGTGCAGCATCTCCATTGCATAGTTCCAAACTATTCGGCTGTTGTTTCAGTTCAATGTAAGCCCTTGCGGATGTTGGGCGACATCAAGGTGCATTGTTGACGGTTTTGAAAATTTCCAAGTTCTTTTTTGTCTTCTCCTTATTTTCTTTTACTTTTTTCCTTCTCCTTCTTCTTCGAAATCTTCCCAACAGATGACCATTTATTGGTCATCGTTGAACGAAGCCAAACCTAACAACCGCTTTGTGTTCCTATCATATCAATTGAGAAGACATTTTGAGTTCGCTGCACCTGCTGCAAAATATATCGAAACAATAGAAAATTCCCAGTCATTGTAGCACTCCACAAACCATTGCATACTTTTAGGCTGGGTTCCCAGTGTCACGTCAAGTTCTTGTTGTGCGTAGCAGGCGGTGTTGTCATGCTGCTCAAATTTGGCATTTTGAGCTTGACATTCCGTTCGGCCATCTTTTTATTTGACAAATGATGGAAATTTATGTTCGAATCAATGTTATTTTGAGCGCAACGCTGCTTTTATGCCTTTTGTTCAGGCACCATATTTTGGATTGAACCAACCTTAATGATGTCTAATTGTTCGAATACACATTACCAAAAGCAATAATCAGAAGATGTGCAATAAGTAGATGATTTGACGTTCTGTGCTTGTTAACACTAATTATTGACTTATTCTAAGTTAACTGGCAAAGCTGTTTACTTGACATTCAGGAAAAATGAAGGTAATGTTTTAATGTTATAACGAACTTCCTAGCTGGGGTTCGTACAAAAATATTTTTTCCCGCGTATATTAAAAAAATAACAACTAAGTTAATTTTCATTCAGGATTCAAGTCTATTTATTTTGTTTCTTTTCACAATAATTTATATTTCATTCTTTGATATATTCTGCAGTTTCTCGATTTCCCTCGATGTCCTTCGAAGAAGGATCCGTTGTAACTCGTAGTCCGTTCGCCTGTCCTCGGTGTACTTGAAACTACGTTCGGCCGTCCGGTATGAAACCACTCGGGCCAGATGTAAAATTAAGTCGTGGATGTCGTCAAGCTTGTTTATGAACAAAATGGACTCACTAGGATGCTTTTAGAGCAGACCGTCCGATATGAAACCACTCGGGTTGACAGAAAAAGACAGCTGTCGTGATGGCACTTAAATGTTTTACGGCCGGCCGTCCAATATGAAACCATTCGGGCTGACAAGAAAACACTATTCACTATTGTCCTTGTTCACTGTCACTCCTTGTTCATTTGTTCACTGTCAATCGTTCACTCCTTGTCCTTGGTCACTTTTTAAATCACGACTCACCAATGTGCGCTGCTTGCGTGTTCAGTTCAAAAGAGCCGACTGTTTGCTGACTACTTTTATCCCCAAAAAGGATAACGGGACCTTGTTTGTGTCGCAAACTTTACATCCGATCTCGCATGCCTAGAACTAGCGGCAACCTTTTGCTCTGCTTGTTATTGTTGTCATAGTCGCTGTTTATTGACCCCCTATGTATTTTGTTATTGCCACTTGTGGGTGCCTAGAATGTATGTTGTTTGTATGTTTTGCTGCTGTGATCATGCCACTGGCTTGCTGTATGTTTTGTTATTGCTTGATTGCGGGTCGCACAGCTGCGTGTTTTATGAACAGGGGCGGTTCATGGTATGACCGGGTATTTGTCTAGGTGCGGTTCATAGTTGCAGGGCGGGTTTAGGTTTTGCGGGGCCCTCTGTTCCGATACGGTTCAGAGGGAAATGTAAGGCCTAAGTTGGCTAAATTTAGGTTTCCTTACAATGTAATGTTTTAGTTTTAAGAAAAAGGAAAAAGGAACTATTTATTGCAAATAGTTGTTGTTATAGCTTAAGAAAAAAAAAATAAAAAAAGCAAAGTTTGAAGGTTGTAAATTGTAGTTGTTGTAACTGTAAAATTGTAAAGAAAAAAAATTTAAAAAAAAATGCAAATTGTAAAGTCACCAAAATTTGACCAACTAGTAGATCATACTTCTCCAAGGGTTTTAAAGCATTGAATATCACATCAAGTTTTTGAGATATTTATCACGAAATTACTGAGGAAAATCTGAGGAACTTCCTTTTTAAATTTTACCAGAAAAGCTAAATTATTGATCAAAAATTCATTCAAATATAAACTAATGAATTTGAGAGACTTTGATAAGTATCGACTCACCTCCAAAAAAAAAGCCCAAAAAAAACTATTAAAAATTTTGATTTACAATTTTCTTGAAACTAAGGTTTGAATTAAAATGAAGTTAACTTGTTTTTAATTATAATAACTTAAATAGAAAATTCGTTAAACAGCTTTTAAAGATTTGCATTATATATTATTAAGTATTTTTTCCCCTCTTATTACAGTCCCTAGCATGTAAAATGCGTGCCACATTTTCTGCACCAGATACAAATATGGAATGTGACAATCGAATTATGATGAATTAAAACATGTTAGCAACAACCGCAAAGTTAGATAGTTATATTTGCACATCAGCTCAAACATATTTATGACAAGGCAAGAATATTGCATTAAAATCAAAACATGCTGGATTTACAACGCATTTTCAGATATACAAAGTCATGCCGAGGTTCTGGTTACCAAAAGTGTGGTCGTGGAAAGTGGTTGCTACTTGGTTGTCGTTGCCAATGCGACGTCATATTTATAGTTTGTTTTTCTTATTATATTTTTATTATTGTTGTTGTTGGTATATCTACATAAATTTTAGTAATTTTGCAATTAATTTTGGCTCTTGCATTTTAACTTACTGTTATTAATTTTAGAAGTTATGTATATCAATAACCGAAAAAATATTACCATCGTAAGCCAACTAACAGCCACTGCTAGAAAACCACCAAAAATTCCATCAAAACTCATCAACAGCAACGACATAAGCGAAATTTTAGCAAAGGTTTTTGCTGTCACGCTGTTGTGTCATTGTGGTGACTTTTGTGGGTTTGGTAGCAGGAAATGGCGCTATAGTGTCGGGAATAACAACAAAAAGTCAAGGCAAAAGCACAGGAATGACATTTATAGCGGTTTCGATGTAGCTCACAGCTGTCAAAATGCGCTTAAATTGCAAGCAGCCAAGCGATAAACAAATGTTTGTGTGTCGAGAGAATGCGTATGTTTTGGCTTAATGCTGCAGGCCTGTTAGAGTTGCCTCTGTCACAGCTGCTACTCTTAGGTACTATTCTCTAAGTATCAACGCCTCTACTGTTGCTGTTGCCTTGTTCTTGTTATTTTTGTTGCTGCATTTCTTTTGTTATAGAGTACATTGCGTGTGTAGAAAAGTGCAGTGTTGCCACATTATATTTCGATTATGATGACATCAATCTTATGGATGTTGACTTTCTAGGTTGATCTTTGCGTCAGTTTGTTAGTTGCCAACATAAGCAGGATGGATACAAGATGGAACAATTTTCTTGTGTGTAAATTTAGAATACATAAAAACGTTATTGTATACTTGCACGCTTTAGTCAAGGTTTTTATCATGAAAGTGTAGCAATAAATTATTAAGCTTTACATTATGCAGCACTATTTTGTTTAAGCTCCTTACTCTTAAGCTTCTCCTAACTTTTCACTCAAAAATACATACATTTTTCGAATAGACATCAAGCATTTTAATAAAACGATAATTCTATAAAGATGTCTTATATAGATTGAAAAAATGTTTTACTCTAAGACAACGAACTGTGTATGAATATCTAAAAAAACAAGCAAATTAAGCTTACATAGTTTTGTGCTTGTATTAAAAAGCTGCATAGAACCTTATATTCATCACACTTCACGAGTGCACGAAATCATCAATTAAAACATTATAGTAAAATTTGTATATCGATTTAAAATATTTTGAATAAACCGAAGCAAATTAATTAAGCAATGATTACAAGAAAGCTTTGCATAACTGCCACAACCTAGCTTAAGTTAAGTTGTGAAGTAAAATTTCAGAATCTAGAGCAACAATCAAGTAAGGCAACTTGAAAACATAGCAAGCACAGCAAATGCTTGCAAACATTCAACTGTTTGTCAAACGTTCTTATGTAGTTCTTGTGGGCTGTGAAAATATGGCGATTATATCCATATCTACTGCTCCTATGGATTTTTTTTTAACACAAATAATGGACGTGACAACGTTATGTTTTACCGCACGCTTCCTCTAGCTCAGTAAAAGCGCAACGTCAATCATTACGAGAGAAAAGGTTAACTTGATAAAAAAAAAAAAGAAGAAATGAGGTTATCATTAGGTAGATAGAGCGATTTGAGCAACGAAGCTACAATAGTGTTGCTTGAATTATCATGCAACCACTACAATAACTACAATACCACTACAATAATTGCTGTGAAATTTCACGCATAAATTTGCGATTTTTAAAAACAAAACGCATCGCTGCGAGATATTTCAATTCAGTCAAAAATAAAGCGTGTTTTCCCAAAAAACTATATTTTCTCTCTTTTTCATGCTACTTCAGCGTTTTACTTCGCTCATCAATTCATTAAAAGCTTCAGAAGCGATATTTTACGCTATAATAGCGGGTTTTTGCTAAGTTTGGCAAGAGCATTTTTTTGCAGATTCATACTAGAGCTTCAGTTCAAACACATGTTTCGAACTACACGTGTTCACGAAACACAAGTGTATTTTATTCACGAACTACACGTGATTTTTGTATTTACGTGAATAGTATTCACGTACTTTAAGCAGAGCCAAACTTTCAACAGTTTTTTTTTTGAGTTTCTGAGAACGAGATAGGCCAAAAATAAATTAAATATATGAAAAAAACAGAAAAAGCGGGATATCTCGAAGACGGAGCGAGATAGGCCAAAAATAACCACTTTTTACGGATTTTTAGGGGGTAGATAGAGGGGTCACACTATATCAAAATATTGCACCAAAAATATTAAAAAAAAACATTTTTTAAAAACGGTATAGAAAATATAACCACTTTTAACCTAGAGTAAAAAAAACTATGAAAAGTTCGGCTCATGCCTAAAGAACGTGAAAACTATTCACGTGAATCACGTGAAAAATGTTTGAAAAATTTAACAATGGATTATGTGCCATTTTTGGAACTATGATAATCCTTGAGAAATTACAAAGACCCTGATAAAGTCGATGAAAGTGGTGAAGAAACAGAGAACGATGATGATGAAATGGAACCAGGACCATCAACATCGAACTCATAGAAACGCCAGAAACGTTTGATGTCCGTTTATAAATCTTTAAATTTGATTTTTTCAAAACTTTTTTTTATTAAAACATATCTAACAAACACAAGAATAACAAAAACCAATAAAAAAACTTTACAATAAAAATAAAAACCACAAATTAAATCCTTATTTTAGGAAATACAACATGTGTGTTCATTGAATTTGATGAAAAACACGAGATTGCCAAAAAAACGCCATTAGGTTCGATCCGACCCAGATTCACGAAAATATGTTGAAATCATCATGCACGAGTGTAAGTGTTAATATCGAAAATGCAACAGTGTTACGTAGAGTTTTTATTGAACGAGTACACGAGTTAAGGCAAATGTTATGCAACGAAAATACAAAATATTCAAATAAGATTATGCAAAAAAATTAAAATATCGTTGCAAAAGTTTATAGCATAGCATAGCATAGATTGAACGCTTTCTTGGTCTCACGCTTTTATAATGGAAATAAAACAATGGTTGTTCTATTGTCTTGGACCAAGATTTGTACAAAGATTTTTGTACAAGTACTATGTAGTACAAACATGACGATACAAAAAAAAAAAAAAAAAAAATGTGCTGAATTTGAAAAATTTATTTTTATTTGTATTTTTTCTATGAAATATGAAGAAACAATTTTTTTAACTAGTAAAAAAAACAAACATGTTAAAAAAATTCAACCTAACAATTATTTACCTAATTTTTATAAAAACTAGACATAATGAACCATATTGTACCACAAATTACTTTGCACACAATTTCAAACGAATGACAAAATTTTTTTAGTTCTTCCTTTTTTGTTCAAAATTAACTGAATGCGTAATTGTCGCATTGTGTCAGGAAGAAGTAATAAATTAGTGGGAGGGTGGAAAAATAGAGTAGCATCGGTAAAGATTTGCTTTAAGTTGGCTAGCTCCTGGAGAAGAATAAGCTAAAAGAATAAACCATTAAAAAATTGGCCATTGTCCGAGCTTCTTATGATCAATTGTGTTGTATGTGTTATTAAATGCTTGTACACAATTGACCGACAACTAGACCTACATGTCTTAATCCGACTCCGAACCAGAGAACTACATGAGACCATTCGTCATTTTTTGCCACTCGAATAACAATCGTCGTCAGCCACAATCGCAGAAAAAAAAAACATGCATGCATACCACTCGAGCTCGTAAACAACGATTGCTGCTTAGCACAGTGTGTGACGACTGCGAATCGATACAAAGGCAGCATCCAGACAATGCTTACATTCGAATGATTCGCTGGCAGCTCGAGTGTTTGCTGCTGGACTCGAGCTCGAGTGGAATTTTATTTTCATTTTCTTTGTTTTTTTCCTGGCGTTTTGTTGTGCGCAGTATTTTTTTTTATGCTTTCAACAACAGGCTCATTTTTTTTCTTTTTGTTTTTCGAGTAATTAAAACCGTGCGAATGTCGCGTCCGTGCCACTGGGAGATGCTCATATGCAAAAATTACGCATGATTTTTGTCTACATTTTGCTTACGTTCAAACAAGCAATAGCATGTTCCACTTATTAACTTCTTAAAGTTAGTGGACTGCATGAACTACTTAGACTACTGATGAGTCGGAGTAGCGTCCGACGAAACCATGGTCTAGTCTGCTCGGTTCTTCTGAGAAGAATTTTGTTGTTTTAGCAACCTGTAACTTTATGAGTTATTTGGCATAAAGCTCAAAATATAATTCTTAAAGAAGACGTTTTTTAAGAATTATAAAATAAAATTAACAAATTCAAATGCCACAATTTTATAATTCAATAGCATGGCTTGTTGATTGTGCGATGGACTCTCATGCTACGATTGCTATGGAAGTCAAGGTTCAATTCTTATATTGAAGGCTTTTGACGGCTTATAACTTTTTATTGTTTTCTTTCTTTTTATTTTTTCCCTTAGTGTGCTTGAAACGTGTGTGTGATGATGAAATAAGCCATTTACTATATTTACTAGTTTGATGTTTGTCTACATTTTGCTTGGCAATGGTATAGGTTTGGAGTGCTGTCCGAGTGGACACTTCCAATGGTAGTGCCTGTACTAAAGGCTTAGGTAAAGTACATTGCATTGACGCTCAAGAGAGTTGAAAGAAAAAGAAATGGTTTTATGACAAGACTTGAATTCGGTTTAGTGGCGTCAAAAAAGATCTTGAAGCCCTTGATAAGAGCTTTTCGGCCTTATAAAGTGTGATCAAATACGAGGTCCCGTTTTCAACTGGGTTGTTTTGACAGCTGTTCTATGTCAAATAACTTATCGATATCACATTTGTATTCAGTATTCAATACGACTTTTCCCAATCTCCAAAAAGCTCGGGGCGTTTTTCAAGTGTATAAAAATGAGAAATGCTGCTGTCGTCTGCAAATTAATAGATTTGGTTATAAGTTTAGATTAAAACAAAAAAAAAAGAAGATGGTAAGACTGAACCCTGCAGTACTCCTGCATCGACGGAATGTTCTCTGAACGATATGCCATCGATCACGTCCGAATCGGTTTTTAATCGGCCAATTCATACATACAATTCGAAATGTACACACAATGAGCGGAATGAATTGCCACATTAAAAAAATTAAACGCCTCTGGAAATGTTCCGATATCAAATTGAATTTTTTCTGAATTTATAGTTTAAGTGTAAAAAATGCTAGCGTGAAGTTAATGGCTACCATAATTGTATTACTTTTGTTATATTAAATCAATAGAGTAAAAACTTCAGCCCTCATTTAGCAGCCTCAGAAGAATATTTGATTTTGTCTGAATTATTTTAATAACATTTAAATATTTTTGACATTATTCCAATTAATTAAACAGAAGAGAATATAATTTAATAAAAGAAGTATCAACAATTTTAGAATTTTAGCTTTATTTGGTAAAGTAAACAACGAATTCATCTTTTACGATGAATTATGGATTTGGCGGTCTGAGAGACAAATGCGCGAGTATAGGTTAAAGCTCTTTTTTGAATTCCAGTATCAACATGAAGAAATTCTACGAAAAAATATTTTGTTTCATCTATTCTTTAGAACAAAGTAAATGCCTGATAACATTTCATTTCATCACATTATTTATTGCTCTTTTTTGTGTCTTTTTATTCTTATGAAATTTTTTGTAAAGAACAACATTGCAGTGCATAGTTAATTTTGTTCACCTTAATTATTGAATTTTTCCAAAAGGAATTCAGTGAAAATTTAATATTGTTTTTCTTTGCGAGTATTTGTTGCAGTCTTTGTATTGAGTTCAATGAATTTCGCAATAAATAAAAGTTTCAAAGCTGTTTAAAGAAAACCAAAACCAAACCAAATAATTTAAGAAAACGTTTTTTTTTTTTTTTCTATTAACATTGAAATAAAAATAAAAAAAAAAATACAAAAAGCTCTAGAGCCTGCCAGTTCTAATACTTTGATCAGCAGGAATTCCCAAAACAACAAGAGACTTCTACAACACCCTCTTTCATTCCGCCTTTCCACAACAAACACGCTACGCTCATGTCTATGAAACAAAGCTTGTTCTACACAGCATTGTTTTTTTTCTTCTTCTTCATCTTCTCACATTGTACTCTAGCTAGAAACACTAACAGTGCAAATATTTCGGTAACAAAGAGCTTTTGTAGATGCCAATATATTAATACTATATAATGCATGTATGTGTTTGTGTGTGCTTGTTTGTATATGACCTATTTTATTTTGTTCTATTTCTTATTTTTTTTTTCTATTTGTTTTATTTTTATTGCAAAATATTTGCTACGAAAACTCAGGATATTTAGTAGAACTCAGCATGTGTAGCACAGGTAAACAATAAAGGGGCTTAACTTAAATACCACAGCCTGCTGCTACAAAGCTTGGCTGGACCAGGCGTCTTGTCACATGTGCCACAGCATAAGAAAGAGAGAGAGAGAGTAAGGGAGGAATGTAGAGGCGGTGCCTTAAGGAAATCTTATCCTGCTTGAAATAAAATCAAACAATATTAAATGAATAAATAAAACACCAACTTAATACACAGATGAAATTTTGCATTTTGACACAAACACAGACAGGCATGCAGACAGACGGCATTAAGACAAAATAATTTATTTTGAGTTTATAATTTTAATTTTCATAAAAAACAAATCTATTTTATATATGAGAGTCTATGTAAAGCTATCTACTTAAATGCCACATTATAATAAATCCACTTCAACCAACTTATTGTAGAATAGTTCCAAACAAATAGTAAATTTTTTAAAGTCTTTATTGCAAGCAATATTTTATCATGTGAACGACATATGTGGGCGAATAAATTTTCTTAGTTTGCTTGGATTATTTATGCTGCCATTAAATAATGGCCAGACAACTGGAAATGAACAGTAACAATAACAGCAACACAAAAACAACAACAACAACAACCACCACAACATCTAGCCTAGACATTTTGAAATATTACAAAAATATTGGCAATATTTGTAAAAATTTATTCAATAACCTGCAACAAAAACAAGTTCAAAATCTCACATATTACGTGCTGCTCGGGAAAAATGCTTCTTTATGTTGTGCAGCAGCTGTAAAAACACATTTTAAGCTACTGCACAGTAAAATTTGAATACAGAAAATATGTTGTTTTCTTAGTCTTGTTTTTTTTTTTTATTCAGAATTCAATGTCAAATTTTAAGGTTAACCATTTTTCCATAAAATTCAAAAGAGGTAGCAACAAAATAAGCACAAAACAATGTAGTCTGATCAAAGTTTAAAATGCGCATGTTTAAAGAAGATATTCAAAATTCAAAGTTGATCTCTTCGTAAAATATATTATATTTATGCGTATTTTATGTTTGTGTATAGCAACATATGTAAAAATGTCGACTTATGTATTTTTTTGCGAACTCAATTCTTTATAAACCTACTTTATTTTTTAAGGACTTTTATTTTTTTTATGATGATTTTTTAATGACATTTCAGTTAATTTTCGAATAATGAAAATATACATTTTTTCGAAAAGTTATATAAATGAATTCAAAAAAGATACTTCTGTCTCATCGGGTAGATATTAACCTCTGCTTACTTTTTTGTGGCGATTTATAAGTTCTAATTTTTTCACACAAAGAATTCTGTTTTTTCTCAAAAAAGAAACATCAATCAATGTCTTAAAATGTAAATGATTGCTGCAAAACAGCAAAACGTTGAACTTGAAACATTACAATAACGCTAATTTTTTAAGTTAATTATTTTCCTCTAACGTTTAACTTCAGGTTAAATTATGAAAAATGAATGTTTTCAAAAGTAAACTAAAGTTTATAAAAAATGGAAATAGATCCTATGGCTATTTAAGATATTCATGTCAAAGTGGATAACTTTAAAGTGACATTTATATGGAAGTATTTTCATCAAACACACATTTAAATAGAGTGTAAGAAGGTGTGTGGTAGCTATGGTAACGTGGCATAGATATCATTTCTTAAGACTAGACAGTGACAATGCGACAAAATATTAAATTTTCCAAGAATTATGGCTTATGGTTATGGTTTATGGAAAAATATGTAAATACTTGCGATTCATTAAGCTTCAAGCAGCAGTTAAAAGATATCTAAAACTTTTGGTTTTTCTATATTTGTGTTGAATGAAAGCTGTTTATGAATAAAACAAAGCTGCTGGTGTGTTGCGGCAAGTTGATGAATTTGGCAAATGTATAAGAGTAAGTATGTATGTTTGCGTTTGTGTGTTGGCGTTTGTGTGCGATAAATACTAATTAAGTTCGTGACTCCTTTGATGGCTTGATTGATGGATGCAAATATGTTACTCAACAAGCTCAGATTTAATTAAGTTAATTTATTAATGTTGGTTTCTAGTAACTGCTAACACAGTTCTGGAATTCTAAGAAAGAGAAAAGAAAGATCTGTAGATGAATGTATGCTGCAAAAATATATGCTAAATTTAAGCAATGAATATAATAAATGCTACAAAAACTGTCAAATATGATTAAATCGTTGTCAAAATATGTTAACTCTTAATCCTAACAACGCTAGGCGTACCTTTTTAGTACTAATAACGTATTGTTTTTTACACAATACATATAAGACATAAAGTAATACATTTTGACAGCTAGGAATTTTCATTTTAAGAAAATTTCTCCGAAATGTGCAACAATACACAAGGTTTGCTTTTATTAAATTTTTCTTAATATTGATTAAAATATACTAACATCCTTATTATAAAACTTTTGCTCACACCAAACTAGAACTGACTATTTATGACAAGGGCCATTTTGGATTATGTTAATTCCATGAAACATCAACAAAATTTCAGACATTAATAGTGTTACATAGAATTTCACCTCAAGCCAACATTACTTTAAGCAAAGTAAATCCTTTGTAGCTAAATGTAAAAATGTAGAATCTCAGTTTCAGTTTTCCGTAAAATTTTTATGAGAATCTGCATTCCATTTGGTTTCAAAATTCAATACATAAAGGCTTAAGCAAGTTCTTAACTTATCTTTAGTCCATTTTTTACCGCTGTCTGAATCCGTTTAGATATCCATCTGAATTTTTGTGTGGTAGCACTTAAGCACTTCCTCATCACATAAAAAATGTTGTTGAAAAAAAAAAAAAAAAAAAAATATTTTTGTAGTATTTTTTTTAATTAAAAATATATGTATAATCTTACAAAAATATGTCTTTTTGACGTGAAACTTCTTTGGCGGCGAGTGAAATTTCAAGGTCCTTTTTCGTGACGCTAGGCTAACGTTTTCAATTCATATGAAAATTAAAAAAAAATTACTGCTGCTGCCGAGAATTGAACACCAAACATCGTTGCTTATTAGCCGGAATCTATTCGTTTACGTCACGTAGGCACATGATAAACAGTCAAACAAAATGCAATTAAAACTGAACGCGTAATATACTGAAAATAACATAATTAACATTAACATAACATTAACATTAACATTAACATTAACATTAACATTAACATTAATATTAACATTAACATTAACATTAACATTAACATTAACATTAACATTAACATTAACATTAACATTAACATTAACATTAACATTAACATTAACATTAACATTAACATTAACATTAACATTAACATTAACATTAACATTAACATTAACATTAACATTAACATTAACATTAACATTAACATTAACATTAACATTAACATTAACATTAACATTAACATTAACATTAACATTAACATTAACATTAACATTAACATTAACATTAACATTAACATTAACATTAACATTAACATTAACATTAACATTAACATTAACATTAACATTAACATTAACATTAACATTAACATTAACATTAACATTAACATTAACATTAACATTAACATTAACATTAACATTAACATTAACATTAACATTAACATTAACATTAACATTAACATTAACATTAACATTAACATTAACATTAACATTAACATTAACATTAACATTAACATTAACATTAACATTAACATTAACATTAACATTAACATTAACATTAACATTAACATTAACATTAACATTAACATTAACATTAACATTAACATTAACATTAACATTAACATTAACATTAACATTAACATTAACATTAACATTAACATTAACATTAACATTAACATTAACATTAACATTAACATTAACATTAACATTAACATTAACATTAACATTAACATTAACATTAACATTAACATTAACATTAACATTAACATTAACATTAACATTAACATTAACATTAACATTAACATTAACATTAACATTAACATTAACATTAACATTAACATTAACATTAACATTAACATTAACATTAACATTAACATTAACATTAACATTAACATTAACATTAACATTAACATTAACATTAACATTAACATTAACATTAACATTAACATTAACATTAACATTAACATTAACATTAACATTAACATTAACATTAACATTAACATTAACATTAACATTAACATTAACATTAACATTAACATTAACATTAACATTAACATTAACATTAACATTAACATTAACATTAACATTAACATTAACATTAACATTAACATTAACATTAACATTAACATTAACATTAACATTAACATTAACATTAACATTAACATTAACATTAACATTAACATTAACATTAACATTAACATTAACATTAACATTAACATTAACATTAACATTAACATTAACATTAACATTAACATTAACATTAACATTAACATTAACATTAACATTAACATTAACATTAACATTAACATTAACATTAACATTAACATTAACATTAACATTAACATTAACATTAACATTAACATTAACATTAACATTAACATTAACATTAACATTAACATTAACATTAACATTAACATTAACATTAACATTAACATTAACATTAACATTAACATTAACATTAACATTAACATTAACATTAACATTAACATTAACATTAACATTAACATTAACATTAACATTAACATTAACATTAACATTAACATTAACATTAACATTAACATTAACATTAACATTAACATTAACATTAACATTAACATTAACATTAACATTAACATTAACATTAACATTAACATTAACATTAACATTAACATTAACATTAACATTAACATTAACATTAACATTAACATTAACATTAACATTAACATTAACATTAACATTAACATTAACATTAACATTAACATTAACATTAACATTAACATTAACATTAACATTAACATTAACATTAACATTAACATTAACATTAACATTAACATTAACATTAACATTAACATTAACATTAACATTAACATTAACATTAACATTAACATTAACATTAACATTAACATTAACATTAACATTAACATTAACATTAACATTAACATTAACATTAACATTAACATTAACATTAACATTAACATTAACATTAACATTAACATTAACATTAACATTAACATTAACATTAACATTAACATTAACATTAACATTAACATTAACATTAACATTAACATTAACATTAACATTAACATTAACATTAACATTAACATTAACATTAACATTAACATTAACATTAACATTAACATTAACATTAACATTAACATTAACATTAACATTAACATTAACATTAACATTAACATTAACATTAACATTAACATTAACATTAACATTAACATTAACATTAACATTAACATTAACATTAACATTAACATTAACATTAACATTAACATTAACATTAACATTAACATTAACATTAACATTAACATTAACATTAACATTAACATTAACATTAACATTAACATTAACATTAACATTAACATTAACATTAACATTAACATTAACATTAACATTAACATTAACATTAACATTAACATTAACATTAACATTAACATTAACATTAACATTAACATTAACATTAACATTAACATTAACATTAACATTAACATTAACATTAACATTAACATTAACATTAACATTAACATTAACATTAACATTAACATTAACATTAACATTAACATTAACATTAACATTAACATTAACATTAACATTAACATTAACATTAACATTAACATTAACATTAACATTAACATTAACATTAACATTAACATTAACATTAACATTAACATTAACATTAACATTAACATTAACATTAACATTAACATTAACATTAACATTAACATTAACATTAACATTAACATTAACATTAACATTAACATTAACATTAACATTAACATTAACATTAACATTAACATTAACATTAACATTAACATTAACATTAACATTAACATTAACATTAACATTAACATTAACATTAACATTAACATTAACATTAACATTAACATTAACATTAACATTAACATTAACATTAACATTAACATTAACATTAACATTAACATTAACATTAACATTAACATTAACATTAACATTAACATTAACATTAACATTAACATTAACATTAACATTAACATTAACATTAACATTAACATTAACATTAACATTAACATTAACATTAACATTAACATTAACATTAACATTAACATTAACATTAACATTAACATTAACATTAACATTAACATTAACATTAACATTAACATTAACATTAACATTAACATTAACATTAACATTAACATTAACATTAACATTAACATTAACATTAACATTAACATTAACATTAACATTAACATTAACATTAACATTAACATTAACATTAACATTAACATTAACATTAACATTAACATTAACATTAACATTAACATTAACATTAACATTAACATTAACATTAACATTAACATTAACATTAACATTAACATTAACATTAACATTAACATTAACATTAACATTAACATTAACATTAACATTAACATTAACATTAACATTAACATTAACATTAACATTAACATTAACATTAACATTAACATTAACATTAACATTAACATTAACATTAACATTAACATTAACATTAACATTAACATTAACATTAACATTAACATTAACATTAACATTAACATTAACATTAACATTAACATTAACATTAACATTAACATTAACATTAACATTAACATTAACATTAACATTAACATTAACATTAACATTAACATTAACATTAACATTAACATTAACATTAACATTAACATTAACATTAACATTACATTATTAATATAACCGTAACATTAATGTTCATCCTACAAGTATGCACGAAAAAAAAAAATAGAAAAATAGCTTAAACAGGAGCAGAACGCTTTCGTGAATATAGAGAGCGAATTAGAGCTCTTAAGAATACAGCCGTAGCTGTGTCTGCAACTAATGATGAAGGTAAGGTGATTGCAACAACGGCTGAGTTTCAAAATGCATTTTTACGAAACATCAGTGTATTTTGGTGAATCTACAAAGAACCAATCCTCAAAAAGCACACTGATGCATCTCAACAAAATTTTAAAGCCAACCAAGTTGATGCACTCAACAATCAACGTTCGCTTCTTTTTGAGGCCCTCTATCAACATAGCAATTATTATGATCAGGAAGCAGGAGGTAATAATGGACAAGATTTGCCTCTGCTTTTGGAGGCTCCTTCAAAGAGTACTATGCAAATGCAATCCAGCATTCA
Organism: Tetanocera ferruginea; assembly: GCA_958299015.1. Taxonomy (NCBI): domain Eukaryota; kingdom Metazoa; phylum Arthropoda; class Insecta; order Diptera; family Sciomyzidae; genus Tetanocera; species Tetanocera ferruginea. Next base: position 128,671,226 of record OY282644.1, read on the forward strand.
AAAAGTAACAATGTTGAGAAGACATTCGAAAGCAACTAAAACACCAACTGAACTAAAACAAGTACCGAAAATAACTGTTATTTTACAATTTTCAAATGAAAAAAATTGTCGAAAGACTTTTTCAAATATACCATTATGTTACAAATGTCCTCAGCCTCATGAATATTAAGTCGCTTTTAAATTTGAAACTGATTCTATAAAAGTTAATTTCTTGCCTAGTATATTTCGAGGAAACATAAAGGTTACTTTTGACTTTTATTTTATCGGTCAAAAATAGCAGTTATTTTGTGACTTTAATTTTTTCGGTCAAAAATATCAAACACTTTGTGTTTTCTTAAAGGCCGCTTGACAGATTGAACTGTTGACACCATGTGTAAAATGTTTCACCGATGAGATGAAAATAATAATACCAACATTTTTTTATCGGTAAAATGACTTGAACAAATATAAATTACCTGATATTTTTGACCGAAAAATAAACGGCAGAAAATAACTGTTATTTTTGCCCAAAAAAACCATAAAGCACAAAAAACTGTTATTTTTGTCGGAAAAAATAAAAAGTAAGAGATAAAAGTTAATATGTGACACTTTCGACAAAAACCATATTCGGTACGGTTTTTGGATGCAAATATTGAATCAACAAATTATTATTCCATTTCGTATTGATTGAATTTCTTTTCAGATACTTTCTCTCTCTATTTCACACTAAAATCTCTCTTATTTCTTACTGTTAAACAAGTTTCACTTCTGCCACGTGTACGTTGCTACACGCGAGTTTTTTTTTTTGTATTCAACTTACACGCATTTTAAAACATTAAAAAATTAAATGAAAATTTTAAAAATTAAATATGAAATTTGGCTGGGAGAGAGCTTTTTTGAGTTGGTCGAATTTGAGTTTTTCTCAAGATTGCGAAAAATTCTGCGTATCCCTGGTATACACAGGATTTGAAAACTCTTCGCAACAACAGGAATAGGGCCTGGAAGAAATATGTCTGTAGCTTAGACTGGAAACTTACAAATGTTTGTTTCTGGAATTTGAAAATAGCGCAGCTGCATTATATCATCAATATTTAGACAATATTAAGTTAAGGATATTATCTGATCCAAAGAAATTTTGGGGATTCATAAACACAAAGAAGAAATCTGATGGATTCCCGTTCGTCATTCAAAACCATTGATGGATTTAGTGACGATCTCGTTATAATTTGTAGCTTGTTTGCCAATCTTTTCAAAGAATCATTTTGTTCTGATTCTTTTAATCCTGATGAAGAGTAGGGCGTATCGAATTGAATTTTTTTTTTTTTAATTTCACATTCTAAGAGGTCTCACAAATTTCATGTGGTTTGTCAAGATCTGCTAAAATAAATTTTATGAAAATAAAAGGATATCTTCCGGCCCCGCAAGGACAAAGTTGTTTTTTGAGAAAAACAGTTAAAAAATAACGATCTTAAAATGCTTTAACTTTTGTTAAAACAACTGCATATGTCTTAAGGAAAAAATTTAAATACAGTTTAACTAGCAATATCTTACCAAACACGATGGTACTCACGATTTTTACCCACAGTATCCGGTTTGAAGGATATTCGAAGCGAAAGTAAAACTCGAGATGGCACATGTTTTTTGATTGTTACCACTGAGTCTAAATTTTAATGGCATTGATAATAGTGTTGGCGTATTTCTTAAATATGATGAATTAATAATTTGCATAGGTTTTGCATATCAATTCTCCTGATTTAGAGAAATGTATACTAGAACGCAATTTTTTAACTTTTTCAAAAAAATTAATATTAGATTTTATATCACGAGCATAAGAAGTGGTATCGAAGATAATTTTCTCAATTTGGATTTTTCAAATATTTCTGTACCTGACCCTACCTTAAAATATGTATTTAATATGCCACGCTTAGACCACGATTTTTTTTATATTTTAATACTTAAAAAAATTTTACTTCGTACCATCAAATTTCTCAATTTGAGTTATATCTTCTTTATGGTTATCATATCGTTAAAATACATTTTATGTCATTCAGTCGGTCTCAAAAGACTAAACAATTGTTTTTAAAATGTGTTTTAATGAAATTATAACCATAAAAGGGACATACCTCAAATTGAGAAATTTGATGCTAGGAAATAACTTTTTTTAAAATATCGAAAAAGATAAAAAATCGTGGTCTTAAGCTGATATATTAAATTAATATTTTTAGGCAGTATCATGTTCAGAAATTTTCAAAAAACTCAAATTAAGAAGATTATTTCGACACCACTTCTGAATCACTTGACATAAAATCTTATATTTATTTTTTTGAAAAAGTTCAAAAATTGCGTTCTAGTATACATTTCTCTAAAACAAGAGAATTAAAATGCAAAAACAATGCAAATTATTAATTCGTGATATTAATGGAATACATCAACACTACAAACAGTACCACCAAAATTTATAACCAATGTTTACAATCAAAAGTCTTGTGCTATCCCAAGTACAACTTTCGCTTCGAATATCCTTCATACAGGACACTGTTGGTAAAAATCATGAGTAGCACCGTGGCAAGAAATTTTTAGTAAAACTGCATTATAACATTTGCTTTTAGACATATGTGGTTCTTCTTAAAAAAATGAAAGCATTTTAAGATCGTTATTTTTTTTTGTTTTTCCCAAAAAACAACTTAGTCCTTGCGGGGCAGGAAGATGTCCTTTATTTTTTATAAAATTTTTTTTGGCTGATCTTGACAAGCCTATGCAACTTTTGATACCTCTAAGAATACGATATAAATTTTTTGATACGCCCTAGTGAAGAGTGTTTTGAATATATGAATTCAGGACCCAAAGTTTCTTCGGAACCTATATCTTTAACCTCTGAGTATATGCATATCTTAAAGTATATCGGATCGATCGATGAGGACTTTAATGCTGGACCCGATGGAATTCCTACCGCAGTGTTAACTCAATGCGGTTCAATTTTGTGTCAACCACTTTCTTTGCTTTTCAACTTTCTTTGCTTTCCAATATTTTGGAAAAAATCGTACATAAGTCCAATTTATAAAAAAGGTTGCAGGAATGATGTTATTAACTACAGGCCTATTGTCAAGCTCTCATCGATTCCAAAACTTTTTGAGCGTATCGTGTATGATAGGGTAAAAATTTACTGCGGAGAAGTCATAACAACTCGTCATCATGGTTTTGTTAATGGCAGATCCAATGTGTCTTATCTTTACGTTTTTACTACGTTTTGCCTTAATACAATTGAATCTGGCAACCAGGTTGACTGCATTTACACTGACTTTAGTAAAGAATTTAATAAATTACCACACAGTTTGATTCTATTTAAACTTAAATCAATGGGATTTCCTCAATATTTTGTAAGCTGGATTCAATCGTATTTGACTGAACGATCTTATCAGATACGATTCCGAGGGATTTTGTCGTCTGCATTTGTTGCGGAATCAGGTGTTCCTCAAGGTAATCACCTTGGTTCACTTCTGTTTATTTTAGCCATTAATGATGTTACTCACATTATTAAACATTCTCATTTGCTAATTTATGCAGATGATATGAAAATATACAGAACAATAAATGCTAAAGATAATTCAGACCTACTCCAGGCCGATCTGAAATCCTTTGAAGTTTGGTGTTCTAAAAGTTATATGTTTTTAAATCCAGATAAATGCCAAACTATGACCTTTTTGCGAAAAAGGAATAATTTAATATTTGATTATAATATAAAAGATACTGCTTTTAGTCGTGTAGATGCCGTCAAAGACCTTGGTATATGCATGGATGCTAAGTTATCGTTCAACAATCATATTGATTACATTTGTAAAAAAGCATCTTCAATGCTTGGATTTATAAAACGCTGGGCCAAAGAATTCAATAGCATGATTACAACTACAACGTTGTATTATGCAATGCAATAGTGCGCCCTCACTTGGAGTACGCAAGTCAAGTTTGGTCCCCAAGTTATAGTGTACATGTTGAACGTATAGAGAGTATCCAAAAACGTGTTGTTCGGTTTGCTCTTAGGTTCTTAGGTGGAATTGATTTTTTGAACCTTCCTCCTTACGAGGATCGATTAAAACTTTTGAAAATGCAATCTCTAAGTGAACGAAGGAAGTCTGCGGATATCGTCTTTCTACACCAACTCATAACCGGTATATTCGATTGTCCGGAACTACTTTCATTTATAAACTTTAACTCTAACCGTAGAAATAGTGAAATGCTAGCAAACTTAATTTATCTACCATTTAGTAGAACAAATTACTTGGCTACTGCTCCCTTAAACCGCATGAGGTCAAAAGGTCAACTCAAAAGTAGATTGAAAGCTGTTGTATAATTAGATCTGTATTTGTGTATGCATGGTTAGCTGTTATGTCCTGTTGTTGTCCCTGAGCCCAATTCACTCTGTGGTGGGTAAATTTTTCCCACATTAATCTGTTTTGAGCCACTGGAACTCATGTCATTGAAATATTTTAATGAGATCTGGAGTGTGGCTTCAGATAGATTAATGCTGAGAATGTGCGAAAAAGCTGTAAAAAAAAAAAAAAATATAAGAATTATCTCAAAAAATTTAGTTTAATGCATTCATTAATCGTCAAATTTGTAAAAAAAGGCAAAGTTTTGACTTCCCATGTAAATATCTCATTCGAATTTTAACGATTCTCCAATTTTTCCAATTATTTATAAAAGTTTGTTAAATTTCCTTTTAAATGTGATAAAAATCACTGCAAAGCTGTAACCAAAGTATTTTCAATGAATTTTCTTAATATTTTCGTTAGTTAGGGGCCTCGGTACTCGAGTGGTTAGCGTGCTTGACTGCCAACCCAGAGGTTGGGGGTTCGAATCCCGGTCTGGTCATGGTCCTACGCTTTTCCACGCAGAGAAAAAAATGTTTATCGCCAGTTTGCTGCAAACGAACTTCGTTTGTCGTGCTTCAAATTATTTTTTGTAAACGTTTGAACAGTTGGCATAATAATGGTTAGTTGCGGGAAACACGTTATTTAGTTGTAAGAAATTAATTTGAGTGTGAACAAACTGACACACAACTGTGAATCACATGCGCAGTCACACAACTGCTACACAGCTCGCTTTCGTTGATGACAAATTTTAAATATTTGCCATAAACGAAAAAACCAGAATGTGTTACAGTTTAAGTAAGCGCAGCCATACAAATGGCATCTCGCTTGTACCTTTGCGTTTTGTTATTTAGTTGCAAGAAATTAATTTCGATTGCCATTAACGAAAGTTGTTTTTAAATTTCGGCAACCGAAAAATTTGTTTTGTTCAACTGAAAACTTCATTTGTAGAAATAAGATCCGTTTCTTATGACACACACATTTGTAATCTAAAAAAATTCATTCTACACAATATCTAACAATAGCTCAATGGAAGCATGGAGACGTGGGCTCGGTTCTTGGCTGTGTAAGTATCAAAAATTTTAATTTAATTATTGAAATTCTAATTCTGTTTCATTAACGACTTGGTCAAAAGGAACCGTCAAAATAAGATTTACTTAAAAAACATGGATTAAAAAAAAAAAAATATTTGGTGTTCCTGCTGCGGATTGAACCCAGGTCGCTCGAGTTCCTAGACTCGAACGCCAGCACACTCGGCCAAACTTCAACTTACAAAACAATGATAAAATTTCATTAAGTTCGATGTTTTTTCGTTTCAAGCAAGAATATTTTTAAGTTGATGACAACTGAATATTCGTTTGCGGCAAATACAGTTAGCAAACGAAGTATAGTTGGTGAATTTTTCAGTTGCGGTAAACGAAAAATTTCCTTAATTCTTTCCTCATTTCTAATCAACTGAAATTAAAAATGCATCAATATATGCGACGGAAGTTGTAGTTAGTTGGTGTTAGAGATGTTTGTGGAATGAGATTGATTAATAACTCGAATTGACTGATGCAGAACATTTGAAAGGTTGAAATTTAATTTAACAACATCTGAACAGTTAAAATCAGTCTATTGGTCTCTTAACGCGAAACAGTTGTCAAAATAATATGTGCTTTAAAAACATCCCAGCCTTGATGACTTTTTACAAACTATAAAACCGAGTTCACTTATTTAAAAATCCAAACTTAGTCAAAAGACCTCCAAAAAATCATCCTCTAATGCCTCAACGTTGCTGGTGATTGACTTCAACGCATGCAATTAGATTAAGTGCCTGTCGCAAACGGACCCCAGGATAAATAAAATTAACAACAACAGCAGCAGGACATCAGAACTGTCAGATTTAAAATGTGCTGTCACTTCTATGAAACTGAAGGAATGACAGACTGAGTGAGTGAGTGAATGAGTGGCTGCGTGTGTGGTGGTTTGAATAAAGCAGGACACTTAAAGATGTCCTCACAAATAGCAATAATAAAATACAATAAAAACAAGTTAAGGCAGCTAAGAAGGAATACAAAAAATAAAAATGGAATAAGAAGATGCAAAAAATAATCAACAAGGTGTGCAAATGCAGACGTAAACGAAAGTAGATATACGAACACACACTTACTGACATATGTATGTACCAAGCTACACAGAACATATTAGTTATACAGTGGTGTACACAGGTATATAGTATTACGTCATGTTATTAAAACGAAAGGAAATGTAATGAAAAACTGATTTTAATATGTATATTTAGATGGCTTGTTTTGTTCAGAAAGCAACATGCTTTTTCATCAGTTTTATTTTTAAGCTGCATTCACAAAGGTCGAAATCAAAAACGAATTTTCAAATCGGTCTTACCGGCTGCCAGTGGTTTTGATTTAAAAAAATTTATTTTTCGTCCAAAATTATCAGTTTTTTCGCCTTTAATTTTTATCAATGCCTAATTCTAATTTATCAATTCCAGTGGCATAGATAGCTCTTGGTTCTGGGAGGGGTATGGACAAAAGTTAAGTAAATATATCCTTCTAAGCGTACCCATTAAGTGTATGGAATTTTCAAAAGTGACATTTTTTACTCCCCGTGAACATTCCTAGGGAATGGGTGTTAAAAATAAGAGCTGCAAAAAAAGCTTGGTCTAGTGTACACAGAAAATTCAATCTCAGATAGAGTTTTTTTTTTTGTTATTGCAAAGAATCAACTGACAACAACTTTCATACATGGCTGATGGCTTGGGGTGGGTCCAGACCCGTGCAGCCCCCTCATGTCTACGCCACTGATCAATTCTAATGCCCATCCACATCTTTGGGGCTTCGAAGACCTTCATAAAAAGTTGCGGCGAAAATATAATAATTTTTAATGAAAAATGTATGTTTTCTAATCAAAATTACTAGCATGTGGTCAAACCGATTTCGAAATCTATTTGGTTTTAAAGCCTTCTTGAATAAAACTTTTGACAATGTTGAAAAAACATTGTTTTTTTCGAGACACTTTCATGTATTTATATCAAGTATGTTAATAATATTTTATAAAGTTGTTCCTTGACATCTTGAAATACTACAAAAAATATTCTACAAAAATATTCGTCACAAAATTTAATGAATTATTTGTCAGTATTTATTGGAAAATGTTTGTCATTGTTAATTAGATGTTTGCCAACTCTTTATTACAGTGAAGTGATAAACTTAGTCTTTCTTTAAAATTCATACTCAATATCAATGGAACCTAAGCTCTTAATAAATTTTTAATATTTTTGACTGTATTATTATTTGATTGATGCTATTGATGCGATGATCAACACTGTATATAAAGTACAGAAAATGGAGAAACTGCTAGAAGAAATAGCGCTACAGCTGCTTCGACTGACACAACAAATTTTAGCTAAAGTGCTGTTTCTACTATTGTTGTTGTTGTTGTTGTTGTTGTTACTTTCGAAATGATTGATGTTATTGATTTAACACGTTAGCACGTGCCCAACTCCCCGTTGTGTGAATTTTATGAGCTGGTCCATCCAAAGCAATCTTTTTTGTTGTTTGCATTTTAAAATGTCGTCTCACTAAGATTAACGAGGACTGTAGAAAGGCGTAGAGACGAAAAGCAATACTCTCAGTTAGTGGAAAGCTGGCTGAAAGGTGTTGTTGCCCTTTTGGCACGCAGTGAAGCGTTAATCAAATTTTCACAATTTATTGAATTTTACTTCAGTTGAAATACAGAGGGTCTGTCTGTCTGTCTGCTCGCATGTCTGTTTATTCGTCTGTCCAACCCTCCGTGCTATTAGATTTCCAAAACTTGATTGCTTATTAATGGAAAAACAGCTGAAGCTGGTAGCCAAGAAAAGAGAACAAAAAAAAAATAAAATTAAAAACAACAAAATAGAAAAATCCTCCAATAGTACAGAAGTAAAATAGATAAAATAGAAAGATGAAAAATAAATGAAGACATATAAAGGCAGTCACAGGCAATCAAAATTCAGACTTATTCTATTTGCATTGATGCGAGGTCATTTCCAATTACAAAATAATTTTCAACATCCACCCTAACAATTCACCAGGTTCATCACAACAGGGCACAACGTTATGAAGTCCTGCAACGTGCACTTTGCTTATAATAAAATATTTTGTCACTAAGAAAAGTCCTGCACAATCCTGCAATTTGAAATGTGCTCTGTGTTGTTGCACGTCGTCTTTTCGGATCGAGTCAAGCTGGATTTAAATAGCGTTCTATTGTTGTCACACTCTAACTGTTTGTCTCACTCAAAGAAATACGTGTGTTGCATAAACGTTGATGGTTTTCCTCTCTCACTGTCGTCCGTTCGCTTTGCTTCAACCAATGTGTCGCAATTTGTTGCTATTTTGTTGAAATTTCCGGTTTCCGGTTTAAATGAAATCCGTACACGTTGCACGAACGAGTTGCATTCGTCGCAGTCGTCGTCGTCGTCAGCGTTGTCGTTGCCACTCCATGTTATATTTAAGCATTCCGCTGATATACAAAATATATGCAAGCAAACAAATAAACAAACAAACAAACGGACAAATGCAACACACATAAACACACACACACACATGCAGATAATGAAATTGCAATTGCTGTCTTCCTTCCTGCCGCCCTTTGTTGTCTGGCATGTCCTGTTTTATTATAGTCAGAACACTCGTTGCTTTATTTGCAGTTTTCCCAGTGTAAGCGGCGCATGGAAGAATATAACAAGAATGTGGCAAATAAAATAATAATAGTGTAGCAGCAGAAAAGTCTCGCAACATTAGTATAAAAAAAAAAACACAGAAATATGCATGTTTTTATATAGTTAATATATAGTAGTAAAAAACTAGCAAAAACTCAAGCTGTTTAAGTTTCAGTTTTTTTACCGAGTACGCAAAACATATCAAATTCTTCCACCCCCAAACTCTGTTCTAACTGACCTTTACAATTCATAGAATTCCTATTACCTGCTTGATAAAGTGTTGCCACTATTTTTGGACACTTATTTTGTTCTTGTTTTATATTTTTTGGAGTTTAACTTTGAACCGTAGTTTTACTCTGCTAGTGCTCTACGTGCTTGCTATATCCTTGCCTTGCATAACGTGACCATCCAGCTACGATGCACGAGCGCGCATGAAGCGAAAAGCTTGGAGCTTTAATATTCATTAAAAATTTGCAGTGCATTTATGTTAGGGATTTAAAAAAAAAAAAAAACATTAAAATATGTATAGTTTTTATTTGTTGGTTAAACTAAAGCCATGGATTTAAATATATTTCTGAACAAGTCAAACTGTTCAGAGAATATTTAACTACAATCTTGCTTTGGCTTTTGATATTAAAAATTAATTTATTGAATATCAATTGACATGAAAAGTGATTAAATGCTGAAATAGAGAATTTAATTTTGACGGTGGAATACATAGTCAGGAACAACAAATAATTGCAGACTTTAATCAACAAATCCTGCTAAATGACAGAATAAAAATTTCACTTGTATTGACCTTAAAAAAGTGTACAAGTTACTTAACAGGAATTTAAGCCACTAACTTCTTATTTATTTGTTTGTGTTTTAATCATTTCCAAAAAAATGTACAAGAAAGCTTAAGCATATGTGCCAGGTAAAAACTCTTGGATTCGATTTTAGTGAATGATGTTCATATAAACAGGACGGCACCGAAATTGTATTAAAATTTAAGCCACCTCAAAATTGTTATACCAAATTTGAACTAAAACTCAAGTCCAAGTTGTATTAAATATAAATCTGGTTTATATTAAATTCAAGAACAAAAAGTAATATACCTCTTTCAGATGACATTTTTATACACTTAGTAGTATTAATTATACTCCTTTTTATTTTGCAAAGATGTTTTCAGCTGTTTTGTAATTTTGTAATGTTTTAGTTTTTTATATAATTAAAACATTGACATAATAAATACAATCCTCTTCTTCAATACCGAATATTCTGAAACTGAACTAAATAACTTAAATTATAAATTGGAACAATGCAGCATCCATAGAAAAACGAATGGAATTCGAAATGATTCACAATCTACATTAACACTCAAACGAAAGCCTGTTGTATACAATAAAATATACTTATATATGTTGCTGCCAATACCAGAGTGTTGCATTGATACCAGAGTTGTATTGCTATAGTTACTATCAAAATTTATAGCACTTTCACAGTCAACATTTTTTATATTTTAGTATGATATTATGGTGAATGTTTAAATTAACAAACATTTTGTTATGTGCAGTGGAGTAGTTAGGGTTGGTCGCACCCGGGGTGGAAACTAAATTGTGCACCTCTTTAGAAGATTTTTTATTATGAAATAAGTCGATGAATCTAACTACATATTTTCGAATCAACCTCTACAAAAATGACATACTTTAGAAGAGATTAAAAAAATAAACAAAACTATGCCATCCATGAATATTTGATAAAAGAAGTAAGAATCTTAAATTTTCAGAAACTTAAAGAATTTTCTCTGTAATGTTCCAATATTTTTGTCAACCGGGCTTATAAGTTGTGAGAGAAAAATTTACTATAAATAAACCACACAATATCAGTTTCAATATAATAACTTAAGTAAGTTTAATATAGAATACTTTGAAAAATTTTCGAAAAACTTTGCATAATTGAAGAAAAAAATAACAATAAATATAAATATTTTTTTGAAATCAATCCTCATATTCTACATAAAATTTAAATGAATTATTATTATTATTAAATATTTAATTATGAATAAATTACATAAACAAACTTAGGAGCTAGGCACTAACAACAAAGGTTTTCAGCCTAAATTTAAATGAAAAATTAATATAAAATATTAAAATTTATTTATAAACATTTTTCATAATTTTTATCAATTTCTTTATAGAACACTGAGGAAAAAAATGTGTTAAAATTAAATAAAATTGTGTTCATAACTAACGAATTTGTTTTTGAAATAGAGCTTGAAGCAAAAGCCATTAATAAATTAGCATTGCGCTTCTGCTTAGCGTTTCATCGCTTCTGTTTCATTGAATAAAAATTAACTTCAATACAACGGCGCTTAAGAAGTTTCACTTAAAATATTTTGACCACATTAGAGGATTCTAAATTGCGCAGTTCGTTGTAGAACTAAGTTCTATTTATTGGACCAGAAAAAAAGTGAGTTACATGGTGAAATTAACAATCGTGTTTAATGGGCAAGTCAATTCTTTTTCATTTTTGTGTGAAAACACGAAGAAGACGAATTTGTATTTACAAGCAAAATTGTAAATTACATTGAAATTTACATACAGTGAATCAAAAAAGTTTACAAACACCATAATTCTATAGTAAAAATACCTGTTAATCGTATTAAAAAAAAATATAAAATTTAAAATGTGAGTTTTATTTCAAATAATACACATTTGCACATCAATTAAGCTTAAAAAACTAAATGTTTTTTTAAAACGAAAGGAAAAAATTCAATAATACATTAAAATGGTCAAAAATTAACATCAAAAAAGTTTACATACACTTTAGAGATCTCTTGTTATTTTTGGTAAAATAAAATAAGATTTTAATAACTTAATATTTTGTTGGCCCTCCTTTGGCTGCAATGATTGCTTCTAGACGCCTGCGCATACTTTTGACTAAAACATTTGTGTCATTTTCTGTTATTTTTGACCACTCAGTTAATAAAGCAGTCTTCAGAGTTTCCTTAGACGATATTTGATGTTTTCGGATCCTTTTCTCCAATAAATCCCAAATATGCTCAATCGGTTTAATGTCTGGTGATTGTGGAGGTGTATGCAGCTGCTTACAATTATATATCAGCCATTCGCGGACAAGATACGACGTATGTTTGGGGTCATCATTGCTGAAAATAAAAGTTGTTGCTATTAAGTCCCAGTTTGTGAACACTTGTACGCAAATGGTTTTTGAGGATGTTCAAATAAACATGTTTGTCCATTTTGTCAGTTATGAACACAAGTTCCCCCGCTCCGGATGCGGCCATACACCCCCAAACCATTACATTTCCGCCACCATGCTTTACGGTTGGAATTAAGTTGTTTTCTTGCATCTCCTGATTGGCCTTTCTCCACACTTTTCCAGCTCCAAGTGCTGCTTAGCAAAATCCAACCTCTTTTTTTTGTTCACTTTGGATATAAAAGGTTTACGACGTGCCACACGACCATGATACCCAGCACTGTGTAGTGTATTTCTTATTGTTTGAGGATTAATTTTTTTTTGCGTACACTCGGATATGTTCTGTGTTAACTTCACTGCAGAAATTTTGGCATTTTCCCGAACAGCGGCGACGACTTCGCGTTCTTCACGTGGCGTTAAAATCTTTGGTCTTCCCGATCGTTGCTTTGTTTGCAAATTGCCGTTGTTTGTGTATGATTTTATTACAGTTTGTACACTAGCATCAGATTTTCCAATTATTTTGCCGATTTCCCGTAATGATTTGTTTTCCAGATATAATTTCAGTATCAATTTACGCACTTCTAATGGAATTTCCTTACCGCGTCCCATCTTAGCAATCTTCTTTACACTTTGAACTCCAAATTGCAATTGAACTTCAAAATATGCTAATAATTGCAATGCTGCTATTCATGATCAACGATCAGTGTGGCTGAGAAGCAGCAATTACCGTTACATAAGCAACAACAAAGCTAATTGAAGAATCTGTATGTAATTTTTTTTGACAATTATTTTGGGGTTTTTTCGCTTTCGGCGCACTTACGCAGCGGCTTTGGAAAAAAACAGGATATGCATTCTGCATACCAATACACTGAATATTTGTCTAGCTTTTTAGAAAAAAAAAGAGAAAGAAAATAAAAATATTAAATCATTTGAGAATGGTTAAAGATATGAATTACATGTGTATGTAAACTTTTTTGATTCACTGTAATACGTATAGTTTTAAAAATCAAATTCCTAAAAGTTAGATATCATATTTTTGTATGAGAAATTGTGAGTCCTCACACAGAAGTATAACACCATCTAAAAATTTATTTCTCCATAAATCACTGATATATAAGTACCTCCTTAAAATTGAAGTTGGCAACCATTCAGCACTTCAAGTTGGTGATATATTAAGACCCACATCTGCAAATTCGTTCCGCTAACAATGTCAACAAAACTATTAGCAGTTTTTAGAAGGACTTTACGTATAAAATAATAAATCATAGAGCGTAAGAAAATTGTAAAACACCAAAAGCAAAACTAGATAAGAGCCAAAAGTAGGGGTAGGATACCTGCCCCATGTGACAAATAGAAACAAAAATAAACAAAAAATATAAAACAAACAGCAAAAACTAGAACAGAAAAAACACATAACAATCGCATAATTTTATTCACAGTTGTATGAACGAGGGTGCCCTCGAGTGGGGATGCAATAAAATGCAGAAAAAAATGAAAGTTGAGCCATGATTAGTGTAAGAAAGTCGCACAACGAGCTGAATAATGATAGTAAAATATAACAAACAATATAAGCTGCTGCATGCTGCAATAAATGCTAAAAATTATGTCAGAAAAATATGGGGAACATATTACTAGAATAAATTTTGCTCAATTCTTTTAATGCTGAACAGTGCAAATGCATGAGAAAATATCGCCTTAAATTTTTCAGCTTCCATACAGTTTAAGTTCAAGTTTGTTTAAATAAAATTCTAGATTTTTTAAAAGACTTATCCTTGTTATACGAATTTACATTTTGCAAAGAAAACATTTTTTAATTTAAAAAATGCCCAATTCTTACTCAAAATAAATCGGTTATATTTCTTAACGAGCGACTTTGATTTATTTGTGTCATAACTAAAGCAGATTTAAGATTTTTTTATTTTTATTGGTTCGTGGCAGTATTCGTATTTCCATATTATACATATTATAACATTGAACGTCTGATAAACATTCGTTCAAAAGTTGTAAACTTTTTATCGTCCACTAAAAATTTTGCATGAAAACTTCAGATATATAGAATATAATTGTTAAACTTCAATTCAGTTCCACAGTGCTTGGCATTGCGTTTCCAGCAATTCAGTCTGAACACGCCCTACCCATTTTCATTCAAAAGCGCTAAAAAGCTTAGCAGAAATTCACTTAGATAAACAGTTCATATAAGGAAAATAAAAATTCACGCTTTATGTCAATCTATTAAAATGAAAACAAAATTACACAGTTGCCAGCCCATAATTAAATGATGAAAAAATAAAGACACACTTAAATTTTTTTTTTGTTTTGTTTTTTGTTTGCCATGACATGCAGATTAACAATCGATCAAGCCATCAAGAAAAATCATAAAATTTTAACAGAGTCAGCAGCGTGCGGCAGTGGCGCAGTTTTTGTTAGCGGCCTTACATTCTGCATGCCTTGCCGCTCCGTGCCACTGCTTTTACGACGCATTTCTCTTATTTTTTAACTCGCAACAACAAAATTTATATGTTTTAAGCAACAGCAGCGGCAATCATTTTGTTGCTGCCGAAAAGTATGCAAGTTTTTTTTTATTATTATTTTCTGTTGGTATTCGTGAGCTCAGCATGATTTTCGATTTATGCCGCACGCTATTGTGAAAAAAAAAACCAAAATAAAAAACATTCGTGCAACTGGGAAAAAATGTGGCAGAAATAAAATAAGAATAAGCAGCCAAAGATAAAGAAGAAGCAAAAGCAAACGATGCTGAAGCTGCAGAAGAGCCAAAGAAAACGTAGCAAATTTGCACGCACTCATATTTAATAAAAATTCACTCAACACGAATGCAGAAATAAATATAGGTTTAATACAACAAAAAAAAAAAAACAAGCACAACAACACCTTCAACATCTACCTCAAAAAGTAAGAACCAACATTTTTGCACGTGTTCAAGCAGCGCACAATTTATTTTTATATAAATATTTTCTTTCGTTTTTATTTTTTGGTTTTTTTTTTGCCTTTTTCTCGCGACGGATGTCCTTATGCTAGATTTTCTTCCAATTTTTCAAATTAATTTGCAGCAAATGAGGCGGCTAAAAAAAAAACGATGAAAAAAATAATAATAATAAATTTGTATACCGCACCCGCTACCCATGGATATGGATGAGAATGAACATAATTTATATCGAATGCAACACTTGCCTTGAGTGAAATACACATAAGTGGTTAGTTCCTGAAATGACAGCAAAGCAAGCTAGGCGGGGAAAAAAGGTGTTGCTTACAGGTTGATGTGTTTGTGCAAGGCTGCGCGTATGCAAGGATATGTCTCAAAATTACAATTTATAATGATTTCCTGCCTGTAATCATAAGAAATAAAGTAGAAAAAAAAAAAAAAATGTCAATTCTAATGAAAAGCAGCTCAAGCAGCAACGTGTCGTCTTCAGACAGTCGCAATTGTTCAGTTAGCTGCAGCAGCGTTGTACAATGGAACAATAATGTAACATGATATGCAAAATATCATATAAATTGTAGAAATTTAAGTTTATATCCTGTGGAAAATTGACGCATAACATAAAATACTGTTTTGAAAATATGATGGTGGGGGTGGGTGAATCAATACAATTCAGATCACTGAAAGAAATTAACACCTTAAAATCAAAGAACAAAATGTCTTTGAAAAGCTGTAATGAGAACTATAATTTTAAACACTTATGTGTGTGTAAAATTTAAAGTTATTAAAGAAGATAAATTTTTGTGGAATTCAAAAAGATTTCACTGTTTTTATAAATTTACTTTCTATGTTAGGTAGGCATGTTTTTCCGAAAGTTTAAGCAAACTTGAATGTTGTCAACCCATATGACTGATGCGTTTAAAATATAAAAGCTCGAATGTTGCATGCCTACAAGTGAAATCATTTAAAATGTTATTGATATAACATTACATTAAATAATATTGATATGTCATTGAGTGTACAATTCTGACCAAACACCAACATTTGTCTGTTTTCGATAACAATAAAAAGGGCGTCAAATATTTAATGTTGCGGCAATAAATTTGAACGTGCGCTGATTTTCACATAAACAATATGTTGACCTTTAATTTCTGACTTCTCGGCAAAGTTTGTTTTGTTTCTAAACGAAAAAAAAAAAATCAGTTAACATTATTTACAAAAATAAAACAACAAAAAAAAAACAAATTGGCCATTTCAGCCCTTGAAAGGACTTTGACCGAGCTTATTATGATCACTTGTGTTGTGTGTGTTATTAAATGTTTGCACACATTAGACCGAGAACTGGACCTACATGTTTTATGCCGACTCCGAACGGCTTAAGTTCATGTTCTCAAGAAGTTTTACATGGCATTATTTACTCTCTGAGGTTTGCCATTGTCTGCAGAGAGGTGGTGACCGATCAGAAAAATTTTTTATTCAAAAAACTTTTCGCCGCGGCGCGGTATCGAACCCGGGCTCCGAGCATGCTAAGCCACACACTTAACCTGCATGCCACGGTCACCACAAAAATAAAACTTGTTGGCTTAAAACAGTACATCCTGTCTTGAAAATTGAAAACATTTTCAAAATTTTAAATTTGTAAAGAAAGCACCACTAGAGTTATTTTATCTGAAAATTAGCAAATTTTTCAAAATTCTCTTTTTTTTTAGTAGCTGTGAACAAAAAACTGGAAAAGCCAAAGAGTTATAAAAATAATTTGCATAAACTAGTGATTAAAATATACAGTACCACGCCAAAAAATTAGAATAACTATAAAATTGAATTGGATATTTTAGAAACAATCTAAATAGCTAATAAAATAAGCAAAGTTTTTTCTCTATATTTCTTCTTTGGTCAGTCTTTATATTTAACATCAAATACAATATTGTTTAGTGAGTGTTTAGTCAGTGCAATGGTGTTTACTTAAAACTTTTCTAGGATTAAAAATAAAAATAGTTAATCGAATTTTTTATAGTATTTGCGAATAAAGGTCTTTTAAGCCAATTTCTATATTTTTTTTGTTTTGTGAAGAGTCAAGTTATCATATGGCATTAATTTAAATATAAAAATTATATTTTTTATGAGTTTTTTAAATATAAAGACCCATTAATAAACTTAGAAAATAAAGTAAGAAAAATAACATTTTGCGCGAGACTAAGGATTCAATCAGGGATCGAAAATAACTGTTACTTTACAATTTTTGAATGAAAAAGACACAATGAAAAAATTGTTGAAGGACATCTTCAAATATACCATTATGATACAAATGGCGAATCACGAATATTTAGAGCCTTTTAAATTTTCGACTGATTCTATAAAAGTCAAAAATTAGCTGATATTTTTTGCCTTTTATTTTTTCAGACAAAAATAACGGTTACCTTTGACTTTTATTTTATCGGTCAAAAATAACAGATATTTTGTGACTTCAGGCAATCTGTGTTTTTTTAAAGGCCGCTTGTCCGATTAAAAAACTACTGATACCATATGTAAAACGTGATCACCAATCAGACCAAAATAATTGTATTGATAGTTTTTATCGAAAGGCCTTTGAAAAAAACACAAATTGCCTGATATTTTTGACCGAAAAAATAAAAGGCAGAAAATAACTGTTATTTTTGACCGATAAAAAAAAAGTCAAAAGTACTGTAAAAAATAACAGTTAATATTTGACTTTTTTGATAAAAACCATAACCGGTACGGTCTCTGGATTCAATAATAATATATCTTCTAGTGAGATTTATTCACACTACGAAATACCTAAAAACTCCATGTGAGTCCTCCAATAGTTACCAGGATTGTGAAAAAAATTCGCAATCAAAGCGATTAAATAATAAACCGAAGAGCTTATTATGAAAAAAATGTTAAAATGACTGTGCAAACCACAACAAAACTTTTAAAATTGGCTATTGAAAATTGATTGAAACCGGCACGTGGAATTGACATAGAGCTAAATAGTGAAAATATGGATATTTTGCTTAGAATAGCCGAACTTGTATTGTTAGAATAAAAACTTAAATGTTGCCGTCCTGCTCAAAAGTCCTGCTTAAAAGTTTATCCTCGCTATAATACTACCATTCAAATGTAAAAAGAACATTTTCAAGATATATGGAAAAACGACCCCAAAATTAGGATAATGATAAAAATATTATGTAAAATATCAATAAAAAAGTAAATGTGACTTAACCAGGGACCGTACCGGTTATGGTTTTTATCAAAAAAGTCACATATTAACTGTTATTTTTTAACTTTTATTTTTTCCGACAAAAATAAGAGTTATTTTGTGTCTGATATTTTTCTAGCAAACATAACAGTTACTTTGGACTTTTATTTTATCGGTCAAAAATAACAGTTATTTTCTGCCTTTTATTTTTTCGTTCAAAAATATTAGGCAATTCATGTTTTTTCAAAGGCCATTTTACTGACTAAAAAACTATTGATACCATTATTTTGGTTTCATAGGTGCTCACGTTTTACATATGGTATCAATAGTTTTTTAATCGGGCAAGCGGCCTTTAAAAAAAACACAGATTGCCTGATATTTTTGACCGAAAAAATAAAAGTCACAAAATAACTGTTATTTTTGACCGATAAAATAAAAGTCAAAGGTAATCGTTATTTTTGTCTGAAAAAATAAAAGGCAAAAAATAACAGTTAGTTTTTAACTTTAATAGAATCAGTCGAAAATTAAAAAGGCACTTAATATTCGTGAAGCTGAGGCCATTTGTATCATAATGGTATATATGAAAATGTCCTTCGACAATTTTTTCAGTGTGTCTTTTTCATTTGAAAATAGTAAAATAACAGTTATTTTCGGTCCCTGGACTTAACACTTAATAAATGTGATTTTTATTAAGTGCGTAAAACAAATTATATCTTAAAAACTGAATTAAAAAAAATGAACATAAAAGTAGTATTTTAAAAATATTGTATAGTTATTCTAATTTTTTGGCGGGATACTGTATTCATGTAAGTAGCTTATTTCTATGAAAGAAAAATTTTTTAAATTTCAATATATCACGATTTGATAGTACTTGAAAGCTATTGCATTGCCTATTTTTGAGATTATGTACACCGGACTTTTGGTTTCTTTTTTATGCGAATTAAGAGAATGAGAATTTAACAAATGGAAACTCTTCGTTCTTTCGGTCCATTAAAGTTTTTTCAAGACCAAAAATAAATTCTATTTTTTTTATTGATTTTTCGAATGCATAATATTATAAAAATATTCTTAGAGAGTCTTAAAAAAAAATGAATAGAAATTGATATATTTATTAATACAAACGTTCGAACAAATTCAAGAAATGTACTACTTCTTAAACTTTAAACGCGTTTTACTCGAAAAGTGCTGTTTGCAACCGGTGCACCGGATTGCTCGAAAACTATTTCAAGAATCGCTACCAAATTTTTTCACTTGTAAAACAAATACTATTGCTACTATTAATAGTTCGATTTTTATTTAAGAGAAATCGTTTTTATAATTTAACCTAAAATAAATAATATTTTAGTCAAAAATCGGTTTTTTAACAAACATTTTCGTAAAAATGAGTACTTTTCTAAAATCTTCGATTAAAAGCTCACAAAGTTGCTAAGGAACAAAAATTAAATTATTATTTTTTTGTTTTTTTGATTCAGGTGCTTTACTTAATGACGGATTCTGGGTACATTAATTCATATTTTTCATCATAAAATGCAAAAAACCGAAATTACATAAAATAAACAGTCGCTTTACAATAAAACTTTTAACGTAGGATGGAGGTGGGCGTGTCCGTAAGCGGATGACACCCATTTTTCTAAGACATCTTTGTGTTGATACAAAACACAAACACACCAAATTTTACCAAATTTTATTGTTGTAGGTTAATTATGAGCTTATTTATGAAGTTTTCAATTTTTGCGTTGTATGAGAGGTAGGCGTGTCCGTGGGCGCATTCCAAAAATATTCAATAAATCATATTGGGTCCATTTGATTTTGTGTATTGAGTTTCATCCAATTATCTCAACTTCTTCTTCTTATATATTGTATACGGACAACACACAGACGGACAGACGGACGTACGGACATGGATAGCTCGATTAACGATGTGACCCTGATCAAGAATATACTTATATACTTCTCTTTAACGGACTCTCTCGTTATATGTGTTACAAACGTTTGCACAAAGTTAATATACCCTGACCTTTCAGGTTTAGGATATAATAAATATCTATTGGTCTCAGCTCTAAAGACTCCGAAACCAACTATCCGATTAACATTATGGCTCTATGAAAACTTATAAATAACAACAAAAAAACCCAAAGAATAATCACCCAAGACTCTTCTATACAAATTTGATTGGTTTATCAAAAGAAAATTGATAAGCCATTGATTGAAAAAGAAAAGCAAAAATTGTTTTTTTGTCTGGTGAAATTTTAATTTTTTTGTATTCTACCAATTTGTGCAAAATTTATATTTATATTTTGAACCTGAAAAACCTGATTTTTACCATAAAAAAATATTGTGTAAAATAATTAAGTAAACACGGTTTCCTCATTAAGTTTAGTTAAATAAATTTTTTTTGAAAAATAATGAAAAAAAGTTGCATCCTTAATATCCTAAATATAAAACTGGGCAAAAAATGCAACGGGTGAGATTTTTAATGTTTCAACCTGTTTAATATTGTAAACAAATATTTTTGTACAGCATGATATAGTTGTTGTGGGCTTCGGAGACCCACTTGTGCTGAGATTTCAAACTGGCTAAGCTTGATTTTAGTTAATTTTGCCAATAAAAAAATTTTGTTTCACTTGTTGATCAAATTTTTATATAACTGTAACAAAATTAATAAATGTATTTTTTAAATATGGTGCCAAGATTTCCGACTGCAACAATTAACGCTTCAAACTTTTTGGGTTTTTAATGTTGAAATAAGAGGCTTTTTAGTGGTTATATCTTTAAGGATTCAGTAGGTATTTAAGAATCATTCGCGTCGAATCTTTCGCGATGAATTCTACGTTCGTTCGGGCAGTGAAAACGCCCGGTCAGATATTTCCTATCTCTATTTTGCAATTAAATCTCTTTTATTCTTTACTTTTTAAGAAGTTTTACTTTTGTCACATGTACGTTACAACACGATATTTTTGTTTTTAAATTTTTCACAAAAATTTTTGGGCATTTCTTTTTTTTTCGGACGCAATTTCTCTTTCTCGCTTAGATAATCTTTCATTAAATTCTGAAATGTTGTGATTATTTTGTAATTTTGGTAATTTTTTCTTTTATTGTTGCGCAATTTTTCATGAAGCCTGACTCCTGACACCTTCGGCATATGTTTGTCATGTTTTTTTTTTTGTACGCATAGTAAAAAAAAATTCCAAAATATGGCGCTTTGTAAACTAATTAAATCAAATAAATTCAACTGCACTGGTTGGGAAATACTAACAACAATACAATTTTCAAACATAACAAATCATTTATAAAAATAATTAAATATTATATTAATAAAATATTTTTCATAGTTCGTGGAAACAATTCCACGATCTCATGCCACATCTCATCAATTCCACGATCTCATTCTTAGCTCGTTTCAACGTGTGCCACAAATCTCGAAGTTCAATATATCGATTGCTTTTTTCGATATATCCAGTTTAGCTTCGATCATCACGCAAATTGCATGAAATCACTGCAGAAAATGTAATCGAGTGAATTATCGTGTGCCACAAATCTCGGAGCTCAGTATATCGATTACTTCTTATTTTTCTTTGTGAAATAATTGAGCAAGTCTGTCGTATCGCGCGTGTTAAGTAATTTTTTTAGTTTAACATTTAAGCCAATACTTCTGAGCAAGCAATTTAAGCTAATATCACAAAAGCTGATATGCAGGATAAGCACGTAATGGAAAACTTTCAAATAACTCCTCAACTTTAAATACTATCGATAGACCACTTGATCCACTGTGTTGTGTTAATAACGCACGGCACACCGCAGCTGCTACAGCAGCAGCAGCATCAAGTTGATGCACATGACACCAAACAAATTATATTTGTCGCATCAGCAAGCAACAAATTATTTTCCGCCAACAAAACCAGCAGCAGCAAAATCAACAACAACAACAACAGCACATTGAACACATTGAAGCACCAAAAAAAAAACAAAACTCACAAGCAATGGCCTTGCCACCCTGCTGCAGATGCGTATTTTTTTTTTTTCATCCCGGTCTTAGCTTTTTTGTAGCTTTGGGGTTATTTTTCACTCGATTACATTTTCTGCAGCGATTTCATGCAATTTGCGTGATGAACGAAGCTAAACTGGAGATGGGCGCACAAGTTGGACAGACTGCTGCAGATTAAAGGCGGAAAGGGGAGAAGGAGGGTTTGAGACTAAGTGAAGCAGTGTAAAAGATAAGCAGCGATTAATTTGTGTGCACCTTTAAAGTGATTTTGTTGAATTTGTTGCTGCGGCTGCTTTACTAAAGTCAAAGCAGCAGAAACCTGAGTGAAGAGCTGCTGCTGTGGTTAATAGTTTCAGCAACTTTGTGGGGTGTGGCAACTCATTAATAGTGATTGATATGCAATTTGAAGGAGTAGCAAAAGGCAGAGCTAAGCGATCACAAAGTTGCTAAGTTTGAAAAATCATGAAATTAATTTACTGACAATCAAAAACCACACAACTGTGCTCTAAACGAGCAACTTGAACAACTCGGGCAAAAGCTTGAGCAAAAGCGGCAGCAAGAGAAACTCAAGAAAAACAACGTAACTGCAGTTTATTTATGACAAACATTTCACTTCCGCTCAAGCGGCAAGCTCAACAACAACAAAAATAAAAATAACGAAATGCAACACAATAAAAACTTAATAAAATAAAAAGTTGAACAAAAACAGAAAAAAAAACACGGCATCACTTTACGAAGCCAACTTAAGCTAGGGTTGGAAAAAAAAATTAAGCGCAAACGGAAACGGAAGTGCATGTGACTGTCATTGTTGTGTTTTGCTTTTGCGTTCTGTTTGGTTGACTCTGCAAATGTTTAAACATTTTTCTTTGGTATTGTTAAGGGTTTTTTTTAGTTCATTTAATTGAAAATAAAAATAAAAATTTAACTTCGCGATTTCTTCAAACAACTCGCGCGACCACCCACACCAAAACTGCTTGTTCTGCACAGTGGTTGCAGCAAGTTAAGTTATGAACAAAACTGGTATAAAGTTTTTGGATATAACAATGAAGTCCGGTACACTGGTTTATAAGAACTGCAGAGCTCAAAAACAAAAATTATTGATTCGTTGTTCACTTCATATTTTTCAAAAATATTTATATTTATATAGATTTTTTTTTTTTGAGCCATATAAAGGGTGTTTTTTTAAGAGCTTGCTGATTTGAAATTTAAATAAAACATATATTTATATTTATATAGATTTTTTTTTTTTGAGCCATATAAAGGGTGTTTTTTTTAAGAGCTTGCTGATTTGAAATTTAAATAAAACACATGCCAAATTATTAAATGGCCAAAAAAATTTTTTATTTGGTAGATAATTTCTTGGCATTTAACATTTAAATATAATTTCGGGCATATGATCACCACGACTATTCATATTTTTGTGTTAATCGTTGCTGGTTTATCCACATAAACCAATGACTTCACGCATCCCCACAAAAAATAATCAAGTGCCGTCAAATCACACGAACGCGGAGGCCAATTCACCGGTTCATTTTTCGAAATAATGTTGTTGTTGAAATGTTCTTTCAATAAGTCGATTGTTTCGGCCCGCAGTATGACAAGTGGCACCATCCTGTTGAAACCACATCCATGTCTTGAAGATTTGGCAACAAAAATTCATTGATCATGGTTCTGTATCGATTTCCATAACACGTCGTCCTTCCTCATTTTTAAAGAAATAAGGACCGATGATTCCAGCAGCCCACCAAACAGTACATTTATCAGGATGCATTGGTAATTCTCGAACCGCGTGTGGATTATCTTTGCTCCAAATACGATAATTTTGCTTGTTGACATATCCATTCAACCAAAAATACGGTCGATTATATGCACCATAAAATTCACGAAGTGCTCTATAAACATTTTTAATTGAACACTGTTTTTGAAAATAAATTTCCACGATTTGGAAACGTTGTTCTGGAATTAACCTATTCATGATGTTTTGCCCAACAATACTGAGTAGAGACGTCACTTTAAACTGTCAGAACAACTGCCAGACAATAGAGTAAACCATATTGAAAAAAAAAACCTCATAAAAACACCCTTTTGTATGAATTTTTGGAGTGTTTGTTTATTTTCTTCGTGTTATTTTTTAGAACATTGATTGAACACTCTTGAGTGTTTTATTTTTAATTGATAACTACTTAAGATGTTTGAAAATTTAATAAACAAAAACCATTTTTTGTCTAGTCTGCTCGGTTCTTTTGTAAAGAATTTTTGTTGTTGCAGCAAGTCTGTTACTTCATGAATTATTTGGCATTAAGCTCTAAATATAATTCTTAAAGAATATGTTCTTTAAGAATTACAAACTTAATAATAACAAATCAAAATGCCACAATTTTATAACTCAAAAACCATTAAAATTTTGTTATTAATTTTTCAGCGGAAGATGAACGAGATTTTTATTAATTTTGAGCTATACTTTTCTTGAAAAAACTATATCCCAGAACCTAATTCTGGATATTTTGAAATTACACAAGACCTGAAGTTAATAGTGCTCTTACTGATGTCAATACTTCATACTTAATCGTATCGAAGTTATCAAGGTTGTATTATTGTGGCGGCCGTAGACTTGGTTTGTTAGATCGCCAAGTGTGTGGCATGCAAGCTAACTAGCCTTGCCAGCCTGAGTTCAATCCTTACATCTGACAGAAAGTTTTTTCAATATCAATAAATTTTTCTGATGAGATTAAAAACATGCCATGTAAAGCTTCTTAAGGGGAGACATGACACTGGCCGTTTTTTTAAATCATATTGTATCATATACTATAATTTTGTATTTAATATAAGTAATATACACGGTTAAAAATTTTGGACTAGTTTTTAATCCAAACTTTGGTTTAAAGGAATTTGTAATCCAAAAAGTACTATTTTTTATTCCATACTTAAGTTTAATTTGTTTTTAATCCAAAAAAGTTTAAGTTTAAGACTATTTTTGGACTACAAATTTACATTAAGGTAGTATTTTCAGGAAAAATTATTTATGTTACCTAA
Organism: Tetanocera ferruginea; assembly: GCA_958299015.1. Lineage (NCBI taxonomy): Eukaryota > Metazoa > Arthropoda > Insecta > Diptera > Sciomyzidae > Tetanocera > Tetanocera ferruginea. Next base: position 128,696,630 of record OY282644.1, read on the forward strand.
GATTGAAAACTACTACTACTACGAAATTTACGCTAAATATAATAGTTAATGTTTGATTAGCATCCGAAGTTTATTTTTTAATTAAATGAAACAAATCGTTTCTTAAAATCTGAACCAAAATATTATTATATTCATTATAACATTAAGCAGTGTTTCATAATACATAATAAGGGTATTCATGCAAAGCAGCAAGCTTGTATTTTAAGCAATTAGTTATTTTTATCAGTCGATTGTGCATTTGGAGAGATATGTCAGCTGTTAACTTGTTAACAGTCAACTTTCAGCATACATATAAACAGCTGATTGCTGGTTTGTGATATATCTGGTTTGTGTAAACGGTTCTCCATACATTTCATTTATATGGCTAATAAACTTATACGGTTTATATCATTTATAAGGGCATTGCCCATTTGCATGAATACCCTTAATGTATATATAGTGAAGTTTATGGCAATATAATAATATGTTCACACGAAGGCCTTTTGGTTGAAAAGCCAACGAAAAGCAGCTCTTTATTTGACAGTTCTTCTATTGCGAAAAGCTGAATATTATGTAGCTTTTCAGCTGAAAAGCCATTGGCACGGACGCGACATTCGCGGTTTTAATTACTCGAAAAACAAGAAAGAAACAAAAAGAACCGATATTTATTTTAAGTGTTCTAACGCGATGAAAGAGTGCTACATTTTATAAAAATATTGGCAAGATTTAGTACAAATTAGTTCAAAGTACGCGACAAACAAAAAATGAGTTTTTTTTAGCTCGTATAGAAATATGCAAAATTTAGCATAAATTAAGTTTGAGTACTTTTTTTAATATATATATACATGCTTCTGGAGGTCAAAAGATAACTTTTCTTCGTAGACTTATGAAATATGAGAATTATCTCTAACCTTTTTTGCTCACGAGTACTCACCTTTGTGGATTAAAAAGTAATCCTTTTATATTTTTAACTTTTTTGGACTAAAATCTAATCCTTTTCGGATTAGAATATTTTATACTTTCTGCGGATTAAAAATTATTCTTTTTTGGATTAAAAAATTTTAAACTTTTTGCGGATTAAAAATAAGTCCTTTTGGTTTGGAAAATTTAAAACTTTTCATTAGATTAAAAAGTAATCTTTTTTTGGTCGTGTCCTATATGTAATCCAAAAAAGATTAAAATTTAGCCCAAGATTTTTAACCGTGTAGTAAATATTCTTAAGATTCTAAGAAAAGAAATTGCATGCAAAAATTCCTACGGGTTCAAAAGTTACGGCCGGATAAGTGAGAGCGCATTTTTATTTTTCTTTGCATTGTTTTTTGTTCACAAACTTTGAACGCGTTTATCACGAAACTATTTTTTTCGTACTGGTTGCGGCACTAGCGGGTTCATTTTTTGACGAAATTTTTTTTTATTTTTTTATTTTTTTAAACTTGATTCGCTATCGTATGACACGAGTTTTTTTAAATTTTTTTTCGATTTTTATGAATTTTTAAAGTCAAAATTTTTTTCGAAAAAACACAATTTGGAAGATCACCAAAAAATTAATAAAAATTTCAAAAAAAGATGCTGTCATACGATAACCAATTTTGTTAAGATTTAAAAATTATATTTCTTTTCCAGATGGAACAATTTTTGCGACTCCTAGCGCTGCAACCACTTAGCACCGTTTTTTTCTCTGCGCCAGTTCGGAGCTCTATAAAACCATGTTGGAGTGAAAAATATATTTTTTTTTTAATTTTTTTTCTTAGAATTTGTTCAATTCTCTACAATAATAATAATAATAAATTTTGGAAAAATGTTTTTTTTTGACAGATTGTGAGTTATGAATTTTTAAAAAAAGGTCTGTTTTCTCCGCCGCGAATGTTATGTCCCACCTTGAGAACATAAACATTAGCCGTTTGGTCCAGTTCTCAATCGATTGTGTACTAAATCATTTAATTACTTTTGCTTGTATTTTTCTTTTTTTTAAATACTTATCAAAGTTCCTTCAAGAGTTAAAGTAGACAATTCCTTTTTTTATTGTGATCATGACGCACGTTGTCTGATAAATAGCCGTAGTTTTTAATCGCTTTTGAATGTAAAAATAAAAAATGCCACCCAACAAATAATAACTGACATAAAAATAAAGTTTGTCTTATTTTCATGTCAGTTAAAACGCCACTTGTCTTTAAACAAGGACACTTCATGGTCGACCTTCGTTCATGGATTTTTTTATTAAAGGGCGACTGAGCGACGTCACTTACAAATAGAACATGTTTTAATTTCCAGAGCGATTATCTGTTCACGCTCAGTCCTAAGTCGTTTTCAGACATCGGTTCAATTTGAAGAAAACTGAAACCTTAAATTTGTTTTTCCACATATGAAATGTGCGTGATCTTAAGCAAATTTCAACATTTTTGTTTTTTATTTTTTGTAATCTAATATCACATTTACAAAAGACAATATTTTGTTATCATCTTAACCACTGTGCGCTGATAGAAGCGGAATGCAACAAACCGTTTCTTGTCTGAAAGTTTTACAAAAAATTTTTTTTTAATGCTGCTGCTGTTGTTATTTCTTTTGGTACTGTGCTTTGTCCTGTTGTCGTCCTGTTGGTGGTTTTAATGAATTTTCGGGTCACGCTCTTTGCTTTTCGTTGACTTGTCAGCTGCAAACATTTGACGCTTTTTATGCCTGCGCGCCCATGCACTTGGTTGTTGTTGTGACTGAAGGTGTGTGCGAGTGTGTGTATGTTAGAGTTTGTGTTTGGTAGCAATTACGTTTGTATGTGTGTGTCTAAGTGCAGCGCCTTGTTTTGTACTGTTTTGGCTTCAACTTTGATGACCGACAGACGTTTATGTGACCGCATGTTGCTTGCATTTGGCTTGTAAGAAGTTTGCCTCCATAGTTGTTGTTGTTGTTGTTGTTGTTGTTGTTGTTGTTGTTGTTGTTGTTGTTGTTGCTTTTGTTGTTACTATAACTTATCCTTGCTGTTGTAATGTTTTTACTTTGTTGTTGCTGTTGTTATTTATGTTTGTCACATAATGGTTTCGCTCGGCATTTCAAGCTGCGGTTATTTTCTACTCCAGCTTATGCCATTATTTTATGCAGTTGTTGTTATTGTTGTTGTTGTTTTTTGCTTTCTCTTCGATTGCTGCTGTTTTTGTAACTTTCCGTAGGCGTTGCCACAGTTCTGAAGTTGCTACAAACACTTTGCAGCTGTTTTCCAAGCTAGTTTTTTGTGATTTGTTTTATTTTTCCGAACTAAATGTTGCCACGAAAAACGTCCACTCTACAGCCTCGTTTGGTCAAGTTTTTTGTGTGTGTATGCATGTAAAGTTATTGCTCTAAATAGAATTATGTTAGCTGCTAAAAGTATTCATATTTAAAACAATAAGTTATAGCACCAAGCAGCACTCTGTGTAGCACAGTTGCTTGAAGACCAGGCTTAGGATAAAATTAGCCATCAAAATTCGATTCGATTTGGTTTAATTTAAATTTTTTTTTTTTCTTTATATTTCATGCTATTAATAAAGAATTGACCTTTTTAGAAACACTAAAAGAAAAGTGACAAAAATAATTTTTTTTTTTTTTATTTTGTATGTATAGTATAGAAATCTGATGGATATTTTTTAACTAATCTATTACAATGTATTTATGAACGGTGTTTCTTAGTCGACCTGGACCGACTTCAGAGTTTTCTTATAACTTAGATTTAATTTTTTTTTTTTAAAGAAAGTTTTTCGCATGGTTTTATATTTTGTACACATATTCTTATGACATGTTTTTCATAAATATAGTTTTTCCTTCACACTTGCGCTCACTTTTCGAATATTTGACGTTCCCAAAAGTGTCAATTCATAAATATTTTTGGTTTAGCAGTCACAAAACAGTACTGTCTAGTCAATGCTATGTGATTTATGATTTTTTTCTTCACTAAAATACTTTTCTAAAGGACAATTGAAGTCTTAACTTTATTTTCAAAATTTAAAAACAATTAAGCTTTTATAATACAAAAACAATTAAAGTTCTTAAACTTAAAGTTGGATTCTTTATTTGGGTGCATATGAGTTAACGATCATTAGCAGTTTTCTGATTCAAAATCGATAGCATATTTTTTGATTTCTTTGTCAATTTCCTAACCTCAACTTTGGTCGTTCGTTCGTAAAATGTCTACGAATTTTTTTATTTTTGGTTAAAATAAAAACTTTAAAATTAAGGTCAAAATGAGGTTTATTTTGTTTACTTATTTTATGCATTAAGAAATTGAAATAAACTGTTGAATTTTTTGATCTTTAAGGTACAAGGGTTAATTACTATATAAATATATTAAAAAACTGTCCACAATTTTTCAAAATGCTGAAGTTTTTTCTTGTAAATTGTGGCATACATCAGTATTTTTTGAAGTCATACGTCAGCTGCAATTTAACCCTTAAATGCATGACCTCAGCGATTATCTTCAATATTTTTTTCACTTTTGCTCCAAATAACTCAATGAGCTGATTTCTCTATGTGTTGCCGCTGTGAGAAAACGAAAGCTTCAAACCAGTATGCCTCAACAAATTTATTATTTTTTTTCAAACTTACTCTCGTACATGAGACATGAGACATGCGAAGAAATTCTTTGGTTGTGTCATATATGGCACACTATGCATTTAAGGGTTAATATATATATTAATTAGCTAACGCAAAACTTGCTCCTTCTTTTTCTCAATTTATAGGGTTTATGTAAGTTTTTCTAATGGTTGTTGCTGGATTTATTGTTTGACATTTATAGGACTCACAGCTTTGTTAGTGTTGAATGAAACTCATAGCATTCAAAAGGAACTGTAACATAGATCTACATAATTTTTTATACATAATTTATCTGATGAAGGGAATTCCCAACATTCTAAAACAGAAATAAAATTTTTGTAAAAAGACCCACTTTTTGAACAAATTAAAATTGGATTGAGATTGGCAGACCTTTTGAGTTGGTCGAATTTAAGTTTTTCTTAAGAGTAAAAATTTCTCCAAAAACTTTAGTTTTATGCATTCATCAGTTCTTAAGTTTGTAAAAAAAATTAAAATTTTGACTTTCCATGTCCAAAATATTGACAATTTTTTTCGAATTTTAAAGATTGTCTAATTTTTCTAATTATTTCTAAGAGTTTGTTAAATTTTATTTCAAATGTGATAACAATCACTGTAAAGATCTAACCATAAGTATTTTTAATGAATTTTCTTCTTATTGTCGTTCGTTATAAAGCGTGTGTTTCAACCAAATGCCAAGAAAGAGAAAAAAACTGCCTCATATTCAATGTTCTGAATTGGGTATCCTGACATATCTGACATTTTTGAATAGATTTAATTTATTTCTTTTTTGTATTTGTCTTGTCAGTTTACTTAAAAAAATTTATACAAATTTTACCGTTAATTTTTTGTTTTATTAAAATTATTTCATTTAAATAGAGACCAACAAATTTTTATCTCTTCTCAAAACATGAGGTAAACCATGATAGAATAACAAGGTAGGCGCATATTGGAGAGGAAGTGAGCTAGATGGCAAAGTCAGCTGTTCGAATGTAAGTTTTTCTAATGGTTGTTGCTGGATTTATTGTTTGACATTTATAGGACTCACAGCTTTGTTAGTGTAAAATTAGACATTTGAGCAGCAAAAAAATAATAAATTTGTTGAGGCATACTGGCTTGAAGCTTTCGTTTTCTCACAGCGGCAACACATAGAGAAATCAGCTCATTGAGTTATTTGGAGCAAAAGTGAAAAAAATAATGAAGATAATCGCTGAGGTCATGCATTTAAGGGTTAAATTGCAGCTGACGTATGACTTCAAAAAATGCTGATGTATGCCACAATTTACAAGAAATATGAGCCTACCTTATTATTGTGCTATGAGGTAAACATAATTTTTGTTGTTAAAAGAGAAAAACTGAAATTAGCATTTTTCATTTGCTTCCAAAGTCTATATAACGCATTTAAGCTGAATTTATTTTGTCTTGAAATTAAATAAATAAACAGTCCGCGTCATACAAAAATCAAATCTTATCAATCTATTATATTTTAAACAAACTAAAATTATTTTAAAATTTTGTTTCCTATTTAATAAAAAAAATTAAGTAAATTCAAAAATAATTTTATTAAAGCAAATAACTTTATATCTCCAATCAATTAAAAGTTTTAGTCTCGAACTTATTTTAAACATCTCGCTTATTCTGCAGACAACACTGTGCGACAGTTCAAAATACCTGAGCGATAATTTAATGTTTCTAGTAGAAAATGTCGATTTAAAAAATGCTCTATACTTGAAAATTGCCGGATACCCCCAAAATCTGGACTTACGGCCAAAAAACAGATTTTGTTAACCAATTTTAAAAATTTAACCGGATCCTGAAATACGCTTCTGAAAAGAAACTAGTTATAACAGACATATACCTCGTATGTATAGCAAAGGTATGTAAAAAAGTGTAAAAAAAAGGAAGGAAAGAAAAAAAATCCGTGATTCTTTCAACACTTAAATTTTTTAAAAAAAACTTTTGCATGTTACCACATAGCAAAAACAGAGGTTTAACTTAAAGATATTGTGTTCACAAAGACGCCATAAAGTTTTTACGCATATCGGTTAAGCCGTTTTTGAATTATATATTTATCCAACAATTTTGAAAATTACTGTTCGAGAAAAATTAGTTTAAAGTTTTATGCTTGAGATTTTTTCCATGCGGCATTTCTCGGTAAATGCTTTTTGATTCAAAATATAAGTGCACTATCAACCTTTAAATTTGTAAACTCTGAATCTGGTCGCCTACCCTAATATCTTATATATTAATACGTGAACATTAAAGTTTGTCGAAAGCTTGTTTGGTATTTATTAAAACTCAAAATAAATGAAACTTATATCATTCGAAAGGTTATGTTGCCCAGATGTGCAGAATGTATATATAAATGATATATCTGATAGAGGGGGTTCCCAACCTTCTAAGAGAGAAATTAAAAAATTTGAGAAAAAACCCGCTCTTTGATTAATATGAAATTTGGTTGGGGAAGAGTTTTTGAGTTGGTCGATTTTGAGTTTTTTTTTAAAGTAACAATTTTTTAAAACAATGTAGTTTTATCCATTCGTCAATTGTACAATTTGTAAAAAAATATGTTTTGAACTTAAAAATTTGACTTTCCATGTGAATATTTTGGTCGAATTTTGACGGTTTTTCAAAATTTCTAATTTTTTCTAAAAGTTTGTTTAATTTTCTTTTATACGTGATAAAAATTACAGCAAAGCTATAACCAAAAATATTTTTAATGAATTTTCTTAATGTTGTCGTTAGTTATTTAGCATGTGTTTCAACCAAATGCCAAGAGAGAGAAAAAAACTGTCTCAAATTGAATGTTCTAAGTTCTAAAGCAAATATCTCCACCATCTGTGAATAGATTTTATTTATTTCTTTTTTGTATTTATGTCTTATCAGTTATCTTAAAAAACTTTTAAGAATAAGAACGTATTTTTTTTTTTCTTTATATTTAAATTATTCCTTTTAAAAAAACCCATAAAATTTGATTTATTTTTAAAATATGGGGTAAAAATAATTTTTGTTGAAAAAAAAACAAAAACTCAAAATTGCATTTTTGATTATCTTTCAAAGTCTTTATTGGATTTTAGATGAATTTATTTTGTCTTGACACTAAATTAATAAACTGTCCGTTTATTTGAGAGAAAAAACTGTCTCAAATTGAATGTTCTAAGTTCTAAAGCAAATATCTCAGCCATCTGTCAATAGATTTTATTTATTTATTTTTTGTATTTATGTCTTATCAATTATCTTAAAAAAACTTTTAAAAATAATAACGTATTTTTTTTTTTTTATATTTAAATTATTCCTTTTAAAAAAACCCATAAAATTTGATTTATTTTTAAAATATGGGGTAAAAATAATTTTTGTTGAAAAAAAAAAAAACAAAAACTCAAAATTGCATTTTTGATTATCTTTCAAAGTCTGTACCGAGTTTTAGGTGAATTTATTTTGTCTTGACACTAAATTAATAAACTGTCCGTGCCATCAAAAAATCAAGGCTATGATTTCTTTGACAAAATTAAATTTTTTTAAAATGTTGTTTTTCTGTTATTGAAAAAAATTATAAAATAAAAAAATAATTTGTTGAAGAAAATAGCTTTATATCTCCAATCAAGTAAGAGTTAAATCCTCGAACTTATTTGAACCATCTCGCATATCTATATAATTAATAGGCTAAGGTTTTTTTTGTGACTTCAACTGCTCCCAGACCAATCGACCGATTTTATCGATTCAGATGTTGTTAAATTAGGCTTAGGCTGTATATGTGCAAACCACTTTTAAAAAGTGTGATTTCGCTTCAGGGGGTTCCCAACCTTTTAAAACAGAAATAAAATTTTTGTACAAAAATCCGCTATTTTATGGATTTGAAATTTAGTTTGAGAAGAGCTTATAAATTTATCGAATTTTAGTTTTTTTCAAAATTAAAAATTTTTAACCAAAATTATCTTTTATGCATTCCTCAAATGTCAATTGTCCGAAAAATGCAGTTCCAAAATCAAAAATTCCACTTTCCGAGCAAACAACTCAGACAAATTTTAACGGTTTTCAAATTTTTGTTTTGTTTTTCTAAATTTTTGTTTAATTTTCTTTGAAATGTGTTGGCAATTACGGTAATTATCTTGCCAAATGTATTTTTAATGAATTTTCTTAATATTTTCTTTAGTTGTTAAACGTGTATTTTTATCAAACGCCAAGACAGATAAAAAAACTCTCTTAAATTTAAAGTTCTGTATTTGGAAGCGAATATCTCTGGCACTTTTTAAAAAATTTCATTTATTTCTTTTTTGTATTTAATTGCAATTAATTGACTTTAAAATAATAACAAAGTTTTTACCGTTACTTTATTATTTATATTTTAATCATTGCCTTTAAAAAGAGGTTAATAAAATGAATGTTTACTCAAAAAATGGATTAAAAATTGTTTTTGTTTTAAAAATAAAAAAATTTTAAATTTGCATTTTTGATTTTCTTTCATTGTTTATAGTTTATTTAAGACGAATTTGTTTTTGTTTGACAGAAAAATTAATAAATAGTATTTTGGATCGAAAAAACAAGGCTACTCCAAATGATTTTTTGCTCGAAAATTTTTTTTTTTTTTAAATGTTGTTCTTATAATTTTTAAATCTTCAATAAGCTTCAAAAACAATATATTTGAAAAAAATTTCATTATAGCTACAACCAATTAAAAGTTATAGCCACGAATCTGTTTTAATCATACTGCTTATCTATATAATTAATAGGCTAAGGTTTTTTTTGTGACTTCAACTCCTCCCAGACCAATGGACCGATTCTATCGATTTAGATGTTATTAAATTAGAAGTAGGCTGTAGATGTGCAAACCCCTTTTAAAAATTGTAATTTCAATTCAAGGGGTTCCCAACCTTTTAAAACAAATATAAAATTTTTGTAAAAAAATCCGCTATTTTATCGATTTGAAATTTAGTTTGAGAAGAGCTTATGAATTGGTCGAATTTGAATTTTTTTCAAAACTAAAAATTTTTAACCAAAATTATCTTTTATGCATTCCTGAAATGTCAATTGTCCGAAAAATGCAGTTCCAAAATCAAAATTTCCACTTTCCGAGCAAATATCTTGTGTTTTTTTTTTTTTGTTTTTTGGCGTTTATAATTTGATGTTGTAGGTGTTCTGTAAGTATTTTTTATTAATTTTTGTATCATATCTTATTATTAATATATTTCTTAAATTAATTTTTTACTTCGTTTTTATAAAAATTAGTTATGTCTTATAGCTTGAAAAGTTAAGCAGCGATTTTTTTATGGTAATAATGTTTATCTTAGATAATGATCTTTTATATTATTATTGAGACTGAATATATCGTTATTGAGGAAAAGAGCTTCTTGAATAGAATATGATATATTAAACGTCTATAATGTTTCTTTCATTTAGTTTTTATTGAATTGCTCGAATTTGGGCAACAGGTTTACTCGTAATTATTAATGTACAAGCAATAAATTGGTCGAATTTCGACACCAGTCGATGCTAGTATGAATAACACGTTAAAACAATCAAAAAATTTCTTTATCAAGCTGTGCTAAATATCTGAAAGTCACACTAGATTCCAATTTCAATTGGAAATCAAACATTGAACAAAGGGTTAAAAAAACTTGTTTAGGCTATAGAGCCCGAACAGAACCAAAACGGTTGACGGCTGACGGATTCACCGTTCAGCAGAATACATGAAAATGTATGTAGTCGGCAAAAACGAATTCGCTGGGCGAATCCGCGACGGAAAAACGCCAAAATAGAATCTATTCTATTTTTGCTATGGCGGCTGGCGGTCCTCTCTCTGAGTAACATAAATGTTGCCATACTTTTGCTAAGAATTGGCTGTGTTTAATGTAATTTTTTTTTAGTTTTTAGTATATTCGGACGTTTTGTTTTTTATGTGTGTGTTATATTTATGTGAATTCGCAATAATATACGATGTAATTTTCTTCATAACGGATTTTGATGAAAACTTAATTGAATAAGTCAAAATTTTTTCATATATGTTAACCATGTTGTCTGTCTGTTGCACCCCTATATGTCAATTGTACTACTACAGTGACAAAAAGCAACTCTGTTCCGACAACCGCCAGCCGCTCTTGTTGTAGACGTGTTTCAGCTCAATTCGCCGAGAGAGGACCGCCAGCCGTCGGCCGCTTTGGTTCTGTTCGGGCTCATACTCGTAAAAAAAATTCGGCAAGAGACGGGTCTTAAGCCAAAAAGTCTGTTATGGCCTTACACAACAACACAAGTTCTGGTTCCTCTGAATTCGGTTAAAGGGCAAGTATTTGTGCATTTTTGAGACTAAGGTTAACGCAGATGAAAGAATTTAATAACCTGTGCTACATCCAGGAAAATATGGCCTTTACATAACCTTAGTAGTACTCGCTAACTCTAACTGTTATTCAGATCACGGATGATCTAGCTGATATAGCTAGAGTCACCAGAATCAGTACGTATGACTGCTTCATTGGAGTACGCGCTGAAAGACTTGGTAGAGGTTTCTTCGACAACCTACAGCAACTTTCAACTGTGGATTCACGATGTATTCATATTCCTTAGAATGCCTTTTTTGTCCTAGTTGCATAAAAATGGCTCAATAGAACTAAATTGGATACCCCCGTAGCTGTATCACCACTCTGACCAACCAGCCATTATCAAGATAACTACTTTTGTTTAAATCAAGTTTCAATGGTCTCGTGTTCCTTTTGTCATTAAGGTGATATATCATGAATCCTTTGACTTTCAATTATAAAAAAGCATTCTTTCTCCCTTTTAATTTTAAAGGCTTCTCCACTTCATGTTGGCATTTAAAATTAACACTTCATGCAAATAAATAATATTAAAATAAAGAATACAATTTTCAATATCTCAACAATGGAGTGGATCAATGCAAGAATTTAAAATTGAATACCTCTTTCCTTTGAATAAAACAATATGGTGTGACATTCTTTAACCACACCAAATGCTGCCCAAAAGGCCATACGTAATGTCTATGTGTGTGTCGAAGTGTTTGTGTTTGATTGTGTGTGATTATATATGACTGTTTTTATATGTAAGCTTGTGTGTTACAAGGACTTATGTTGTCTCACCTGACGTGCGCTATTAACGTCGACGTTTGTCATCGTTAAGCAAAGAATTTTAAAGTGAATGCAGGTGTATAGCATGACATTTTTTTCTTTGACAATTTTACTCTTAAGGTTTTTTTTTGTTGTATTTTTTTTGTTTTTTTTTTTTTTTTTTGTTGCATAAATCCTTTCATTTGCCTTTGGGTGTTCGTTTACAGCTGTTAATTGTTGTTCTTGGTTGAAAAAAAACTCACTTAAAAATATTGTACAGCTTTTATATGAGTACATTTGAAGAATTTTTGTTTTCTGCAGTCAACAGCACAACAATTTATTAAGAATTAAAAAACAAACAACAGCTACTGCACTAAAGCGTTTCTGTGAATGCAGTTATTGTAAAAGTAAAGACTTTTTTTCCGATTTATTGAATATTTTATTTCCACTGAGCGATTTGTGAGTACACTTAACGAATAAAAAGCTCTTAACTGATAGCTTTTTTTTATGAACTGCTTTTCAACTGTGAAATATGTGCATGAAACATTTGAATCCTAGCAAATACTTCACATTGCAGCTATTTTAAGTCTTTGTAATATATTTAGGCAGTAATTTACTGATCCAATTGAATATGTAAATTAATCATTGAAATAATATTTTTTTGATATATTTTATGTAAGAGTAGTTTTCAAAAGAACAAAGTTGATTAAATCATGATTAAAGCCTTCATTGAAAATTTTGATAAATTTTATTATGAATTTAATTTTATTTTAAAAAACTAATAAGTTTACTATTGACTAAAATTCAAGCTTCAAGCGAAATACTTACATACAAATATTTTGAAACAGTCATTCTTATAACATTCCTTTAAGTCAATTGCTTCAGCTAATAACAGATTTGTATTGACAAACGAACCCATTTATTTGTACCATTCTCATTTTTCATAGTTTTACAGTTCGTTCCTACTTAACAACAACTCACTGCTGTCATTTTTCGTATCACTTCACGACAAATAGAAAAACATCATTCGAGGTCATTTTACAGAAATTTAAAAATAAACAATGCAAAAAAAAAAATGGTCACACTCAAGCATTGAAAAAAGTTAGTTTGCTGTCAGCTACAACGCAAACAACAACAAATTGTGAACATTTATGCACTCCTGCACTGCAGGCAACTTGAGAAATTCAAGCATGAATATGAGTGCGCGTGTGATTGCTCTACACACACATACATAGAGACACAAAGAAGCACACATGTTTCTTAAGTGTAGTATTAGACTTAAAATTTATTATTTAACAAGCAGATATTTCAATTGTAGATCATAAAAAAAAAATATATAAAGAATATAAAATTTAAAATCAAAAATACAAAGATTTAAAACTATAACTTAAGTTTAACATTTTTTATTTGCCAGAACTTTTAAAAAAGAACCCTAACTGATCTAACCACTAACCTAACATATTATTATTATCAAAACCAAACTGACCATGCACCACAGCGTAGAAATGTTTCCCCTTTTTTAACTTTCAATGTCATTAATTTCTATAAATTTCTATGCATTTCCGTGGCTGTGTTCGTTTGACTGTTTTGTGTATATTTGAGTCTATTATAGAACATCAGTCAGTCAGCGTATCAGTTCACGTACCATTTAACACTCAATTAAATGATTGCCACACCCTTGCATCAACTGCTGCTCCACAGGAAGCAACACAACTGCTATGCCAAGTGCTGGTTTCTATCCCCTGCTCTTGTTCCAGCAGCAATGGCTGCTTTTTCTACCACTTTGTCAATGTCATCGATTGACCATCAGTTTTGCTTTCTCTGCCGTCTATTATTACTAAACGTACAGCCGATGAAAGGCATACGCAGTACCAGAAGCAGTAGCAGCAGCAGCTTTAAGAGGATCATATAAAAAAATTTCACTTGCTTTTGTCTTACTTGACTGCTAAAAATTGATGAGCTTAATGAAGAATATGTGAATGTCTGCACAGCAGAACACACATAGCTATAAGCTTTGATTCAAATAAAAATGGGCCTCGTTTTATTGTTTAGCAACTATCTTCCTCTGTCAACACTGATGACCACCAGCACACTCACACTTCCAAGCATACATAAACATCTTCTATTTGTGTATTTGTGTGCATAAGTGATATCAAAGCTATTCATTCATTTCACTGTGTTTGTGTTATTTTCATAAAATTAAGTTATTTTGCCACTCAAACCATTTGGCGTACAACATGACGTATGCGTAACATTTAATTAGAATAATTTATGCATTGAATTTGTGCCAATTTTTATTAGTAAAGCTTTAGTTTTATTTTCTTTGCGTTTCTTTGAAATGACAGTCTATGTAAGTATTTTGCTTAAATGTTTTCTACAAAGTTTGACAAACAAGTCAAACACACGTGTTCGCAAAGTTCTGCTTAATTTGCAAATATATGTTCAATACTTTTATTTACTTACATCCACGTGCTAAGTAAAAGTTTTGCTATTTCTTAAAACTAAATCGTAATTAAGCTGCCATGGAGTCTATTGCCTTTGTGTCTTAAAATCAAACTTAACTCATACTAATTTTCTAGTGTTTTCTTAAAGTGTGCAGTATTAAGCATATAAAAAATACATTTCTTAAAAAAATAAGCAATGTTGCTTCCCAACACAATTTTAGTCCATGCAGACCATGAGTTCTGAAATGTTTCACACAAATATTAAATATATTGATTCAATGGCATAAAGTTAGCACTCTTTTCAGCAGCATTAAAACCAAACAATTGTGCTGTTTTTGAGTAATTAAGATTTAAGATACCTAAGAAAGATTTTGATAAATCAAATAAGCTAACAATTAAAATGGCAAACAAAAAATAGCTAACAGATAGCGCCAAACACTATAAAGCTGCTGACAAGCTCATTAAGCTGTTATCATTGAAATAAACAACTGTTTTACGCTCAACTCAAAGCTTCAACTGAGCAAACCACATAAAAGCCAAAAACAATGCCTGCCAAAGGAGTCCTCACTCTGATTGGCATTTGAATGAGGTCGTGTAGGAATTCTAGCTGTTAATGAACCTAAATTTATCACTGAAATTATTAGCTTAAAGTTTAAGAAAAACATTGCTTGTAGTCGTTAAGGTTAATGAAAGTCAAATAAATACAAAGAAATATTTATCTTGATGACGCTTTATGATGCTTAATAATTTTTAGGATGCTATAAAGGAGCTTAAAGAAGCATGATAGGAACCTATACTATCATGCAAATTAACTTTTTTTTTTGTGTTGCTAACTTGAAGCATAAACTACATGCAGAAACAATTGTGAGGAGGAACAGTTGTTATTAAATTTAAAGTCTATCAGTATTTTTTAAGAAATTACAATGATAAAATTTAGAAAAATTAAATTTATGATAAATATATTATAAATTAAGTAAACAAAAAAATTAGTAAAAACAAAAAAATAGGTTTTTGAGCATGTCCTTTACAATGAAATTTGCTCTTAAATGAATTCTTTTGCAATAAAACAACAAATATGTTTTTTCATGCAATAACAATAGACTTCAGCTACTACAGCTTGTTCGCACTTTCTCAGCATTAACCCATTTAAAGCCAACAACCCATATCATCAAAAATTTGGTATCAAAATGGTATCAAAATTGATGTGAATGCAAGTGGCTCAAAACAAAAATTATGTGGAAAAAATTTACCCACCAAAGTTTGCGTTGGGCTCAGGGACAACACAGGACGTAACATAACTACTAACCATGCACACAAAGATCTAATTACAGAATAGCTTTTAGTCTACTTTTGAGTTGACCTTTTGACAAGTTAACATTAAAAACGCTACGGCTGTTAACAAAGGTATTCATGCGGTTTAAAGGAGCAGTTTACATATAGTTTTTTCTTCTAAAAGGTAAATAAATTAAAGTATTAGCGTTTCTACTGCTTCTACGGTTAGAGTTAAAATTAATGAGAGAAAGAATTTCCAGAGAATCGAAAACACCGGTCATGAGTTGGTGTAAATATACGATATTTGCAGTGCTCCTTCGCTCACTTACTGACTGCATTCTTTTTTATAGACATTCACTGCTATTTTACATTAATTTTCTATAAATTAAAAAAAAACCAGTAAGTTAATGCTTGTTTATAATAAGAAAAAAAAAGTTCACTCACTTTGGTTGTTTTCTTTTCGGCTCAACATTCTCTCATAGAAACAGCACATGCTATAATTATGAACACAAATCTCAAAATGAATGGCAAAAATAAAGAAAATACTGTAAGGCAATGTTTACAATGCATTTTTTATCAAAAATAACGGTTTGCATTCCGATACACTCACTTCATATGCATGTCCATTACAATGGACAAAGTTAACGAAAGGGTTAAACAAGACATCTTCGATGTTTGCATTAAAGTTTTCTATGTTAAAATAGTATAGATTCCTTGAAATTTTAACTTAACTACTTGGATAAATTATCAAGCGAAATACACGCTTACTTGCCTGACGTTTTATGTTTGAAGTTTTACCTACAAAAGGTATTATCAAATAATACACATTTTATTTTAACATGAGTGAACAAAATAATTTTGTTGTTATTTTTGAGTCATATTTTTGAGAATTAAGAAAATATGATGGAATAAGCTTTCTCTCTCTTTCACTCTTTTCACCAGAATTCATGTTTTTATAACCACACACACACTTGCACCTAGACACATTTCAAAAGAATTTGATAAATCAAAGAAGCCAACAGTTGAAATTGAAAAAAAAATATATAAGTGCAGATAACGCCAAATACAACCGAGTTGCTGACAAGCTCGTTAAGCTGATAAGATCAAAGTAAGCAAGCAGTTTTACACTCAACACAACGCTTATACGCTGAGTAAACAAAGTCCAAAACCTTTGCCTGCCAAAAGAGTGCTCAGAGCCACTTAAGTTTGGTTGTCATGTGAAGGAGTTCGTAGCCTGTTAACGAACTTAAATAAATCACGTCTGAAATTAAGTGACGCCATGCTGTTATAGCTATCAACACACTTGGAATGAATCGGAAAAACTAAAATAGCTAGCTTTATTATCAAAAGTCCTGCCAGAAGGCTCACACACACTTATTGAAGCCGAATAGCAAAGTGTTGACTGCACAGTTGTGTGCAAAACAATTTAACGCTATATATTTGAATATATTTTATTGTGTGCTTAGTAATATATAGCTTGCATACATTTAGACATGAGTCTTGACCATGTGTGGCAGTGAAAAAGAAAATCGCACAAAAGCAACGCAATTTTGTATGAAAGAAAAACAAATGAACTAAGAATTAGGCAAACAAATGTTTGAATATTGATGTGAATTAATACCAAGCGGCTGGTGCATGTGTGTTGTGAATGAGTGTGAGAAAAGCACGTTTGTGAATTGATGATATATGCGTAAGTGTGTGTGTGTGTGAGTGAGTGGTTTTCTTCGAAGCAATTTGGTAGCCAGCTTTGGCACATAATTTATTACAGCAAATATACAATAGAAACGTGCATGTGTGTGTGAACACGTGCATGTGCCTGGGTTCACACGCTGCACTAATCCTCAACTAATCCTAAAACGAGTCCATTTGTTAGGATTTCTATCGATGCTTGCAAGTTTTACGCATTTTCATTAATCCACTACGTGAGACGACAACTTCTCTTAGAAATAGAAAAAGAATTATCCGTGCCTTAGCATGTATATTAAATAATTTAGCAGCTAAAAAAAGGTTTTACTTCTTTAAAACTGTACCGAATTTGGTTTAAAAAAAATTATTTTTAAAAACTTTTGTATATAATCTTAAAAATTTGTAGAAAAGTTATTTATTAAAAATTGTTTTTTTTACTTAAAATAAAAACGAAATGCAACTCATTAATTAACTTTTAACAGTAATAATATTCTACTGAAAATTAGTTTCCAGCAATTCAAGGATTTTGAAAGACATAAAAATTAATACTTCTTTTTATATTATTCATGAGACTGCCTATTTTTTATGTAAAAACAAACAAGAACTATTTTCAAGGCTAAGTTATTCGACTGTTATAAGCTCCGAAAAGAACTTTTGAAACAACTTTTTTTTTAACATGGTGTAATTTTTAACTTTTAAACTGATAAAAGTAATCAAAAACAAATTCTAACGTTGTTAAAATGCCATTCCTGAACAATTTTCAACGTGTACCATACAGTTCAAAAATAGCGTAAATAAACTTGACTACCGATTTTAATTTTGAGAAAAATATTTTTATATTGAATTTTTTTCAATTATACTTTCAATTATCATCAAGTCATTTATTTAAACCTTGATTTGTTTGACCTAAAAAAAAGTTACTGACAACTTTTTGTCAAATTTTGTTCTTCAATATTTCAATAAAAGTTTATCGATTTTTTTCTTTCCAATTTTCATTTATATTTTTAATACTACCAGTTTTGAACACGCTTGTCATATCTTCACACATCCTCAGAAGTTTTCGAATGAAAAATCAAAATATACCATTTGTTACAAATGTAGATACAAAAATTTGTGTAGACATATTTTGCCAGGATATTTTGTAAAAATAGCAGAATATTTTTTTAAATAGCAAAAGAAAACTAAGCTATTGTACAAAAAACGCAACTCTTAAATCATTCACTGTAATATAGTATATGATAATAATGATATTTATCAGATGTCGTTATCTTAATGTTGTTGTGCCAACACTGCAATACCTCAGCAAAATAAATTTGTTTATCGTACATTGCTAGTCAAGTCAGACTTTGCATCAGTAATGACGTAGATGCAAAATATAAAAATATCGAATTGTTTATGTGAGAAAAAGTATCGGAGTGTGTTATGAATATTCCGATTAAAAAAAATTCCAAACGGTTTTTGCGCCCTTAATTTTAGCTTAGCATTGAGAAGCTTCGCAAACAGATTTTTCATAATGTTGAAGTTTTAGGTTGATTCAATAAAGCATTGTCAAAATTAGGAAGAATATTTTATTTCTAAATATGTTCGATAAATGCTGTGAAAAACTGACAAAATTAATGTCAAGTGATTATTGGAAAATTTATAATTTCATTGCATTAAAATTCTAAGAAAAAAATTGAAAAAAAAAATGTTTGGAAACATGGAAAAAACTTATACTTAAACTTATCCAAGGTTTGAATCAAAAATATCTGATACAAGAATGCACTTTTTTGTAAATGATTTTATTTACCAAAAAAAAAAAAACAACAAAAAATGCGAAAAATGCGTATGAAATGTATAACTTTATAACAAATCTTTTTTGAAAATGTTTATAAAAAATTTATCCATATCTATAATTATCTATATCTATATTATTAATAGGCTACGGTTTTTTTTGTGACTTCAACTCCTCCCAGACCAATGGACCGATTCTATCGATTTAGATGTCATTAAATCAGGTTAAGGCTGTATATGTGCAAACCACTTTTAAAAATTTTGATTTCATTTCAAGGGGTTCCCAACCTTTTAAAACAGAAATAAAATTTTTCTACAAAAATCCGTTATTTTATCGATTTCAAATTTAATTTGAGAAGAGTTTATGAGTTGATCGTATTTGAATTTTTTCAAAACTAAAAATTTTTAACCAAAATTATTTTTTATGCATTCCTCAAATGTCAATTGTCCCAAAAATGTAGTTCCAAAATCAAAAATTCCACTTTCCGAGCAAACAACTCAGTCAAATTTCAACGATTTTCAAAAACAAATTTTTTTTGGGTTTTCTGGCGTTTTTTCATCTAAATGTGTCATAAATCGATGTTGTAGGTGTTTTCAACCGACTTCAAAAAGGAGGAGGTTCTCAAATTTGGTTGGTTTCTCTGTTTTTTTTTTTTGTTTTTTTTTTTTTTTGTGAATGTATGTACATCGATTACTCCTAAAGTACTTGCCCGATTGCCGTAATTTTTTGTCAACATATAGAGATTATCAACGCGGAGGTGCCCGTTTATAAAAGGGGGCGGTATTCAGAAAAGGGGCGTGTCTTTATAAGAAAAACACTGTATCTCAGTAAATATTAACACTACGGTAATAAAATTCACAGTAAAATTACAAGGGCAAGCACAAGTATTAAAAATAACGATCACTTAAGTGGGCGTAATTCTAAAAAAGGGTGTGGCAATATTACAAAAACTCTGTATCTCGTAGAAAATTGACACTAGAGTAGTGAAATTAAGTACAGAGGTAGGTACAATTGTTGGAACTTACTTTAACAAAAGTGGGCGTAATTCGACAAAGGGGTGTGGCAATATAAGAGAATTACTGTGTCTCGAATAATATTGATACTAGGGTACAGAAATTTATTACAAAGGTAGGAAAAATTACTACAAATTTTTGTAAAAAAAAAAAATGGGCGTTAATCGAGAAGGGGAGTGGCAATATTAAAAAAAAACACTGTATCTCGATTACTATTGACACTACGATACTAAAATTTAGTACAAAGGTAGGTACAAATATTACAAATTACTGTCAGTAATGTGGGCGGTATTCGATAAAGGGGCGTGTCACTGTAAGAAAAACACTGTATTTCAGTAAATATTGACACTAGAGTACTAGAGTTAATAAAATTCACAGAAAAAATGCAAGGGTAGGTAAAAAATAATAGTCAATTAAGTGGGCGTTAGTCGACAAAGAGGTGTGGCAATATTAGAAAAACTCTGTATCTCGAATAATATTGAAACTAGAGTACTAAAGTTAACTACAGGGGTAGGCACAGTTATAAAACAATTAATTTCAATACAGTGCACCTTGTTTGATAAAGGGGTGTGGCAATATATGAAACACACTGTATCGCGAATAATATTGACACTAGAGTACTGATATTTAGTATAGAGGTAGGCACACTTAAAACAAGTTATTGTGAATAAAGTGGGCGTCATTCGACAAAGGGGTGTGGCAATATTAGAAAACACTAAATCGAATACTGACACTACTAACTGAAAAAGTACAGACGTAGGCACAATTATAACAAATTACTACCGAAGAATTGGGCGTTATTCGACTAAGGGGTGTGGCAGTGTGTAAGAAACTGTATCATATTGACTTAAGGGTGGTAAAATTCATTGTTAGAATGGGTAGAACTATTGAAAACACTATGACAAAGAGTGTGATATTCTCGACAAAGAGGCGTGTCAATATTATAAACACACTATATTTCAGTCAATATTGTCATTGGGGTAGTTATAAAAATACAAGAGTAGGTACTGATAAACATACTGACAAAGACCAGAATAAGAAACGACAGAAAAGCATTTTCCATATTATGAGCATAAATAATTGGTGTTTAATTAATTTATACACTTTTTTACTATATATCATTTTCTCTAAAAAGAAAGAAATAAAAACTTTTTAACAAAAAAAAAACCTACTTCAAAATCACTAGAAAGTAAAAAATAATTTTAAATTACTTTTACTATTTATTTCTTGGTCAAATTTGTATTTTTATAATAAATATATTTATTTTTTTATGATAATAAGAGCTTCGAAGTCGGCGCTAATATAATCAGATTTTTTGTGCAGCTGCAACACACATAAGGCATTTTAATTAAGATTTAAGAAAAATTAAGATTACAAATTAATACAGCGTCACCCAAGCAGGATATTTACAAATAAAAAAGTCTTAAATAGAGTAGGGATGGCGAAAAAATCATGATTTTACGTCAATGATTAGCGCTGACTAGAAGCTTTTATTATCATAAAAAAATAAATATATTTATTATAAAAATACAAATTTGACCAAGAAATAAATAGTAAAAGTAATTTAAAATTATTTTTAACTTTCTAGTGATTTTTAAGTAGGTTTTTTTTTTTGTTAAAAAGTTTTTATGTAAGTACCTTTTATTAATTTCTGAAATATATCTTAGTATTATTTCTTAAATGTATTTTTTAATGGGTTTTTTTTTAACATTAGTTCTTTTTTATAGCTAGAAGAGTTAAGCTGCGATGTTTTCGAATAGTAATAATGTTTTTCTCAGTTGTTATATTAGTGTAAGTCCGTCTTCGTATTTTGACAGTTACATTAAAAAATTTTGTGTCAGATCAAACGTTTCAAGTCAAACCATTCAGATAATGATCTTTTATATCATTATTGAGACTCAATATATCGTTATTCGTTATAACTTATTGAATAGAATATCATATATTAAACGTCTATAATGTTTCTAACAATTAATTTTTATTGAATTGCTCTAATTCGGGCAACAGGTTTACTAGTAATTTATAATTTATTTATATATAATTATGATAACAAGTATCACCTAAGGTCGAAATTCGACCAATTTATTGATTGCCTATGCGAGATGGTTCAAATAAGTTCGAGGCTATAACTCTTAATTGATTGGAGATATTTTCTTCAGAAAAATTATTATTTTATTTAATTATTTCTTTCAAAAACAGAAAAACAACATTTTAAAAAAATTTAATTTTGTCAAAAAAATCATAGGGGGTAGCCTTGATTTTTTGATGGCACGGACAGTTTATTAATTAAATATCAGCCCAAACTAAATTTACCTAAAATTCGGTATAGACTTTGAAAGAAAATCAAAAATGCAATTTTGAGTTTTTGTTTTTTTACAACAAAAATCATTTTTACCCCATATTTAAGAATAAATCAAATTTTATGGTCTTTTTTTTAAAAGGCATGATTTAAAAAGAAACAAACAAAAAACGGTATTATTTTCGGTTAAGTTTTTTTAAGTCAACTGACAAGACTTAAATACAAAAAAGAAATAAATAAAATTTATTCACAGATGGCGGAGTTATTGGCTTCAGAAATTAGAACATTTAATTTGAGACAGTTTTTTTCTCTCTCTTGGCATTTGGTTGAAACTCACGCTAAATAACTAACGACAATATTAAGAAAATTCATTAAAAATACTTTTGGTTAGAACTTTGCTGTTATTTGAACACATTTGAAAGAAAATTTAACAAACTTTCAGAAAAAAGTAGAAAAATTTAAAAACCTTTAAAATTTAACCCAGATATTCACTTGGAAAGTCAAATTTTTGAATTCAAAACACATTTTTTTACAAATATTATAATTGACGAATGGATAAAACTTCATTTTTTTAAGAAATTGTAACTTTTAAAAAAAATTCAAATTCGACCAACTCAATAACTCTTCTCCAACCAAATTTCATATCAACAAAAGAACGGGTTTTTTCTCAGAAAATTTAATTTCTCTCTTCGAAGGTTGGGAACCCCCTCTATCAGATATATCATTTATATATACATTCTGCACATCTGGGCAACATAACCTTTCGAATGATATAAGTGCCATTTATTTTGAGTTTTAATTAATACCAAAAAAGCGTACGACATATTTTAATGTTCACGTATTAATATATAAGATTATTTATTTATAATTAACTATAATTTACTCTCAATCTTATTATTTATGCGTGTTTAAGGTCGTATTAAAAAACCGTGAAGACAAGAGTCTAGAACAGTGGTTCTTAACAGGTGGTCCGCGGACCACTGGTGGTCCGTGAGCCGTTCGCCAGTGGTCCGCGAAGTCGTAACGAAAAACTTTGTTATTTATTTGCTTTTTTAGCTATTTATGGTGGAAATAGTTAAATTTATGGCTTTTAACAGTTATTTAATTTCATTTTAACGTGCGTAACAAAAATTTGTATTTTCGTAGAAATTTCAAAATAAATTTAAGCTTTAGTTTGTGTTTTGCTTATGTATTCCTGCTTCCAGAGGATTTATAAATAGGATTTATAAATAGTTTTTTTTATTACTTCCAGTATAATAGCAAATACATCAGATTCGGTTTTACTTCAACAGAAAGGAACGGGGAGTATCGGTCTCAATTATGAATCTTTGGAAAATGGATTGACTGCGTCGTTTCATATTTCAAAATTGGTTGCGAAAGAAAAAAAACTTGCAGCCTTAAAACCCCACAAAGTTGGTGAACCTCTAATAACACCTTGTTTGCTCAGTGCTGTCAAACAAGTTATAGGTACCGAAGCTGAAATGAAAATACAAGATATTAGGGGTATTCTCTCAGTATATCAAAGATGCAAAATTTGTGAAAATGCAACCTTGCAATATTGAAATATGCAACACTGCGGGAGCGCACAAAATCACAAATATTGTGAATATTAAAAGAAATGCCGCGAACATGCGAAAACAAAAAATTTAAATACTTACTCTAACGCACACGAACTAAAATTAACAAATTTGTCTCAATCAGAGTGCATGGTTGCACGTCCACTCAAAACATGGGTATCACTGTTGCACAGATTGCACGAATTGCAAAACTTTTATCGCTTGTATTTTGTTGTTGTGTCGTTGCACGGGTTGCAAGATTCTGCAACTTTTGCAATTCTTACACCTTGCAAGGGTTTTGCAAGACAGCGAAAATACCCCTATTGTTTTATCAAATGACACGGTGAGATTGCGTATTCAAAAAACGTCAATCGATATGGAACAACAAGTTGTGGACAAAATAAAAAAGAGTCCATATTTTGTACTGCAGTGTGACGAATCTATAGACGTTGCACAATGTTGACTACTTCTTGTGTTTGTCAGGTCCTTAGAAGACAAAGTATTTAAAGAAGAAATACTTTTTTCAGAAGAACTGGAAGCCACCTCTCAAGATTCATAATCCATCAGTCATAACAACGCATTCCATGATTCATCGTCAAGCATTGGCACCCAAAAATCTTCTAGAATGCTTTGCAACAACAATGCAAATAGCAATAAAAGTTGTTAATTTCATAAAAAGTAGAGCGCTTAATTCAAGAATGTTCAAGAAATTATGTTGAGATATGGATTCCGAACACCAAACGCTACGTTTCCCACACAGAAGTTCGTTGGCTGTCAAAGGAGAAAATGTTGGCAAGGTTGTACGAACTGAAAGAGGAGGTCAAATTTTTTTTGGCTGAAAAAGACAAAAAAGACTTGATGGATAAGTTCTGTCAGCTACAGTTCGAAAATCACTTGGCTTATTTAGTTGATATTTTTACAAAATTAAATAAACTTCACTTGCAAATGCAAGGTTCAAGAAATACAAATTTAGAAGGCGTTGGCAACATATTTGTTTATTGAGATAAGCTTAGTGAGTATATCTCTAAAATTCACTTATGGACTGCAGAGATACATTTCAGCCAGGTATTAGTCTTGAAGATTTCTTGAGCCAGAAAGCAGGTTATTTTAATAAAATTAAAGATATTGCTTTGCGGTATCTTACTCTGTTTTCAACAACGCAGGGCTTTTCTGCGCTATTATTAATAAAAAACCAACACAGACATCGTTTGGATGCTAGTAATGATATACGGGTAGCTTCGAGCAATACCGAACCAAGAATTCAGCAATTTGTCAGATAAATGCAAGCTCAAAAATCTCTTTAACATTATGTAAAATAATTCCAAATATATGTATATAATTTTTACCATTATTTTTGCAATAAATAGCTTTCGTTGCACATAGTTTTGGTTATATTTTTTTTTATTTCTGATGATAACTTCAGTGGTCCGTGAATAACGAAAAACAGACTAAGTGGTCCGCCATCGATAAAAGGTTAAGAACCACTGGTCTAGAAGAACAAATTTTTGTTGTTTTTTTTTTTTTTAAATTAGTCAAAACCAAACTAAGAATACTCTTAGTAGTCATTTTTTTCATAAAACATTTATTGTTATTTTAAGAACCAAAAAACAAAAAAAAAATATTAAAAAAATGTTGAGAATTGAAAAAACAAAAGCTGGAAATTTGGGGGGCGGAGGGTGTGTGAAAAATAAATCTATATCCTTCTGGACATGATTCCAACCCTTCTAGTGCCTCAAAAAACAATATTTTAAATATGTAATAATGGCGCTATGATCTCAACTATGGAAATTAAAAAAGAGAAATTTTTTACAAAATGTCGGCTGATTGAAAAAAAATTATTTTTGCCCTTTTTTCAAAGTTTTGAATTGTTTAAAAAAAAGTAGTAAAAACAAAACACTTCCATTATTATAGTTTCAACCATAAAGGGATATATACAGAAAGTCCACACAATATTTCAAGTTAATCGGTGCATTAGAAATTGAGAAATTTTAAAATTTAAATGATCAATGATCAATCAAAAATATCCTTTAAAAAAATGGCCGGTAAATTATTCCTATTATTTTTCAAATTTTAAAAAACCAGAATGAAACAAGAATACCGCTTTAAAAAAAAAAATATTTGTGAGCTATTAAAATTAATTCAATATTGTAAAGTTGGTGAAGGGAGGGCGCACAGTGGGAAATTAGTGGCATTAAATATAATTTTTCAACATACGAAAATGGTAATTTTTCTTTAAGATTTGCAAACAAGGAATATTACTGAATAGAGCACCATCATTTTTTTCTCAGGATTTGATCATTTTGTTATAAAAAAAGGACATCAAACTTGAAAAATATAAAAATTTTTTTTTTAAGTAACTAAAATGCATATCTTTAAGGTCAATTATTAACCAAACCAAGCATTCAAAAATTTAAACTACTATTGGCTTCTCATAAAACAATGTTTGTTTAAGTTATATCCTCTAAAATATAAAGCCTATGTTTGCTTTGTTTTAAGAATTTTACATAAAAATATTCTTGTATTTTTTTTAAAAAAAATATAACTTATGTGGACCCGATCTTTCATGCGGCTCATTCCGGCAAATGGTGACATATATCTGGATAATAATTACGATCTATTTAAATCAACTCATATCTTTTTAGCTGCTTCTATCTGCCGTTTTGGCGTAAAAATTAATTTTAAGAACCTAACCTCAATTTCAATCACTTTTTCTATTCAACATAATTGCTATGCAATAGAGAACAATTCATTAAAACTTAACACGAAAACCCTTAACTTTGTGGAGTTTGATCAAAAAATGAATAAGTTAATTACTGGAGGAGGTAAGTAGATGGTTAGATTCTTGCTTGCATTTGTTGAAGTTAGTTTTAATTTGTCATTCACTACATTCATAAGTGAAAATAGCTCAGTTTCTTAATATAAGCAAGAACAACTTTAATAATATGAAAAAATAATGCAGTAATAACGATTTTCGGAAGTTTTATCGTTTACAAAGAACGTACATTTGATTCATAGGAACAAAATTAAACAACACGTGCAAGCAAGAAACAACTGTTTTTGTGTGTATCTGGATAATATACATTTTTTTAAAGGCAAAGGTACCATTTCCTTAAGAAAAAGCAGCAATAGCTTAAATCTTTATTCATACGAGAATACACCGGTTATTTATTGGCTAAGCTTGTGCTAATTAAGCAATACCTTAAGCTTATAAGGAATTGCTTATTTTTTTATTCATTAGGCTCATTGACTTATCGGTCTGAGAGACCAATGCGCGAGTATAGGATGGTAAATTATGTTTGTTGTTCGTACTATTGCTATTCACTATTGTATAATTTTAACTGTTACTGTTACTGAATTTAAATTTTGGTTTTTAATTCATTGAAGCCAATACAAAACATTTGAAAAACCAATGAATTTGTTGACCAAATCTCTATATTTTGTGAGTATTGTGATAAATAACTACAATTCGCGTATCAAATACTTATATAAAACACTTACTTCGTTATATATTGAAATTTCAAAATAAAAACATAAGTTTTGATGCATGAAGCAGTAGGCGGATAATCATAATTTTTGGTACGACAATGGGTACACAGCACCTAGGCATGCTCACGAAATTTTGTTGAAATACCTTAACGGGGCTCAAAGTTATTGATTTTTTTCCGCCTCTCCATACAAACTTTCCCACTGTGGGGCGTGGCAAATCTAAATAAAATATTTATGATAATTTAATATAAAATGATTTAATTTCCTCTCTTATACTACATTTCATATTCCATCGACAGTTCCTTCTATTTTTGTTCCTCATTCCATAGACATAAGTTACATTTTGCGTCGCTTGAAATGTTTAAATCCAGTACCAACGAATATTTGAGCAATTTTTTTTAGAAATTCATGTCAAAGACATGTCCTTTTGAATATGGACTACCCAATTTATAAAACTTATTAACAAAATTCAGTGAATTAAATTATTTTTATCATTAACTTCCACAAAGGTATGGACACATGATTATTAAAAAGTAGATTTTTATATTTTTATTTTTAATCCAGAATTATGAAAAGTTCGGAAAAAATAAAACACAATTAAAACACCAACAAAAAAATATGATTTCTGACTTTAAAAAAAAAAATTGTTTAATTAATTGTTTAGTTTTTCAGTCCGCCGTTTAAACTTTACAAAGTATACCTAACTTTGTGTGCGTATTAAAGCAAAAAAAAAATACCAAAACCGTTATATTTTTTAAACTACATTCAGAAAAAAGTGTCTCGGAATATGATAAAAAAGGCATCATATTTAAAGAAAAATGGTATAGACTTTGCTCCAGAGAATGCTATTCTGTAATTGCGATACTAAAAATTCTCTAAAAATGATAAAAAGCTTCCATGAAATAGAAAAATATATCGTTTTTAGAGAAAAATCCTTTTTTTTTTTGAGAAAATATTTGTTTTTATTGACGAAAATACTCATAGTGAATTTTTTATCAAAATATAAGAAAAGTTTTTCATTTTCAATAAAATTTCTCTATAAATGAGAAATTTTTTGTGCGAGAAAAATACTTATCATTATTAGAGACATTGAAATAATTCCATTTCCTAGAAGTAAAGAAATATTTCTTCGAAAATGTGAAAATTTATTCTAATTGAAGAAAATTTTATTTGAAAAAGAGAAAATTGCTATTATCAAAAATAGAGAAATTTTTTTCAGGAGCAAGGTATGTGTTTTTTTCTCAGTGTATGTTTGCAAAAATAAAATATGTATGGAATTTTTTCTATATTTTAATAATATATGAAAAAAAATTATATAAATAGCTATTAGCACTATAAAAATAGCAACGCTATGTAACCTTCAAAAAGCTAGCGTGCATTAAAGAGATGTTAAAAATAAATACCCATAAAAATTCTCATTAACGTACTTGTAGCGGTAGGCTTACGGCAGAAATATTTACCATTGTATGCAATGCATTGATTGAATTTAAATTAAATTCTATTTTTTGCAAAAACCACAAATTTGCATCATAAAAAAAAAATTGCATGTTTGCAGAGCATTCATTCGTTTGTAGTTCATGCAAGGAGCGTGCACTGCCAAGCACTGCCAAGTGGTGAAAAATAAGGTGTTGCAAGCTTCAGCAACCCTTAACTAACTACACGTTACTCACTTCACAGCACTTTATGGGAGCAGTGTGGGCGCACGACTGCAAGCTGAAGGACAAACATTAAAAAAAATATACCTCAACCTTATGACATTAAGCGATGACAACACATGCGACCGCAAGAAATTCCTTAAAATAACATTAGCCATAAATTGCATGGTTGTAAAATAAATACATACATTAAATCAAATCGACACAAACACACAAACATACGCAGACATAAATCTACACATAAACACGCTAAGTCGAGCTAATCATGTGTTAGTTGCCACTTACAAAATCGCACAAAGTGAAGCGGAAGTTGCAAGTAGCAGCAGAAGACGAAGTAGCTGCAGAAACACGCTTTCAAATGGCGTCGAAACACGTTTTTCACTGCAAGCGCGAAGAAAAATACAATTCGTGTTACTCATACGCCCCACAGTCCACATTGCAAGGCTTGCAGTCGTTTCAACATTTGTACGTTGGCTTATCAAAACGGAAACGCATTGTGTCGGCCATATTTTTAAATTGAAAAGAACGAACGAAAACGTCATTGTGTATGATTGTGCGATTGTATGTGTGTGTCGGTGTTTGTACAAATACGATGATTGCTTAAGATATCAAAGGAAGTGAAGAAAAACGAGCTTTTTTAAGAAGATAAGTGCAAGGCGCACAGTGAATGGGATACATGTATACGATGTCACTATTTGTTTAACGTTTATATGGCTTACTGGCAGTATTTGTATAGAGCTAGTTTTGTGTTTTAACATAAAATATATGCATCTACTATATATTTTTTAATTTACTTAAACCTTTCAATGGATTTGTCCATTATATTGGACACATCAGAAAATATTTTTTTTTTTTATTTTCCATCGTCTTTTTTGAAAACATATAGGGTGGTACTATGAAATGAAGTTGTACCAACATGACAAACATAAATTTAGAGCGATGTGTAAGGTTTAACTTAGTTGGATTTCGATTTTGTGCCAAACAGAAGTCTAAAGTCTATTTATTTCGCGTGTTACAAATTTAACAAAAAAAAAATTAAGGTGGTTATTTTATTATTATTATTATTTTTTAAAATTTATATTTATTTTATTTAAAAAAAAAAATAAAGGTGGTTTATAATTTTTTTTTTATAATAACATAATAAATAACGCATTTGCAGTGGTCTCCGGTTGTTTTAGTTGAACCTTAATATTATAATACAACCTTTGAATGGTTTTTTCCATTATATTAGACACCCCGTCTTAAAAGCTCAAAAAATATTTTTCACGATTATTCTACCCTAGTCATTGAAAGGATTAACAAAATTTTTGACCAATAAAAAATTATTTTGTTAAAAAACACCTTTAAAAAGTTAAAAAAACACACAACCAATTTAAAATATTCTATAATTTTTTTTTATGACGATTTTTAATCGCTGGGATGAACATGATTAAATTGTAATGACCATGTTGTACCAGAGAAGTGTCCGGTATGAGGGTTAGCAAATATATGGAAAACAAAACGAATATTTGAAAAAGTAAACCTGACCCATATTTCAATATCTTAAAATATACTGTAATTCGAAGAAAGCCTTTTATAAAGAAATGTCTTCAAGATCTTTTCGAAAAATATTTGAATAACCAATATTTCTGTTACAAAAAAACAACCACACATATGTCATATTTCCCAATAAGTTTATTTTTAGAAAAGAACTTAACTTAATAGAACATTTTTTGCTGGCTACCAAATTGTATACTTTTGAAAATCCACAAAAAACAAAAATTTGCCTAACAATCAACCAACAAAAAAAAAAAATGATACAAAAAATTTTAAAAAATGGAATTTTTAAATCTTACAGTTTTTACTTTATTAAAAATTAATAAAACTTTATATAAAAATACAGTATTATGCAAAAACCAAGGTTAAGAAAAAGGTTTGGGTTTTACTCTTTGCTGCTCTTTATTGGATATTTCAGCGATATCCATTTTTTTTTTTTCAACACTTTCATAAAAACAACTCAATGTGCAGGAGCAATCAGCAGCAAGCAATAATGTGTTGACAACAAAAGTAGCTGATTTCACTGTTGCTTATTTCTTATTTAGATCATAGCAACAAAACTAGGCTAGACTTATCAACTGATATGAAAAATCTAAAAATAAGAAAAAAGTTTAGGCACTTTACTTTTACTTTTGTCGCGCTTAGATCTTTGCGACATTCTGTTTATTTTTAATTTTTGTGTTGTAAATTAATATCATATTGCTGCTCATTGACATTTACAACAACAACAACAACAACAATTATAACAACAACGACAACAATTATAGCTACACTTCTGGCTCATAGAATTATGTACTTTTTACTTACTGACATTTATGTTGCTTTTTCTGTTGTTGTTGTTGTTATAGTTGTTGTTTTCGCATTGTGTACAGAGTAAACATTTAACACTCTGGCTTTTTCGTTGTTGTTGTTGCTATTATTCACTGCTGATGATGAGCTAAGTGCAACACGCTGCACACCATGTTTAAGCATAATTTAAACAATTCATGTGGAAAATTACAATCAACCAAAATACCACCGCACATACACACACACACACACACACACATCAAAACATGCAATGACAAGCGGGGCGTACCATAGATAACTATTTCTGCATGTTTGTATATTAAAGCCGTTTATGTGTCAGTGTATGAGTGTTTGAATTATTATTATTATTATCGTTAATGTGAGCGCATGTTATGCGATGATGGTAACAGCCACAACAACATCAACTCTAAAAAAAACCAACACAAAAACAATGACTGTTACTTAAATAAGAGCAACAACAGTTGCACTAGCACTATTAACAGCAACGCCAACAATATCCTGCAGCAATTACAACTTGGTCTCTGTTGCAACTTGAGGCTACAAAAGTACGCAATTATTTACACAAGCATTACAAAAAGCCACCTCGCTTGTTTTTAGTAAATGAATAATTTCATGGATTATCCTTGAAAATGTTTAATTTCATTAAATGGGTCAGTCAATTTAACAACAACTGCAAAAAGTACAATAACAACAACAACAAGAAAGCAATTGCAAAAATTAACGCAACACTGCAATTAAACAATAAAAATTTACACATAGTTAATAAATCAAGTCTTCATTCATTTGCCGCAACAACTTCAATTAGCAACTCAACACATTGTCACTGCATTGCAGCATTGTACAGTGGGATGAAGTTTTTATTTTTTTAACTTGACTATAAAATTGAAATTTATATAGAGCAGTGTATTGATTCCAAACATTATCTCCATATGTAGCAATTCTGTGTCGACAAGGAATAACCGATAAAGTCGAGTTTTCATTTCGTTCCTCGCAAATAAAGTACCTACGCAAATTTTTATGGTTTACCTTGAAAATCAAGTGTTTAAGGCCATCTAATCTTAATATCAGGGTATTCCGATTTTAAGAGAAATTTTTATACTAAAAATGTTCTCTTGAAAACCTGAAATATGGCTATAGCTGTTATTCCTTGTCATAACAGAGTTGTTCGTTTTTAAACAAAATAAAGTTTGTTTCAACATCTCAAAAAAATTTTTTTAACAATATTCATTAAGGCGGTCTTCTCATTCAAAACCCGTTTTTGGACCCTTTTTAAAAAAATTCTTATTTGAAAACGCAAAAAATAATTGAAAACTTTTTTTATTTATTGTATTACAAAAGCTTCAAAGTAAATAAAAAAAATTTTTTTGCCTCGATACGTGGGCTGTTCAAAAAGTAATGAGACTTCAAAGTTGGTGGTGAAAAAAAAAAGGTGTCGTCACGGCGGCCACGATTCCGGGTCTCCGGAGCGTCTGAAATGAAAAAAAAAACGGGGTTATAATTAGTATAGATGTAATTCTCGGGTGAACCTCAAGCTTAATTTTGTGATTTTTTTGACAAAATGGCGGCCATTCAAAAAAAAAAATTCGATTTCGGGCTTTTTTTTTGTAGTTTAGTTTTTTATTTCATGAAAATCGGTTCAGTTGAACTGGAGATATCATGGCCGCCAGTTCGAAAAACGTGGTTTCGAGATAAATAGCGATAAATAGCGTGGCGAAAAAAAATAGCTCATTTTGACGAAGACCTTGCTTCACAAAAAAGGCTGTATCTTCTAAAGTATTTCGAATTTTTAAAAATCCTTTTAGGGGCATATTCACAACTACCCAAGCTATAAATAAATGCTAAAAAAAAGTTGCTCAATGAGAAGACCCCCTTAATAAATGTACCTCAAGATGAGTTAGTTACCTTATTTTGCGAGGGATATACATTAAGCTGGGTCGATTTGTATGCAGGCAAAAAAACTGATGTTGCCTGGGCGATTTTCGGTTCGGGCATGAAAAGTTATTAAACAAAACACAAAAAAAAAGGGGACTGGGGGTACACTTTACCCCATCGCACTCTCAATTTTGTGAATTTTTCTATAGGAATTTTTTTCAAAATTTTTTTTTTAAAAACGTGCACAGCTAGGCCAAAACTAACGCCAGATATGAAATCCTCACACCCGATTCAACCAAAAAACGGTCTAACATGTAAACTTTTTCATACAAAAATTTACCGTTACAAATTCCTAAAGAAAAAATTTCACTAAATTCGAAGTATATTCTTATCGTTGGTGCGTATGTAATTGTGACCATCACGGCTGAACCACTGCAGCTATCCACCTTATATTTGCACCATATCTTATTTGGTATCATATATATGTATATCATATAAAGCGGTAATGAAACTGCATAAAGATTGTGCCTACAGCGCCTCCTAGGATGGATTTTCAAAAACAAAAAATTCCGTAGCACCACACAAAGATATGGTGTGAATAACTGCAGTTAATAATAAGGTGGATATCTGCAGTGGTTCAGCCGTGATTTTCACAATTACATACGCACCAACGATAAGAATATACTTTGAATTTACTGAAATTTTTTCTTTAGGAATTTGTTACGGTAAATTTTTGTATGACAACGTATAAATGTAAGACCGTTTTTTGGTTGAATCGGGTGTAAGGATTTCATATCTGGCGTTAGTTTTTCCCTAGCTGTGCACGTTTTTAAAAAAAAAAATTTTGGAAAAAATTCCTATAGAAAAAATTCACAAAATTGAGGGTGCGATGGGGTAAAGTGTACCCCCAGTCCCCTTTTTTTTGTGTTTTGTTTAATAACTTTTCATGCCCGAACCGAAAATCGCCTAGGCAACATCGGTTTAAAAATCGACCCAGCCTAATATACATACAAATTTTTGTTTGTACCGAAGTATTGCAAATTACTTGAGTTTTTTTTTTTGGGTTATTTTGAGAGTTATTTGAGTCAATAAAAAATGTGGTGACCGTGGCATGCAGGTTAAGTGTATGGCTTAGCATGCTCGGAGCCCGGGTTCGATCCCCAGCCGCGGCGAAAAGTTTTTTTCAATAAAAATTTTTCTGATCGGTCACCACCTCTCTGCAGACAATGGCAAACCTCAGAGAGTAAATAATGCCATGTAAAGCTTCTTGAGAACATGAACTTTAGCCGTTCGGAGTCGGCATAAAACATGTAGGTCCAGTTCTCGGTCAATTATGTGCAAACATTTAATAACACACACAACACAATTGATCATAAGAAGCTCGGTCAAAGTCCTTTCAAGGGCTGAAATGGCCAATTTGTTGTTTTTTTTTTTTTTGTCAATAAAAACATATTTCGAAAATTGCATTAAAAAATTAATTTTTATATGTAGATACATTTCCATAAAATGGGTGAAGTATATGTCAACTAACAAAAATTTTCTGAAATTTTACTCCGTAGGTAGGATTGAAAGTCGGTTTGGAGTGCAAAACTAAGTGTATTTGACAACCAAATTGTTGTCAAAATTTTTAAATAAGCAAAATCAAATGAAAAAATTGGTAAATAAAGTTTATTTTATTTACAGTTAGATTTATTACAGTTAGAAACTTGTATTATTATGATAAATATTATAAATTAAAAAGTTAAATGAAAAGTAGAAAATTTCAACTTTGAAGATAAAAAGATAAAAACTTATAGTTAAAAAATTGTAATTTAAAAGATGAATTAAAAATGCTTGAATTTTAACCGAAACCGGCAGATAAAGTTATTGGATGAAAAACTAAACTAGCTAGTTAAACAAAAAAAAGAAGCAGTTTCGATAGTATTGTAAGTGTAGACGTAGAATTCCGTTTAAGTTGTAACCTCTTCTACTTTGTCTGTTTGGTCCGATTGTTTTGTCCATTTAGCGCGTATTTTTTACTGATCTTCTGAAAATTAACAAATAAATTAATAACACTCAATTATGGACTGCTTATCGAGTCCAAAACAAAAAAAAAAAAAACGTTAAAAGTAAGCATGATGAAGTGAGCAAGCAAAAAAAATAAGCAAAATGTTAAATTTTTTCGATCACTTCGTTAAATTTGACAGGTTGAGTTCATTGACTTACTTGAAAAGAAGGCGAAGCAAATGCACTTTCCATAAGTGCCACTTTTGTTTCTAATTTCAAATTAAAATTAAGACCCCGATTTTTAAAAAATCGTATGGTAACTATATTTCACGCTGAGCACATGTCCTTTCCATTACACTTTCGTCTCTGTTCGATGTATAGTTTGCGAGCTACACTGGCTAGTGCTAGTGGGATGTGAGAACCAAATTAATTTGCATTAAAGACAAAAATTAAAATTTTACGCCATCTATTGGGTAAAAGCATAAAACGAAATATGATCCAACTCTTTTTTTCATAAGAGTTAAATCTAACCAGAACACAGACCCATTTCATTAAGTTTGAGAGTTTGAGTTTATTAACTGAGTTGAAAAGAGGTTCATGACCTCTCGTGTCAAAATAGAGCACTTGTAAACTTATAAACAACGAAACAAAAACAAAGAAAGCAGCAGGCACAGCAGGCACATAATAAGCAGCTGATGATTGATTTTCTAAAAAAAAAACATGCCATTTTTTTTTTTCTTATATTTTACTATTTTGTGACTTGAATATAATAGTGACAAAATCCAAAATTAGATATTCATTCAGAACAGAATATATCTGATATTTTAGTATATATATTATCTTTGAACGATAAGTATTAAAGGCTGTAGGTATACCCTAAAGTATTAGCCAAAAAATTTGCATGACCTTGAAAACATCTATTAAAACGACCGCATACAAACTGCGCTGTAAGACGTAATTCTACGTCAAAATGTTTTCTTCAAGGTTTAAATTTGCATAAATCGCTCATTTCGAGCAAGACAGCTACAACTCGAAACATGAATTTTTGGAAATTACCATTGTATACAGTCTTGTATCTCGACAAATGGAACAGATTTTATGCTATACAAATTGTAGATAGAATGTTAGAATAAAAAACTAAATTTGGATTTTGGATTTCATAGGTGATCTTCAAGAAATATCGCTTATTATCATTAATCTCTGAAATTCTGAATTATAAGCTCTCACAGCCTTCCCAATATGAGTTATTTGTGATATTTCAACTAATCAAAGTTTGATGAAATCCATCCCATTTTAACTGAAAAGTATGAAAAATGCTTTCAGCATAAATTTTGTAAGTAAAGTTGAAAAATTCCAGCAACAATTACACTGTGCGGCAATTTTGCATTTTTTCTTTTTAATGGAAGAAACCGCTGCTTGTTTCTAGTAAAGGAGCACTCTCAAAACATGATCTTATGCTCTTTTTGGGGTGGAGGAACTCAATTTTTGCATATTATGGGGCGATTATGAATTTTTATTATAATTTTAAATCAGAAAGAAATTCTACCCAAATCTCCAGAACCTTCGGCTTCCAAACACAGAAAAAAATCAATCATCCCATCATCATAGTTAACATTCGAGTTCATTTTTATTTCTTTGGATGTCTTACCTTTAAAAGAAGCTTATTACTGATCGATATTTCTTGTTTTTGATTTGGTTCAGAAACACAAACATTTGTGATACAACTATCAGTCGAATAAAGACTAGCCTTAAAATCAGTCTGAAATTAGATATGCTTTGGTTTCAGCAATACTTTCAAATATCTATCTATCTTCCTATCTTCAACCACGAATACTCATTGATGGACCCTCGTATATTTGAGCCCATACAATTAAAATGAAATTTCTTTCCATCCCTAGTAGTCATATACATTGCCTGCATCATTAGTTAAGCTTAACTTTACATTTTATTGCAGTATTATAAGTGTAGTTTATATTTACCACAATTATTTCTTAAATTCAAACATATCAAATTTATTGAGCTTAAAAAATAAAATTCAAAAATAATATTATTCAAAAATTGCAAACTTTATACGACATGGAACTAAATATTTTTAATCAACTTTATGCTGTATCAAAGAAAATAAATAAATAAACAAATGCATGGAAGTATGTTTTTGTTTTCATGCTGATAGATGAACAAACAAAATTATCAAAATAAAACCAATAAATTATTTTACTCTATCAATCTTTTGAGCTTTTAAGGAAAATCCATGCAAAGCTCGAAGAAGTACAGAAAAACAAAGCACAAAAACAAAAAATTTATAAAAAAAATTTAACTTTATATAAAGTGCGGAAGAGTGTGAGTGTCAGATATCCGCTTAAAAGGTACTCAAGACACTTGACAAGTCATAAGATAGAGAAAGTCGCAGATACTCTCAACTGGAACGTGCAAAGAAAAGAGTGAGATAGAGCAATAATAGCTAGATTTACAGACTTATTTGAAATATTTTGTCACAAATACGCTAGCAACTTTTAGACTATGGCTTCCGGTCGTAGCACAGATTTTTATATATAAAAACATAAATGTGTGAAAGAGGAAGGAAAAGTTTTTAATGCACACACACACACATGCTGCTACAAACAAAAACACACACACACATGCTCACTAACACTTTCAGACATTTTATTATAAGTTATGTTGGCCACGTACAATATTAATAATTTCTGTCAACATTTTGAGCCAAATGTTCGTCATTGAAAACATTGTTGTTATGAGTGTGTTAGTGTGTGTGTGTGTTTTTTTTTTGTTTTATTTTTATGCATGTCTAAAAGGAACTTAAGATAGCTGCCAGTTGGTTTGTGTGTGTGTGTGTGTGTGTTTGTGTTTCTATTGTGCAACCGAAGACATTAACATTAATTTTAGTTTCAATTTGTACGTTTTTCAACACAACAACAACAACAACAACAACAACAACAACAACTAATGCCAAAACCATACCAAAAACAAAAAAAACACAAAAAAAAATATAAACAGCATGAAAATTACAACAACAAAAGCACACATAGAAATCTACGTTAGCAGCTAGCAAAGATAATACATTTAAGGAAACGGGAAAGCATAACAAGGATAATAAAAGAAAACTTCAGGAAGACACAAAGAAAAGCAAAGAACAATAAAACGAACGACGCGAATTTAAAAGCAGCAAAAAAAAAAAAAACAAAAAAAAAGGTGAAGCAAACCTGGTCGCTGGCATGGCATACAAAGAAATTCGCACATATAAATAAACTCACACACTTACAAACACATTCATACAGCGCCACTTGCATAAAAGGCATCATTAGTGCGATCTTATCCACAAATAGTAGATGAGCGCACATTAGTTTTCTAGCCACAAAAACACAACCAAGTAAAACTGAAACTGTTTGTTTCTATACAACGTGTATGTGTAGGTGAGTGTGTGCACTCACACATTTGCTGCTACCTTTATTTGTTTGTTTTCATATTTGTGTGTTTTTATGGCAGCTTTGTGTGTGTGCTGCTGATTTGGTGGTGGAAATTAAATTCAAAATTTTGCTTGTGTAAGCAACCGGAAGTACGGTAGCGGAAGTGCAGCTAAAAAGCATTTATTATGTGCAGTATGCACGCGTGATGGTGCGTTTGTCTATTCAAGCCACAGGGCTTTGATGCAACTGCACTGCCAATAGATTAAATACGTTTTCATATTGAAAACACTGAAACCAAAGTAAATTGAAAATCAAAGGCTATTCCATTCGCTATTGCAATGCATTGCTTTCAACCACTCAAAGGTCAATTCAAATGTCAGACACTTATACAGGTTTGTCAGGAATGTATGCAGAATAATGATTGGCTTGCACATACTTATTGGAGTACTCAATGATGCATGGCTACAAGTCTTATACTAAATTTTAAACTATTTTTAAATACACATAGAAAACGTTAGAAGACAGAAAGCTAATACAAAAAAATGCTTTAAATACTTTAAAACAAATCTTCTTCTTCTTCGCGCACCGTTCATCCGATTAGTCTGGACACCGAAAACGTTTCATAGAGAGAAAGATCATAAATACCCAGCAAAATCTTCGCTTACATATAATCGAGAAAGTAATCCAGAAAATTTCATTCATCGCTTACCCTTTCGCTTACAGAACCCATTATTTTTATACAGGCATGTCATTGGAGGTAATTGATGACGCTTTCGCTTGACGTGGCAGTACTTATGTATGCGCTTATTAAACTTGACGAATAAGTACTTCTCAGTAATCTATTATTTATCAACAACTAAGAAGTTGTTTAATAACACATTGCTGTCCACAAATAAGGAAACCAATTAAATATTGACAATATTTTAATCCTCAAAACGAGAAAATACTTTTATTGAGAAGATACATGTTTTTATAATAAATTAAGGGATTAAAATTAATAAATTGTAATTACATTTCATAAAATCTTAGAGCATTGAACTTTTCTGCACACAATTTTGCTTCGAATAAAAATAATTCGCTGAAGCCTTTTCAAATGAATGTTAAAACATCCTATCCTTCGGGAAGTTACTTTTACTAAATAGAGAAAAAAGTGATTAAGTTATTAATTGATATTTATTAATGGTTATTTATGCTTACCTTTTATTCTTTCTTCTTTATATAATTAGCAAATTTTATATTTTTCAAACGTTCTTCTTTTGAAGAAAATTTTAGTTTGAAAAATTTGACGCGTTTGAAACAAAAAACAAAAGTCAAACAAAAATTTTAATGAAACTTAAAAAAAACAAACATCTGAAATCAGAAACGCCTGACATTACTAACTGCATTACGAGTAATACACAATATATTGCATTATTGGTCAATCAGCATTAATGTAATGCATTTTAGAATTGAATGAAAATCAAGGCTTTACAAAAAATTTTGCTGGGTAGTGTAAGAAACAGGGCGGAAGTATGTGGGTGTGCTCTCTATATTAACTCCTAACCACCATTACCGATTTCAATGAAATTTAGCTTGAAGGTTCAACTGCGCCCAAGATATTACATAGGCTGTAAAATTCCTATGACTTCCGCAAGAGGGCGCTTTAAGTAGTGCGTTTTAAATACTCAATAACTCCGTTGAATGAACGTTCAACAGCACCCAAGATAAAACATGAAATATAAAAAATTCCAAAGACTTTTCCGTAAGAGGGCACTTTAAGTAGTGCATTTTGTAACGACTGAAGTCGTTACAAATAAATATTAAAATAAATATATATAGATCCGTATAATATAAGAAGAAAAAAGAGTAGTTTTAAAAGCCGACGGCAACATTTAATTTAAACTAAAAAGATACCAATGAATAAATAAAAGGAAAAAAAGAAAAAGAAGAATTAATAAATAAAATAGAATAGAATAAAAAAAAAAAAAAACTAGTAGGTATATCTTCGACTCAGCCGAAGTAAAAATACTCCCACGGCCGATTCGTTATGATACAATATCTTAAATTGTAGCTATTTTTGTATGAGATTTC
This sequence comes from Tetanocera ferruginea, assembly GCA_958299015.1. Taxonomy (NCBI): domain Eukaryota; kingdom Metazoa; phylum Arthropoda; class Insecta; order Diptera; family Sciomyzidae; genus Tetanocera; species Tetanocera ferruginea. The sequence continues at coordinate 128,737,102 of OY282644.1, forward strand.
AAAAAATTTTACTATTTTGATGACGTCTAAAATACATTCATATCAAATTGTTTTCATGGAAAGTTTTCAATTAGGGGTTGCATGGGAGGTGGGCGTGTTCTTGAGTGGTTTATACCAACTTTTTCTAACAAGCCTCAGTTTTGATATAATATACAAAAATACCCAATTTCAGGTCTGTTGCTTAAATATTAGCCCATTTATAGAGTTTTCACTTTAATAGGTTGTATGGGAGGTGGGTGTGTTCGTATGCGGATGACGTCCACTCTTTTCCACAATTTAGTTTTGATATAAAATACAAACTGTAACGACTGAAGTCGTTACAAATAAATATTAAAATAAAAATAATAATTTTAAAAGCCGACGGCAACATTTAAGTTAAATTAAAACTTGAAAAAAAATACTAATGAATAAATAAAAAGAAAAAAAGAAACAGAAGAATTGATTAATTAAGTTGAGTAGAATATAAAAAAAAAAAAAAAAAAAAAAATTAAAAAAAAAAAATAATAATTATGCGGATGGAGGATCCAATGTGGTCCTCCATCTAAGTACTAACCGCAGGGAAGGCTGCTTAATCTAGCAAACACAGTGCAGCACACATACACATAGAACTCGTTTAGCAGCATTAGCAGCAATGTAAGCAGGCAGGCTATTTATAGCCACGTTGCATTGTTGACATGCTAACAATGCTATGATTCACATACAGTTAGCAGTGAACGTTGAATAAGTAGTGCGCACAATGTTGGTATAGACATGTTGAGTTCGCTTGACATTTCAGTTGACGTAAGTCAACTTTCAGGTGGTGATAAGGCCAGGGATATACATTGATTACAGATTCCTGTAATCAAGCCACCTAACCTCAGTAACTCAGTTACTGGTCGACTTCGGTCAAATTCAAGCTCCGGCTTTTCGACTCCGGTCAAAATCAAGCTCCGGCTTTTCGACTCCGGTCAAATTCAAGCTCCGGCTTTTCGACTCCGGTCAAACTTTAGCTTCGGGTTTAGAAACCCACCGTACTCTAAGTAGGTCTACGTTGTGAAGGCCTGTTTTGCAGTCGGCCTTCTGCCGTCTACCGCCTGAATCAGTTTGGCCCTCTGCCACCGTGAGCACTTTGCCACTAATGTTTATACCGTATATGAACTAATTTTAAGTATATACTAAGTACGCCTGAATCAGTTGGCCCTCTGCCACCGTGCGCACTTTGCCACTAATTTTTATACCGCATATGAACTAATTTTAGGTATTCACTAAGTTTGTAATAAATATTTTATATAAAAAAAAAGAAAGAATAAATATAAAAAAAGGAAAAATAGATTAGTAATCGTGCCGAGCTAAAACCTTTGAGGTTTAGTGATTGTGTTGACCTTAACGTCAACCGTGACTAATTCTACGATTAATTAATCTATTTAATTTCTGATTAAGAAAAATTTACTTTTGCCCAAGGGTTGCGAGATCCCTTGGACGGACCCTGGAGCGGCTGAGCATACCTCAGCCTTCGAAACAAAAACACTCGTTACAATTTTTAAGACTCAATAACTCCTAAGCTTAATGAAGGTTGCACTGCACCCAAAATATAACATAGGCTATAAATACAAAATATATATACAAAATTCCAAAAACTTCTACATGAGGGCGCTTTAAGAATTAAATTATTAAGACTCAATAACTCTCAAATGATTTGATCGATTTTACTTAAATTTGGTACGTGAAATAACCTGACCCTGCAACAAAAGTAAGGCTTTTTAAATTTCACACTTCCGTAAGAGGGCGTTTTATTAAATCAACTATGCCTGGCTTATTCACGTAAAAGCGGATGAACCGATTTTGATGAAACTTAAGCTTTCGTATCTGTTACTGAAAAAGATCCTTTTAAAAGTTCTTTCGACAAAAAACATGGAATAAGCCGAAGGCAAACAAAATCAAGAATCAAAGACTAACGAATGCATGTTAATATACAGTGTACCACTAAAGTCTTCGTACAGTAGCTATTTCATATTTTACTAATAAAAAACTCTAATGTTAAGTAGGAATTTTAAAAATGTTTTATTGTATAAGTGTTTACAAAACGCTTTTTTCATTACAGGAACAACAACTAGATCAATTTATTTATGCATTCAAAAGTTATTAAATGAAAAAAAGGAAAAACCCTTTAATTGCCTCCAATAAAGTCTTCGTACTTTTTAGTTTTCATTTGCGTTTTGGTCTTTTTTGCTGCTAATCGTTCTTGGCTGATGACAGTTTTTTGCAAAAGTAGACAAACGAAACACGTGCCACGCATTCGTAACAAGGCAAGTGCAAATTAAAAGTTATTTGTGTAAAATATATATTAAAATGCCCGGTAAATACTTGTCGGTTGCAGAGCGTACGCTTATATTGAATTTGCACGTGAAAGAACAAAAATCCTACGCGGAAATAGCCAAACTTGTATCTCGTAGCCGTTCTACTATCCAGTCTATAATCAGGGGCTTTAAATATGAAGGCCGCATAGAGAATAAGCGAAAATCAGGAATGTCCTCTATCCTCACACATAAAGATCGGATGCAAATCAAACGTATGACTTCCGCGGATCCCTTCATAAGTGCACACAAAATTAGCGCATAGCTCCTTCAATCCAATAAAAAATAAATTCATCCCGAAACTGTACGAAAAGCCGTCAGTGATGCCAGGTTCAAGTCTCGTACGCCTCACAGAAAGCCACTGGTAAATACAGTAAATCACAAAAAGTGTTTGGACTTCGCTCGGGAGTATCAAAACGCTTCGCTCGAGTACTGGCGCAGTGTTTTATTCTCTGATGAGTCCAAATATAATATTTTTGGGTCTGATGGAAGACTTAGAGTGTGGCGAAAACAAGGAGAAGCTCACAACCCAAAACATACCATCAAAACATTTAAGCACGGCGGTGACGGCGTAATGGTATGGGGCTGTATGGCTGCCAGCGGCGTTGGAAACTTGGAAGTAGTTGAACGAATCATGGATCATTGCGCATATATTGATATTCTCAAGAGAAATTTGAAGATAAGTGCTGAAAAGTTGAGCGTGTCAGATAAATTTTATTTTCAGCAAGATTACGACCCTAAGCACGTGGCCCATAACACTAGAATGTACTTGACGTACAATACTCCACATTTGCTCAAAACACCACCACAGAGTCTTGATCTCAATCCCATTGAGCATATGTGGAATATGCTTGAAAAAAGATTCAGGACTCATCACATTACCTCGATTGCTCAGCTTCTAGATGTTCTTCAGGAGGAATGGGAAAAATACGAGCCATGATATGAAAAAACTTGTGGAATCGATGCCAGACCGCCTTAAAGCCGATATTAAAAATAAAGGCTACCCAACAAAATATTAAAATATATGTTGTGTAATTCTAAGACCTTTTTTAATAATATGCTTTTAAGTGTATGAAGACTATTGGAGTCAAATAAGTGATTTTATTATACTTTCAGTTAATAACTTTGGTTTAATTAATAATATGTTAAAATTTTTGTTGCTGTCTTGAAGAGAAGTGCTAAGTAAACACATATGAATTAAAAAAATTTCAAAACTCTTGCTACATATTACTGTTTTTTATCAATAAAATTTTAAATAGCTGATGTACGAAGACTTTAGTGGTACACTGTATTTTTCAGTTTCTCGATTTTCGTTTACTTTTCAAAACTTGAAGGGTCAACCATAATAGACTTGAGCTGGCTGCAGCCAATGTCAAATTATCTACGAACGCATAGAAATTGTACGTAGCAGCCATAATAGCTCCAGTCAGCTTTTTCGTCAAGTTTCGTTAACTTGAGCTGACTGCAGAGAGAGCGACTCAAAGCGCTTGTTGCTTGAGTTTATGTTGCTGTACAACTATATATTGCTAAGCAGAAAAGGGTTGCAACCTGTTTAATAAATAATTTAAATTTTGATTTTCAACACTTATGTATTTTATTAAAAATCAGTAAAAAATGTATGTTTTAGACAGGATTTATTTATTAAGCGAGGTTTGTATTGAAATTGACCGCTATATTCAATCATAAAGCATGGATGAATTTACAAACTTAAAAAAAATATTTTTTTATAATTTTAGTTGGCAATCTTTTTCGACAAAAACAAATTAAAGGCTCAACCAAGTTATGCTTAAGCATACAAAAGCTAGAGAGCAAAAGAACGTACTTGCTCAGCAATATATTGCGTCGCCCAAGTTGTGCGTAAGCAATTTTTCGTTCAGTTTCTCAATTTTCGTTTACTTTTCAAAACTTGAGTGTAAGCGCTCGACACCGTATATTGCTAAGCAGAAAAGGGTTGCAACCTGTTTAATAAATAATTTAAATTTTGATTTTAAGCACTTATGTATCGAAATTTTATTAAAAATCAGTAAAAAAAGTATGTTTTAGACAGGATTTATTTATTAAGCGAGGCTTGTATTGAAATTGACCGCTATATTCAATCATAAAGCATGGATGAATTTACCAACTTAAAAAAAATATTTTTTTATAATTTTAGTTGGCAATCTTTTTCTACAAAAAAAAATTATTTTTTATTTGTCATTTCATTCGAATCGATTTATATTTAACTTTTTTTTTCATGCTTACTTCGTTTTTAATTAAGTATGGAAAAGTGTGTTTTTGAACTTTTGTATACTTTTCGTTGACTTCTCTCTGAACTTTTGTATGCTTACGCATAACTTGTTTGAGCCTTAATTTTTATTTGTCGTTTCATTCGAACCGATATATATTGAAATTTTTTTTCATGCTTACTTCGTTTATAATTAAATATGGAAAAGTGTTTTTTTGAACTTTTGTATACTTTTCGTTGACTTATCTCTGAAACTTTTGTATGCATAACTTGTTTGAGTCTCTACCCAGACACTTTTAACATTTATTTATAATAAGAAAACAATATTTCTGACACAAAGTTTATAGTATCCTTTAGGCTAGAAAATGTAATTTTTTACAATTAATAGCAAAAGTAAAAAAATTACAAAAAAAAAACAACGTTAATAGCGAGATTTACTGTCATAAAATGCAATCCAAAAACTGACAACATTCAGTTACGATAGAAAGAATGCGAATGTGCACAAGGATAACGGGACAAACTATTTTTTGTTGATTCTGTATATCAATTGAGAATGTATTGGGAATGTTTTGAGAAAATTTTAGTCACTCTTTGATTTTAAACCAGTAGTTTTTTCGAATGATTTTCTACTATGGCACGTGGCAAAGCGGTTTGTGAAGAAATAAGAAAGTTAATTGTTAAAAACTTTATTTTAGACAAAATTTGTGGCTTTTATTGCATAGCCTCTAGGATTGGAAAAGTCAACTGTTTCAAAACGTCATCAAAAATTATTTGAATATCGCCTAAATTGAGCCACAGCAGCACGGGCGAGGTAATAAATCAAAAGTAAATGATCATGATATACGAGCATTGGAGGCCATAATCATAGAAAAAAGACGGACTTCAGTGAGAAACTTAGCGAAAATGTGGTTGAATATTATTGCGAAATAAATAAATGTTAGATTTTATTGCTGTATTGCATACCAGACGAATTTTATTAGAATCAGCAGGTGTCGTCTGTTGACCAAAATTATTACGATTAAAAATTTTAAAATTTTTTTTCAGAAGTCATGTGAATAAAGAGTTAATTCCTAAAATATTTCTGCTTTATTTAATAATAAAGATAAAATATTTCTTTTTTCTGCCTTATTTGGGTCCGAGGTATGAATTTTTGAACATGCTCGTTTTTCGGAGTTCTAATATTGCTTGCGAGTCGCTGTTAATATTTAATATTTTTGAACAAAACCTTCAGAAATATTTTGTTGAATATCTTAACATAATCCACAGAAAAGATTATTTAGAGCGGTCGGATACATTCAAAGGAGTAAAACATAACCAAGAACGATTTTGAACGACAACGAAGACGGTGGAATGCAGTCAAAAAGTTGAAGGCGCTCAAATGTAATGTCAAATGTAATGTCAAATGAAATGAAAAATGAGTTATAAATAACTAGAGTTATAAATGGGTTATAAATATAAATGAAAAATGTTTACAACTTCAGCATATTTATTTTTATCTTATGACGCTTTTGATCTCACTTTCATTTACCGATAAGTCGCTGCAAAAATTTTCAATCTCCTCAAAATCTCAGAAGATAAGACAATCGCTGACGAGCTTTTTTAAGAGTCATCTAGGCTTCATCAAATGCCAGCAGATGAGGCTATATAAGCGATTAAGATTCGCTAACGACTCGCCGAGAAGGTCTTAAACGATTCGCTCGTTCACCGAAAAAGTCTTAAGTGGTTCGCCGAAAAGATTCGTCAACGAATTGTTAAAAGAGATTCCCCAGAAAGAGTTTCACACAAATCAACAGAAGAATGGCAAACGCTCAAATTGGCGACAAGAGTGGCAAACTAATCACTTTTAGTAGTCCTCAGTAATTTGTTCAAAAAGATCGTTGATGAACATTACAAGTTGTTTTAAAGATTGAACTAGCGGGCTCGACAGACCTTGTTCTGTCCCAATTTAATGAATTATTTGACTAGTTCAACTTTTTAATTAGTTTTAATGATTTCACAAAGACTGCTTCATATTCTAATGATAGATATTGAACATTTTCAAAAAGCTATCTTCCAAGGATCGCCAGAATGAGTAAAAAACTAGTAAGGTATATCTTCGACTTGGCCGAAGTTGAAATACCCCCACCTGCGATTCGTAATGGTACAAAATCTTAAATTGCAGCTCTTTTTTTATGAGATTTCAAAAAATTTTACTATTTCGATGACGTCTAAAATACATTCATATCAAATTGTTATCCTGCAAAGAAAAGACAAACCTATTTATAAAGTTTCCAATTAGGGGTTGTATGGGAGGTGGGCGTGTTCTTGAGTGGTTGATGCCAATTTTTCTAACACGCCTCAATTTTGATATAATATACACAAATACCCAATTTTAGGTCTGTAGCTAAAATATTAGTCTATTTATAGAGTTTTCAATATTATAAATTGTATGGCAGGTGGGCGTGTTCGTCAGTGGATGACGCCCATTTTTCTATCGCATGTTAATTTTTATATAAAATGAATAAAGATCTAATTTAACTTTTGTAGCTTCGACAGAAGCCTATTTATGTCGTTTTCAATTTTGGGGTTGTATGGGAGGTGGGCTTGTTAGTGGGTGGATGACGCCCATTTTTCTAACAAACCTGAGTTTTATCATAGACTACACAAATACCGAATTTAAGATTTGTAGTTGAAATATTTGCTTCTTTATGGAGTTTTCATTATTTGGGGTGTATGGGAGGTAGGCGTGGTTTTCATCCGATTTAGCCCATTCTCGAACTTGATCTTAGTTTTTTTAATGTTTTTAATTTCAGCACGATAGCTTCAAAATTACGGCTGTAATCGTGTCCACAGACGGACAGACGGACATAGCTAAATCAACTCAGGTGGTGATGCTGAGCAAGAATATATATACTTTTCTATACCTACCACGCCTCCTTATGGGCGTTACACACGTCGTGACAAAATTAATATGCCCCTTACGCAGTACGCATGGGGGTATAAAGATAGAGAAAATGTTTCTTGAATTGTGCGTTTGTCGCTTGGGCGACTGAAAAGAGTTCCCTCGTCCAAAGAACCCTTGAGAAGACCTTCATTCATCCATAGAACACCATTAATACAAAAATGCGACATATCATCTTCATTCACTCATGTCTTCAATTGTAAGAAAACATTGGGAAGGGTAAGAAGTGGAGTTGGAGATAAGAACTGTATTTCGCCATCAAGATAAGCTTAGATTTGAATATAATTCACTGATTAATTTATTTGTAACACGAAGCATCCACTGCAATCATAATCGGTGTGGTGAAAGTTAAGGTGGTAGAGAGGTAAATTCTTAATGTTCCGTGGATTGGTATTAAATGAGTTTGTAGTAGTGCTGAGGTGGTGACCGTGGCATGCAGGTTAAGTGTGTGGCTTAGCATGCTCGGAGCCCGGGTTCGATCCCCAGCCGCGGCGAAAAATTTTTTTCAATAAAAAATTTTTCTGATCGGTCACCACCTCTCTGCAGACAATGGCAAACCTCAGAGAGTAATAATGCCATGCAAAGCTTCTAGAGAACATGTGCCGTTCGGAGTCGGCATAAAACATGTAGGTCCAGTTCTCGGTCAATTGTGTGCAAACATTTAATAACACACACAACACAATTGATCATAAGAAGCTCGGTCAAGTCCTTTCAAGGGCTGAAATGGCCAATTTTGTTGTTGTTTTGTTTAGTAGTGCTGAGCAGTGAATGCTTCAGCATACAAGTTGATGAATGAAGAGAACATCGGCTTGCATGAAAATCAACTTCAGACGGTCGACATAAGTAGATACGTTGAAACTGTCAAAACTAGGAAAACCACAAAGAGCGAAACGAATGAATTTTCGTTGCACGGCTTCGATTCGCATTGAATAGGTGCTGTAGATAAAAGATCAAATATGGCTGGCATATTTGAGAAAGGGTTTAACAAAGATAAGGTAGAGATATAAGTTTCGAATAGAATATCCGTGTGTCACACGTAAAAATGTCCTAATAATTCTCTATTTTATTTTTGTTTTATTCAAATAAAGAAATTTTAAATTTTTCTTTCGGACGAATATCCGTGCATCACACAAAAAATGCCCTAATAATTTTCTATTTTATATTTATTTTATTTAAAAAAATAAATTTTATATCTTTAAAACAAAAACTGATTGCATGACAGAAAAATCACTTCCCTATTATGTGATTTTTAACCAAAAAATAGCTTAAAATAACGATAAATATTTCACTGATATTCAATTTTCAGTATGAATGGTTTATCAGGAAAAAGAACAAAACACCTCACAGACTCCATCACTGAAACATAAAATCATAACCTCAAAACCATAGCCAGGTTTTTCTTTTGAGAGAAAGTTCAAAAAAAGATGCAATAAAAGATATATATGTAGATAAGAATGCGCATTATATAAGACAAAAATAATGTATATTTTTTTTTGTTTGTGAAACGCAAAACAATGTTTTGATAAAAAATTACCGAACTTAAATGCAAAACCATTTAAAATAAATCTTAATGAAATCCTAAAGCTTGCAGAATTCTGAACATACTGTACCTATGTGAACTAAGGCATGTGTGCCGCATTTGTATCTGTTTGCTTTGTTTATATAAAAATTTATGATGTTATATTTGTGTGTTGTTTTTTGTTTTTGTTTTTGTTGTTAATGCAACGTACATTCACAAAGTTGGTTAGTGCATTATTTTGCCACGGCAGCCATTGTGGAGAGCCATAAGCAGCCAATTATTCATTGTACATTATTTATCCTAGATTCCTGCTATACTCTGGTTTACTCTGACTTACTGTAGTCATTGTTTTGTGTTTTGTTATTTTTTTCTGTCAATGTTGTTGTAATATTGTGGTTGTTATTGTTGTTTTTGTTTTTGTTTTTGTTTTGTTTAATAACTCGTTGTTGCAGTTGGCAGTTGATAAACATCAAATTAATTGCTTTTAATTTAAATAAACTAATCAGTGCATGCATGATTTAATAAATAATTTAATGAATGACTGGAAGATGTGGTTTGTTAAATAAGTAAGAGTGGGCAGAGATAAGGTGTAAGGATTTATATATGACTGTGTGTGTGTGTGAGTGGCAAAGCATTTCGTTTTAATGAGCTAATATATGTTCAAAATAATATTTGCTATGACATTTCCAGTAAAATTTATAACCAGCCACACACATTTAAATGTGGTTAAATTCTAAAATAATATTATTTTTTTATTGATAACATTAGTTAAAACTGGAATTTAATTAAGGCTGTCACATAAACAGGAATACAAAAAAAAAAAAATTTTAAAAAAAGGCTCAAACAAAGTAAGGCTAAAGTTTAAATTTTTTATTAAAAAAAAAAATATTTCCTTTTCAATTTTTTTTGTTAAATTTATTATAAAAACTGAACATCCGCTTTGCTTGCAGGAAACTTTGAAAGCAATTTCTTGAGCTTCTTTAGTCCTCTTGAAAGCTTAATGAACATAAAATTGAAAGAATGTTTGTTAGAATACAAACGTGTTCATTAAAAATCAATTTTTATTTTTAAATTTTTTTTGTTTTTTTACTTTTTTACTGTCTAAAAATATATTTCAAAATATTTGCTTCTAAGAATGCAACTAAAAAGACGAATTTATATTGACGTCAAGGAAACGTTACAATTTATATAAACTTCTACGTATTTCTTGGTTACTCTTCTTCTTTGTCTACTTCTTCTTATGATTCTTCTTTATTCTATGCATAAATATTTATTTTATAATATAAGCTCAAAATTTTATTATCACCGTTTTAATTGCTTTAAAGTTCAATTTTAAACTCAAACTCCTTGGAGACAATAAATAAACCTTAGATGGCAAATAAGATAAGAGACAATTACAACAAAAGCAACAACAAAAATGCCATAAAATCTTATTTAAAATGCTAAAAATTAATTAGATTTATATAAATATGCAAAACGAAAGCCATTTAAATAAATTTTGCTGTGTTGACTAACAGTAGATAGATAACCTTAACCGAAAATGAACAGCAGCAGCAGTGCCAACAACAACAACAACAACAACAGCAACAAAAACAAAACAATTTCATATCCTGCCTTCGTTGTGAATTTTAACTAAAAGCAGGCTAGCAGCCGAGTGTCCAGCTATTTGTTTGTCTGTTTATTCGATACACTGTCTGTCTGTCTGCCTGCCTGTTTGTCTAACTGTTTGTCTGCCTTTCTGTGCATTCATGTTTTTGTCCTTCGATGTTCGATAATGTACGCTCGCTTTGAGTGTCAAAATTTCGCAAATCAACAAGAAATGAGCAAAACTCAGCAACAAATTAATCTGCATAAATTATTGTAACAGTTTGTTCAATTGTTGTTGTTGTTGTTGTTGTTGTTGCCATTGTTTAGATTTTGTCATTGTTGTTGTCATTGTTGCATGCTGCATTTGCTGCTTTTGTTTGAATAAGTATTTGTTTTTGTTGTTGCTTATTCTGTCAACATAACTTTTAACAACAAATCAAATGAGTTGAGAATGCATCATAAATCCTTCAAAACAAATACAAATACAAAAAACAAACACACATGAATATTATCATTTCTATAATGCACAAATATATATATAGAACTCAAAATATACACTTACTCAAATATACACACACACACACACACACTCACTTCTACATTGTATAAGTTAAGAACTTGGCAAATTCATTGAAATCAGTTCGGGCTATAATTTCAGGTGAACATCCGGAGGCCATGCAAACCGGAACTTCCGGATGTCAGTACAGTTGGTTGACAATTTTCCTGCTGCTCAGCTTGCTGCTGTGCTACAACAAACAAGTCCTGACGCTAAATGCAACACATGTCTTGATGGCAAATGCCGTCGCAACAAAAAAATCAACAACAACAACTGTCGCAACTCAAGAAGTTGCAAGACGGAAATCAACATCAACTACATCATCATCATCACCAACATCTTCATCATCATTCACATCCACTGCAAAAGGCATGCAGCAATTCGTTCTAGCAGCATCTACCAGCCATCACTTGACAGTTAATACCACCGACAAATATCCGCTGCTGTCAACAAGCAACCGCAGCAGCAACAGCAGCAGCAACACAAGCTGCTGCAAAAACAACAGTTGTTGCACGCTCAGGTGATAAACAGGGCGTTGAAGCCACCTACTTCCAGTTTTTCTTACTTCTATTCTTTTTTACTTTGATTACTGTAGGTATTTTATTTGTTTTTTTTTTTTTTTTTTTGTTCTTTACTAGTATAGTTACACAATGCTGTTACATATAAGTTAGTTTGTTTATCTAGAACATATAAATTTCATCCTTTAAGACATAGACAAACAATTTATAAAAACTTGTAAATTATAAAAATAAGATTTCAAATAGTTAATATAACTTAACTTGAAGAAAGAAAGAGTAAATCTGTATCTGTACACGTCTAGGCGAAGTTACAGTAAGTATCTTAAGGCTGGATATCCTGGATTAGATATCTTAAGGCTAGATAGTCATTTAGTGTAGTAGCTAAGTTAGGTTAAAACTTAAGCACACACGTGACGCAAAGTGGTAGGCTGTGTAAAATATTTAAAATGATTGAGCCATAATTTTTGTTGCTCTCTGAACTTAAGTCAGTCTTCGTTAAAAATTATTAATTTTTTAAGTATTTTAGTCAGAAAATTTCAGAAAAACTTGTATCACATGATCAATTATGTTCTTCTTAACGTTGTTTTTGGATGCATATTTTCTCCAATATATCGAAATTTTTAATGAAACCAACATGAACATTGAAGATGTCCTCATGACATCCATTTAATGTGAGCAAAATTGTCTTCTAATTTTTTGTTTTGAAGATATATATAACCAGCGCTATGTGGTCTTTAACGTTACATTTTTTAGAAGTTACTTTCAAGGTAAGTCTGCATTTTCCAAAAAAAAAATATCGAAATTGGGAATCTTAAATCTAAATTTTAGTACTATATCAGAGAAGAAGAACGAAGCAGAAGAACGAAATAATAAATACAAAACGTTGTCTTGCAATCCTAGAAGTCAAAATGTGTGGCCTTTAACGTTACACGTAGAGTGTTGTTACCCCCTATGGAGTGGAGTTGTGACCCCTTGCCACTTAAAACTTTCCAAAACCATTTTTTTCAAAACCACAAGAATTTTCGAAAAAAATCTAAATACGACTTTTTTCCCGATTTTTTCGAGTTTCGATCAACGCATTCAAGTTTCGATCAACGCATTCCGAGTTCAAACCTTACCTCGGACAAAAGTTTTTTCAATAAAAATACATTTTTCTGTTCGGCATTCATCTCTCTTTAGATAGTGGTAAGCCTCAGAGAGTAAATAATGCCATGTAGAGCTTCTTGAGAGCATTACCTTAAGGAGGGACATAACATTCGCGGCAGAGAAAACAGACCTTTTTTTTGAAGAATTCATAACTCAGTCAAAAACAAACATTTTTCCAAATTTTTATTTTATTTAATATTTTTATTATTGTAGAGAATTGAACAAATTAAAGAAAAATTCAAAAAATATATTTTTCACTCCAACATGGTTTTATAGAGCTCCAAACTGGCGGCAGATAAAAAAACGGGGCCTCGTGGTTGCAGCGCTGGGAGACGCAAAAATTGTCCGATCTGGAAAAAAATGACTTTTTTAAATCTTAACAAAATTGGTTATCGTATGACAGGAGCTTTTTTTTAACATTTTTTTTTTCAATTGTTCGTGATGTTCCAAATTTGAAAGTGTGTTTTTACGAAAAAAATATTGACTTCAAAAATTCATAAAAAATCGAAAAAAAATTTAAAAAAAAACTCAAGTCATACGATAGCGAATCAAGTTTAAAAAAACAAAAAAAAAAATTTCATCAAAAAATGAACCCGCTAGTGCCGCTAGTGCCGCTAGTTACCGGTACGAAAAACATGGTTTCGAGATAAACGCGTTCAAAGTTTGTGAACAAAGAAAAAAAAGGCGAATATTCAAAATGCGCTCTCACAAATCAGGCTGTAACTTTTGAACCCGTAAGAATTTGTCCATGAAAAAAATTTTAATTTTTCTAAGAATCTTAAGAATATTTACTAAAATACAAAATTATAAAAAAAAAGTCGATTTCAAAGTCCCTCCTTAAGCCGTTCGGAGTCAGCATAAAACATGTAGGTCCAGTTCTCGGTCTGTTGTGTGCGAACATTTAATAACACACACAGCGCAATTGATCAAAAGAAGTTCGATCAAAGTACTTCTAAGGGCTGAAATGGCCAAGTTGTTGGTTTTCGTAGGCCTCGTAACTCCGCCAAAAATTATGCCAAATTTTTTTGCTGCAAGACTAATTTTTTTATTTTCGTCGTTCCGTGCAAAATTTAATAGAAATCGGAGATGGTCATTCCGTTAACGGTTCGTTTAAAATGGAATGAATTTGAAATATTGATAAGTCATTCGATAACTCAACAACGAACATAAGAGGTTCCTTAAAGAAGTTTCTTATAAGACGATATTTAAATTAAAAAAAAGTGTTTTAAAAAAAAAATTCAGAATATGATTTCTCGGAATATGAGAAAAATTTTACCAGTTTTACCAGAGTTTAGAGAAAGAGATGGTATAGACTTTGCTCCAGAGAATGGTTTTCTAAATGTGATTCTTAAAATTCTCAAAAAATGATAAAGAGAAAGATATAAGAATATATCGTTTTTAGAGAAAAAGACTTCTTAATTTTGAGAAAAGATTTGTTTTTATTGAAGAAAATGCTTCTCATAGTGAATTTTTAATCAAAATATAGGAAAAATTTTTCAATTCAATAAATTTTTCTCTTTAAATTAAAATTTTTTTGTGCGAGAAAAAAACTATCATTATAAGCCCCGTTTTGTTCATAAGAGGCATAAGTATGAATTAGCTCGGGGATAACTATCTCTAGGTTAATTTTATTCCAAGCGTATAAATTATGAGATAAAAATTGGTTTTGTTCACATTTTATTGCTAATTTATGCCGAGAGCATAACTTTGAAAAAAACATTTGAGCTAGAAAATTTGTGGGAGCGTAATTTCTTGCTCTTTTTGTACTGTTTGCTGAACGTTATGTTTCTAACTGTTTTCGTCACAGTACTACAAAAATCACCGAGAACTTTATTATGTTGTTACGAAACCTGTCCTGCGTTGCAGGATATCATAGTCGAAGTTTTAAATCCTTTTTTTTAACTATATATTTAAATCCGGAAACATTCAGAACAAAAAATCGCAAAAGTACGGTGTTGCACTGACGATCTGCATCAACCTGGATCTTGGAAGCGAAAATAAATCCACATTACATAAAAAATAAATTATTTTCTTAAGAAAAAATTTGTGAAGTGAAATTCCGGCTGACAAATTATTTTCTCACATACATTTTTTTTTTCAATTTTGATTGGTTGATGCATAGTACAACAAATAAGGTAGCCGCAGGGCTGAGAGCCGAAAGTCAGAACTTTCAAAAAAATACTGAACGAAATAGAGCAACAAAACGAGACATCAAATTATTTGTATTGAAATTGACAATTCTGACTCTGAGCGAGAGAGGATTGATAGCCCTGCAGCTACCTTGTTTATTGTACTCAGGGTACACTGAATAAGGTAGTAGCAAGACGGAGAGCGTGACTGCCGTAAATGTCAAAGCGAACTGCTTGAGCTGTTGTTGTTGTTGCTGTTGTTTTTCAGCAGCCATTTGATTTTGACACTTTCGGATATGAGAAAGAGAGCACAGTCAGTTTTGAAGCAACCTTGTTATTCAACCATGATTGTACTATGGGTTGATGTTGAAAAATAAAATTCAGTACTTCCGCAGCGCAGTTGCGATGAACAACAAAATTCAGGAATTTACATTATTTTTTTTTTCATTTATTTTGTTGCTCAGAGAATATTCAATTTTATTTTTAATGTCGACCAATCAGAATGAAGAACACTCTCAAAATTATTTTCTTGATGAAAAAAATTATAAAAGGAGACTGATAAATGTGAGTTATAGCCCGTTTCAAAAGAGAAGAACATTTTTTTGTTTCATTTTTCGATGCGCAGTGAGAAATTATTTTTAAAGCTAGAAAATTTTTTAGAGCGTAATTTTTTGCTCTTTTGTACTGCTCGCTGAACTTTATGCTTTTTTTGAGCGTTTTTTACTATTTTTCTATATATTTAAATGCGCTAACATTCAGAACAAATGATAGCACAAGTACGGTGTTGCACCGACGGCCTGCAGCAACCTGCATCTTAAGAGAGAAGTCAAATACAACTAACATAAAAAATACATTTTTTTTCTTGAGGAAAAGTTGAGAAGTGAAATTTCGGCTACTAAAATTTTGATTGGTTGATTTTGAAAAATTAAATTCAGTACTTCCGCAGCGCAGTTGCGATGAACAACAAAATTCAGGAATATTCATTAATTTTTTTTATTTATTTTTCTGCTCAGAGAATATTCATTTTTTTTTTTAATGTCGACCAATCAGAATGAAGAACGCTCTCAAAATTATTTTCTTATTCTCAAACATGCGCGAAAATGTTCTTCTCTTTTGAAACGGGCTATATATATTTCAGTGGTTAAAATATCTCGCCGCCATTTTTTCTCCCGCTCAGGAGATTAAAGCCTTAACTCACTATGAACAAATAAAAAAATTAAATTATTTCAGAGATAAATGAACAAAACGGCCCTTAGAGACATTAAAATATTTCAATTTCCCAGAAGAGTAGAAATATTTCTTCGAAAATGTGAAAATTTATTCTAATTGAAGAAAATTTTATTTGAGAAAGAGAAAATTGCTATTAACGAAAATAGAGAAATTTTTTATCGGAGAAAGATTTGTTTTTTTTTTTTGAGTGTTCATAAGGCATGTCTACCAATTCTTCCAACTGGCAGAAAGTCATTTTTCTGTAGATGCATTTTTTAGATCTGTCTTTAGATATTGGCAAGCCATAGTTTGAGACCTTTATTTTGAATGTCCTTTTTAAGTCGAACTTGGTATGTGACTTTATCCTATGGCTTGCTAATTCAGTTGTAAGGCTCTCTTAGTATTAATGAGCTGTGTATTGCGCTGAGTTTTTTTGTGCAGATATATGCGAAATAGGTGAGTGAGAATGTTTAGTGCTCGGGCATAAAACCGAAATCTTAATAAGCTTTGAAAAGGTGCTTCGTTTATAGCTGTTAGAACTTTAACAACAAGATAAGTTTTTATTCTCTTGCAAACCCATTTCCATATACATTTCATTGTTGTGTTTCTAAATATTACCGCTCATATAGAATTCTGAAGAGACAAAGAAAATTAATTTAAATTTAATTTAAATGTGCGGACTTCGTTGCAATATGATTTCCAGTAGGCCAATTTTTATAAACTCAGTGAAGTATTGAATGCATACCAATTCATTCTCGAGAAAGCCTTGTTAAGATCCTTCGAAAGTAATTTCTGCAGTTTTCTTTATAACTCATATCTTTTTTAAGCACTGTACTTCATATTCATGTCGGAATTTTAAAATATTTAAGAAAGCTTTTTCGAAAAATTGGTTTTTGGTTACTTCTCATTTGTTCAGCATATATTTAACATTTTAACTAAATCTTTAAATATAATGTTGAAGAAGATGTAAGATACAGCAGGATATACCTATTTTTCTTTTCCAAATATAACTCGAATTTTATAACATGTTGAAAATTAAACTTATCCTAAAACTTTTTTAATAGTAAAGGTTTAGAATTTTATCGAGGAGCTTTATTCCGAATGCTTAACTATTTATGATGTGTGGTCCTGTTGATACTCCTGTGATAAAATCTGGACAAGATCAACAAATAAAAAAAGTATGCCAGCTATTAGTTATTAATTGCTTGATCAATATTTGCTTTCAAATTTTTAAAACGTAAAATAAAAATCCATAGATTTTTTTGTAAGCACACTACCACAAAAGCATTGCAAATAATTTTTGCAATTATGTTGAAAAACTGATGAACTATAAAAAAAAACATAAAAAAAAATGTTGTCACATTTAATTGCTTAATGAATAAACAAATAAAAAATTTTTAAACAAATGCAAAATCAAACAAATTTCATACTTGAAATAAAAACAAAGTAATATTAAATGAAATATTTCTCTGTATATAAAACAACCAGTGGTTTAATGTATGTTAAGCATAAAGATTATAAAAAAAAACAAATATTATATCATATAATTGACAGTGTGTTGATATACAAACATATGTTGAAACTAGAATTGTAGTAATAAAAACATTAATTTAATAATAAAATGAAAAATACACACACACAATTTTAAAATAAGCAACAAATTAAATCAAAATAATTTTATTACTAGAAAAAGCTTAAAATAAGTTAAATAAATATAGCAATTAAACTGTAAGCATATATAGATATATTTATATATGTAAATATATGTATAAGTAATAAAATAAAAAAACAAACAAGTCTTGTTTAAATTAAGTCAACATACGTTGGTTTTTTATGTTGAAGTCAATAAGTTTAAATTAATTAAAAACCTTTATTAATTATGAACAAGTCAGCACTTAAATAAATACCACGCCCTCCTATTCACTCACACACACACACACTCACACAAATGTCAACGTGTAGCAACAGAGTAATATACATATAAATGTGCGTGCCGTTGTGCAAGAGGAGACAAAAAAAAAATAAAAAAAAAAGATAATTTAATTATAATAATAACATAAGTAATTGAAGTCTTTGAAAAAAAAAAAATTCCGGAGTTTTATTTAATGTCATACCATTGAGCCTGATTTTTTTCAGCTTTCTTTACCAAGGTAAGTCAATAATGCAATCCAGTCCAAGAATAAGCTAAGACAACAACCACACACATTTTAATGATCATATGTTTAAAAAGCTGAGAGAAGTTGTGGCGGCCGTGGCCTTGCATGCCAACGACCCGGGTTCTTAACTTTTCATCTAATAAAAAACCTTTTTTTAAATTAAATAAACTCTTGTTATTCTGTCTCTGCAGGCTAACATAAACATTAGACAAATTAAATATGTACCGTTATTATGTTTTTTGTATTGAAAGAAAAAAAATTATGACCACATGTTATGATAACGAAAACCAATTTCGCAACCATTTACAAGTATGTGTTACCTTTACAAGATTTGAGAAAAATCTTTCTACTTTGCGACCTAAGTTCCGGACTACCAAGGTGGTTTTCCTTTACCTCTAGGTTTGCTTTTAAGACATGAGATATCTAATTCCTGATTTAAAATCCCCTTAAGCTGCTTCGCCCTGCAATTAAGCTCCCTCAGGTAGTGTTGTTCTAACAACCTTATCTGAGTTTGTACCAATCAGTTTTCTCAGATTTCTAAAAATCGGTTGGTTGGGGTTAAGGCCCTTCAGACTGAAAGGAATATATTTGGAATAATGGAATATATATCTTAAAATAGTGCACCTCAAGTACCTTCCAGTTTGTGTGCCGATTAAACTTCAACTGAAACACCAAAACTTCTCGCTTATTACGAGTAACGACCTTGGGCTTATTCCCAACATATAGACAACCTTTAAGTAAATTGTCGCAGAGGTACTTATCCTTTTCAATTCTGTCCGTGGTTCCACAGACTGAGTGATGCGCGTTGACGTCACCTCAAATGATAATGGTACGCTTTATTTCCTCCAAAACTCCGATCAGATGTCGGAGATTACCAGAAGGCAGTGATGTTCTTCAGACAGATAAGCGGAAACAATTCAGTAACTACGTGCATTTAGCTCAAGACAGACAGCCACTAGATCTCAATCGCTGTAAATGAGCTTATAACTTGCGACACTTGCAAAAACAAACCAAAACCATCCGCCTTCAATCCAAGAATCTAGCCTACATGACACCAAGGGTTCTGAATCCAGACTTTATCTACTTCTACTAAGGTGGATCATCAAGTCGGTGTTAGCCACCTTGGAGTGGTAAAGGTTGATTTAAAGCAGCCTTAGCAATACTCGTTGATGACAACCTTAAACTCTACCACAGTAATGTCACCATCGCTATAGTCTGAATTGTCGGATTCAATTAATTGCTCTTCCTTATTCTCAACGAACAAAACCATAGTTCGATGATACCACCGACATCTTGTCAGAGTTCACCACAGCTACCGCACCTTCCTTCATAGGTTTCACAGTTGACGCTGTCCGCGTGCTTATTTTTCTTATACATTTTTATGATCCTCTTGTGACCCCTTAACGCATTCACCTTTCGCTTTTTCCAAAGGAACCATAAACGGTTCGTGAAGCGTTAGAACCACCTGCATAGCACTTTGTTTTGAGGAGTTGGAAACTGTCGGGCATTCCAGAATCTGCTCTGGCTTAGAGGAGTCAAGAGTTTTCAACCAAAAAGCTCGCTCTCGGCTTGGTTCGGTTATACTCCCTCAAAAAAGCTTCAACGCGTTCCCGGCCACACCTACCTACTTTGGCGATAGCCCTCCTGGAAAAATCAACTGATCTAGCATCAGCACACTACAACAGTCAAATCCCCCGTTGCCAACCTATCGTCAAACAGTCAAAAGAAGTACCAGGGTTCTCCTCCATGATCTTAGCACCTCAGAGGCTAGCGTAGATTCAACTTTATTCCTGTTCATGGGTGAGATTCTAAACGCCTCCTTCCCACTGTCCAGAACAATTAGCACTCACTTCTCTTACTTCAGTTGGAGGCGCCACACCATTAATGACGCCAAGTGCTCACTAATGGCGTTTAAGCTGCTTGTCCGTTAGCCCAGACTTATCAGCAAGGTTTTTGAAGTGTGCATGAAGTCTTTCTGCTGTGCAACTTACTTTTTTGAGAATATACGAGTCTGATGGGACAAAAGATGCCTTACTGCCAACCGTGCCATTATTACTGCTCCAACTTGCTCCACCAAGACTAGAGTAGCAGCAACAGCAATGCTGTTAAATTTCATTTTCTGTGGACAACCGGAATCCTTGTCAGCATAGTTTGTATTTGTTCTTGTTGTTTTTTTTTTTTAGAGTTCATGTTTGGTTCCAAAAGTGGCGGAAAATGGAAGGTCAATCTGTGGACAGATGCACATACACAGACAAGGCTGCATTTTCCAATGGCTCCCGTTATAAACACGCCATTAGCGTTTGGACTTTTTTTGATAGGCCTCGAGCCGCATAAGCTATCTTCGCACGAGTTATCTAATGACACCTTGATTCAGTCCACACATCAAAACCTATGAGGAGGTCACTAACACATAATACTAAGACTATTTAGAGTCAAAATACTATAACTATAGTGCCCCTTTTTGCTCTACACCGCCTTAGATGCTAAGGACACTGTAGAAGTTCTTTCAAGCCGGCACCCATGTGGAGGGTTTTTAACACGGCCTTACTTAAGGGTCAGAGTAAGGTCGCACCTCATCTGTATAAGGAGCACAAGACAAACTTTTTTAATGTTCACTTTTTAATAAAAGAACAATTCGTAATGGACATCTCCCTCTACTATCAACATTTTGTTTAAATCTTTGTTCTCTTTAATTTTAAATAACTTATTTTGTAGCCTTCTTTTGTACAGAGTTGCTTGAAGAATAAAATAGTTTTTTGACTGTCCTGAAAATATTAAAATTTTTAATGAAAATAGAGTATGATATTTCCATTTTTGTCAAAAAATTATGGTGTTCAGGTATTTTTTATTTAATAAAATTTTGTTTTTGTTATTGTAAAGTAATTTCTTCGCCATAAAAAATTTTTTGAAGCACCAAGAAAAAAATGGACGGACAAGATTTTTCAAAAACTAATCGACTTATTCACTTCAAATTTTGACTTTTTGGCCGCAAGCAATTCATTTTTCAGTGATTGGTTCGAAAGTTTTTGTTTGAAGGGTCTACCAAACCGTATGGATCTACTTTATTCTTAAAATGCTAAGCATTTGTTAAAGCATTTTTGTGTAAAGCCGAAAATTTTGAAAAAAAAAAACTTTATAAAAAGAGACATAACCCTTAGTAAAAAAATTGGCTTTTTGTCGCTGTACAAGGAGGGACATAATATCAAATTTAAAAATTGGGAAAACGTCACTTGGGATGATCTCTGGGTGCACCCCACAAGCATATGTCAAAAAGATGCAATCTGGATCATAATGTGTTTTATGAAAAAACTTTACTTTGAGTTACGATGTCATTCTGGGATGTTCATTTGTAGATTATTCTAATAACTGATCTTAATAACTTATCAAAATTGATGAATTGTCACTAGATACAAATGGTTGTGAGTACGAGGTGAGCGTTTAATATAACACTTTAGATAACTAACGTCTAAAACATACGTGCAAATAAAACAAAAGCCATTTTAGAGATATGAATATGAAATGCAATAAATCTCAATACCTTCCGCAATTTGTAATAATTTTATATTTGAAAACCTTAACTTTGCTATGATAACAGAACTCAGATTCTAATTTAATGCGCTAGTTATTTTCACAGTTCCTGCAAATGACGGCTTACCCTCAATTCCCACAGCAATTTCACAATCCTAAAATAATATCGAAGGATCAGCAACTTATGTCATCTCCATGCAACAAAATGCGCTCCACTGGCACCTGGCATTAGTGGCGGCCGGGTTACACTGCTTAATAATCAATTATGAAAATTCCGTCTGCGGTGACCAAACCACGCAACATATCGCATACCATAAATCAAATACATGCATGTATAAACACACACATATATGTATATATATATATATACACATACAGTTAAGCGTGTACTTAGCGTATGCTTAGCACTGCAAAACTATTGAAAACATCTGTAACAACTACAACACGATTGTTTTTTGATGATTAGCCATGATTTTAATGCAAAATTCACTTTTAACTTGGCAACATTTTGAAATTACAAATAAATGCATTGGCTTGATTTTTGCTAATGCAATGTTAAACAATCAATGTGGCCAACCGAAGGTAATATTGAATTTAAATTAGTTAATTTTTTCACAGTTATTATTTTATTACCATTATGAATATTATTATTCATATTTTCAACTGTAACAACAACTCATAAAGATTGATGATTGTTTCAAATTCAGCTAATTTTGCTAAATATTAATAATAATTGGTTTATATGCGGTAATATTCTGTATGCGATGTTATTTCATTATGTGGCTGACTTAAGCGAATTTGTTATAATGTGCCCCCACAAACATTTAGACACACAGACATGCAAACAAATTAAAATAAATACAAGCTGCAAATTATGTACATCAACAGACATTCGTTCATTCATACATAATTAATGCAACTGCCGCAACGCAGCGTATTACATTTATTTGCATATAAAACAAAAAAACCAAAAAAAAAAAACCCCAAAATTTGTTGGCAGAATTTTTATTTTATAACGTTCGTGTCGGTGCGTGTAAATGTATTTTTATATTGTGCATGTTTTTTGGCACCGTTAAGAGAATTAATATTCACCGCACAAACCATTATCATCATTTAGCCTAAATTGGGCTCATTTACTAAACTGGCAATTTTAGCCCATTTAAAAACCACGCCTTTATGTCCGCCAATCCTGTCAGAAGGCGTACAACTACAATAAATTCAGTTGTATTTGAAATATATTGATACTGAAGCAAGTAGTTTTCTAAACAGCCAGGTATCTAGAGACAGGTCTATAGTCAGAATTTGGCTTGAAGGGAAAGTAGTGGTAGCTTTTGATAATGAAATAAATTTAATATTTGATACTTATATAATGTGCAAGACAAGTGCATGTGACATTCAGACTTTTCAAATCCGTTGTTATGCACTTTTATTGAGATAACAATATTACAGTGACCCACAGAATTGTTAAAAAAATAGAAATTTTTAAAGTATGAATCATGCTTTCAAATAATACTTCGTACTTAAAATTTTTGAAATCATAAAATAGCATATTTTTAACTCAACTATATTAGAAAAAATTTTGCAATATTTTTATTGGCATTTGTGTGCCAGCACTTTTTTTTTTTAGTGCAACTGATATTCAGGGGTTCAGGGGTACCGAGATCATGTTGGTTGGGAGCATAGCATGGTATTTAGGCCGACTGAATACCCTTAAGTCCCGACTTCGCTTTTTTAATACAACATAGTTGATTTAACCAAAATTACTCATCCGTTTGATCAATATACAGTGGCTCACAGCTTATTTCGTGCAGACGATGTGTTAAACTTTGAAATGCTATAACTTGGTAACTAGTACTGGTAATGAAAAAATTTAAACGACATTTGTTTGCTAGTAATTATACATTTAAATATAAACTTTCATTTCTTTATATAAAAGTCTACTAAAAAGATAATAAACAAAAAACTGAAAAAGCAGCAGAATTCAACGCCACAGCTTATTTCGTGCACTCTGTTTTTACATGTAAGCTTTTGAACGTGATGCCGTTATTTTCTTTTTCTCGTTCGCTGTTTTTATCTTGACTGATGTCCTGATTCTTCTGATCGGAGTTAACAGTTGTTTTTAGTCTGGACTTAAAACCTTAAGTGCACTAATTGATTTGTTTAAAAAATAGGCCGTCGCACAACAATATAAGAGCACGAAATAGTTTTATTTCACTTTAAAAAAGAAAAAATCCAACCGCAAATAGCTGAAATAGTAAAATTGAGACCCTCTACAGTGCAGTACATCATCCAGCGCTTTTTGCAAGAAAATCGTGTGGCTGATAAGGCCAGAAATGCTCCAAATAAAATATGTACAGAAGCGGACGAGCGATTTATTCTGCGAAAAATCGTAGAAAATCTGAGGCTTTAGCGTCCCAAATTGGCCAAGAAGGTTGAGAAGGAGTTGGGCAAGAAATGCTGTGCCGAATCAATTCGTCATCTGCTGCGGGCCAACGAGTTTAATGGTCGAGTTACACGCAACAAATCTTATATTAAAAAAAAAAATCAGCTTTGTCGACTGAACTTCGTCAAATAACACGTTTTATATTCTAGGACATTCTGGAATGACGTCATTTTCTCGGACGAGTTTAAGTTCAATATTTTTGGCTCCGAAGGAATGCAATATGTATGGCGTAAGGCTTATACCGAGCTGAACAATAACCATCTCAAGCCTACAGTAAAACATGGTGGCGGCAGCGTAATTGTTTGGGCCTGTATGGCTGCATCAGGCGTTGGAAAATTATTTTTTATTGGAGCCATTATGGACAAGACAATGTACCTAGATTTTATAAAAGAAAATTTGCTTCAAAGTATCGACACCTTGGGCGTACGAGAGACATTTCGGTTCTACCAGGACAACGACCCAAAACATAAATCGAGAATCGTCCTGTCATGGTTGATTTGGAATTGCCCGCATCTTATGAATCCGCCTGCACAGTCACCCGACTTAAATGTAATAGAAATTTTGTGGGCAATTTTGGAGAGTGGCGTTCGCAAGCGGAATATTTCCAATAAAAATTAATTAAAAAATGCATTGATGGAGGAATGGCAACAAATACCCCCAGATATTACAAAAAATTAGTAGAGTAAATGGATAGCCAGTAAATGGATTAAAGATGTAATTTAACAAAATGGCGGCCACACAAAATATTAAAAAAGACAAACATATTACATTTTCTTAAGATTCAGTGGAGAGCACGAAATAAGCTGTGGCATTGAATTTTGCTGCTTTTTCAGTTTTTTGATTATTATTTTTTTAGTAGACCATTATATAAAGAAATGAAAGTTTATATATAAATATATAATTACTAGCAAACAAATGTCGTTTAAATTTTTTCATTACCAGTACTAGTTACCAAGTTATAGCATTTCAAAGTTTAACACATCGTCTGCACGAAATAAGCTGTGAGCCACTGTAAATAAATCTTCAAGGCAGTTTTCATATTGTTTCCTCTAACTGCACTTAAAAACTTATTTTCGTTTTTATTTAATAATTCTTAGTTTATGTGTGCAAAGTAACCCAAAGAGCATTACTAAATCTGTATAGCCCGTTTCAAAAGAGAAGAACAATTTTTAGTTTCAATTTTAGATGCGCAGTGAGAAATTATTTTTAAAGCTAGAACATTTTTTAGAGCGTAATTTTCTGCTCTTTTTGTACTGTTCGCTGAACTTTACGCTGTTTTTGAGAGTTTTTTACTATTTTTCTATATATTTAAATGTGCAAACATTCAGAACAAATGATCGCACAAGTACGGTGTTGCACCGACGGCCTGCAGCAGCATATTGAGAGAGAAATCAAATACAAATTACATAAAAAATAAATTATTTTCTCAAGAAAAAATTGTGAAGTGAAATTTTTGGCTAACAAATTATTTTTTGACTCCCCCTTTTTTTCAATTCTGATCAGTGTTGCCGTTTGGATCCAAGTGGATCCATTTGGATACTTTATTTCTTCAAAAATTGATGGATACTTATTTTTTAGCCTTACTGGAAATTTGGATACTTTTAATAAAAAATCATTTTTATATGAAAATATCGTCAAATGAAATCAAAAAAGCCCTAAATTACCAAAAATTCAAAATAAAGTTTTTGATTGATTATGATGCACCGTATCCATATATATTTTTATGCAAAATGTTACACTCCTACTACTAAAAACAACGATTTTATTAACAAAATTTATCTGAAAAATATGGTTTTCTTTTTAATTTAGAAAGTTTTTTGGTTCTTCTGAAAAAATTTTCAAATGAAAGTGAGGAATTTTTTGATTTTATATGAAAATATGCTTTTTATTGTTCGCATTGCCATTATTTTGTATTTTTGTAATTTTGTAAACCCGTCGTTAGGGTTTTCGTTGAGTTTAAAATACGGCGACGCTAATTTAACTTACATGTATGACGTCGGATTGAGTTCGATTTGTCAAGTTTGTTTAGAGCAAATTGTTTGTTGGCAGCTTAATAGACTCTTGTTCAACAGACTCTTGCAGCTACTATTTTTAAGTGAAAAATGCGATAAAAGATTTTAACAGATAGTACTCAGCTAAATCCAACAAGTTTTGTGGAGTTTTCTTGGGTTTAACGAAACTCAACTCAACCCTCGTTTACATGCAGAGCTCACTACGAATAAACCCCGAGTTAAGTCTAATTAAATACTTTTTATGAAAATTGATTGAGATAAGAATCAAAAACTCCTTTTTTGTGTTAAAAAAGTGAATACAATATAGTGTTTTGCAATTTGATACTTATTTTTTTTAAGTGGATACATTTGGATCCATTTCTGACCTTTTTATGGATACTTTTTTTAGAATCGTTGCGGCAACACTGATTCTGATTGGTTGATTTTGAAAAATAATATTCAGTACTTCCACAGCGCAGTTGCGATGAACAACAAAATTCAGGAACATACATTAAATTTTTTTCTCATTTTTTTCTGCTCAGAGAATATTCAATTTTTTTTTTTAATGTCGACCAATCAGAATGAAGAACTCTCTCAAAATTATTTCTTATTCTCAAACATGCGCGAAAATGTTCTTCTCTTTTGAAACAGGCTATAACTCTTTTTCTTTCGAACATTTAACCCTTTCAATGGCATGTAATATGGCAGGTAGTATTCCCATAATTTATGCCAAAAAAAGATTAAAAAAACATCCGTCTGGTTTTTGCATGTGCTGCTTAGCTTTTGCCAGGCTGTTTAATATAATGGACAAAACCATTTAAACGTTTTATTATAATATTTAAGTTCAACTAAAACAACCGGAGCGAATGCAAGTGCGTTATTTATAATCATATTATCAAAAAAACATATTATACTTTGCACACCAACCTCTTTTTTTTGCAACATTTATTAACACGCGAAATAAAAACTTTTAGGCTTCTCTTGGGCAGAAAATCAAAAATCTAACTAAGTTAATCGTTATATACCTCTCTACATTTATTTTTTCATGTTGGTACGCCTTCATTTCATAGTACCAACCTATTTAAATTTAAAAAAGACGTTGGAAAATAAAAAAAATAATTATTTTCTGATGTGTCCAATATAGTGGACAAATCCATTGAAAGGGTTAAATTAATAATACAACAAATTTATCATTTCTTGCAACTGTATCTGGTGCTTCATACAGCAAACGACACATTTTGTTAGCCGCAGGAATTATTTTATTGCTTTCTGAACATTATTTACGTCTTATTAGAATACCGACGATATGCATTTCTGAGCAACATATTAAAATTAATAGACTGAAGTTGGTTTAAGCTACGATTATAAGTTGTAAAAAAACCTATCAATGAATGATTAAAAGCCGTAAAAAAGATTTGGCCGACTGAATTGCTCTGAGAGAATTTTTCATAGAACGCAAGTATATATACCCAGCAGTTATTTTGGAGAAAATTTGAAAAACCAACTAGTTTATTTCTAGTGAAATTGAAGTTAGTTTCGAACTAGTACAAAAGACGCTAAGAATAGAACAGTTTGAATTAATTTTTATATTCTTTGTTTTCTTGTCAGCTGGCACAAAGAAAATTAAAAAAATATACATGTTCAAAACGTGTTATTTCTTTATTTAGATTCCAGACTTCTTTGAACTTTTGCAAATATTTTCAATGAAAATGATTAAGTGGTAAATATACAGGCAAAACTATATACCATAATTTAATAAGTTCTATTGTACGAACCCGTATTCGAAATAAGGCTAATAATAGGGCTTTCAGCTGACTACTTTTTGACTATATCAAAACGGACCAGTTTAGAACTATCCATAATGGAACTATGACAGATATAGGGAAAAAGGGATGTTTCTGGGGACAATTGTCTTTTCCTATGACATCAACCCGTAAAAAGCGTCAGTTTGTTCAATGTAAAAGGGTATCTAAGTGGGACCAGTACTGGCACCTTTTGGAACTAGTTTAGAACTATTCTAAATCTGGTCCATTTATCTGCAGGGTAACTATAAACTATACTGAACGAATAGTACGACTGAAATAATTTGGTATTGCTTAAAAAATTACCGAATGGAAAAAAAAGGTAATGCATTTGGAGTTTGGTATAATATGCAGTTGGTTTTGAGCACAGCTAAATGCAAATTTGGCCGACAGGAGGTCATTTTAGGTACGACTGAAAGTGAATTGGCTGACTGAAGATAGTTTTGGGTCTATCTTAAAATGAAATAGCCGTCTAAAGTTTGTTTTAAGTATGGCTGATATCGATAATGCAAAAAACTAGATCGACTTACTTTGAACCGTTCATAATTATTTTAAATAAAAATGTATATTTTAAATAAACTTCATTAAAAAATAACAATTTGGACGACTCTAAAAAAAGCTAGGGGGTAGCTTACCCCCGCTAGTTTCATCCGTAAGATCCAGATCCTTAACATCCAGAGAGTAAATAATGCCATGTAAAGCTCTTGAGAACATGAAAATTAGCCGCTCGGAGTCATAGAAGGCATACTCGGAGGCATAAAACATGTATTTCCAGTTCTCGGTCAATTGTGTACAAACGTTTACTAACCCACTCAACACAATTGATCATTAGAAGCTCGGTCAAAGTCCTTTCAAGGGCTGAAATGGCCAATTTGTTTTTTATATATATATTTATATTTTAAAAAAATTATTTTCTTAAATAAAAAAAAACACATATAAACTTAAAAATTTTCAAGTTTTAATAAGCTGTAAAAAAAACTTTTCGTGGACTTTAGTGAAACTTTTCTATAAACTATAATTTTTTTTGAAGTATTAACTTTTGACTTTCAAAATATTATCTGCACTTCTTCATAAACAAGAAAGTTATATAAGTTTAAAAACGAGTTTTTGCGAAAAATTTTAATTTTTGTATGGAAAAATATTCAAAATTTATTTAACTTCAAAAGGGAATTACAAAATAGAAAATAATTCTTTGATTTTGTAGTGATTCTGACTAAAAAGTGAGCAGTGATAAAAATCAGTAGTGATACGAGTTTTTGATTTTTTGTATATTTCACATTTTGTTAATAAAAAAGTTGCCATTTTTATTTTTCTATTCTGAATAAAATAAAATATATCTGAGAGTGGGTCTTTTTAATAAATATTTAAAAAAAATTAATTATAATTAATTAATTATATTTTTAAAAAAATATAGGTGCAAGTAGATGAGTACCATTTTTAGTACTCATCTACACTGCGTTCATAAACTATAGCACAGTTTATGTATTGAAAAAAAAACACGTGCTGTAGCATGTTGGATATTGAACCTCTCATTCTCATACTGAGAAATTTCTTGTTTGAATATGTTCTCTTTAAACTGATATGATCAAATTTTATACTCACTTGACTCTCTCCATTAACCGCTATCAATATCTCTTCCATTGCATTTTTTTCTGCATAAAAATCGTTAATTTAGCATATATAACACAAATGAGTTAAAGTCAATTTCTTGTAACAAAACAGCAAATTGTTATTTTAAATTTATATTATTTAATACGAGGTGACTCCACCATTTGATCTGGTGCATTGAAATATTCTGTTTCGCATGGAATGCGCTAAATTTATTATAAGTTGAGCGTCGAGAGCCTCTCACTCTTCAAATATGGCTGTTTTTCATTCTGCAACCGTGCCGTTTATCAGCATATATTCGCCTGACGAGAATCCCCCAAATGTTCTCAATTGAATTCAAGTCAAGAGAACAAGCTGACCAATCCAAAACGTTTACATTATTAATATCAAACCATTTTTGTGTTTTCTTGCTGGCGTGAACAGCGGCGTTGTCCTGCTGAAAAATGTAGGTACAGCTTCCATATGGGCATCTCCCAGTGGCACGGACGCGACATTCGCACGGTTTTAATTACTCGAAAAACAAGAAAGAAGCAAAATGAGCCGATATATATATAAGTGCTCTAACGCGACGATAGAGTGCTACATTTTATAAAAATATTGGCGAGATTTAGTACAAATTAGCACAAAGTAATAATCAATCATTCAATGAAACGGACGCGACAAAAACAGAAGTTTTTTTAAGCTCGTATAGAAATACGCAAAATTTAGCAAATTTTGAGAACTTTTTTTTATATATAATATACATGTTAATGGAGGTCAAAGGATAACTATTCTTAGTAGACTTATGAGACATAAAAATGATCTCTTTCTTTTTTTAAATAGATATAGCACGAATACGGGCGCAACATCATGGACGCGACAAATTTTTCCACAGTAGTAAAATACAGTAAAAATGTTCGTTATAAATTTTAATAAAAATACATCATAATAAGTTGAATTCAAGTTACATAGCAGTCATACTAATCAAAATAAAAAAAAAAATAAAGTTAAAAGCTTTTAGAGTGCTTTATTTTAATGTTTTTCTTCATTTGTGGTGGACCTTTTTTGGGAGATGCCCATATGTGAAAAGCAAACTACGTCTCAACAGCTGACAGTACAACTCGCTGTTCATTTTTGTGGGTACAATTTGTAGTTTCAAAGTAAAAGCACCTCGAATCATAATGGAACTTCCACCAAAATGTCTCTTTGAAAAATATTCTTTCTTAAATTTCTTTTCTTAAGTCACGCTAATATCCTTCATTGCCATCTGGACCGTCCAAGTTGCACTTCTTGGACGATTAACTTTTCATTCAAAGGTCGTTTTCATCGAAAAAAATTAAATTAACAACAATATACGAAGATAAAAAAGAGGATATTAAAAAAAACTTACATTTGTCCAGTCTCTGTGCATATTATTTCTGCAAAACTCTAACCGTGCATCGTTATGACGTTTGAGGAGGCGTGGCATACTCTTAAATTTTTGTCTGCAAATATATTTGGAGTGCTTTAGTTCTAAATTCCAAATAGTTGTTTTGAACACTTTTTTTTTGGAACACAAGCTCCAAGTTTGATACAGCTTGTATTACTATTGCTAGCTTCTTTTAATATTGTTCGCTGCTCTCGCTCTAATAATTTGAGTTTTCGGTCTGTAGACTTATTTCTTCCGTAATTTTCAATATTTGAAAAACTCTATTTGTCTACACTAAGGGAAAAAATGCTGTTATGTCAAACAAATCATGGGTTGAAATAACAGATTTCACTGTTAAATACCATCCAACAAATGAAACTTTCAAATCAACAGTCGGTTGACTGTTGGTCTATAGAACACGAAACCCGTATAAAAACTTATTTATTGAAATTTTATCATTGTTTTAAAAATTCATGTATGGCCGAGTGTGCTGACGTGTGCCTCTAGTACTCGAGTGTCCACGTTTTAAATCCGGCAAGACCAACGAAAATATTTTTTTTTATTTAAAATATTTTTTTTAAATAAAAATGAAATTTGCAATTTTTTTCTTTTTTTTTGCAAGAAACATATTTTGAAGGTTATTTTTTACCAAATTATTAATGAAACAGAATTATTATTCTTTCAATTATTAAATTACAAGTTTTGATACTTACACAGATCTTTTAAATTTCTGCCATTTTTAATGCACATCTATGTTTCTAGTTTGCCTAGTCTTCTGACCAAATTTTGTTAAGATCGGACAACTTTATATGCATCTCCCATACAAAATAATGTACAAAATTAATATTGGTCCAAGGAAGGTACCCTTAGGAACTGACCGATTTTAAATAAATAAATTTTTGCAATTATTCTGAATAAGCTTAAACTAACCAAGCATACAAAATTAAATTATCATAGGAGCACTCCTTATATTTTTGTACCAATTTTGTATGGGATGTATGTTCTATGTGTTGGAACTACATCATATTTCAAAATATTTTTTCTAAAAACTATCGTACCTTATATTTTCTAAGGTGTTATTTATTTCCGAAACAAATCTATGCAACTCAAAAATTGAGTTTTATGTTAAAAGACGGATTTTAACATAATTGATATTGATAATTGCTTAAGATGAGCACATGGGATCAATATCAAGTTGTGAGCCGAAAATGCGTGTGGTCCGACTTCTTTCACGCTCTATGTATTGCGCTGGACAAAACATTTTTTAAAAATTTCTTAACTTATTTAGCATTTTTTTGTTGCTGTTATTTCATCCAGGGTCATCCCATAGAAACGAAATGGCTTTGCAGAAAACCAAATTCAGACATGGTGGAAAACAGACGATTCCTCAATAGACTAAAGTAAATATAAATTATAAGATATACCACTTTCAGCTAGGTAGACCTGATATTGTTTTTATTTTGTTTTTAGCGCTTTTTAGAAAAAGTAACAGCTATTAAATTAGCTTGAGTACTCTTTGTTAATGCTCAGAACACCTGAAAAAACAATTTTTTTGAATAACACAAGCACTTAAAGCACTTCAATAGCTTAGTTTAAATTGTGACAGTGTTCTTTTCAAAGTTAGTTGCCAACATAATTGTAGCCGCAAAAATAATTATAGTTCTGATTTTATTCTTGTGATTAAAAAGTTTTATTTTATTATAGAAATTAATGAAAATATAAATTAAGTTTTAATTTATTTTCAATAATGAGCATGATTTTATTTACCTCACACTTGCTAGATATTTTAATTATTCAACACACAAACATATCCAGACATACACACATACAAACATATATTTATATTTAATCATTTAAATTGAGTTGGTGTTTGCAGCAAATGCAGCCAAAGCAATTTTTAAAATAAAATGCAAAAATTTAATTTAAAGAAAAAAAAAAAAGATAAAATATTTTAATTAAATTTGGAAATATTGCATTAAACAGATTAAAACAGTGAGAGAGACAGATAGAGAGAATGAGAGCAATCCGTTAACTTCAAAATGTCAACACAGTTGCAGCTCCTAGCAAAGTGAAATCTACACCAGTGAAAAATATATTAGCTTAAAGCGACAGTTTTGCGGCTTTGTTGTATTAAATATTCTAAATATTTTATTATTCTAAAATTGTTGAGCACTGAGCTGGAAAAGAGCTTCTTAACGGTGTGTTTTTTTTATGGTTTTTGTTATTTTTTTTTTTTTTTGTTTTTGTTTATGGTTTGTTTGTTGCTTTATAGGCCAACCTCTTAAGCCACCCTTGTTTATGTCCTTGAATACTAAAGCAAGACTGTTTGTTTATGTTGTTGTTTTTTGTTTTTTTTTTTCTTGTCTGCTGTTGGTTTGGCTGTTTTACAACATAATTTATCGCAGACATAAATTTAAATTATATAATTAAGTGAAGCTATAAATTAAAAAAAAGAAAAAAAAAGTGCTCAGTAACAGTGCAGCCAAATACGATTTTGCGATTATTAGTCAATAATTTATAATATTTTTAAACACTTCTTTTTTATATTGTTTAAAAAATTGAAAATAATTATTTTATAACCATTGCTGAAAGCATAAACATTGTTCACAGCAACACATGAAAGGAGAAGAGATGAAAAAAAAAAAAAAACGACAAAAGTGGTAAGTATTTGATGATTTTTTTTATTGAATTTTTACTGATTTACGAGTGTTGTTAATGGCCCATCTGTTAGCTTGAAAAGCGTTCGGAACATATTGTATGGTTGGCCTTAAAAGCCTGATTTTAAAATGTAATGTTTTATTAACCATGAATATAATTAAGTGCATAAAAAGTTGTAGCACAGTGTTGAAAATATTAGCACTGATTTGAGGTATAGGTAGTGTGTGTGGTTTTTGTGGTCATGTTTTTGTAAAATATTACAGTATGTAAGGAAAATTAAATTTAATTTTTAATTTTTGAATCGAGTTCAAGTTAAAATATCTAAAAATTCTATATCTAAAAATTTCAATTCTCTTGCGATTTTGGTACAGAGAATTATTTCTAATATTGAAAATTCAACTTTAAATAGTCGTATATCTATGAGCGTCACTTACCCACCACTGGATACCACTCATTGTATAACTTTCGACATCTACGTACGTAAAGTAGTTTGAAAGTTATTTTATATATCAAAGGTTAACTCAAAAACCACTGTACAGATTTAGATAAAAAATTCACACACATGACCTTTAATATTTCTGAATGGATATAAGCTATGCAATATTGTGTTTTCTCATTTTAAAAGAGATATACAGGACAGTCTGGTAAGTCAATGATTTTTAAAATTATCCTTTTAGCTTCTTGTCGGCCACGAGTTTTTGCAATTTTTTTTTTCTTCTTTCAAATAAAAGGTTTCCTTAAAATATGACTTTTGTAAAGGTGATGACCTCTCCATTCAACTAATGGGTTGAGCCTAGCCCGTCGAGCTATTTGTACAGTTTTCAAAAAAGAAAATAGTCGCTGGAAACCACATTTGGAGAATATGCTCAATGGCTGTCAAACACAAACTAAATAACGTTTGCTCTAAACATGAAAGTTGTCAGCTGGTAGTTGACAGTATCAATTTTTCATAAAAAAGTTACTACATGTGACTTGACATCATCACTGACTTATTCAGCAGAGATCGTTAATGCATTCAATTTATCAGTTTTGTGACCACTTTTTGCAAAAATGAGTTTAGAAAAAAAACTCAAAGTTCACTAGAATGCCTGAAAGCAATTGTGTTTCAAATTGCCCATCAACCCGAAGCTTATTTAAAAAAATTGCAGCTTTTTCGGCTTATTTCAAAATAAACTTTTAAATTTAACATTCTGCCATTTTGTTGACAAATCCATAAAAGCGCTGCAATTTGTTTAGCGAGTTCATATTGCACTTGAATATATTTCAGACATAAGCTTCGTGCCTTAGTTTACAAAAA
Organism: Tetanocera ferruginea; assembly: GCA_958299015.1. Classification (NCBI taxonomy): domain Eukaryota; kingdom Metazoa; phylum Arthropoda; class Insecta; order Diptera; family Sciomyzidae; genus Tetanocera; species Tetanocera ferruginea. The sequence goes on from OY282644.1 coordinate 128,772,134, forward strand.
CACCAAATCAATAAAAGCGGAATTCCGTAAATTTAATGCGAACCTCGATGCAATTGAATTGCATTTTACGAATATGCCGGATTTTGCAACAAATGTTCATATTAAAGTTTAGTAATGAAATATTTTTACGATAAAACGAGATAGTGTTGAATATTTGCATCATCTCTTTTATGCTGGCCATATAACAAACAGTACAATAACAACAACAATAACCATAAATGTGGCCAACAAATACATTCCTGTGTGCTGCTAGCGTATTGAAAGTGTTAGCAGTACAATACGTTCGTCCGTCCGTCCGTCTGTCCGTTCAGTGCCTTCAATATGTTGTTGCCTACGAACATATGTTGTTAGTTCATGCGTTTGTCCACTAGCCAGTTTCTGTGTCCAAACGTCTGTCCATTCTATCGTTCTGCTATTCATCCTGGCTTTTGTTCGTTAGGAATGAGTATTTCGTGCGTGATAAATTCGAAATCAATTGTTTACATCGTTTGCCCAACATCTGCAATTGTTTTCCTGTTCAAGTTAAAACATATGACAGAAAGCTACGTACGTTACGTTATCCGTAACAACAAAATCAAGCACAACAACAAAAACAACAAATAATAGCAAGTGTGCTGGTACAATAGTTGATATGCAACATTGTTGTTGTAGATATATATTGTCGATGATTTAATTTTAGTGTTGCTTAGCGACAAATTCATCAGCCACATAAGCTTAATTACATTAGGTTAATTACATGGTGAGACCAATTCGATATTTAAACAATGCAAGGAATACCAGCGAACCAGTACCAAAACCAGTAAATTAGGTCTATCATTGTTTGTCTGCGCTTTTAGCGTCAAAGTATTTCGTTTTCGGATGTTAAAAGTAGTTTGCATTTCCGAAAATACAACGATAATGAATTGCCCTGACATTCAAGGAGTTGTCAAAACAAATCGCAATCAAAATCAAAATCAAAATCAAAATCAAAATCAAAATCAAAATCAAAATCAAAATCAAAATCAAAATCAAAATCAAAATCAAAATCAAAATCAAAATCAAAATCAAAATCAAAATCAAAATCAAAATCAAAATCAAAATCAAAATCAAAATCAAAATCAAAATCAAAATCAAAATCAAAATCAAAATCAAAATCAAAATCAAAATCAAAATCAAAATCAAAATCAAAATCAAAATCAAAATCAAAATCAAAATCAAAATCAAAATCAAAATCAAAATCAAAATCAAAATCAAAATCAAAATCAAAATCAAAATCAAAATCAAAATCAAAATCAAAATCAAAATCAAAATCAAAATGAAAATGAAAATGAAAATGAAAATGAAAATTAACAAAAAATTAAGGATAAACATAAGGATTAAAATAATGATTAAAATAATGATTTGAACTTATGTTATTTATTATGTGGTAAAGAATAATGATTTCAATAAGGATTAGAATACATTTAATGATAAGAAAAGGGATTAGTACAAGGATTATGATTAAATTGTTTCAAGAAAAAAACAGCCCATATAAAGCAAAACGCATTAATAACTGTTGAAAGATTAAAAAATAGGCATAGAAAAATCGTTTATAAAAGATCCTCGTACAAACAGGATAAAATGCACACTCAAAAACACCGCATTTCAACACTGTCCTGTTACAATACACACAAACAAAATCTAGTTAAAACATGCCTACACATAAGGTTTATCAGAGCAGCCCCTTGAGCGAACCTATCAATGCAGTGGCATTTTGAAATTTAATGCGATTTTCAGGTAGCCACAAAAATCTTTTGTCCCATAAAACAAAAACAAAAAAAAATCACACAAACCACTCTATTAAAAATATTTAATAATTTTGTCTGGTACAATTTAAGCCGATTAGAAATTAATTTATATCTATAGATTATTTTATGTGTAGTCTTGATGTTGACATTTTCAACAGCATAAAAGAAAATCAAAAAGGACTGCATTCAAAAGTAATGCAACGATATTGAAGCACTTCCGCATGACTACAACAATGTCAACTACTTAACCGGAAATAAAACATGTCCATTATAATCCCTTTCCGCATAAGAAAACAAACACATACATACATAAGTTTACAGCTATTTAGTTCAAGTCAGTTCAAGTAATTTTAACATATTAAGGAAACCATGCAGTATAGTAGCTTGTAGATGTTTTTGTTCTTTTCTATTTTTGCTGTTTGTTGTTTTTGCACATCTTACGTGTGCAGCGGCTGACACGAAAGTGATGTTGTACAAGGATGTATCTTTGGATGTTTTGGTATTAATGTTGCAACGTGTGTGTATGGATTATTTTATTATTATTATTAAAGTGCATGACACGAAGAATGATTCGGTCATGTTTGACATTTTATCTACATGCTTAATCATTGATCATGATTTGGAACAACATGGGCCCAAGCTGATTGGGAAAATAGAATTAATAAGCTTGCGAGACCTTTAACAAATTGACCTTATTTGTTAAAGGTCTTCCTTTAAGAACAAGTGTTTCTTGGGTCTGCAAGCTTTTCCAAAGAAAGTACAGAATTGTGATTCCATCTGAGGATTGCCGGAAAACGTCCACAAACCGCAGGAAAAGAAGCACAAATTTCAAAATTTACATCCCTTCTCAATTCGCCTGGCTATTTACCCAATCATCTAGTTTAAATGATAGTAAAGTTGAAGTTTCAACATGGGTTGACAAATCAAGGAGGCCGCCTAAAAGTAAAACTTATAACTCTAAATCTAACATTAAGTCTAGTTATAATAAAAACATTAGTTCTAATATTAGCAATAATAATTCCAACATTTCTAATGCTAAGAAAACTATATATAAAAATATTCCAACCTTACACCAGTCATAGCTCTGATCCTAACTGGAAACTTAAAACTAATATCTTCCCAACTTTCACTCGGCAGATCAATCACACTACAAAATCTCCTAACTCGAATCACACACTTCCATCTTCTAACCCAAAACGAGTCTCATTTAATCTCAATCCTAACTCTGATGCACCATCAGATAAAAATGAGAGCAACATTCTCCACACACTCTATCCTAACTTTGTTCATTCCCATACTATAAACCCATCTCCTTCCGCTTTAGTCACGAATGAAGCCCATAACCAACCTGGTAGCCCTACTTCTTTCATCGACCCTCTTCAACCACCAAAAGTTAAACTTACTTTAAATTCTTGTGCTGACAATGAGAGCAGATATGCCCTCTCTCGTCTTAGAGAGAACAGTGTTTACAACAATGTGCGTCTATATCTTGCTTATATGCATAAGGCACCGGTATCCACCTGTATAGATGGTAAAACCAAAACAAACCTCAAAGTCTTGATACAGCAAGAAGGTTTACCTACTGATGTCGATGAATTACGTAAGTTATTTACCAGTTTCCACGAGCAACTCGGTTTGACGATCCAACAAGTCAAAGAAGATCTTGACACGTATGGTGCTCATGTAAGGTCAAAACATGTCTCTTACCTTTTAAAAGTCCCGTAAAGAGCAGCAACAATATTATTCCTAACCAACTTTCGCATAATCAAAACTCTATTCCAAGCCCACTATTTGTATCTCTGTACTACCAAAACGTTAGAGGATTACGCACCAAAATCTCTACAGTGTTTCTAAACTCTCTTAAACTTCCCTACGATATTTTTGCCCTAACTGAGACCAATCTTACCCAGGATTTCAAGGATACTGAGGTCTTTGCCTCTGATTTCGTGGTGTTCAGAGACGATGGACTCGATAAAGATGATCTCTCCTCAGGTCGTGGTGTCCTTCTTGCAATTCACAATCGTTTCGACCCATCCTTTGTAAAAAAAATCCCATATAGCTAATTTTGAATTTATATGTGCCAAAGTCTGTATCGCTAAGCGGTTCATATTCATTATCTGCTGCTATATTCGCCCTTCTCAACCAGTGAATGGTTATCAGCTAACAGTAGACGCAATTGATTCACTTTTTGATCTTATAGACCCATCTGACACAGTTATATTTCTGGGGGACTTTAATCTTCCCAGCCTACAATGGGTTCTGTCAGATGACGAGTGCCATTATTTCGCTTCAAATGCTACATCTGAAAAAGAAATTCTCTTTACTAGCTGCCTTTTAGACTCTGGCCTTTACCAGTTGAGCGGAGTAACAAACAATATAGGTAGACAATTAGACCTTGTCTTTTCTTTAGATTCAGATAATTGTGTAGTCTCTGCTAGTAACCCCCTTCTTTCAACACTCGATCACTACCATCCTCCTCTATCTCTTACCCTTTCTTACAACAATAATATCATAAACACACACTTTGAACACGCGTATAGCTTCAACTTTCGGAAAACTGATTTTGTAAAACTTGAGATCTTAATCAGTAGAATCGATTTCCAACATCTTTTCGATAATGCCCATGAAAATGTTGATAATGCTGTTGCTCTCTTCTATGACAAAATTTTCGACTGCTTCACACAATCTGTCCCATTTAATAGGCAGAAGAACTTTTTGTCATCTCCCCCCTGGTACAATAAGGAATTACGCTCACTTCGTAATAAAAGGAACAAACTTTGGCGCACTTATTTAACTACTCATTCTTCTATTGACCTCACAAACTATCTTCACGCCTATAACCATTTTTCTGCACTCTGTGAACATCTATATGACTCTTATCTTGCTCATATTCAAACAAAATTGGTGTAGGATCCTAAAAGCTTCTACAAGTTCATCAATATTAAAAGAAAATCTGACAACTATCCATCTACCCTTACTTTTTCAGATATCTCCTCAGATAACCCGGAAATAATTGCAAACCTATTTGCAAATTTCTTCAGTCAGTCATTCATAAGTCATAAGGATGAATTAGACTATGAATACTTTTCTTCACTAAGGAATTGTGCTCAAACCTCGCTGACTTCTGTTGATATTACGATATTCTCTTCTTCCATTGCAAATCTATCTTTCCTCCTAGTCAACATGGTTTTCTCAAGGGTAGATCGACTACCACCAACCTCACACAATTTGTTTCAAACACTTTATGCTCGTTGGAAAATGGTTACGAAGTTGATGCAGTTTCCACCGACTTTAGTAAAGCGTTTGACAAAATCTCACACACTATCATCCTTCTTAAGCTTCAAGCCTTTGGTTTTCCATCTCTGTTTATGTCATGGATTAAATCTTATCTCGAAGAACGCAGTTATAATGTCATCTTTAGATTTTCCAATTCAAAATCTTTTACAGCTACCTCTGGTGTCCCACAAGGCAGTCACCTTGGTCCTTTGCTATTCGTCTTAACAATTGCTGATGTTGATGGTATCATCAATGAATCCAATCTTTCTGTGTATGCTGATGATATGAAAATCTATCGGCGCATACAAACTAATGCCGATTCTCGCAAACTTCAAGATGATCTGGTCAGCTTTTCCATTTGGTGTCAAAACTCAACGTCAGCAAATGTCAAGCTATAACATATTCTCGTAAGCGACTCCAACTTCCTCCGAGAACGTATTACATTCTCGGCAAGCCAGTTCCCTCTGTATGCTTTTTACGGGATTTAGGCGTTATTTGCGACAAAGAACTTAACTTTCGGTCTCATGTTGATAATATCATTAGTAGAGCCAACTCTGCACTTGGTTTCGTGAAACACTGGTCCAGAGAGTTCTCCAATCCTTACGTCACTAAATCTCTCTATCTTTCCTTTGTAAGACCCATCCTCGAATATGCCAGCCAGGTTTGGTCTCCCATCTACAACACCCATTCAATGCGAATCGAAGCCGTTCAACGCAGATTCATTCGTTTCGCTCTTCGTGGTCTTCCCAGCTCTGACAGTTTCAACTTACCTCCTTATACCAACCGTCTGAAGTTGATTAACATGCAAACACTTGCAAAGCGAAGGGAAGTTGCCGATGTTCTCTTCATTCATCAACTAGTATGCGGTACCATTAACTGCCCAGAACTATTCCAATCAATATCCTTTAATACCAACCCACGCAACCTTAGGTCGATACCTCTCTTCCACCTTAACTTTCACCGCACCGACTATGGATGCAGCGAACCTATAACCAGAATGCTTCGGGTAACCAATAGATTGATCAGTGAATTCGATTTTCACCTGAGCAGACCACTACTCCAAAATATCCTTCTTAACTCCAACGACACTTCCTCCCCGTCTCTAATGTATTCTTCCTATTAAGATATGGTACCATTGTAAATTAAGATACTCCCTGTTAATTATAAAATTTAGTTCTTAAGTATTCAAACTGCTTGTATTAAGCTTATATATAAATAAATAAATAAATAAATATAAATAAATACTTGCTGCATCATGCATCCTTTCAATACAAAAATAATACAGTGCAAACTCGGCAAATGCATAATTTTTGTTAGTTTCAAAAACTAGTTAGAACTCGCTGGATTTATATAGTCCTTCATTATTATCCCAATTTATCTTTCTCAACAAGTTCTGCTTGAGTTAGTTATATTTGTTTCTCTTACCGAGGTCATACTGTACATAACTTCTTCCTGCTTGTTTTGTTTGTTCCATAATAAACAAACAAGTAAAGTTTTTCTAAATTCTTAAAACAATTCGATGGAGTCAGCCATTTTTTTATGTTTCCATTTTACTTCGAAAAAGCTTTTGTTCAACAAATAAAACTAGAACAGCATCTGCTTTCAACTCGTTTACTGCTCAAATATGTCCTTACATACAAGGACACACATACACACATACAAAGGTACATAAATACTGCCATTTTATTATTTATCAAAGTTTTTACAGTTAATCTTTTGCCAAATAAGAAAGAGAGAGAGAGAGAAAGACAGTGAGAGAGAGAGAGAGAGAGAGAGAGAGAGAAAAAGCAGCAAAGCACAAAACTTGTTAAATTGTTTAGATATCTCATAAAGTACAATTGTTCCGAACTTGCTGTTGAGGGTGTGATAAACAAAGGATGAAATTTACGCTAAGAGTCAAATACGAAAAGTGGCCGCAGAACGCAGGTTAAATACTTGGAAATTTCACAGAATTTCACAGAGACACATGCATAAATTTATTTCTGCCAAATTTTTATGATAATTTTAGTTGGAAAATAGTTGAGATTTCGAATATGGAAAAATTTACTATATAGCGCATTCATTAAGAAAGTATTGCATATTGAATAAAACAAAATCATAAAATGGTGTGTTAGGACTATATTTTCTTCAGAGTATGTCATTAAATTTATTTATTTTAATAATAGAAATTAGTCAAAACCGATTTCGGGATATTTGAATAAATGATTTTTCATTCAGTTTCCTTGAAATCAACACTTTCGGATTATTCGACAATTTTGAATATTTTCTCCGTGTTTATCGTAAAAGTTTTCTATTTGAATTTTTAATTCTTTCTTTAAAACGATTAAAAGATTTGCACAAATGGTGAAGTATGTTTTTATTTTTAATTTTTAAATTCATCCATGACTAATTATATCAATTCTGATACAGTTAAGAAATTATTTATTCATATGTTGCAAATATTTCTAAAGACTTGAAAAAACATATATTGAAGGTATTTTTGTTTGCATACACCTTTACAAAATTGCCCCAAGTTTCGAAATTTACATACTTGAATTGGAATTTTGCATTTTGAAGTATTTAAATTTGAATGTATAGAAAAGGGGGGAAATAGGTTTCGAACTAAGTTTTTCTTGTCATTTCAATAATTTTTTAAAATAAGAAATTAATATTTCTTTTTGAAGCTATGAGAAGTATAACACATATGACCATCTCCCAGTGGCAAGTACGCGACATTTGCACGGTTTTAATTACTCGAAAAACAAGAAAGAAACAAAACGAGCCGATATGTATTTTAAATATTCTAACACGATGAAAGAGTGCCACATTTTATAAAAAAATGGACAAGATTTAGTATAAATTAGGTAATAAGCAATCATACAATAGCACGGACGCGACAAAAAATAGAATCTTTATTATGCTCGTATAGAAATATGCAAAATTTAGCTAATTTTGAGAACTGTTTTGAAGTGAAACTTCTTTGGCGGCGAGTGAAATTTCAAGGTATCTTATTCGTGACGCTAGGCTAACGTTTTCAATTCATATGAAAATTTAAAAAAAATATTACTGCTGCCGAGAATTGAACCCCGGACATCGTTGCTTAAGAGTCGGAATCTATACCATTACGCCATGTAGGCAAATGGCAAACAGCCAAACAAAATGTAATTAAAACTGAACGCATAACATACTGAAAATAACATAATTAACATTAACATTACATTATTAATATAACCGTAACATTAATTTTCATCCTACAAGTATGCACGGAAAAAAATAGAAAAATAGCTAACACAGGAGCAGAACGCGTTCGTGAATATAGAGAGCGAATTAGAGCTCTTAAGAATGCTGCCGCAGCTTGGTCTGCAACCAATGATGAAGGTTATGCTATGTCTACACAGAGAGTTAAGTTAATTTTAACTAACATTTAACCGAAGTTGTTCACACAGAGATACCGTAGCAGAATTGAGTAAAATTTGCCGACAATGCTGCTGGTGTCTCTGCGTACAAATGCGTTTTTTTCTTTCTATGCGGAAGCTCTGCCCATATTTGGATGAAAACTACTTTCCCCACTATTGCCCAAATCCTTTTCGAAGTTCTTTTACTCATTTTTTAAAGAAAATAACAACATATAGTTAAAAAAATAAATTGTATAATTAACGAATCAGCTGTTCTATTTTGACAGTTCTTGTAAAAAAAAGTTTCTTTCATGAAAAATATCACTGAATATAACCATTTATATTATTTTGTAGTGTACTTTTAGGCACTTTTTACATTGAGTCATAAAAACTCAGAATATATTAATCGTACATTTTTGTACTGGTAACGCAAGAGTTTATTTCTCGTTAAATGGGAAAACTCAGCTTTGTAATGGTAACTCAAACTTAACTCTCTGTATAGACGTAGCATAAGGTGATTGCAACATCGGCTGAGTTCCAAAATGCATTTTTACGAAACATCAGTGTATTTTGGTGAATCTACAAAGAACCAACCCCCTAAAAACACACTGATGCTTTGTTAAAATGTATTTTGGAACTCAGCCATCATCTCAACAAAATTTTATAGCCAACCATACACTCAACAATCAACGTTCGCTGCTTTATGAGGCCCTCTATCAACATAGCAATTATTATGATCAGGAAGCAGGAGGTAATAAGGAACAAGATTTGCCTCTGCTTTTGGAGGCTCCTTCAAAGAGTACTATGCAAATGCAATCCAGCATTCAAAAAGTAACAATGTTGAGAAGACATTCGAAAGCAACTAAAACACCAACTGAACTAAAACAAGGAACGAAAATAACTGTTATTTTACAATTTTCAAATGGAAAAAAGTTGTTGAAAAACTTTTTCAAATATACCATTATGTTACAAATGTCCTCAGCCTCATGAATATTAAGTGCCTTTTAAATTTAAGACTGATTCTTAAAAAGTTTAAAATTAAAATTAAAATTTAAGTGTTATATTTTGCCTTGTATTTTTTGAGGAAATATAAAGGTTCTTTTGACTTTTATTTGATCTCTAATTTTTTCGGTCAAAATGATCAAGCAATTTGTGAACTGTTGACACCATGTGTAAAATGTCTCACCGATGAGATGAAAATAATGATATTTTTGATCGAAAAAATAAACGGCAGAAAATAGCTGCTATTTTCGACCGATAAAATAAAAGTCAAAAGTAACTGTTATTTTTGCCCAAAAACTATAAGGCTCAAAATAACTTTTATTTTTGTCGGAAAAAAAACGCAAAGAGATAAAATTAATATGTGACACTTTCTGGATGCAAATATTGAATCAAAAGATTATTATTCCATTTCGTATTGATTGAATTTCTTTTGAGATACTTTCTCTCTCTATTTCACACTGAAATCTCACTTATTTCTTAAAGTGTTAAAGAAGTTTCACTTCTGCCACGTGAACGTTGCTACACGCGAGATTTTTTTTTATATATATACTAGAGTGTATCGAAAATCTGACCCCCAATTCCGGTACCAAAATTAAATAGTACATGGAAAATCCTTTTGATTGGTGTACTTTTTTTTTATTTGAACCAATTTTGGCGTCCCCCGAAATGCATTTTTGTGCATTTTTTATCAATTTTCGTACTGGAGACCCATTAATGGCTGATTTCAAAAGAAAATCAAACTTATCAATCAATTCCTTTCATAAAAAAACACAGAACTGCAAATTTTCATCCCTGTTGACGAATGCTGTGACGAGATAAAACAGTTTTTTTCAACGTGAATCTACTTGTTATTTAATATTTGATATGTTTTTGTTTTTTGTATGAAAGTATTTTTAAACTTTTAGCAAGTTATAACATATAAAGCTCGTCACAGTTTTTTTCAACGTGAATCTACTTGTTATTTAATATTTGATATGTTTTTGTTTTTTGTATGAAAGTATTTTTAAACTTTTAGCAAGTTATAACATATAAAGCTCGTCACAAAGGCGTCAGTGGCTGCTGCTTCTGCAGAACGAAGAAAAGGAATAATGTTTTCTATGTTGGAGGGCCGTTCAAAAAGGCTGAAATTCGAAACAAAAAGGGATTTTTAGTCCTTTACAGGATCTAAAAAAAATTGTTGTTATTATTTGGTTAACTGTAATAGTTTAAAAAAATACGTTACTTTTGCATTAAGCAATAAAAAAAAAAAACAGATGTTAAAAAATACTTTCATACAATAAAAAAAAACATATCAAATATTAAATAACAAGTAGATTCACTTTGAAAAAACTGTTATATCTCGTCACAGCATTTGTCAAGAGGGATGAAAATTTGCAGTTCTGTGTTTTTATATGAAAGGAATTGATTGATTAGCTTTATTTTTCTTTTAAAGCAACCATTAATGGGTCTCCAGTACAAAAAAGTGATAAAAAATGCACAAAAATGTATTTCGGGGGACGCCAAAATTGGTTCAAATAAAAAAAAAGTACATCAATCGAAAGGATTTTCCATGTACTATTTAATTTTGGTACCTGAATTGGAGGTCAGATTTTTCCCATACAAGTCGATACACTCTAATATATACATGTTAATGGAAGTCAAAGGATAACTTTTCTTCGTAGACTTATGAAATTTGAGAATTATCTCTTACCTTTTTTTAAATAGATATAGCACGAATATGGACGCGACAAATTTTTCCAACGGTAGTAAAATACAGTTATGATGCTCATTATAAATTTTAATAAAAATAGATCATAGAAAGTTACATTCAAGTTACATAGCAGTAATACAATTTCGATAGTATCGTAAGTGTAGACGTAGAATTCCGTTTAAGTTGTAACCTTTTCTACTTTGTCTCTTTGGTCCGATTGTTTTGTCCATTTTGCACGTATTTTTATTGATCTTCCGAAAATAAACAAATAAATGAATAACACTCAATTATGGAATGCTTATCGAGGCCAAAACAAAGAAAAAGTTAAAAAGTAAATATGATTAAATGAGCATGCAAAAAGAAACAAGCAAAATTTCAAAATTGTTCGATCTTTAAGTTTGATAGGTTGAGTTTTTTATTTATTTATTTATTTATTTGGAAAAAAAAATGTCGACATGTAAGACAGAGTCTTTTAAATGCACAAGTATGCAAATTCAAGTTCATTGACTTAGTTCATTGACTTAGTTGAAAAGAAGGCGAAGTTTCACACTGAGCACATGTCCTTTCCTTTCATCTCTGTCTGATATTAAGTTTGCGAGCTACACTTTCGTCTCTGTTCGATGTATAGTTTGCGAACTACACTCGCTAGTGCTAGTGCTTGTGGATTTGGAATCCAAATTAATTTGCATTAAAAACAAAAATTTAAATTTTACGCCATCTATTGGGTAAGAGCATAAAACGAAATATGATCCAACTCGTTTTTTTTTCATAAGAGTTAAATCTAACCGGATCACAGACTCATTTCGTTAAATTTGACAGTATGAGTTCATTTAATGAGTTGAAAAGAGGTTCATGACCTCTGGTTTCAAAATAGTATACTAGAACACTAGCGCATACATAAACCCAATGCAATGCTGCCAAAGCAAACCAATCAGTTCGTGCAAAACAAAAGCAATACAAGCATAAACAACGAAACAAAAACAAAGAAAGCAACAGGCACATTATAAGCAGCTAATAATTGATTTTCTTATATAAAAACATGCATTCTCTTCTTTTATTTTACTATTTTGTGACTTTAATATAATAGTGACAAAATTCAAAATTAGATATTCATTCAGCACAGGATATATCTGATATTTTAGTATATATATTATCCTTGAAAGATAAGTATTGAAGGCTGTAGGTATACCTTAAAGTATTAGCCAAAAAGTTGCCTAATGACCTTGAAAAAATCTGTTAAAACGACTGCGCTGTAAGACGTAATTCTATGTCAAAATAAAGTTAAAAGCTGCTAGAGTGCTTTATTTTAAAGTTTTTCTTCACTTTTGGTGGACCTTTTTTGGAAGATGCCGATGTAATTAAGTAAATTAAGTAAATATGAACGTTTTAAAAGCTCAATTTAAAATGTGTATTATAGAAAATCAAACGAACGTTTTAAAATGTCCGTTTATAAAATGAAAATAAACGTTTGTTCACAGCTAATTTTGAAAATGTAGTTTTCTCAGTCATTTGTGTGTAGAGGCGTTCAAAACGAAGGTCATAATATTGTGTCATTTTTTATAACTTTAGAAGCTCAAATATAAAAGTTCATTACGAAAACTTAAAAATTAGGGCTGTAATCGTGTCGACAGACAGACTGATAGGCAGGCAGATGGAAAGACAGACGGACATGGCTAAATCAACGCTGGTGGTTGCGCTAATCAAGAATATATGTACTTTCTTATAACTACCACGCCTCCTTATGAGCGTAACAACATTTTAGAGCAATTAATATACCTGTTACGTAGTACACGTGGGGGTACAAATATATCGCACATCCTCTTCAAAAGAGACACAACTCAAAATTTCTTAATTTTGACTTTTTAATATAAACCAATTCGTAATGCACATCTCCATCGACTGTTAAAATTTTGTTTTAATCTGATTGCTCTTTAATTTTTAAAAAATCATTTTGTGTCCTTCTTTTGTATGAAGTTGCTTTAAAAAAGAAATAGTTTTTTGCCTCTCCTGAAAATTTTAAAATTTATATATAAATTTATAGATATATTCCTGCGATTATTCAAAAATCTGGAGTTTTTAAAAAATATCTCGTTTTGCCTCCTAAGATATAGAGGACTTAATTAGTTGATGCAGATGAATGTAGGACAAAAGATTAAAAGAGTTACTAAATTTTTTGGTATTGAGCTTTTGTAATTCATTCTGAATTTGGCATATTTTTGAGCAAATTTTTCTTGTAAGAAATACAAGAATCAATTTATAAATGAAATACGAGAAACATTTGGAACATATTTAAGTTGTTCTAATTCAGGTGTTAGCAGAAAGCTCTAGAAGTATTAAAACTTAAATAGAAATGCACTTAATTTAGTGCATTTTTTTAAAAAATACGCGTTGTGTAACATAGAAACGCACTTGACAGACAGACAGGCTAGTTGCTCCACAAATTTCTAAGAATTTTCCAACATCTCTTGCGTAGAAGCAACGTGCCGTCAATTAAAGTAATCTTTTGGGTCTTTCAGGCCCCATAACTTTAAACATAGACTAGTCTTGACAAGTTAATCCCTACTCAAGTTGGTAAGAAATTTGATTGGGAACCATATGGAATACAAAAATAAAATCAAATATAAGTTGCCGCTTTTTAAGGGCCGGTTTTTGCCCGAGGGCCTTAGTTTGGAGACTCTGGCCTAGACCATAAGTCAAAAAGTTTTATTAAACGTGGTTTAAAAAAAAAACCAAAAATAGTCTGCCTACAATTAAATATGAAGGCTTTAACCCTTAACTGGTACACTTGGTCTGTGGGACCACTGTTGAAAGAGTAAAAAGTTATATCTCTCTCATTATTTAATTTTTAAAATAATCAAAAACCAAGTAAATACAACAACAAAATTCATAAAATTCGGTCTTAATAAGAAAAAATACGTCATTTATGGCGTTCTTAAAAACGAAACATACATTTATAACTAAATTTATCTTTTATCTTCTTTAAATAAATCTTTTTTTCAATTTTAAATTAGAGTGGTCCCATGGACATGCACTGTCAGTCAGGGTTGTACCAGTTAAGAATATAAAATAATAATATAATATAATATAATATAATATATAATATATAATATATAATATATAATATATAATATATAATATATAATATATAATATATAATATATAATATATAATATATAATATATAATATATAATATATAATATATAATATATAATATATAATATATAATATATAATATATAATATATAATATATAATATATAATATATAATATATAATATATAATATATAATATATAATATATAATATATAATATATAATATATAATATATAATATATAATATATAATATATAATATATAATATATAATATATAATATATAATATATAATATATAATATATAATATATAATATATAATATATAATATATAATATATAATATATAATATATAATATATAATATATAATATATAATATATAATATATAATATATAATATATAATATATAATATATAATATATAATATATAATATATAATATATAATATATAATATATAATATATAATATATAATATATAATATATAATATATAATATATAATATATAATATATAATATATAATATATAATATATAATATATAATATATAATATATAATATATAATATATAATATATAATATATAATATATAATATATAATATATAATATATAATATATAATATATAATATATAATATATAATATATAATATATAATATATAATATATAATATATAATATATAATATATAATATATAATATATAATATATAATATATAATATATAATATATAATATATAATATATAATATATAATATATAATATATAATATATAATATATAATATATAATATATAATATATAATATATAATATATAATATATAATATATAATATATAATATATAATATATAATATATAATATATAATATATAATATATAATATATAATATATAATATATAATATATAATATATAATATATAATATATAATATATAATATATAATATATAATATATAATATATAATATATAATATATAATATATAATATATAATATATAATATATAATATATAATATATAATATATAATATATAATATATAATATATAATATATAATATAATATATAATATATAATATATAATATATAATATATAATATATAATATATAATATATAATATATAATATATAATATATAATATATAATATATAATATATAATATATAATATATAATATATAATATATAATATATAATATATAATATATAATATATAATATATAATATATAATATATAATATATAATATATAATATATAATATATAATATATAATATATAATATATAATATATAATATATAATATATAATATATAATATATAATATATAATATATAATATATAATATATAATATATAATAATAATATATAATATATAATATATAATATATAATATATAATATATAATATATAATATATAATATATAATATATAATATATAATATATAATATATAATATATAATATATAATATATAATATATAATATATAATATATAATATATAATATATAATATATAATATATAATATATAATATATAATATATAATATATAATATATAATATATAATATATAATATATAATATATAATATATAATATATAATATATAATATATAATATATAATATATAATATATAATATATAATATATAATATATAATATATAATATATAATATATAATATATAATATATAATATATAATATATAATATATAATATATAATATATAATATATAATATATAATATATAATATATAATATATAATATATAATATATAATATATAATATATAATATATAATATATAATATATAATATATAATATATAATATATAATATATAATATATAATATATAATATATAATATATAATATATAATATATAATATATAATATATAATATATAATATATAATATATAATATATAATATATAATATATAATATATAATATATAATATATAATATATAATATATAATATATAATATATAATATATAATATATAATATAATATATAATATATAATATATAATATATAATATATAATATATAATATATAATATATAATATATAATATATAATATATAATATATAATATATAATATATAATATATAATATATAATATATAATATATAATATATAATATATAATATATAATATATAATATATAATATATAATATATAATATATAATATATAATATATAATATATAATATATAATATATAATATATAATATATAATATATAATATATAATATATAATATATAATATATAATATATAATATATAATATATAATATATAATATATAATATATAATATATAATATATAATATATAATATATAATATATAATATATAATATATAATATATAATATATAATATATAATATATAATATATAATATATAATATATAATATATAATATATAATATATAATATATAATATATAATATATAATATATAATATATAATATATAATATATAATATATAATATATAATATATAATATATAATATATAATATATAATATATAATATATAATATATAATATATAATATATAATATATAATATATAATATATAATATATAATATATAATATATAATATATAATATATAATATATAATATATAAATATATAATATATAATATATATAATATATAATATATAATATATAATATATAATATATAATATATAATATATAATATATAATATATAATATATAATATATAATATATAATATATAATATATAATATATAATATATAATATATAATATATAATATATAATATATAATATATAATATATAATATATAATATATAATATATAATATATAATATATAATATATAATATATAATATATAATATATAATATATAATATATAATATATAATATATAATATATAATATATAATATATAATATATAATATATAATATAATATATAATATATAATATATAATATATAATATATAATATATAATATATAATATATAATATATAATATATAATATATAATATATAATATATAATATATAATATATAATATATAATATATAATATATAATATATAATATATAATATATAATATATAATATATAATATATAATATATAATATATAATATATAATATATAATATATAATATATAATATATAATATATAATATATAATATATAATATATAATATATAATATATAATATATAATATATAATATATAATATATAATATATAATATATAATATATAATATATAATATATAATATATAATATATAATATATAATATATAATATATAATATAATATATAATATATAATATATAATATATAATATATAATATATAATATATAATATATAATATATAATATATAATATATAATATATAATATATAATATATAATATATAATATATAATATATAATATATAATATATAATATATAATATATAATATATAATATATAATATATAATATATAATATATAATATATAATATATAATATATAATATATAATATATAATATATAATATATAATATATAATATATAATATATAATATATAATATATAATATATAATATATAATATATAATATATAATATATAATATATAATATATAATATATAATATATAATATATATAATATATAATATATAATATATAATATATAATATATAATATATAATATATAATATATAATATATAATATATAATATATAATATATAATATATAATATATAATATATAATATATAATATATAATATATAATATATAATATATAATATATAATATATAATATATAATATATAATATATAATATATAATATAATATATAATATATAATATATAATATATAATATATAATATATAATATATAATATATAATATATAATATATAATATATAATATATAATATATAATATATAATATATAATATATAATATATAATATATAATATATAATATATAATATATAATATATAATATATAATATATAATAAATATATAATATATAATATATAATATATAATATATAATATATAATATATAATATATAATATATAATATATAATATATAATATATAATATATAATATATAATATATAATATATAATATATAATATATAATATATAATATATAATATATAATATATAATATATAATATATAATATATAATATATAATATATAATATATAATATATAATATATAATATATAATATATAATATATAATATATAATATATAATATATAATATATAATATATAATATATAATATATAATATATAATATATAATATATAATATATAATATATAATATATAATATATAATATATAATATATAATATATATATATAATATATAATATATATAATATATATAATATAATATAAATAAAAGTTAAGAATATATAAAGAATATCTCAGAAAAAAACTGTCCTTTTTTATTGGGTTATTTATAAAAAAGTGTTACCTCTATAGCAACATATTTGGTACCTAAATAAAGTATAAATATTGCAAATTGAAAACAAAATACTCATTACTCAAAATCCACGCACTTCGGTTTGTGATATGGCAGCAAAAGTGGGAACATCGAAGTCAAGTGTTCAACGATTTAAAAATTTTACAACCTAAGGAGCTATAAAGTACAAAAAGTAAGTACCTGATAGGTCAGAAAAAAAGGACGCCGAAGCGAAGAGGAGGGCACGAAAACTGTATCGCTATTTCCTGCCCAAATTTGATTGCGTGATCATTAGACCTGTTCATAATGGCATATTCATCTTCGATTTTCGCTCCCCTCAAAAAATCTGAATAATTGGACTATAAAAATAAGATTTGAAAAAAAAATTACATAAAAAAGTTGAAAACTGGGACGTCTCTCTTCAAAAATGAATATTTTGAGAAAAACTCAATTTGTAAAAATTATCACTTTTTATAAATTACCTAAAAATGAATTCGATAACAAAATTTATTTTGAAGTTAAACATTTTTGAGGTATTTGGGTATGATCAATCGAATGGAGAAATAAAAAAAAATGCTTTTTAAACAAAAAAGTTGACTTTTTCAATTGTTTTTGTCATAAAACATGAAAAAATTATAAAAATTTTTATGAAATTTTGACTTTGAATCCAGTTTTTAGATTTGTCCTCCGCCAAAAACTCAAAATTACTTGCCTATGTTCTGAAGGAGTTTATTACCCTCCAAAAAAATTAAAGACTAGATCCGAAACACTTACCTTGCTGCTTACAAAGCGATTTTTCCGAACTTCTACTTAAAAAAAAAAAAAAAATTAAATTCAACAAAATTTTGGGTTTACCATATTATAAAGTAAACCCATAAGTATAATAAGTGTATTTTTTTCAGTGTAAATAAAATTTTCATTTATTTGTAATGAACACTAAATAATAAACTGTAAGAATTTTAAAAAACGTCATTGGTTTTTATACAATAAAAAAAAAAACATAAGGACAGTTATTCCTGGGACAGCCTTTAAGGGGACTATCTCATCTCAAATTTCAGTTTTCGATTTTACTTTGAATAAACAGTTTTATGTTGTTAAAGTTTTAAAAGCAAACATTTTACTTAATTGTTGTGGTTTTTTTTTGATAATTTAAAAAAAAAATTCTCTTAACGCTACTATTTGAAAAATTTGTGTTCCATTTTTAATTGTACAACTTAATGAATTAGGTCTCTTGATAAATAATTTTAGTTTTGAATTGTTTGAAAAAATTGTTTGATACGGAAAAAAATTCACTTTTCGAGAAAAAGCGTTTAAGTTTTAAGAATTTGTACATTTATTGACTTCTCTTCGGACTTGATTTAAAACTTTCTAAGAATATTTTTACAATGTTATGCATTAGAAAAATGTAACAAAAAAAAAATTTATTTTCGGTCGCCAAAAACCTTGAATGGGCCCTTAATCCTGAACATTTTCCATCACTTTCAGTGAATATTTTCGATGTGCTGTTAACTTACCAGAGCAACTGTTATTTCCCAATATTTTATCAACACACTTGTGCTGTTTGTGCCTAAGTCCGACACCTTAACTGTTATGTTATGTTACGCACAGTGACAGCTGGTGTGGACTAGTTACAACAATAATACCATAGAAGTTCCAGTTCCTCAGTTCCATAAAATATTTACAGTTAGCCGATAAAGCAGTTTAGCGGCAGTTTATAAAACAGTTACGCATTTAACAGTATTTTTTTTACGGGAATGCTTTAGGTATTTCATGTGCAGAGTGCAAAAAGCAAATTGAGCAACTATAACATTCTTAGTACTCAAGCAGAGTCCTTTAACATGTTTCAAGCAAGTTAAATGTTATGCAGAGAATGAAAAACAGCAATTTCTACTGTTAAGAGAGATGAGACACACAAAAATGGAATAGACCTTTTAACTTATGTTCGAAAAAATATTTTTATGCAATAAACTTACTAAATCAATTTGGTAGTAAAGAGTCTACAGTAAAGCCCATCAAAACATTCTGACCTGTTCACACCTAAGGGTGAATTTCGGAAACTATTCGTTTGACATGACTGTTTTTGTGTTAATTAAAACATATAAAATAACAACTAATGATCATAAAAATTTGTTTGCAGGTTTTCGAAATTGTAGGTTAGACATAAAAATTATGGAACACAATTTGTGAAATCGTTTAATAATATTGAACAAATTTGAGGATTGTCTTTTAGGGTCTGAGGTCATTTTGTATTTGAAGTGCTTAATTTCGGATTGTTACATTTTCAATATCCAAAATTGGCTGATTTTTTAATCTCCTTTTACCTCTCTTAGTAAACAGAAAATTTATTTATACATTTATTGAAATGGTTGTGGCCTTATATTTCTCATCAGTAGGTTTTCTTTTTTTTTTGGAAAAAATAAACTATTTGGTTGAGCCATGAACATGCCCGTAGGCATTTATATCTGGCAATATTATTATTCTTCTGTTACTTGTCGTACTTGTCCGAATCAATATCCTAATCTATATCTGATTTATTTCCTATTAAAATTAGTCCTTGTTATCTTTAATCCAATCCTTGTGGTACTCTCCGTCCAAATTTTTCAATTAATCAATTTATTATTTAAATCCTAATAAAAATCATTGACATGATTCTTTTCCTAACCCGTTTCTTAATACTTATCTTAATCCTCATCCAAATACTTGCCTGCAGCCTTACATTACGTTGTCAAAATCCCTGTCCTTATCTTCTTCAAAATATTATCCAAACGCTTTTACTAGCCGTTGCACAAATCCTTGTTATAAGTTTTATCTAATTCTATGTTTTAATCATAGTTGAAACTATTGACCTTATTCTTGTTCTTACCCGTGTCCAAATCTGTGTCCATATTCTTGTTGAAGGTTTTTTTCTTAATTCACGCCCATCTTTGCACAAATAATTTTGCTTATTTTCTTCCAATTCTATATTTTAATATTTGTTTAAACTGTTTTCTTAATCCTTATCTCAATTCTTTTCCTAGTTAGTAAAAAAAGTAATTCAATGTTCGTCATAATTCTGAAAGCTTAGTAGTCGTTGGTTTTTCTTATTTGCCAATTTTAATACTTCAGACATAATAACTTAATTGTTTGGTCTAACAGCGAAATATTCTTTGATGCTTCGTTTCTGTATTATGTTCAATGCTGACTGCAGAACATCAGACATTGTCCTCTAAAAGTTTTCTTTGAACTATTAAGGCTACTACATTCTTCCTTTGAGTTTGACAAAACCGTTCTGTAGCTTTTAATCTACATATAATAATAATTTCTCTTCAAGAACACATATAAAATTAACTTAACCGCCTTCAAATAATGCTCACCTCTCAAGCAAACTGACGGCATCAAAATACTATACATAACTGTACATGTCTTCGAAAACCAATTCGCAAAATTCTTCATTGTGCCCAGGCTTTTACTAAATTCCTTCTGAATAGTTTTATTATACTATAATTTGTCAGATGAAAGAAACCGTTATCGTTTTTTTCATCCATTTTTTTTTTTTTTTGTTGGGGTTTCTTAATCCTCATTTCAATTTATTTGCTTAAACATCGTTTTTATAGTCCCAGCACGTTAACAATGCAAATGCAACGTAAATCCATATGGACTGAGAAATGATCTTAAGAATTCTACCGCTACGAGAACCCAAAAGCATAACTTGTCAACCACAGCGAATCGAATGAGCATAAGAATGAACACCACCACCTGTATGCAGCAACAAAGGATTTGCCGAAAACACTGTGTCGAATGCCAATGACAGAGTGTGACAGAAGCGCGAAGTGTGACAAAAGAAATCCTCCGGTACGATTTAGTTACGTTGCAGTTAGACAAGGAAACCGTTGCCTTCGATGCGTAACGAAGAAGCGCAAAAATTTAACAAGAGTTTAAAAAAAAACAAAAAAAAATAAGTAGGAACAAAGAAAGATAATACAAATTGAAGGTATGTAGATCATAAGTTCCTGCCGCCTCGAGTAGAGTGCAGGTGACTAAAGATAAGCCAACGCCGCCAACGACAGTCGGCCTCAAAGTGCCGAACGCAAAGTAGGTTGAACCCAAGAATTATATGCTTCATTTTAATTGTATGACCAAAGAAAAGGCTCATGACATCGTTCATCATCATCGGTGCAGTGCTGAAGGGAGTTCGACGAGAAGACAGACAAACAAAGCTGAGAAAGTTAGAGAGAGATAGATAGATTGATAGATCGCGCGGCAGGATCTGGAGGATTACTTTGTGGCACTGTGACTCTGACGCTGATCAAAGTAAAAGAGCGACGACAGATTTAGAGTAAAATTCTAGCTGTTTGATAATATTCGGGGTTTCGCATCTTGGCCGCAGTAAAGTGCCTATAAACTTCAAAGGAAGCGCTTCGCTTGCCAAGGCGAAACAAATTGCTTTGGTCACACCGCAACGTAATGAGCAGAGAATATTCGGCGAGTAAAAATAAGCAGCTTGAATTGCTACCACGTCGAAAATTCGTATAAATTTGATGGATGACTGATGAACAGCAGCCTTTAAACAGCGTTATTGAAGGGCGTTTTTAAATTCGAGAGAACTATTCGGATTTCACAGAGAAAAAGCAATATGTTAAACTTGATGAACGAGGACATTTTTCTGTTGTATTCATAACAATCAATGTAAAAAGATTTTAATGAATTTTAATAAAAACGATTTCAATGGTTTTGCTAAAGAAAAAACATTATTTTCATTACTCTGCCATAGAAAAAAAAGATGCTCACTGTAAAAGTTCTTCCGAACTGACTGTAAAGTACTCACTGTACTCACTGTAAAAGTACTCCGATGCTACGAATACTGAAGTTTGGATACGGTTACTCGAAAAGTTTTCTATCTGATCTAGAGCTGATCAATTCAAATTTAATTTGCCGTTCATTCGGCCTACATTCGGCCTGCAAGTTGATGTTGTTAGCGGTTCCACTGAAATGTCTATTATATTAAAATAATTAACAATAGCCAGCCGTTCCATAAAAATAACAATTTTATTAATGAACACTAAACTTTATTTTATTTTATTATTAGCACATTTTTTCATGAAATCTGTATAACTGCTAATTTGTGTGTGATTTTTTTTTAAAAAAAAATCTTGATATGAACGTGTATTCAAGCAACCATTATAAAGATGTTTACACACTGGAATTAATTCCAAAAAGTGCTTCATATTAAATATTTCACAGTCAACTATAAAATAGTTAATTGATTTGCTTGAAATGATTAAGAAAACAGAAAATTATAATAAAAACTGGAAATATTTTGATTTTTCGGCATTTGATATATTTTATTAAATGAGCTTAAATTAAGATAAATAATATGTAAATTTTATTGTTTTTTGGCGCCGCTTTTTTTCATAACAAAAGCTTTACTTGAAAAAAAAAATATCGAAATAAAACAAGTGTTAAAAATTTTTATATAATAGATCTATTAAGCTAAGATAAATGACTAAAACAAGTCTCTTGCAGTTCTCTTACAATTTTGCAATGCATTAAAAAAATAATGTAAACTTTATGGTACATTATTTCAGGGGTAGATAAAGTAATAATCACTTTCGTATTCTACCTGTGGCACCAATGGCAAAGCCATTCGCTCAAATGATATAGCCACTTACCGATTTTTTTAAAAATCGGGGTCTTCACTTTTTTGGAAATTAGTACAAAACTTTATTCATTTGAGTGTATCTCCCAAACTATAAATCGGACAGAGACGAAAGTGGCACCAATGGAAAGGCCATTTGCTCACCTTGTGATATAGCAACCATCCGATTTTAAAAAAAAAAAATTAAAAATTTAAAATTTTAACGTACACGTGGCAGAAGTGAAACTTCTTTAACAGTAAGAAATAAGAGAGATTTTAGTGTGAAATAGAGAGAGAAAGTATCTGAAAAGAAATTCAATCAATACGAAATGGAATAATAATTTGTTGATTCAATATTTGCATCCAGGGACCGTACCGAATATGGTTTTTGTAGAAAGTGTCACATATTAACTTTTATCTCTTAATTTTTATTTTTTCCGACAAAAATAACAGTTTTTTGTGCCTTATAGTTTTTTTGGGCAAAAATAACAGTTATTTTCTGCCGTTTATTTTTCGGTCAAAAATATCAGGTAATTTATATATGTTCAAGTCATTTTACCGATAAAAAAATTTTGGTATTATTATTTTCATCTCATCGATGAGACATTTTACACATTTTAATGGTATATTTGAAAAAGTCTTTCGACAATTTTTTTCATTTGAAAATTGTAAAATAACAGTTATTTTCGGAACTTGTTTTAGTTCAGTTGGTGTTTTAGTTGCTTTCGAATGTCTTCTCAACATTGTTACTTTTTGAATGCTGGATTGCATTTGCATAGTACTCTTTGAAGGAGCCTCCACAAGCAGAGGCAAATCTTGTTCATTATTACCTCCTGCTTCTTGATCATAATAATTGCTATGTTGATAGAGGGCCTCAAAAAGCAGCGAACGTTGATTGTTGAGTGCATCAACTTGGTTGGCTTTAAAATTTTGTTGAGATGCATCAGTGTGTTTTTTGGGTATTGGTTCTTTGTAGATTCACCAAAATACACTGATGTTTCGTAAAAATGCATTTTGAAACTCAGCCGTTGTTGCAATCACCTTACCTTCATCATTAGTTGCAGACCCAGCTGCGGCTGTATTCTTAAGAGCTCTAATTCGCTCTCTATATTCACGAACGCGTTCTGCTCCTGTTTTAGCTATTTTTCTATTTTTTTTTTCCGTGCATACTTGTAGGATGAAAATTAATGTTACGGTTATGTTAATAATGTAATGTTAATGTTAATCCAATGTTAATGTTAATTATGTTATTTTCAGTATGTTACGCGTTCAGTTTTAATAACAGTTTATTTGACTATTTGTTATGAGCCCACGTGGCGTAAACGTATAGATTCCGGCTCATAAGCAACGATGTTCGGGGTTCAATTCTCGGCAGAGGCAGTCATTTTTTTTTATTTTTCATATGAATTGAAAACGTTAGCCTACCGTCACGAAAAAGGACCTTGAAATTTCACTCGCCGCCAAAGAAGTTTCACTTCAAAAATCGGAGCCTTCATTTTTTTTTAATTTTGATTTTTTAAAAATCAAATTTTAAATCGGGGTCTTCACTCTTTTTTAAAAAGTGTGGTAACATGTGCAAACATTTCATAACACACACAACACAATTTATCATAAGAAGCTCGCTCGGTCAAAGTCCTTTCAAGGGCTGAAATGGCCAATTTGTGTTTTTTTAAATTTTTTCATTTGAGTGTAGCTCGCAAGCTATAGATCGGACAGAGTGGATGTGGCACCAATGTAATCGGTTCTCGAAATCGTCATTGCCGCACATTTCGCACACTAAATACAAAACAGTCACAACTCAAAAAACATGACTTTTCAGGAGAAGCGAAAAATAAAACCCGTTGGTTGAAACTGCAGAAGAAAATCAATTTTCATTTAAACACACAAACTTCATTCTTCCAGTAAATGAAGAAAATAATGAAAAAGATAGTGAGATATGTGTGTTGTGAATTGATTTATAACAAAAAGTCGATATAAAAAAATTTTGAGTTGTGACTGTTTTGTATTTAGTGTGCGATTTATTAAAAGATCAAAAATAAATTTGATTGTGGGAATAATGGCTTGGTTTCAGATATTCTGGTGTCTATTCAAATGTCTTTTTTAGATGATTTAGATTTTTTTGAAAGGCACTTCTAGATGCCTTACATTAAACGCTCGAGGATATACTCTGCATAGCCACCATTTTATAAAACAAAAAAATAAGAATAACGTAATTTTGCAGTTCAAATGTGTACTCGGCAAATCCAGAAAAAGTAAACCTAAATCTTAAAAAACAAAAATGCTTTAAGTTCAATAAAAATACATGCAATGTTAAGGATATTGTTTGTGTTCTCCTACGGTAAGAGCATTTTGAAAAAAAAAAATATTGTATCCCTAAATTTTAACTGATTTTATTGAATGTATTTTTAATCTGTAGAAAGTTAAAAAATTGTAGCTTTTAATATTTTGTAATTTGGTATTTCAAGATTTAAATATCAAAGCAAAGTTACATAATATTCACAACTGAAACATTTTCTGTTGAAAAGTAAATATTAAAATTTTTTTAAAAAATCATTTTCTGTCGAAAAATATAATTTAAAAAAGTGATTCAAGAGTGAAATGTGAGTGACAATTTTTTTTGATAAATAATTGGCTTTCACAATTTATGTCTTGGACTTACTTTTTATATAAGATAAGTGAATTTTGTATTTTTTTAAATCAAGCAGACGCAATTGTTTTTGTCTTAAAAAAGCATTTGAAGAAGTGAAACGTGAGTGACATTAAATTTTTTTTTGTTTATTAGAAATGAAAGAAGATGGCGAAAACATCAAGAAAAAGTGAAAGCCGACAGTTAAACTACGTATGAAAAAAATATAGAGAAAAATTATAGTTACATGCGGATTCATATAAGAAAACAAACTTAGCACAGATTAAAAAGATCTAATTAAATCATTATTTTAAGCCTTTGGCATCGACGAAATTGCTAATAGGTCAGTCATATTGTTAAATTTGGCGCGGTACTTGGTTTTTAATGAGCGTCAGGATCAACGACTTAGGGTTTCGTATAGTTCAAGGTTTACACACAGATTCGGATGCAGGACCGGAATAAATTTTGTTAAAATGATATATATATATGAAACAGTTTTTATGTTGTTTTTATATTATGAATTTTTTGTTTAACTATTTTATGCTTTACATAATCCTTTCCTTAAAAATTTTTCCCTTTTTGTATAAAAATTTCTTTAATATTAAGAAAAATTTTTTTTTTTTTACAAAACATGCTTAAAATTAAGTTCACCAGTTTAACCACAATGCAAAAAAAGACAATTAAAATTGTTTTGAAACGTGAGTGACACCGACGTGAAACGTGAGTAACAAAATCAGTGTATGAAAAAATCTTAAAATTCTTAGAAAAACCAAAATTTTTTTCTGCAGTTAATATTTCTACTCAATTTCGTTTCGGAAAACTACTTTTTTCATTATATTAACTCAAACAATTCGCAGATTTAAAGGATTTGTAAGAAGAAGTCGAAAAATGCAAATCGTCCGAAAACGTGAGTGACATTTAATGATTGTTTTTTCGAAATGTGTACACATATATAAAACTTTTTGGATGAACTTATAATAGTAAGCTTATGACTTATTATACCCATATAATTTTGTGTTAAAAGCGTTTATATTTAATGGAGAAAAATGCATGTTTAGTGCTGTGACTGAAACGTGAGTGACACTGGATTTGCCGTACTGCGTTAAAAGATAGGAAAACTAAAAAAATATTCCAAGTATGTTATCAACTTGAAAAATTGATATCCCCACCCCATCATTAATTTCATTAAAATCTTAAATGCTATAAATTTAAACTTTAAAGCTATTGTATCTAAGACAAATCTTACGAATACTAAATGTTAAGAGTTTACTTTTAGAAAGTAATTTCTCTTCTTAGATACTCGTATAATTCGTATAAAACAACTCTATCCTGTTTCATTTTCAAATCGATCATCAACTATTATCTCATTGTCGGCAAGATCAAAGCCATTCTTCGACACAATTGTACAAATTGTTTCATAAAGAATGGGATAAAATTACACTTGAGCCGTTGCATCCATCACACTAACCAACAAACATCTTTCACATCTTAACACATGGAAATATTTCCGAGGTAAAAAGAATTTTGAAAATGTAAATCCGTTGCCTTGTCACACCTTTGCGAAAGCATTCAAGTTGCCGCCATTGCCGCTGCTGTTGCTGTTGCTGTTGCTTTGTCATCCAAGGAACATGTCACTTGATCGCTTGATCACATGATCACAGAACCAAATGCCGATGATCTACAGAGGATTAATTGTTGTTGTTGAGTTTGTGTTTTATATTATTTGTTTTTGCTAAAGCGCAAATGAGGTCCTGAGGCATATGTTCCTTTGCGTCCTCTCAATCACAGTTGAGGATCAATAAAGCTAAGCTTCATGCGTTCGCTTCGTTTGTAGTGCAAAATTAATTTTTGCAGCAGTTGCGACAAGATCGATTGTGAGGAATTCTTGGCATTTGAATGAAATTCATTGTGTTCAGCAGCATGTCGCCCTATGCGGCTGATGAAGATGAGGATGTGAATGATTCCATGAGTTCATTTCGAGGAACTACAATTGAGCTGGTGATGACGATGTTGGTGGTGGATGTAGTGGAAGTGATATTGGCGGCGGCATATATCCTTCAATAGAAATCGTTTGTGTGTGCCAGCAAAGAGTTTACCGCTGCCGCTTTTGTTAATGTTGTTTTTGTTGTTGTTGTTGTTGTAAAGGTGTCACGCTGTGCCACAAAATACATGTGAAATATCACCGTTCTTTGTTGTAGTTGTTGTTTTCGTTTGTGTCATTTTCGTGGGCATTTATTCGAAAGTGTTGTTCTGTCAAAACATCAGCGTCCACTGCCACACACAAACATTTCATTGTTGTTGCACCTTGTTGACTGTCTTGCCTTGTTGAGACTGTCTGCTCTGACTGCACCCCATGCAGATTTCAACTTGTTTTTATGTGTTTCCATCCCGTGGGTCGATGATATGCAGTTTTATTAAGCACAGTGGAACAAATCAGCTTTTTCGATAAAGACATCGATAAGGCTTAGAACATTGATACATATGAGTTTGGACAAGAACTGTCATTCTATATTGTTTAATTTCAACCCATTGGAGGTCAAATGAAAACTGGCTATAATTTATAAAATTATTTTTATTATTAATCAAAATAATTTTAAAAAAACATAAAATAGGAAAAAAAATTTTTTTTAAACCAATATATTAAACGGTTCATACTGATAATTTTGCACGCAAATAATATCCACACACAATTTTTTTTTTTTTTAGAAACTTCTGGAATTTTGTTGTGTAACAAAATAACGGCACAATGATTGCAAATTCGTAGAACTAGCTAATTTCAATAAAACTACATTTCTCAAATTCAGAGTATTCATTCTCAAAATCAG
Source organism: Tetanocera ferruginea (assembly GCA_958299015.1). NCBI lineage: Eukaryota > Metazoa > Arthropoda > Insecta > Diptera > Sciomyzidae > Tetanocera > Tetanocera ferruginea. The sequence goes on from OY282644.1 coordinate 128,801,853, forward strand.
AATTGGTGACCATTAATAAATGTTCAAAAGTCGTCTCAAATTTCTTAATTTTATTCAATTCATTAGAGAATATCAGTGAGAGAAAAAGTTTGTTCTAATTCATATGAAAATTAACTTTCCAAGCAAAAAAACAAGGTAGTAAAGTAAAGATCATTTTTTCGATATACAAAGATTTGAAAAAGGTGATAATATCGATTTTTGTCCAGTTCCAAGTAAAATCTTATGCATTTATAACGGTTAAAAATATTGGAATTGACTTAACTTGAGGTTGTCATGAAAGTTTTTTTGCTAAGAGTTTTTTCATTGTTTTTGACAGGACTACTTTTGCTGAAGAACTCTCACAGTCCCTTCCAATACTAAATTAAGTAATAAAGGCGGATCAGCACAAAGGGGATGCACGTAAATACAAAATTTTTTACAGACAATACTTGTTATTGATATCTACTTTCTCAACGACATCAAATTCATAATTCCTCAAGTTTGTATACTTCTGGTACATCACTTCAACGCCGTATATGACCTTTTAGTGCAAATAAAATAACACTCAGACGTACTTTATTATGAAACTAGCAATACCCGACGTGCGTTGCTACGCCTTAGACAAACACATGTTTGTCATCTGAAAAAAAAATCTGGCAGCACTGTTCAAGAGACCAAACTGAGAGCACTCCCCACACAACATGGCAGCCGTGCTGTGTTGAGAGTTACTCTCACAGCAAGAACTTAAGCATTGGTTATCTGCTGTTTGTTGTGCTGTTTGTACAGAATTAGCATGAATAAAAATACATGAATTCTTAAAAAATTAAAGAAAAATGTTTGTAAAAAACGTAGTACCCTATAGTAATTTTTGCTTATCGTAGCAATTGAATATTGAAAAAATTATAAAAATCGGTTCAGCGGTTATTGAGAACACTCGCCACCAAATACGCCGTGAGTGTCCTTTAATATAATATTTAGTCTTCGATTTTGCTTCAGTGGAAGGTTTTGTGTAACAACAAATTTGAACAGTCGAAACCAAAGTCGGAGTCACACAATGCTCGATGGTAGATCCAATATGACGGACATTGATTTAAGAGATTATAAATTTGGAAATACAAAAACAATTCAAATTCTTTTAATGGTCGAAGTATTTAAGCAACTCTGAAATGGAACTGTTTGCGGTTTAACGTGTTTGATGGGGTCTAATTATCAATTTGAAGAAATCTACGAATATTTGGAAAAAACTTACATCAGACTTTTTAATAATTTTCATAATACCAAAATTTTACATTTTGAGAATCAAATACTGTGCTAGTAGAATCAATACTGTGCAAATACATAGCTAATCAACAGGATTCACTTAAGTGAATTTATAGGATCAACTGGAACTAAAGTCGCGCGGTTATCGATTTTCACATGTGAGTTTTGATATAAACGTTTTAGAAGTGGTGGTGTTAACACCGATGACAAGGAGCGCGAAGGACAGCCAGAAAAGTTTGAGGATGCCGAATTGGAGTCTGTATTGGATGAAGAATTGTGCCAAACGCAAGAAGAACTCGCAAAATCAATGGGAATGACTCAACAAGCCATATTTGTTCGCTTAAAAGACAAAGCAATGATCAAAAGGTAGGCTATTTGGTACCGTATGAATTTCATCAATTGAAACCAATTAGGCGCGGTGTGCTACGAGCTGCTACAACCAGATAAAACTATCACAGGGCAACTCTACCGAACTCAATTGATGCATTTGAGCCGAGCATTGAAGCAAAAGCGGCCAAACTAAGTGTAAATAACTTTGAAGTGATGCAATAAATTATATTTTATTTAATTTTATTTTAATTTTTATTGAACAACTAGCTGACCCGGCAAACGTTGTTCTGCGTGCTGTTGTTGTGTGTTGCAGTTTTGTCCTAGAAATATTTTTGGCCCGATTTCGGATGCAGCTGTACCTGGCCGGTTACTAAAGTACGACACCTGTGGAAATAACTAATTTGCCGTAGATAACACGTGGATATCGAGCAAATACGTTAAGTTGTGACCGTGTTTGGCGTTACGCAAATGGCTTTCCCGAGCAGTGGATAAATGTTTTTCACGGTGCATTTTTTGATGAAGATAAAACGGATATGATCTATGAAAGAAAAATGAAATGACCGCTGTAGACAATGACCGCCGATAAAATAAAAGAACACCAACCATTCATTTTCTCAATTCTATGTATTTCAAAAAGTGAAAAAGTAACACTTTTTTTCGTAAGTAGAAAAATTAAGTAAGAAAAACCAAAATTAATTTCGAAGGGCAATTGAGTGAACTATATTTTTTGTCAGCCCATCTTTAGAAAACACAAATAAACTCGATGGTTTGCCGACGCGAGAACATGTCACATATAATTGTCCGTGCGAAAAATATGGATATCGTAAGTAAATAAATTGCGAATGGACTTCAGAAACAGGTTTGAATCTGGATCTGTGCCGATGAGCAAGCCGTTCAATGGTTCTGGTGGTGTCTCAATTTCTGGAAGTTTTACTTTTCCTAATGCGCAACACATGCCAGATGGCTCATGTTTGAATTTAAACGCATGAAAATGTGGACATTTCTTGTCCATAGCACCAATAAGCACTTTCGGATGAGCAGAATCTTCAATATCTGGCTCGTATTCGAATGCAAGACGATGAATGATTCGGATGTAAGTGCTCGATGAACTTGTTGGCGTTGTCGCCCATTTTCTCTGTGTGTGTCAATTACGAACCGATGCGCTTGTCTCCGTTCCAATTGTCGTTGTTGATTTCGTTCAGATCGTGTCTCTTGTGATTGAGATGCACGCAATTGCGACATGCTCACGCGCGCATTTTCGTTTTCTTGTTGGATTTGTTCGTCTGTTGTTTCTGCTCTATTATTTTGCATATTTGTTGCATTATTCTTTCGACGACCAAAATTTCCCCTCCTTCGTCTTGCTGGCATTTTTCACAATAACACACACACACACACAATTTTATTTCTTGTTTTGCATTCTACCAACCTTTCACTGTTACAAAACACGTATATATTTCTTGTAAATTTAAATAAATAGCGAACAGTTTCCCACGCATAAAATCACGGTTTAAACATAGGGGCTGAAGGTAGGAGATCCAAAAATACTTTATGACCTATTCTCATACCTACTAAACGTAGAAAAAAAATTTCATTAAAATTGGTCCAGCCGTTTCGGAGGAGTTCTTACACTAACACCGTGACACGAGATTTTTATATATTAGATAAGAAGGAATTTTAATTATGAAAAAACACACACGCCCCACTCGCTTGCTATTTTATTTCTGTCGTTTTGTTTCTGGCATGGTTGCTAGATCGCTAGAACATCCTCCGGCCTTGGGGCTCGATGCTTCTCGAGGCTCAACAGTTTCAAGAAGAAGAACACACAGTTTTTGTATAGGTCGAGATTTATAAACGCTTCCAGTCCAAAGTGTAACATTACGCACAAGGCCATCTGGACCTGGATACAATACCGTAATGCGAGCCATTTTCCAAAGACTGGGTGGAGTTATTTCGTTTTTGATGACTACTAAATCGCCAATCTTCAAGTTTTGCTGGGCTGTACGCCATTTGGGGCGATGCTGAAGTTCATGCAGATAACTATCGCTCCAGAGCCTCCAGAACCTTTGTACGATTTTCTGCCGCATTTGCCAATAACTTAAACGGTTTTCCGGCCGTTCTTTTGCCGTACTTGCTCGCCTAATGATGGCACCAGAGCCTCACCAATCAGAAGATGTCCAGGTGTCAAGGGATTTAAGTCTTGGGGATCAGCACTCTGTGCACATAAAGGGCGCGAATTATGGATTGCTCCAATTTCTGCTAGTAGAGTCTGGATTGTCTCAACTGTCAATAAATAGTTTCCCATAACGCGCCGCAGATGATGTTTAACGGACTTGACTGCAGCTTCCCACAAGCCCCCTTGATGTGGAGCCGATGGTGTGATAAAGTGCCATTGCGTTTGTCTTTGTGAGAGTTGATCGAACAGATCTGATGTCTGCCAAGACTGTAGCATACGACATAACTCTCTCTCCGCCCCAACAAAGTTTTTCCCATTATCGCTCCAAAGATGCTGGCAATTAATTGAACTTTTATTAGATTTCTGGTTAGGGGATAGCCGCACTCCGGCCGCGATAACAGTTTCTAATGAGCTTGAAAGTACCTTTTTTTTGAACCTTGGCGACATTCTTTCCGTACTTCCTCCTACAAATCTACTGAAAAGTTTTCCGGTGGAAGCGGCCAAGAAGTCTTTGCTTGTCGAAGAAATGCAGGGTCATGCCACCATATACTGGATAAAATTAATTTTCTTAGAACAACACCCCTGGAAATAAGATCGGCTGGATTTTTATCGGTTGGCACGTATCGCCACTCACAGTTCAGCGTGCTGTCTCTGATTTTTCCAGCTCGATTCGCTACAAACTGTTTGAGAGTTCCAGTTTCACGTTTAAGCCAGCATAGGACAACCATAGAGTCAGACCAGCATGTGGATGAGATAATTTTTATATTATGTTGAGTATCAAATTCGGATTAAACTCGCTGCATTAGTTCGCCGAGAAGAGTGGCAGCGCGTAATTCAAGACGTGGTATGGATTTCGATAACATTAAATTTTATAAGATTGCTCTATCTCTTTCAACGACTAAGTATACTCCTGCTCCATAAGCTTGCGAAGATGCATCGGCAAAACCATGCAGTGTCAATTTAGACTGTTGGTCATAGCCCAACCAACGCGGGACTCTTATGCGCTCAAATTCAACAATTTGAACAAATATATCTGCCCATGCAAGTCTTAAGGCTTCTGGAATTACAGAATCCCATGAAATTTTAGAGCTCCAAATTCGTTGCATTAGGAATTTTGCCTTAACCACAAATGGTGATATTAGTCCATCCGGCTCGAAGGACCAAAATGTAAATAACTTTGAAGTGATGCAATAAATTATATTTTATTTGATTTTATTTTAATTTTTAAAATATTAAAATAAAATATTTGATTTAAATCCCCCCCCCCCCCACTCGCGTGATATTTTATTTCTGTCGTTTTGTTTCTGAACTGGTTGGTAGATCGCTAGAACAATAAGAACAAAGACACGACAAGCTAGTTTTGCAACATGACAACGCTCGGCCACATGTTGCGCAGCCAGCCAAAACACACCTTGAAACGCTTAAACGGAAAGTTCTACACCACATGCTGTATAGGCCAGACATTGCTCCTTCCGACTACTATGTATTAATTTTCTTCGATGATAGAAGAATACTATAGATTCTATAGATACTATAGAACTACACTGGATCTATATTCACACATGTCCCTTACCATAGCTTCTTTCCAACGACTTAAAATTGACCAAAATCGGTTGAGATTTAACGAAATGGCAACACTTTGTATGATAGGATGCCAATATATGGGAATCAGTGTTTGACGACGAAAAAAAAAAAAGTTAAAATTCTCAAACGATTTGGATATTTTTGAATTCACTGAAAAGGTACATTTACGCGCAATGAGTTTTGTCACACAGTGTAACTGGAAATATTTCAAAATATTTACGATTTCGTCGATTTGATTTCTAGACTTATATAAAAACAATTTTTGCCTTTAGATTAGCTTAATGCATTTGCTCCACAGTTCATATGTCATTTAGACCAGTTAAATACCTCCAAGCTGTGTTATCATTTCTAGCGAAATCTCGGTTGCTATCAAAACAAAGTCGAACACAATGATGAGCCAACAACAAGCAGCATTTCCAATCTGATTGAGCGGCAAATGATGATGTCTCCATGATGAAGAATTTCACAGAATTAAGCCTACTTCAGAGTACTTTGAGACCTGTTGGTGGAGGCTTTTAAACGGAAATCTTCGTACAATCAATCGGTGACACAAAAGAACTCTGTTGCAGCAGACATCGAGAACTTGAAAACTATTCCGGCTTGTAAACAAGATCAAAAGAACAACTGATCGATTCTTCCAAATGATACCCGCCCAGCCTTAAATGATTCTCAGTTGATCGCATGATTTACGATCGTGTGTCGTTCGTGCTTATGTGAGATCGCACAGTATCCCGTCGTGATTTGTTTACATTGAATGAAATAAATTTTCATTCAGTAACGCGTACGCCTGCGTGCTGTGTGTGAAGCGGCAAAACATTTGATATGACTTAACGAGGAACAAATAGAAATTTTAATGTGTATCTATAAGAATTGAAATTTATTTGAATTTTTATGAAATTTTTGTAATTTTTGACAGTTGCCAATAAAGCAATGATTATGCCGATTGACCACCAACGTTGTGGAGGAGCCAAGAAAAGTAATAAAAATTGTTGTTCAAGCTTTATGCATATTTCGAACTAAATTCGCAAGCAATTTTCTAATGAAATTAACTAATTTATAGTAATGTCTGATTACATTTAAGTACTGTTATTAATAAGCCGCATTTTGAAAATTGTTTTTGTTATTATTAACAATTTGCTACGATTCTGATCAAAGCCGCCGCCGCTGCATGCATCGATTAATTTTGCAAAACTGGACAAACAAGCCGGACTTCCAACAGCTATCCGTACGTTGTATCTGTTTTAGTTTTGTCACCGACTCTGCGCCGAATAAAATAAAAATTAATGCAACATCTTAATACCGGTTACCAGTGTCTTTCTTCTGACTCTATGATGTGAGTCAAAATATCGTATTTTTAATTTATATGATGTCCCCCCGACTACTGGTCTTACTTACACGCATTTCGTATTTTGCATATTTAATAAATAGTTCATTTGTATTAATTTTTATGCACATATTTATGAAGCTTAAAGTTTGTTTTGATGAGCTGTAAAAAATGGAAACAAAAAAATTAATGAATTCATTTGAAATTTATTCTTTATTTTTGAGTTGGCGGTGTATTTATGTGTTCGAGTTAATTGCTTCGACCGAAACCGATAAATGGCTCAGCACTAAAGTTTTAATTTGCCAATTTGTAATCAATAATATAATAAAAATGTTTAATTTTTATGACCAAATAATTGTGCCTGGCTGTTAAGTAGTGTATGAAAAGATCCTGAGGCAAAAGCATTGCACTCAAAATCAAAATATTATTTTTAGTTTCTGGGCATATAAAACAGTCAACAGTTAGTTCGTGAGTTGGTAAAAATTAAATTTGCAAACTTCCATAAAAGGCCAACAAACCCCTGAGAGCAAAATGAAAACATTAGCCAATTTCATTTATGTATCTATGCCAGCTCTTGCATATCTCAGTGCATGAAATTATTGACTTGACCCACTTTCATCTGTAGTCACTCAATTCCTGTTGCTTACTGAAAACTATTTCTTCTCTTCAATTTGTGTAACCCATGTTTTTAAGATCCTGAAACAAACTTAATGCGATCTCTTTGGCTACGCTGCAACTCGGTAGCAACAATTTGTTTCCTTCAAATTTCACGCTTAACAATGAAGTTGATCGTAAAGTAAGAATTAAAAACTGAACGGCAGCATAACTTTCAACGGTAACTAATTCAGGAGACGAAAAAAGACTCCGCTACGCTACTGTTCCGCATCGTTCATATTCTACGCTTTGAGTAGGGCTGGACAGGCTGTAAATGTTGATGGCGGTTGGTGGTGATGATGGTGCTGCTGCTGCTGCTGATGTTGATGATGATGAGGAGGACGAAAATACGACGACCAGCACGCTCAAAAGTAATCAATTTCCATGCAACAGCGTGTTAAATTTAAAATATGAGTGGAACCAATTCGCAGTGGTCGAGAGGCGGCAATACCACACCGCACCACCGACTACCTAATCGACTAACTGGCTGACTGACTAACTTGAATCGACGAATCAGTTGTTTTCGCGCGCTGTCTGTGCATATAACGGCATGGCATGGCCTGGTGAATGGAGGATCTACCTGCAGTTAAACAACAACAATGTAGTTTTCCTGCTACTACTGTTCGCAGTGTTGTTGTCGTTTTTTGATCATGATGATTTTTCTGCTGCTGCTGCTGCTGCTGCCTCCTTAGCGTGGCTATCAGCTACTACGCCAAACCAAACTGGACTCGAAGATGTTAAGGTTGTAAAAACCATGTTAAAAGCAATTTACGTTTAACTTGCTACCGTGATACGCTGCTGCTGATGCATTGATTATGAGTGCGGAACGAAGACACTTTTCAACATTGTTGTTGTTATTGTTGTGTTGATTTTGGTTTTTTTTTTTTTAGTTTTTTACATACAAGCGTTCGAACAGCTTGTCTCTTTGTCTGGTACTTGGCGGCTGTGCACTGCTTGTTGCTGGCAAACAGCAGTCATTTGGCGGCAAACCTCTTTTCTTGCTTTATGCTTTTCTTTTACTGTCTTTACTTTTACTTCATTTCATATTCACAGTCCACTTAACACTTGGAATTGTTGTCATACAAAATATGGTGCTGGTGCTCTGGTTCCTTTTGAAGCTAGCCGCCATCGAGAGCCGGAACAACTCAAACTGGCTACTACAACTCAGAAGAGTAAATTTCTAATTTTAAGAGACAGTTCTTGCCAGTTGTGGGTCAAGAGTTACCAGAAGCTAAGACACTGAAATGATAAACTGCAATCTTCAAATATTTGTCCGATGATTTTCTCCAGGATGTCAGTTTGATGAATTTTGAGAGAATACATAACTTGAAAGAGTTCTGCACTTGTTCTGCAAGACGCTTACGGCGAACATGCTTCATCGATTTCAATTAAAGTGCTGATTTGAAGACCGATGACAAAGAGCGCGAAAGAGGAGACTATATTGGATGATGACTCGTCCCAAATGCAAGAAGAACTCACAAAAGCATTGAGATTGGCTCAACAATCCATATCTGTTAATTTAAAGACATGGGAATAATCCAAAAGGTATAATATTGGGTGCCGTATGAATTGAAGCCGAGAGACGTAGAACGCCCTTTTTTCACTTTTGAGCAGCTACTCTAACGTCAAAAAATAAACGAATATTTGCATCGTATTGTGACTGGTGATGACAAATAGGTGCATTACTATAACCCCAAGTTCAAGAAATCAAATAAGGCGCCCGGGACCGTATACGCTAAAATCGACCAATATTCACAGTGACAAGATGTTGCTCTATATTTGGTGGGACCTATTGGGCGTGGTGTACTACGAGCTGCTTCAACCGGGTGAAACTATCACAGGACAGCTCTACCGGAATGAATTGGTTCCTTTGAGATGAGCATTGAAGCAAAAATAGTCTGAATACGAGCAAAAGCACGACAAGCTAATTTTGCAACATGACAACGCTCAAAAAAATACCTTGAAACGCTGAAATGGGAAGTCCTATCCCACACGGCGCATAGTCTAGGTATTTTCGATCGATTCGTGGATCGCATCAAAAAACGTATAATTTTTCGAGATGGTTTCAAAAATCCAGAAAGATGGAAGAAAGAAGTGGTTAACGATACCAATACTTTGAAAAATGAATTTGTAACTAATTTTTCACAATAAAGCATCAAACTTGAAAAAATTCTTATATACTTTTCGGTAAAGCAAATATTATGAATAGTGTTTTGTTTTTTGCCAAAAGAGAGCAAAAACTTTCTGAAATTGAAGGTTTTGAAATAGCAAGTTATGCATTGGAATATCTCTGCCATTTTTTAAAACTTAACTTTTTGATAAGTTGGTTGGATTTGCGAGTGTCTTTTGTCATTTGTCACTTGTTAGTGCCAGTTATTTATTTATTGGCCAAACAAGGCAACTTACTTACTCTAACAGGCTGAGATCTAATCAATTGTAAGGTAAGAAGATAATTAAAAATTAAAAGGGAACACACGTATTCTATACATAAGACGTGGTACAGCAAAAATTGCAAAAAGTAAAACTCATTTTTTTATTATTTAATCTTACAACAAAAAAAAATTTTATTCATTTGTAAAATATTTGAGGTATTATAAAAATGAAGGTAATGTAATTTCATTTATTTACTGCTTGGCGTTGGAAAATTCGGAGCTTGGATTTAATGGTATTTTTTTCTGAAGTCGTTGATGTTTTTGGCTGAGCGAATGCTCATATTTCCTTAACTTAGTTTTGATTATAGCCCAATATCTTTCAATAGGTCTTAATTCTGGGCAGTTGGGTGGACTTAAATCTTTCTCAACAAAATGTATGTTTTTGCTTTGGTACCAATTCCTCACCGAAGATGAATAATGGCATGTTGCCAGATCTGGCCAAAATATTGTCGGAGAAGTGTGACTTCTAATTAAAGGCCAAAGTCTTTTCTTCAAAGATTCTTCTATATATATATCTGAATTTAAAGTGCCGGTCGCAATATATGGCGTGCTTCGTTTACCGCATTGGCAAATGGCCTGCCACACCATGAATTTTTGGCGGAATTTTTCTCGTTGAATAATTTTAAATTTTTCAGGAACCTTACCTCTATCAAGTGCAGAAAAGTATTGCCTCCCAGGAAGCGAACGAAAATCTTTTTTTATATAGGTTTCATCATCCATGATAATGCATGTGTTCTTATTGGTCACAAGATGATTATATAATTTTCGGTTTCGCTTAATTGCTACAGTTTGTTGTTTTTGTTCCCTTCAGGGTACAAAATATTTTTTATATGACTTTATATTACATCTTTGCTTAATTCTTAATATTCTAACGTGGTTGGTATTACATTTTTTTGCCAGATCACTTAAGGACAGATTGGGATTTTGTTTCAAACTTCTTATGACCTTCTTCTCCAAATCCTTGTCCCTTTCAGTACTGTTTTTACCCGTGCCTTTCTTTCTCGAGACGTTTTTGAGTTCTAAGAATCGAAAAACTGTTCTTGGAGCGGTCCCGTAACCGCATTTAGCAAGCTTAGAAATTTTTTTGTTGGAAGCGTTTTTATTGTTTAAGTAAATGTGCACAACCCTTTAGCGGACTTTTTCTTGTAAAGACGACATCTTCGGGTCGGAGAGTTCAACAAGACTGATATATGAATTGAATAAATAAGACATATTGACAAACTGAATAACATAAAATAGGTAACATTGGAATTCGTAACTTGAGAGAGAAATCTAACGGAAAATTTGCAATTTTTAATGTACCATGTCTTAGTAGAAGTACTTATTTTAATTCCCACCACCAAACCAATTTGGCCATTTCAGTTCTTGAAATGCTGTGACCGAGGAATATTCGATGTCAATGTTTTTGATAAATAATGACATCAAATTTAAAACATGAACAGAGTAGCGTTCTTATTGATGACAACGGCATTATATTAATGGTTTTCAGTCTGTATTCATCATACGTGTATCTCAAGACAAAAAGTAAGAATTGATTCTAATATATAACTATAATATTCTAGAATTGGACGCAATATAAGCTTTAGTTATCCAGACGTTCTTGAATTCTTTTGCTCGTCTTTTTAAGAATCCGAGAAGCTAGTTTGCCCTGTATATAATATAATCAAAGTGAAGGTTAAAGCGCAGTCTAAAGTCAAGGATTACCACAAGATCTAGAATGTAATTGATCCTATTTGGTTCGACGCCATTAATCTCAAAACTACTATTGAGAATTTTTTTCATACGGGAAAACCTTATAACGTAGCACTTATAATCATTCAGGGTTGATTTTGATCACAATTGTCCAAGGATAAAATTTTGTTCTATACTATTTGTAGTATACTATGTCCACTTCAAGAGATTAGAAAATGAAACATTTCCTTTAAACATGATTGTAGGATATCCGCTTGATTGGACTGAATTATTCGCAATATCCGAAGACTCAAAAAACAAAAGTTCCCTCACCTTAACAGCAACTTTTATCAAAACTGCCCAACGTTCATGTTTCCATAGCATATAGTAGGATGGGTATGATTATTGATTTATAGATCGTGAGTTTTGTTTCTATTGTCTCTATTACCTGTCTGTATTGCCTACTGTGCCCAAAATAACACCTGCTTGCAAAAGTTAACTTTTCTTTCAGGGCAATACTGATGTCATTGGAGGCATTAATACTGGATCTCAGGTAAGAAAAGTTCTCAAAAAACTGAAAGGAGATGTTTTAACAGTGGCAAAGTTTCTAGTGACTCTGCGTTCCCTTCAAAACCCATTCGACTCTACGCTTTTTCCAACCAGATGAATGCTGCATTTACTTCGCGAGTATAACGACCAATTCGATCACATCGCCATCGAATACGCCAGCTTGTGGAATATCATGCTACTAAGTCTCAAACCAGCAGCTCATATAATCTTCTCTATCATAAGATTACAAAAGTATGGTTAGGAATACCTTGTCGAAACCTCGTTTGGTGTCAAAAGTGGAGGAGATAGAGGTCCTTCTATATTTTAACTTCGCTGCTGGTGTGACGATTTGTTTTTCTACGGTCATTTCCAAGATTTGATGCAGGTTATCACGCGGTAGTTGTCTCATATTGTGGGAACGCCATTTTTGTAGAAGATTCATTTAAGACTTAAATTTTAAGTGAAGTTAATTAAGTTTTGCACCTTATATTTTTCATTTCATTTTTTTTTTTTTCATTTATTTTTAGACAAGATTAGTACAATAAGATGTAATGAGATCTTTTAATAGTAAAATAACAATGGAGATAAATAATACAAAATGTAAAATAAAGTTACAATCAAGATTTTTTTCCAAAGTAACAACCAACTTTTCTGTTTGCCATGAACATAAACTCAAAAGTTTTCAACCGAAAAGAATCTGCCATAACCACAGCTGTATAGCTCGTTTTAATACTCTCTTAAAAAAATCATTTCAATTCAGCTTCGTTCCTTGCCTGGTATTTTACCTAGCTCTTTCGTTGAACTCATTAATTTAACTCTCTGTTTATAACTGCCTCAACGACGTCGAGCTCAACTCAGGCACATTATTTTCTGCTGTCTACGTCGGCAGTGGCGGCATTGCTTGATCTTCTTTGCGCGCAACCACAGAAAATTTGTCGGCTTTCTTTGATCTTGAATATGGCGTGTGCCTTAATGCAGAGATTACGGTTTGATTACAGCACTCAACGACGATGACGTCGTTATTCATGGCTTGGCAGAGTGATCTTCTTTCTTTGCTGATGCGTTCGGTGAGAGTAAAAAACAGTTTTTCATTTCATGGTTACTGAACTAGAGCTCAGTTGAAGAAGCCAAGTTTAAGCTGAAGAAGAACATTTAAACGAAAGAGAGCGAAAGAGAGCATAAAATCTTATTTGCATACGAATCCGTCATATTTAACTGAAAACTAGTTTCTTATTTTTGAAAAATCGTTATAATATCATTATTCCATAAGATCGCTTCGTTCCCATTGAAGATCATGTTGAGACTTAAACAAACAACAGCTGCTTTTAACGCTCTCTTTTCTTGAAGTTACCGTGACCAATCAGGATATTTAGTTATTTTTTTTGTTTTTCAACAAAAATGCTTCATAAAATTTATGCAATAAAATTACTCAATTAAATTTCGCTGTATTCCTGTGTACTACGCTTTATGTTCAAACGGACATCACCGAAACGAAACCGAAAATATAAAAATCCACCTGTTGATTTTCCCACAGTTCTCCGAAGCCACTGCAAGTCCAGACACCAACCGCAAAAAACAAAACATCAACAGCAGCAGCAGTAGCAGAGCCAAAAAGCAGCAACAACAACAACAACAACAACCCTTAATCCTGTTTTGTATCCTAAGGACGTTTTTGTCGACCAACTTTAAGTTGATCTTTGCTTTACCTTTGTCGTAGACGGTTTAAGATCTCTTCAGTTCGCAAATCGCCATCTGCCAAAAAACAAAAACAATAAAAAATCCTTTAAGAGCCTTAAAAAGGTGACCAAAAATTTTTGGATAATTATTCTCATTTCGATTAAGGTACAGTTTTGATGCTATGGTTCATTGGTCACATACTTGTTATATTTTCGATTTTACATTCACTTTTTTTTAATGTCTTAAAGCAATCTTTATCATGATTTTTAATGTTTCATAAAAGGATGTGTTGAGAGCATGATATGCCGTCATTGTCTGCTTTGTTTAATTTTACGATTGTACAGTGGAGAATAAATCGTTCTGCTCGGTAAGTTGGCTAATGATTTTTTAAGATGTCGGCTCGTTTCAGAAGTCTTCGTAGGCGGGGGGAAAGTTATGACACCTGCTTTTAAATTCACTTAATTTAAGGTTGAACTTCGTGAAAAGACACAAGACTATCTAACAGTTGGGCCGAAAAGTTCGTAGACTAACATATTAAAACACATTTTTTTGGTAAAATTCGCTTATATTATTCAACAAAGTTACCTTCGAGATACAACGATAGCTTTTATGGTATTTTTGATAGCATTTTCGGCATAATAGTGCGATTAATGTTTCGCCTCAAAATAGACCACAGTCTCAGTAATAACTTCTTCATTAGTGCTGAATTTTTTTTTCAGCGATCATTCTTTTGAAGTCTGTAAACTCGAAAAAGTCGCTGAGGAGCAGATCTGGTGATTATGGTGGATGGTGAAGCAATTCGTAGCCCAATTCTAGCAATGATTCCATCGTTTTCATTGAGTTGTGACGCGGTACATTGTCTTAATGAATCCGCATTTCTTTCTTCTTCAAATGTGACCAAATGTGTCGCAATTTCATCCTTCAACCGCTCCAAAAATGTTCCAACAACGACACTTCGTTCGAGCGTTCACTGCGTGCATTGACTTCGGTGCTCATTTCACTTCATTTATATTTTGCAAACCACTTCTCAATGATTGATTTTCCTGACGCAGACTCCGAATAATGTTCATCAAGTCCAGCATTGCCTTCAACATTACTTTTTGTTCATCTTAAAACAATGCTTCATTAGCGCACAAATTTCTTTTTCGTTTTTCACAATTCATCATGGTTGCTTCACTCAACCATTCTGAGTCACTCACACGAACTAATTGTCTTTTTCTAGTTGTCTGGACTTCTTTCCAAACTTTAAGCGTCAATTTAATGCCGTTATCATTGTGTGCCCTTGTATAGACAAAAATCATGAGTTCGAAAAAATTGAGATGCATGACGATAGGAATGATCTCCGAAAACTTGGATATGATAGAACACCTGGCTTGTGGTTCTTTGAGCGTCTTCGGGAAACTACGAAATTAGGAACGTAGTGTCGAGTATACAGAGTGTACAGATTGTGGAGGGAAAACCTTCTGTAGACTTCCAAATGGCAACAACAATCCAGTTTATAAAGATTAGATCCCAGAAACCCATTTAAGGTTCATGAAATGTTGAGATTCAGCCAATAATTCAAGCTAAAGGCCAAAACGAAGTTTCAGTTTTTAAATGCAATAAAATGAACAAAATTAAATTTTTTCCTTGTTTATGGCTTTTTTAGTAAGAACCAACATTCCCAATTATTATGAAACACAACATCGTTCAAGTAGCTGGCGTCGCAGAAGCGCAGTAGCGTCCTTTTCCACAACTTTTTTGATGGTTTCGAGCTGTAGCTCAAGGATTGCTTGGATGATAATGACCTTAAGTGTTTGAATCGTTTCCGTATGGTTGGCATAACATCCGTCCTTCACGGTTTCACACAAAAAAAGTCCAAAGTGGTCAAATCGCAGCTCCAAGGTGGCCAATCGACATCGGCAAGACGGTTTGGCAATTTTGTACGCAAAAGATCGTTTGTGGCTTGGGCTGTGTGGCATGGCGAGTCATCCTGCATGAAACAGAGATTGTGGAATTTTATGTCTCTTTAACGAAACTGTTGTTTATAGCTTCATTTTCGTAGAAAAATGATCCAATGATGTCACCACTTCACAATCCACACAACAAACTGTCACTTTTTGTGGATGTGTCGGCTTTTCGACAATAACGTGCGGGTTTTCCGAGCCCCAGATGCGGCAATTTTTGTTTGTTAACGTAGCCGTAGAGATAAAAATGCGTCTTGTCAGAAAATATGATTTTACGCCCAAAATCGTTATCCAATTCCTGCTGCTCTGTGGTTCAAACTGCGAAGCGATAACGCAGCGGATGGTCGTACGCCTTCAATTGCTGAGTCAATTGGACCTTGTAAACGAATAATCCGAGATCTTTTTGCAGAATTCTCTTCAGGCTAGTGAGTGGAATGTTGTGCTGTTGAGATCAAAGGCAAGTTTATGTTCGTGAATTGCGTCTCTCGGCTACAGCAGCCACATTCTCGTCTGTGTGCACCGTACGACAACGAGGACCATAAGTGTTGTTGCGGACTGGACTAGCATACCAGTCTCACGAACTTTTTGAATAAACATGCATACAGCAGACGTGGTGCGGTGGGTGCTTCATTTCGACCAAAACTTATTTTCAAATGACGCACTGTTTGAGCTACACAGCACTCACTTTGGAAATAAGTTTCCAATAGTTGCCAACGTTGTACAAGCGTAAAGCGAGGCATTTCTTTCCATGGATGTATATTAGAGTGTATCGACTTGTATGTAAAAAATCTTACCCCCAATTCCGGTACCAAAATTAAAAAGTACATGAAAATTCCTTTCCATTGGTGTGCTTTTTATACCCTAAACCTGAAAGGTGAGGGTATATTAACTTTGTGCAAACGTTTGTAACGCATAGAACGAAGCGAGTATAAGCGGGTATAGAAAAGTATATATATTCTTGATCAGCGTCACCACGTGAGTCGAGCTATCCATGTCCGTCCGTCCGTCTGTCCGTCTGTGTGTTGTCCGTATACACAGGATAAGAAGAAGGAGTTGAAATAATTAGATGAAACTTTGTACACATGGTCACATGGACCCAAGGATCTGCACTATTGAATATTTTTGGAATCCGCCCACGGACACGCCTACCTTCCATACAACGCAAAAATTGAAAACTGCATTAGTAAGCTCATAACTAACCTACAACAATAAAATTTGGTGTTAATATGTTTTGTATCAACACAAATATTTCTTCGAAAAATGGGTGTCATCTGCCCACGAACACGCCCACCTCTCATACAACCCAAAAATTGAAAACTGCATAAGTAAGGTCATAACTAACCTACAACAATAAAATTTGGTGTATATATGTTTTGTATCAACACAAAAATGTCTTCGAAAAATGGGTGTCATCCGATCACGGCCACGCCCACCTCCCATACAACCCAAAAATTAAAACGCAATAAATAAGCCTCTGTTTAACCAAAAGAGCTAAAATTTGGGACGAATATTTTATATAATAAAACAAAGATGGTTTTGAAAAATGGACGTCATCCGCCTACGGACACGCCTACCTTCCATACAACGCGAAAATTGCAAACTGCATAACTCAGCTCATAAGAAGTCTACAACAATAAAATTTGATATGTATGTGTTTTATATCAACACAAAGGTGGTTTTAAAAAATGAACATCATCCGCCTACGGACACGCCTACCTCCCATACAAGCCAAAAAGTTTTAAACTCAATAAATAAGGTTATGTTTGTCATAGAGAAATTTAATTTGGTATGTATGTATTTTATACCAAAACTAAGGTGTGTTCAAAAATTGGGAGCAATCTGTCCATGAACACGCCTACCTCCCATAGCGAAAGCACCATAAAGGCATTTACTGTGAGCTGCAGGAATAAAACTTGGTATGTGTAAATTTTTCATCAACATTTAAATGCATATTAAATAAAGGCTTCATCCGCCTACGGACACCCATCAACCGCCACAACCATTTACAATAATATTATTTTTTGTTTTTGAAAAGTGGGTTTAGGGTATTTCATAGTCGGCCTAGATCGACTTTAGACTTTCTTTACTTGTTTTTTTTTTTAACCAATATTGACGTTCCCCAAATTGCATTTTGTTGAATTTTTGAAAAACTTTTGTACTTGAGACCCACTTATGGTTGATTTACAAAGATAATTAAGCTTATTAATTAATTCCTTTCATATAAATACACAGAACTGCAAATTTTCATACCTGATGACAAATGCTCTGACGAGATAAAACAGTTTTTTTCAAAATGAATTTATGTCGACTTAACATCGACATGTTAAGTTGACATCGACATAATAATAAAATATATAAAAATGCAGTAGATTCTTTGATTTGAGACTGTTACAAATTCTTAGATCAATCAATAGCTCGATGAGGATCAATTAGAAGACATGGAAGACATCAATTAATAGGCATGGAATTAAAGCTCGAAGTGTCACTTCTTTGAACTTTAGACTTAGGGCCAGGGGACTGTTTAATTAATCCCACACTACAGCGGGCTATTCTAAACACAGAATAGCTCCGATACATGCTTCACTTTTGGCAAGGTCGTCTACCATTTTATAAGCCTACACCCAGAAAAAAAATCGTGTAAAAATAACACTTTTTTAACACTAAATCATGTTATTGAAATTCAACACGATCAGTCATGTTAATAATTAACACTTTACATAATAATTCAAGTCTGTTAAATGAACGTTGTGCAGAGCGCAAAATCACATAAAATGGCTTCTGCTGAACAGAACATTCAGAAAAGAGGCATTTTGTCACTTAATTCGCTCAACAGCAACATTATTCGCACTGTCTTTTCTTTTGATGCAATGAGCAAATCAACACTTTACTCATGTTATTTTTTAACACTGCATAATACAGTGTTAATCTTTAAAAATTGTTGTTGTTTTGCTAGTAAAAATTATCATGTTAGATTGACAGGAGCCGTGTTGAAAAATTTTGCCTCATTTTTCCCTGGGTGTATCGACATCTTTCAAATCATATATTCAATGATTGAACAAATGGTATAACTTTTTAGAAAGCAAGAGTAATGTATGTTTATTTTACCTTCTGGAGAGGTTTCATATTTTTTTGAACATTAAAACCATATATTTCTTTTCTCTCTCCCTCTCTCATGCCTGCTCATGAAATTTCAGCCTTCACTTTATTACATTTGAACTTAATACGCGTTAAATCTGTTCAACGCCGATAAGCTTCTTTTATTCAAAAACTACATTAATAATTGCCATGCCCTACGATAATCTACAACTATGTTATGTTACCATAATTAAAGATAATTTTATGCTTCAGAATAAAGACTTTCGCGCTTTCCCTCTTCCTCAGCTGGCATCTGGCATGAACAGTATTTCTTATGAAACATACACTCTTCTTACACTCCACTTGAATACTCACTACTTCCTTAGCCGCACATACATACATACATTTCAAATGATGGCCAAAGCAACAATTCCATGGTAACTATGCCAGTGGCAACGCTTTCTGGTATGTTATAAATTTACTGCTAAATTACAAAACAACGTTTGGGCTTCTATGAGGCGCCCAGTTAGCCGCCTCAAATAAGCTTTCGTTTCGTTTGAATTGTTGAATGGATCATTGCATGGACGGCTGGTAGGTTAGATGGATGGATGGCTGGCTGACTGGCTGACTGACTGAGTATATAGATGCATGGCAAGCTTGAAAGCTGTGTCGGCTCTAGCTTTTGGCCTATTATAGTTGAACGAAAAATGATCACTGCGGTCGTATAACTAACGCTTTTTAATGATCTTGCCTGACGTGCGTGAGAGCAAGATCAGCAGCGTATCAAAAATGATCGCCAATTCCTGACGTTGGCCAGCTTAGTGCGAAGAGTAAGACGCAGATAGCTGCTGCCAGCTGTGCTGTTTTTGTTGTTGTTGTTGTTGTTGTTATTGGCAATGTTGCACAGAATAGTACTAAGTCCAAGTTGAGGATCGAAGTGAGGCTTGGCTGAGTCGCTGGCTGAGGATCGTTGGCGCAATGGCAGCGTTCAGCGGCGAGATGAGTCGTGTCGGCATTACTTTGATGCGGTCGAGATCAAAGGCACCGATTGTTTACATAATAGTGGCCTTTGAAACGGAACACAATAGAATGCCAGGATCAAAGAATGCCGACTGATGAAACAGCAGCCGAAGCTGAAGCCGAAGCCAATCTTTGACGTTGTCGTCGTTGTCTGTAAGCTGCGCAGCAGCATATCATCATTTACTCTGGCTTTTGTGCTCATCATACTTTTTTACCTTTTCATTTTTTTGTTTTTTGTTCACCCTTTTTTTGAATTTTTGTGATTCTGCGCGCAGGTTTTCATCTTCTTCCACAACTTCATGCCATTTCGCTGCTGTTTCTTTTGCGCATTATTTATTTCTTAGCATGCAACAGCTGTGCGCCACTCTAGCGTCTGTTGTCATTCGAGAGAATTGTCTCTTGTGTCTGTCTGACCGCGAAAAGTGCCGTTTGCCATGGCGTCTTCATCAGTCACCTCGGTGTTTGATGTTTGGCTGCAGTCTAAATTCGGTTGGCATTCATCGCGTGCTGCAATTGCGGTTTCATTGCTATGCCACATATGGAATACCGACGCACCACTTACGCACAATTAGTTATCATGGGTTAGCCAGAAGGCTAGCTGGGTTGTCTGAACTATCTATTTTGACGTGGAAGTGTTATCAATACAAGACATGGCATGTTCAGTTGTTAAGATGAGTTAAAGAGCGGGCGGAATTTTGTGAAACGACCTAGTTCTTGTTACTGAGTGCAAAACCATGGCCGGCTTTAACGCCCCCACATATGAATTTATGAAATTTTAAAATTTTAACTTAAATTTAAACAATTTTATGCCTCATCCATAGATTAAACTATAGATTAAAGAGCTTTTTTGGTAGCAAAAAACTTGATGAAAGAAATTCACCAGCGAATAAGTTCTCAACACTTGACCACCGCAATTAACCGCGTGGTCGTATCTCACGTGAAGTGACGGCACAAATTCTAAGTTCCATTTTGACAAAATCAAATATTTATAAAAAAATTAAGCAGCTCTACTACAGTTAAGGGAGTAAGCAACAAAAAGTTACAACAGCAATGACAGCAACAACAACAACAACAACTGCAGAGAAAATCAAGCTAGTCGCTGCATTGCATCAAGCAACGCTTCTTGTTTTGTTAATATTTATGCGCAAAGTGCACGCGATGACTGCGGCAACGCATGCGCAGCATGCAACATGGTGGTAAGCCGCCAAAGAAATGCCCGCAGGACGCTGATTTCTACAAAGAATTACAAAGTAAATCTTTGAAGAATATAACGGCGTCAGCCGCACCAACAGCAGCAGCAGCAGCAGCAGCAGCAGCAGCAATAGCTGTAGTCATAGATATGGCCATAAGAAAAAACGAACGACGTCAGTGGCGGCAACAAGAATGGTTAGATTTTAATTACGAGACGCATGCGAACGATTCGCGTTCCCAGTGGAAGAAGCTGCTTGCAGTTGTAGCGTGCTCGAGGATGCCGCTGATATCGCGTCCCTATGATTGTTTGTCTGTCTGTCTGCTGACTAAAGTTTTGTTTATCTGTTTGCTTGTTTGTTGCGCCTGTTGAGCTGTTTTGTTTTGTTGTAAAGCATGTTTTTCTTTTTGTTTATTTGCGCTCTGAATCGCTTTAAATACCGTATTTGGTAAATGATGTTTGTGCCTCATAAATATGTTGACAAAACATAATCAGCTTGGAAATAATTAGTTTCACCAGCAAACATCGACGTGCGATTCCCTTTAACGTGGATCTCTTCAACCGGCCTTTGTTTTATCTAGTTTTAAGTTTTTATTCTAGTTGCAACGATCAACTGATTGCAACAACTTTGCCGATGATCGTGCCTGGCTGCTGTTTGTTAACAACAAATATTTGTTATTCTTTCAGTTAGCAGTAATAATTAATTGTTATGTGTTCGTCTTGTTTGAACTATGCCGGCACCTATTTGTTGTTAATGCTGTTTGTATTGTTATTGTTGTTGTAGGTTACTTGTATGGTGCAGTATTTTGTTTATAATTTATTTACTTTTATTGGTAGTAAGTGAAAGTAAAATATGAATATCCGCCGGATGTTGACGAAGGACGTTATTTGTTGGTTTATAATTTTTCACACTTTTCCCACAAGAGGTAGTACTTTGGATTGGACAATTGGACAATTGTATTTTAAATGATAATTTTTTAATGAATCATAGTTTGAAAACTTTTACCACTTGTGGTTATATAAAAGAAGATCTGAATTAGTATATTAAGCTATACATTTCTTTCAGAAAATTAATGATAGTTTTTCTATCCTTATCCTTAATCTAAGAAATATTTTCTTTAAAATTGGTTCTTATTCGCCAAAAATCATATAAAATTTTCTTAGAATCGCCTGCTAAAATTGCAATATTCTTTTGGGTTTTATGACCCCACAACTCTTATTCGAGATCAGCCAGAGAATATGGGCATTTCCGCAGAAAAGTCTACCCTGACTAAAATATTAAAAGTTTATCAATATTATTTTTTTACTTGTATTATTAAAGAGAAATATTCAAAATTAATTTAATTAAAGAGTTCAAATTTTTCCCATATGGCGTTGGCAAGATATCGGGCTACCAAGTTAAAGTTAATGTTTTGGTCAGTTTTGTTTATTTCTATGAGCATTTTCTCTTTACAATTTCCATATCTTAGAGTAATTGTGCAATTGCACTCTTATGCAAAACTTTTGCTACAACAACAACTAACCGCATAATAAATGCAAAAGAGCAAACAAATATCAATTAACGGTAAAATTTTGATTTGCTTTTAATGATATTCTGAGGTAACGTCACGCCAGACAAAAAAGCTTTTAGATTTATTTTTTCTATGCTGACGTTCAAAAGTGCGTGAAATTTTGCATTTTAATAAAGTTAAGTAAATTTTATAAAAAAAATCGTTAAAAAGAAAAACCGTTAATTTGATATTAAATTTGAAAAGTGAGTAACGTCACGCCACATGGCTCGAAGTTTGCCTGATTTCGTTACTGAATTTGGTTGCAGGTAATTTAGTGGAATTTTTTTCCAACTTCTCATGGTCAATGGGATAGGAGTTAAAAAAATATTACCCGGTTTTACCCGGTTTTACTCGGGGTTGTGCCTTGAGCACATGAAAAAGTACGATTTTTAAAACTGCTCTCATTTTAACATTTTTTAAATTATCAATTAAATTTTTAAATTTCTTAAATTATCGTTTTTTGAGATTTTTCCCTTTTCCTCCGTCAAAAGTGTGTAGTCGAATTTCCGTAAAACAGTACCTGCCGGTCATATTTAAAAAAAAACTACATCTTCAACGTCTAGATCTGACATCCGGGTTTTGAGGACAATGGTCACGCAGTTTGAAAAAGTCATTTCGAGAACAATGCGTTTAAAGTTTTTCTTAGCATGCATTTAATATGGATTTAAATCTCAAAAACAAATTTCTAATTTTAAAATATTCTTTTGGGATCGATTCGATTTTTGGATTGCCTTTGTTCAACTTCGGTTTTGGTCGATACTGTTCGGTTGATTTTTGTTAGCCTCAATTCCGTTGCAGGGTCAAGTTATTTCACGTACCAAATTTAAGTAAAATCGGTCAAGTCATTTGAGAGTTATTAAGTCTTAAAAATTTACTATTTAAAGCGCCCTCTTGTGGAAGTCTTTTGAATTTTTATAGCCTATGTTATATATTGGGCGCAGTTGTACATTCATATCAAATTTCATTGAAATAGGTCCAGGTACTTAGGAATTATTATAGAGTGCCACGCCTACATATTTCCGCCCACTTTTTTACACCCCCCTATGAGCTTCCTCTCTATGAAACGTACGTGGTGTCCAAATTTCAGCACAATCGAATATACGGTGCGCGAGCCTATACGGAACAGACACACAGACAGACAGACAAATAGACAAACATTTGATTTTTTATATTAGATTATAGCTAAACTTTATATTTTATTTAATCAAATATTTTTTAAACAAATTTTAACTTAGAATGTTGGGATGGAAATTTAAGTAACGGAACGCCAGTAACGTCACGCCAGATGACTTAGCCTAATAAAAAAAAACCGATAAAAGATTTTTTAATTTAGATTTAAAGATTTAAATTCTTCTCAATAAAGTTTTGTTTAAAAAGTCTTGCCCAATTCGCAAGAGTTTTGCAAATTTTCTAATCTAAGTCGAAAACAACTTATGTTTTTTGTAACGTCACGCCAATGCATATTTTTGCTTATATCTTTTAATTCTGAGAGTCGATTGTTATAATTTTTTTACTTAATATAGAGCAACTTAATTACAACGCAAATATAAAAAAAAGTTTTTAAAACTTAGACTTCTTTATTCTTTTTTTTTAATTTTTTCGTACAAAACTAACATAACGCCAGTTTGGAAATGCCCCTTAATTACAACGCAAATTTAAAAAAAAGTTTTTAAAACTTAGACTTCTTTATTCTTTTTTTTTTAATTTTTTCGTACAAAACTAACCAAGTTGATGATATCGCTTATCGAAAATTTTAATATACAAAATTTTCTTTTGCAAAATATGTTACGAATTTACATGCTATACAATAAGCCGAATCGATTTTGTATGCAGTAAAAAAAAAAATCCGCCGGACACCAATTTAAAACTTAGAGAAACTCTTTAAAACTATTTTTGCATAATTTTTTTTTTTTAAAATTATAAAAACATCTTTTCGAAAATTACAAAATATCGATTTTTAGGGTCTCAAAAGAGTTTGTAAAGACAACAATTTTAAAATTTTTGTTTAGCAAATATTGGTGTACAATCAAAATTTCCACTGTTTTACCTTTCTTGGGTATGCATTCTGAAAAAAAAAGTTATATACAAAAAATTTGATTTTTTGGTCAAAATAAAAAAGGTTCAAGAGAACCAAAATCGTTCCATCGGAATTTTGCCGATCCAAAAAAAATTATGCAGAAATAGTTTTAAAGAGTCGCTCTAACTTTTGAGTCGGTGTCCGGCAGAATCTAAATTTCTAACCGGCTTTCTGTAGATCTAATAAAATATTTAAACTTCATATCACTTATAAAGTTACCTGTTGATGTTTTGGTTCATTTTGGTTGTATGGTTAGTTTTTTGATGAAAAACCTTAAAAACTTATATTTTGTTATAGTTCTTAACAAACATTCTGAACTTTCTATCAAATGAAAAATATAGCTATAGAATATTTTTACTTATTTTGTTTTATTATCTTCTTGATTCCTCTATCTATTCCTCATAATATATTATTATATTTGGCCGAAAATGTAGTGCAATTTGCATATTTGGGCAGGGGCTTCAAGATATAATTTGGAGCTTCTGAACCGAATTGAACAACGTGCGAAATATTTGATTGGGGATGAAAACGTTTCATATTCTCTCAACCTCTCTTAGGCATAGACGCAATGTTGGGTCTTTAAGCCTGTTTTACTACTACTACTATGGGAAGTGTTTAAGGAAGGTACACGACCTGACTCCACCAGCTCGAGTATTTCCCAGGTCCACTCGGGTAGCTCATCGTGCCCATCCCAACAGTATTGCTTTGATGTCTAATAGAACCTCGCATTATCGAGATAATTCTCACTTCAATCGTACAATAAAATTATGGAAAATCTTCATGCGGATCTAAACATGGTCGCACCGTGTAAAGCTTGTTTTCTTTTTAATAGGTAGGGAGGTATAACAAGCTACTCTCAAAGAAAATTAATAAAGCCAAACTCAAATTTTTCCCTATCTTCAGAAGTCACAAATCCAAACCAATTCGAAGGAATAAAGATTTTAAAACAACGAACAGAAATCAGAAGTTATCATATCAAGGTCAGATTAAGCAAGCAGGAGCTGGACTTAAATCTACATAGATTTCTCTCTCAATAAACACTAGTGTCTCGGCCCGAATACGCAATGGCCTATGAAAGGATTTTGTAGTTCCATGAAAGGTTATAACTATTCACAGAAGCATACTTTCATGGATGCAGTGACCCATTTGAAATTTCTGCGAGTCCATACAAATTCAGATCTATCTACTCATAGATTAAAAATTATGTACCCAACATAATGACAGACCCCAAAGTAAACTACTAGAGCATTAGAAAGTAAAATCGTTGACCTACTATGCTTCAACATGCCCTTCCGTTTATCCAGAACTGACAATCAAAACTTTAAAGATTTCCTTATGCTATATGTTATATGTTGGTAAGAAGTGAAATAGTTTCATTTCAAAAGCTGGTAAAGATTACTCAATCGATAGAGATGAGTTAAAATTAACTCCCAATTTTATTCGCGAGATTGTTCAATCAGCCTTGCTCCAACTAGTTAAGATAATATTTCATATAGGACAATGTAGTAGGATATGACAATGAACCCATTAGGCTCATTTGATGAAAACCGCAGTTGTTTATCCTTTTCATCTAACCCGACCTATGCCTGACAGCTTCAAAGGCATGTATTGCAGACTGTCTATTATAGTCGTCTCTGGAACTGCTTCAAGGAAAATTAAGTATATATTTATTCAGAAGAAACATTTTCACCAGGATATCCATCACTTCTCACAGCCAAAATATGTGGTCTTTAACGTTACACATTCATGCCTTTTTGTTCTTTTCATGCACGACACAGGCGAACTGAACGTATGTCAATAGTATGGTACATAAATGAACGGATAACGGTAGGCGATAAATAGCAAAATTGTTGCTCTCTACTCCTACAGAAAAAATATAAGAACTTAAGGAAATAGTTAATTTTTTTTTAATATACGAAATAACGATCTTGTTTCTACAAAACTCTAACTTAATCTTGAAAATCTCTTTTTTAATTTTTCTTATTAAAGAATTCTTCTCTTATTTGGAAGAAATTAAAATTTCACAACAATAATCCCGTCTCAAAATTCATGTTGACCGATGTTTTTAATCGGAAATTGGAAGAAAAAAAGTTATTTCTGCGAAACGGAAGTTAAGCTCTGCAATTTATTTCGTTGGTCAATCCAATTGACTTGGTTATCAACAAAAATTGTTGGACACGCAACTGCTGTGTGTTTGACGCTCATTAAGACAAAAACAATAATAAAAATAACAACAACAACAACAATAACAACTGTTGATGATCACACATTGTCGAAAATACGTTGAATATGAAAAGACAGTAATTTTGATTCTGGCAAAAATAGCTTGTTTTTTTTTTTAATTCTTTTGTGCCTTGACTGTGTTTCGCCTTCAATTATGAAGCAGCCCGGTTGTGCTGCCGGCATTGCAGTTGGGCAAAGTTAAATCTTCTTCGGCATATTTTAAAGTGAAAAAATATAAAACCCATGTTCTCAATAAACGCCATAATCCCGCTCTTTGGCTACTTGTTAATAACCGAATTAGCCATGTTATCTCTTTTTCTGATCTTTTTTATTGCATGCCGAAAGTGCTTCTGGTTTTTGCCGATTAAATTTCGTTTCTTTTATGTTATTTATTTTGGGGTTTGTGTTTCAACTTATTTACTTGTTGGCATTTTATAGGGTTCGGATGTTGTTGGCTCAGTTTATTTTACTTTGCATTGTCCCTGTGAATGCCGTTGATGCGGTAGCGAAGCATTTGAAGAAGCCTTTGTTGGCTTGCGGATGTTAAGCCTGAATTCGAGGCAAGTGTTGCTGGCTTTCGAGCATATCTTTGCCAGCCGTGTAAGCCAAAGTTAGTGTCGAAAAGAGGAGGTCCTAATTTAAGCTTTGTGGCTTATTTATAGCTATGAGTGAAATTTTCTTGACAATTTTTACCTGACTTTTAGTGGTGTGCAAAATGATATCAAGCTATATAAATCTATAGCTGCTGCTACCTTTTTTTGTTTTGTATGATCACAAATTAACTTATGCTCATTTTCAACCTTTGAATATTTATATCTTTGTTTTCGATTCAAAGTTTTTGTTGTAAAATTCAATTAATGACAAGGCATTAAAAAGATTTTAACTTTGATGTTTGCCGTTTTTAGGTAAGAACTGTTGTCGGTATGTTAAATAAACCCTTAGCTAGAGTTGATTAAACAATTTTTAAGTAGCTAATTTTATGAACCCTAAACTGTGCGACTGTTTCGTTTTAGTTTTTGTTGTTGTTTTTTTTTTATAGAATATTATTGAATTTGCAACGCCAACTGATTTTAAATGGTTTAAGCTGTTAGCCTTGGCTATAAAGTTCTCAAAATTTTTGTTTTAACTTTCCGCGGTAGCTTTATTCGTGGTTTTAGCAATTAATTGGTTTTTTTATTATTTTTTTTTTTTTTCAATTTTATGCAGTAGTTATTGAAAAATGTCATTAAATATTTTAATGTTGTTAGCATTTATTTGGGCGAAATATTTAAATGGACTTTTTATGTTGCCGTTATAAGTATTTAAAATTCAACACAACACCGCAACTTTTATTTTCATTAACCATTCGGGTTGTGGCTTTTGATGGGAAAAGTGCTCATTATTATTTAAAAAATTGTTTTCACTGTTGAAAGTTTTTTAAAGGGGGATTTGAGATTTTTCGTGTAAAAAAAATGTATATTTTTGTAAAACTTTATGGAAAGATTTTCTATGGGTTAGAGATAAATATAAATTTCACTTAAAAGAGTATCTTTTTAAGAATATTTGATAAAAATTTCATCGAAAAATATTCATAATTGTGGTGCAGTACAAACTGTTGATAGGCACAAATATAGAAGAAGTGCTCCAATCAGGAACGTAGTCAAGGGGTGTTTTTGGGATTCAAACCCCCCCCCCCCCCCCCTAGGCACCGAAGACTAGACATGACAGCAACTAAAGTCCAACAAATATACTAACTTAGGTGGCCAAAAGACGTGGTGCCTGTCCAACATTACCCCCTTACACACCATAGCTGGTCATCCGCTACTTGACCGGGACCGCAAAAAGCAGCTTACCTCTATATCTAGAGGCCGTTAACCATCCGCAACCTGTGATCCGTCCGGCAGCTTGTAGCTCAGCCCCCGCTAATTTTCGATAGAATCCACTCTACTGAAACAAATGTTCATATTTTCCATTCAAAAAACAAATATATAAGTATATAAATATGGAACATTTAAATGTCTTAAGAGATAAATTTTAAATTTTTAAAAATTCTAAATAAAGTTTAAATCGAAAACAAAGTTCCTAATAGGAATTATGAATTAAATTATGGTCATAAAACAACAGTAAGAAGTCACTAAAATTGTGTTTTTTATAAATTGTTATTTTATTGCTGTTTTGTTTTAGTTGTTTTATATAATAAAAAATCATAATTACAAAAAGTTTCATGATTAAGAAAAAATGTTTTTTTTTTTAATTTCACACATTTTGTGTAATAAATAGTTAATATTCCTTTTCTTGACTGATCTTAAATTTCTGAGAGTTGACTTAAAACCCATAATTACCGCAAACGGCGAATAGTTTCATTTCAAAATTACTCAAATCCTGTGGACAGAAAAGTACATATTGATCTCAACCTCTCATATTATGAAAATACAGGTGTTTAGGATATTTTTCTCGGTAAATTAAGGAAATATTAATTCAAACCATTTGTGGTTATTACTCTTATTACTCCATTACTCTCGAAGAATAAACTATACTAGTAAACCTATTGCCCGAATTCGAGCAATTCAATAAAAATTAAATGTAAGAAATATAATAGACGTTTAATATATGATATTCTATTCAAGAAGCTTTTTTCCTCAAAAACGATATATTCAGTCTCAATAATAATATAACAGATCATTATCTGAATGCTTTGACTTAAAACGTATGATCTGACACTAAATTTTTAAATTTAACTGTCAAAATACGAAGACGGACTTACACTAATATTGCTACTGAGATAAACATTATTACTATTAAAAAAATTTCTCTGCTTAGCTTTTCAAGCTATAAAACATAACTAATTTAAATAAAAACAAAATAAAAAATTAATTTAAGAAATAAATTCATAATAAGATATAATTCAAAACTTAATAAAAAATACTTCCAGAACACCTACAACATCAATTAATTTAAACATTCTGATGAAAAAACGCCAGAAAACCCAAAAAAAATTTGTTTTTGAAAATCGTTAAAATTTTACTGAGTTGATTGCTCGGAAAGTGGAACTTTTGATTTTAGAACTGCATTTTTCGGACAATTGACATTTGAGGAATGCATAAAAGATAATTTTGGTAAAAAATTTTAAGTTTTGAAAAAAATTAAAAATCGATCAATTTATAAGCTCTTCTCAAACTTAACTTCAAATCGATAAAATAGCGGATTTTTGTACAAAAATTTTATTTCTGTTTCAAAAGGTTGGGAACCCCCTGAAGCGAAATCACAATTTTTAAAAGTGGTTTGCACATCTACAGCCTAAACCTAATTTAATAACATCTGAATCGATAAAATCGGTCGATTGGTCTGGGAGCACTAGAAGTCACAAAAAAAAAACTCGCGTGTAGCAACGTACACGTGGCAGAAGTGAAACTTCTTTAACAGTAAGAAATAAGAGAGATTTTAGTGTGAAATAGAGAGAGAAAGTATCTGAAAAGAAATTCAATCAATACGAAATGGAATAATAATCTGTTGATTCAATATTTGCATCCAGGGGCCGTCTCGGCTATGGTTTTTATCAAAAGTGTCACATATTAACTTTTATCTCTTTGTTTTTTTTTCGACAAAAATAAAAGTTATTTTGAGCCTTATAGTTTTTTGGGCAAAAATAACAGTTACTTTTGACTTTTATTTTATCGGTCAAAAATAACAGTTATTTTCTGCAGTTTATTTTTTTGGTAAAAAATATCAGGTAGTTTATATTTGTTCAAGTCATTTTACCGACTAAAAAATGTTGATACCATTGTTTTCATCTCATCGGTGAGACATTTTACACATGGTGTCAACAGTTTAATCTGTCAAGCGGCCTTTAAAAAAAACACGAATTGCTTGATAATTTTGACCGAAAAAATCAAAGATAAAATAAAAGTCAAAAGAAATTTTATTTTTCCTCGAAAAATACAAGGCAAAAAATAACACTTAAATTTTAACTTTTAAAGAATCAGTCTTAAATTTAAAAGGAACTTATTATTCATGAGGCTTAGGACATTTGTAACATAATGGTATATTTGTAAAAGTCTTTCAACAATTTTTTTTCATTTGAAAATTGTAAAATAACAGTTATTTTCGTTCCTTGTTTTAGTTCAGTTGGTGTTTTAGTTGCTTTCGAATGTCTTCTCAACATTGTCACTTTTTGAATGCTAGATTGCATTTGCATAGTACTCGTTGAAGAAGCCTCCGAAAGCAGAGGCAAATCTTGTTGATTATTACCTTCTGCTTCTGATCATAATAAGGGTATTCATGCAAAGAGGCAAGAATATAATTTGGGCAATTAGTTATTTTTATCAGGCAGGTTGCATGAGCATCCCTTAAAAGTCGATTGAGCATTTGCATCATATATCAGCTGTTTGCAAGTTCAGGGTTTGCTTTCTACAAATGAAGTATATAAATATTTTTTAATTCCTTCAATTCACAAAATTTCCATTCTTACCTCTTCCATTTTATTTAATTAGTTTTACAATTTTGACTATATCTTCTCCTGCTTCTAATTTTTTCTTTTGCTTTAGTAAAATAAATCAGCTGATTGATGTTATCAGTTTGCCTGGTTCGTTTGCCCAGCTAAATCGTTGAGCAAAGATATCTGGTTTGTGCAAAAGCTTCTTCATACAAACTGTGACAGTTCATTTATAAGGAGAATAAACTTATACGGGTTATACCGCTTATAAGGGTTTTGCCCAGTTGCATGAATACCCTTAATAATTGATATGTTGAGTGAGAGCCTCGTAAAGCAGCGAACGTTGATTGTTGAGTGTATCAACTTGGTTGGTTGGCTATAAAATTTTGTTGAGATAATGGCTGAGTTTCAAAATACATCTTTACAAAGCATCAGTGTGTTTTTCTGGGGATTGGTTCTTTGTAGATTCAACAAAATACACTGATGTTTGGTAAAAATGCATTTTGGAACTCAACCGATGTTGCAATCACCTTACCTTCATCATTAGTGCCAGACCCAGATGCGGCTGCATTCTAAAGAGCTCTAATTCGCTCTCTATATTCACGAACGCGTTCTGCTCCTGTTTTAGCTATTTTTCAATTTTTTTTTTCCGTGCATACTTGTAGGATGAAAATTAATGTTACGGTTATGCTAATAATTGTAAGGTTAATGTTAATGCAATGTTAATGTTAATTATGTTATTTTCAGTATGTTACGCGTTTAGTTTTAATTACATTTTCTTTAATAATTCCATGTGCCTACATAGCATAATGGTATAGATTCCGACTCTTAAGCAACGATGTTCGGGGTTCAATTCTCGTCAGCGGCAATAATTTTTTTAAATTTTCATATGAATTGAAAACGTTAGCCTAGCGTCACGAATAAGAGACCTTGAAATTTTACTCGCCGCCAAAGATGTTTCACTTCAAAAAAACCTTTGCCTATTAATTATATAGATGTAAATTTTGTTGAATCTCACGTCATATTGTATCCATCATCTTCCACTACTTAAATCTGAGTGTAGATTCGTAATCAGTGACCAATAAAATTTCTTTAAAGACAAAGAGTTAAAGATGGCCAAAAACTTCCGCCAGGAAAAAGATTAAAATTAAAATTTTAAAAATATTTTTCCTTTCTTCAGATTCTATATTTTGTTTTATATAAATGTTGATTTTTATAATATCTTGATTAAATTAAGTATCTTATAAATGTTTATCTAATATGAGACTCGAATTTAATTCCTTAATTTGCCAAATTTGCTATTCTTAATGGTCGCAATAATATTTTATCATACCGTCAAAATTTAAAAAAAAAAATTAATAATAAGTATTTTTCTTCTTACCAAAAAAAAAAAAAATAACTAAAAAAAACATTACTGCCGATTCATGTGTGCCATGTTAATTGGTCTAAAATTGGTGATAAAAATCAGGTTTCACTTTATTTCGGATATGGGACATTGTTTTAGTTTTTTATAGATTTTGGAACGCCTTCATACAATATTTTTTGTTAAAAATTTTAACTTTAAATTTTTTTCTTTGGAAAAGTTGTTCAGAATGTTTCAGGCATCCAGAAAAGTTGTTTTTTTTGTACATTTTTTTTTACAAAAAAATTTTCTGTTCTTTGCCCCTTTAAATCCTCTTTTATTAAGAGTTAAGTTTTTCCTAATCCCTTGGAATGGGACTTTTTAAATAATTTTATTAATGAAAAACTAAAAAAACAAAATATAAATAAATAAAGAATGAGAAAAATTGCGGAAAGATCAGTTGAATAGTTTTCAAGTAATCGTATCCACAAAGAAGGCTAATTTTTAAAAAAAAGCTCTTTAAGCTTTGAACCGACCGGCCTGAAGAGGAGAGAATTCTTCAAACTTTGCGAACAAGATCGCAGATGGATACAAAAAACACATTTAAAAGGTGAGAACCTTTGTCTTTGTGGGGTTTTGGTTTTGCTCATCACTTTGATATATTATATTTAATCGAACAGATGTACCAGCAAAAACATTTGTGGAAATCGAGGTGGTTTTTCCAAACTAATTAGGGTAGTTTATTTAACGTTCTATATAAGTATTTCCTTAGAACTTAATACACAATATAAGTGAACGATAAGGCTTGTTTGTTGTTTATGATCTGGGAATTCCATCATTAATAAATTTATACAAAATCTTGAAAACTTACACTGAAATAGATTCAGAAAGTCAAAAATCGCCTCAAAGAGTCGTATACCTGAAATTTCCTTAAGACAGGAACCTACTCGTGTACAGTTCACCTGCGGTACACATTCTGTGCACATTCTTTGAGCCACCTCAACTCAACTGCAAGTTGAACAATGGAACAGTTTTTCAAATGCATAGTTGACGTTTTAATGCTGCACTGTTTAAGTTTGCGCGTTGTTTACAACACTTGTTATTGTAGTTGTTTATGTCGTGCCTTACATCTTGCCTTCGTTATTATTAGTTTTGTTATTATTTTTCATATTCTAAACAAATGGTGCTGTTGTGTTCATTTTGCTTAACCTACTCACAATGCGTTCCAATTCCACAATGTTTCACAACAGTTGCTTTCATTCTTGCTCTCATGACGCATTTTTTACCTGTTCGCGACTGTGTTTAAGAGAACCTCAAACAGCGCCGTAACGACATCGCAAGAAGTCGATATAGTTCGTTAAGATCGACGTAGTGCGCGATCAACAGAAGTAAACACAAGATCGGAGGTGAGCGTATCTTTCATTCCGCAACGAGCATTGAACGTGTTAAGACGTGTGTTAAGTGAACAATTATTTGAATATAACTTGAAAGAAAATTTTTCAAAAAAAAACAACGGTTTCGAACGTGTTATTGTTAAAAATAAAAAAAAGTGTTTAAAATAAAACAAAAGATAATTTTATAAGATTGTTCTGTGATGAATGAGCCAAATAATATGCTCAGCTATAGCAACATTTCAAGTGTTTAAGAAAAGTTAAGTAAGAAAAAATAAATTGTAACTGAATTTAGTGAAATAAATTAACTGCTTAACAAAATTGAAAATGTTGTTGAAAAAAGAAGTAAGAATGATGGGTGAAACACAAAATATAGCGCCAGATTCTGGGATTAATCAAAGCATAACGAATGTGGTGAGTAAAATATACATTAAAGTAGTTATGAGGTTCAAAGTATTGACTTAAGATACTTAAAGGTTAAAAAAAAGGTTGAAAACAAGCTATGAAGAGCAGATTTTTTACTTTATAAAGGCGAAACTTCCTTGGAGAAATTTCATCTTTTGACTTAAACTCAACTTAACTTATGAAATTGCAAGACTTTATCTCTTGATATCTTCCTACATGAAATTAAATTAAAAGACAACTAGAATCTTGCCATTTTAGTCGATCGAAAACTTCGTTTCATTGACTTGGCTCTGAGTAACTCTTCTAGTAAGAAAAACATTTCGTAATTTCCGCGCGATCATTTTGCATTACTTGATATTTAAAGACTATTAGTACTGTTATATTTTAGGCGATCAATTCATATTTGAATTTCGTTTCAATTTTTAACTATTCCACAAAATATGTGCTTCGCTTCAACATTGTTTTTTTGTTAAGACATCTTTGCCTGTATTTCAGCACCTGCTAAACTTAAGCTATACCCCGCTCGTAACTCTTATAATTGTTACTAACTTCAAAGAAGAACTATGCCTCACAGCAAATCGTTTTTAGATTGAGTTATCATTAGTTATTGCCTTCCAAGCTTCTGCCTTTTGTTTAGAATCGTTTTAGCTTGAATCGTTTGTGCCTATCATTCCTCCTTCTTCCACGTTCACTTAAGCCAACTTTAACGTTAATCCGAGCGCAAACTACAGGCCGCCGTTTAACATCACAAAGAAATCTCACCCAAAATCAATTCAAATCGAAGCATAAATCTTGCGTGTGCACAGCCAACATTAATACATGATCATATTAAAAACAACAACAACAACAATCGAACAACACGAAATCCCAAGCCAAGTCCAAGTAGTTGTATGAAGTAGCAAGAAGGCCGGCCATAAGTAAGGCTAAGGCAATCGTGCCGACAAAAGCCCTCATCAATTGTATCATATGGCAATAAAATGTTGCAATGCGTCCAAGCGTCCACCACAGATACGCGTATCTTCTCTATAAAGTCGGCTGCGGCGGCGGCTTAATAATCATCGACACAGATCGAGCCCAAGTTCGAAAAGTCCCAACATATGCGTTGGCTACTGTTTTCTCTTCGGCTAACTTGAGTTGGATTGCGTCGTCGTCGTCGTTCAGTTAAGTTGATTTGAGTTAAGTTAAGATCAATGCGCGTTGTGGCAGTTCGGGCAAGCGGCTAAATAACTCCATCGTCCAGATCGTATTCTACTTCAGACTTACATACATACATACAAACAAACATAGCTACAGACATATAGTATAACTACCTACATGCTGCTACCTGCGTGTCTTTGCAACATGCCGCCATCATAGCCAGCCAAGTGGCGGCAAAGAACAAAGTAAAAAATGGCACGGGCTTAGCGCGCTTAAAAGGAGCGAATGAGTAAGAAAGAGAGATAGAGTTCGAAAACAGACGCGGCAAATGTATGGATGGACCGCAGCAAGTTTCTTACTGTTGTTGTTGCTCTATATGTGTAGCTTCCGAATTACATACCTGTTTGCCGACTGAAGTGGTTTAAATTTCCTCATTCTTTTTTTTTTTCTTTATTTCTTCATTTGCTCTTCTTTGTTTTGCTCCATTTCTTGTTTGAGCTTAACGCTTGCACATTTTTCTAATGAAAGCCAAGCAAACAGAAGACAATCCAAACCGACCAAAGCAGCATGTTAAAGTTGGACTCGTTCTGGTTGTGGTCTTGTGTTGTCGTTTCTTTTGATGTCACTGCCTACCTTGAGGGAATTTCCTTGAACTTGTTGGTAGTTGGGTAAATGTTGATCGGCTACGCTGTGAACAGAACAGGTGCATTTGAGAAAAACAATTACAACGGGAAAATATAAAACGTAAAATTTGGTCGTGAAGACATTCGCGGGGAAAATATGTCATCGAATCTGCATTTGTTCAGCTAAACAACACAGCGGTAAGATTTCCGGAAAGGTTCACAGGCATGGCAAAAGATTGAGACACTTTTAGAAGAAGTATTTGTATAGGTTTCGAGTGTCAATTAATTTACTCCCATTTGAAATGCAAACAATGCCGAATGGTCTTATTACTACTGGCATTATTGGACACTGTCATATTTTACCCAGTTTTGCATCTTCTTTAAAAAATTTTTTGTGTCAACCTAAGTCGTGAAAAGTTATATACAGTGAAAACTCGCTTATCCTGCACTCAATTAACCGGCACTTAATTATCTAGCTTATCCAAATCGGTAAATATCGGTAATCGGTATGAGCAACAAGATGAAGATAACTGTACAGAAAACTATGCTTTGAGGTATGCTCAAAATCACTACCATCAGACAATCATTTCTAGCAACGTTTTTCAATAGAAATAATTGAATTATTTATACATGACCTCAATAAATGTCATCTTGGGAATGAAGATTCAAATATTTTTTATTTAGACTATTTACGGGTTATTTCCTTTAACCGGAATTTCTCGTTATCCAGCATATTGTTGGTCCCATGTCCGCCAAGTTAAATTTTCTTCTTAATATAGTTATTTTATAATAGCAGCCGCAGGCGGGTGAAGTAAGAGTCTGGCGTGCATGCCACCAAACCGGGATAAGCCGAGTTCAATCTTCACATCTGGCAGAACGTTCTTTTTTTTGTGTATAGAAATGAAATGTTTGATCGGCCGTTAGTGAAAGACTTCAAAGAGTATGACCTGTCATGTAAGGCTTCTTGAGAAAATCAATCTTAGCCGTTCATGCTAGTCCAGTTCTCGATCAATCATGTACAAAATAGGAATTCCTCGAATGCAGGAATATACTTGAATGTGTCTTCATTATCCAGGTGGAGACTTGAATTCATTCTTTGTAAATGTTTTCAATTAGAATGACTAGAATCTTAACCAAAAAATTCGGTTTTGAATAGTGGTTCTGAAAAGCTAATTAATGTGGCCTCGGTAGTTGAGTTGGTAAGCGTATTTGACTGTCAATCGACAGGTCCAAAATCCTGGTTAGCACATGGTTGGTTCCACGCTTAAACCTTTCTTTAATTATTGCTTTTGTATAATCAACTGATATTCAAAATTCATCAGTTGAAGTTTTTTGTGGAATGAGGTTGGTTCATAACTAGAATTGACTGAAGTAAAGGCATAACACTTTAAAGAATTTTAGAAAGGTACAAGCGTAGGACCATGGCTAGACCGGGATTCGACCCCGGAACCTCTGGGTTGGTAGTGAAGAACGCTTGGCACTCGACTACTGAGGTCCCTCTTTATAAGTCACACATAGGCCAAGTAGGCCCGTTGTTAACCCAAGGGGTTGTTTATTAAACTACTTTGTCTGAACCAGCTGAAGCTATAAATAAAGCTCAGACGTCTGAAGACTGATGATTCTGAGAGACCGTCTATGTCACTATAGGTTTAGTTAGATTATAAGGGTCGTGCACCTATGAGTTGCTCCCGTTTGGGCCTTTTGGTTCATTATGAATCCCTTATAATATTATTTTCAATCCATTTCAGTTGTGGTGCCCAATAAATAATGTTCCCTTCTATTGCCGTTCTACAAAACCATTCTGTGCTTTTAGTAAACTTCCATATATCTATACACTGGCTGTTCTAAATCTTTGAAAAATTTGTTTTCTATATATCGAAGTTGACGATTCTGTAGATTTGGGCGTTCATTCAGAAAGTGGGAGATTTTTTCCGTTTCTTCCGGATCATTACAGCTTCAACAAAAGTCTGCTGCAGTAATGCCAATCCTATTGACCATCACACCAATAGGGTAGTGGCCTGTTAGTATTCTCACCAGAATCCGGATATCCGCTTTAGACAAGAGCAGAAGAATCTTAGTTCTGTTCTTTTTTAGTTCCGGCCAGAGCCTTCTAGATATAATGCAGCAATTTCTGGAAGCCCAGTTTGTGTTAGCATTGTCTCTGGCTTTAAGGTCGATAGTTCGCTTTACGCCGCCTATTGGAATGTACATATCTGTAATGGTTCTGTTTGTATCTATCGTTAATCCACTTCTTGGCAGCACATCTGCTTTGTCATTGCCTTCTACATAGCTTTGTCCACGGACAATGTTCAGGACTTGTTTTCGTTTTCGACTTGTTGTCGTTTTTTGCTTTCTAGTGCTCTGATGGCCACTTGGTCACTATCTACAAAAATTAATATCCTTGTGGAGGTTAGATTTTGACCTGAGCTGCTAATCGCAAAGATTTCTGCAAAAAAAACACTGCAGTGATCAGGAAGTTTTTAGGACTCCTTGATCCGTAGCCTTTCGCAGCACACACCTACTCCTATTCCTTTCTCCATTTTTAAGTCTTCAGTGCAGAATTAGAAATTATCATAAGGTTCTGCAGTCGTATCTTCACATTCTTGTCTGCTGGGAATGGATGTGGTGTATTTTGTTCCGAATCTCACACTAGGTATCGGTTGTTCCTTTTGATTCCCCAGTACCATAGAGATTCAGAATAGATGCAAGTCCAAAAGGGTGGTTTTTCAATTCTTGTTTTTGACTTACTAAGACAAATCGCGCTCTTGCCCTCCAGTTCGACTCACCACTGACAAATGAGTGAGTTCACTAGCTATCGGTAATCACCACTGGTTACCCACCAGATTACCTGCAATGCAATTCACTCATGAATTTAACACGGGGATGTCATTGCCGGTAATGATTCCATTACTCCTTTTGTTATACAGTTTATGTGGAAGAAAAAACAAATGAAATAATGTATTTGCATTACCTGCTACATTACCTCGGGTACTAGAATTCACTAGCTACTTTTCATGAATGATATCATGACCGTTTAAAGACTAATTGTGATTGCCAGTACTGGAGGGTGATTGCGAACACTTAAAGAACTCTTCTATGGGAAGATCTTCTTCCTAGCATAGAAGATTAGCATCATTTCTAGACTCGCCTACATCTCATGGCTCCTGTTACTCCTATCTGTGCTAACCTTTGCACTCCTGACAATCGCCAATGGATGATGTGCGCTCGCAGGCGCATAATTATCGTTCCTTCTTTCCTCTGTGCTCTTTCCTCGGCAATGTGAAGCTGTCTACTGTTCTTCTTCTTGTGATCAGAAGGAGTTTGGTCTTGATTAGATTCACAACCAGGCCTGTTTAGGTCACTATAGATTGTGTTGTAGATTCTTCCAATTCCAATTTTAATCCATCAGTAAAGACTATCAGATATACTATCTCTATACTAGAACGGGTCTAGGAAGTTAAATATACATCCATCTGTTTTAGATCCACTTCAACTGCTACCATCAAAGTCATCTAAGAGCTCACAAACTTAGACATAATGTTGAGGGAATAGACAGGGACTTGAACCTTATTTTTATGACGTTTTTATGAATCTTCAACTTTATTCAAACTTTGAAGTGTTGGCGCTCTCTGCACAATGTAAGAATTTTCGAATTTTGGCCAATTTACTGTCTAGACTGATTTCAGGATTATTCCAACAGATTATGAGTCAAATATTACAGATATACATGGTTAACAAAGTCTCGTACGAAACTAACCAAATGAGCCCATTAACAAAAAAGTAAAACATTGTAACTCCACTTCGAGCAGGTTGTTTGTTAAGATGATTTTTTTTTGCCGCTTAAAGTTCCTCACACATTGCCATGCGAATAGATAATTTTGTTTTTTTCTTTGCCGCATTTTCAGTTTGATGCCATTTGCCATTTCGTTCCGCACAGTTGTTTCGTTTGTCGTTCCTAACAAAAGCACTACAGTTACGGCCTTCAATTCAATCGGGCAATTGTTGCTATAGATACATAATTATGTCGTACCATTTGTTAGCGCTTGTTTCACGCTGTTACGCCTTTTTGGCTAATTGTTCCAAACTGCAACCACTACGTATTAGGCACTCGGCAAAGTATCATCAAACGATCAATGGAGCAGATTGAGCACACGCTGAGAACGTATGAAAAATCGATTTGAACGAAATGTAAATCCATCCAAATCATTAACAATAATGACAACAACAACAACAACGACATCAAGAACAACAACATTAACAACAAAACGTAGTAACAACAAAGTGCCGCCCAGGCTTTGTCGGCATTGTTTCTGCCAAAGTGATGCAGCGATTTCCAGCTGTTTGCGACCAAGTTAGTGAGATTGCGCTAAATTAAGGCTCACTGCTGTGCTGTTCCATGGAAACAAGCAATAATCAAGTGAATCAGTCAGTCAGTTAGTTATACCCATTGACGCGACCCGTGCGCGACACATGCTGAAAACAATCAGCAGGCAACAAGATCACTCACGACAAACCATACGCAGCTTGTTAAGCCAAATCGTCATCGTAGTATGTCCAACCATACTTTTTCAGTATATTTGTGTGTGTGTGTGTGTGTGTGCTTACACAGAACTGAACTAAATTATACCGCATTTCCAGACTGTTTCGCTTGCGCCTTAACTCTGTACTTATTTCTTGCCGCGCGATCACATTTCTGTTTCTTCATAATTTATGGCATGTGGCACGCGCACGCGAAACACAACTCACCAGCATATTGTGAGTTTATACACTTCCCCCACCCCCTGCGAACAACAACGTCGCGTATTTCTCAAGACAAAAGAAAAAGCAGAACAAACGATCGTGACGATCGTTATTGTGCTTTATTCTCAAGTTAACTGCTGCATCCTTAATAAATGTGTGTCTGTTAAGTTGCCTCAACGTTGCATGCCATAGAGTAGCAAAACCTGCTGGTTTCAGTTTTCTGTTCTTTGATCATAGCGTACATTAATAAATTACTCGATCACACCAAAGTGTTTCACCGACATGGCATTATGTCAGTCAGTGCATCGTCATTCAAGTCGTTGTTGCCAGTGATCGTTACAGACAAAGATTTGTAGATAAGTGATAAATTGTTGGAAATTAATTTGTCACACCAGGCCCAAGATAGTGGGCTCTTTTCGAATAGAGTACTTCTTTGACATGTTGGTGGATATCTTTATTGAACAGTTGAAACGGAAGTTTATGCAATGATCGTTATATTGGATAAAAGGATGTTTTTTATGATCACTGAGCTGGAAAACCAACTAAGGGCACTTGGAAAATATAGAAGACAACTATAACTAGCGTACATCCGCGGCTTTGTTGCCCTTAAACAGCTTAACCCTTTAAGTTACAGTGGAACAAAGAGTCCTACCTAAATCCTTAAACATGTTATATTCTTCCATCCAATTGGTTACAAATAATAACGCAGGGGTTTTGAAGGCCGTTTACTTCAAATATAAGGGTCTTTGATAGTTGATAAACTTCAAGAGAATTGTCAACTCTTCATTTTTTGCGAACTGGCAACTGCCCTTATGTACCGAATACATATTTATAAGAAAATATAGTCACATACAAGGAAATTATGTAAGTGTCCGACGCAGATGAACGATTATATATATAACTCGAAGTTCTCTACGTCCTTGTCGTTAGATCTGGGTTAGTGAGAGTTTCAAAAATTTGTTACAATAGATAAAATTTGGTTAGTCTCAGAAAATCTTTCATCCGCCATATTAAGTCTGCCATCTTGGATTTAAAAATTATCAAAATTGAGCTTCAGATTCGTGATCAGCGATTCCAAAAACCCTTAAATAACAAAATGCAGACAAAAATATTAAGTAGAAAAGTATATGACTGAAAGCGTCAATAGTTCAGAAAAAGGCTCAAGCCTATATGAAGTTTTGAAACCCATTCAGACTAGAGCTTACCAACAGAGAGATATCCGTTTGTTGGTTG
Source organism: Tetanocera ferruginea (assembly GCA_958299015.1). Classification (NCBI taxonomy): domain Eukaryota; kingdom Metazoa; phylum Arthropoda; class Insecta; order Diptera; family Sciomyzidae; genus Tetanocera; species Tetanocera ferruginea. The sequence goes on from OY282644.1 coordinate 128,843,848, forward strand.
TTGCACGTGTTGAGCCTATAATTGGTGCCATTTTAACTATACGGGATTGGTATAAACTAATTCTTAGTAAACAAGGAGTACCTTTCAATGCCTTAAAACTATCTAATACCTTTTGCATTGTGATGTCCGACACTCGGATACAAGATCCTACTTATCATCGAACTATCAACCAAAGTCGTGGTATTTTTAATTAACTACAACCAATACGTTTCTCCGATTGATCTACCGAAGATATTCTTCATTTATTCAGACTGGTTACGATCAGCTTTTGACTATCCGTCAAAGCTATAACGGGATTGAGCCACATTACAAATTCAGACTGATAGCCAATTTCAATGAACAACAGTAACAGAAACTCCACTTTTATCTAGCAAAAGAAGAATTGAAAATTAAATTCCAAGAGGAACATATTTCCAGTTGAAATCCTCAATTCAGCCCCATTGACCGAACTTCTTATGGTCAATTGTGCATGTTATAAAATGTTTGTACACAATTGATCGATCAATTTGTCGGGACGACGAACGGCTAATGTTCATGTTCTCAAGAGCTTCACTCTCAGAGTCTTGCCATTTTTGCAGAGAGGTGGCGGCAGATCAGAAAAATGTAGTTCTATTGAAAACAACTTTTCGTTTTAGATCGAATCAGAACCATATTCCCTGCCATATTCCCTATGGAACTCTTCCATATATTTTTTTTGAATCTAAATCATCTATGCATGTGAGTTATTTAGACGAAACTTTAGCTTCATCCACATTTTATATCAACAAGCATCTATTGTAGACATCAGTTCAAGGTGTCAACAACAATCAGACAACTAAAGAGTAATAAATAGTAAAGCCCTCAAAATAATGACAGTGCAAGAAGTAAGAAAAAAAAAAACAAAAACAAAATCAAAACCATTAGAGAAAAATTTCAAAAAATTATCACTCGTATTGAGCGCCAAACAAATCAGAGTGTCGCGTATATTTACTATCGTTACGATTTCTCTCTGAAGTTTGCCGCTCAAAGCAACAACATATAGCTCGGATTGGTTGGCGTTAGACAGACAACAACGATGATGAGGACGGATTTTCACTGGAATGCCTGAGACATTTTTTTTTTTTATTATAAACGTTCAACGTAGACGTTATGAGTTACATACAATAAAAAAAACAATCTTAAGAAAAATACAACGAAACGAGAACTGATTGTATCGTGCTAATGCGGTTATAATTATAATACGAGGTCTATAAAAACTGAGAGGCCGAACATTAACGACCGCCACTAATTAAGATGAACGTAGTAGCAGCAGCAGCAGCTTTGTTGCAGGGTTGCCAAGTATTAGATAAAAACAAATAACTATAATTATGGCACGAACGAACGATCGATTGTATCTAGATAATTGATTCAAGATAGCGGCACATACTTAAAGGTGGAAAATAGAAGAAGAAACAGACCGCATTTGTTTTTTTAGTTTTTTTTTTTTTTATGATTTTTTCTACACGCAACAAACCGAGAGAGCTACGAAGTTCAACGATGAAGTGATCGTGGTAGACAGTCTGTTGGACAGGCAGTTGGGGAGTAAAACAGTTGGGTAAACATGCTGCAAGTGGCGCCAATTGGGTAGTGGATACACAATAACATAACAACAACAACAACAACAATCTAGTTTGTTTTTGAACTGGTAGTAAACAAACAAATGTAAACCATTTCATTCAGTATCAAAAGCGCGCCAGTAAAACCTGAAGTGCTGTGCAAAGCCAAGCGGCTAACACTGCTTCGAGTTGTTGGCACTTGGCTGGAGGTGGGGTTAAAAGACGCTTGTTTCAAGAATTGGCCAAAGCCAAAGCAACAGCCAGCCATAAGTCGATCTATGAGAGCTATGTACGTCCGTTGTTGTGGTTGTTATTGTAAGAAAATTGCTACTAATGCAATAATTATTGGCTGTGGCTTTTTTTTAAGCTTGTCGTGTTTTTCGCTCGAAGCGCCGCCGCTTCTTTTAATGTTTTTTTTTTTTCTTTTTATTCATTTTATTTTTTTTAATTTCCCATAAAGCGGCAACATTTATTATTAGATATTCAAAGCGGCTTTTTGTCATGGTTATTAAATTGTCACCCGATATTAATGGCTTTGATGGTTTGATGGCGGCTAGCTGGCGCTTGCAATTATATTGAAATAATTAAACAAAAAATTTGCATTTAAAATTCTGTCAGTCAACAATAAAATATACACACAAAATGAAGTACATTTAATTTGAAAATATTTAATTTGATTAAAAAAAAAAAAAAAAAAAAAAAACACAAAAAACAAATTGGCCATTTCAGCCCTTGAAAGGACTTTGACCGAGCTTCTTATGATCAATTGTGTTGTGTGTGTTATTAAATGTTTGTACACAATTAACCGAGAACTGGACCTACATGTTTTATGCCGACTCCGAACGGCTAAAGTTCATGTTCTCAAGAAGCTTTACATGGCATTATTTACTCTCTGAGGTTTGCCATTGTCTGCAGAGAGGTGGTGACCGATCAGAAAAATTTTTTATTTAATAAAAAAAAATTTTCGCCGCGGCTGGGATCGAACCCGGGCTCCGAGCATGCTAAGCCACACACTTAACCTGCATGTCACGGTTAATTTGATCTTATTTACTCATAATTTCTTAACCAAAGATTTTAGATGTCAAACCTATTCAGTCAAGTCGGCCTTGGTTCGGAAATAGGAAGGTACATAGATAAGTAAGAGAGAAATTGAAACAAGTGTAGAATATTGTATGTGTGGCGAAGCGCTATATAAACATGCGAATTTGAATCTGAGGCAAGTATTATGCCTAAGTATTATTATACTCGATTTGACTAAGATAAAGGGTCAATTCGAGTTATTTAGCAATCTCATTCCACAAACATCTCTCTGTACCACCAACTGCAACTTCCAAATTTAAAAAAGAAGTAGGACCATGGTCTGTTGCAGGGCCGAGATTCGAACCCAGAACCTCATTTCTCTTCCGTGGTTAGTTGAGACACAGCGCTTGGGTATAAGCTCAGCCCAAAAACAAACTCTCCCGAGAAGAAGTGACCAATGACCTTACCTTAAAATTAAGTTTTCATGATTTGATTTTGTTTAAAATCACATTATTTCTGTCTCGACTTCTATGGAGACATTGGCTTGGGCATAGGATATGCATTCCCAAACCTCCATTTTTATATGAACGAGCATTTCTGCAAATTCCTCGTCTAGAAAACCATGATGACTTCAAAGAAATAGTTCAAAGTTCAAGCAGCTGAGATCTAAAATCTGAGAGAGCAGCTGTTCGTTGGGTGAAAAGGATAAAACTGTCGAAAATATAGTAATATTGCAGGAAAAAGAAGAAATGATAAGCTTACATACTGATCTAGAACATCATGGTGGATATATTTCAATAGCTCATCAAGTCATAACGAGCTGTCTTCGAGTAGAGCAATCAATTTGAAATCTTCTTCTACAAGCTCTTCAGAAAAAGTCTCCGAAATTTTAAGTTATTGTTATTTGAGGAAGGAAAATTTCAAGGTAGTGTAGGAGTGCATCGATATATATCTTAATTTATACTCCACTAATGACACCATATTGATGATCTGACGAAAAATTACTTAATATATATCGATGCTTTGGGTGAACTTATATTGCAAGATCATCATGTAACCTACCATGAGATAGAGATATCTTTGGGCATTAGTTGAACCAGCATACATTTAATATTGCATAAATATTTGGCCACAAAAAATATTTGTTCGAGTAGGATTTCGCATAATTTGACTATCACTCAAAAAAAGCTCGCGTCGATTGGTCATGGATTTATACATATGAACCCTAAATTAAGCAATAATCGACGAGCCAAATTCAACAAAAATTATTCGTGCACGAAGAACTTCGAAACAAGTGGTCGCCAGTTTTTTTTTTCGGAATAACTGAACATGTCGCCAGCGTTTTATTAGAGCAATGAGGAACGGTATATTCTGAATGGTACACCATATTTTGTTTGCCAGAAATGTTTGGAAAAATCAGGGAAGCCAATCGCAGAAGGCGAATCTTTCTCCTCCATGTCAATGCAAGGATCAAATAAAAACTTTTCAAGCATTCAAAACATGGAACTGATGGATTATCCGCCATACAGTCCTGACTTGATGTGCAGATGACCCGGATAAAACCCAATGATTTCTTCTTATTCCCGAAGACCAAAAATAAATTGCGAGGTCAACGTTTTTCGAAGTCGTTTTTGAACCTATGCACGCTTCACATTGTAGGTTGATGCGGAAATTATAGCCTTGAAGAGATTTGAAGATTTAGCTAGACATGCGTTCACAAGTGAGAATCGCAGGATATGAAGCGGTATTCTTTTGGAAAAAACAAATCTCCATCCTAACTTGTGGTTCTCCGCATGACGGATGTACAACTAGATAACAAATTCATAAGAAACACGCCATTGCATTTTTTGAATTTGCTATAATTTTTCCAATATAGGCACCACTAATTTAATGTTAAGACTTTCGAGGTGTATGTCTGTGTACCACTGGAATATGCATAAAAAAAAATCCCTTAACCTTAATAACTTGTATTTTTAGACAAAAAATATGAAAAATTGTTTGACTTGATTTGATTATTCCCCCTCTCTTAGTCTTGCAAAGCTTTATTACAAGAAATCCTTACCAAAAATTCATGCCAAATTGAAAAAGAATATTTTCAACAGCCTTTAAACAAATACAATATTTTTCAATAGCTAATCCGCAAAAACACATATACATAAACTCCTGGAACATATTTTTTTCATACATTTAATAATTTGACAATCTTACTGCGTACATAATTCATCGAATTAACAACTCGTCCTGAAGTATTTTTCTTGATAATTGCACACATTTGCTCTGACTTCAACTAGACTTCATATCATTTTATTATTTTAATCGATATTGCTTTCTTTCTCTCCACTATCTACTACTCTCTGTCACTGTCACTGTCAGTTGTTTTATCTCTTTCATGCAATACGATTTAAGTATAAAGCTTACCGTTATTATTGAAAAGCTATTAAATTCTTTTATAAATAACTTAAACATTAAGACTCAATGAATTGTTTTATTAGTAGATGTCGTTGCTGTTGTTGTTGTTGTTATTTTTGTTGTTGTCATTACTCTTCAGCAATTTGTTGTTATTGTTTTTATTTTTCATTTCTTTTATCTTAGCGTTGTTGTTGTTGTTGTTGTTGTTGTTGTTGTTGTTGTGTTTGTATCTCTTTGGCGTCGGCATAGCAGCTTTGATCTTATCGCCAGAGCTCCTTGCTCGCATTTTGATCAAAGCGATTTTCCGCCGCCAAAGCAAAGCAAAGCAAAGCAAAGCGAGGCAAAGTAAAGCAAAGAAACGAAACAAAACGAAACTCAAAAGAAGAGCACGACTCTAAACGAATGAACAATCGATCCAACCAACTGACCAACCGACGGAGCGACCCACAAAACGACCGACTTACTACAACGCCCGATCAACGAACGTTTTTGTTTTTGGTCTGCTTGAGTTCGCGTATTTACGTTCATAGTTTACGATGCGTTGATTTTTGTGACGAAGACGCTTATGATGACGATAATGACGATGATGACGAAGTTGACTTCATTTAATTTCATTGATATTTTTTAAAAGTAGCTCTTTTTCTAGTGAGAGATTTAAACAAATAATAGCCATGTGCTGCTGAACAGTTTCCCTACAGAGAACTGTACTCACACACACACACACACACTATCTTCACAAACCCACGTACAAAAACATGCGAACGTTTATATAACTATCTCTTTCTCATAACACTAGCAAAGTCTACATGAATTGTATTCTTATATATTTTAGACACAAACCGCCTTCAGTTTAAGCATTCCGCTTTATCGTAGCCACAAACCTCAGCGACATTCCACAAATGCCAGCAGCCACAATTCTGTATCAACTGCGAAACTGCCGCTTTTTATCTGTCTAACTGTGATACTGTCGAACTCGAATTTCTCACTAGCACACACCACAATTCCAACAATTCCAATGGCCTCACCATTATTGGGCAATGTCATCACTTCCGGTTTATTGCTAAACTCAACTGTAGCTTCCACAACACAGCAAAAATTGGCAATAGAGGCAAACAGCATACAGCGTCACTTTGTGGCGGTCAGTCCAAGCACAAGTGACCATAGCAGAGCGCTTAAACGTGTCTTTCTTTCCAATCGTACCGTTGTCTGCAATGATAACTCACAAGCGGGATTTTATCTGCGCAAGAATCCAAGTTCCAAGAAGTGGATTGTCTTTCTGGAGGGTGGCTGGCACTGCTTCGATACTAAGTCATGCAAGGCGCGCTGGTTGAAACTCAGGCATCTAATGACTTCTGCACAATGGCCAGAGACACGAGATGGTAAGCTACAGCTACTTCCAACAAAGTTATTTAAGGTACTAATTTTTTAATTTTCTTTATTTACTTTAAAGTTGGCGGCATACTGTCTCCATTGCACGAGGAGAACCCGTACTGGCACAAGGCTAATCATGTGCTTGTGCCCTACTGCAGCAGCGATTCCTGGTCAGGCACTCGCGCTACGCCAGAGTCGAGTGAGAACAATTGGCGTTTCATGGGTGCGTTGATACTGCGTCAAGTTATTGCTGATCTGATACCGCTGGGTTTGGGTCGTACATCAGGCGCTGAGTTATTGTTAGTGGGCTCATCAGCGGGAGGACTTGGTGTAATGCTAAATTTAGATCACATTACAAACTATTTGCAAATAGAACGCAATTTAAAGGTGACCGTACGCGGCATAAGCGATTCAGGCTGGTTTATTGATCGTAAGCCTTTTACGCCCGCAGCTGTTGCCTCGAGTGAAGCAGTACATCAGGGCTGGAAATTATGGGGCGGACAGCTACCCGAACGCTGTGCTGAGCAGCACAAGGAAGAACCCTGGCGTTGTTATTTCGGCTATCGTCTCTATCCAACGCTGAAATGTAAGTATTTAAATGAATTAATAGTATTTATATTTCTTACTGACCATCTCTTTACCACTTCCAGCTCCACTGTTCGTCTTTCAATGGCTTTTCGATGAGGCTCAAATGCGTGCCGATAATGTTGGTGCTCCAGTGACACCTCAGCAATGGAACTATATACACGAAATGGGCGGGGCACTACGTTCTTCACTTGATAATGTGACCGCAGTTTTTGCACCATCTTGTATCGGACATGCTGTGCTCTCTAAGCGTGACTGGGTCAATATTAAGATCGACGATATATCTCTGCCCAGTGCGCTACGTTGCTGGGAACACTCAACGCGTCTCAGACGTAAGCGTCACAGCAACAACAAACTAAAGCGTTCTACCGAGCCAACGGTAGATGAAAAGAAACAGCGCAAGAACAACCAAAGGCATCAGCGACACAGGGAAGCAACAGAGAAGGCAAACAACTTGGAGCACCCTAAGCAGCGGCTAACCAAAGAGCAGCGAGAAGAACGCAAACGTCGACGTCAGGAAAATCAGCAAAGACGTCAAGAACGCAGGCGAAATAATCGCAAAACCAATGAGAGAAACCGCAATATTGCCGGATCCGAGCATGGCTCAAGCAATGAAGAGCACAAAAATCGTAGAGCACAGCGAAAAAACAACCACAATAAGAATAACTCTAACGCGAACGCGCCAAAACATGGCTTGGGCAACAAGCACAGACGTCGCAAGGCACAACAACAACAGCAGCAGCTGATGCCCACACAAGACGAACATGATCGCGAACTTCAATACCAGAAAGAACAACCCGCGGAGCAGGCCAAGAAACTACAGAACAACAGCGCAGCTAAACGGCGCGGTGAACGTGTGCCAAACTTACCCAAGCGTTGCGCTCTGCGTCTGCTGGAACGCTGCAGTTGGCCGCAATGCAATCAGTCCTGCCCGAGTCTTACAAATCCACTGACAGGCGAAGAAATGCGTTTTCTAGAGCTGCTCACCTCATTTGGTCTGGATATTGAGGCAGTAGCAGCGGCACTGGGTGTAGATATGCACACGCTCAACAATATGGATCGCACTGAGTTGGTGAATCTATTGACACAACAAGTCAGCTGATAATTACAGCATAAGCAGATGCAGGAGCCAAAATCATAGCAATTGAGATGAATTCAGTAGATTCTTGGGGGAAAACAGATAAGTCAATGCGTGCGCAGCGCCTTCAATGACAAAACCATTATAATCAGAAGAGAGCCTGAAAAGTCAATAGAAGAGAAATTGAGAGTAATTTCATTGGAACATAAGGTGCAGTGGGGCCTAAGTCGCCAACCCCGCCAGAAGTGCTCAGCTTCTCTTGAGCTCCTGTGAAAAATCTAGATAAAGAGCTAGGACACATAAGACATATAAGGCAGACCTATACTCAGGAAACATAATGCTGAACATGAGGCGCAGTTGAAAATACAACCTGCAGAAATACTCAACTTTTTTACACAAAACATATAATAAAGCTGTCTTTAGACGATTCTCTTAGACAAAGTCAGTTAGAAGTTAAAGCAAAATTGTAGGTCGGGCTGACTTCGAGAATAACGAACATCAAACGCATGCATTGATAATCTCGAAATAAAAGAAATAATCATAAATTTGCATGTTATTCAACAGTTGCATTTGAAGTCAAAGCTTTTGTTTATGTGACGTTGTGACACAATTGAGAGCTATGTGCCGTAGCTGTCAAAACAAAACCACAATCACCAAAAATGCGACATATCGAAGTTTTGTTAATATGTTTTGACATCTTTGGTTCAGAGCAAAGATAAGTTTCTCATATATGACACTACCTTATTAAGTCTCACATGCTTAAAGTGTCTTCAGAAAAAGTTCACCTTAATTTAAAACCAGCCAACAGAATCTCTAACAACTAATTTCTCTTGAAATAAATATTCTAACTTTTTTGTATAAAGATAAAAATTAAAATTAAAAATACAGTTCAAATTTATTTCTTAAGTGAACCAAATATTAAAATAGTTTTAAGAAAATAACACCTGGAGTTAAAGAAAGCGAGAGAGAGTGTGTTACTTTAAGATTGTATATATGTACAGAAAAATGTCAACCCAGTTAATTTTATACAATATAAATAGTTTAAATTTCTAATTTATTACGAACACTCCTCTCAACTACTTTAGTACTATAAGACATATGAGTACCTATTTTTTTTTTCAACTGCTAACTACTTTATACTCAAAATATTTAAGTCTTTGATATAAACACAGAAAAATTTTAAAAATATCACTTTCTCACTACGGAAGTAATCATATAAAATATCACTACCGAAACTATAACAATTAAACCTTTTTCTGGTATTTATTCTGAAATTTTTTTATACAAATTCAACAGATTGAAAATACCATACCTCTATAAAGATATTGTTCTTAGACAGAGTTTGTCATTTAAGACTCAATGTATTTTATTTAATGTAAATCTACGAAATTTACTTTCAATAACTACTTAAATACAATTGAAGAATTCTAAAGAAAATATTTTGTCACATCGAGAATATCCCTACTATTTTCAAAAACCTTCATAGACAATTTAAGTCAATATTAGAGACAAATTGTACTTATATGTAAGAAGATGTATATGTATGTATGTACCTATATTGTTGTTAACCTTTATGTGTTTGTATTTTAATTTAAATCATGAACTATTAGGTACATAAATCATTACACAATTTAACACGTAAAATTACAAACTTCGACCAACGGATTTTGGTAAAGGAGATAAAAAGCATTTTTCATGTTTCGGCATTTAAAAAGTTAACGCCAGTTTACTTTAAAAAAAAAAATATTATTTTAAATATTTAGTAATTCACAAACATAAAGTGAATGAAAACTTTGAAATATATGTTCAAACGGCTGAAAATATTGATTCATTCAGATTTTAGTTGAAAAATTAAAAATGTCATAACTATCTTCATCTTCAAAGGTTGAAAATGAAACTGAAACGGTGAATGGTTTATCTAGAAAGTTGAAAAATCCTTAAATAGTTGAATAATTTAATGAGAGAGCTTAAAGTTTCAACTAATAAAAACGAAAGTGCGGCAAGAAGTTGCAATTTTCAACTATTAAAGGTTGAAACGTGTACCATTATGTTAAATATTGTTAGTTAAGAAGTCAACCGAAAATTCGAAAATATCAACGTTGAAGATGAATTCATAATATTCGCAAATTTACACAAAGCTAGTAGAAACTTGTGTAATGAAAACTTAAGCTTACGTGTTGAAAACTTTATAAAAAAAAGGTGTTTTTTTAAATTTTATTTTATTTAACTTAACATTGAGGATGAAAAAATTAACTGATAAGTAAAAAATGCATTTTAAATGAGGAATTAATTAACCCTTAAATTCCCAAGAACCCCTTATTAAAACGTTAATGTAAACACGATTTCCTCATTAAGTTTTTTTTTTTAAAAAATGGTTGTATATTTAAAGATACAGTGGGCATTTAAGGGTTAAATGCACGAATTTTAACATTGACCGGACGAAAAAGTTAACTTTTTTGATGAAAAGTTATGAAGAACTTAATGTTGAAAATTTCATCATTAAGGTTTAAATTTGTACATGTCTGCTATTTCAACCAAAAAAAAAAGGTGAAGAAATCATTTCGATATTTTAAAAGTGCAACTGAAAAATATGAAAAGTGAACTCTTAATGGTTTTAAACCCAAATTTTTTGAGTAAAGTTGAAAAATTGAACTGTGTATTTGATATAGTTATTGTGTTCACAGTCCTATGGTAAAGTTATTGTATTCAGATAATAATTGTATATCGTCCTTATTCAGATTTCTTGAGTTATTTTAAAACTTTTTTAAAAAAAGTCAAAGCAAATACCTGTATCAGAAATCGCTACAGTTTACTTCTTAAGAAAAAGTATAAAATTTTTAAATTGCTCATTGCAAAAAATATTTTTCGTCTTAATTCCCTGAAATGGAATTAAAAGCTCATTATATGACAATAATTGTTCTGATTAGAACAAGTTTTGATAACAACAAAAAACTGTACAACAAAGATTACCTTTTCAATATATATACAATTGTCAATCACCAGAATTAGACTGTAAAATTAAAAGTATGGAATGAATATTTCTTAAGATGATAGAATTTTGACAGTGACTTAACAAATTACTGTTTTTCTCAATAGAAGTAAGCTGTAGACAAATGTAGTCCTTAGTTACTTATAATGAACTTTTACAAGAAAGATTTTTATATAATTTTTTTGATACTTAATTATTTTGATAAGAATAAAAAAGGGAAAGTCCGCTAAATAGTTTAATTATTTAACTACTTAAAATTTTACTATAGGTCTGCAAACTCAGCCACTTTTTGAAACGCATATCTTCCAAAATGTTCATTCACTTTATTTAGAAACTCAAATAAAATAATACTCACACTTGTAATTTTTTTTTTTTTTATCCTCTATCGAAATCCATCAATAGAGTTCTTTAGTTATGAAACAAGTTTGATTTTGTCGTACAGTGTTATCATATAATACTGTTTCTACAATAGCTTTTAATTTAAATATAAACTCAAATGCATCGACAAATCACTTTCAAAAACACACACACACACACACACACACACACACCACTCACTTACAAATGCAACAACAAGACTGTCAAATATTTTTTAATTATTTTTAATTCATTAAGTAAAGCATAACATTATACAAGTACCAAGTAAATATATACATATATAAACCATCAAAAGTAAAATCAATTTTTCTATTTTGTCTGCATTCATTCCAGAAACTCAATTCATTGCTTAACCGTTTTTAAGTTAAGTTTAGAAAAAACGGTCAAGCATGAACTTTCAACATAACCTTCTACCTCATTGATACAATGCAAAAATATGTTTGTTTTTTTTTATAAAAATACCTTTATACAGTCACAATAATAAACAAATAATTAGTACCTGTTTTATTTGGTAGTGTTTTGTTTTAATAATTTTTTGTTGAAAACTTTCAATCAATTCAATAAATCGTTACCAATTTTAGTTACATTCCGTTCATTTTTTTTTTTAAGTACTTAATTTATTTCAATGCAAACTCGAATATTTATCACAATAATATGAAAAGTGTAAATATATATATTTTTTTTTTTTTATTTTTAATTTTAATTCTTAAGTACTTAATTTTGTATTTAATTGTAAATAATTCTTAGTTCAAGTATTTAGTTACAAATTAGTTAATTTTAAGTGTAGCCTAGTTATTTATTTATATTGAAAAACCTTAATTGTTAAAATATTTAATAACAAAAATTTTAAAAATAAAACACATGAAAAACCATACAACAAAAATTCAATTTAAAGCTTTTATTTACTTCTGAAGCTATCACTTATCTTTCGCGAAATTTACGCTGATAGTTATTCCACCGGGCATTTATAGGTCTACATTCACATCATCGGCGTCCTATATCTTTTGGTCCAAAACAAACTTGCTGTCCTGAAATATTATAAATGTATTGCTTGATCGTGAAACAGCTGTTTCTATATTGGGTGCCTTTGTTTTATGACTATACAAATGAACTATATTTTTAAACTTGTAAATAAAACATACGTAGTTCTAGAAATGAATGCAGGAAGCCAGAAAGCATTAATGATGATAGGTGGTATAAAAAAATATTTTTGACACCACCAAAGTAAAAATAATCAAAAATGCAACAATCGTCGTTCGGCCCTTTTAAAGTCAAACATTTACACAGGCCTTTACATAAAGACTTGTGTGTAAGAGCAGAGGAATTGTTTTAATAAAAGTATTTTATTATTGTTTTAATTATGCATTAATTCATGAGTTGGTGAACGAAGTCTTTTTTTTTAAATAATTGCTCTAAATGTAATACCTATTTATCAACCCATTAAAAAATTAGACACTCCTAAATGATATGACGACAGCTTTACAATCACCTTGAATGTTGTTATGCGTCTTCGATATAATTTATAAACTTTTGAATTAACAACAATGCGTAGTTGATATTTAAACATACAAATTGAGACTAAATTTCAAAATTGAATTTTTTCAATGCAATTATTTATTTTATTTGTTTAATGAGTTCATTAAACAGAGTAAAGAGTGACATTTAGAAAATATTGCTGGAAATTTATAATATATTATGTACTTTATTCTTCACGTCTGTGACATCTACGTTCACATTCTCTTTTGGAACAGAAACGATTACCATTTCCACCACATCCTTTGTACTGCATCCTTTGGCATTCTCTTGTACGTCTATTATACCACCAAGTCTCCACAGAACGACAACCAGGACCACTTTCTCCCAAATTCCTAGGAGCAGTACATGTTTCACGATCTAAAATAATGGAATTAAAAGATGAGAGCGAGTTACTAAACATAACAAGAAGATTACAATTTTGCAGATATTACCTGGTCGCCGACAGCGTGGTCGCTGTGCTGTTGCCACAGCGATATAAACGACAGCCAACAGGATAATGATAAACTTCATTTTTACTTCAGAATTAGTTAAATTTTAAATGATGCAAGTACTTGGAATCACTTACGATGATAAATTGTTTTGATAAAAAGCTCCCTTTTATATCATTTTCATGAAATCGTTTTGCTTTTTAAACTTTGCACGGTTAAATGGGCCAACAGCTGTTTAAATAATACTATTATATAATTAAAATGTAAAAATATTGTTCAAAAGAAGAAAGAATAAAGACAGAAATAAAGCTGTTGCTTTATTTAAAAGAATTCTTTGTTTTAGTTTTGTGAAAGAAATTTATAACTGGAACATCTTTATAACGAATTTTAACTTTAAATTACCGATTTGAATCCTATTGTGTTTATTTAAGACATTTGTAATCAAATTGAAAGCTCCAATATATTCTACATCTAACAATTAACTCAACTTAAATCTGGCAAACTTTCTCCTCATGTTGTTCTCTATTGCGCTGAAGTGAGGTTGAAAAATCACACTTTTTTACCTGCCCTTGAAAGGACTTTGACCGAATTTCCTATGATCAATTATGTTGTGTGTTTTATTTAATATTTGCACACCATTAAGCGAAAACTGGACCTACCTGTTTCATGCCGACTCCGAACGACTAAAGTTCATGTTCTCAAGAAGTTTTTACATGGCATTTATTATTTACTCTCTGAGGTTTGCTATTACTTGCAGAGAGGCCAATCATAAAAATATTTTCTATAGGAAAACTTTCTGCTTCAGATGGTGATTCGAACACGGGTATACCAAGTTAAAACGGCTTATATGTCGCACACTTAGCACGCACGGCCATGATCGCCGACGACTCACACGATTTCAGTAATTCTCATAAGCTTCACCAACATATGAAGTTTACTTTAGAAAAAGGAGCTTTACTTAAGTTTTTGGTGGAATAAAACTATATCAGTGGTGACCGTGACGTGTAGGTTAAGTGTGTGGCTTAGCATGCTCGGAGCCCGAGTTTGATCCCCAGTCGCGGCGAAAAGTGCATTTTCATAAATAAAAATGTTTTTTCTTGACTTAGAATTTAAATAACAAAAAATATTTAAAATTTTAAAACAGAACAGAGCACAAATGAGCAGAACAGAGCAAAATTTGGCAAAAAACTAAATACATTTCGACGACTTCCTCAGTCTTGAAGATCAGTACTATAACTATTATTCAGCATAGTTTTAGGCATAACTTGTTGAACTGAATATTTTAAACGTAAGTGTGGAATACTTCACTTTTTTTTTTTTTGAAAAAACTAACAAAACCATAACAGAACATTTTGTGCAAACTAGTCAGCGGCCAAGGAAGGATGAACGAAGTCATGCATGCTACACGTCCTGTGCTCACTTTATCATAATGCCAAAAAGTATGCTATTGAATTTGTCCACTATTGCTAGTAATACATTCACAACCACCATCAATTCGTTACAACCCAATCGGCCAAACAAGCTTGGAATAAGCTTTAAACAAGTTTACAAGCGTAAGCCTCTAGCTTGGATAACGCTTTCATTTACTATTGTAGAACGCTTACATGTAATTGTAGGATAAACGAAAGTGAACCCTTGGAATAATATTCCTTACTTCAAGCTTAATCCAAGTGTTGTTTTTACAATTGGATATAAGTGTGCTACATTCAACAAATCAATTAGCACTCTCGAAAAATTTTTATGCCGTGGCTCAGTTGGTAAGCCACTGGTTTTTTGATTTGTTGTGATTTGGACATCCAAGGTTCAATTCCCAACCGGAACATTTTTATTTTTATTTTTATTTATTTTTTATTTTTGTTTGTTAAAATTGAAGCATATATTTATATGAAAAATTGCATGCCTTCAAAAATTTTTGTGTTTGCTACCCCAGGGATCGAACGCGCGAACCACCGCATATGAGTCGGACACTCTAACAGCTTGCCGTTAGCCTTATGGCTGCTGAGCGAACAAAATGAAATAAAATACATTTATGTATGTATATAAGAGAGCATCACAACTTTGAACAGTTGTAAAACTATTACCGTTGTCAGCGTTATCTAAGTATGATTGCAAAACACTTACTTAATGCAAGCCTTTCCAAGTATTATTGTACATCACTTGCTTTTTGTGTTTTACGCAATAGTTATACAAAGGAACTTGGAAATTTATTACCTGGGCAAGTGTTTTTCAAGCGTGCTTGGATAAGGCTTGCTTTTTGTATTGCATGTAAGCTTAATCCAAGCACTATTTCTAAATGGTTGATTGGGAACAAATCAATTAGCACTCGCGAAAAATTTTTATTTCGTGGCTCAGTGGATTTGGACATCCAAGGTTCAATTCCCAACTGGAACATTTTTATTTTTATTTATTTTTTATTTTTGTTGGTTAAAATTGAAGCATATATTTATATGAAAAATTGCATGCCTTCAAAAATTTTTGTGTTTGCTACCCCAGGGATCGAACGCGCGAACCACCGCATATGAGTCGGACACTCTAACAGCTTGCCGTTAGCCTTATGGCTGCTGAGCGAACAAAATGAAATAAAATACATTTATGTATGTATATAAGAGAGCATCACAACTTTGAACAGTTGTGAAACTATTACCGTTGTCAGCGTTATCTAAGTATGATTGCAAAACACTTAGGCCTTTTCCTCACGGAGCAATGGAAAAGTAATGCAATTGCAACACAATTGCGTATAAAGTTCCAAACCACTGCAATTCAAAACATGATTGCAACCTATGCTTTCAGGAGAGCATGACATGTTACAACGCAACATTGATTATTTATATTGGAATAGACATAATTTTACCTAAGGGCCCAAAAAAAAAACAAGCGGCGTGGGCCCCAAAGTACAATTATTTCTTTTCTTGTACTATACGCGAAAAAACAAACGGCAAAAAAGATTTGGGTCCATCCGTACATTAAAAAATAATATAAACAGCAGATTGTTCGTGGCAGTAAAAGTGTTGCAACAAAGTGACGCTAAATTTTTAGCATTGTACAGAATGACAAAAGCAAACACAAGAAGTTGGTGATATAAATTGCAGCATGGTGCGTTGCATAGAACTTATCACAAACATCTTGCCAACTAGTTTTGAAAAAGTTGCTCCATGTGAAGGTTTCGGTATACTAACATGGGTTAGCAACATTTGTTGCAATTGCATTACTTTTGAATTGCTCCGTGAGGAAATGGCCTTACTTGATGCAAGCCTTTCCAAGTATTATTGTATATCACTTGCTTTTTGTGTTTTACGCAATAGTTATACAAAGCAACTTGGAAATTTATTACCCGGGCAAATGTTTTTCAAGCGTGCTTGGATAAGGCTTGCTTTTTTGTATTGCATGTAACCTTAATCCAAGCACTATTTCTAAATGGTTGATTGGGAAGACACAAAAATATGTGTTCACATGTAACAGATGTGGAAAATTTCGTTTGGAAGGTGGGCGTGGCATAAAATATTTTTATTTTACCTGCACATATATTTTACCTACTTGTATGTAGGTTCAATACAAAAAATTTGGCGTTTTTAATATTTGCGTTATATGCAATGTGGGCGTGTTTGTGGGCGGATTTCAAAATATGTTTGTCTGTACTCTTATATAGCTTTTTATAGGTCTACAACGCGTTCTTCTATTTATTGAAAATTTTGTATGGGACTCAACCACTGTGCGACGTGGCATCCCAAGCACTGAATGTGTTTAAGTTCATAAATCCTTGTCTGATATGAGTGGTACCATTAGCAAAAAAAATGTGGCAACCACTTGCAAAAGAACGACATTTTAAATTAAAGATTTTTGCTTTTTATTTAAAAATTTAAAAAAAGAGTTTATTTTGGGACGACTTCATTTAATTATATTTTGCACTATTCTTAGTGTAATAGCATATCTTAATACATATTTAACAATACTCTTGAACTTTAATAAATTGTAAGTCGTCGAGGTATGTTCCTGTGTGATCCATTACAGGACGCTGTATATACTAGTTAAACAATTTTGGGTTAGTCCAGAGAACTGATACGTAGACTTTTTATATATTTTGGGATGGAGATTTCAGAAATAGCAACCAACAATTTTTTTTTTCTCAAAAATAATTTTCGAGATATCCTTAAAAACACACTTTTTGACAATTTTTTTTAGTTATTTGCTCATATGTTCATCAAATTTCATTCGATTTGCAGAATCTGCTGAGCCCAGCTTATTTTTGTAATGTTGATCGTTAAAGGTTAAATAGCATTATTTTCCATGGTAGTGAAATTTCCTTGTGAAATGCTTGTCAACAATTGTTATAAATTTGTAAATTTATTTTGCCCGCCACCACTGAACATTGAAAACAAAAATCCCATATTTCCACCGAATTAAGAAAATTCTATATAATTTTTAGTGTGCAGTTTTATTTGAGATCAAATATATATTTCCATAAACATAAGAAAAATCTGCTCATATCAACCTCCCCGTCGCATGCAACGGCGCTGACAATCGGCTAGTGAACAGTAACGATTATTATTTCCACCACATCCTCTATACATCATCTTAAGGCATTTTCTCTCTCGGGAACTGTACCACCAAGTAGTTGTAGGTCTGCATTCGCGCCACAAGCCTACGCCTTCATCTTTATTTCCTCCACAAATCTGATTTCCTGAAATAAAGACATTTCAGGAACATTTCATTAAAACTCTGTTATATTTCTTAAAAAAAAAATATTATTAAAATTGAATCTTACTTGGTTGGCGACATTGCGCATAGGTTGATGCAATGATAATGGACATCATGGCCAAAATGACTATTCCTGCTTTCATGATTGCTTGCAATAATGTTAAAATATATCAGCTTTTACAGATTCTTTGCTTAAGTAAAGATGCTTAAAACAGATTGACGACAGGGTATTTATACTCAGAATATCAGAGATATCTTACTGCTGAATAATACAACAGATGTTTTATTGTTGGGTGTCCTATTTAAATTAATTATATAACCTTTTGAATTGAAAACAATACGCAATTGAAATTACTTTTGAAATTAAATGCTGCAAACAAGTCAAAAATGTATGCTTTCGTCAGGCAAAAGAAGCACTAAACATTTTTTTAATAAAAGGGAAACAAATATTTTTTGTTTTCTAACCAATAAAAAAAAATTCAAATTAAAAGACAACATATTTTTCTGGTGACCGTTGCATGCAGGTTAAGTGTGGGGCTTCGATCCCGAGTTCGATCCCCAGTCGCAGTAAATAATTTTTTCAATAAAAATTTTTCTGATCGGCCACCACCTGTCTGCAGATAATGGCAAACCTCAGAGAGTAAATAATGCCACGTAAAGCTTCTTGAGAACATGAATTGTGTGCAAACATTCAATAACACACATAACACAATTGATCATTAGAAGCTCGGTCAAAGTCCTTTCAAGGGCTGAAATGGCCATTTTGTTTTTTTTTTTATAACTATATCAGATTATCGAGGCACTGCAATTTCACAAATAAAAATGCTTTTTCTTGACTTAGAATTTAAATAACAAAAAATATTTAAAATTTTAAAACAGAACAGAGCACAAATGAGCAGAACAGAGCAAAATTTGGCAAAAACTAAATGCATTTCGACGACTTCCTCAGTCTTGAAGATAAGTACTATAACAATTATTCAGCATAGTTTTAGGCATAACTTGTTGAACTGAATATTTTACACGTCAGCATTGAATAATTATAATATAGAATGGACACCGCCAACATTCGCCGCTACGCCGTTCACATGTCTCTAGTATCGTTTTTCATTTCACCAAAGATTTTCACCTACTTTGTGCACAAGCTAATAAAATCCTAAATTGATCCCAAAATAGAGATAAATAATTTCCCTCCTTGTTCAAGGTCAGTAGCTGCTGCTCTGCTGACAAGTGTTTTCGTTTTATTTGTGTTATTTGGTTTTGAAGCAAATTGTGTAAAATGAAAATTTAATAGAATTTAATTTGAGGCTTAAAATAATTCTTCAGTAAAATAATCTTTTTAATAAGCAAAATAATGTCGATATATAAAAATCATATTCAAAATGAACGTGTTCATGTTTATTTATAATATTTTTATGTACATTAAAGTAGTAAATAATAGACAAAATAAAAAATTAATTCTATCGTAATATCCTAGGGTACGCGGTATAATTGTAGGTGCCACTTTATTAACATAAATAAAGTACTTTATTACATTTATTTTTTAACACATTAATAAGTAAATGTCAGCACACTATTGTAATGTCAGAAGAAGCAGTTTTTGTAATAAAAAATTTTACCGAATGCATTCTTCTTAGGGAGTCAATAATTGCACCACTGAGAAAAAAACATATATTAAATTTAAACAAAAAAAAAATTTATAATAAAAATTTAACGCATTTGCGTCTCTACAAAAAAAAATTTAAAGCAAACGTGTTTAAATTTCAACTATAAAATATATATTCAAACATTCAACTCCATACTTCAATGCGTTGTTGAGATATTCATTGGGTATTTTTAAACCCATTAGGCTATCGTGAAAACTTTTCTTCGAATTTTTTCAAAATAATTGCAATGCGTATTCAACGACAAAACTGCTAATTGAAATCTGTATCAATTATTTTTGGTGACCATGGCATGCAGGTTAAGTGTGTGGCTTAGCAATGCTTGGAGCCCGAGTTCGATCCACAGTCGCAAATCAGTCGAATTCAGTTAATTACTTATTATATAAAAACTATATTATTATTATTATATATAAACTTATTATATAACTACTTATAAAAAACTACATTTTTCTGTTGTGCTTTGATTTATTTTCTTTATTTTCCGCTTTCCACTGCCGATATTTCCACCATCGTAAAATTAATGTTTTCGTAGTCTGGTGACTCTAGTCAAATGGCAGAATTTCAAGGATACATCTATTAGTCTAAGAAATTTTTGAAAAAAATTATTTTCATGGGTATTTTTCTATCCTTTAGTTTTCCAATGGGAAATGTGTTAATTGCATATGTTTTGAGTCTTTGTAGCCTCAAGCCTTTTTTATTAGGCCGGATTAATTTTTGTTTTCAAAAACTCGTAGGCGCGGAAAATGTTCTACGGAAAATTCTGATCATCTTTTCCCAAAAAACACTAAGCCTAAAATCGAGCCTCCGGTTTTTCGAAAGAAATTTCGAATTTGTGTTGCTACCAAATGTGAAGAAATTGAAAAAAATAACCAAAAACTGACTGTACCGATACAGGTTTTTAACTTCAAATTAAAATTTTTCCAAATCAAATTAAACTTTTCCATTTCAAAAAAAACTTTTTCCATTAAAAATAAAACTGAGGTTTAATTTGAAATGAAAAAAGTTTAATTTGATTTGGAAAAAATTTAATTTGAAATGGAAAAGGTTGAATTTGAAGTTAAAAACCTGTATACAGATTTTAGTGGTTTGGAACAAAAATTTAAAATAATATTTTATTTATAAATTTCACTTGTTTGTTTCATTATGTGTCAACAAAAAATAAAAAATTTTCAGATTGCATTATTAAAAATATTTTGAAAATTTATTTAAAATAGAATAACAACATTTGAAAGCTAGATGTATTATTATCGTTTCATCATTTAATTTTGAATTTCGTGAAATCTTTTGCTGATTTTGTGGCAATACTTTTTAAAGTAGTGCTTTCTACAAATATTAAGCGATAGCTAATTATCAAAAAAACACAACAAAAAATAGCTTAAAATAATACAACTTATATAAAATACTTCATAATTTGAATCGTTTTGCTTTACAAATTTTATTTGTCTTTCATTTGGTTTTAGACTGTAATTTTTTCTGAAGAATATAATACGCCAAGTATTGAATCCTGTGTTTTAAGATCCCTTTATTTTTATTAATAGTTTTCATAAGGAGGTTTTTAACTATAAGTATTTTTACTCAAATCTTTAAATTTTTATTAGTTTTGTCTTATTCATTTTATTTTCATTCATTTGGGGGGTTTAACCCCCAAAATCTCCCTCGTTCGTCCCTGTGAACATTCTTTTCAATTTCTATATTATTTAGTTCTAAATTTATTTTTGCTAACACTGGTCTTTTTTCTATATTTGTTTCATTACTTATTTTCTTCGTTTTTGTCACTATAAAAAAATTGGCACTGCAATTTTTGAAAGTCTTGATTTAAGGAGGGACATGATACTGACCGTTTTTTAAATAGACTTTTTTATAATTTTGTATTTTAGTAATTATTCTTAAGATTCTAAAAAATTCTTACGGGTTCAAAAAATACAGCCGTATTAGTTAGAGCGCATGTTTAATTTTCGCCTTTTTTTGCTTTGTTCACAAACTTTGAACGCGTTTATCTCGAAACCATGTTTCTCGTACTGGTTGCGGCACTAGCGGGTTCATTTTTTGATAACATTTTTTTTTTTATTTCTTTATACTTGATTTGCTATCGATAGAATATATATATTAGAGTGTATCGACTTGTATGGGAAAAATCTGACCCCCAATTCCGGTACCAAAATTAAATAGTACATGAAAAATCCTTTCGATTGGTGTACTTTTTTTTTATTGCTTAATAATAAAAACTTGCATTGAGTAGTACTTTTTTAAAGATCCATAAAAAATATAATGTTATTTTAAAAAAACCATATCAAATCGAATTTAAGCCGAAATGCACTTTGAAGGACGTGAACTTATTTTAAAATTAATGTTTTTTATTATAAAATTTAAATAAAAAAAATTATTTTCATATCTGATGAGTTATTCATTCACAAAATTGATGTTTTGAAATTGGAAGAAGATTTTTATGATTTTTGCTGTTAAAAATCAAAAATTTTTTTTGTAAAGAAATATGAAAAAATGCATTCCATTTCTTTTGTATATCGTAAAAATGTCCATATTTCGTACTTTGGATGATTAAAACTATTGTTTACTGGTGCGATGACACTTACAAGAAAAAACACACATTTTGTATGGAAGCCCTATGAAATGTCAACTTTTTTGATAAAATATTTAAACATAAGAATAGGCAATAAGAAAATAAAATTTTTGATTCCCATATTGGGTACTTTTAGTGTAATAAAATTTTTTCTCTCAAGTAAATAAATGCATTTCAATAAAACAAAAATTTTAATATACACAGTAAAAAAATTTAAAAAACAAAAAAAAGGTAAGTTTAAAAATTGCCTTAAATCCAACATAAATTAATATGAAATAATTGTGTCAACATACTTCTTTGATATCGACTAAACATTACTAAAAATAACAACAACAAAATTTTCTTATGTAAAATTGATGCCATCATGTGTGGTTTTGTAAGAGCTTTCGTTTGGTACCAAATTTGTAAATGTTTCCATGGAAAATAGCGAAGTTAAAGCAAAAAAACGAAATTTTCGCTGATTTTGGAACGCGAGTTTGACACCCTAAACCAAACATGAGCTTCCAGTAGCTCACTTAACTCAGTTGGCTCAGCTACAAATTTGTTTTGTTTTTTCAACTTTGTGTTTGCACATTTGTAAAAACAACAACGCGTGCAAAAATAACAACAACACGTACAAAGAATAGCAACAAAAATTACGTTCACCGAAATTCTTACTTGCTAACAACAACAAATGCATGCAAAGCCAAGGAAGCGTTACTCGCTTGTGCTGCGCTTAAAATATTTGTACATGTAGCACAAAACGCACATGATTTGATTTTGTTTTACTGGTTAAGTTTTTTTTTTGCAACGATGAGCAAAAGCAAATATGAGGATAATTTTGTGTTTGTTTTAAAAAACAAAAACCTTGGCTCACTAAATTTATTTTCCTGCTCATGACTGCCCTAAACCATCGATTGAGCACATATAAAAAAATACGTCGACCTTAGATTTTTGTCTTCTATCACATATCCGAAAATCATTCAAATCGGAGACTGTCACCTGGGGACCTTTCCTTGTAAGCTATGAATTTTTTTAAAAAAGGTCTGTTTTCTCTGCCGTGAATGTTATGTCCCTCTTTAAAGCCATTAATATTTACGAACTTCTTTTCAAAGTGTTCAGCGCATATATACAATTTTTCATCTTCTATCAATTTGGAAGAAAAGCTTTCTTTTTG
Source organism: Tetanocera ferruginea (assembly GCA_958299015.1). NCBI lineage: Eukaryota > Metazoa > Arthropoda > Insecta > Diptera > Sciomyzidae > Tetanocera > Tetanocera ferruginea. The sequence continues at coordinate 128,867,306 of OY282644.1, forward strand.
CATAAGAAATCTAGAAATTCCATTTTTTTTTTTTAATTTCACACCCGACGTAATCATAAAACTTCAACACACTTTAGTGATTAAAAGATCTTTCAAATTATTTAAATAAATAAAACTCTTACGCGCTACCAATGCACAGCGCTAATAAAAAAGTTAACAAAGTGGTCAAAAAGCTAGCAATTGACAAAAGACACAAAACAATACTGCAGAAAGTAACTGGTAATCAGAAAAGGACTATAACAATAACAAAACAAGTGAAAAAAAAAAACCAAGGGAAATTTTTCACACATAAGCGAAGACAATTTATTTGGGTTATAGAACTGGATAATTATGTGGAGTGCACATATCTGCCACATAGCTCTAATGTCGCTTCATCGTCGGTAGTGTCACCTTCTATTTGTAATTATTCAATGACGTCAGTGTGGAATACTTCACATTGTTTTTTTTTAAAAGACTAACAAAACCATAACAGAACATTTTGTGCAAACTAGTCAGCGGCCAAGAAAGGATGAACGAAGTCATGCATGCTATACGACATGTGCTCACTTTATCATAATGCCAAAAAGTATGCTATTGAATTTTTCCACTATTGCTAGTAAAACATTCACAACCACCATCAATTTGTTACAAGCCACAAAAGGTTCACTCCATTTTTTTGTTAATTTCTTCCAAACGGTAAGCTTTTTTTATTTTATGATTTCTTTTTGACTCCAATTATAAAAAGCAAAAAAAACAATATATTTAAATACTAAAAACCACTTATTCTTAACGTTAAGATGCTACACTTCATGTGAGCAGTAAATGTGAAAAATACATGATGTGAAAAATTTCGTATGGAAGATGGGCGTGGCATAAAATATTTTTATTTATTCTACACATATATTTAAGTCCTTAGACGAAATGATTTATGTGTATGTAGGTTCAATACAAAAAATTTGGAGTTTTTAATATTTGCGTTATATGGAAGGTGGGCGTGGTTGTGGGCGGATTTCAAAATATGTTTGTCTGCACTCTTATATAGCCAATTATAACTTATTACCACATTTTATTGCTCTACAATGAGTTCTTCTATTAATTGACAATTTTTTATGGGACCCAACCACTGTGCGACGTGTCATCCCAAGCACTGGATGTGTTTTAGTTAATAAATCCTTGTCTGAGTGGTATCTTTAGCAAAAAAATGTGGCAACCACAAACGCAAAAAAACCACATATTTAATTAAAGATTGTTTTGCTTTTAATTTAAGAAAAGAGTTTATTTTTGGCCGACTTCATTTAATTATATTTTTCACTATTTTTAGTGCAATAGCATATCTTAATGCATATTAAACAATACTCTTGAGCTTTAATAAGTTTTTAAGTCGTCAGGGTATGTGTTCCTGTGTATCACACAAGTATCACATATTATAGGACGCTGTATACTAGTTAAACAATTTTGGGTTAATCCAGAGAACTGGTACGTAAACTTTTTATGTATTTTGGGACGCGGATTTTAAGTATAGCAACCAAAAATTTTTTTTTTTCTCAAGAATAATTTTTGAATTATCCTTAACAACACACTTTTACAATTTTTTTTGTTTTGTTATTTGCAATATCTTTATCAAATTTCATTCGATTTGCAGAATCTGTTGAGCTAAGCTTACTTTTGTGATGTTGATCGTTAAAGGTTAAATAGCATTATTTTCCATGGTAGTGAAATTTTCTAGTGAAATGCTTGTCATCAATTGTTATAAATTCGCAAATATATTTTGCCCGCCACCACTGAACATTGAAAAAAAAAAATCCCATATTTCCACCGAATTAAGAAAATTCTATATAATTTTTAGTGTGCAGTTTTATTTGAGATCAAATATATATTTCCATAAACATAAAAGAAAATGTGCTCATATCAACCTCCCCGTTGCATGCAACGGCGCTGACAATCGGCTAGTGAACAGTAACGATTATCATTTCCACCACATCCTTTATAAGTCATCTTAAGACATTTCCTGTCTCGGGAGCTGTACCACCAAGTAGTTGTGGGTCTGCATGCGCGTGAGAAGACAACGCCTTCATCTTTATTTCCTCCACAAATCTGATTTACTGAAATATATATGTAAGCATTTCAATCAAATCTGTTATATTTCTAAAAATAATATTATTTAAATTGAATCTTACATGGTTGGCGACATTGCGCATAGGTTGATGCAATGATAATAGACATCATGGCCAAAATTACTATTCCTGCTTTCATGATTGCTTGCAATAATGTTGAAATATATCAGCTTTTACTTCTTTGCTTCAGTAAAGATACTTAAAACAGATTGACGACAGGGTATTTATACTCAGAATATCAGAGATATCTGCTGAATAATAATACTGCTGAATAATACAACAGATGTTTTATTGTTGGGTGTCCTATTTAAATTAATTATATAACCTTTTGAATTGAAAACAATACGCAATTGAAATTACTTTTAAAATGAAAGGCTGCAAAGAAGTCAGAAATGTATGCTTTTGTCAGGCAAAAGAAGCACAAAACATTTTTTTAATAAAAGGGAAACAAATATTTTTTTGTTTTCAAACCAATAAAAAAAAATTCAAATTAAAAGACAACATATTTTTCTGGTGACCGTTGCATGCAGGTTAAGTGTGTGGCTTCGATCCCGAGTTCGATCCCCAGTCGCAGCAAACAATTTTTTCAATAAAAATTTTTCTGATCGGCCACCACCTGTCTGCAGATAATGGCAAACCTCAGAGAGTAAATAATGCCATGTAATGCCTTGAGAACATGAATTTTAGCCGTTCGGAGTCGGCATTAAACATGTAGGTCCAGTTCTCGGTCAATTGTGTGCAAACATTCAATAACACACATAACACAATTGATCATTAGAAGCTCGGTCAAAGTCCACGCGTATTGCGTAAGGGGTATATTAATTTTGTCACGACGTGTGTAACGCCCAAAAGTAGGCGTGGTAGGTATAGAAAAGTATATTTATATTCTCGATCAGTATCACCACCTGAGTTGATTTAGCCATGTTCGTCTCTCTGTCTGTCTGTCTATGGACACTATCAGCCGTAATTTTCAAACTATCATACTGAAATTCGATATTTAGGCTTATTTTAAGACACGAGGATCAAGTTCGCAAATGGGCTAAATCAGACGAAAACCAGGCCTATCTCCCATACAACCCCAAAATTTGAAAACTCAATAAAGAAGCTAACATTTAAGTTACAACAGTTATATTCGGTGTGTGCGTGGTTTATTTCAAAACTAAGGTGTGGCAGAATAATGGGCGTTAAAAACCCACGAACACGACGAACACGCCCACCTTCCATACAACCCCAAAATTAAAACTCTAAAATTTTAGGCCAATATTTTTTTACATTATTTAAATAAAAAAAATAATGAATAATAATAATTAATTCAAGATTTATTACTGACATTTTGGTCCAAAAATATTCATCGATAAGGTATAAAAGTGCAATGCGGGAAAAGACCTTAAATTTTGCGATGAGCAAGATATCTGGAGATTGGAGCATCTAAAAAATAAAAAAGGCAACGTTGATTTTTTTAAAATATTAACTTTTGACAAAATAGCGGGCATTAAAGAAAATTTTAAATTTTTTGTGCACAAAATTGAGATCGTTTTAGGTTATAAATCAAAAAGCATGTATGCAAAGAAAAAAATCTAAGGATTAAACGACCCTTAATGAGCCCTTGAGTAAGTGTGAAAAATTTGATAGCAATAGGATGAGTAGTTTTTGAGCAATCTTGCTCATCGCAAATTCAAGGTCTTTCCCCGCATTGCACTTTTCTAACCAAATTTTTTCTATTTTTGGACCAAAATGTCGGCCTTACTAGTTTTATTAAGAATTTCATTTTGGTACTTAAGGGCCAAATAGACTACACAGACTGTCGCATCAAACACGTGTTTGTTGCGACGGTCTAATAGTGTATTTGGCTGTTTGAAGGTCTGCTCAGATGTCTGACAAGAATTAAAATATTTTAATTTTCGGTCGTGTCTGACGGACCGTCTGTGTAGTGTATGGTGAAACCTCACAGATTTGCGAAACTTTCGTTGTGCAAAGACGTGTTGCAGCGAAAGAAAGGATAAATTTAGCTGAATTTATTGAGCTTTTTAAATCCCTGTCGTCACTTTGGAGGATTGAAAGCAATAAGTATTCTGAAAAAATATTAAAAACAATGAATATGAAGTGTTAGTGATGAAAATAAAGATAGAAATCATGAAGCATCGCTGTCCTCACTCATCGCGCAACAAAGGAGAACTAAAAAACCAAGTCTGCGTGCATGAAGTCTGTGTAGTGTATAGTCGTCGCAACGACAAGAAAAAAACATCTGTCTGACCGACAGTCTGTGTAGTCTATTTGGCCCTTTACTTTTTATAATGTAATTGTGGTTTTATAATTGGGGTTTTAGAGTTCGAAGTTCAATAAAAAAATCTTCAACAAACATGATCTAATATATAGGTGGTGTTATGACCGCCTAAATTGTCTTAAGAAATAATTTATGATACTTATTGATGCAGCTCTGTTCCACGTGTATTAATCCATGCACACACAATATCTGGAACTTCTAGCGGTATTCTTGCAATTAAAGACAGACATTTAAGCCTAAGAACTCTTCAAAGAACTTATATGACGATTAAAAACTTTGAAACAAAATTTCTCGAAACATTAAGACCTGAGTGAGGTGATTATCGCCAACCGCAATGCTTGTTTATTTTTCTGTGGCATTATTCAATCCGATTTTCGCGATTCGTGGCTAATCAATATGATTCGAGATAAATTCTCTCATAAGTTCTGTTTTAAAAATCTATTTGATGATAAAGAATTTGAATAAAATCGAAACTACACCATCTTTAAGAGGCCATGCAAGTGTTAATGTACATGCCACCTTTGGATATTGCGGTAAGACAATGCAGTGTAGCAATACTTGGCCCGAATAGGCATTCCACTATTAAAGAATATTTTGATAAATGAGATAAAGTGTAGGGATTTGAGTTACTCAAAATATAAGGCTATGTTAAAAGAGTGAGTCGCTACTAAATGACAATCTAAGAGCAGAAATCTTGAAATGTTTTTCTCCATAAAATCCTTTCCCCATCTGCTATGTATGTGATTCTGGAGCTATCCTTGAGGATAATTGACATGTTTTGCCTTCATGTCGTCCATATGATCATATTCGAAACTTCAATGGTATGGGGATAATAACGAGAATTGACGATTTAAACTTGAGTTTTGTACTGTCTGGATAATATTTAAGCGTAATACTTATTGGAAAAATTGTTCAGAATGTCTCAGGCTTTATCTTTTGTAAACAAACAAAATACCAAAAATTAGGTCTTGGACACCTTTAAGTCAACATTCCAAAATGTTATATCTATTCTCTGACTGTATCACAGTTTTAAGATTACAAGCGGCAACAAAACTTTCCAAACCAGCTGAAAAATATTTAAATTCATACACATAAAATCGTCTTAAGCCCTACTTGGTGAAAATAACGAAGAAATTGAATTTGTCCGCGTTTTTTATAATATTTTTAACACTATATGTCTGAGCTGACTGTATATAGTCGCTGCGCCTAAAAAATCAGGTAGGTATGTGATTTTATTATGAAATATTTGATCATAATAAAAACAAAATGCCCGTAAAAAAATCGGTTATGTGTCTTCAAATGGAAAAATGCATCCTCGCTTCGTGCTGGAGTAAGAAGTTTGTTTTTTTTTTAATATTTATCTCTACATTTATCTCGACATTGCAATAATTTCGGAAGTGCAGAGAATAAATCAGTTTTTTTGCTCTACTGAAAAGTTGTCGAAAAACACATAACTGAATTTTGAGGCGCAGCGACGATATGTTTCTTAATTTCATTTTTTAATTTAATATAATTAAGTTTTTCATTTTAATTTTTCCAACTTTTTACAAAAAAAAATTTTGATTTCGTAATAATAAGTTACATATATATGTGAACATACTGGTTAATATAAAATAGGTATTGGATTCTTCAACCCCGAAATATAACAACAAATTTAATTTTTTTTGAAATTTTTTTTTTCTTTTTTGTCATAGATCCTCAAAACTTTTGCGCAATGATTGAAGTTTTTCCCAGAATAGCCATGTTCTAAAGTAGTAAGGTTTTAAGCAAAAATCAAAAACGACGCTTTTAAATGGTCATAAGTCACGAAAGAAATTCACATTAAAAACCAATTTCGAAAGTTATATATCTGGTGTGGTTACTATTTTACACTTGTTTTTAAGCACTAATATATATTTTTTTTTTTATGACAATAAAAAAAAACAATTTTGTATCCTTATAACAATTCACTTCAAATTTATCTGTGTCGACAAGGAATAACAGCTAAAGTTTCAGGTTTTCAGGAGAGAATTTTAAAGATTACAACTTTAAAATGCTACTGAAAATCCGGGAACCCTGACTTTTGCTGTTTAGAATTGATGGCCCCAAACACTTAAATTTCAAAGTATAACCATCAAATTAAGCGTACCAGTGTATTTTGTTGCGAGGAATGGAATGAAGGTAATAACCTAACTTTGTCCTAACACAACTTTAGCGGTTATTCCATGTCAATACAGTTATATTCAACGATTTAATAAAAAAATAACTAAGACCTTTTGGAATAAAAAATTCCTTAATTCTTTTTTTCTATGTTGAAAATTTTTTGTTTCTTTTTTATGAAAAATTACCTCCTGGTTTTTTACGCAATCATCATATAAATTCCCTTTTTCACACGCTGCGGGGTGAAATGTAGAGACAAAAAAAATTTCAAAAGTACATTCTCTCAAAGCAAATATTTATTTTACTTTTTTAAAGGGTTAATTTTAAGGAGTTAATATAAAATATTGTTAGCAATTTCTATGCCTCCTCGTTTTCATCGCGGCATCTATTTTGACATTCTCTTTTAGAGCAGAAACGATTGCCATTTCCACCACATCCTCTGTATTGCATCCTCTGGCATTCGCTCTCGCTGTAATTATACCACCAGACCTCCATAGCACGACAATCGGGACCACTGCGCCCCATGTTCCTAGGAGCTGCACAGCTTTCACGCTCTAAATAACGAATTGTTCAAAGAACAAGAAAAAATGATTAAATATTACAAGGAGAAAACAATTTTGCAAAAATTACCTGGCCGACGACAACGTGAACGCTGAGCTGATGCCACAGTGATATAAACGACAGCCAACAGGATAATTATAAATTTCATTTTGACTCGACAACTAGTTTTGTTTAAGAGATACAAGTGGTTCAAATCACTTCTTACGATGATAAATTATGTTGATAAATATCTGCCCTTTATATGATTTTATCGAAATTTTGTAGATTTTTGAATTGTGTACTTTAAGATGACGGAACAGCTGTTTTTAATAAAAATTCAACATAAAAACTTATTATGTTACTGCAAATATTGTTGTGGACAAGAAAGAACAAGGACAGAAATAAAGAACTTACTTGAAAGATCAAGAACTTATTTTATTTAAAGTATTCTTTGTCTTAAAATTTTGTTGTTAAGATAATAGGTCTTGGAAAAAAACCCATTCATGAGACCTAATAATGCAGCTTTAAATATTGCTTTAAATTTTTTAATCACCATTATATGAAAAATTAACAGTTAAAAAGTTTTAAAGCATAAGGAATAACCAAAATAAGCAAGTCACATACGTACGCTTCAAAGTTGAACCGGAAGTCCAAACATTTTTTTTTTTTTTTTCAATGTTATTCTACAAAGAGTTATGCAGTAAATTCAATTCTGTTTTAAACTTAGTCACATCAATATTTTTAGGAAATAATTGCAAAAAGTCAATGAAATCACTGTTGCAAATTTTTCCGAGTTGAAATGGACTGTCATTTTTTGATCTGGTTTGATTTGTTTTTAAACCGTTAAGACGGGTTTTTGCTATGGATAGTGCAATTTTTATAAAATTTTTAGAAGATGAAAATAAAGATGATGCAGACTACAGGTTGCCTACAGATTCTTCAGAGAGTGACGATGTCTCACTGGGTAAGTAGAAGTAGTTAAACTCTACACCTGAACAGGTCAGGGTATTTGTATAAAGTTTGTGTAAACGTTCGTAACGCCCAAGCAAACTTTTGATCACCTCCTGAATCGATGTAGCCACACTCAGAAAAAAGCTTATCGGAATATGATAAAAAAGGCATCATATTTAGAGAAAAATGGTATAGACTTTGCTCCAGAGAATGCTATTCTCTAATTTCGATACTAAAAATTCTCTAAAAATGGTAAAAAGCTTCCATGAAAAAGAAAAATATATCGTTTTTTGAGAAAAAAACTTTTTATTTTTGAGAAAAGATTTGTTTTTATTGAAGAAAATACTTCTCTTAGTGAATTTTTTATCAAAATATAAGAAAAGTTTTTCATTTTCAATAAATTTTTCTCTATAAATGAGAAATTTTTGTGCGAGAAAAATACTTATCATTATTAGAGACATTGAAATATTTCCATTTCCTAGAAGTAAAGAAATATTTCTTCGAAAATGTGAAAATTTATTCTAATTTAAGAAAATTTTATTTGAAAAAGAGAAAATTTCTATATCGAAAATAGAGAAATTTTTTACCGGAGCAAGGTATGTGTTTTTTTCTCAGTGCATATCCGTTCGTTCGTCCATCTGTCCGTCTGTTCGTCCGTCCGTCTGTGTTAAGTCCGTAGTCACAGAATAAGGAGTTGAGATATGACATGAAAATTGGTGCGGATGTTAGTAGTACCCACGGATGCATTTTTGAATATTTTCACTATTGCATATTTTTGTATTTCGCTGACTATCGTTAAAATTCTATAAAATAAGATAAGTTGAAGTATCAAAATTAAGTTATGTGCAAAAATTAGGCGTGATATGCTCACTTCTCAAACTTCTCCTCATAATTGTTAAGCCCTACAGACGATTAGACAAAGATTAGTTTGACGAAAGTAGCCCTAGTACTAAATCAATTCTCAATTCTGTTTGATAGATGTACTGGTCATTTTTGATTTTAATTTGTTAATTTTCATAATCATTGTTTTTCTATTAAAGTGTTATTTTATATCATTACATTTTCTATTTATGATAAATGTTTTTATGTTTTTATGTTTTTGTATAGGTCCCTTAGCAATTTTTGACGAAATATTGGAGTTAAATATAAAATTTATCAAAAATTTCAAAATTTTATTGTTTAATTTGATACGGTCAGAGCCTAAAACTTTATTAATAAACGTACAAGTTCCGATAACAGACAAAATAAAAGTAGATCAAAAGTAGATTTTCTCAATGCAAATATTTATTTTACTTTTTGAATGGTTTATTTTAACGAGTTATTTAAAATAATGTTGGCAATTCCTATACATTCTCGGTTTGTTCTACGTTGCTGAGGCATCTACGTTCACATTCTGCTCTAGTGCAGAAACGATTGCCATTTCCACCACATCCTCTGTATTCCATTCTTAGGCATTCTCCCACGCGGTTACTATACCACCAGACCTCTGTAGAACGACAATCGCGACCACCGCGTCCCATGTTTCTAGGATCTGCACATCTTTCACGCTCTAAAATAATTAATTGTTACAAGAAAGAGGCAGAGTTATTAAGCATTACAAGGTAAAAAAAGGAGTTTTGAAAAAATCACCTGGTCGACGACACCGTGGGCGCTGTGCTGATGCCACAGCGATACAAACGACAGCCAACAGAATAATTAAAAATTTCATTTTGACTCGAGAAATAGTTTTTTTTTAACGATACAAGTGGTTCAAATCACTTCTTGCGATGATAAATAATTTTGATAAATATTTCGCTTTTATATGATTTTATCGAAATTTTTTAGCTTATTTAATTTTGTTTGGTTAGATGGCTCAACAGCTGTTCTTATGTTACTCCGAATAGTGTTGAAGACAAGAAAGAACAAGAGGAAAAATAAAGCTGTTACTTTATTTAAAAAATACTTTGTTTAAAAAGGTTGTTCTGAAGAAAATAAATTATGAATAAAACCCATTTTCAGGCCATTCGACTGCATTCATGAGACCCAACAATGCAGTATTCATAATAGTATAAAATAGGCCACAGAACCATGTAAGATATTTTTTTTTCGCATTTTCGAGAAACAATAAGATATGGAGACAACAAAAAATGTAAAATTTTTATGGTCACAAGCATTAATCGCCTAAATCAGATTTTTATGTTTTGAGAAATATTGCTAAAATATTGTTTTGAGAAATATTGTTTGCAGAAGGATAGATTGTAGGTTAACAGTTTTCCTAAATATTTGTACTCATTGACAATTTCTATTTTTTCGAGCCCAATAGATCAACCGAGAGTAGTCTTAGACCTTCTTTGAATGTTACTACTTTTGATTTATCGTTACTACTTTTGATTATATGAAAAAAAAAAAATTATTAGAGTGGGAATATATTATATCTGAATTTAAAAAATTACCATAAAACATGCTCTCCTGAAGTATTCAGCTGTCTATGATGGTAAGAATACCGAATATATATTTCATTAAATTAGTTTTCTTACGTGTTTGAACGGCACCAAAAAAATAACTGCAAAAACTTCAGTGGTTTCTGATAGCCATTCTCCCATAGAATATAACATACCAAAGGATTTTTCTGGACTAGCTCAAATAGCCAATTTTTTTCAAGTTCACATTTACACATAATTTCTTTTAAATCCTAAACAAAGCAAAATTTTGATTTGGGACCTTCAGTAAAGTTCTTGCCTGAAGTAAAATTCAATTTTAGAAACAATATTACCCCCTCAATGGTTCCAAGTCTATCTCGGAAACTCTGGGCGATATAATTTTTATTGCTTTATTGCGTCATCATCTTATACCATATAACTTCGCTTTATATCTTGGCTTTTTCAACTTCCTTGTTGCTATAACATTCGAAAACTTACCACAAGCAAACTTTTGATTTCTGAATTTTTCTCTTTCAAATACTTTTGGGGAAAAACAATTCAGAAAGGATCAGAAAACAAATAATTTGTTTTAAAAATAATACGTAATTTAACTTTAATACTTATAGTTTATAAACATTTTTTTTGTAATAATCAGAGAGCGGATTTTAATGCAAATGCATATTTTACCTGAACCTCGAAAAGGTTTCGGACAAAGACATAAATTATTTTTGAAAAAAACTAAAAATGTTTTGCATATTTCACATATTTTGTATATATTACATATTTTGCATATTTTGCACACGGTTAAAAATCTTGGGCTAAATTTTAATCTTTTTTGGATTACATATAGGACACGACCAAAAAAAGATTACTTTTTAATCCAATGAAAAGTTTTAAATTTTCCAATCCAAAAAGGAATAATTTTTAATCCGCAGAAAGTATAAAATATTATAATCCAAAAAGGATTAGATTTTAGTCCAAAAAAGTTAAAAATATAAAAGGATTACTTTTTAATCCACAAAGGTGAGAACTCGTGAGAAAAAAAGGTAAGAGATAATTCTCATATTTCATAAGTCTACGAAGAAAAGTTATATAGTTAAGTTAAAAGTTAAAAGAAAATCTGACAACTATCCATCTACCCTTACTTTTTCAGATATCTCCTCAGATAACCCGGAAATAATTGCAAACCTATTTGCAAATTTCTTCAGTGAGTCATTCATAAGTCATAAGGCTGAATTAGACTATGAATACTTTTCTTCACTAAGGAATTGTGCTCAAACCTCGCTGACTTCTGTTGATATTACACTAACTGATGTCTTAGCAAAGCTACATAATCTAAAAGATGATTTTTCTCCTGGACCGGATGGGTTGCCTGCTATTGTCATCAAATAATTCGCGAACTTTTTGGCTCATCCCCTTTTGACACTCTTTCAACTTTCTATTTCTAACTCAGTTTTTCCAAAGTTATGGAAGAATTCGTACATAATCCCTTTACATAAAAAAGGACCTAAAAATGATATTGCTAATTACAGACCTATTGCAAAACTGTCATGTACTCCCAAAATTTTTGAAAGTATTATCTACGATATTCTCTTCTTCCATTGCAAATCTATCTTTCCTCCTAGTCAACATGGTTTTCTAAAGGGTAGATCGACTACCACCAACCTCACACAATTTGTTTCAAACACTTTATGCTCGTTGGAAAATGGTTACGAAGTTGATGCAGTTTCCACCGACTTTAGTAAAGCGTTTGACAAAATCTCACACACTATCATCCTTCTTAAGCATAAAGCCTTTGGTTTTCCATCTCTGTTTATGTCATGGATTAAATCTTATCTCGAAGATCGCAGTTATAATGTCATCTTTAGATTTTCCAATTCAAAATCTTTTACAGCTTCCTCTGGTGTCCCACAAGGCAGTCACCTTGGTCCTTTGCTATTCGTCTTAACAATTGCTGATGTTGATGGTATCATCAATGAATCCAATCTTTCTGTGTATGCTGATGATATGAAAATCTATCGGCGCATACAAACTAATGCTGATTCTCGCAAACTTCAAGACGATCTGGTGTCCATTTGGTGTCAAAATAATCTTCTGGAACTCAACGTCAGCAAATGTCAAGCTATAACATATTCTCGTAAGCGACACCAACTTCCTCCGAGAACGTATTACATTCTCGGCAAGCCAGTTCCCTCTGTATGCTTTTTACGGGATTTTGGCGTTATTTGCGACAAAGAACTTAACTTTCGGTCTCATGTTGATAATATCATTAATAGAGCCAACTCTGCACTTGGTTTCGTGAAACACTGGTCCAGAGAGTTCTCCAATCCTTACGTCACTAAATCTCTCTATCTTTCCTTTGTAAGACCCATCCTCGAATATGCCAGCCAGGTTTGGTCTCCCATCTACAACACCCATTCAATGCGAATCGAAGCCGTTCAACGCATATTCATTCGTTTCGCTCTTCGTGGTCTTCCCGGCTCTGACAGTTTCAACTTACCTCCTTATGCCAACCGTCTGAAGTTGATTAACATGCAAACACTTGCAAAGCGAAGGGAAGTTGCCGATGTTCTCTTCATTTATCAACTAGTATGCGGTACCATTAACTGCCCAGAACTACTCCAATCAATATCCTTTAATACCAACCCACGCAACCTTAGGTCTATACCTCTCTTCCACCTTAACTTTCACCGCACCGACTATGGATGCAGTGAACCTATAACCAGAATGCTTCGGGTAACCAATAGATTGATCAGTGAATTCGATTTTCACCTGAGCAGACCACTACTCCGAAATATCCTTCTTAACTCCAACGACACTTCCTCCCCCTCTCTAATGTATTCTTCTTATTAAGATATGGTACCATTGTAAATTAAGATACTCCCTGTTAATTATAAAATTTAGTTCTTAAGTATTCAAACTGCTTGTATTAAGCTTATATATAAATAAATAAAATATCCTTTGACCTCCATAAGCATGTATATATATATATTAAAAAAAGTTCTTACACTTAATTCATGCTAAATTTTGCATATTTCTATACGAGCTAAAAAAAACTCATTTTTTTTTTTGTCGCGTACTTTGAACTAATTTGTACTAAATCTTGCCAATATTTTTATAAAATGTAGCACTCTTTCATCGCGTTAGAACACTTAAAATACATATCGGTTCTTTTTGTTTCTTTCTTGTTTTTCGAGTGATTAAAACCGTGCGAATGTCGCGTCCGTGCCAATGGCTTTTCAGCTGGAAAGCTACATAATATTCAGCTTTTCGCCATAGAAGAACTGTCAAATAAAGAGCTGCTTTTCGTTGGCTTTTCAGCCAAAACGCCTTCGTGTGAACATATTATTATATTGCCATAAATTTCACTATATATACATTAAGGGTATTCATGCAAATGGGCAATGCCCTTATAAATGATATAAACCGTATAAGTTTATCAGCCTTATAAATGAAATGTATGGAGAACCGTTTACACAAACCAGATATATCACAAACCAGCAATCAGCTGTTTATATGTATGCTGAAAGTTGACTGTTAACAAGTTAACAGCTGACATATCTCTCCAAATGCACAATCGACTGATAAAAATAACAAATTGCCCAAAATACAAGCTTGCCGCTTTGCACGAATACCCTTATTATGTATTATGAAACACTGCTCAATGTAATAATGAATATAATAATATTTTGGTTCAGATTTTAAGAAACAATTTGTTTCATTTAATTAAAAAATAAACTTCGGATGCTTTAACAACATTAAGTAACATATTCATGTCACTTCGTAAGTGCTTCGTAAGCTCGTATTGCGTAAAAACTTACAAAACGTCAAAAATATTTCTATGCACATTGAGTTACGAATATTTTTCAACTTAACGCAACAAATTTGATGCTTATGTCGTAAATAAGTTTTCGTAAAATTGCTTTAGTTGTCAAAACAAAATAAATATTTTCATTTGAAAATTTTATCTCATTGAAAATTCAAGGAATTTTTTTATTTTGTATTTATATTAATATAATCGGCTGAATAGTCTTCAAAATCACTTAAATCATCACCCCAAGTTTTAAGAGCATCCTTCGGAGGACCTTCCAGACAAAATCAAAAAAGCTGCGCTGCCCAGAAGTCAGCTGACCATATTATTGTCAGTTCGCAGAGATATTGCTGCAGCTAAGCTGACACCTGCCTTTGATTGTCATCAGGTGTTCTTGAACAAAAGACATGGTTTTGGCTGAGTTTTCTTGTATTCACATGAATTTATTTAAATTTAAAATATTCTGCCAGACCTTTCGACCAAGAAATCAAAACTCTTGATAGTGAGTAGCACTCAATGCACCTCCTTCCACAAATCTGGAGTCAAGTATGCGTACGCCTGCAATATGGTGTCACAGTTGGTCTTGGCAAAATTGCCCAAGGTACTGATGGAGCTTCGAACAAACCAACTGTAACCAGAAGAAATAAATGATTTTGAACTCTCAGCACTTTTAACTTATTTCCATTTGACGATGGTTCATCCGAATTGATACGCTTACGAGATTTGTGGGAGTAAATGAAGGAATTTAAAAAGTTCTCAGTTCCATGGTAACTTTCTTAACTGTTTCCACTGTTGAGCCCATCACAATATTGGAACCCTTATCTTTATAATTCGTAGCTTTTTGTGTCTTTTCGATAAATTAAAATCTCAAATTAGGCTAGAAGTTCTTTGTAGGTTACCATTGTTTCTCAAATGAGGCTTTGGGGAACCTGAACGATTCCTAAGCGCTTTTCTGCTATACGGAGTTAGGTTAACTTACCTTTAACAGAAAGCACTTCATCTTAAACTTGTATAATTTTTCTCTTGAGCCCAAGCCATAAGACAAGCTCAGTTTTGTGCCAGCAAATCTGAAAGGTTATTATACAGCTCCTGGTTAAGCAATACCTAGCATGGTTTCCGAAAACTTTACTCTAAACGGTATGACCGGAAGTGTAGGAAATCTTTATTAAAGATGTATGAAACAAATAACAGAATTTAAGGTTACGGACATTACCATTACCATATTACCAATCTTAAATATCAAGACAAGATTCAAAAGTTTTAGTTCATTTCAAATAGCTAATAAACGTAATAATTAACTAGCGCTTTGTGCTTCATCGCTACCTGAGCGCTGAATCACACGGAATGCGATCAATTGAATTTTACAAAAAAGAATACGAAACTTCTAAAAGTTCTTTCATGTCAACTTCAAATACGAAGAATACGATTTACGATATACGAAAACTTACAAAATGACATGAATCACCTTATTAACTATTATATTGAGCGTAAATTTCGTAGCAGTAATAGTTTTTAATCTTAGGTAACATAAATAATTTTTCCTGCAAATACTACCTTAATGTAAATTTGTAGTCCAAAAATAGTCTTAAACTTAAACTTTTTTGGATTAAAAACAAATTAAACTTAAGTATGGAATAAAATATAGTACTTTTTGGATTAAAAATTCCTTTAAACCAAAGTTTGGATTAAAAACTAGTCCAAAATTTTTAACCGTGCATACTAATTATAAATTGCATATATATTGCATAAATATTGCATACAATCAAAATTAATTGCACAAAATTATCGGCGTAGACTAGCAACTTCACATATCGTCAAAGAAAAAGTCTAGCGGCGTTAAATCAGACGATTTTGGAGGCCAATTCATGGGTCCAATTATGCGGATACCAAAAATTTCCTTCAGTAAATCAATTGTGGCACGAGCTGTGTGACATGTTGCGCCTTCTTATAGAAACCACAACTCCTGCACATCATGTTTGTTCAATTGAGGAACGAAAAAGTCAGTAATCATGGCTCTATAGCGGTCACCATTGACTGTAACCTTCTGGCAAGCATCTTTTTTAAAGTAGTACGGACCAATAATTCCACCAGTCCATAAAACACACCAAACAGTCAGTTTATCTGGATGTAACGGTGTCTCAACTTTTGTATTTATTAGCGTAGCCATTCAACCAAAAGTGAGCTTGATCGCTAAACAAAATTCTCTTATAAAAATCGGGATCAACGACAATCATGTTTTGGGCCCATTCACAGAATCTACGCCTAGCAAGGTGATCGTGTCGCTTCAGTTCATGCACGAGTGGGATTTTGTAAGCACGCAAACTAAGATCTTTCCGCAAAATCTTCCATAAATTCCTGTGCACTATGGCGGATAGACTGATTCGGGTCTTCCTCTACGTTACGCTCTACAGCAGGAATGGCTTCTTCTTCTGTACGACGTATCTGTGGGACGTGTATTATCATTTAGAGTGAGTGTGGTGCGAAAACGGTCCATAGTTAGTCGAATACGATCCATAGTTGACCGTAAAATAGACGAAGTACGCAATACGTATTTCGAACAGAAACATTATTTTCAAAATAAATTTGCACAATTTGGAAACGTTGTTTAGGCGTCAGTCTATTCACGTTGTAATGCCAAACCAAAGTAAACACAAATCACTTTAAAGCTGACAAAATGATCGCCAGTTAAGACAGTGTTGCCTACTCAAAGTACTTTACCTCTATAAAAACACCCTTTAGTTGTAACAAAATGTTTATTATTTCAGAACAATAATTTGTTTACATACATGTGCATTACAAACAGCGGCAGCAGTTGCTAAGTGCAATATGCTTTTACCTCTCAATCTTAACATCATGGTTTCAACGTCCACTGATTCTGAAACACCGAAAATTCAAAATTGCATTCATCCTTAACGTTCGTTGCCCCTTCGTCTATATTTGGCCACATTCGGTCATACAAATGATTTAGGAAAACGCGGGCAAAGCGCTCAATCTAACTAAAATCCAATAATTAATTTCTTTTTATTAAAATTGTTTGCATATATCTTGCATATAATCTGCATATATTTTGCATATTTCTTGCATATGATTTTGCATAAAAATCTGCTCTCAAGTAATAATATTTGTTTTATTATTTATAAGTTTTCTCTAAAAAATTTTTTGTTGAAAATTGAATTGTTTTAATGTATAAAAATCCCCGCAATATGCAGTACAACCACATCGTTAGAAACTCATGCAAAGAAATTTTTGAAAGAGTATTTAATTAAATTCGAAATTTGAGTGAACCTTGATGCCATGCTTCAGCTCAAGCTAAATATGCACTCAAGTAAATTTAAATTAAGCCGCAAGTGATGGTGAAACTAACGCTTGCGCAATAGAATTGTATACAAGGTGATTGTTGCATAGTTAAATGACTCTACATTTTATTTTCCATATATCTTCTAGCTTGGCTTAACGCTAATGCTGAAATTTAAAAATTTTTTTTTAAGACACCCTGTTAGAAAGCTATACTTTTTGAAGACATTTTCTCGAATAATGCTCAAACTTAAGTCACAATTTGATTTATTAGCTTTATTATTATTATACAAGCTCATCTTACAAATAGTGACTTGAAGCAACTTAAAACGTTACCGAAATTCTAGACGATCAAACCTTAGTCAGCTCAACCACTACATACATATGTGTTTCACACAAAAATATGAAGACCGTTCTGACATTTGTGCTCTGTTTAATTAATTTTTCTATATCCACCCAAGGTATGGATATATTTTTGATTTTATATAAAAACTTATAATTATTTATTTAAACAGCTTGTCGTATTTATTTGACCATTGCACTGACTGGCAAAACTTTGGAGGACTCAAACTTGGAGATAAATTGGGGACCCTATTGTCGTCAGCTACCTGCCTGGGTTGGTGTCTATCGTGATGATCCATCCGTCTCACACATACAGCCCGAAGTTAGTTATACAGCTGAGTTGCAAAGTGCTTCGGGAAAAATCGTTACTAGTGTAAAAATAGGCAAAATACGTTTTCCCAGTGGTTGGAATCGCAACGATACGAATATGGTGGCAATCGACTATCCCAAGGGCAAATGTTTGCCCTTCTATGTGGCCGCCTTTAATGGCACAGAACTGCTATCTGTGGAATGTTTGAAGATCAAACCAAACTGGATGTCTAAATTCGACAAACATATTCCATGGATACCATTAAAGGATCTATTTATTCCAGGTATGTTGTGATAAAATTACATTAAATTATTTGTAGAATTTTAGGAAGCAATGAATAGGGAATAAATGAAGTATGTTACAAATATCAAGAAACCCAGAATTTATTGCGGCGACATTTTGGTAATACACATACAGTTTAAGCCCAAAATTAAGTACTTTCCTAGCCCCACTGAAGAATTTTAAAAATAAGTATACAACTCATTTTGTTCGCTCGGAATTTCTTGTTTAATATAGTCAGAAGTTTTTCAAAAATTATACGTACTTGTAGTAAGAACAGCACATCAAGGCCTCATATTATCATTCAGTGCAAAAAGAACTCTTGTTTTTATTCAAAGGAATTGCATCAATTCGCTCGAATTAAGCATTTTCGTTATTAATTTTTTGGAGGAAAATTATCCAAAAAAACTAACGAAGCACATATATATTTATTGTTAAATTTTCTTAAATAGAGAAGTACTTTGTGTTATTATAGCGAAAATGTAATATTTAAAAAAATTTTTTCATATAAATCGGCCCAGTCGTCTTTGAGTTTACTTCAGGCCAATGTTTTGTACTTTAACTTTATATAAAAGATAGATTAGGGTAAGCGATATAATTATTGACATCCTACATTTTAGATACAGTTATTGTCAGCCTACCATTGCATATATTTTACTGCAAATTGCAAGAATGCAACTGGCAATACTTTTAAGTTCATACCAATAACTATGCCATGTTGATAATCTTTTGACATGCCAAAAATTGTAATCACCCTATCAATATCTATCATATTGAATAAATTTTCAAGTCATATAGTATTTAATATTTAACAAAATTAGAAAATTATAATTGATTCAAATTAAAAAAAAATTAAAATTATTTAAAAATTTAATTTTTAGCAAATTAAATATAATTGAAATTATATTTAAATTCATTTATTACACTAGTTCAATAAGCCACATAGCGTACTCGGTTTAGTTTCGAATTAATAAAGAAACCGAGAACTCGGTTTAGATATCTCGTATTCGATTTGAATTCAAAACGGGTCTGCAATCTCGTAAAATGAAATATATTTTTATATTGCTGCAATTGTTCAACGCAACATTTTTGTTTTTATTTTTAAGTCGTGATCCCATCAGATTTTTAAAAATTCGAGAAAAAACACCAATTAAAAAAAACAACAATAAATTATTTTGCCGCAGCAAGGAGTCGAACCCACGCACAGTGCGAGGACTTCATACAAGTTTTGGTCATAAGTGGTAAAAATAAACCAAGAGTTTTGAAATTTGGTATGCATGCTTCGTATAGTTTAATTTTAAATATATATACGCTCAATTGAATTGTAATTTTGAAGTGAGTCTTAACAAAATATGCACTTATAATGTATTGGCAAAAAAGTTTTATTTCCAAATTGAGAAAAAATTTCCTACAGGTACGCCCACCTTTTATCCTTATCTTCTTTCTTTCCATTATCTTTTATCCTTATCTTTCTTTCTTATCATCTGTCTTTCCAAATTGAATTCGATACGAAATCAACATAAAATATAAAAAGTAAGTTTATAATTTTAAAAATATTTTTTATTGCTCATAAAGCTAGTTTTTTTATTAGCTGTCTAGCTTCAACTGACAGCTCTTTGTATTTTTTATCTTTCTACAATTGCAAATGGCTGACAAGATGATCGGAAGTTATTAGAAGATGGTGCAAAATGTCTTCATTGCAAGCAGTCCGTGAACAGGTTCTGCTATTGTGTAGACGTGCGTTTGTATATATTTTGTTGGATGCCTCTTGTGTTTCTTCCGACAAGCATCCAATTGAAACGCCTAGCTCTTTTCTAATCCATGAATTAGTACTTTGTGCATAGTTGTAGGCATATTGTACCATCCGTAACACGTTAATCCACTTAATCTTGTTGCTCAAACTTTCAGCTTTAACTTTTATTTTTACTTTTAGCTTTGGCCAGTCGAAAACATTCCTTGCTAGTAATTTGAAAACTACATTTCATAAGATCAAATCATACAATCTCTCATTTACAACACTGTACACTAGAGTGGTTCCACCGGAAAAACAGCCAAAATGGTCTTTTTTGAATAACTTAAGCATTACATGTCAGATCTTAAAAAATTATGTGTCGTTGAAAAGGGCTTTACGAGCACTACAATGTCTTCTTAGGACATTTTTATTTTTGAGGTCATATTCAACTAGTAAGCCTCATTAGCCCGATTTATCCCCCTAAAATTTCTTTTTTTTTTCCCATATAATTAAACTCCTTCAAATTTGTTTGATTTGTGTTAAAAAAAAATTTTTTTTTGTTTTCGGAATCCTCTCTAGGGCAACTTTAAAATAGCTGGTGGTTTTTTCAAACTTTTTTTTTCGACCCTTTCTACTGTACACTTTTAATATACTTTTCATTTTTAAGATACGCTGAAAATAATAATATAATTTCTTTTTTAAATTATTCTTAACGGGAAAAAATTACATTAAAGGCAGCAAGAACTATATTTTTATATAATTATATATATTTCAGAATGCTATTTTGAAAAAATTGCAGAGATGATTTTCGATGTTTTTTTGAAGTGAAACTTCTTAAGCCGCGTATACAACATACGTCGAAAGAGACTGGTAGTAAAACCGATGTTTCAGTTTAATGGAACGGCGGCGAATTAAGGTCAATTAAGGTGAATTTAGTTGAATTTAGGTTTCCGCAACACCTTATAAATTAGAATTCATAAGGTGTTCGGAAGGAAAAAAATTATCAAACAATGGTTTGAGTCCGAACTAACAGACGAAATTATCAACAAATTTGTAGGCCATAGTTTTTGAAGGTGCAATTTTCAACGTTATGCTTCAATGTGCTCCAACCGTGACACGTTCCTCAGGAATTTTCAACCTGTATGATTCAGTGGCCAATCGGATGCAATAAGATTATCTGAGGTCACAGACGGGTCATTGGCAATTTGATGGATTCAATGGATCATTTGAACAAAAAAAGGCCAATCAGATGCAATGGAATTATCAGAGGTCACAGGTGTGTCATTGGCTCTTTTATGGATTTCACGAATCATTTGGACCAAAATGGATAGGTCTCTGTGTTTGGTCGAGCCGTGGTGTACTATAGGCTTCTACAACTAGATAAAACTATCACAGGGCAACTCTACCGAAATCAATTGGTGCGTTTGAACTGAATATTGAAGCGAAAATGATCAGAGTGCGATCAAGGGCACACAAGGTAATTTTGCATCATGACAATGCTCGACCACATGTTGCACAGCCGGTCAAAACATACCTTGAAACGCTGAAATGGGATGTTTTACCCCTACTCTTTGCTTTCTTTGATGACGCATGTCCTTGAGGATCAGCAGACAGTAGACTTAATCTACTCATGGCTTTATATGAAATGACACTTTTTTAGTAAGACAAATTAAAAGCTCTCTACTTTTTGGGTTAAAGTTTCACTTATACCATGCGTGGTAGCCACACACATATTTTTGTACCCTAAACCTGAAAGGTCAGGGTATATTAACTTTGTGCAAACGTTTGTAACGCATAGAACGAAGCGAGTCCGGTATAGAAAAGTATATATACTCTTGATCAGCGTCACCACGTGAGTCGAGCTATCCATGTCCGTCCGTCCGTCCGTCCGTCCGTCCGTCCGTCTGTCCGTCTGTGTGTTGTCCGTATACACAGGATAAGAAGAAGGAGTTGAGAGAATTGGATGAAACTTGGTACACATGGTCACATGAACCCAAGGATCTGCACTATTGAATATTTTTGGAATCCGCCCACGGACACGCCTACCTCCCATACAACGCAAAAATTGAAAACTGCATAACTCAGCTAATAATTAGCCAACAACAATGAAAATTGGTATGTATGTGTTTTATATCAACACAAAGATGTTTTTGAAAAATGGACGTCATCCGCTTACGGACACGCCCACCTCCCATACAACCCAAAAATTGAAAACGCAATAAATAAGCCTCTGTTTAACCTACAGAGCTAAAATTTGGCACATATGTTTTTTGTAACAAAACTAAGATTTTTTTGAAAAGTGGACATCATACAACGCGAAAATTGAAAACTGCATAACTCAGCTCATAATTAGCCTACAACAATAAAATTTGATATGTATGTGTTTTATATCAACATAAAGATTTTTTCGAAAAATGGACGTCATCCGCTCACGGACAAGCCCACCTCCCATACAACCCAAAAATTGAAAACGCAATAAATAAGCCTCTGTTTAACCTATAGAGCTAAAACTTGGCACATATGTTTTTTATGACAAGACAAAGATGGTTTTGAAAAATGGACGTCATCCGCCTGCGGACACGCCTACCTCCCATACAACATAAAAAGTTGAAAACTCAATAAATAAGGTTATGTTTGTCATAGAGAAATTAAATTTGGTATGTATGTATTTTATACCAAAACTAAGGTGTGTTCAAAAATTCGGAGTAATCCGTCCAAAAACTCGCCCACCTCCCATAGCGAAAGCACAATTAAGGCATTAACTGTGAGCTACAGGAATTAAACTTGGTATGTGTACATTTTTCATCAACATTTAAATGCACATAAAATATAGGCTTCATTAGCCCATGGACACGCCCATTTACAATAAAAATTTTTTTGTTTTTGAAAAGTGGGTTTAGGGTATTTCATAGTCGGCCTAGACCGACTTTAGACTTTCTTTACTTGTTTTTAACTGTTAAAGTTTTCAACTTTTTTTTGCATTAAAAATGCTTATTTTTAAAAATTACGAAAAATACATTTATTTTAAAAACAACAAGAAAACTCCAGTTTAAGAAACACTAAATATCATATTTTTATTATTTTTCATTTCACATATCCCATTCTCTTAAAAACAAAAAAAGTGAAACACTTACGACAGCAAGTAGTAAAAACAAATGATATTTTCATTTTTTTTTTTAATTTAAAAGAAGTTGTAACATTAATAATCTTATAATCTTTTATCATAATAATCGATTTGCGTAAGACACATTTATATTAAAAAATAAAAATATAACATATTAAAAAAATTTAATTTCGAAAAAAATTACTAAAATTATTCGAAAACGATTTACTAATGTTGAAATTCTCCCTTCGGTAGTGATTCGATTATGATAAAAAATCTCGTTTCAAGAATTAAATGTGCATTTCTTTCGCCCTCGGGCTCATTAGCAAAAAATTTTCGAACTTCGTTTTCGAAAGAAATATCCGAGATCTCGGATTCACCTCGAATTCGAGGCAAATTCGTTTGGTTTATTGGAAGTTTACAAAATTCAATACAGAAAAATTTTAAAATTTGCTCAAGACTTATTTTTAAAATTCGTATGTCCTCTGCTCAGAAAAACTATGACTTGTTCGTCAAACAAACATGTCCCATTGATTAGATCAAGTATCAGTCAGTCAAGCACGACATTTGCTCTTACATTCGGCCAGTGAGCAGTAACGGTTTTTTTTACCACCACATCCTTTGTATGTCATCCTTAAGCATTTTCGTTGTGTTAGACTAAAGTGCCAAGCAGGTGCAGGCCGGCATCCTGGACCACTACGTCCTTCATCTTTAGGTCCAATACAGATTTGATTATCTTAAATAATTATTTAGATTTTAGATGTTACAAATAATTTTATTCTCAAGAAAGTCAAGTATTTCAGTTGGTGCTTACTTGGTATACGACATTGTGCCAGTACTGAAGATAATTCTATTGACAGGATAAGCAAAATGAAGAAACTTATTTGCATAACTGCTTATGTTTTATCTCTAGATCAATTCTTATTTAATATGGAAATATTAAGCCCTGATTGATTGTATATTTATAGACCTTTATACGATTTCATCGGCGAAATTTTATTGTGTGTTGAAACAGATGTTTTATTGTTCTACAACATATTTATTGCATTTACACTTCAGTTATACAATCTTTGGAAAACGAAAAACAATTCAATTAAAGCGAGGCAGTACTTCATAAAAAAGTACCGCCGTAAAGTACATTTTGTAACAATTTTATAAAATTTTATTAATCTTGGGAAGTATTTTTCCAAATTAAAAAACAATTTTCCCATCGATTTTAAATTATAGCTTCCATCAGTTTCAAGACATTGCATTATTATCATGGTGAAAGAAACCAGCTTAATGTGTAACCAACAACTTGTTGAATTTCACGCTTTGCCTTCACTATGTTTCAAGATACCATTTTAAAAAAAACAACCTCAATAGGTACATTACAGACCAAACCACCTTTTTTTACCTGTAGTTTTAAGCTTAATATGTTTAAATTTTTAATTTTGACTCTGTTCCAAAATACGTGTTATAAAAAATAGAGATACATGGATGATTTCAAGGCCTCTTATCCAATCTCACAACAACTTCCCAATTATTCATTTTGTTCTTTTTTTTTTGTAATTTTGGGTCTTATTTCATGGAGCCGTTATTTGAATGATGAAATAAATTAATTTAACCCGTCACATTTTTATTTTCTATAAAAATTTCTCATTTGCTCATAGATTTTTTCATGTTTATATCCGTTCATTGCAGGTACCCATGCCTCCGGTGCTTATTACCATAATAGAGGTAAAAACAAGTCCTTGCTCATTCGAGATTATGCTGCAACGCAGTATTTTGACGTTTGGTCACAATTAATCTTTGGCATACGTTTTCTGGATCTAAGCATTGGGTAAGATTAAAACCATTGAGTTTCTAAATACGAGCTTACATTCAAAAATATTGGAAAAGAAAATACAATTAATACCTCTTTGCAGCTATGATTCAAGCTACAAGTTGAATCCCCACAGCGATAAAAACTTCTGGATTGTCAATGAGCATAAATTCATAAATCCACTCAAGGACATTCTTAGAGATGTACGACGTTTTGTAACACTATCACATGAACTTGTCATACTGGACTTTAGCTCATTTCCCATGGGTTGGTTTTGTTTAATTTATAATTAAGATATCCATTTATTAATATCGTACCAACTAACCGTAGGTTTTTATAAACACCCGGAACGTCACAGTGATTTATTTCGTGTAATACGTGATGAAATCGGTGATCTTATATATCAGCGTTTGCCCGATGATAAAGGTAAACTGCCACATTGCTACGAACTTTCGATGAACAACATAACCAGTACAGGAAAATATATTTTGCTCATCTATCCACCGGAAGAGTTACCTTATCCTGAAAATGGTAAAATCTATGAATACTTAAATACTTTTAGAAAAATAATTTTTGGGAAAATTTTAGAGTCCAACATTTTATGTCCCACATGGAAACGTTTCACCACCAGCTTCATGAATACCTCACAGACCTTGGATTATATGCGTTTACTTTTTAGCAAGCGTCCAACATCGCCAGTACAAGACGAAGGTTGGATCTTTCATGCTGTTCGTGGCATGGAACTGTCTTTGGTAAGAAAAATTATTAAAAATATTTTGGAACCACAATTCGTGTCACAATTCATGACTCATGATTTCTTCTTTGTCAGAACTCTCATGAAAAATTGCAGACATCTCGGGAACGTGCTTGTACCATCAATCCTAAGCTAAATAGCTGGCTTTATGGGCCATGGAGTGCTACGGCAAATGTTGTTGCCTTGGATTATTTTACCAACACCGACATTATAGATATAGCGTTATATGCCAATCTTAACAAAGCCTATCAAATGAAATACAATGATTTAATGTATTTTGAAATTGCTTAAAAGTAAATAAGTAAATGTACGTATTTTTAAGCATTATTCATATAAACCATATAAATATATTCGTGCTTAGTGCTATAATTGAGTTATTAACTCATCAATTTTCCTCGAAATTTTTGTGTATTTTTTAAAAAACTGAAATAACAGATTTTAGCTTATTCTTAAGTCTACATTCCAATCTAGTAGTTACTAAAGAATGGCATTGGAATGCCTCGCACATGCGCTAACAACGCTTATTAAGTGTCTGTGAATAATTTATGTCTGATTGTCACTCAATACCGTGCGGACTTGGAAACGTTTGTGACGCAAACGGTTAGTCGTTTTACCGAACTATATTATATTGCAATAATATTATTATTAGTGGGCCAGCCAGTCTATGAATGCAAATGCTTTGGTGAATCATCGAATTGCAGTTAAGAACTGGTTGTGTTAATTGCTTCAACTTAATTGGCAATTCCAGTCGGAAAGGTAAACAGCTTCTGATTTTACGCAACGGAACATGGTCAACAAGTCACAGCGACAGTCTTAACTAACGTCAATTGATTTTAGTGGAACAAGGCATGTTCATATACTTCACATTTGTACATCTTAAAAATATTCAACAATTCATTTAACGACAGTTTTTTCTCAAAACCCTATCGATATATTATAAGCATTACTGAGAGAAAATTATGAAAAAAAAAATAAATGATAATTCAACTACTGAGAAAAAAAATATGGACGAAAAATATGGGAGAAAAAATATGGACGAGAGGTCATACCACAAGGACTATTTCCACCCATAGAACTTTTGCGCTTTGAAAGAGATATTCTGGCAATACTTAAACTGTTAAAATTTAAAAGTAAATATTATAAGATTGTAAAAATTGTGAAATAACACATGGGTGGGGGTACAAAAAAGCCTTTGCATCTCTTAAATAAATTCCACTAAATAACCAAAAATTATTTGAAATAGAATTGTGTTATTTTATGTAGCATTATGCCTCATCATTATTAACACCTTGAAATAAATTTGGCAATTAATATTATTGTATTTGTTTATTTTTTCCTAAGTTTCCACAGACTTCTCCCTTAAGTACACATCTTAGTGCTTTGGATAAAAAAGCTAATTTATTGAAATTAAGAATTTCCTTGTAGGTTTTTGATTTATGTAAGCTTAGAAAAAAAAAAACATATTTATTCTTAAGTAAGATATTATCGTCCTACGCGCTACCTACCCATATCCATAAAGAAGTTGTCCGCAAATAACCTTCATTAGTTGATTTCCCTATTTGGAATACTGAGATGAAGTGCGTCAGCTATAATTGTTTGTTGTTCTTGCTGCTATTGTTCTAGTCCATGTTTATTGAAAGCAACATTCATTATATTTTACGTCTTACAGATATTGCATTAAGACTTTAGAAGATATATTTTAACATAAACTTATTATGCTTATTAAAGACACAAAATGGGTGAATCAAATTTGAATATTTAGTGCTTAAAAATAGAACAATATTGGTCTGGACTGACAGATAATTGCATGAATAAAAGAAAAAGTCGAAAATTTTAAGCACTTATATCATCTTTGCACACTGAGCCCAAAAGGTACCCTTATGAATTTGTACATGATCTCTGAAGCGTACAAGATACATTGGTATTATCTTAATATATAAAAGACAAGCGTCCTGATCCGTGCTCTATATCGCTTAAACTGTTATTTTTGTTATTGCTATGTATAGGCTAAACATGTTAGCCTGGACCAGAACCTGTTTCGCTAGTACAGTGCTTTTTATATGAACAAATTGTTGGCCTAAAAATATGCACACAAAATTTATTTGATATATATCAGTAAGGACACATTGACGACGGCTGAAACAAAATAACATTTGAGGTATTTACTTTATTATTTTGAATACGACCCATCGTATGAGGGGCTTCTTTGCTAGTACTATAATATTATTCAGTGACAAACCTATTTGTCGTATTGTTGACCGTTATCGGACAATATGTCTTTACCAGATTGAGTGGAATTGGCACCGAAACGCATAAGAAGAGTGCGTACTGAAGAGAATATTGAATACCTATTTTAGAATTGATAGATAATTATCTACTTTTTTATATCTCCACAACCAGGTTTTGCCTTTAACGATCTGTTGTCAAATATCATCTTAATATATAAAAGACAAGCGTCCTGCTCCGTGCTCTATATCGCTTAAACTGTTATAGTTGTTATTGCTATGTATAGGCTAAACATGTTAGCCCGGACTAGAACTTTATTATTTTGAATACGACCCATCGTATGAGGGGCTTCTTTGCTAGTACTATAATATTATTCAGTGACAAACCTATTTGTCGTATTGTTGACCGTTATCGGACAATTTGTCTTTACCAGATTGAGTGGAATTGGCACCGAAACGCATAAGAAGAGTGCGTACTGAAGAGAATATTGAATACCTATTTTAGAATTGATATATAATTATCTACTTTTTTATATCTCCACAACCAGGTTTTGCCTTTAACGATCTGTTGTCAAATATCAGTTGTGATAAAAGACTGGTTTGGCAGTTTTTTGGAATCACATAGAGACAATGCTTTATGGCTTTTTGACTCCTCGAGGTATGCTTGCATTTTAGTGGGCAGAGTTTTAACTGTTTTTTGCTATCTTTTTGTTGTGTTCTACTTTTCGGGATAATTTATTTTTTGTAACTGTAATATATTTATTGAGGTATAAAAAAGCCAATAAGAATATGTACAAGCAATTATAAGGTGCGTTTCGTATATATAACCTACCCAATACACTTTTCTGATTTTTATACCCCCACGCGTACTGCGTAAGGGGTATATTAATTTTGTCACGACGTGTGTAACGCCCATAAGGAGGCGTGTTAGGTACACTCAGAAAAAAGCTTATCGGAATATGATAAAAAAGGCATCATATTTAGAGAAAAATGGTATAGACTTTGCTCCAGAGAATGCTATTCTCTAATTTCGATACTAAAAATTCTCTAAAAATGATAAAAAGATTCCATGAAAAAGAAAAATATATCGTTTTTTGAGAAAAAACTTTTTATTTTTGAGAAAAGATTTGTTTTTATTGAAGAAAATACTTCTCTTAGTGAATTTTTTATCAAAATATAAGAAAAGTTTTTCATTTTTAATAAATTTTTCTCTATAAATGAGAAATTTTTGTGCGAGAAAAATACTTATCATTATTAGAGACATTGAAATATTTCCATTTCCTGGAAGTAAAGAAATATTTCTTCGAAAATGTGAAAATTTATTCTAATTTAAGAAAATTTTATTTGAAAAAGAGAAAATTGCTATTATCAAAAATAGAGAAATTTTTTACCGGAGCAAGGTATGTGTTTTTTTCTCAGTGTATAGAAAAGTATATATATTCTTGATCAGCATGACCACCTGAGTTGATTTAGCCATGTCCGTCTGTCTGTCCGTCTGTCCGTCTGTCCGTCTGTCTGTCTGTGGACACGATTACAGCCGTAATTTTGAAGCTATCGTGCTGAAATTCGGTATTTGAGCTTTTTTCTAAAAATCTAAGATCAAGTTCGAGAATGGGCTTAATCGCATGAAAACCACGCCTACATCCCATATAACCCCAATATTGAAAACTCTGTAAAGAGGCTAATATTACAGCTACAATACTGAAATTCGGTATTTGTATATTCTATGTCAAAAATAAAGTGTGTACGAAAAATGAGCAACATCCACTCACAAACACGCCCACCTCCCATACAACCCCAAAATTGAAAAATCTATAAAGAGGCTAATATTAAAGTTAGAAGACGGAAACTCGGTATTTAAGTATTCTATATCAAAAATAAGGTGTGCTAGAAAAATGGGCGTCATCCACCTTCTAACACGCCCCCCTCCCATACAACCCCAAAATTGAAAACCCTATAAAGAGGCTAATATTAAAGGTACAAAACGGAAACTCGATATTCGTGTATTCCATGACAAAACTGAGGTGTGTTAGAAAAATGGGCGTGATACACAAACTAACACGCCCACCTCCCATACAACCCCAAAATTGAAAACGTTATAAAATGACTTATATTTAAGTTGTAGGAAAACAATTTGATATGTATGTATTTTAGACACATAAAAATAATAAAATCTCTCAAAATCTCATAAAAAAAGCTCTCCAATTTAAGATTCTTTTTAGGATTAGATTATTTAAGGCCGTGGGGGTATTTTAACTTCGGCCCAGTCGAAGATATACCTTACTAGTTTTTATAAAAATTAAGAAATTAGTTGCCGATTCATAGAGGACATAATAGTAAGAAATTCCGTTATATTTAAACAAAACGTGTGATTTGTCATTTTATAAGGTCGTAAAATTATCGTTTCATAATTATAACCCAGTTGCAGTTTTTTCTAATAAAAGAAAAGATTTGTGTTATGTAACATATTACGTAGGTTCGGGCTGAGGTCTTGAGGAATTGTACAAAAATCTCGAAACTAAAGAGAGAAAAGCAGTGAGTCGTAGATGGGAAGATACGGCAACATGCAAGTTCATTCTGGCACGCACCCGAAGGGCACCAGCAGAACACAGGTGGGAATCGTCACAGGTCACTGCATGGTGGCGGCCCACGCTTAAAAGCTGGGTATTATCATTGATGACAGCTGCAGGAAATTTAAGAAACCAGTTATCTGAGAAACACTGGAGCACCTTCTTTGCACATGCCCCGCTTTACTTAGATCGAAACTTGAAAACTTGGGCTCTCCGACGCTAACGTCACTAAAAGATGCAAATCTTTAATGATATCCACTAATCCCCTCAAGGCTTAAATCAACCTGTACCACTAAGGACCATGTGGTCTATGTGAGAGTCCAAAGAGAGACAGCCGGATCAACCTAGCCTAACCTAACCTACACTGAGAAAAAAACACATACCTTGCTCCGGTAAAAAATTTCTCTATTTTTGATAATAGCAATTTTCTCTTTTTCAAATAAAATTTTCTTCAATTAGAATAAATTTTCACATTTTCGTAGAAATATTTCTTTACTTCTAGGAAATGGAAACATTTCCATGTCTCTAATAATGATAAGTATTTTTCTCGCACAAAAAATTTCTCATTTATAGAGAAATTTTATTGATAATGAAAAACTTTTCTTATATTTTGATAAAAAGTTCACTATGAGAAGTATTTTCTTCAATAAAAACAAATATTTTCTCAAAAAAAAAAGTATTTTTCTCTAAAAATGATATATTTTCCTATTTCATGGTAGAATTTTATCATTTTTAGAGAATTTTTAGTATCGCAATTAGAGAATAGCATTCTCTGGAGCAAAGTCTATACCATTTTTCTCTAAATATGTTGCCTTTTTTATCATATTCCGAGACACTTTTTTCTGAGTGTATGTTACCTTTTTTAGATAAGAAGTAGAAAGAGGCAAAATGTTGGCTTGGGCTTTTTAAAACAATTTAGCGAGTGAAATTTCAAGAAAACTTGAACGCAGCTGACGCGTGATCGCTAATTTTCTTTATTATACGGCAGAATAACGTAAAAAAGAAGCGATCCGGACGTAAGAGAAATATATGCAAGAGGGAGGAGAGTGCAATCATACGCAGTGCAATTAACTTGAATGCCTCGGCAGTTCTCGTCTGGCAAGAAGATTCAACACCAAAGTGTTAGAAAACAACAGTTTGCCGTGTGTTGCAACGCTGACGTGATATTTTTTGAGCTTAAATTAAAGCAATTCCAAGGCTCATTAAACGGCATAAGACCGCGAGACTGGAATTTGGAATGATGAACAAAATATGGATACTTATTGGTCCTCTGTAAGTGAAATGAATAACAGGAGTGTTATTTCAATAAAATTTAGGTTTCTGCTTGCAGGTCATATTTTCTGATGAAAAAAATTTAATCTTCATGAACCAGCAATCTCATTCCACAAACATCTCTACCACCAACTTCAACTTCCAAAGTCGTATAAATTGATGAATTTTTAATTTCATTTGGTTAGAAATGAAGAAAGAATTAAAGAAAGGTAAAATCGTAAGACCATGGCTAGACCACGATTCGAACCCGAAACCTCTTGGTCAGCAGTCTACTCTTTATAATAAGATGTTTAAATTTAATGCGTTTCGATTTTAAATATATTCAGTATCTTTTTCTATATCTTTTTTAATCAGAATAAAATAATCCTGAAATGTAGTAGTGAATTAAATCAACATTATGGGAATGGGCAATAAATACGAGACACACCATAGTTCTTTGCACATGTTATTCTTGAACTCATTTTTGGTAAAGCATTGAGTTTTGTTCTCAAAATATTGTATAATAAAATTGTAAACGCGGTAAATATGTCATTCAGTAACAAAACATCTGTTTCAACAAACAATAATATTTTGTAAAAAAATCATATAAACGCTATAGGTACGATGTAATCAATCAGTTTTCAATATTTTTACTTCAACTGCGAATTGTTCAAGAATTATTATATATTCGAAAATTTTCAAAAGCAATCATGAATGTAATAATCTTCATTTTGGTTATACTCTCAGTAGCTATTTCTTCAATACACGCACGATGTCGTAATCCCAGTAAGTACTCGTATCAACTAAAATTTACTTAAGAGATTAAAGTTTAATTTAATATATTTCTTTTAGCGGATTAAAATTGGTACCGCCCGGGTCTGATGCTACATTTAAGGTGTAGGTTGTGGGATGTGATAGGGCGTGTTTTCAAATACTTTTCATACTTATTTCTATAAAAACTCTTTATTTTTTACCTCGCCGTTCTTAATTCGACAACTTTTGCTTTTATGCGGCTCAGATATAATTGTTATAATTGTAATGTTTTAGGGGTTCGCTAATGAGATATAGTGTTAAACGTAAGGTTAGTTTTAGTGCCTGACACGTGACGCAAAATATGTATTAAGTAATATGATATAATTTGAAAACATTTTGGTCTTCCATATTAATTTCTATGCTTTATTTGTAATTTCCAATGATGTAATTTATATTTTATTTTTTTCAGATAATCAAGTCTGTACTGGGCCCAAAGATGAAGGACGCCGCGGTACACTTTGCCGACCTGCAACATCTTATTACTTTAATGTCCGAGAACGAAAATGCACAAAAATGACATACAAAGGATGTGGTGGCAATAATAATCGTTATTGCACACTGCGCAGCTGTCAGATCAAATGTCGTGGTTGATCGACAGGCACGTTAATCAATTTAAAATAACACTTCTCTTGTGTCTTTGGGAAGAGTCATAGTTTAATATTTATGCAAATAAAAAAATGAGTTAAAAAATATGTTTTTTTCTTTTTAATAATACGACGTGACAAAGAAACTCGAGGTTACATTGGAAAAAAAGCTCGAAAACGAATCCTAAAAGGGAACTTTTATACTTAAGTAGTCTAGATTTATTGAGATAAAATTGAGAAAAACTACATATTTTATGATGAAAACATGAATTCTTTCATCAAAAATTGGGAGGGGGTCGACATTAGCCTTGCCAAAATTCCTCGTATCAAAATGCATCTTCATAACATTTTCAATTTTACAATTTTCACCGTTAACGAAATTCTCCATTGCAAAATTGCCATTTACAAAATTCGACTTTACTTAAATTCCTCTTTTTCCGAAATTCTACTTGTAAAATATATGAAAAGTGAAAAAAATCGCGCATTTGATCAGTCTTCTTTACTGAATTTTGTAGAGTAAAATTTTCTAAAAGGGAATTTTTAAAAACAGGATTTTGTAAAGGAAAATTTTAAAAATGGTGAATTTTTAAAAGGAAAATTTTGTAAAAAGAATTTTTTGTGAGTGGAATTTTGCACCCAACCCTAAAAAATTTTGAAGGAGTGAAGGTACATCGAAAAACAAAAACATTTAAGAACATAAGTATACATTTTTTACGATATACACTAAAAACCATCTTTTGGTGGAAACTCTCGTTTCATAATATAAGTTGTGTGAAAATTTTAACACCCTTTTATTATTTCCTTTGTGAATATTTAGTAATATAAAAACAGCCAATAAGAATTAATTTCATTATAGTTCTCTGCACATGTTCATTCTAACTTCCTGAACTCATTTTCAAAAAAACAAAAGAACATATTTTTAATTACAATACATACCTCATTCAACAATTAAATGTAAGTTTTAATAAACAATAAGATTTCGCACAATATTCATATAAATGCCTTTTAACACGATGCAATCAATCAGTTTCCAATAATTTCACTTTAACTACGAATTGATCTAGAGACATTTATTCGAAAATTTTCATTATAAAGCAATCATGAACGTAACAATTTTCTTTTTATTTATCCTGTCAATAACAATATCTTCAATACATGCACGATGTCGTGCACCAAGTGAGTTTTAAATGGAAAACCTTTCTTGAATATGAAATGTAGGTATTTCTAAAAAATTAGAAAGAAATGATATATCTCGAAAACGGCGCGACGTATCCCAAAAATAATCAATTTTTGATGGAAATTTCGGAACACTCAGGTAGAGGTCACACTATATGAAAATATAAACTTAAAAATAAGAAAAACTGGGATACATCGAAAACAGATACCCAAAAAATAAGCCATTCTTACAAGCTTCTTAGGGGGATGGAAATTTTGGAACGCGCAGATATAGGGGGTCAACTAAATGATAAACGGGATATCTCGAAAACAGAGCTTGATAGCCTAAAGGTTATCAGTTATGCCATCCATTGTAATATACATTTTTATATATGTAGATAGTACCTAGTATTTATTAAATACTGTTTAATTACCATTTAATCAACTCTTTCAGACAATCCAGTCTGTACTGGACCAAAAGATAATGGACGCGGCACTCTAAGATGCCGGCCTACCGATGCCTGGTACTTTAGTGTCCAAGATCGAAAATGTTTAAAGATGAAATACAAAGGATGTGGTGGTAATAGTAACCGTTACTGCTCACTAGCTGACTGTCAGCGCAGATGTCGTGGTTGATCAACAAGCAACACTTTTCTTATGGGCCTGAGAAGAGTTACAAATAGTTTAATAAATGTGTTAAAAATAAATGGGTTTTTATATTACAAGTACTTATACTACTACTACACGAAAGCTCGATGGAACGTTTCCTAACATGAAAAGACTTCCTGTAGGTTTGCTTGCCATACATCAGGATTTAGTTCGGATTGTCCGGACTTTTTTAACCCAGTCCGTACTGGTGATTTTGTCCGGAATTGGGCCCAACAAATTAAAAAATAATTATAAGAGCCTTTTCTCAGGAAAAAGTTCTCCTGTGAACAGAAAAATTAAATTGATCTTTTAGAAAGTCATTGAATAATCTTGTATAAAGAACCAATCACATAATTTAATGAACTAAAAAAATGAAATACATACTTACTAATATGTTGTAATTTGTTCCTACATATTTGAAGATTTGAAAAAAAAAATCATCAGCTTTTCACTCAATAAAGTTAAGAACTTGGCTTTGCTTTGAGAAAATGAAAATAACTAAAAAAAAGTTGTAGTGAATAAATATTTGTATGTAAAATAAAGTTGTGAAAAAAAGGGTTTGGGCTTGTTTTCAAAAAATTATGGCAAGCCTACCTAAAGGTTAAGAAACGAAAACAAAACCTTACAAGGGATTTTCATGAAAGTTAAGATATCTTGAGAGAGTTGAAAATAATTGAATTTTTTTATTGAAATTATGGATTAAAATTGACGCCAATTTTTAAAATTTCGTGCAAAACTCAGCTTGTTCTTAGTAACAAGAAACCCTATTTTCTAAACTTACCCAAATTGAGCAATTGAGAACCAGCTGTTGTTGATATTTTTTAGCACAAAAACCTTCAATATTGTGAACGTACCTTGCCATCTAAAAAGTTGCATGTGAACGTACCTTTTCATCTGAAGATTAGCATACTTTTAGGCATTTCTCAAATTGAGTTTTGATAATTTCAGAAAGCGTGCTGCCTAATTGCACAAGGAACTCTAGTGTTTGTTTTGAGTTCAACTGCAAAACTTAAATTTGCACAGGTAACTCAAACTAGAATCTCTGTTCAGACATGCTTTAATGGTGGGCAAACTGGGATCATGTCTACATCAGTGACAAAAATCTGCAATAAAAATTTACTGTAGAATATTTTAGATTGATTTTTGTTAGCTCCTTAAGAGTGTTTTTGTTGGTCGGCAAGGAATAACAGCTAAAGTAATTTTTCAGGTTTTAAAGATCAAAATCTCTACCTAATACTATGTTTACCCCGCTTTTTATAGCTATTAGGTCTGTTCCCGTACTCTAAAGTTTTAGTCCAATTTACCAGTTTTTACCAGTTTTAGTCCGAGAAGCGTTCCCGTACTCGAAAAAATGGTAAAAGAGAGTGCAATCGAGAGAGTAAAACATTTCCCCTCCTTGTCAAAAGTTGCAAGTTTTAGTCCGAGAAATTTCTTCGGGTAAAAATGGTAAAAATATCAAACAGCTTAAAATCAGCTGTTTAGAAGTTAGCAAAGAAATTGCGATACATCAAAACTTCTTTGAAACTATTTAAATGGAAACCAGAAACATGCAAAAATGTGTAAAAACTAATATAAATGCTAAACATCTAAGTTAATTTCCATATTTTTCAAAATCTCAAGCATTTCGCTTGCACTGCCGATGTTCCACATCAAGCCAACGCTGGACAAACATTCTTATTTGACAGTTTCTACAATTTTAGTCCGAAAAGCGTTCCCGTACTTTTTTGTGTTTTTCTCTATTTTCGAGAGATTTTTTCGTACTCTCAGACTTTTGACAGTTTTACCATTTTTAGTCCAAAAAGTACGGGAACCGACCTATTGTGTTTTATCACAAAAAGCGACTGCTTACACCGCATTTTTCATGTTTTATATTGACGTTTATGCTTTAATTCTTACATTTTCTTTCCATTTTTACTTCCAATCTAATTTCTACTTTGCTTTGACAGAATTTGGGGTTTGGCTCTTCATCGTGTTTTGGCTCTTAAACGCGATATAAAATCAAGGATCCCTGGCATTTTCTGTTTCGATTTGATGCCATCAAACACTTCATTTTCAAGGTAAAACAATAGAAATTTGCGCACTAGTGTATTTTCTTGCAAGGAATGCAAAAAAGTAATAACCTCATTTTATTCTAACTGTTATTCCTTGTCGAATTTGCTTGAATTGATTTCTAACGAAAAACACTTTTTGCCCAAGGTGAGATTTTAACTCGGAATCCGAAGGTTCGCATGCCACATATAAAGCCAAAATATTTAATAGTGTCAGAGAAAAATTTGAAATTGGACCGAAATTTTCCACTTTCCAAAATTCCCCGTATCAAAATTCATCTTCAGAAAGTTTCCCTTTACAAAATTTAACCTTGTACAAAATTTCCCTTTAACAAAATTTTAATTTATAAAAAAACTAGCTGGTACCCGGCGCGTTACTGCCGTCCTTGTCCAATGCCTGTTCTAGTTTGCCAATATAAGACCATCAAATAATAGAAACTCCACTCCAATATAAAAAATTATCTTTTTTGGGCGGAGGCAAACTCCTTGTCTTATACCCGTTCTAGTTTTTGAATATTTCCCAGAAGTAAGATATCACCAAATAGTAACTCCAAATCGAGTTTCTTTGATCTGTAATCCCTTGTCAATGCCCGTTATAGTTTTTCAGTAGCAGACTACCACCAAATAGTATCTTCATTCTGAGCAAAAATGTTCTATGCCTTTTTCTTACATAGCTATTCTGTATTGAAAATTTGAATTCTATGGGTGGATCCTTGCCCCGTTTTCCAATACCTGTGTCAGTCTTATAAATGAAAAACCTGGCCAATAAGTTACTTCATACCGACTTTCATTGTTATAAATGTAGTTCGAAATCTATTCAAAAATCAAAAAATGTAATTGTATGAGCGGTGCCACGCCTTCTTTTTCATAGATCGCTGAATTTTGCTAGTCGAAGGGCACGACTCAATAGTAAGTTCGTGCCGAATTTCGTTGATGTTAGACATATGGATCGAAAGTTGAATTGAAAATGTGTGTTCTTGAAAAATTGCCACGCCCCTCGCAGATAAGAGAGTGAAAAATACTTTACGACCTATTCTCATACCTATCAAATACACAAACAAAATTTCATTCCAATCGGTCCAGCCGTTTCGGAGGAGTTCAAACACTAACACCGTGACACGAGATTTTTATACATTAGATTCTTCTATATATAAAAAAAAATCAAAAACAACCTTGAAAGGACTTTGACTGAGCTTCTTATGACCAATTGTGTTGTGTGTGTTATTAAATGTTTGCACACAATTGACCGAGAACTGGACCTACATGTTTTATGCCGACTCCGAACGGTTAAAGTTCATGTTCTCAAGAAGCTTTACATGGCATTTTTACTTTCTGAGGTTTGCAATTGGCTGCAGAGAGGTGAAGACCGATCAGAAAAATTTTTTATTGAAAAAACTTTTCGCCGCGACTGGGAATCGAACTCGGGCTCCGAGCATGCTAAGCCACACACTTGACCTGCATGCCACGGTCACCACGGTCTATATAGAACTCCCTTTTACTAAATTCTTGTGATTCTTGTGGAGTTTTTTGTGAATGTGGAATTTTGTAAAGGAGAATTTGAAAAAAGATGAATTTTGAAAAGATTTTCTTATACAAAAATACGAGAAATTTTGACCCCAGCTCATCTGAAATTATTGCTGCCGAATTTCAATCGGGCGAAAAAATTAATGTGCTTTTAGAGTTTAAATTCACAGTTCCATACAAAACGCCAACATATCGCTTGTTTTCTTCAATAACGTCATAACTCCAAAAAGTTGATTTTGAACTGAAATAAAAATGAAATTGGAAATATATCAGGGTGAAGTAATCACAACTGCTACACTCCAGCAGAAATTAAAAACGATATAATTGCCAAGATAACACACAGTATAGATCCTGGGATTACAAATGCTTCAGTGTTATTAACTCAATTTTTATGTTTTTTTCAATTATAAAGTGTTATTGAAGATAACGAGTCTTATGTTCACTTTATTTCCGAAAATTGTAGTCCTTACTTCTTTTGAAATACTCACCATCTACGATCTTATAAATGCCAGAATACATAAATCCATAAACCCGAAACAATTTAAGCTCTTGTTTATAAAAACAGATCAAAACAGTTGATTGAATCTTTGAAAATGAATCTAAAGTGCAAAATAAAACAAACATTTTTCTTCAGTGGACATATCGGAGGAGTGTTTATTTACAGATATTTTTAGTATTACTTTTGCCATTATTGTAACCAAAACACTAATGCATGCATAAATTTGGAAAAAAAAGAGCGAACTATGGTAATTGTTAATATTCAATATTAAATATTGTTATTGGAGTGAAAACTTGAACTGATTTAAATTAATTTTTTTTTTTTTTCATTTTTTAATCTTATTTTCAACAGTTAGTGTCTAGAAGTTAAAAGTCATTTTAAAACTAAAACTAATTTTACTTGATAGATACCTTAATGTCTACTATATCCAGTGTGAATTATGAAACAGCATTTCTTCTTTTAATAGCTAGTTTTTTGCATTGAAAACGTGTTAATTTTGTTTTGAATTCTCTCATACAATAATTTCAATGAACAAGAAGTTTAAAATTAATATATGAAGAGCTCGAATGAGCAAAATTGAGAACACTTGATATTTGCAAATAATCGAAATTCGACGTAGTTTAAAACTACAAAATGTTATCTTTTTTTTAACAATTTTGAAAGCAGATATATTTAAAGTAATTTTTATTTGAAATTGCCGGTAATGATAAATTATTAAGAATAATTTCCTAAACTATTTCAGTTTATTTTTTGACATTATTTTTGTTTCTATTTATTTTAATAGTGTTAAAATTTAAAGTTACACAAAAATGCAAAAAATTTAATGTAGTTATAAATAATACTATACTTTAGACAATTTTAGCAAAAAAACTAAACATTTGCATTCGAAAGATGTGGCCAATAGATTTTTTTTTTTTTCTTAATAATATTTGCCTTAATTGTTAAGAGTTTTAAGAGCAATCAATAATACATAAATTAGAGTTTTTGTCGTTTTTGCAAAATTTTCTCATTAATATATTAGTTTTTTTATATATTTTTTCTGGTATGTTTTTTTTTAAAATTTAGGAAATAGCTTATAATATTATTTAGCGGCTAATTAGTTAATAATTAGCGGCCAGCTAGAGCTTTCGGTTTATTTTTTCTTTTACTTTTTGAAAATTAGTCTCAATTTAGATATGGCAATAATTTCAACAGCAATTTTTGCGCAATGCCTGTTTGCAGCTTTTTTATTTTTTGCTGCTGCTTAGTTGAGAAATAGAAACAATATTGCCGTATCTCAGTTAGAACTAATTTTTTTTACATGATTTGCCAGACTTAAAATTTTTGTATGATAAGAACATGATAATTACGTATATAATTATTTACAGAGTCTTGCAGGGAAAGCAGTTAAAACATTTAAGGAGCTGTGCATAAATAACAGTGGTTTGGTTTTAATTGAAAAGTTAAAACAAATGTTAAGGTTTTAGAAAAATTATATGAAATAATCTGATGCAGTACAAACCAAATGTTATTTATGCACAGTTCGAAATACAAAATTATTTGATTTAATTTATTTTTAATCAGCTGCTGGAGGAATGCATTTATAGGGTTTTTAACATATTGGCCAAGCAAAAATAATAGTATATCCAGATTACGAAAATAAGCAATTAAAGTTGAGCCTTTTGCTCATCTAAGTTTCGAGAGACTATCAAGTCAATAACAAGATCTGTCGCGAGCTTGCACAGCAGAACATGCGAAAGATGTAATCTGTTTATCTATTATTTTTTATTGGCCAATTATCTGCCAACTATTTTAAGCCTTAATTTATATATTTGCACGCCGCATAACACACCCTGTAAATTTGTTCTTATTTCACAGCTTAACTCTAAAGAACACTGAAGAAAAATTAAACAAAAAGCTTTAACTGGCCACTAACATTAATTTTATTTGTCTTGTATTTACAGGGTGTGAGATCAGCAAGTAACATTTGCAAAGCAGCATCTTTGGCTCTCGCATCGTTGGCGAAAATACAATGGCTACGTTCAGCGAACACAACTGTTAAAGAAGCGCTAGCTCAGTGCATGCTGTTTTTCATTGAATGCGTTGAAACGCCAAACATCGGACAAGTTTCCACGCTCAAAAGATGTTAAGCTTGCTCGAAATTTGTAAAACAATTTTTATCGATTGTTTTACTTGACGCTTCTTCCTCCAATACGCGAATTTTTGTTAACCGCTGCTTATCTCATTTATGTTCTACGCTACTTGATCAATTTCACTGAGCGCTACCGAAATTTCTCTCCATTCCGCGAATTATTGTTGCGCGCTATTGCAACAGTTGTGTTCGCCGAACGTGGCCAGTAAAAACCTATTTTGCAACCCATTTGCAACACTCGATATCTTAGTTCTAAGAAAAATATACACGCATCACGTCCGTAAAGGGTTTTCGACACAGCGGACACTTGGTCACCGACGAAGCACATTTGGCGCAGGCGACCACATGGCCGCAGGGTAAAAACGCAGTGTTGTATTCGCCAGCATAGCAGATCTTGCAGAGCTTCTCCTCGGGTATGTTTGTGCTGGTGGCTGCAGCGGCGGCAGCGACTGGAATTTCTTTTGCTGCCAGCTGTTTGCTTATAAG
The DNA here is from genome assembly GCA_958299015.1 of Tetanocera ferruginea. NCBI lineage: Eukaryota > Metazoa > Arthropoda > Insecta > Diptera > Sciomyzidae > Tetanocera > Tetanocera ferruginea. The sequence continues at coordinate 128,909,075 of OY282644.1, forward strand.
ACAATCTTTCGACTTTTGCGCCGTGGCTTCTACATCACAATTCATTGTTGTTGTTTCTGTTTCTGTTTCTGTTGCTGCTGCTGCTACAGTGCACTCTGGCATCAGTGTATCAGGTATGGGTTTATGCGAGACTGTCTCCGTGGGCTTCATTATTGCCTCAGCCTCCAGCGCTTTTTGCTTAGCCAACACGCTCTCAACGTAGCTCTGTCCCTTTATTAAATTCAAATAACGGCATTTGTTCAACCACAAAGCATGCTGCTCCCAAGGATCATCGTGCTCATCCCAGTCCTTAAGACCACCGCCACAGCTAAAGCATTTGACACGATCGCCACTACCAGTGTAGAAAAAGCCCGCCTCACTCAGCTGTTCGGGTCTTTGTTTCATGTGGCGTGGCCACTCGGCAAAGGAGCGCACACGTGCCGCCTCTATCGCATATTCTGGATATTCGGGATAATATGTTGCTGTAGGTGTGCAGCTTTCTGAGGCCATTGCTGTATTTGTGCCCATAGACGATGACGACGACGACGAGGTTAAGGAATTTACGTTGCCAAAGCGCGGCATCATGTTAATGGTGCCTTCGGAATAGGCAAAAGGACGTACTTCAATCGGATCATTAGCTCCACAAAGATCATAGCTGATGGGCGGTAAAATGCGATCCAGCGCCTCAATGTCTATAGGCACATTGTTGGTAGTGCGTCGACGCAGCAATGGACAATTGGGTGACCAGCGTAAGTGTTCTGGTAAGGGCATATCATGCTCTTCCCAGCGTCCAATTTCGACTTCACAAAAATAGCATTTGACCTTGTCAGCTTCGCCAGTATAAAACATGCCAGTACGTGCTAGTTCCTGCTTGTCCAACCACTCCAGTGGCCAGTAATCAAAAGTTTTGAGACGTTCATCCTCACGATGAAAGATGTCGTTCATTCTGTTGATGGTTTTGGGGAACAGCAGTTGGTCGTTGGTTTTATTATCGGGTTCGTCGTAGTTTTGAGCGCTGCTCGTGTTGCTGTTGTTGCTATTGTAGCTGTTGCTACTAAGATTAATGTTGTAAATAGGCTGCTTTCTAGTATAAGGGATGATGGTATAGGTTGGGCCGGAAACGTAGAGTGGGCAACCATTAACACCACTCAATCCTGCCATTCGCTGCAAGCGTGGCGTAAGTGTTTCTGTTATTATTCCAGCCATTTTGAAAGTTATTCTGTTGCTGTTTGTATAGAGTTGTTGCTGTTGTTGTTGTTGTTGGCGTAAGTGTTTTAGTGTTTCTACTGACTGCTGCAGTTGTTCTTCTTGCAATAGATAAAGTTGATACAAACTGTAAAGAGAGAAAAAAAAAGAAAACAGGTGAGATAAAGTTTTTTTTTTTACTCTGATTATAAAATAAAAAATAAATATAAATAAAGAAAAGACTTGGGCAATTATAAAAGGTCAATAAAACAAGGTAAGATAAGTTTAGATAAGAGAGCATTTCTCAATAGACTTAAACAATAGGTAGATGAACTTTATAGCTGTGACTAAAGAACAGGGTGAAGCAAGTGCAACCTTTTTTTAAAGCGTTCTCTCAAAATCAGAAGACTGAATAGAGGTCAAAAAAGGTAATTTTTGCTATGGGTGCTTCTGAAGAACTTTTGATAACAAAAAAAAACAAAAAAAAAAAAGATGTTCTGTAATGTGTGTGCATTTTTTAAGGAATTCGAAACTTGTGCTGTGATGTACTCGGTTTGTGCTATCACTTGCCGGAAACGGAAGGAACAATTTTTTTTTAATTATTAAAAGCACAAGCAAGATACGTTTCACAAAATTTTATCCTACTCTATAACAAGAACCCACCATGGTGTGAAATGACGCACAGAAAATACAATTTGTATATGTAATGTTTTAATAATATCACTATTTTTACAGAAAATTCGAAAATAATATATTTAAATTATTTAATAAAAACTTTTGAACAACAAACCGCTGTTCGGAAGTTCAACAAACAACTAAATTGGCAACAAATGCAGTCAATAAAGCTAGGCTAAAAACTGCATTGAGCTGAGTTTGCTGAGACACAGCATAGAACAAGCAAACCTAGCACTAAGCCAAGTCAAGATGACGTTGATAAAAAGATGCAGTGAAAAATTTAAAAGAAATATATAAAAAGTAAACATAAAAAAGCTTGCCATACAAAGCATTGGAACGGAAACGAACAGGCGGATAGGGGGATGTCTTTATAAAACTTGGTTTAAATGGCAAGTTATTGGTTTTTTGTTTAGAAAAAGTTGTTGTTACGATGTTGTTGCTTCTAATAAGTAACGCTAACTGTTTATAAAGCTGAAAGCCATAAAATAGCGCGAGACAATAAATTTGAAAGTTGAGCAACAAAGCAATTGCATTCAAAAGCAACAACAACAACAACAATGAACGAACAATCAAGTGGCAATTGTTTGGAACGAAGCCCGAAATTTTGAACTACATTTGCGCAAGCTTAGTGCAAGAAGTAATAAAACAAGCAAAGCGGAAAATCAAATAATAAAAATAAAAACGCTATGATAGTGGTGTGGCTTAAAAGTTCCCACGATTTGTAGGAATTTTTTTTCGTTTTTGCTGACTACAGGCAAAATAAAATTTTGCTTTTTAGAAAATATTCTTTAAGGTTTTTAGCTTAAAAATAAATGCAAAAAAACGTGTTTTGATATCTCAAAAATTATTGATAAAAATAAAAATTTTTAAATTACCATTTTTGAAATCTTTGTTCGAAATTAAATTTTTCACATTATTAGTACCGTGTTAATTTTAGTAAATAAATTTTATCTGACGTATTGAAATATAGAACTTTTGTTTTAGTTCTATACGTAAACTTTTCTTCATAAAAGGTATCAAATGAAAAAAAGCGTACCAAACGTTAATGAAAGCACCATTTTTGGTGCAATTGGACCATAGTGGCAACCGTGGTAATAACTCAACTTTGCCCTAACTCGTTTTTTGCTTTAGAGCTTAACGGTTATTTCTTGTCGACAGAGATTGTTTAAAGAACTGCACACTTTGAAATTAAAGAAGAGTGTGACAGACGATGTTGATTGAGATGCTTGAAAAAATTTTAAAGTTTAAACGTTTGATTATATTTATATGTCATTCCATGAGTTAACCGAGAGTTAAACTTACTAGCGATAAACTGTGTGAACACTTATGACTAAACTTAAAATAGCTTTACAAAATTCAAAATTCATATATGAATCAGAGATTAGAACAGAAATAAAGTTATTAAGGCAGATTAAATGGCATGAGTAAATTTTATTTTTCATGTGTCATGCACTATAGGGTTAAGTAATCAGTGCAAAGCAGAGTTAAGGCATTTCAACCTGAACAAAAAAAAAAATTTCGCAAGTTGTATGATATTGGCCCATATGATTAAAAAGTAGTGTCTTGAGTTATTTCCAAAACTTCAAACAAACTTCCAAAAAGTAAAGTGCAACAAAAGTAAAGTTTGATTCGGTATGAAAACAAATTTTTTTCGAAATTAGCATCTACTGCAAAAATTTGACAATTGTTCGTAGCAGCTAATCAGTTTTAATAGTGTGTGCAATTATTTTTCAGATGGAGAAAGAATTTTTGAAAATGATTTTTGAGAATTATGACGGAGGGAGATGTCATAAAAAGTGTCTTTTTTGGGCAAAAAGTGTTTTTGTTACTCTTAGGTTTTATTTTTATGGACTTTTTATTTTAAATTAACCTTTTTTTACAGTAATTCCATTAAACCTAAGCGTTAAAACAACGTTTTGTGGAGGTTATGTTAAAAAACAACAGTTTACGAAAGTCGTATTTTGGCTCTTAGGCTTATATTTCACATATAAATACATTACTACAAGTTTGAATTACTACTATTACTACTATTTTTATTCATACCAATCCGGCTTAATATGTAGCATGCTCGAAACAGCTGATTTTGTTCGTTTGATAAATAGTACTTTATTCAACTACTTTCGAGGGTTTTTTTATTTTGAATTGTAGTAAAGTTGATTCTACTGCTTTTATTCATAGTGGCCATTGTGTGAAAAGAGCCTAAAAGTATGCACAATTTTTGATAAATTTTGGACATGACTACAGGAAGAAATAGCTATATACATAATTTTTATATGCTTAAAATATATCAAATAGAAGAGCAAGAATACTTAATATGTTCATGTTTCTTTATAAAGACAAAGTATAATCATTGATATTTGGTTTTTTTAATGAATAATTGGCGTTTTTAAGCTTATTTTTGAGCAATTGAGTTAAACCTAAGTTAGCAGTAAAAACCTGAGTTGAGCAATACTAACCTTTAAGTTTACGGTACAAAAATAAATAAATTATTTTATTGTTAAAAAAATTACATTTTCAAAATTTGCTCACAAATAACTAAGCAAATCTATAATAAATACATACATATGTGCATACATACATACTTGGGACATTTTCTATTATACGCCTAAAGTTATTTTGCTTGTCATGCATAAAATTTTATCACCAAAAGCTTTGATAAAAACATTGTGAGGAATTTTAAAATTTAATAATGAAAACATTTAAGCTTTTCTAAGTTCATAGCTTAAAAGAAAAATTCACTCGCGAGTATTGTTGTTTACAATTGCTTCGACAAAAACTGACTGAGAATTCTCGAACAAACAATACCTTAATATAAACAACAGTTTATAGAAAAGCTTTTTGTTTTTAATTACTTGAGCTTTTAAGTTATCTTATCAGCTAGAGGATGTATTGATGTTTTGCTTTCTTGAAAAACAAATAGATAAGATTACTCGCAAAGAGCGCATGTTTTTAATTAAAAGTAAATTGTTTTTCAACTTAATGGCACGTAATACCCATCAAAGTCTAAGAATATTTTTTTTTAGTTTTATCGTGTGCACTTCTCTTGGCGCCAGTCTAGCTGCAACGTCATCAATGCAGTCGCAGAGATTACAATGATTCACTTAGATTATTTTTATTGTTATACGCTATCGAAACTATTACAAGTTGTGGAAAAACAGAAATTTATTATCAATAGAATCCAGTTATCGGTAATAACTTTGATGAATTAATAACGGAAATACGTTGCTGATAAGAAAAGTCCTTAGATACCAACAGTGGTGTCACCGAATAAAGTAATAATAAATTATTTTCATTTGGCGATTACCATCTATCGATTATTTTTGTTTATGTCAAAATAAAATTATTATCAAACACTTAGGCTTATGTGAGAGTGAACGCTACAAGCGGAGCGAAGCTTGAAGCATAGCTAGTAGATGCTATAAGCAGCAATTACCATGTAAGAGCGAAAGTCATTTTTAATAACTAGAAATACTGGCACATTAAGTTTATTTTTCAAATTACAAACAAGTCATTTCAAATATCGACTGATCGCTTGAAGCTTCCAACTCTAATTCTAATACTAATACTAATACTAATACTAATACTAATACTAATTCTAATTCTAATTCTAATTCTAATTCTAATTCTAATTCTAATTCTAATTCTAACTCTAACTAACTCTAACTCTTACTCTAAATCTAACTCTAACTCTAACTCTAACTCTAACTCTAACTCTAACTCTAACTCTAACTGTAACTCTAACTCTAACTCTCTAACTCTAACTCTAACTCTAACTCTAACTCTAACTCTAACTCTAACTCTAACTCTAACTCTAACTCTAACTCTAACTCTAACTCTAACTCTAACTCTAACTCTAACTCTAACTCTAACTCTAACTCTAACTCTAACTCTAACTCTAACTCTAACTCTAACTCTAACTCTAACTCTAACTCTAACTCTAACTCTAACTCTAACTCTAACTCTAACTCTAACTCTAACTCTAACTCTAACTCTAACTCTAACTCTAACTCTAACTCTAACTCTAACTCTAACTCTAACTCTAACTCTAACTCTAACTCTAACTCTAACTCTAACTCTAACTCTAACTCTAACTCTAACTCTAACTCTAACTCTAACTCTAACTCTAACTCTAACTCTAACTCTAACTCTAACTCTAACTCTAACTCTAACTCTAACTCTAACTCTAACTCTAACTCTAACTCTAACTCTAACTCTAACTCTAACTCTAACTCTAACTCTAACTCTAACTCTAACTCTAACTCTAACTCTAACTCTAACTCTAACTCTAACTCTAACTCTAACTCTAACTCTAACTCTTACTCTAACTCTAACTCTAACTCTAACTCTAACTCTAACTCTAACTCTAACTCTAACTCTAACTCTAACTCTTACTCTAACTCTAACTCTAACTCTAACTCTAACTCTAACTCTTACTCTAACTCTAACTCCAACTCTAACTCCAACTCTTACTCCAACTCTAACTCAAACTCTAACTCCAACTCTAACTCCAACTCTAACTCCAACTCTAACTCCAACTCTAACTCCAACTCTAACTCCAACTCTAACTCCAACTCTAACTCCAACTCTAACTCCAACTCTAACTCCAACTCTAACTCCAACTCTAACTCCAACTCTAACTCCAACTCTAACTCCAACTCTAACTCCAACTCTAACTCCAACTCTAACTCGAACTCGAACCCTAACTATAACTAAAGCAAGTGGAGTTCAAAATCTCAAGTTTCTACAAGACTGTCGATAATGTTTCGACAAACTGTTAACCTTCATGAACTAATTGCTACTTTTAAATTCACTTATATTCTTTTATATGAAAACCAAGACGCAAATGTTTCCAGATAACTGATTGTTTATATAAAACACTAGTAGAAGTATGAAAATTGCCGGTATCGGAAAAGAAGCACCACTCAAAATATTTATTTACTAACAAAGTATTTAAAAAAACAACTGTTTTTCATATGAGCTGAAAAAGAGGAATAAAAAATATGGCCTGTCAAGAATAGAACTGTGTTTAAAAAGAAATATTGTCAATTTTGAGTTGGGTTCCTTTGAATTTGTTCAAAATATTTGATAAATTTAAAATAAATTTTAAATATTTTATCTCAGGATACAAAATGTTTTGATAGTTTTTAAAAAATTCTTAACATAAGACAAGCAAGTTCACATCTAAAAAAAAATCACTTAAAATCACAATAGATTAGATACAATAAACATTATAATACGCGTTTCACGTTATAGAAAATTCTCAAGAGATTGTAAGATAATAATTATAAAAGCGAGATAAGTTCTCAAGAGATTATTAGATAGTAATTATAAAACAGAGAGATTTTTCACTTTACATACCGGTTCTTAAAAAAACAATGAATACTCAAAAGCCTTTGTTATAATTTGCGCTAGAATTTTTTAAGTAAATAAGTTTTAAAGTTAGTTCAACTGTTTTTGGAACAGAACTGAAACCGCATTCAGCAAAACAGCTATATTTATTAAAATAGATAAGGCCGTGTAGACCGACAACTGGCAACCCTTAATTAAAAAAGAAAAAAAAATAATGCGATAAAGTTTGTTTGACAGCCACAAGACATGTATTGAAATAACGATAACAATAGCAATATATAGCAAGAGGGTAGGACAAAAATCAATTAAAGTTGCCGTTTTAATATTAGTAATTCAAAAATATCTGACAATCATGGGTTTTACGTGTTGAAAAACTCAAATTCATGATGCAACTTAATAGTGTCGTCATTGTTTTTTAAGAAGAAAAGTTCAACGTCATAGTTTAATATAGATACAATGTTTTAATTTTTTATAAAATAGATAACAAAAAGAATGGTTTTAATAAAGTTTGTAAGGAAACTTTAAAGTCGGTCTAGTTCGACAATAAATTATAAGTCACAATTTGAATATACTTTAATGCTTCTAGATACCTTTAGATTTAAATCCCCTGTATTCCGTCGGTATTCGTGGTAGAACGAAGACCATTTCTTGTACGCATTTTAGTTTTTTCTAATTCTCAGCTTAAATAAAAAGCACGGATTTAAATTCTAGCCGAAGCCTGACCGAATAGTAGAAAAGTTCATCACTTTGAAAAAAAATCATATTGCTCGTTATCTTCATAACGTAATAACCGAAAAAAATTGTTTTTTTTTAACTTTTATATAAGTCGGGTTGGGTATGTTTGTTATGAGCGTATCGTGGGTTGAGAAAGGAAATTATGTTTAATGAGCTCCTTTTTGGGTCATGAATTGAAGGGAAGTATTACAAAAATTTAAAAGTCGGTGAGTGGAATTATATATAAATGTATGTGCAGAATGTATAACCTTTTTTTTTTTTAAAAAAAAAATTGAATGTGATGATGTAAAATATGGAAATCCAAAAATCCAATATTTTTTTCAGGCTTCAAGAAAATTCTTAAAATTTTTTAATTAAAAAAAAAATTCAATCGCAGGTTATTAGATAATCGATTAAGCTAAAAACAAAATGTACCCAGAATAAATTTACATTTCAAGATGTTATTGGCCAAGAACTAAACTTGTCTCACAACACTCCACATTCTCCTACTATTGAAATAACACATGTGAGTGTTCGTATATCATACGTCCCAGTGGTTGGTGGGTATCTATATTTTTAAGTACCAAAGAAGGCAAAAAAATATTACTCTCTGATAATTATTACAAAATTTTTATTAATTTATTCCTTTTTCAACTACGAAAAAATAAATAGTAAATCTAACTGAAAACTTTTGAAGTTTAACCCATTTTAGTCCGCTGGTAAATTTCCCGACCACTGACTTTAAAACTTATTTCTGAAAAAAATATTAAAAATATTTTCAAATTCTTTCTGCAAAGATATAATTTGGTTAAATGGAAATTCAGAAAATAAATATAAATTCCCAAATTTTCCATTTTACATGAACAGGTAATATTTTTTAATACTTTTTCCATAAATTAATTTTAACGATAGTGGTCGAAAAATCGACCAGCTGACTAAAATGGGTTAAAAGGTTAAACGTTCGCAAAAATATGCAGTGTTGAAACAAACATTTTTTTCCATACACAGTCGCAATTTTTTTTGAGACTACGTTTTTACTTTTCTGCAATGCAACTCTGACAACGACCAATCACAGAGAGTAAACAATGACTTCGAGCTGAAGTCGTTCAGAGTTGCAAAAGCTTATAAGTGCAATCGTCGTTCACTAAGAATTGAGTTCTTATTTATGCAAAAAAAAAAAAAACAAGAAACCAAAATAAAATTTTGTTATATTTTTCTAATATTTAATCCTAATGGATTCAAAGAGATGGAATAGAAGTTTTAGAAACTTCTGACTAATTTTTTTTTTATTTGTCTGTTTTAATTGCATATTTTTTCTGTGTTACTCAACAAATTGAATTTTTTAACTAAGAGACACGTAGAAGAGTTAAAGTATGTGCCAAGAACAAAAAACTTCGGCAGTGCAAAGGTTAAACTGTTCAATTACGTTAATTAAGTGAAAAGTTTCAAGCAGGATGTTTCAAAACAAAGTTCCAAAGAGTATGCAAGCCTTTCTGCCCATTTTCACTACTAAAAGGGGTTAATGAGATACACACACAGTTTTTCTAGGGTCGTCAGCTTGTAATTCTTGAAAGGTGTTTAAACCGAAATAATAACAGAAGAACAAATTCTTTCCGGTGCAATATTTTGCATTAAGTTTAATATTAATTTTTTTTTAATTTGTTTTTGAATTTATAAATGTATTACTTTTTTCACTTAAGAAACGCAGAGAGTAGAAAATGTGTTTTTCCCAGACAGACAATCACGCCGTTTAATTATTGAGTACAAATATGAGAAAAAGCAATGAGAAAATTTTTAATTTTATATATGTAGGTAGAACAATTTTAAAACTGAACACTTTTTCACATTTTTCACTTGGGCAGCGCAGACAGCAGAGAACATTCCCCTATTCAGGCAAGCAAATCGATTTAGTTAGTGGGTTTAACTCACGATATGAGAAAACTATTAATTGTTAATCAAATAATGAAAAACAATTGATTTCTGAGAAATTGTTTTATTGTAATTGTTATTATTATTGTTATTGTTATTGACCTTCAAAGTTCCAAAGTCCAAAGAAATAATTACATAAAATGCGGGGTAACGGAAATTAAACACAAGCGTACAAATAAACTTTAAACAATTTACCATTGAGTAAACAATCGTCAATAAATAAATACTCTAGATCGCCATTTTCTTCAACACATGCATAAATAGGGTGAAGTAAGTGTGTATTGATTGATAAATTACAAACAATTAAGTTGTTTTTGCACTCTACTTTTTCACTCTATGAATTTTACTAGACGGTAACTGAACTTTTGCTATGCAGACGGGCAATGAAACTAAATGATTTCGTTTCCGAACGTTTGTATTTTTCTGGCAATAACTACGACGAAGACTGACTGACTATAATGAAGACCACCAAGTTTTTTGCACCCTAGATGCAGCAACAACAACAACAACCCTCAAAAAATCAATAAAATTGTGAGTGCGTATAGCGTAAAGCGTATAAAGTAGCTATACTGCTTGCACATTCTAGCACATTTAAAGGGTATTCATAAATGAAGGAAAGAGCACGAATGTAAAATTTACACACAGCATAGTTAAGGGTAGGTTTTTAAGGGTTCTCATTCAACTACGTGGCATTATTTGACTACCTTTTCCCACCCTAACTACCCTTTGGGGAAGAAAATATTTTACAAAATTGTGAAAAATTTAAAGTGGAGTGTAAGGAAATGTCCGAGTAGATATGAGAAGGAGGAAAAAAGGCTCATATTTCCTAAAATTTCATGAAAATTGTGAGCAAAATCAGCAGTATAGGCTGATATTTATAGGCAGACATAAAGACTAAGTCTTATGGTACACCACAATCCTTAATAATAATAATATTTTTTTTTTTATGAAACATTTTATTTTTCGAAAATCCATCTGTTATGGGAGTTTTTTTTAGGAAATTAAAACAATTTTGCTTCGTTATTTGCTAACGCTTACTTGCTAACGAATATTAGAACAAGTTTTTTGTTCTTGAAAAAATTTAATTTTTGAATTTTTTCTCTGAAAATATAAATGCTTTTTAAATTTTGTAATATTTTCTGTCTCTCTAAAATTACTTTAATTTTTAAATCTTCCAACAGTCAAATACTACTTTTTTCTTAAATTAAAAACTAAGCGTGAATTCTCTTTCATATTAAGCACTACTTAAAATATACAAGAGAGCACCAAAATGGTAACATAGGTACAGTGTTGCCAGAAAGTTTTGAGAAAAGAAGCTAGATGGCCTTTAAAAAATGGCTAGAAAAGGCTAGATGGCTTTAAAAAAAAAGCTAAAAAAAAGGCTAGATTTGTTAACGCTATTATACCCTAAACATGTAAGGTCAGGGTATATTGACTTTGTGCAAATGTTTGTAACGCATAGAAATAAGCGAGTCCGGTATAGAAAAGTATATATTCCTGATCAGTGTCACCTCTTGAGTCGAGCTAACCATGTCCGTCCGTCCGTCTGTCTATGTGTTATCTGTTAATATAGGTTAAGAAGGAGATGAGATTGGTACACATGTTCACATGAACCCAAGCATCTGCACTATTGAATATTTTTAGAATCCGCCCACGGACACGCTTACTTCCCATACAACTAACAAATAAAAATCGCTGTATAGATGGTTGTAATTAAGCTACCGAAATAAAATTTAAATGTATTTATTTTGTATCAAAACGTAGACGTACACAAAAAATTGGCGTGCTCTACCCATGAACATGCCCACCTCCCATACAACTCCAACATTGAAAACACTATTATAAAGACCCTTTTATTTGAACTACAGGGATTAAACTTATCAGATATGTATTTTATATTAAAACTTAGATGTGTACTTAGATGTAAAATAGTCGTCATACGCCCTTAAACACGCCCACCTCCCATACAACCCACTATCGTAAAAACGCTATAAAGAGGTTTATATGAGCCAAAAATATAAAACTTGGTATTGAGATTGTTGTATCAAAACTAAGATGTGTTCACAAACTGAGCGACATCCGCCCATAAACATGCTCATCTCCCATGAAACCCACAATATCGAAAACACAATAGAAACGTTTATATTTGGCCTACAGAGATAAAACTTGGTATGAGATCATAGTATATAAAACTAAGGTGTGCTCACAAAAAAAGGCGTAATCCACCTACGAACGCGCCTTCCTCCCATACAACCTTCATTAGTAAAACCTATATAGTTCTATAAATACAGGGATTTTAAACAAAAATAGGAAGTTACTTCTATTTGTTTTAGTATTTTAATATATAGTTTATTTAAATATAATAGGAGGTCTAGGGTACTTCATAGTCGGACTAGACTTTCTTTACTCGTTTTCTTTTAAGAACAGTTGAATATGGTTTCTTTTCTAGTTTTTTTTTTAAATTTCGTTGTACTAAGAATTCTTTCTACCTCAGCGTTGCTTAATGCTAAAATAATAAAACTAAAAATCAAATCTGATAGCTCTTGGAACGGATCTTCATTCAATGAATCTCTAGCTTCTGCCCAGCTAGATTCCTATTCTACTTGTGATTTACAATTTTTTGCCATTATATTTCAATTATACACTGAGGGAAATATGTGTTAAAATTAAATGAAATTGTGTTCATTTTAAACGAATTTGTTTTTGAAATAGAGCTTGAAACAAATTCATTTAAATAAAACACAACTGTTCTTAAAGTTAAATTTAAAACAAGGGTTTTTGTTTTTAAAACAATGTTTTTAAATAAGAAAACAAATTTAAAACAAAAATTTTTAATTTTAAAACAAATGTTTTAAAGCATAATTTTTTCGATGCCATTTTTTAATTTTTTCCGAGTTTTTGATGACAGATTCGTAATCAGCGACCCTTGGGACTCTCCGAATACCGAATCTCAACTCCTTTCAATGAAGTTTGCATTTTCAATATTTCAATATTGAAAAACTGAATTAGTTTTTATTTTATTTTATGTTCGATATTTTTCAAACCAATGAAAATTCAAACTTCAAAAAATGTCAAAGAAAGTTTCAAGGAAATAATGAATGAAAAAAAATTGAAAGGAGTGTATAGTTGAAATTTAAACACAATTGTTTAAAATTTTGTTTTGTAGAAACGCAAAGGCGTTAAATTTATATTGTAAAAATTTTTGTTTAATTTTAAAGTATGTTTTTTTCTCAGTGTAGTTATTTCTTCTGTAGAGTAACTGAAGTTTTCTTTCTCTATAACAGAAAATATTTGGGTTTAACCACTTTAAAAGAATAAAAAGAGCAATAGAAGATTTACACTTTCAAAATTGCAACGTCAGAAAAATTGGATGTAGTAATGCATCTTTAAGCAATATATTAAAAAAGGCTAGAAAAGGCTAGAAAAAAACAAAAAAAGGCTAAAAAAAAGGCTAGAGGCTAGATGGTAATTTTCGAGGCTAGACAACAAAAAAAAAGGCTAGATCTAGCCTCAAAAAGGCTAGACTGGCAACACTGCATAGGTATACATAAAATTTTACGCTCTCTTCTGGCGCCGCTCACTCATTGAATGACAGCTGCTGTCACTACCAAAATTATCATCTACTACTGCCACATAGTAAAGTTGGAGTAAACAAATTCAATACTTTGAGAAAATTTATGGACAACCTAAACTCACGCCGGCGCCTAAGAAAAATGAGTATAGTACGCGCTACTATTTTTACTACTAAAATAGTATAAGACTGCGCAAGTGAGCGTAAAGTTTGTATTTAAACGAGGGATGATTATTGCAAAAATTTAAGGCGAGAAAAACAAAAACATTGCAAATATGCTGTTGTTGTTGTGAATATATCTCGTTAAAAACAACGCATAAATAAGAGTGACGAATGCGCAGCTTAAAAAGGAGCCGCCGTTGCATTAAGAATTTTTTCATAATGGCGTCATGAGCGTCATACAAAAAAAAAAAAAAACAACAAAAAACAATAATCAATGAAGAGCAGGAAAAGCAACAGAATATATAGAAAATAATGTGGAGGCGGCTGACGCCATAAGGTTGGCGTCTAGCTTTGTCGAAAAAAAAAATTTAAATAAAATCCGCATCATAAAAAAATAACTACGAAAACAGACGGCAACGTATTAAGGCAATATGAATGGTCGTTTGGGTTGGGTTGTATGTGCAGCACTGGTTGAGAGAGAGTAAGCGGCTAACAGACGCTGTGTAAGTGGAGTTATCGGGGCAAAAAAAAACTGAGATGTTGCAACGTCGATGCATTTCTTGGAATTTCTTTGCAGCAGTAAAAACAGAAAAAACAGCAAAGTTGAAAAAAAAAATGCAATAAAGCAGAAAGAATGCAGCTTTAGAACCGCAGCCAACTTAGCGTACCCACCAACCGGCCGACACCTTCAAACATGGACCACATCCGCGACACAGAAGAACCACCACCGCCAACACTACACCTCGGTGCAATCGAACCGAGTAGTTCAGGCGATCAATCGAGTGCAAATGTACCGAGTTTGCACTTAAAAGTTGCATGCAGCTTGTGCGTGGCCGTGCAAATGTTGTAGCAGGAGGCTGTCGAAGCGACTGCAGCAAAGCCAAAACGAGCCCATATTGCTGCTTGGCGACTGCCAACCTACTGTTGTGTTGTGTTCTTTTTTTTCTTGCAGATTTATAAAAATTCCAATGTTTTTATTTTGTTTGTTGCTTTTTGCTTGCCTACAGCTTCGTAACTATGTCCATAAAGCTGGCAAAGCAAAAATAAACAATAACAAAATGGACAAAAAAAAAACAAAAAACTTGCACACATAATCAACTGAAACCCACACTGTAAAACATGAACGGGGCAAAGTCTAAATTTTATATATAATGTTCAAAGCAGAGCTTTGTTGATTAAGCTTCTTGGCTGTACAAGACAAAATGCTGGGCACAAACGTTTAGCAATTTAAATTCACTGATGATAATTCTTTACTACGAGTGATTCGTGAAAAAAAATTAAATACAAGCAAAGTTTGGAATAAGGAAAGCTCCTAAAAAAAAAGATTGTCATATTTTTACGATTTATTCAAAATTTTATAGCTTTAAACTTTTTTAAGCTTTTTTAAAAACCAACCACTGTGAAAATGGAAATATGTATTAGAAAATCAAGCTATTTTTTCTTACTTATTTCAGTGTTTATTATTTTTGCAAGCAGGATGCAGAATATTTTTAAATATTCGTCAGTCAATTCGAAATATTTAGCAATCGCATACAGCTCTATCACCAACTAGAACTTTAAAGCCTTTAATATTGATGCGATTTTAAATTTCAGTTGATTAGACATAAGGAAAGAAATGCAGAAAGGTTAAAGCATGGGACCTTGGCCGAATCAGGATTCGAACCTAGAACCGCTGAGTTGATGGTCAAGCTCCACTCGACTACCAAGGCTCTCAAAAGTTTTTTGAAAGCTTAAAGCCCTGCTGTATACACTGTTAACGATAACTTTCAATGCCTTGAGCTATTTTTTCAAGTCATTTGTAGATTTGAAACACTTTCTTCAGCTGTTTCTACTTGAATTATTCGTTTATTTAAGTTCTACACACGTACCCTTTTTAAAACATGTTACCAGAGCTTAAAGAGTAACTAGTGCAAAAATATAAAAGCTTTAAGCTTTGACACTTCAAACTTAATGCAAATTACTTGATAAATGAAAAATATTGAACGCAGAAATAACTTGAACAAAATAAGGTATTTGTCGCATCCCAGTTTTAAGCCGATACTCTGGTCATGTCAACGTTATTTTCAAAAAGCTTTAGGTTTAATGCGGGAAAACATTTTAAAGGTTTTAAACTTTATGCCAATTCGTAACGGAAACGTTTTAATTCAATTTGCTTGTAACAATAACTTTAAAAAAATTTTCGTTTTTTGTTTATATGTAATTTTTTATTTTTTATTTCTTTTTTTTTGATTTCATGAAAACTTTCTTTTAATTTCTCAAATGTTAAATATTAATTAAAAAAAAATTAAATTTTCTTATTTCTTGGATTTTTTTAACTTTTACAATTTTTTTTAATTTATAAAATTTTTTAATTTTATAAAAACTTTATTTTAAATTTATAAAATTTAAATTTTAGTTTAAAATATAAACGACTGTATTCATAAAAATTTATGAGCCTCTTATAAAGCCTTTATAAGAAAAATATCACAAACAGTATTCATAAACGTCTAATAACGACAAAAACCCCCAATAAAGGCTTCATAAATGAGAAACCTTCAATAAACCCTTGATAAAGCAATTTTAAAATATTTACTCTCATCTGAGCATTGAAAAACGTTTCAAAATATTGAAAATAAAAATAATAAGTCACAATTTTTTCAGAGCAAAACATAAATAACAAAATTTGTTGACTATTTGAATGTCAAAATATGGATAAAATTGTGACACATAAACAAAAAATTATTAGGTCTGTTCGCGTAGTCGATTGCAAACGAAATATTTCAAAAACTTTTACTTGAAAGTGCCTGAAAAGCGTTTGTTTACTGAGAGGATTGTGTAAAAGAGGGGAAATTCTATTTTCTCTGCGTTCAAGTTTTTTAAAGTTTTTACTAGTAGAATTTCATGAGGTAAAAAAATGAAAACTGTCAAACGATAAGTGTGAGGAGCAGCACAGCAGTTGCGAACTAGGCAGATTTGACATTTTTCAGTTTTTTACCAGAAAATCGTTCGTTTACTTTTTATTGTTGAAGTTAATTCTCTCTCAATTTATTTACTTTTTACGTTTTTCATTATTTTACTAGAAAAGTACGCGAACAGACCTAATATATTCAACGTCCAATAATGACAAAAACCTGTTATAAAGGCTTCATATATAAGAAACCTTCAATAAACCCTTGATAAAGCATTTTTAAAATTTTTAATTCTCATCTGAGCACAAATATTGACAACAATACTTCAAATTATTTAAAAAAAACATAAAAGCATGGCCCCAAATTTAAAAATATTGAAAATAAAAATATTAAGTGACAGTTTTTTCAGAGCAAAACACATATAACAAAATTTTTTGCCTGCTTGAATGTCAAAATATTAATAAAATTGTGACAAATAAACAAAAAATTATTGATTTTATCAAATTCACAAACCATTTTTGGCACTGTTCCCACTTCAAATTGAAAGTGTTCCTATTTTAACAAAAAAAGCTGAGACAGCATTTTTATGAATAACAAAATTTTAAAAAGCATTTTATCTCTAAAAAGCTTTTTAACTATTGAGCATTTTAAAGCTATCTTAAGATTTTTTTATGAATAAGACTGAAATAATTTTGAATTTTCCTATTTTTTAATTTTTGTTTTTATTTTCTTTTTTGAAATATTTTTATTTACTTTTTTAATTTATTTTATATTTTTTTAACTTTTTTTTTTATTTCTTTTTTAATTTTTTTTATTTTTTAATGTTTTTTTTATTTATTTTTATTTTTTTTTATTTATTTTTATATTTTTTTTATTTATTTTTTAATTTTTGTAATTTTTTTTTATTCATTTTTTAATTTTTTTAATTTTTTTAAATTATTTTTTAGCTTTTTTATTTATTTTTATAGCCTTTTAAATTTTTGTTTAATTTTAATTTCAAAAAGAAACTTATTAAATTTTCTGTCTTAAATTTTTTACTTTTCAATTTCTTTTATTTTTTATTTAATTTTTAAAATTTTTTAATTTTTAAAATTTTATCAATTTAATATAAATTTTTTTTAAACTTTGAACTTCTTTTATTATTTTATGATTTTGTTTTTGTTTTTCAATTTTAGTATTTTTTTTTTAATTTTGATTTTAATGTTACTTGAATCGAAGCCGAAAACTTTAAATTTTTGTCAGCTTTAAAGCTCATTTAAAGTTGTCTCAAAAATATTCGTCGAAGTTAAAAATACAATTTTAAAAAACAACCACAAAATTCATCAAAACAAGCTTTATAAGCTATGCTCTAAAAAGAATATAAGTACATACGTTAAAAGCGCTACAGCATTTATGCTTCTAACTCAGCTCAGTGTAACTACTACATGGCCAATGTGGTGACGGTGGCGGCTTAGACGGCGGCATGGTGGTCTTTCAAGTAAGGAGATTGTATTTTATGTTTATAGCATTAACTTGGCCAGAAGGCAAGAAGCTAGGCAAGCGGGCGGTTCGACGGGCAGGTAGGCTGTTAACCAAGAGTCGAGTTAGGCCAAGACAAGCCAACAGACCAACAAGCATGCAGGCTGGATGGCTGGCTGGCTGACTTGGTTAACAAGCTGGCAGCGCTCGGCTGCTAAAACACGCTCAACATGGTTTTCGACCAAAGCGCACTGAAACCGTTCCCACCAGTTCCAATGTAAAAATGCTTCGGCAGCAACGCCAACATAAATTACAAAAATAACAACACCAACAAACAACAACTTGGGGGTTTTTAAGACTGTGAGAAAGTTTCAATGGAATGCAGTCAAACAGCTCATTGAAGCTATAACAAAAAAGCAACAACAACGTATGCAGCATAAAAATAATGCAACATAACAAAGAAACCGCAGCAACAAATGCTGTCAGCTTAAGTGTGAGTGTAAAAGAGATGAAGTAAAGCAAAAAGATGGAGCATTACAACGAGAGAAGGAGAGAGGAGACAAAAAGTTAACAACAGCAGCATTGCAGCAAAAACCATCAATGGAAATAACGCCAGCTCAGACAACCGGACAGACAGACAACCAGTCGAATAGACAGCTAGGCGAACAAAACAGCAGCTGAGGCAGATGCTGACTGAGGATAGCTGGCTGGCTGGCTGGCTGACGAACTGAGCAGATTGAATGCACATTCATAGCTATGGATCCAGTCAGTCGCCAACGTAAACTTCTTGTAATAGGGAGGAGGTGGAGTGGAGACAAGAGCAATTTATAGCACTCCGAGAGCAAAGAAACAGAATAACAAAAACCAAAATATAATGAACCAAAAGACGGATATGGCGGAATGAGCCAATGTAACGACGATGATGAAGGCTGACTACATGATGGAAAAGCAGATGCGGAGAGTAGCAGGAAGCACAGCAGCAATGATGCTTAGTGGCAGTTGGAAGTCAGAAGAGCACAGGCGTGCTGGTATCAAGATGATCTGTTAAAAGTTGGTGAAGTAAGAAGGAAAAGCACAGGATTTACTAGAGAGGCATGAGAATAATACTTCATACATTTCTACGCCTCACACAAATGGACGATGGACCCGATTAGGAGCGCAAGAGTTGGCAGGGCAACAAGAGAAGCTAGACTAAATAGATGAAGCATCAAGAACGGAAAAAACAATTTGCAACAAAAGCAAAAAAAAAAAAAAAACATAAATCCAGCGTTCAAAGTACAACTTGTGAATGATTTGAGGCAGGAATGAAAATAAATGGTTGACTCCAGCTAGTGGGCTGCATTCAAGTGGCTCGAATTTAATGGAATCTCATAAAATCAATTGCAATTGCTTGGGTTTTATTGAAAACCATTTTTGTTGTTATTGATGTTGATGTTAATGTTATTGTTTTCCAGAAATCGACAATATTTTTTCACCCTTACTCATCGATAAGGAATGCTCAAGTTACACCAAGGCGTAAGCTGGCTAATTAAATGTTCCGAGAATTGGTTTGAATTTTACAAAAATAAATTGAGCAAACTAGCTGGCGGGGCAGAACTACTATATATATATGAATGGAATCGAAATCATGATAATTGCAGTGTTACTTTAAGGGGTAATGCAACTTTTAGTGTGTAAAGGTAAATTTAAAGTTATAAAAATACTAATTTTGATATATGTTAATTTTAGTATATGTTAAGTTAATTTGTGGTGACCGTGGCATGCAGGTTAAGTGTGTGGCTTAGCATGCTCGGAGCCCGGGTTCGATCCCCAGCCGCGGCAAAAAGTTTTTTTCAATAAAAAATTTTTCTGATCGGTCATCACCTCTCTGCAGACAATGGCAAACCTTAGAGAGTAAATAATAATGCCATGTAAAGTTTCTTGAGAACATGAGCCGTTCGGAGTCGGCATAAAACATGTAGGTCCAGTTCTCAGTCAATTGTGTGCAAACATTTAATAACACACACAACACAATTGATCATAAGAAGCTCGGTCAAAGTCCTTTCAAGGGCTGAAATGGCCAATTTGTTTTTTTTAAGTTAATTTTAGATCTTTACTTATCGCTAGAATTGAATAAATTAAATATTACTGAAGTATTACTAGTATTACTGAATGATAAATATTAGAAATCCATTAATTTTTATTTATCGAAAATAATTCAAAACAAAAATATTTCATTATTCCATTTTAAGCTTTAGTTCAACTTTATAATTTTCAACAAAAAATTTTCTTTAAAAGAAATAATTTTTAAATTTCAAGGCATCTGAAAACTGTATTTTACAGATTAAATTCAATAAAAACTTACATATTTATTATCATTATAAAAAATGTATATAAAATAAATTTATAGATTAATATTCGACAGTTAATTATTTATAATTTTCTATAAAAACTTGAAGATAAATTTTAATTTTAAAAATACAATTTTAAAAATGTATTTACAATAAATTTATTGATTTATTCTGAATAGCTTTACTGATAGTTTTTCATAAATATAAGAATGAACAATAAGTTCGGCGAAAGAATTCACTTTTCAATGCATTTTTTTAAAAGTATCGTGTTATTTCGACAAAATCATAATTTATGTATTATATTAAATTTCAATATTAAAATAAAACTTTGTTACATTAAACTTTTGTATAAAATATTATCTGTTCCCTTTAAAAAAAAAAATGTAATTTCCAAAAACTTTAATAATTTTCTTATTAATAATCAGTATCGGTTTTCGTTTCGGCCATGAAGATCTATAATCGGCCGAACCCGAATATTCAGTCGGACACTAGTAAAAAGTTTATCTTTCCCTTTCTCACTCCCTCCCTCTCCCTCTCTCTCTTTTTCATTCCGCAAACATATAATTTTGGCAGTAAACAAAAAACAATTGAAAGATGATATTTGAAGAATACAATATAATCAGTACGCATTGCATTTTTATACGGAGGAAAAGTCTTATGCATTCAAACAAATATTTATTCTACACAAATATTATATGTTTGCCAAAAACTCATTTTGTATTTGCAATAAATAATTTACTGAACATCAAGATTAGAAATGAGATTGAAATCATGATTGTTTAAAGAATTGAGATTGAATTAGTATTGAGTATGAAGTTGTGATTGTAATTGATATTGATATATTGATATTGATGTAAAGTAAAATTGAGCTTGAAATAGAGCTAAAGACTGAGAATTATCAAGAACTAAACATTAAGAGAGGCATAACTAAATAAAGAGAGAACTTTCAAGACATTTTTAGTACCTGTATTTGAAATTTAATAAAATAAGTTTCTCCTCTATTGCTACTACCTGCAGTAAGTCAATATAATACAAAAAATACTTGTACTATAATATAGTACTATAATATAATACCATAATATAAAATACTTCTTTCTACCAATATGTATTACTTCAATTTTTTTTACTGTTTTAAAAGGAGAGATACAATATTGCCCGTTGTCAATATTACCTGTTTTTAGTGCACGACCACGAAAATATACTTGAAACTTTTTTTAGAATAATTATTTTTAACATATAAAAATACCAAATAACACCTCAGCACGTACGTACGAGATTACTAATATAACTGTTCCACGTATTTGAAAACCTTGAGGTTTTATAAACAAATTGAATATATTTTTTGTGTCAAACTGCTCTGGCAGGTATGAATATACATATATATAAAAAGGCATTTCCGAAAATGAACTGAACAAATAAACTTACACACAAAGCAAACTCTCATACTTAACATTGACATTTATCAAATTTTTATATTAGCTTATTTTATATGTATTTAAAAAAACCACAAAGTAACTTACCTAATGTGGACAGTTTATTTTCGGAATGTATTTTTTGATAAATTCAAATTTAAATGCAAGTGATACACAAAACTATAAAATTAATAAACACGACTAAACATTAAAAAAAAACATAACTTAATCCAATCTATGGATTTTCACGAAAACGAATCTATTCTTGACTACGTGCGTCTTAGCACCAACAGACTTAATGCACTAGTGAGGCAAAGTCTGCGATGGAAAAACAGACCAAGTCAAAGAATGAGAGACTGCTGCATTGGTGCAAGACACCAAAATAAGAATGGTAAAAAAACAAAAAAAAAAAAAAAACACACCAACCAAGAGAGAAAAAAAAATCAATTGCAGCATATGAATACATTGGAATGCAGTTAGACGACTTTGGCTGGGTTGATTGTTTGCTTGGACTAAACGGGTACCCTGCTTCAACTAGAAGGTTGGTTGCCCTCACTTCATAAAGCCAATTCACTGAAGGCGGTAAGGTTGATAAAAGAAGGTAGGCAGCAACTCAAAGTAAGTACTCAAGCCCATCCAGGAAGGAAAAAAAAAAAAAAAAGAAAAGCGGAAAACCTCGAACGATCTCAACTGATCGTAGTTACAAAAACAACAAGTAATACAAGAACTGCCGCCACTCACTAGTTATTCAAGAACTACTTGATCACATTTTTGTGGGAATTTTTTATTTCTATTCATTCTTGTTTTGATTTTTCTTTTTTATTCAATGTGTTTTAGCTTCATTCTGAGATTGGAATGCGGTGATACGAGTTGTAGAAAATGAAGCGAACAACAAGAAGAAGAGCTCAATTTACAACATGGAGCATAACAACAAAAACAACAACAAAAGCTCAAGTTATACGCTTCAGGGGCCCTCAAGACTTGGCTGGTGAAGAAACCATAGAGTACATTCGAATCAAGTCGTGAGCGAGCGAGTGAAGTGATCATGCGTTTTACGAATGCAACATGGAAGCATAGCATAGCATAGAAGTGAAAAACAACAACAATAACGACAACTTAAATAAATAAAACTAAGAAAGAAAAAAAAGTAACAATATGAGGAAAAAAATAACAGAAGAATCAAAAGAAAAACAATAACATTTTCTGCTGTCCTTCCAAGAAATGCAGTCGATGATCGTGTCTTGTACTTAAGAAGTACATTTTAACAACAACAACAGTATATAAGAAAGATTATAAATATGCTTACAGCATCTTTGAGGTCGTACCTCAGAAGGAGACCAAGAGATGGAAGGAAAAACACTGCAGTACAAAGACAGACATCGAGCTCAAATCGATCGTGCAATGCGATCGATCATTTTACGTTATGGCCCACGGTTAAAAGAGTCGGCGAAGATCAATGAAAATCTAAGAAAATCACCAATTTGGATGATACACAAGAGAAGAAAAAAGAAGAAAAAACTAGGTAATAGAGAAGGCAGCAAATTAATAGAAACAAGAACAGGAGTCATCAGTGAGAGGGAAAGAGCATGAAAGAAGAAAATAGAAAAGTCTTTGGCTTTGCGGCCGCCGCCGACGCCGCCGCCACCAGCGCCGCTGGACAAAGTGCTTGTTTTTCCGCTTATCGCTAAATAGGCATCATAATTTTGGGCCACAAGCCCGGGCCTGGCCACAAAAAAAAAAAAAAAAAACGAAAACATTTACAAATGAGTCGAAACGAACGCTTGAGTTTTCGAACAACAATAAAAGAGCTGTTGTAGATGGAGATCGAGATCGAGAAAAACCCACAGCTATACCATCATACGTCGTCCTCTTCGCGACTTATGTTAAGGTCGTTGAAATCTAAGGAATGCTTTATATACTACACATTAATGCACATAATAATCAGTACAATTCTGGGAATTCCATGCTTAAAATTTAGACACAAGTCGCCGACGCCGCAGCAGCTCTCTGACGAAGCATAAAAAGGCCAACGTGATGGCAGTCGCGACAGATGATAACGACGAAGCATACAAGACAGCAGCTCCGTTCCTTTGTCTGTTGGTCGTCACACGAGCATATAATGGTACACAGGATAAAAAGAGTGCCTGTCGGGGAAGGCACCTAGCTACACGAGCACACACTCAAACTTCGTGAGAAGAGATTTTAATGTGCGGGTCGGTCCAGCTGAAACTGAAGCTGCTGTTGTTGTTTTTGTTGAGTGCCTTATTCTTTAAGTCCTAAAGGAATACAATCAGCGGAGAGCGTATAAAAGAAACGAGCGTGAGATCAATGATCAACATAGATTTTTTTTTAAGCCAACAGGCAAGACCACCAGCGTTGGCTACATCGATATAAAACAAAAGATGACCTTTTGTAGTGTTGGTATCCTGTTTTATTTTTAAAAAATTGGTATAAAAACAAAAATATTTAATGCAAAATCTGCGGTCAAGTTGTTCTAATGCCAGTTCTTAAACTATAGCAGAATTATAAGGCAGCCATTTTTCACTACGATAAAAATGTATGTTTTCGGTATAAAACAAACTTTTAAGAGAAAGAATTTTGTAATTCTATCAGTGTAGGAGGATGCTTTAAGTACACTGAGAAAAAAAACATACTTTAAAATTAAACAAAAAATTTTAAAATAGAAATTTAAAGCATTGCGTTTCTACAAAACAAAATTTAAAACAAACGTATTTAAATTTCAACTATCAACTCATTCCTTTTTTTATAATTTTTCTTATGTCTTCGAAATAACAAAAAAATAACTATCTGAAAAATATGACAGTTTTTGAAATTTTGATTTTGCAAAAACTGTCGAACGAACATAAACGATAAAATAATCACTAATTAATTATTTCAATATTTAGAAGTCAAACTACATCGAGTGGAGTTGAAATTCGGTATTCGGAGGGTCCCAGGGGTCGCTGAATACGAATCTTATGTCGAAAACGCAGAAAAACTGAAAAATTGGCATCGAAGACATCAAGCTCAAAACTTTTGTTTTAAATATTAAAATTTTTGTTTTAAATTTGTTTTAACATTTAAAAACAATGTTTTAAAAACAAAAACTTTTGTTTTAAATTAAACTATAAAAACATTTGCGTTTAACTTTAATGAAATTGTTTCAAGCTCTATTTCAAACACAAATTCGTTTGATATTAACACAATTTCATTTAGTTTTAACACATATTTCCCTCAGTGTAGCTCATATGGACGAACTGACAAAAATCTTAGTAGAACCTTAGAAAATAAATAGATAGGAATGCTATATTTTTTTATTAAACCATATTCGGCACACATCTCTGGTTTAACATGACCGCCACACTGGATTTGTATGCACGCCAGCGTCAAAAAGTAGTCATAAAAAAAACTATAGTATATTTTGACTTGATTTTGTTTTTTTAACCTTCTTAAAAGTGTATTTTTAAATAAAATTTAAATTCACAGGCCGAAAATTTGATTTATATCGTAAAATCAAATCTAGATATATCTTATGTCAAATCAAAGATACATCTTATGTCAAAGTGGGGTATGAATGATGCCAGTGTTGCGAACAAGTGTTAACAATTTTGAAAATTCATGGTTTTATAAGAATGTTTGATTTTTAATATTAATCGTTATTTGCTTTAAATACTTTCATGACGAAACGGAGTGTGAAATTTTTCGCTCGAAATCAAATATCGACTGTGAGCTTTTGTCACGTATATTTATAACCAAGAATGATAGCAAGAAACAAGAATTTCGATAATTTGGTTTATAACAGTGGTTACCACTACATAGCTTCGCATAACTCGTGATCGTCATGTGTTTTCGTGTATTTGAAGACGCAGTAATCGACTCAGTTTGTATCCTCTTAATTATTGTTTTTTTCACTGGTAGGCGAATTTTTAGTTAGTTTGAGGGAGGCTGTTCATTTCTTGTTCGAAATTTGTAAACAATTTTCAATGTTTGGATAAGCTTAACTGCGTACTTCCCACACGAAAATAGACTTTCGTGAAAAAATTAAGTGAACATAAAATAAGTTACAAAGCATAATTAGGAATACACCTTTCAATATTTAAATTCCGAAGTGACGAGCAAAACAACTAGCTTCTAGACAAAACCTTGTCGCTCCAATTTTCATAAATTCGGTTTTCCAAAACAAATCATAGGAGTATTATATCTTCCAGTCTTTCACAGTGACAAGAAATAAAGGCAAACAAATATACCTTCTTCTTTCTTACAAACTAGTAACCTACTACTGTACCGTCCCAAAAAAAAATGGCCCTTATATCATAACATTTATCGCACACGTCCTGCATAAAAGTACTGCCAACGGTAAAACTAATGAATTGAATAGATTTGGTACCACGTTTATAGTACCATTAATGCCATTGACACATTTTGTTAAATTTACACAGAAAATGTTTATTCATATTTATTTTTTTTTTTTTTTTGGTGAACCCTGACATATTAAAATTTACAAAACCACATTGAATTTTTAATTTTTTACAAAAACCCCTTAACACTCTTTCGCCCATAAACTGGCATTTATGGAATTTTTTGTTGGATTGGAGATGATTACAAAATATAAAATATACGTATTTCTGGAATCATTATTTTTATACCTTTTTGAACAGAAAATTATAGAAAAAGGAAGTGTTGATCGTTAGCTATTCACCAACAAAAACAGTATAAAACTTAAAAAAGTGTTCAAAAATAACGTTACACTATAAAATTCAAATACTTACTGCTCCCATAAGGAGGCGTGGCAAGTATGGACAAGTGTATACACAAAGTGACGTCATCAAAATACGAAAACGAAACAAATTCCACAAAAATTAATGTATAACTTAATATTTAAAACATACACAGAGTCTAAAATTATCCCCTCAACTATTCCTCAAAATTTATCAAATTATAATTATAATTATCAAATAATTTAATCAAATTTTTATATATTGAGGGATATTTGATAATTTATCATATATCCCTCAAATTATCCCTTAGCCTATCCCCTCAACAGAGTAATGTCATTGAAATAACAAAACCTACATAAATTCAAATGTAATTCAACACGGCTACACTATGATACAGAGGCTTAAGAGCTAAAGCTCAGCTTTTGGTTGTACTTTTTCCAAACTGGATATTTGACAACGCGTCAACTTTTTAACACGAATTGGTAGTTTTTATATTGTGGTTCTTGAAGCACAGGTTTAATCTCTTGCTAATATGCTAAATATGGTAATTAACTTAGATTTATGTGAATAAATAGATTTGCGTTTAAGTTTTTTTGTGTGAAACCGACATGTCTAAAACCACATGTCCATAAAAATATAATTTGCTTTGAATATATTAATTGGTTTTTTTTGCGTGTCCCTTTTCTGAATATCATTTATTAAATCTTAATAATACATAAAAGACAAGACTTTTCTTTCTTGCTGCTACAGTGCTTGCATTATACGAAAAAATTGTCTTGGCCTGAAAGTATGCATACAAAATTTATTGATATTTATCAGTTAATGGCAACATTGTGACGAAAACTGCAATCCAAAGTGAATATAAAAATATTTTGATATCGTCTGCTTGTTAATTATTTTGGATACAACCAATCGTAGGACGGGTTTTATAGGACTAGTATTTAAAAATAAAAACTTGGAATTTATCTACAATTCGCACGAAGTCAAAATACCCCCTACAATGAGGAAGATCGATTTTGTATGGAGCAAAAAGTCAGCTGGACACCATCTCAAAATTTAGAGGAACTCCTCAAAATTTTTTCTGCATCATTTTTTTTTTTTGTTTTGGATCGGAGAAATCCCCATGGAACGATTTTGGTTCTCCTGAACCCATTTTTTTCACCAGAATGCATACCCAAGATAAGCAAAAAAGTAAAGATTTTGATAGTACACAAATATCGACCATATTGAAATTATTTGTCTTTACAAACTTGTATTTTTTATGGTATTCACATGCATTTAAGCTTATTGGAAAAGTATTGAGCTCTTCTTTTAAGTTCTAAAAACGACTTTTTTTAGATATAAAAAAAAAATTGGAATCAACGGAACCAAAACCGCTCTATGGGGATTTTTCCGACCCAAAACAAACTATGCAGAAAAAGTTTTTAAGAGTCCCTCTTTTGAGTCGGTGTCCGACGAAATCTAAATTTTGACCCGGCTGACCCTACAACCATGTTGAAGTATATTTAATGTTATTTAGGTTTAATGAACAGCCAAAAACAAAAAGTTAACTTTTAAAAACGTAAAAAATTTTACATTTTTCATATAAAACATGACTTTAAAATTAAAGATCACCCCCTTACGACCAAAAATGGCCCAAATTACCAAACATTTTTCGTTTTAAACTAACTCTAACTAAACTAACGTGGGAGATATGTTGGATGATTTTTACTTTTTTTTTTGCGACTTTACTTTGGCTATATTAGGGTTAAGTTTTTTCCAAATTCATGAAATGAAAGTCATTTTCGAAGTTGGACTAGAATAACCAATCGATTTCTTTGTTCCCGTCACTTTTTTAATGACTTTTATGGAAGAGAGAATATTTTTGGTAGCAGTTTTAATTTTCTAGGAATTTATGGGATTGGGACATATATCGAACAAATACGTCTCAGATCAGCAGCTCTCATGATATTTTTCAACGAAAAGTTGAAAAAGTCGTTCGAGATATAGACCTAGTTTGATATTGAATAGAACGGAGGGTTTCTAGCCAATTTTAACTGTTCTGATAAGATAAATGCGATAAATATCGTTTTTTGCTTCAGAGAGCCTTTCTATGATTTCTTAATTTTCTGAGGAATGATCTTCTATGATTTTATTCAATGATTCCTAAATGATTCACAATTGAAATTTGTGAACAGAAAATGTTTGGTTTTTTTTATACGGTGGGCAAATGCATCACGTCAATGAATACTGTAGTTTTGTCCAATATATTCTACAAAACTACGGAGAGTTAAAAATAAAAATAAGGTTAGGGTCAAATGCGGTTGTATCAAAAATGATATCGCTAATCGTTAAAACTGTCGACTGCAAAATCACTGTAATCAAACCTGAAATAGAAAAGGTATCAAAATTAAACTTTTTTTTTCAGTTTATTACAGAAAGCATAACAAATGTTAATTTCATCTAGCGATCGCAGTAGTGCGAACTGTTGAAATGTGAAAGCGAGTTCACAGCAGATATGAAAAGCAGCAAATATGCAAAATTTTTTGCTTATGGTAAAAAAATAAAAACAGAAATAATTTTGTGAAATGAGAAACGAACTCATTAAGTTATTAGGTCTGCAAATTAGATGGAACCTACGTATTTTAGTTCGTGTTGAAACAGTTCAAAATCTAGAAACGAGTTGACAGAGACAGAAGGAAAATTAGAAATTATTCAAAGAGGTTGTTTTTGTTAATTAATAAACAACAATATTTATTAACGAACAAAATTTTATTATGCAGCTCAATACTTTCTATGAGTGAAAAAATGTTTTAAAAGAACCAATAAGTATCAAAAGTCGACTAAAGATTAATATTTGACATAAGTTGATTTTTTACCCGAGCAAAAGTAAAATTGTTATAGACGATGATAGACATTTTTCACCAACTCTAACCAATAATAAAATATACAGCCGAATTTCAAGCAGAGGCGACCATTTGTATGAAAAATTCATGGTTATTTTCAAGGAACTGTCAGATCTTGGTCATGTCAGTAACATATTCCACTGTAATTTGCATGCATAGTAAAAGTGTTATAGAGAGCAGAAATAAAATATTAAATGAAAAGTTTAATTATTTTTAAGAATAATATTTTGTATGATTACTTTTGTTAGTTTTAATAACAGCTTAAATAACAATATTTCTCGGTCTGTTCATGTGCTTACTGTTAATTTTGCAATCTAGTGTCAGTTAGCATATACAACAAAATGTACAACAATGGTTTGGTACCGTTGTGCAGTGGCTCGATTGCGAAAGTAGTTTTTAACGGATCTAGAAAACTGCAAAAACTGCATTAAGCACAGCAAAGCTTAATGCAACAGCTGCAGACTTTCTCTTGAAAGCATAACAATATGAAGAAAAAAAAACGAGGGGAGCCAAACAAAATGAGTTCAAAAGAGCAGGCTGGCAGCATAAGAAGAAAAGAGGTATCATGAGGAAAATTGTACTACATGACAAGCCTTCAGGTAAAATTATATTGAATAGAAAATGAATAAAAATAATAATAAAAAAAAAAAACATATGGCAATACTTAAGACAATGAAAATGGCAAAACTGAATGGGGCAGATTTCGAAGCCTTTTTTTCTTAGTTGCAGAGAGTAGAGAGCATATTAAAATAAAGATTAACATACAAATTAGGCAGCCGATAGTAACAATGTTAGTCAGTTTAACACCAAAACTTTTGAATATGTATACAATATTTTTTTTGATGGTAACGCTTAAGTGACGATGACATAATTTTTGTATTCTTCAACCAAAGAATTTATGAATCAGAGGCACATAAGTTGTGAAGAAAATACTTTGAGAAATGGTGGCAACGCTTTCGGTTGAATTTATATATAGCTAGCAAACATTTTTTTTGTTTTTTTCCACACATTTCCGTCGTGACTTGCTAGGGCAAAATAATACATGTAGTTGTTGTTGTTGTTGGTGTTGTTGTTATTATTAAAGTTGCTAATGGAATGGTGCGCAGCATGTCTTCCGCTCTGAACGGAAGTAAGAAAACAAACACTCCCAGTTTTACATTTTTATGATATCTCATGGTTGGTAAAACTCTGAAGCAAAATAATAAATGAAGAAATGCATTTGTTAAAAAATTAAAGTAAATTTAGAACGTAGAAAACGATAATCATAGCAAACACGTAAAAACACAGTCCAACAGCAGTTTTTTGCAGACAAATAACCGTGGTTTATTTCTGAAGGAACTTATTTATATGTTGGAATTGCTTTTTTAATTTGCTCTGTAAGGTTTTATGGTTTTTGTGATTAAAAAATAATGATAGTAAGTAAAAACATAATAAATTTAATCACTTACCAAGGCAATAAAAAATAATGCCAATAATAAATTGATGGGTTAAGCAGATTTTTAGATATACGGTGGTGGCCATAAATTAACGGGGGACATGATATTGGCCGTTTTTTTTAAATCGGCCAAAATTTTATAATTTTGTATTTTATTAAATATTCTTAAGATTCTATGAAAAAATTTCATGGAAAAATTCCTACGGGTTCAAAAGTTACAGCCGGATTAGTGAGAGCGCATTATCATATTTCCTTGCATTTTTGTTTGTTCACAAGCTTTGAACGCGTTTATCTCGAAACAATATTTTTCGTACTGGTTGCGGGTCTATTTTTTGACGATTTTTTTTTTTCGTATTTTTTTAAACTGGATTCGCTATCCTTTGACACGAGCTTTTTTTAATTTTTTTTCGATTTTTTATGAATTTTTAAAGTCAATATTTTTTCGAAAAAACACACTTTCAAATTTGGAACATCACCAAAACTTGAAAAACATTGTAAAAAAAGCTCCTGTCATACGATAACCAATTTTGTTAAGGTTTAAAAAGTCATTTTTTTTTAAGATGGGACAATTTTTGCGACTCCCAGCGCTGCAACCACGAGGCCCCGTTTTGTTCTCTGCCGCCAGTTTGGAGCTCTATAAACCATGTTGGAGTGAAAAGTATATTTTTTTGAATTTTTTTCTTGTAATTTGTTCAATTCTCTACAATAATAAAAAAAATTTTGGAAAAATGTTTGTTTTTGACTGAGTTATGAATTTTTTTAACAAGGTCTGTTTTCTCTGCCGCGAATGTCATGTCCCTCCTTAAAGCTGATCC
Organism: Tetanocera ferruginea; assembly: GCA_958299015.1. Lineage (NCBI taxonomy): Eukaryota > Metazoa > Arthropoda > Insecta > Diptera > Sciomyzidae > Tetanocera > Tetanocera ferruginea. Next base: position 128,940,580 of record OY282644.1, read on the forward strand.
ATTTTTGATAAATTTTAACCAAAGAAGAATAAAATATTTTATGATTTTTAATTTTTTGCTCGGTTATAAAAAATAATTTTTTGATTTTTATTTTTCAAGTCAATTATAAAAATAATTATTTAATTTTCATGGTTTTGTCCAGAAATAATATTTGTTATTTATTTTTTCTCTCAGAAATTAAAATAAGTTTTTGATTGCTCCGAAAAGAACTCACACGTATGCTTTTTACAGAGCATTCCTAACAATTATGGTGAAGAAAATATATAAAACCGATTTTTATATCTGATAAGAAAAAAAATAAAAATCAAGAAATAAGTTTTAATTTTAAGCAAAAAAAATATTTAAAATAATTTATATTTTTTAACAAAAAAAAACAAAATAAAAATCGAAAAATTATTTTTTTTTTTTGTAATTTTTGAAAAAAATTAAAAATGATTTTTCTTTCTGAGCAAAGTAATACAAATCAAAAAATTATTTCTATTTTTGAGGAAAATAACAACAACGGCCATAGCCCATCTACAACAGCTTAATTAAAACAAAGGCTGATATCAACTAACTAATGTCAAAAATTATTCTTATTTCTGAGCAAAAAAAAAATAAAAATCAGACTATTATAACTATATTCAATTTTTATGTTTAACGCTTAAAAAATAAAAATCAATTTATTAATTAATTTTTTGGTCAGTAATAAATAAAACTCATTTATTGATTTTAATTATTTCGCTCAGTAATTCAAATCGTTTTTTATTTATATTTTTCGTTCAGATATAAAAATCATTTTAGAATTTTTATTTTTTTTGCTCAGAAATAAAAATCGACTCTTCCTTTTTACAAGACATACCTTACAATTTTTGGTGAAAACAAAAACATAGATTTTTGTATCTAATAAAAAAAGCAAAAATCACGAAAAGAATTTTAATATTAAGCAAAAAAATAAAAAGTATATTTTATTGTACTAAATTTTTATTTTTGAACAAGAAATAAAAATCGAAAAATGATTTTTTGTGTGAGCAAATCAAAAAAATTATTTATATTTTTTAAGAATATAAAAAAAAAACCAAAAATTTATTTCTGAGCAAATGAAATAATAATCAAGTTATAATACTTAACTTAATTTTTATGATTAACGCTTAAGAAATAAAAATCATTATTAATTCGAGGAGGCAATACAAATTCCAACAATTTTGTATTTTCAAACATTTTTTCCGACACTTTTTCGGACATTGTTTTCATTAAAATTTGAAATAGGTATACATAATCATTATTTTTCGGTCCCAGATTTTTTTCTCATCCGAACAATTTGATCCAACCTACCAGATACCTTGTCATCATGTTTATAATGAAAACATTCTAACAGAAATTTGCGATGTCATAATCTTTGATTTTTCTTTTTGATTTGAAAGAAATATCTCTTTGATTTTGTTTTTAAATAATCTTAATATTTTGTTTGCTCTTAATGCTAAATACCTACTACTTTGTAGTATTTCCAATAGAACGACCTTTTTCAGATACATTATACAATAGTTAGGTACTGTTTTAAAACTAATACTTTTTATTTTGTTGGACTGTGTACTTTGCATCTTTAAAGCGGAAATAGTTTGAATACAATAAAAATATTGGGATTTTTTTATACACACAGCAGCCCCATCATAAGTTTTTAATATGAGCAAAAATAAACATAGTTGTTTGTATTACTCAAATATTCCAAGAAATAATCGAAGGTTAATATTGCAAATACATACAGTGACTGTCATAAACATGTTTACAGTTGTACACTAGACAAATCGCTTGATTTTTGGTTAGCGAAATTGTAATGTTTTTAGATAGGAAAACTTTGAAAATAACAATAGCTAGACTGCTAAGTTGTGTACTGATAGTAGAGCGAACAAATTTAGCTAATTTTTTAAAACTATGCAAACAGTAATCAAAACAGAAAATAATATTTGGCAACGCCAAACTTCATTCATTGGGCCTTATATATATACGACTTTAAGTTTAATCATTGTTAAATGCCAACGATCGAAACGTAGAAGAGAGCGTTCGCACGATCACCGTGTGATCTCAGTCATTCAGAACGTCCGGACGTTCTTTAGTTTAAGAAATTCTTAAATCAACAACATTATAAATAAATTTGCAAAACATCTCATTTTCAAGTGAAAAATGTCATCACACCCACTGCGAGAGAAACTAGCTTACGTTTGAGGGGAGTAACTATAGCGAACTTGCTTTATCGAGTAAATAATAAAACAAACAAAACAGTGATCTCATTAGCGGGAGGAGGGGGATATACTTGGTTAAAACAAATTTAACATATAAATAGAAAAAATACGAAAACAACAAAGCCATTCACTTAATTATAGTGAGCTCATCGAGTGAGTGTGGTCGTGTTTGATTCTTGGTAGTAAAAGCGTACTAAATAATAAGAAACTAGTAACTAGTTGAATAAAGAGGATGGATTGATGAGTATGAGAATTTTACAAAAAATTTTCGGTCCCTCCTTCTTAAATGACTCACTGAACCAATATAAAAAAACTTCCTTCTAAAATGAAACGAAGTGCTTTTTGGAAGCAGAATTTGTTCTTAGTGATTTCTCATGGAAGAAACGTTAAAATAATCCCTACTAAATATGCAAAACTGAAGCTTTAATTCAAATTTATGAGATTTAAACGAAATATACTTGCATATAACTAATATCACTTTTTTTGGGCCTTGAGAACTTTACAGCAAGAATTCTCTAAACTGAAAAATCAATTCAAAATGCAATTTAAATCTTGAGAGATGGATTTCTCGAAACATAAAAATCCGACATAAACAAGCTGGATTTTTTTCCCTTAGTATTTTTTGTTTTTATTTTGAAGAGTTCACGACTAATTTTTCAACTTAAAATTGATTCTGTAGACTTAACCCTTATATATCTGCACACTGTGTACTCTGTTTGCTATATATCTGCACACTGTGTACTGTGTTCTCTGCACACTGGGGTACATATGAACCCCTGTTATAATAAAAGTCTTAAAAAATAAACTACAGAATAATTTTATTTGTTTCTTTTTTTTAGCTTCTGAAAAGTGTATTTTTAAATAAATTGTAAGTTTCATAGGCCAAAAATTTGATTGCGTAAGTAAAAACGATAGCGTAAAAGCATAAAAATGTATATTTTTCGTCAAAAAACAAAAATCGTGTGGAGTTTACTGTTTAATTGTTCAACTAAAAATTGATTTTTGGGTTAAGATTTAAAGTTTATCATAGAAATTTTTGATAAATTTTATGTTATGTTAAACTAGAGGTCCTCAACCTTTTCTGAACTACGATCTTGCTTACGAAAAAAACCAGTTAATATATACTACTTGTTAATTTTAAATGAATTATTAATTATTGTGTATGGTAGTACTTAATTTTAAATTCATTATTTTAAGATCATTACATATTATATGTAACTGATTTTAATGTTAATTTGTGTATAAGTAATTACAAAGTAGGTACTAATTAATAACTTAAGAACCAAATATACAATAAAATTGTCCAATAAAATAAAAATAACTTAATCTAGATGACAAACAAATTCTAATAAACTTAAAATTTCACATGGAAAAAACAATAAAATTAACTTGTATGATTGAAACCTAGAATCAAGTATGTATATGATTAAAAAATAACTATCTTTCATAATTTTTTGTTATGGATTTGATCCTTTTAAGACAATTGAGTTTTTTGATCCAGCATCTTCCAGCATCTTTAGATTTGATCCAGCATCTTCATCTGATCAAGCTGATGACCAATTTTAGTATCATCTCATGACATGATTGCTTAAATTCATTCATCCTTATGTTATTTAAAGCAGTTCTTGGGTTTATTTTCTAAAATTTGTGAAATGCTTTGCTTATATTTACTACATTCTCAATCTTTTTACAGATTTGGTTTGTCGGATCTTTAGAGTAATGGCTTCAAAAATGTATACCCTTACAAAGTAAAGGTCACAAAATTTATGATTTATTCTTATGAATTTTTAAGAAAGTACTCGTTACAAAAGATTAAAAGATATTATAAGTATTTGGTTTTTGTTAGGTACAGATCTTTCAGATTATTGTTATAAATTCTCAAATATTTAATACAAAAAGATACAATTACGTGACTTTGTTAGAAGAGCCATAGCAATTTTATATTTTAAAATGAAAAGTCAAAAACTAATAAACATTTAAATATTTTAGATTTTGAACAAAACTTTACAGCATCTCGTTAATAAACTAGTTATTTTTGGAAATGGAGTATGGAAGTTTACTAAGAACTGAATCAATCAAAAACTCAATTCTGAGCATATTTTGCTGTTACTGCTCTTTGGATTTGGACAATAACTACTACAAGAGTTTTCAAATTTTTTTGACATAAACTAAGTATCCTATTAAACAATGCAAAATATAAAAATCGCCAGAATAAAGCCCTAAATTTAGTGCCTTAATACGTCTATTCCAATTCACGCAAAAAAACGCATTAAATTAAGTACTATACAATTGAAACTCTGGTGGGTTCATAGTAAAAAAAAAGATATGAGACTGATGACGAAAACAACTTCATTTCCTTTTATATTTCAAGGAAAAGTTGTTAATAAAAACTATGTAGAAATATAAAAATACCAACATATTTGCAGCTGTTTTAGGTCAAAGTAACTAAAGTTATACCATATTTAAGGAATGAAAAAAACAGGAGGAGCCAACGCAAAAGCAATGTGGCAATTGGCAGCCATTTTTATATGAAGCAAACGACCTTACTTTGTTCGCTTATTATAACAAAAGCACACACACAATGGCTGCGTTTCTAATACAAAATTTTTCGCAACAGTTGCACAACTGTTGAGTAAAATGTCTTGTGAACGGCAATAATCAGTTTCCGCTACTCACAACATGTTGTAAATTTTTGGAGCGCTTTATTTTTCCGCTACATTTACTCAACATGTTGTAATTTTCATTTTGACATATTCACAAAGTTTGACATAATTGAAAGTGATAAGTGAAATTGTTTCTATTTTAATATAAACGATCAAGAAATCAAAATTTTGGTAAAATAAATGAATATTTATCAATATTCTAATTAATTAATACTTTTAATTAAAGAAATGAGTGGAATCAACATAATAAAAGTTGATTATACGCTAGACGACTGTGTTTATCAAATAACCGATACGGAAGAGGTGCACATGAAGTTGCAAAGTGGTAAATTAACCTAAAATATTGGTTAAAATGTTTGGCAAATATTTTTAATATATCTATTGCGTTTCCTTCAGATACTGAATTTTGAAAGACGTGCTGTATTGTGGCACAATTTCTTCGTAGTAGTTTTCATTTTTTGCTCGAACATCTCGCTGAGCAACTTGGAATAAGTTTAAGTCATTTGTATCCACTAAATTATCCAACAAACCACCGACAGCACTTTCCACATCGTCTATTACACAAATATTGATAATATTGTCCAAATTCATATTTTTAATATTTATTTAAATTTTTGCGCACAAATGAGTCAATTTTTGTAACTGTGTTGACAGAAAATGAAAATAACCGTTCAGAAGAAACAAAAAGTAGCGGAAAGTGATACTTACAACATGTTGACAACATGTTGTCAACTCTTTTTGTATTAGAAACGCAGCCAATGTGAAAAAACAAGCCAATATGGCAAAAGCAATAAAATTAAATAAAGCCTGTGAAAACACTTTGCTACGAAAATTAATTTAAATTGAATGTTATTCGATTTTTTTCAAATGAACGAGTCTTTTAAAAACATACCTTGAGAAATTTTCTCTTGTAATGAAAATTCCAAGTATTGATATCCACTAAGTTTCCGCGATGTAATTTATGTAGTTTTTTCCCTCTGCGATTTAGTTAATTGTTAATTTAACTAAATCAAAATATATTTCTTTCTTTGTTGTTATTTATCAATTTATATACTTTACTGTTACTTAATAGAACCAGGTGGAATTAAAACGCAGAAATAAAAATTTTAACGCGTTTTTACTTTAACCACAATTATTTTATTGAAATTCTTGAAGTTCCTCAGAAAAGTATAAACTTTGCAGATATTGAATTAAAATTTTATTAAGTGAAAAGTTTCCAAATAGAAATAAATTTAATAGACAATCTTCATTTTTTTTTTCTTATAGCTCTATTGATAACACACCACAAACGAACTAAATCGAACGAATTTTAAAGACTGAATTCGTTGGCTTTCGCACGACACGAAGTTTCTCGTTGTTTTCACAAACAGTGTTGCCGTCAGACTTGCAACGAAACGTGCTTGTATACTATTTGGAGTGAATTTTGATATTTTGAGTACGAAATAGTAATGACTAGTAGTTCGCCTATATTTACGTTCAAGTCAGTTTATAAGTATGTATTAGAATTAAAGCAAAATTTGTAATTGATATTGTTACCGTAAACCATGATAGAATAACAAGCTAGGCGCATATTGAAGAGGAAGTGAGCTAGATGTCAAAATCAGCTGTTCGAATTTAAGTTGTTCTAATTGTTGTTGCCTTTTCGTTTGACGTTTATAGCACCTCATAGCATTGTTTGTGTAAAACTAGACATTTGAGCAGCCATATTAATATGAGCCTACCTTATTATTCTATCATGCCGTAAACATAACATAATAAAATATGAAGCAATAGCTCATTGCAACAACAAATTTTTTTATGACATTGACGTTTTTAATTTATATTTAAATTTATATTAAGTATATTAATATATATTTAATTTATAATTTATATTAAGGAATGTCGAGAAAATGTTAACCGCCTTTGTAAAAAACTGAAGATGGAAAATATCAAATGTTTAAACAAATAGGTTTAATATGAAGCTTCTGTAGTCAACTTTAATTTAATTTTTTTTATTGTTTTTCTAGTTTCCTGTTTAACTTAAATCTTGCTTGCTTGTGTTAAACACTCTAATATAAAGCCACGATATAATAAAAAGGGAGGGTAAGGAGGTTTGACTAACCTATGATCATTTTGATTTGAGGCCTCTCTGAAATATCCAACACATATGCCTCACTTTGAGTCTGATCAAAACTCAAACCAAAAATTATTTGCTTTCAGAGATATATTAACGCTATATTTTGGATTTTATTCCCAAAGGGCATATACATATCATCACCTTAATATAGAAAAGACGTCACTCATAATATAATAGGAAGATAAAAAATCTGAACAACTTCTTTAAAGATGATGTAACTAAAAATTATTTAATTCAGATTGAAATGAAAATCGTCAACATATTCAGTTCTTCAAACCAAATTTCAGATTTTTGGTTTCATCTAAAAGAACATGCAAAAAACACGTTTTCGAAAAATTATGAGTAGCGTCCTTTCTATATTAAGGTGTTATATATTTATATGTATGTTATATATTTATTATTAAAATAGATTACACATTTAAACATTGTGCAACACACAGTGTTAAAATAGCTAAAATAGTGCAAATCAACAAAAAGATCAAACATTGATGAATGTCACAACAAAGGAAATAGAAGTGAATCACAAAATGAATTAAAAAAAAATTAATAACATCAAAATGAATAACCATCAAAGAAGGGGTGAGGTCAGCATAGACAGGGTCTTTAGGTTATTAGTTGATTTAAAAGGTCTCTTAAAATCATATCTTTAAGCTTGAAGAAATATAAACTTATGAAATTTTTTCTATAAACATAGTTAGTTTGATGAGCAACTACAACTGAGTTTGTTTTTGTTTTATCCTCCACATCTTAAACTTCGAAATAAATGTGAAAATTCTTTTATTTTTTTAAGGATAAAGCATTGATTCATTTTAAATTTTAAACAACTATGTCAATAGCAAAAGGTATAGATTGTAAAAGGTTATTTTAGCTTATGCACTAATGCCGCCAAATGCTCCTTATTACTTATTTATCTCGTCGAGAATTTATTAGGTGTCTATAATTTGAAGTTTTATAGGGGATTTAAGACACTGTGTATGAGAAGCGTATCTGTTTAACTCTTATTTTTTTCGAAATGTAATTTTTTTTATATTAACAAAAACGATTTAAGCATTAAACTTGATTCGTATAAGTTGAACTTAGGTATGGTTTATGAAATGCATTTTCAGAGCTTATACTTACAAATCAGCGAACTGGTTCGTCGAGCGGTGGCCATGTTCGGGCCAGTTCGTCGAAACTGTTGACAAAAATTTAGTATTTTCTCTGTCGAAGCAGAGCTGCCCGATAAACGTGTTCTATGATTTGAATGTAAGCATCATACCTAGTGATATTTTGTAGTGACAACATGGCCAGCACAAATAAAAAACAAGACAAAATCAAATGAACCAATATCTATAACAAAATAATGGCGAAAAATAATATCGCATGTTCTACGAACAGGTTCGACCAATTTGAATGCTAGCTCTGTCGAGCTGGTTCGCTATGTTGTTTGACGAACCAGTTCGCAGATGTGCCCTTTAAGGTGACTTTACATCTGCGATCTCGTGTGCCATTTGGCTTGTTGGCAAACATTTTTGATTTTCTCCGTCCAACAAAGCAAACAAAAACATTCTCTATAGCCTTTCCAAAACCATTGAACTATTAGTTGTATTTAGTGTCCGACCGAAACCAAAATTTTGGCCGAAACCGAAACCGAAACCGAATTTCGGCCATTTTTGTAATATTCGGCCGAAACCGAAACCGAAACCGAAACTGAATGTCTACATGAAAATTGTTTTAAAAACAATTTATTTTTTTTAATTTTTTAGTTAAAAGCTTTCAAAAACATAACAATTGAAACAGATTATAATAACGTATACATTCGATAAATATTCTTTTGCCTTTATTCATAAAAATTGACGAACCTCTTATAAAGCCTTTACAAAAAAAAATTTTTAAAACAGTATCCATAAACGTCCAATAACGACAAAAATCTCTTATAAAGGCTTCTTAAATGAGTAACCTTCAATAAACCCTTGATAAAGCCTTTTTAAAATTTTTACTCTAATGTGAGCACAAATATTGTCAAAAATACTTCAAACTGTTTCAAAAAATATGAAAACATGGCAAAACATTTCAAAATATTGAAAATAAAAATTATAAGTGACAATTTTTTCACAGAAGAACATAGATTAAACAATTTTTTGACTGTTTGCATGTCAAAGTATTGATAAAATTGTGACAAATAATCAAAAAATTATTGAATTTATCAAATTCACGAACCATTCTTGACACTGTTCCCATTTCAAATTGAGAGTGTTCCTATTTTAACAAATAAGCTGAGACAATATTTTTATGAATAACAAAATTTTAAAAAACATTTTATCTCTAAAAAGCTTTTTGACTATTGAGCACTTTAAATCTATTTCAAGATATTTTTATGAATATGACCGTTTGAATATTAATGTTCAACTTTAAAATAATAAATATGGAGATCATTTTAATACCACAGGAACTTTTTAGTATATAAAGTTAAATAACTTAATATAAGAATCTAAAAAAACTACATTTATCGTTTTGTGCTGGACTCAACTCACACGGTCAATCAAATGACTGAATTTCACGGTTTTGTTCTACTTAACACCATTAAAAATTTTGTTGAAAGTGAACTCACTTCTACCATTGAAATATATGTAAAAACCGAATTAGTAGTGTCCGATCAAATATTCGGTTTCGGTTTCGGTTTCGTCCATATTGATGCCGAATAGCCGAAACTGATTAAAAGGGCCGAAACTGGCCGAAACCGAAACCGAAACCGAATATTCGGTCGGACACTAGTTGTATTGAACTATTAGGCTAGTACTATTTAGAGTACATTTCAATGATTTGAGTACTATGTGACCAATATTTAGTACTTGTTATATATTATTTGGTAGTGCTCCAAAACGTTGCATACAATATATGTTATACCTATTTTTGGATACAGTAACGAAGTTATATCGAGAAAATAATGCAGGTGTGGAGGACTTGGGAAACATTTTTTCTTAAGTTTTCCCACACAAAAATGATTTTATTTCGAAGCAATAAATACTTTTTTAAGAGCATATTTCTACTGTTCTCAAATGTAACCCTGTGTGTGCCAAACAGATTTCGTACTTTGAACGTTCGCATTCTCGAACTCATACAAGCCGGCATATTGTTTGTCTTACGAGTTAAGATTTGAAAACCACATTAAGTTTAACAATAGGTATAGTTGCTGAAACTAGGCTTAAAAGTTTTCTAATACTTTCAGAAAAGTAGTGTAAGCAGATCATTAGGATTAGGTACTTTTATATAGTACTTAATCATTATACATCACTGAAAGAGTGTTGATCGATTCCATGATCGATATTAATTTTTCGAACGTTTGCAAAATTAGAAAATAACTGTTTTTCTTTAAAAAATTCTACCCTGATAATGAGCAACACTGCGGTATATTTTTAATTTTAATTTGTATTGCTTCTTTTAATTTGCGTGATTTGCGTATTGGGTAAAACAACCTAATAAAATTATACAACTTTAATAGAAAAAGTTTTAATTCAACATATTAAAAAAAATTTTAAATTATTTTTATAAAAAAATGTTAACATCCTAGTCTGGATTTGGTATTTCAATCACAGCTAGATGACATTGTGAACATAATAAATGTAAGCAAAGAATAAACCGCTACTCACATTCAAAATCGAATACCGTTACTCTACTTAATGTTATATTAAAATAAATTATGTATGGGCACATTTCCTTAGTTTGTGGCATGTTTTGTCGATACAGTGCAAAATCAGCAACACGAGTTGCTGTGGTTACTTCAGCAAATAGGATTTAATACATACCCCAACTGAGCCCACAAAGGACACTGGCTCCTTCTGGAAATCTAACCACAACACTACTACGCGACTACAACCGGGCTTTTTTACGCAGACAATTTGGAGTACAATCGTCACCAATACTGCTGTAAAAATTTTTCAAACATACTTATGGATGCATTCATCCAAATGATGCAGCCGGCTGCCAGCCTATCTACTTGTATTGCTGCTAATCCTTTTTGCACCTGGATACATACAGTGCGAGGAGCAAAAACAAACTTGCAGTGGATATAAGCAAAATACTGCAAAAACAATGTAGCATGATTTCTGGCGCATGCCAACTGTAGCATAACCAAGTCATTGCACCGAACCTACGAGAACTAAAAAAGTTGAAGTAAGGGTTGCATGTTACAGGCGGCAGACAATGAAGAGGGTCTCATCATATTGCATTATTTTTTTTTTGTCGCGGTAGGAACAACAATACTTCTATTCAATGAGCTCTTCAACTTACGCATTATATTTAGGCAACTAGTTTCGATTGATTACCACCAAATATATGCTCTTGGCTGCCTGCGTACCTGCCAAAAACATCTGCAACAGATGTTTTTCATTTTATGCTGCGTGGTATCACATTTTATTACCTTCACGTTTCTTTTGAAACGTGTATAAAAATTGGACATAACCTGAGCTCAATTTGAACTGTTGTCTGTTTTAATAATGACGGTGGGGCTGTCTGCCATTTGTTGATAATTCGATTTTTTCCCATTATTATGCCGGCTGACTTGCCACGCTTCGGTGCGTTATTTAAAAATCAGTAGCATCTGTCCCATTTATGGAAAGGCAAGTGTTAAAAAAACTCTCGAAAATAAATTAAAGTTAACAGACGAAGTATATCCTTATAAAAGGAAGCTATGGAAACGATATTGTATGCACACCTAGGTAAAGCCATGATAAAATAATATTCTATCATGGGTAGAACCAAATTTTATATTCTTTTGCAAGAGTGTTTCGGTACCGTGGTGCTAATTTTTATATTTTAAAAAAATTGTATTTTCTAGACTGGAAACTTTAAACCATTTTTTAAGAAATATTTTATTTAATAAAATTTTTAATTAAATTAAATAATTAAATTTAAGGGAAAAATAACCAAAAAAAAAATTTGCGATATAGGTTACTAAGATTATATAGATAATCTTAGATTACCAGAGTCTGTCCAAAGAAGGATACCAATGAATATAAGATAACAGGATTTTTTTCTTTTGTTTCATCCTCTTAAAATCTTAAGCCGATGAAAGTTGGTCACGCCAGCAACTGGCGGCAGTCCGCTAAGCGGACCAGTCGTTGCAAGAGTTTCAGGAAATTATTTTTTGTTTATGGTATACTTAGTTCACCGTTGCTTGGACTGCTTAACAAATCTTTGGTTCTTAATGTTTGCTTCAAGAAAAAATATATGAATTTAATATAAGAAAAAACAAAAATATTTTCAGCACACTTTTGTACATTTGTGTTAACATTTTGATCCACAGTGCCAGATGTAAACTTCAACAAAAAAAACGATGATTTGCAATTAAGAAATGTCTTTTATTTATAAAATAAGTTTAAAACATAAGATGAAAGCTATTGAAGGAATTGAAATTCTGTTACAATATTGACAAGAATTACAGATAATCATCATCTTGATGCAAATCATCAAAACCAATAACAAACGAATATAAAAATCGTATCGTATCTTTCTTCTTCACTCAGTCCAACGATGGGTACAATTTTGATTTGTGCAAACATAGTACAGTCGCATTTCCTCTTCAGCGCGACGTGTCTGTGCCTGAAAGAATACCGACTCACTGTGTGAGCATTTCGGACAAGCATGGTCCTCTGTGCGTGGCAATGTGGGATCTGCTATAACATCTGGATTTATGTGTGTCAACTCATCAATTTCGTGCATAATTTTGTTGACATAGATGCACTGGGAATCAGCTTCCTGGCGATAGTCACAATTGCGACAAGCATAGAGCAGCACATTGACATCGTGATCCGCTTTTGGGTATAACATGTTGTTGCATTCTTGACAGAAACGAATACCAACATAACCCTGATCTACAGCTGGTGCAGCACTCGCGCAATCAAGTCCAAGCGACATTTTATTGTTTATATTTTTATTAATTAATAGTTATTTGTTGGGCGACTATTTTTTAATTGCAAAACTTGGTAAAATAATTCACAAAACCAAACACTTTTCACTCTGCAGCTGTTTTTTGCTTTTATGTTTCGATTCGTACTGTTCCGACGTCTGCTCTGTCAACTGAAACGATTGTAACAGAGTTGCATGAGTACATATTTGTGTACTGATTAGAGTACGTTTTTATTGTTTGACTATAAAGTACAAAATTGCTACTCAGTACTATTTCGGCACAATATGACTTAATACTATTAAGTTAATAGTGTGCTGGTATTAAATGTCTGCAGCGAACTATTCATTCTACTTGTACAAACAAACATAACAAGTTATTACATATGCTTCTGCTGTTTTGGATTAAGCAGAGAGCCTAACATATCTTTTTATGGCTCTCATTGTAGTGTAGGCTTTTTTTTCTTTTTCTATTTCAATGAAGAATTTATTTTAACTCTTTTTAACTGCTTATGGACAATTTTATTCACTTTTATAACTCGATAGTTTTGAATAAATTTCAAGTTTTCGATACAAGAATGCTAAAGTTTTTGATAACTCTTGAGCTATTATCGGGAATAAAATATCCCTATTTCTATTCAATATGGATATTCCAGATCGTTCCTACTAAAAATAGTAATGGTATGTTCTCTCTTTGAATGGGTTTGTATAAATAATTTTTCCTCATTTATTATTTATAGCTTCGGTGAAATTTGTACTTTATGTTCTGAACAAGCATGGATTTCTGAATGGCATTGAATTGTTCAAAATGATATATTTATATGAAAACAACGCCCAATGTATTTGAAAACCAATTTTTATTTTTAATTAATATGAGCAAGTTCCAAGTAGCGCACCACCGAAAACAAATAATTTGAATTCCAATTAAATTCAGACAAGTGACAGCTCATGCCCGGTGTTAGATGCGAAGATATAATTCATGGCATCTATTACAGAGCATAAGATATGCCATGGCATAAGCGGTCGCCACAAGATTTTCAAATGCCTTGGTGTATGTGATGGCATGTGCTATGTCCTGTGAAGACGGCCTGTTAGCTGGTATTATGGACTTAAGGTTATCACATATTAAGGGTATTTTTTGTTGTTTGTCGTATTTTTATAGCTGACCAAGAAACAGACAATTGACTGAAGAAAATAAATTTTTTTAAATAAATAGTTTGTTTTAATATTTTTCTAATTAAATACTCTTATTAAATAAATAAATACTAAATTAGGTTTTAATATTATTCAAACACATGCAGACCTAACTATAAATATACATTAAAACAATATGTAGTATTTGATTTACTGATTTCATAAAACTTGTTTGCTAAATATATTAATGCCTAAAAAACTTAATAAATTAATGAGTTTTGATTTGGGTTGTGAAAATTTTGAACCTCTCTCGGCACCTTTTAATTAAGAAATGTACTAAAATAAAATCGTTTCATGAAAATGTTGATGTGTCAGTTTTAATTTGCTTGATAATTTTATAAAAAAAGAAAATATGTTTTTAAAAATAAGTATATATTTTAAAAACTAAATTTTGGGCTGACCTGAAGTATAAGGTTGCTTTAAAAATATTTTAAAATAGCTTTAAATTTTAGAGTTAAAATTTTGTTATTCATAAAACGTTATCTAAACTGTTTTATTAAAATATGAACACTTTCAATTTGAAGTGGGGATAGTGCCAAAAATGGTTATTACATTTGATAAATTCAATTATTTTTTTTGTTGTTTCTCAAAATTAAATGAATATTTTGACATTCAACCCGTGAACATTTTTTAAATCTACTTTGTGCTTAAATAAATTGTCACTCTTTATTTAATTTTCAATATTTTGAAATGTTTTGACATGTTTATACAACTTTTTTAACTATATTTCTGCTCAAGTTCAGTTGGAATATGAATCCTCAAAGACGAAGTCTTCAAAACCGTCTCGAAGAGCAAACTACGCATCCAGATCGAACGCTGACGTTTTGAAAGACAAGAAAGACAAGTTTGTTATCAGCAACAAATAAATAAATAATTTTCAGCAAAAAAAAAAAATGACATTTCCTCACACAAAAAAAAACAAAAACATGCATGGAGAGCGTATGGCTTTGTTTACACTTCGTTTACATCAGACAGTTATGTTAAGACAGTCAAGAATATGTATAAGTTGTCAAAAAGTCTTTCAAATTAGGTCTATGACGTTGGCGTACAGACAATTGGCAAGGCAGTAGATAAAACAGTGAACAAATTTAACATTTCTTGATATCAAATATTCAGTGTTCAGTATTATTGCAATTGTTTCCAATAGTAATGTTTTAAAAAAATACATATTATGTTTTATCTATAATTTTTAATGAATTTTTGACGTTTTTCCGCTTTCCGTTTTTATACCCTAAACCTGAAAGGTCAGGGTATATTAACTTTGTGCAAACGTTTGTAACGCATAGAACGAAGCGAGTCCGGTATAGAAAAGTATATATATTCTTGATCAGCGTCACCACGTGAGTCGAGCTATCTATGTCCGTCCGTCCGTCCGTCCGTCCGTCCGTCCGTCTGTGTGTTGTCCGTATACACAGGATAAGAAGAAGGAGTTGAGATAATTGGATGAAACTTGGTACACATGGTCACATATACCCAAGGATCTGCACTATTGAATATTTTTGGAATCCGCCCACGGACACGCCTACCTCCCGTACAACGCGAAAATTGAAAACTGCATAACTCAGCTCATAATAAGTCTACAACAACAAAATTTGGTATGTGTGTGTTTTATACCAACACAAAGATGTCTTAGAAAAATGCACGTCATCCGCTCACGGACACGCCCACCTCCCATGCAACCCAAAAATTGAAAACGCAATAAATAAGCGTCTGTTAAACTTACAGAGCTTAAATTTGAAACGTATGTTTTTTATGACAAGACAAAGATGGTTTTGAAAAATGGACATCATCCGCCAACGAACACGCCTACCTCCCATACAACGCGAAAATTGAAAACTGCATAACTCAGCTCATAATAAGTCTACAACAACAAAATTTGGTATGTGTGTGTTTTATACCTACACAAAGATGTCTTCGAAAAATGCACGTCATCCGCTCACGGACACGCCCACCTCCCATACAACCCAAAAATTGAAAATGCAATAAATAAGCCTCTGTTTAACCTACAGAGCTAAAATTTTGCACGTATGTTTTTTATAACAAAAAAAATATGGTTTTGAAAAATGGACATCGTCCGCCCACGGACACGCCTACTTCCCATACAACGCGAAAATTGAAAACTGCATAGCTCACCTCATAATTAGCCTACAACAATAAAATTTGATATTATGTATGTGTTTCATACCAACACAAATATGTCTTCGGAAAATGGACGTCATCTGATCACGGACACGCCTACCTCCCATACAACCCAAAAATTGAAAACGCAATAAATAAGCATGTGTTTAACCTACAGAGCTAAAATTTGGCACGTATGTTTTTTATGACAAGACAAAGATGGTTTGGAAAAATGGACTTCATTCGCCCACGGACACGCCCATTTGCAGTTAATTTTTTTTTTTTTTTTTAAAAGTGGGTTTAGGGTATTTCATAGTCGGCCTAGACCGACTTTAGACTTTCTTTACTTGTTTTCTATATAGAAAATGTCATTTTACTGTCCCAGCTACTTTCTTGTGAATGTGTTGCAACTGTCTTAACACTACGGTCTAATGTAAGCCCCAACTTAAACTATGCATCCGTTCTACAATACATGGGCGCATTCCGCCCTTGAAGACATTTCAACGACATGTCTTGCAAGCCAAACTGGAATTTTGTTTGAAAATGTCTCCAAAGACGCCCATGAAAATGGATAGATCCGTCTTGCAAGGAACTGACATGTCTCGAAGACGTCGTTGAAGACGGGTCGATCCATTTCCTTCTGGGATAATTGAAGGTTTCACCCATTTATTTAAATTTATCGTTTTTAAAGCTTTTATAAGAGGTCCTTATCGTTATTGAACATTTATGAATCCTATGTTTTTATATTATTCTTAACAAGACTTTAGAGTGGCTCATAACTTTTTATGAATGTATCAATTTCTATGTAATGGTGCATTCACTAGTACAACAATTGCCTAGTCTTGAAGTCAATTGTTTAAATATAGTCTATGACGTGTAGTATATTTTAACCCTTACAATTTTATTTAAAAATTCCGAATGTAAAAAGTTTTTTGATAATTATTTGTTTTTTAAAAGCGAGTAAAAATATTTTAACTAAAATAAATACATAACTTAAAAGTAATGTTTTTATATTGAATAAAACTGACTTTTTCGCAACCCTTTTTACTAAAAGATTAAAAATGTGTAAACATAGGGTAAAATTAATCACCACTTCCACAGGCTACTCTATCCTTGGTGTATTCTGTTAGCATCTTTGTTGATGTAGCAACCTTTTAATATATTCAATTTTTGGAAGAAAGCACATAAACATAATTTGTAAGAATTATTAATATATCAATATTTAAGAAATAAATAGGGGAAATTTCAAATAGGGGAAATATAACAATAGAATATATCAAAGCATTAAATTTAATTAAGCTATCTTTGTAATTTTTTTTGGAGAAAAAATAAAAAAATAAACATGTATTTTAAATAATAAAACAAAAAATGGGCTTTTCAGCCCTTGAAGGGACTTTGATTGAGCTTCTTATGATCAATTGCGTTGTGGGTATTATGAAATATTTGTACACAACTGTCTTAGAACTAGACCTACATGTTTTATGCTGACTTCGAACGGCTAAATTTCATGTTCTGAAGAAACTTAACATGGCATTATTTACTCTCTGAGGCTTGGAATTATCTGCAGAGAGCTGGTGACTGATCAAAGAATTTTTTCATTGAAAAACCCTTGGCCGCGAGTGGGATTCGATCTCGGGCTCCGGGCATGCAAAGTCACACACTTAACCTGCATGTCACGGTCAACACCAAATCATGTATATTTTTATATCTTAAAGAAGAAAAATTTGAGCAATTTTAACCCAAAAAAAATTTAGTTATGAATAACTTTTATTTTTTAGAAAACTGTTTTTTGGTTTTTGCATAACTTTTATTTTTGAGAAATAAATTTTTAGGTTGACTTATAACAGTTATTTTCTGAAGTTAATTTTTTTTGGTTGAAGTGTCAAAAATCAAGTTAAATGTGTAGCCAATCGCATACAATGTCACTTTTATGGATTCCATGGAAAATTTGGACCAAAATGGATGATTCTATGGCCAATCGGATGCAGTGGGATTATATGAGGTCATAGGCGGGTCATTGGAACTTTGATGGGTTCCAATGACCCGCATAACCAATTCCAAAAAAGTTGCATAACTGTTATGTCCCTGTTATAAATTAAATAAAATATCTCCAAATTATCAGAATTCAGTAATTTTTAAACAAACTAACAAACCAGAGTTAACAAAGATTATAACAATTATTTAATTATTACAATAAATTCCTTTTAGTACTATAAGTTTGAATAAAATTTAACATTGTTTTTGTTTTATATATATTACAATATATAATTTAGATTTTTTTTTTTTTTATTTCACTCTTATTAAAAAGCTTAGATCGATACTATAAATCGAACTTAACTCAACCAACACTGGTCTGATTGCAAATTATTATAGTACTTTTTTGACATTTAAAAGTGAAATACTTTGTATACCCTGACTCACTGTAATTTTTTAGGGAAATTACAAAGCTAAAATTAACAAAGCTTAAATAAATAAATACATTTGTTTGGGTATAAATGACCATATTAATTTGTTTCATACATATTGAAATTTTATTACGCATCGAGCAGTGGAATCGCGTTGATAGTAAACAAATTGAAATTCCAACACGATCCACTCATCACCAGCTTAATATGAAGTCAATCAAAACAATAATACTATTTATTCATAGTTCTTCTTTAACCTCTGTTTTGCACATGTCTTGAGAATCACATAGCAAAAGCTGCAGCCGGTGTCTGGCGGACAACAGCGATTTTAAATTCGTATCACGAGCACCCTATGTATTATTTCGTACCGCAAAAGTTCTTAGGACATTATCGGACCCTTGTTTTTCAATGTTGTACCTTGAAAAGTTAGCCCTTGACCACCGGTATCAGGTCCCCTTTTACACTAGTCAAGAAATGGAAGCAATTTTTCGAGTTCGAAAAACTTGCCAGTACACTTGACTGTGTACCGTCAACTTTTTCCTCTTTCGTCGCTTCCTATTTGCGGCGAATTGGCCTACAAGCTCAGAAAATTGACTTCAATTCTTGACTAATGTAAAAGGGGTACAGGCAGTGCGGTTTTCAAAACTCTCTTTATATACTCAATAAAAATTGCTTAAAAACTCCTTCGGGTCTGTTGGACCCCTAGTGAGGAGTTTTAACAAAGGTTAAAACAAATAATTTATGAGATATTTTAGCTGTAGAATTATTAAACAAAAAGAAAAACAAAAAATAGCCCAATGAAGACTGCATAAAAAAGCACTCCTATTAAGCCACATGTAGAATTGTGCATGTCCGTTGTTAGGATTAACTTTGGTGTTTAAGCTTGTAGTCTATAAAAATATTAATATGCGCGATAAGTTTCATCTTTAAATGAACTGTCAAGTTTCTGTTGAAGTTTCTTTAGTTTTTTTCAACCAAATTTTCTCAATTATAAATGTTGCTTATAAGAAAAACAAACTCTTGTTTTCTCTCATACTAAAATGTTGATGTTCTCATTTTTTAATCCATTTTAGGCTTAATGACCAAAGTGTCAGTTTGTTGTTGGTTGTCTGATAGTTGTTTTTTTTTTTTTCATTTAAACTCCTTTATGTTATTTCATAACCCGACGGAAATCTTTGGATTTACAAGATGAAAATTCTTGATAAAAATAGCTGACTTTATAAGACAAGCGACTGGCTAATGAACTGCCAGTAGTCTTCAAGTCTAGACAAGTGCAAATAATTCTGCAAAAATAGCATTTTGTCTACAATTTTAAATTATTTTTAATGGCATCTCGATGGTCACAAATTTATTTTGAAATACAGACCGGATCAGGGTGGGAGCAGACTGGGCCTTGTGGCACGGGCCTCACACTCTTTCAAGACTATTGTTGAGTATCAACAATTATAAATGTTAATAAATTTAAAATTTTATTTTAATTTGGAGTTAATAATTTAATTTTTTTAGATGGACAATTTTTCCGAGTAAGTAAGGGGGCGTCCATAAATTACGTGTGATGTTTAAGGGGGGGAGGGGTCGAGCCAAATCTCATCTAATCTTAAGTTGGAGAGAGGGGGGGGTCTCGGCAAATATCACGCAATTTTTTTTCTGGTTGAAACAAAAAAAATTATACTATTTTGGTCTTGATCTATTATGATCTTTATTGCCCAAGTGTACGTGATGATTAAGAGAAAAGATGCTACAGTACATGCGGTATTTACTTTGCATCTATCACAAGAGCTGCAGAGCACAGGCGAGCAGCCCACATTGCACCAAGCGCGAAATTTTAAAATTAAATTAAATTTTTTTAAAATGAAGCAAATTTTAAAAAACACCTCACGTAATTTATGGACGCCCCCTAAGTAAGTAGAAGTTTTTGACATTCATAAATGACAAGTCAACCATCAAAACTTAATTTCGAAAAACATACAATTTCTATTTTATTATAAGAATTGACATTTTTTTAAGTTTAGAGGCTAAATGATAATTGAATGGATTAAATCATAGAGATTTTATTGAAATACGATTTGTTCAAGATCTATCTAACAAAAGATAGGTTAACTTATATCATAATGAACTCTTTTTAAGTTTTTGGTACAGTTCCCGCGTTGGGCGTTATTTTCTCTTTTATTTTGCCTTTTTATCAATGTCTCCAAATTAAAATGAAAAATAATAGGGGTATTCGCGGGTTGATACGAATTCCAAGAATGCGAAAATGCAAGATATTTTTCGCACTAATGCGTGAACATCAATCAATATTGCAACTTTAGTGTTGCAATTCTGTTAATATGACAGCTGAACAGTAATTATTTTGCCACCTTATTTAAAAATCACAAAAAGTAATTAAAATCAACGCATAAACTTAACCTTTTAAACTTTAACCAGATGGAAAAGATGTTTGAAAACAACCAAAACATGAATCAGCTGTTTCGCATCACTGCTTGTGCCTTTTTGCAATAGGTTTGATCAGTGCGTAATTCAAGAAGAGTTGCAAAAATGCTTCCCATGTGTTTGGTGTTGGAATGATGCGAAATTTCACAATTTTCCATTTTCGCATCGTTGCAACTCCGTTTCGCACCAACCCGTGAATACCCCTAATGTAATTAATTTTCTACTACACTTTTTATCCGATATAAATAAAATTGTTCACCTAAGAATTGTTCTTCGAATTTTTGTACCTTCATATTACAAATTGACATTTATAGGCTTTTTTTGAGATGATAAAATCGAGAACCACAATAATTTTTGATATGATCTTAAAATTTAAGACTTAAATGGTTTAGGCGACATAAACCAATACAGAACAGTTACATTTTTATTGTCATACACTAAGTTATATTTTGAAAAAAATAAAAAATTAACTGACATCTTTCTACGAAAACTAAACTTGATCAATAAATATGTAGGAAATTATGATGATACTGAAACATTAGTCAGTCATTTGTTGTGGGAATTATTTTAATTGTGTACATTTTGTTTGCTACGCTGATTGTGAAAATTTTTTTATTTGCATAAATGCACACCACTCATTCCAGCAGCTCATGTACTAAATTTAAATTTAAATATTATTGCTTGAATATGATTCATTCAATCAACATGCTATTTTCTAAGAAAACGTCCAAAGCAAGGCATAAAAAAAATTTTCAAAGCCGCGTGGAACGGAAATTCATTTAGAAGAAACAATTATTGAGGTAATACGCCTTAATGTATATTCGTAAGATACATTATTGAAGAAAAATGCACATATTGATTTCATTCAATTTTCATCATCAAAGTTATTTTGTTTGAAATAACCATACCATGAAAATCATTGCAAAATATTTCAAAGGCATTTCGAAGGGTGTTCAGGGTTTGAGCTAAAGGCACCACTCAATGTATAAAAATTATATGTATACCCATTGCAATAGAAATATGAGTTCAGAATTTGCAGAAATATGAGTTCAAGTGTAACGTTAAAGAGAGGAACAAATTGAAGAGTAATGACTGGAATAACATTGAGTATTGATCAATTTCATTCGCTGAAAACTTTTGCTATGAACAGCCGCTGTCAGTATATTTTCGAAAACCCCAATATTATATATAATTTTCATTATTTTATTAATATGTTATACTGATAATAAGTAATTTAAGATGATAAGTGGCGATCATTTAGTGCTTTGTTTCTGCAATATTTATTTTTTCAATATTCAACAAAACAATTGTCAACAAAACAATTGTCTGACTCAATGAACACTCCCAGCAGGAATGTTGTTTAGGCGTGTTCAACAAACATTTAAACCCAAAATGACCCAAGCGGACAAAATGTGACCAATTAATAGTACGGCTGTAGATTTTGCTTCAGTGCAAAGTTCGGCTTAGCCTGTGACTTCTTTAACTGAGTTAACTTCTTTAACAATTAGGGTGCTCACAGTTCTGTAGTATCTGCTCTGTTAACTTTGCCGTCTATTAACTTTAGAACATTTTAGCACGTGTTAACTTTCATTGTTTTTGTTTTACGTACAAACTTGAGATACCACTTGTTGCTAAAGTTATCTCACTTCTGCTCATGTCTTTCTTTTGTGCTAATGTGGTATCACTAATCAGCTGATTTAATTTTGTTGCAAAAAATGGAAGAAGAATGGATCGTCGAAGAAGTAAGTACATTTTTCCATAATTCTTCGTTTCCGTTCATTCGAGGCATGTTATTGAACAAATTTCGAATTTTTGAAAACTATTTTTGCAATTTAGCTCCAAAACACAAAAAGCGGTGTTCACAGTTCGATTGAAATATCTTTCTAAAGTTGCCAGGTGTTAACTTTAGAAGCAAACTGTGAATTCCCTAAATGTCACAAAATAGCAAAATATAAGAAAAGTTCACTTTTTTTGTAAAAAATTCCAATCAGAAGAGAAAAATTAAAAACCACACATTTTGACTGCTCAAATTGCAAAAAAACATTATTATTTCGATTTTAGTCGTTTATATACTTCGATTTAGTACTTTAATTTAGGTTTTTTATTGCCAATTTCGGTAAATTTTTTAAAATGCAGACTTACCTTGAAGCTCTCTTCTAAAAACTGTAACGTCAAAGATTACATAACACTGGTTATATTTTTAAAACAACAAAAGTTAAAAGAAAAGTTTATTTACATAAAATGCAAGTCCTGAGGCCTACTTTCATGCACACATACAAAATTTGTTGATTTCAAGGAATATTTTCTATATATTTGCAGAAATATGAGTTCAAGTGTAATGTTAAAGATGGGAACAAATTGACGAGTCATGACTGGCATTACATTGAGTATTTCCAAAAAAAATTTTGCCAAAATTCTTATCAACAAATGGAGTTCGTGTACAAAATTATTGGGCTGAGCCAGTTTTGAAACTCAGCACAGGGACTAAGGCTCTTCTTAAATCTACGTCACTTGGACATTTAGCCATTTTTGGTTAAGAGCTAAGGGTTGAACAAATTTACTATTAAGTTAAAATATAGAAGTATTTTCTGTTATACCCAAAATATCTCTATTTTTTACTTGGCCTCTAACATAGTCAGCCCAATCATGAAACATTTTCTCCCGGGAGTTGTAAATGGGAGTTTCCGTTTTTAAGATAAAGTTAAAATACTTTTTGGAAATTTTTAATGCAATTTTGTGCATCAACCGCCAATATTCATGAGTGCAAAATAAAAAAATGAGATATCTTTATTTGCTTTCTTAAAACCGGAAACTCCCATTTACAACTCCCGGGAGAAAATGTTTCATGATTGGGCTGAATATATTAAAGTTCCTTAAAACCAAAGGATTAATTTATTAGGAAATACCTGTCTTGGCTTAATGGGTTAATTAATTCAAATTTTTCTCACTACTAAAGCTAAATTCTTATCCGAGTGATTGTTTTGTTATTGTGTGGTCACTAAATTCTACAAGTGCATGCCTAGTTCAGGACGAATATTGATCATTTATCAGTGAACAGCTGCTCGTTTCTCTAGTGGGAGATCAATTAAAAGCTTGACTTGACTGAGTTGTTGAGAAGCCTGATAGCATTGTTTCAATTAAAAAAAATATAACCAGATATAGGTATGTATATATGTATAGTATATAAACAAACACATATACTTACATGTGTAATGAATTTTTATTAGCTTTATGAGAGAGAAAAAAAATTTGCGGTATTTCTGCTATATAGTATACTGCCAAGTCAACTGTTGAGTGCAACGTTTTATAGTCGCTACAACTTTTTAACGGCCTTGCAAGGCCTTTTCAGTGCAGCTACTGTTGTTGTTGTTGTTGTTGTTGTTGTTGTTGGTGTTGTTGCAGCTTTAAAAGATCGTGAAAACAGTCAGGTGTGTGTCACCACCGTGTCTTTTAATTATAGTTTTCTAGGCAAGATTGTACTGATGGTTGCCCAGTTAAATATTTACTCTTGCTTTTTCAAGCTGATTTAAAGCAGTTTTGCAGAACATTTTATTTTGGCTTTTTTCTTGTGGTTAGTTTTTGTTTTAACATGCTAACTATTCTAACAACATTTTAAAATATTCGCAGTAGGTCAAAAACAACTAACCTCAAATGGATCGAAACGACTTTGTGTGAAATTTAAAAGAAAACTTAAATTTTCTGCTGTTATTAAAAGTCAATTCAGTTTAATTAAAACCAAGTTTTTTTAATCGTCGTTATGGAGACCAAAATCACTGACTTGAGTTGAACAAATATTACGTTGTTAATCATGATATAATAGGGGTATTCACACCGAACTCGTTAGTTTGTTAGTTGTTACTTGTTTTTTTTTTTACATGCACTTGGTTTTTGTAAAATTATCGAACTACCGAGTAACAAAGTAACAACTGAGCAACCCTGATAAAGTTTTCGTTAGTTGGGCAAAGAAAAATCAGCTACTATTCAATAACAGTTACCAGGCTAACGAGATTAAACATGTAGCCCTAACCAAAATAGACGAAACGAGACGATTGCAACTCGACGAGCGTGTATACTCGTTACGTCAGTTTTGACATTTAACCCAAAATGAAACGTTCTTGAACTCGTCTAGGCTGGTCAGCTGCCAACTGTTTCAAATGCATATAAATGTCTTGTTCATCCCTAAGAATGGCTATTTATTCATTAAAATATTGTTTCTTGCACTAATTGATAAAAATGCAACAAAACTTGATATAAAAATTCTCTGCACTGTTGTTGCTGACGAGTTGAGACGCTAAAAGTTCGGTTCTTACGGAACAAAACGTCTCGTCAAACCGTTTCGTTCAGTTTCGATGTGTTTACGTTAGCTTATTTTGGGCAACAACATTGAATTGCATTTAAGCGAACATTTTTGTCTTTGCTCGTTACGGAGCAAATCGTCTATTTTGGTTAGGGCTTAAGAGTGTGTTCACAGTCAACAAATTTAACGAAGTAACAACTAACCAAAAAACAAACTAACGAGTTCAATGTGAAAACCCCTAATAATTTTACCAGGTAGTATTGACAAGTGTTGATTCTCTCAGCTGCAAGTAAACGAACTTTTGTCAAAAACAGCTGTTCGTTGTTATATGCGTTGGCCACATTCAGCTGTGTCAACCGTTGTGACAGCAACACATCGGGGAACGCTGTTATCGGTATTGAAGTTTCAGAAAAGTTGTCGAGTTTATGAAATATCAAGCTTTGTATCAAATACGAATAGAAATTTTACCGACAAATTTAAAATTTTCTATTTTTAAATGCATTTTAATGCGCAACTTCATATTTATGTGCATCAAGATTTGACTTAGCAGTTGCCAACTGTTGAGTACGCTGAATGTGACCAGTGAAAATTAATTGTATGCAATGACGGATTGTGAGCGCTCTCTTTCTTGTTATATTTTTTGACAGAAATCCGTTTCCAACAGAAACGTCAATACTACCTTGGAGTTATTATATCATGGTTTTTAATACAAATGGTTTTTGTGTCAGATCTTAGAACTTTTTCTTAAATAAGTAAACTTTAAAATTAGTACATCTACTCGTACAACGTTAAGTCTACAACGACCACTGTTTATGTTTACCTCGAAGTAGAGTGTTGCCATAAAAAAATTCATAACTAATTTTAAGCCCGTCGGAACTTAGTCGTATTTTCTTTAATTTCGTCAAATTCGAAAAAAACAGAAATTTAATTTTTTGGGGCGTATTTATTATTATTTTTTACACAAAAAAAAAACAAACAACCAAATCTATTTTTATTATTCCTTTTTTTTCGAACTCATAACATTTTATGATAAATCGTTTTTTCAAATTTCTTTAAAATGAGTACTTTAATGTTAAATAAAAAAATGTATTATAAATGTTTTTAAAAATTTTTAGTCAAATATTACGATGAATTTTTTATTTTCAGAAATCGTAACCATTTTTTGAATTTTGGCAAAATGTCGGATCATCGAATCCGATATACATATCAAAACATTTGACAACAATGTACCGAACCTTATTGGAAGTGATGGTGAATAAAATTTTGTTATGAAACTATAATATAATAATTTGAAGTGAAACGGGTGATCACTGATCAGTGTCGTAGGTATTTGAAGCACAAACAAAAGTAATACCTCTTGCAACGAAGCTGATGACGGTTTCGAATCTTCTAAGAATCAAGGACTAGAAAACAATTATGGAAAAAACAAAAGCAGACTTAATTAAAACTGTGAACAGTTTTTGTATAGATGAAGGATTAAAATTGGTCTGAATGTTTCTTGCTATAGCTTTATTAGCAGCTGCTGCCGTACCTGTTTTATATGCCAGCGCTTGATCCTTTATTCCATTGTTTGAAATTACTTTTTTTTCACTATCCTTGATATGCATCGATATCCGGTGTTTTTCCCTGTACAATCTTGTTTTCACCAATAAAACAATAAAACTTTAGTTTTATTTATTTTAGTTCAACAACAACGAAAGTTATTGATAACTGGGAAGAGACACAACAAGACTTGAAGATAACAAAATGAGTGCAAAGTGTGCCAACAGCTGCCAGTCTCAGTTCAGAAGTAATTCAGAGAAACATGTGTTGATTTTTGTTTTCATTGTTATTCTTTTTCACACTGATTGCACCCTACTTTAAAGGGATGATACCATTGGATGTTCAAAACTATGACATTTATTATCAGTATTGCTAATTGAGTCATCTTCTGTCTAGATTTAAAAATTTTTAAAATTTGTAAGCTATAAAATTTAGAAAATACTATTAGCCAGAAATTTTCAAAAATTGTAGAAAAGTTTTTATACATACCCAGTAAACATTTATAAGAGCACTCATACTTATGACTCTTAAAAGAGGGTATTTTCTGACGATGTTATGAGCGCATATTATTATGACTCCGAAAAGACTCTTATTTACGAACCTTTTATGAGCGCACATTATTATGACTCCGAAAAGACTCTTATTTATGAACCTTTTATAAGCGCACATTATTATGACTCTGAAAAGACTCTTATTGATGAACGTTTTATGAGCGCACGCTATTATGAGTCAGAAAAGGCTCTTATTTATGAACCTCTTATGAGCGCACATAATAATGACTCAGAAAAAGCTCATATTAATGATGGTTTTTGGAGCGCTCATAATTATCATTCAGACACACCAATACAGTTCAGAGCAACTTTTTCGATAAACAGCTTTGTTTAATACGAAAAAGGGTCTATTCTCTTTGTTTTCTTAGGAGTCACAAAGAACTCTAAAAAATATGAGTCTTATAGGACTCCGAAAACATTTATTATTCTGACTCTTAAAAAACACATATTTTTGACTCTTATAAGAGTTATATTTCGGACTCAGATCTGTGTGCCCTTCCAAGAAGGGAAACACGCTCTTATCGGAGTCTTTTATGTGCTCATTATGAGCGCTCAGACTCATAAATATGAGTCTTAAAAGAGTCATGAAAGACTCATAATGTTTGCTGGGTAAAAACATAACATTTTATAAAGATTAAAACACAAACACACCCAAAGGCGTTTTGGCTTTGTTTAAATTCGAAGTGCTTGAAAAATCGCGACGTGAGAACCAGAGGTTGCCATCATGCTATTTTTCACTTTTGTTGGAATTTATTCTTTGTAATGGTTTTTAGCTATTACAGAAACAAGTCTTAAGTTTTTTATATTAACTTAAGACTTGTTAAAATATTAATAGAGTTATTTAGTTTTATCTGCAAAAAACAGAGTTATTTAATTTAATCTGCAAAATAGTAGATGCGCTTAGTTCCTTCCAGAAGGTTTTATCTGCAAGAAATTTCAGTACTGTTACAAAAATAGAATAAATTGAGTTATGGCGTTTTCGTTTCTACCAAATAATGTTGCCTTTTCATTGCCCTTGCCTTTTTTCGTGTTCGATTCTAAAATAAGTACAAACGGGTGAGTAAATTATGTGTTCGTTTCTTAAAATGTCACACTCACAGAGGGCAAAAAAGGCGCATTTTCTGCCCTGCAAACTTTCTCAGGGTAGATGATTGCCCTGCATATCAGCTGTTTTTAAAACGATAATATTATGACATGCGTGCGTTAGACAAGGATAGTTATATTCGTTTATTTAAGTTGACATTTTTCGAGTAGGCAAAAACATGCACTTTTACAGGGTTGCGGGCAACATTGAAAACATTTTGCACTGCGACAGGGCAACATTTTTTGGTAGAAACGAAAACGCCATTAGTTTTTCTAAAAAATTTAAAATGTTAAAAAACAACTTGAATTGATAAATTCCAAATGAAATTGGAAATATTGAAAAAGTATCAGCAAAAAAAGTATCTGCTATTGCTATTGCATCATTTCTCCAAAACAACTATGTGTTCGGACTATAACTTTAAAATATTCTTCGAGTGGCCATTGAGGAAGTAGACAAAGGTTCACATTAAAAAGTATTTAGTTTTTTTATATCATCTTTAATTTTTTTACATTTTCACTTTAATATTGCAATAAAGAAATTAATAATTCTTATATTACTTATGCTTATTTTATAATTTTGTTACCGTATAAAGAAATTTATGAATGTGATTCATATTTAAAAATGTGTTAATTTTGAGTTTCAAAAGATTCTATCTGAAATCTTTAATTAAAAAAAGTTTATTTTTTGTGTTTTTTTTTTTGTAGCTTTGAACGTCTGAACGTCTAAAAGTAAAGTTAGGGAATGTCCGAAAATGATAATTATTTAGCTTATAGTGATTTCTTTAGTTTTTGAACTGAGTGTCTTGATTTTATTGATAATTTTTTAGTTTCAAAATATGATGTTTCTAAAGTGATTTCATATTTGAAGCCAAGATTCAAGCAAGAAAAAGGTGGTTTCCCTCCAATAGTTTATTTAAAAGTCTAAACTTAATAGGGGTATTCACACTAGAGTGTATCGAAAATCTGACCCCCAATTCCGGTACCAAAATTAAATAGTACATGAAAAATCCTGTCGATTGGTATACTTTGTTTTTATTTGAACTAATTTTGGCGTCCCCCGAAATGCATTTTTGTGCATTTTTTATCAACTTTTGTACTGGAGACCCATTAATGGTTAATTTAAAAAGAAAATCAAGCTAATCCATTAATTCCTTTCATATAAAAACACAGAACTGCAAATTTTCATCCCTGTTGGCAATTGCTCTGACGAGATAGAACGTTTTTTCAACGTGAATCTACTTGTTATTTAATATTTGATATGTTTTGATTTTTTGTATGAAAGTATTTTTTAAGCTCGTCACAGAGACGTCAGTGGCTGCTGCTTCTGCAGAACAAAGAAAAGGAATAATGTTTTCCATGTTGGAGGGCCGTTCAAAAAGGCCAAAATTCGAAACAAAAAGGGATTTTTTAGTCCTTTACAGGATCTAAAAAAATTTTTGTTATTATTTGGTTAACTGTAATAGTTTAAAAAAATACGTTACTTTTGCATTAAGCAATAAAAAAAAAACAAAAGTTTAAAAATACTTTCATACAACAAATAAAAACATATCAAATATTAAATAACAAGTAGATTTACTTTGAA
Source organism: Tetanocera ferruginea (assembly GCA_958299015.1). NCBI lineage: Eukaryota > Metazoa > Arthropoda > Insecta > Diptera > Sciomyzidae > Tetanocera > Tetanocera ferruginea. Next base: position 128,970,663 of record OY282644.1, read on the forward strand.
AAGAACTGTTATATCTCGTCAGAGCATTTGTCAACAGGGATGAAAATTTGCAGTTCTGTGTTTTTATATGAAAAGAATTGATTGATTAGCTTGATTTTCCTTTAAAATCAAACATTAATGGGTCTCCAGTACAAAAGTTGATAAAAAATTCACAAAAATGCATTTCGGGGGACGCCAAAATTAATTCAAATAAAAACAAAGTATACCAATCGACAGGATTTTTCATGTACTATTAAATTTTGGTACCGGAATTGGGGGTGAGATTTTTCCCATACAAGTCGATACACTCGAATTCACACTGAACTCGCTAGTTTGTTATATGGTTAGTTGTTACTTCGGTAAATTTGTTGACTGTGAACACACCCTTATATTTGATCTTGTTAGTCCGGTAATTGTTATTGAATAACAGTTTATTTTGCTTTTCGTAAATTACAATTGCTGAAAACTTATAAATAAAAAATTAAAAATGCCACAAACAGGGGCAAAATCTAAAATAATTCAACATTTAATATAAATTATTTTTGTTTTAAATGCATTCAAATTGCATGTAAATGGATGTAATCGTATTTTTCCATCTAACGAAAACTTTATCAGCGTTGCTCAGTTGTTAGTTTGTTACTCGGTAGTTCGATAATTTTACAAAAACAAAGTGCATGTAAGAAAATAACAAGTAACAACTAACAAACTAACGAGTTCGGTGTGAATACCCCTGATATGCTTTTATCCATTATGAACTTATTTAACTTGTGCTAAGATATTAATATGTTAATTATGTCAGATATGACTGTTGAAAAACTTGCCTAATTTTCTTCACTGCATTTGCCACAGGGCTGAAAATTTGCATTTCTATGTTTTTATATCAAAGGAGTTCAGGAAGCTTAATTTTCACTTTAAATCAACCATTAGTGGGTCTCTTGTACAAAAGTTTAAAAAAACTGCACATTAATTCAATTCGGGGGACGCCAAAATTGATTCCAATCAAAAAAAGTAAACCAATCGAAAGGATTTTTCATGTACTATTTAATTTTGATACCAGAATCGGGGGTCAGTTTTTTCTCATACAAATTGACTCATTCAAATATACATACGTCAAAATTTAAATTAAACATACGTCAAATTAAAATTATGTCAGTGTACAGCAGCGAAGATCGTAATTTTATAAAAACAAAAACATAGACAGCATGACGTCTTCGATACCAGCGGTACTCTAACAAAAAGTCTCTGTTTATTAAAGTATGTGCCAATTTTATTTATTAATTAGTACAATTATTACATCATATGAAACTTCGCATTTACAGTTATCACTGAACTTTATTCAACAAGTAAACACAGCAAAATTTGCATTTCATCACTATGATGTTAACAATAAATTTTTTAACGTGACGTAACTTTGCATTCTTAATATTTCAAAACGTTAATATATCAACGTCAAGCAACCACTTAAGCGTCTTATCGGCTAGCGAAAAAACTTATCCGAGATGCATCTCAACTACTGTTATGCTGCAATGTCTTCTTTGTTATTATCATGTTAAATAAAGTCTACGTGCACGTATTTTAAGTCATTTTTAAAAATAAGGTGGCAGCACACTTATGCTGGTACAACAGTTGGCAACGACATCTTGCGTTATTTAAAAATTCGTCAACAAATTCATATTCAAGACAACAACCGGATGCAAGTTCTAAAGACAGATCGTAGTTACAATAAAACAGGGTGTTTCTAAAAATATTATTATATGTGTAAAAATTGAATATTACTTTTATTTAATTTTTGCTTAATTGATTGTTTTAATTGGTTTTTTTTTCAATTAAGTTATGGCGTTTTCGTTTCTACCAAAAAATGTTGCCTTTTCACTGCCCTTGCCTTTTTTCGTGTTCGATTCTAAAATAAGTGCAAACGGGTGAAAAAATTCTGTGTTTGTTTCTTAAAATGTTGCACTCACACAGGGCAAAAAAGGCGCATTTTCTGCCCTGCAAAGCTTTCTCAGGGCAGAATCTTGCCCTGCATATCAGCTGTTCTTAAAACGGCAATATTATGAATATGCTTGTGTAACGTGAAATATGACCGTTACACAAGGATGGTTACATTAGTTTATTATGTTTTGACATTTTCTAAGTAGGCAAAACATGTACTTTTACAGGGTTGCGGGCAACATTGAAAACATTTTGCACCGCGACAAGGCAACATTTTTTGGGAGAAACGAAAACGCCAATAGTATTCATTATTTGATCATAATGAAGAGTTTCATATTAATAGACATTTTTTTAGAATATTTTTACTGCTCATTTATTACATATCGCTACATAATGTTTAAAAATATTATAACGGTTGCTTATAACATTGCTTTTTTAAAATTGTTATAATTTGTTGAATTTAAAAATGGACATGAAGAAATAAAAAAAAATATCTGTCCCATGGTGGGTATACTAGACACAAGACCGAATCGAAAAAAATTGACGTGCGTCTGAAACAAGAGCTTAGGTTGAGTAAAATATAAAAAAGGATTTTATTTTTTTTTAAGTGTAGTCCTCGTTATCAAGAATGTTTTTAAGTCTCGTTCGAAAAAAATTTAATGGGAGCCCCAACAAACAAGTGTGCAGTTTTGAGGATTGTTATTACATGTTATTTTTGTTTTCAAAATTTTTTTTATTAAAAACATTCTCAAATTTATTAAAATAAATAAATTTATTTATGTATTCAGATTTTCCAATAAGTACTGAAAAGTACTTATTGTCCTGAAGTACACCCGACACGGGTACTCTTATAAAAATTGCACAAATATTGACCATAATTTTGAAAGTTTTTTCCACAAAAGATAGACAACACAAAAGCCATTTATTAGAAATATGTACATAATTTGTTTTAATTAATTTCTATTTTGTTTTAGTTAATAGTTCCCCATTATTACATTTTATATTTGTGGGAAACTTTTGTTTTTTTTTGCCGTTAATTAATGCAAGCACGTGTGTAACTAACCAACAGCTAGATACGTCATTTAAATAAAAAACAAATGACAAATGCATTTTTATTGCAAAAAAAAGTTCATGCAATTTTTCAACTTGTTAACCCACGTCCATAACATTTACAGTGATCCCTTGAGAAGAGTGAGAACAAAACGAGAAGTTTGAATATGATGTGGGTAAACAAGTTATGGGTATACATGGTTACCCATATCACATACAGTTACCTCTAATATAATTGCATAACTTAAGCAAATCTAAAGCATGAGTGTATTTTAATTGTAGAAAATATGCATGACATTCAGCTGTTCTACACTCACGTTATGTTTAAAAATTTTTTTTACGGAGAGAAATTTGAACTGAAAACAATCCCAAACCAATAAATTTTGGGAGTGACTCTGAGCTAAGCCATAATGTTCTTAATATCAAGCCATAACGTGATTGTTTATCAAAAAATCAACACGGCCATTCGAGCATAATAAGTACATGCGATTTTTGGATCATTTATCAAAACATAAGCAATTTTTGGATTGTTTATTAAAAAAATTAATATGCTCACTTGAGCTCAATTTATGTCAAAAAATGTCAAATGATAACAAATAAATATATATATCAAATTTAAGACATTTGAGTGACTTAGAATCAAAACTCACCACCTCCACTTTAAAAAAAATTTAGTTAATGATGCAGTTTCTTTATTTTTTCTTGATTGATGGCTAACAAAAAAATATTATTGCAAGGCTTTGAATCTCCATCGTTCACAACCACGACTTTTTTAAGTTTGGTCTTAAAACTTTCAAAGGTGGATAAACTGATAGGTTTCAAACCAACGTCAACTCAAAATTTAAAAAGTGGAGCTTGTGAGTTTTGATTCTTATCCACTCATTTTATTTTAAAAAAAAAGAAAACAATAAAAGGATGACAAGCAAGCATGATAAAAATTAAGGCCCAACCAAGTTATGCGTAAGCATACAAAAGCTAGAGAGCAAAAGAACGTACTTGCTCAGCAATATATTGCGTCGCCCAAGTTGTGCGTATGCAATTTTTCGTTCAGTTTCTCAATTTTCGTTTACTTTTCAAAACTTGAGTGTGAACGCTCGACACCGTATATTGCTAAGCAGGAAAGGGTTACAACCTGTTTAATAAATAATTTATATTTTGATTTTAAACACTTATGTATCGAAATTTTATTAAAAATCAGTAAAAAATGTATGTTTTAGACAGGATTTATTTATTAAGCGGGGTTTGTATTGAAATTGACCCCTATTTTCAATCCTAAAGCATGGATAAATGTTCCAACTTAAAAAAATATTTTTTTATGATTTTAGTTGGCAATCTTTTTCGACAAAAACAAGTTATTTTTAATTTGGCATTTCATTCGATTTATATTGAAATTTTTTTCATGCTTACTTCGTTTTTAATTAATTTTAGAAAAGTGTGTTTTTGAACTTTTGTATACTTTTCGTTGACTTTGACTCTGAAACTTTTTTATGCTTACGCATAACTTGTTTGAGCCTTTATATTTTCATTGTCCATTAATAATTTATTTTAATGAGCAAAAACAACAACAACAAAATTAATTACAAACAAGATTACACTTTTTAAGCACAAATTGACGTGTTTATCAAAAAAATTTTCAAGCCGAATTTCTGGCATAAATTGCGAACGTGAAAAGCTTGTTTTAAGATGATTTCAGCTTAATTTTAGCCTATTTTTATCTCTGCGTGTTTAAACGTGTCATCTTAAAATGTTCATAACTTTTGAAGGAAAAATCATTGTAAGGCATCGTTTAAAAAAGCATTTTGATGTCAAAAAGTAGTACAAAATGTTCAAAAGGTATAACGATTTTATGAGACTTTCATCTTACCTCAAAACTAACTAAAATATCCATTTTACTTGCGCATTAGCTAAAATACCACAAAGTCCCGTAATCACCAGCTAATTCTGAGGATTAATTCGGATTTTACACAAAAACAGATTTCATAATTGAGTCTGCCCATGATCAAGCACAACTTTTCAAATGAAATATTTGTCAAAACAAGCAGGTTTGATGAAAACTTTCCAAAATTTCTATTTTTAAGTTTAAAGAAGCGTTAAGGCGATGAAAGCCAAATAAACTTTATTGTACGATTTTAAAACATTTCAAATATTTTTATTAAATGCTAATTAAAACGAATTAAAACATTTATATTTTGTGTAAATTTTATGGAATTTTACGTTCATAAAAAATTTAAAAAAAAAAAATCAAATCAAAACATTTCTTTTCGTGCGTTAATGTCGAGCCGTAGATCGAACTTATACAATCAATTTTCTCACTATCTCCTTCTACATCCCTCAGTATGTTAGTAGAACATAAGCGAGTTCTCACTGTTGTAGCTTTGCAAATAATGATTAAATTGTTTAAACCGTGAAATTCCCGGCATCAAAACAAATATTTTTGTGTTTTTGTTTTCAATGGAAAACTTATTTAGGGTAGCGTAAACTAGAGCAGGGGGCGTATTAAAATGATCTCATCTGATGTTAGTTTCAGTAGGTCGTTGTTGTTTTTAATTTTGTTGTAAAAAATTGAAAATTACGTCGTTGCATATAAATAGAAACAAAACACTTTGCAACAGATTCTTTCCTATTTATTATAGCATTTGAAAATTTCATCAGAAAATGAAAAGCAGACTTCCGATTGTTGTTGTTGTTTTTTTTTTTTTTTTGTGCTTTGGTAAAAATGGCAGGGCTAAACCCACAAAATAAAATACAATTAATTATTGCAAACGCAGACTTCCAATAGTGCAAAACTATTTACACATTAAGAGAAGGTGCATGGCATAGACCATGACAGAATAATAAGGTAGGCTCATATTTTTACGGCTGCTCAAATGTCTAATTTTACACTAACAAAGCTGTGAGGTGCTATAAACGTCAAGCGAAAAGGCAACAACAACAATTAGAAAACTTAAATTCGAACAGCTGAGTTTTGACATCTAGCTCACTTTCTCTCCAATATGCGCCTACCTTGTTATTCTATCATGGCATAGACAAAACAAAACCAGAGACCGAAAATAACTGTTATTTTACAATTTCTAAATGAAAAAGATACAATGAAAAAATTGTCGCAGGACTTTTTCAAATATACCATTTTGATACAAATGGCATCAGCATCACGAATATTAAGTGCCTTTTAAATTGTCGACTGATTCTATAAAAGTTAAAAATCTACTGTTATTTTTTGCCTTTTATTTTTTCGGACAAAAATAACGGTTACTTTTGACTTTTATTTTATCAGTCAAAAATAACAGTTATTTTGTGACTTTTATTTTTCCGGTCAAAAATATCAGGCACTTTGTATATTTTTAAAGGCCGCTTGACTAATTAAAAAACTATTGATACCATATGAAAATGATGGTACCAATCGTTTTTTAGTCGGTAAAACAGCCTTTGAAAAAACTCAAATTTCCTGATATTATTGACCGAAAAAATATAAGGCACAAAATAACTTTTATTTTTGTCGGAAAAAATAAAAGTTAAAAAATAACAGTTAATATGTGACTTTTTCGATAAAAACCATAACCGGTACGGTACCTGAACAAAACTATACATTTTTAAACAAAAGTATAAGAGAAAAAAAAACCGAAAATGAAAAAAAAAAATTTTTATATATCAATTTGTGCTTCATCAATGAATTTAAAAAGAGAAAAAATTAAATCCGGATCTTCTTGCTTCAGAATCTTTTTGACTGAATTATATTTAAGAAAAAAGTTAAATTTAGTACGTAAAACTTCAATTTTTTTACAGTAAAAAATTAGATGACTTGCATCCTCACTTAGTTGTTGTTGTTTGATATTGAAAATTAGAGTTGAATGAGCATTTTCCCAATTTCATAACATATCGTAACATTTTTAAATGAATTGGGATTTCTGAAAACTACGTGTGACTTCAAGTTTTTGTGGCGAGCGTTGAACTGAGAAAACAACTTAATCAAAATTAAAATAAATTGAAAACATTCAAATTATAGAAAAATTTGGGAAAATGCACAATGTTTGAGTTGGAGCACAAGCGATATGCGAAAGAATAAAACCAAATGTAGGTGACCAATCGATTCATCACCAAATCAAAATTATAACAAACCATCTTTTGGTTGTGGCAACCGATTCAGTGATTGGAAATCAGTAAAGAATATAATAATAAGTGGAATTATAACAAAATATACTTTTTTAAAATAAATACAATTATTTTTGAAACTGACTTATGATACCATAAACCAAATAGCATTGACAGCTGCTCATTTTGTCATCAGAAGGTTACTGGCTGCTGTCAAAAACACATGTTAAAGCGAAACAGTTACTGGCCACATTCAGCGTAGTCAACTGTTGTGGCAGTGTACCTAGGTGAGCTATGTTTTCGCTGCATAAATAAATATATATTGTCAAGTGTATAAAACTCAAGGTTATGTTGTAAATAGCAATATAAACTTATGATATTAAAAAATATTTCAATATTAAGTATATACAATTTTTTTAAATTTAAGAACTGAAATAATATCTAATATTAAACTCCATTTTAAAAAAATCATAAACAAATTTATAATATTTTACAACAGCGGTATTCACGATCTGGAGTTTTTGTAGTATTTTTAGTAAATTAAAAAGAATTTGCTACAACTTGTGAGCACTTTTCCGATGCAGTGTTGCCATAGACCGTCCACTCAGCTGTTTGTCAAATACACAAATACTATGCAAAATTTGCAATAGGGTTCAACCATTGTAAATTTAGTATTTATATATTTTGTAATTGGAAAATGTATATGTTTTATTTCTGTACAATTGTCAAATTTACTACAAATATCAAACTTATCAAAAATACAGAATACAAGACCATAAACTCCAGATCGTGAATACCGCTAATATGTTGCAAATTTTTTCCCATCACATCAACTGGATGTTAATGAGTTAGCACAGATTCCTAGTTGACGTTTTGTTTTCTGAACAGTTGACACAACGCAGTAAAACAGTTTTAATGAGTGCTACCATGAATTTTTGGTCAAGAGCTGGGAACTGTACGAGTACGCTGAATGTACCCATTAAATTGTGATGATCGCTTGTGAGCGCTCTCTTCAACAAAAACGTTATTATTTACTACCTCTTTTATTGTATGTATGCTGGTTTTGATAGATTTGAATGCCAACTTCAATTCTATTAAAAAGCCTAACAGTCATACCTAAATGGGAGCGTTAGGCGTTGTGTTATTTGACGCTTCTCAAAACAGGTAGGCGCCATACCGCAGTTGAAGCATAACATTTAAATGCCAAAATATTATATTTATGTAGTATCTAAAAAAAAAATGAACAAACAAGTGCTTTTAATCGGTTGGTGAACGCTCGTGTACCTTTTCAAAACATTTCGTGACATTGTTTATGACTCAATCATGACAGTGAATACCAGAAAAGTTCATGACTAGCTCCCAGATAAGTATTAAAATTTTATAAAATGTGAAAATAAATATTTCTATTTATTTTTGATTGTCACTTATTGACAATTTGTTCTTAACGCTCTGTTAAAATTAGAATTTCCGATGGGTTGGCGTTAGCGCGTTGTTTATTACGGTATGCTTTATACAAAACATTTGAACATGAGAAAATTTTGACAGTTAAGCAACGCTGACGCTCCAATTTAGGTATGACTGTAAATTTTGTATATTTGAAAAATATGAAATTATTTATTAAAATGTTGACTGGCAGCTCAAAAAAGATCGTATGCGTTGCTTTGAAAGTCGGAAAGCCTATGAGAAAATGATTTTCCAGGAGAAGCGGTAGCCAACGCACAGCGTCTTAATCACTTGATTTCTAATAGTGCTGAAAGATTCAAAAGTATCTGAAATGAAATTTGACGTGAGAACTATTTGTGAGGAAGCTATATTTTTATATCTTATGACATGGTGCGACCGATTTAAAATTTACAAGAGCTACAAATCTGTGAATACTGCGTGTTAGGAGGTTGATCCCTGATTGCAACAACAGAACAGCACAGAACAGAAGGTTCTGACTTGCGTCTACATTTTTAAAAAAATCGCTTTCAAAGTTTTGCGATTTGTTGTGCTTTTTTTATGATTTAAAAATTTCTGCGAGCTTTCGTTTAATTTTGATCAGCCTTAAGCCTATGGAAGATTTTGTTATGAAAATTTAAAATTCAGTGTTTATTTTTAATTCTGACTAAATTCAGAGGGCGTTTTACTACAAAAAAAAATATATGTGTGGCCGCCAACCTTAACCAAAACAAGTAGAGAATTTTAAGTGGTTAATTGGTTTAATCTTTAATAAGTAAAGCTTTACTAAGAAGTCTCATTTCATATAAAGTGGTGAATAGGTGAAGCTGTAGCTCTTACCCTATTTGATTCAGAGGTCACTTGCGATATCAAGCGAAAAATTACGTATGCGATCCTCGTATATTCGAAGATGAAAAAGAGAAATACGAGGATGAGTTATATGAAAATGAGATGAATGAATCGTCTGAGGAAGAACAGAGCGAGATGGATAGAAGTTATAGAAGAAGATAATGTCGTAGCGAGGATAGCGGCGGCAACGTTAATCAAGACGTGCTCGTCCAGTAAGCGTTGTTGGCTTTAAAGGTGTAAAAAGGATTCAATTGGAATCGAAGAAAATGAATCAGAAATTGAAAAATATTGGAGCTATAACGTCACAACTAACATAGCAACATTTTTCACACGCTTCGGATTTTCAATTGATTTCATTCAACAGATTCAGAAACCTGGACTGAGTGCGAATATTACCAACAAGCGCAAGAAATAAAAATCTCCTTTTCAATCAAAAGCAGACAGTCCACTGCACTTTTTCATTAAAAGCCAGATAAGTCTTAGCAAGTTAACATTTGTGTAGTTTCCATTTAAATTTTAAAAAACTTTTTATGTCAAAATATTGGTATGATTAATAAATTTAACTTTTTAGCGGATTTGGGTATGCGTTCTGTAAAAAAAATAAAAAGTTAAAAGCAAAAAACATTTGTTTTTTACTGAAAAGGACCTTCAGGTGAGTCAAAATTGCTTCGGCGGTTTTCTTCCGATTTGAAAAAAAAGTATGCAGAAATCATTTAAATGAGTTCCTCTAACTTTTGAGACCCCGAACGGCGGAATCTTAATTTTGATTAATTTCTAATTTTCAAAACCAGGTAAGTCCAAATTTGAAGTTGAAAATTTGATTTTTTTTGCACTATGAGACTATTTTTTTTCGCATAATATATCTATTCCTGTGGAGCATAATTTTGCATAATTGGTTTGTTTATAAAAAATATCTGACAAAATGAAGACTTTTTCGATTTCCCAACAATTTGATCCGAGTGATTTATCTGGTTTTGAATGTAAACTCCTCAATTGCAAAATTTGAAAAAAAATTTGTAGAAGAAAAATTAATGTGAGTTGGTCTCTCAATTCAGCCTTTTGGAAGGCACCCTGGGAGCAATGGAAGCCAATTTTATAAAAAATTTTTAAAAAAATTAAAAAACATTTGTATAAGAACCCCTTAAGGGCTGGAAATATAGGGGGTAAGTATGTTGCGATAAAATGTTGAAAAGAAAAAAATCAATGATGGTCAGTCACACATTTTAATCTTCTAGGCGCACCCTGGAAGCGATGGTATCTAATTTCCTAAATATATCAATTTTGTATGGGAGCCCCTTTAGGAGGTGGAGATTGTGGGTAGGAATATTCCCGAAAAATTTTTGGAAAGAATATTCAATTGGGGTCGGTCTAAAATTTTATCCATCAAGGGCCAACACTTGGTAGTTATGGAGATTTTCGTCTAATTTTTCCACTTTTCATCAACCTTAAACCCCAATGCGGCACAACTTCACCCAACGCCATACTGAATTTTTTTTTTTCAAAAGCATTTTTGTCGAACCTCTCAAAATGAAGGGTTTCTGGGTATCAAAATCAAAAATTCGTGCACTATTTAACCGCTAGTGTACACATATTTTTAAAAATATTTTATTTTTTAACATTAAACTGTTAAATTTGTGATAAGAAAAATGTCTTTCTTCAATAGTGAAAGAGTGGTTAGGAACACTCCTATTGTAAATTGTGAATGGCGTTTTCAAGATGGCAGTCAAAAATATTCTTATTACTGATCTACGACCACAAAAACTACCAAGTAAAAAAGGATACAATACTGAGTACGAAATGATTGACTCAAAGTGTTAAGAAAAGCTTAAAGATGCTTAGGCCTAGTCAAAATCAGAACGTTTCGATAATTCAAAACTGTCAACTTTTAATAAAATATACATCAAACGTAATTTAGTTATTTAAAGTGGGGTAGTTTTAGTAGAAAGATGGTTTGCCATACCATGTTTAAAAAGTAAGACATAAAAAACTCACACACTACAATAGCTGAAAGTTTTTCTATGCTCCGAGCATAACAACAATTGTACCGTAACAACATAGACAGGCATGGCGTGGAAAAAAGTTTAAAAGTGTGAATGAACTTCGCTGCAGGACCAACAAACAATACCAGCATAAGACTGCATACATTCCAATACAAACACACAAAGTCCTGCATAAAAATGTGAATATCCTTTTAATAGCATAGCGTACTACAAATAGAACAAAATCGTAAGTTGAGACAGCAACAAAATATTAACACAGGCCTATGCAAAGTCCTTTCGACCCCGACACCGGAGCAAAAGAGACAAGCATAGAAAGTAGAGAGCGTAAAAAGAATATTGTAAGTTGTAAAAATAGTTATAAAAAAGGACCTACAAACCAGCCAACCGAGAATTGCTTGGAGCTATTCGAGCTTTACTACTACTAACTCTACAAATGTACATGCGTCGTCTTAATGGAAACAAAACTTACCCGGAACATTTTTGCGTTTGTAAACTGAACAATATACAGGCTGGCACTCTAGGCGCTTGGCAAAAATTCAATGAAATCACCTCCAGACTCCAGAATGTTGATGGTGAATGATAATGATGTTGTTTACAGAAATTGAGAAAACTAGTTGTTGAAAGTTGTGTTAAAGGGTTAAAATTTATTTTTTTTGAAAAATATCCTTTGGGATATTTTTTCAAAATGCACAATAATCTGTTAATATAAAATGGTATTTCGTAGTTATTTAAGTTTATTTTGACACTAAAAAAAGTACTACTTTTATTAAGTCAAACTACTTTTATTAAGTTTGACGTGCGATTCAAAATTCAAAAAGATGACACATTCATATTTGACAACATGTTCCTGTGCTAGTTTTTATTTTTTCACTCGAATATCAAACACACTTTTGTGAATAAAATTGTTTACACTCTGTTTTAAGCACTTTAATGTATATGTTTAACCCCTTTTTTACGCATTCACTTTTGTCCACACAAGTCTATTTATTTTGAAATTTATTTTGCGCGGCAAAATTAATTTAAAGTTATATTTATGTTTGTTTCAAATTAGCTCTTCATCAACTTTCGCGTTTGACTGACAAACCGCGCCTAGTTCTTTCTAGTTGTGCGATGTTAGAATTACATCAACGGCGGCGGCGATGGCTTATTTGTAGTTTTATGTGAGGCCTGCATGAATGGGGCCGGCCAACTAGAACGTCGAACAGTGTTGCATTTTATTCCCGCAATACCTGCAAAAGCTCACATTAATTGAGCAAAACTTAACTCACATCTACTATTTGTGTGTTTGTGAATTTTAGTTTCAGAGCAGGTATCAAAATTATTTCCCTCTTTGTCTGCTTTGGTATGCAACACTGTTGTCGTAAATTATTTTTCCATACCATGACTCTGTTTGAGTTACCCTCTCTGCACACTTGTGTCATCTGATACCTTAGCCTAGGTTGTGCATTTTCAGAAAACATTTTAGCTACATACAAACGTCGAAGTCTCCGAAGGTGTTGCGACATATTTTGAAAATTTTCAAAGAGCGCGCGCCTGAACTAAAATAAGAAAAACTGTTTGTTGTTGTTAACTGTGGCTTATTTTTAGCATCTCTCGCAATAGTCAAGATGCATCTTGGGTAGGTTTTTTCCCTAGTCGATAAGATGGTTAGTTGGTTGCTTCCTAAAATGACGTCACATTGAAAAATACATTAAAACATCATAATGATGTAATACAAATTTTATTGTGTTTACTTTAAAGATAATGTTTAGTGATAATTTTGAATGCGAAGTTTGTTTTGATGTAACAACACTTGCGATAATTAATAAAAAATTAACACAGTTAAATTAAAGTAAAGCACTCTGAGATAAATTTTTTACAGTCAAATTTTATACAAACTCTCAAAATTATTGGTAAAATTTAACAATTACAATTGTTAATAAATTTAACAATTCTCTTGCTGAAATTTTACTTTGATTTTGAGTTTTAAATTTTCAAAGAAAAATTTGTCATATCAAAGATTGCCAATTTTTATTGTGAAATTGTTAAATATATTTAAACCCTAAACCTGAAAGTTGAGGGTATATTAACTTTGTGCAAACGTTTGTAACGCATAGAACGAAGCGAGTCCACGGACACGTCTACCTCCCTTTGATATGTATGTGTTTTATACAAACAGAAAGATGTCTTCGAAAAATGAACGTCATCCGCTCACGGACACGCCCACCTCCCATACAACCCAAAAATTGAAAACGCAATAAATAAGCCTCTGTTTAACCTACAGAGCTAAAATTTGGTATATATGTTTTTTATGATTAGACAAAGATGGTTTTGAAAAATTGGTGTCATCCGCCAACGAACACGCCTACCTCCCATACAAACCAAAAAGTTTACAACTCAATAAATAAAGTTATGTTTGTCATAGAGAAATTAAATTTGGTAGTATGTATTTTATACCAAAACTAAATTGTGTTCAAAAATTGGGAGTAATCCGTCCATGAACACGCCCACCTCCCATAGCGAAACCACAATAAAGACATTAACTGTGAGCTACAGGAATAAAACTTGGTATGTGTAAATTTTTCATCAACATTTAAATGCATATAAAGTATAGGCTTCATCCGCCCACGGAGACGCCCATTTACAATAAAAATTTTTTTGTTTTTGAAAAGTAGGTTTAGGGTATTTCATAGTCGGCCTAGACCGACTTTAGACTTTTTTTACTTGTTTTTCTTTAATGTTGATTTCAAGCCAATATGAGCTTTTACATTGCAGGTATAGAATTTTGTTTTGCCTGATATAGTTATGCCTTAGTGCATGTCATGTCTATAAACGGTTTTAAGGCCACCTTTTAACCAGGAAAAATTTTTTTTTCGAAAATTTTATTTTTTACTTATATGAACTAAAATAATATTGGGAACATACTGGGAATACTTACATACATACTTGGGAAAAATTTCAAGCAAATCCAATAAGTAGTTTTTTTTTTGGCGAATTTTTTTATGTAGGCAAGTCAGGCACAAAATCCCTCATATGCACATATATTTGGTGATCTACCTTTTTTCATACATTGTTATGTGTTCTTGCAAGCAAAGTACTTATTCAATGTTGTTTATGTGTTTTTTCTCAAAATTTTGTTTATGTTTTTTCAAATATACATACAGTTGGGAGCTATTATTATTTATTATCTATAACTGAAGGTTGTCTGTACCGTTCTGGCGTAGGACATATTATGTATCATAAGTTCAAAAAACCTACCACCACACTTTTTTAAAAAAAAATAAAAAAAAGAATTAATGACATATATTTTATTCACCAAAAATATGCTTATATTAAACAAATCTTACCATAGAATAATACTTTTTTGAATACCATGCCTTCGGGCTCTTTCATTTATCGGAAACCAATGATAGTCAACACCAGTGTTGCCGTTTTGGCTATTTATAGCCAAAAGTGGCTATTTTTTTTGCTCGTTATGAGTTTTGGCTATTTGGCGATTTTATTTTTCATTTGGTTTTTTTTTTGTACTCGGCTATGTTTTTGCATTCCGGCGAAAATTAATTTTTTATTTTACATATAAAAGTTTCAATTGCCAGAGAATCCCCAACAAATTGCTGGGAAGATCAATCAATTGCCTTCTATTGTAAGCTGCTTAGGCCGATTCGCCGGGAAGTTTCGCCAATGAACCGCCTAGAGGAGTAACAAGAACTTCGCCGAAAAGGGTGTCAAACGAAGTCCATTTAAGAGTCCTGGCAATTTGTTCCAAAGCATCGTTGTTCTGTCCGATTTCAATGAATTTTTTTGTGAATTTGTTTTTATTTCGCGTCGATATAATAGGGTGTTGCTTCGAAACTATACTAGTTCAACTTTATAATTGATTAAACGATTTTTCAGAGCCTGTTTCATATTCCCATGATAGATTTGAACATTTTTCAAAAATTCATCTTCCAACAATCGCTGAAATTAGTGAAGGAAGATTTTGAAAATTTTCGTGACTAGCGCATTCATTGCTTGAGCATTTGAAAAGCGATGCATTTTCCCAAAAAAACACTTGGGCGAATTACTGGTGCATCGCAAAATCCACTTCTCTGTCAATCGTCTTCCAAATGTTTGCAGGGAAATGATTTAAAATATCCACGTGAGGGTGAATTCTCTCTTAATTTGAACGCGACCTGCCAGTGATGCTAATCGTGCAGCCGAGCGCAAGAATATCCAATATTTGACATTTGACATCTATAATCATGTGCCACATGAGAGTAGCAACAATGTATATAATTTAGATCATTGAAAGTAATTGTGGTTTGTTTTCAAAAGTAAAATTAAGCAAGTCAGCATGAAAAGTAAGTTGAAGTTGCACTCCGCCACACATAAAATATTCTTCACTTGTTTCACTTGATTTTACTTTCTCACCTACTTATCTATCTCCCATTTCTAAACCATGGCAGACTTGACTGAATAGGTTTGACACCTGAAATCCTTGGTTCGAAGATAAAAAAAAAATGTAATACTTTTTTTACTTCCGAAAATGCAAACCTTATTTTTATAAAGTTTTTTTCTAATTTTATCAAGTAAAAAATAAATGAGCTAACGTCCTTCTATATTAAAGGTCCGTTTATTTAAAGGATATATGCCCTTGATATTTTTAAAATGTGCTCTTATATTTTTAACATATAATTTTTTATAACATATCTTAAAACAACCATGTTTATAAATCTGTTTCCAGTAAAAAACGGTACTATGTTGTACAAAAAACTAGTTTGTTAAAAAGGTATGAATGTTAGTCCTGTTTCTTTTTTCTAATACAATTAATTAATCTTTTGGCTATTTTTTTTACATATTGGCTATTTTTTTTTTTGTATTTTGGATATAAAAATAAATTTACTCCGGCAACACTGGTCAACACCCAAATGCATCAGAAAAATCTCTTTTTTGTTAGTCTATAGAGATAAAGTATACTTTGACATGACATACAAAAACAACAACAACAATATTAATTTTAAAATTAAGTTTGATATTTTTCGTAGTGAATATAAAAGACTGTTTGTCAATATCTTTAATAACTTTTGTAAAATTTAATTTTCAGCGAGGCATTACATTTTGTGTCGCCAAGGTGGCCTTTACTGTAAATGCATAATAGGGTGTCCAAAAGAAAAAATTTTTCGAATTTATTTTAAAAATTAGTAGTTAGAAATGCAAAGGATTTTGAGATTTTTTGGATACGAGGTCGCGCTAGTTGAATTTTTCCTTAAAATAAAACGTTTCAGAGATAATCGACAATTTCTAAGACTTTTCGTCAAAATCTCTTCCAAAAACTCTCAAAAATACTTTACACCATAAGATTTCAAAAACCCTTGAGCAAACATTTTTTGGGGACACACTATTTAAAAAAAAAAAATGGCGTCACGAAAAATTGTATAGATTTCAAATACAAATTTCTGAAAAAATGAGATTTATTGAAAATAAGCTTTTTCTAGCGGACCCGTTGTGCTGCTTGAATCGAAAGTGGCTTTGATTTTTCCTTGGTGCCGTCTCTGAAATTTATTTCAAGTTTGAATTTAAGTGATCCAATACGAGGTCTCCTTTTCAACTGGGTTGTTTTGACAGCTGTTTTGTATCAAATGTCTTGTTCATATGACGTTTGTGTAGAGTATTCAATACGACTCAATCATGAATAGACTTACTCCTGAACAACATTTATCAATTATGGAAACTTACTACCAAAATCAGTCATCAGTTAGAGAATTTTATAGAGTTTTTCAACATCATTTTGGTCGTTATGAGCGTCTGAGCGCACTATTCGTAACACTATCACCAAAGTTCGAACCAATTCTACACATAGAGCCCGTAATTTGGAAAATATTGCTGCAGTAGCAGAGAGTGTTTGTGAAAACCGTGAACAGTCGTTTCGTCGTTGATCTCAGGCTTTGGGCATTTGGCTAGTCGCTAATAAGGAAGGAAATAATTTTTAACCATTGAGTTGTAGGAACCGAACTATCATTGAAATTAAAGATTTGCATTAATACATTGATTTTTTTGTATTTTATTTAGACAAAACCGACGAAAGCTCTTATTGGCGGTCGTTAAACTCTTTGTTGTGCATTTTCTGCAGCAATGTTTAAATTTCGACCATTTTCTATGTGTTCGCTCAAGTGAACAAAAACGGGATGAATGGGGTGAACTCGAAGATAATGTGTGTGAAGGGCATGTGTGATGACTTTCACAGAATGCCAAGATTCAACGTTGATGTTCGCTTTCAATTATCGTCGTTTCCAGTAAATTTTTCTGCTACTTACATCCATAGGAAAGACATGACCCAGCCAGAGTAGTGGCTGAATTGTTATGCGCTGAACCATGATAGAAGTGAGTCAGCTGCCAAAGTCAGCTGTTAAGTTTTTCTAATTGTTGTTGCTGGATTTATTAGGTCTGTTCCCGTACTTTTTGGACTAAAAATGGTAAAACTGTCAACTCTTTGTTCCTTCGGTATATTGTTGCTTTTAAAAAACTTGATCAACTATTGATGTGTCAAAAAATGTACAGTGAAGATTTGACGAGCGGAAACCGGGTCTGAGAGTAAGAAAAAATCTCTCGAAAGTAGAGAAAAACACAAAAAAGTACGGGAACTATTTATATTAGTTTTTGCACATTTTCCCATGTTTCTGGTTTCCATTTTAATAGTTTCAAAGAAGTTTTGATGTATCGCAATTTCTTTGCCTACTTGTAAACAGCTGATTTTAAGCTGTTTGACACTTTTACCATTTTTACCCGAAAAAATTTCTCGGACTAAAACTTGCAACTTTTGACAAAGAGGGGAAATGTTTTACTCTCTCGATTGCACTCTTTTTTACCATTTTTTCGAGTACGGGAACGCTTCTCGGACTAAAACTGGTAAATACTGGTAAATTGGACTAAAACTTTAGAGTACGGGAACAGACCTATTGTTTGACATTTAGCAGGACTCACAGTTTTGTTAGTGTAAAATTAGACATTTGAGCAGCTGAATAAATATGAGCCTACCTTATTATTGTATTATGCACTGAACTAAATCAATGTCATCGTAGAGCTCGTACAGTTCGTGATTCATTCGAATGCAATTGTCGCCGCCAACTCGAACAGGAATAAAAATTTTGCGAAGTACTTTCCTTTCGAATACCCCAAGGGCGGCTGCATCTGTTTGCGATACCATCCATGCCTCAGCGACATAGGGTAATACAGGTATGATGAGCGTCTTGTAGAGTCTTAGTTTTGTCGATCGAGTGAGTGTTCTGAAACCTGATTGGTTACTCAGACTGTAGTAATAAAGTCTCCAGGCTAACTCATATAAACTCATTGACTACTACAAAGTTATATTTGCCTGCTATAACATGGGTGCCTAGACGTCGCGCTTCCATCTTTGCAGACAGCATTTTCTTTATTTAGCTCTCGTTCACAGTCAGAACCTCTTTGGCTGATTCCTTTTCGATAGCGGCGATAGAGATCGCATGATAGCGGGTCGCCTTGTTTGAAAACTCGTTCGTTATTAAAGGTTTCGGAGAGGTTATTTTCTGTCTTGACGGAGCTGCATGTGTTGTTTAACGAAGTCCTTCCGCTAATTATGTCCGTGATAAAGCTTCACTCATTTTCCTTCGACTATGCACGGAGAGTTATTATTCACTGAGACCATAAATCATGTTCTTAAGAATCTTTGTAATGAGTACTCTTTGTTCCTTCGGTATATTGTTGCTTTTTAAAAACTTGATCAACTATTGATGTGTCAAAAAATGTACAGTGAAGATTTGACGATCGGAAACCGGGATTGAGACTCAAATGCAAGTCTGCTTATTGTTATTCTGCAAATACTAATAGAATAAAAAAATTATAGCCAAGGCCGTTGGGCCGTTCATGACAAATGATAATACCAACGAACATAATTTGTTTTCTTATTTATATAGATAATTGACCGTTCCATCTACTTACCAAAAACTTCACCAAGTCCATAGTTTGTTGATGAAAAATTTCAGAAATTTCGATTGTAATAAAGACGATTTTATTTTGATGATAGAATTATATTCTTAATACAAGCAATTTAAAACTTTATGTTACTTACATCTGCGAACACGTATGCCACAAATTTGTAAATTTTTTATGAAATGCAAATTCTTTCGTTTAACTTTTTTGTATCCATCAATTAAATAAAAAATCCTAGTTCAAATGCTTTACACGCCATCTGATGGTTATTTTGTAAATTAAAGCATTACACAGCGCCATCTAGATACGATTCGTAGCATTCTTACACATCTAGGCACACCTGGCAGTGCTGCAAGTAATGTGCGGAATATGGATGAAACAAAAGACACACAGCAAACAATAAGAGCGAATTCAGCACTTCACGCATGCGAAGCGTAAAACGAAGAGACCACTGACAACACCAACAACAACGAAGCAATAAGCTCCACAATCCACGGCGTTCTGTTGATGACTCGCGATTGGGGCCGTTTGGAGACTCGCACAAAGCAGCGAGCTCAGTCAGTTTCGTGTCAGTGGAGCAATACGGTTTGTGAGGTTAAAATAAATAAAGACGGTTCTTCGCATTCGTCTATGAAATTTGAGAAATATAGAAAGAAAAAAATTACAAAAGAAAAGAAACGAAAAAGCAAAGACGACTAGAAAAAGCAAATTTTTTTAATAAAACGAAGAGTAACACAAACAGAATATCGCGTACGACAGCAAATAAATTGTGGATTAAAATTGCATGTGATATAGTGAAAATTTTCTATTCTAAAAAATTAAAAGTTATAACGGTATTGTGTAAATTATGTGAGCGCTCAAAGTGAAAAAATAGTGCTAAAATAGAATAGAAACGATAGAAAAGAAATAGATATAAAAAAAAAATTGGCATTGACTGCGAAGATCCAAACGTAACGAACGAGCAGCGCAGCGCCGCGTACGCAGCAGCAGCAGCCGAAAAGGCGAACGAATGAACGACCGCTCCCAGTCCCCAAAAAGAAAGACAAAATTGAAAATTTAATCGTAGTTCAAGTATCGCGAAAATTTATTGTGTTGCGTGATTTGCATGTGATAAAATGTAAATTATTTAATTGTAATGCTACAGCATTATCTAAAAATTAAAGTAAAGTAAAAAGTTTTATAAGAAAACTCATGATATATCATAACAGCAGTGAAAAAAAAAATTTTGCCCCAAAACGAACTAGATTTTCTTTTGACATATTTTTGCTATACATTCTCTTCGATTCTTTCTATGCTATCTTCTAATTTTTGCGGCTGTTGAATTTATGTCAAAAAAGCGAAAAAGAAAACAATAGAACTGTCGTTATAACATTTTTTTTTCTGTCACTCGACATTTGATGGATATTGACAATCCAATAAATTGCAGAAAAGTTAAATTTTTTGTATTAATTTGAAAACAAAAATAATATTTTCTATAAATTGTGTTATTTTTATATTGTTTTGTAATTGTTTAAGTATATAAATGCGTGATTTTTAATATAGAATTTCTTCATGCCAGAAAGAGAGCGATAGCTGCCAACTGAAATTGAACCTTTCGCCTTTGCTGTGTTTTGTTGCGTTTTTGTGCATTGAAAAGTGTTGCCACTGTGTTCCGATTATAGGTTTGTTGTTTTCTTATTCAATCTTTGATTTTTACTTGTGCTGGTAAAAATTCATTCATTCCTATAAAATTTTTTATAAAATAAGATCCATTTGGAATATGGCAATAATTTTGAAACAATTAGGGATTTTTGGTTTTTTTGTTAAGAGCAGATCAAGAACTAACATGCATTGTTCGTGGTTTAATTGTTCCGAACACTAAGGGACATTTTATTCACTACATAAATGTCGAGAATGATCAATAACTACAATTTATGAATGGAAAACTTAAAGGTTTTTCAAAACTCGAGTAATAAAAGTGAATAAAATTGTTTAAACTTGGTTGATCGTTATATAAGTTCATATCATTACAGAATGCACTTATCTTTCGAATTTAATTTCTTAATCTTGGTAATCTTGTACTACGTTCAACAACTATACTTATTTGCTCATTTCGGCCTAAAATTACAAATGAATAGAAATTCTCTTTGAATATTCAGCTTATTTTACCGAAATAAGTAAATTTGAAATTATTCATACTAAAACACAGCTCTAAAAAATTAAACTACTCATGAACATACCCTACAAAGCAAAATTCCAATTAAGGTGCTCACAGTTCTGTATTATCTGCTCTGTTAACTTTGCCGTCTATTAACTTTAGAACATTTTAGCACGTGTTAACTTTGATTGTTTTTGTTTTACGTACAAACTTGAGATACCACTTGTTGCTAAAGTTATCTCACTTCTACTCATGTCTTTCTTTTGTGTTTATGTGGTATCACTAATCAGCTGATTAAATTTTGTTGCAAAATATAGAAGAAGAATGGATCGTCGAAGAAGTAAGTTAATTTTTCCATAATTCTTCGTTTCCGTTCATTCGAGGCACTTTTTTGAACAAATTTCAAATTTTTGAAAACTATTTTTGCAATTTAGCTCCAAACACACAAAAAGAGGTGTTCACAGTTCGATTGAAATATCTTTCTAAAGTTTCCAGGTGTTAACTTTAGAAGCAAACTGTGAATTCCCTAAATAAAAACAAAACTAAAAATTACCGTCAAACATAATTAGATTAAATAAATCCGGTATGATACTTAATTTTTTTGTTCAATTTTTCTACCTGGAAACAAGCGGCGCGTGGGCAAGGCAATATTTGTATTAAACAATTCTTAAATATTATGCGAGAATAGGATAGAGTGACGAATTGAGAGAAATGTCAATAACAATGAATTAAAAATACAGTTCGTCCCAATTTTTTCTCCAATTCGTACTATATGAATATCCATTCACACCAATTGAATTAACGCTTGCGCTATATTTTAACTCTTAATTCATTTTCAATGCATTAAATTGGAAAAAAACAATGAAGTATCATGCGGGCTTAAGTGTGA
Source organism: Tetanocera ferruginea (assembly GCA_958299015.1). Taxonomy (NCBI): domain Eukaryota; kingdom Metazoa; phylum Arthropoda; class Insecta; order Diptera; family Sciomyzidae; genus Tetanocera; species Tetanocera ferruginea. Next base: position 128,992,951 of record OY282644.1, read on the forward strand.
GCACTGTTTAATACGATATTTAAATTTGCGTTTTGTAGGTGGGGGAAGTTTTCATTAGATTTTGTTGAATATTAAATAAGATAAAAATTTATTAATGAAATATCAAAGTTTTGATAAAGATATTTTTTTTGGATGAAGTCTTTTTATAAAAGGGACAAAATCCAATATTTTTGTTACCTATATTAGATTTTATACAGTTATATTTTGTGCTGCAGCTTAGATTTTTCCCAGCGCAAAATTTATAATGCAAAAAACAAGGAAAAAACTTAATTATTTTTTAAATTTTGTTATCAAACAAATATTTACAACTTAAAGTTTCATTGCCAAATTAAATTAAAATATTAATTATCAAAAATTACATTAAATTTTTGTTGTATTATTATAAGTGCTTTAGGCCCGTTAACTGATCTCAATTTTAAACAAAGTTTAGCTTAAACAAAGTTTAAAATTCCTTAACCTCAGTTTAAATTTTAACGCCGATACCTCATCTCAAAAAATCCAAGTTTAACTTGGTGAGGCAAGTTTAAATTTAAACACAGAAATTCTAGGTTTAAAAAATGTAAACTTTGATTTTGTAAAAAATTCTCTGAGAATATTGGAAATATTCTCAATCGTAAACAAAAAATAAAAAATAAAAAAATCATACTTCAAAAAAATCAAAACAATAAACAAAAAACAAACATATTTTAAGTTTTGAAAAAAAATATTCCAATAAAACTGACAATTAGCAATATTTTATCAAACATTTTTGAAATATTTTGATGTTCTACGTCAAAGTTGTAGAATTTTTACTACAGTGACGCTCAAATATGTTTTTTAATCTCAGTTTAAATTTTTAAACAGAGTTTAAGTAAACTGCCGATAAAAATGAGATAAGTTACGAAAAAAATTTTAACTGAGTTTAAAATTTAAACTCTGTTTACGAAATCTGAGGAATTAAGGAATTTAAACTTCGGAGATCAGTTAACGGGCCTTACACCACTTTTATGCCGAAATGCTATATTTATGCTAGCCAGACATGTTTGCTACATATTCTTATAGCGGTGTAAGTGGGCCTTACACCACTTTTATGCCGAAATGCTATATTTATGCTAGCCAGACATGTTTGCTACATATTCTTAACTCAATTATTTGCTAAATGGTTATGCTCATAGTATAATAATCAAAGTAGTGGCAGGTAGAGATCAGCTTACCGAGATTGTCAAAATGAAGTTCACAGCTCATACAAAATCTACGAACAAGTATAAAGCTAAGAACAGTAAAAATGTAAACAATGATCCACTACTAAATATTCGCTTGTTTATGTAAAATAATTGTAGAAAATTGTGATTGTTTTCTTTTTATTTTTATTGTTATTAAAGTAATAATAAATGAAATTAAGTGCAAATTGAATTCAGTGCAAGCAGTTTGAAGCCACTGTTTCTTCTGCTTAATCTTGGACCTCTTCGAACAAAGTGCTGCAAGCACTGTGAAGTGATTGTTATTGATCGGTTATTTTATCAATTTAATTTAGATCGGCACAAAAATTTGAGAACACAAAACATGTTTTCATTGCATAACACCGGCATGAGCCACGTATCGCATCCCTTAAAACTTCTTTCTTTTAAATTACTTTGTGTTACCTCACCGAACACACGGTGTTAATATACCCAATACGTCATTCAATGAGTACAACTAATCATCAGCCACAATTGCTGATTGCACCCTGTAGTCCTAATGTAAGTCCCCTTTTCCACACGGCAAGTTTTATTGCGAATAAAACTAAAGCTTGAGCAATTCTGAATAAAACTAAAGTTAAACTTCAAAGAAAGAGCAGGACAAAAGAAAAATTGCCGGTACGAGCAAGTCTGTACTCGTCTCCTCTCATCACGTTCCGATGCCTACAAACTCGACTTGCCAGCAAGACAAATTGCCGTGTGGAAAAGGGGTCCAAGCTTAAATTACTTCCAAGTGGCAACGCTTTAAATGACAACCATTCCGCATTTGTTGAACAGCATGGCAACACTTTTTTATTTCGCTGATCGTGTCGTGTTTCGTACATCGGAATTTTTCTAGATTTGCTTTTGTGCAACGTTCGTTCAATCGTTCGCATAATTTTTTCATTTAATATATTCTGCTTTCGGTATTTTTGCTGTTGCTGCGCTGCTGCTACGGCCCACTGTCAGTGAATTTTATAAGATTTTGTGGATTCGTGGATCAGCAGACACTACGAAGTGGATCCTGATCTGACGCCGTGTGACCATCCATTTGGTGCTGTGCTTTTCTTCCCCAACATTATCCAACATAAAGATTTTTAAATTTTCATCTTTTGATTGATTCCCTTGAAAATATAGTCGAATTGGAACAAATAAAATACAGAGCAAAAACGTAACTTTAATACAACAACAACAACAAGATGTGTGTTTCTGTGAAAATTTCAAAGAAAAGGAAATAAAACAAAATTTCTGGTGTAAAGAAAATTTTGTAAAATTCAATTTTGTATTATTTTTGTTGTAAATTATTCGTGTGAAGAGAAGAAAAAGAAGAAAAAACAGTTGAAGAAAGAAAGAAAATTTTTTGTAAAGCGAAGAAACAGCGTGCAAAGAAAACGTGTGATAAAGGGCAGCGAAGTGGAAGAAAATTTTTTAAAGCAGTGCGAAAGACCGTGTTTTGTGAATGTGTGTGTGAGTCTGCCTGCATTTGTGCAGCTTAAATATATAGAAGAAAATAAAAACAACGAAGAAGCAGTGGCTAGCAGGAAAAGCAGAGTAGAAGAAGCAGTGAAAAATCCAAGTTAAATTATGTGAATCAATAAAGAAGCAAACATAAAGAAGAGGCGAAGAAAAATAAAATTTTCGCTTGAATAATTTTTCAGAAAAAACTTCATTTAAAATAGAAAAAAAAAATTATAGTTAAAAAAGCAGTGGCGGTCACAACAAGAACAGATACTACAAGTTGTGTGCATACAACGACGTCAGCAGCAGTTCATAAAAAAACAATACCAAAAACTGTCATATTTTGACAGTTGCAGACGTCGCAGAATTTTTCACCACAAACAACAAACAGAACAAACGTCAAAATCATGACATCTCTCGACGTGCGTAACAATTCAGCGGTCATGAAACGCGCCGAGCAGCTGAAGCGCTGGGAAGAATCGGACACAAATCGTGAACCACCAACACCGCGTCCTGAGAAGGGACGACGTATCAAATTTTCGTCGGGTTGTGTATTCTTGGCTGCTTGCTTGTCGGGTGACAAGGAAGAGGTCATCAAATTGCTCGACAGTGGCGCTGACATCAACACAGCCAATGTGGACGGGCTGACAGCATTGCATCAGGTGAGAATTAAAATTTTTAGCAAACAATGCTGGTACAAATTGTATTACTAAAAATTGTATTACTTGCCGTTTCTGTATGGCAGATAGGCACAATTTTGACGATTTTTTATTTGCTACATTAAAAGTACTCAACTTCAACAAAAAATATTCTGCTCTTCTACAGCATTTCTTCTTCATAAATCTTTATATAGACTTACTGCAGCTAATTAAAAAGGGTTCAATAAACAGCTTCAAGCAATTCTTGGAATCTGTTTACATAAAAAAGTAATTTTGTACAAATATTTAAATGTTCTGCAAACATTTTGGACTGTGTCCAAAAATTTTAAAATTGATATTTACTGCTGTGAACCAAGAAGAAGAAGATGCAAAAGTATTCCTCCAAAAAATAATGCCTAATTGCTTTCTTCTCATTGTAGCTTATTAAAGACAAATGGATGTAGAATACCAAAAAGAAAATTATAAAAAAAAAAAACCGAGTCAAGATAGCGTAACGTAAGAAATCTGTACTAATGTTACGAAATAACATTCAATATTGCATGGCATGTAGGCGTGGCTTTATCGTTTCTTTAAGGTTTTCATGGAAATTGTAAGATTGAGAATGTTGTTTGAAAAAATAACAATATTAAAAGTTTTAACGTTACATCGTTGATGTTGTTGTTGCGTGCACACATTGCATTAAAATACAACACGACAAATTAGACAAAAACTCTTTGCCATAGAAAATTGTAAGAAACTATAGAAAAATAAGAATCCCTAAAAATAGCACTTTCTAAATTTTCTTTTTTTTTTTTTTTTTTTTTCTTTTACATTAGTAGAAATTTGCTAATTTTCTATTTTGACTTTCGCGTTCGTGTAGCTGACGCCAAGTTTGTATTTTTGAAATTAGAAAAGAAAACTTCAAAATAAAACGAAAAAAATGCTTTAATTTTGCCTCAATGTATTCAAAGTTTTACTCATTTGTCGAGAGTATTAAAATAAAATCGAAAATAGCTTTGTTTCTTTTTTAAAAGATGCATGTTTCGGAAATGAATTTAAAGATCTGACGTAACTCAAATACAAAAAGTGGCACGTGCTAAGCAAATAATTTCTGTTTGACTAGATTTTCCGTTTTTTAAAGTGCAAAATTCATATGAATGCAAAAACAGAAAGTTAAGACTTAGTTATTGAACAAAATAATGGTCTTTATCGTTTTAGAAATATTGAATTTCAATTTCGAAATGAGAACAATTCTATCTTCGGAGTTATTTTTTTAAAAATAAAAAGGACAAGAAAAAAAAAATAAAATAAATATAAAGGAAATGTAAATTTAACACGTATGCGAGATTTGAAGAGTTTTATGCCCATTAATAGGAAATGCATATTATATGATTATGGAGGTTCACATAAGTATAGAGAGGTTTCGCAGTGATCTGATAGCAGAATTCTGATTCCGTTAAAATCTTAACGTATGAATGTCATAAACAGGGTGGTTCGAGAGTTCTCAACAAAAAAAAAACTTGTTATCAAAAGAAGACTTTTCCAAAGAATGAGATGTATTTATAGGAATTAGAGATTAACTAAAAGTAGCGTATGCACTATTCTTGATACTGAGAAGTAAGCCATTGCGAACACTCCAGTTCAAAATATTATTGAGATTGAATTGGTGTGATGTGATATCATAAAGACTAGAGATTTAAGCAAAAAGCTACAAATCATCAGCATTGAGCAAAAATTGTGACTTGCGATGTACGATATGAGGGAACCAGAAGAAGTATGACCTTTAATTCCACAGTTTGAGTCGTGATGGAAAATAAACTTATTTCGGCGGTTGATTTTTCACCAAAGACAAACTAATAGTTGTGTACCATTCATCATTAAATGTTCTTCATTGATCAAGTTGACTACCATTCCATTGTAACTCTCACTTCATCATAACATCCAATGAAATCCTGCAAAATTGAATTCATTAGGTATCGAGACGATTATGAATTTAACCACAATATGAATGATCTCTCACTTCTTACTAAATCAATCCTTTTTTACCACTAAATTGGTGAATTTCCAAAATATCTGACCACACTTCTAACCAATAATTTCAGTTTTCATGACGATATTTTTTAGTTTTGATTTATTTATTGTTTTTATTAATACATTTCTTTTAATACGCACGTGTTCAGGCGAATGACGCCAACAGAAATTTGCTGTCTGCTGTTACTATCCAGTAGCAATATTTAATTTCGTTGCCTCAATATCTTAAGTACTGCCAGCGATGTTTTTTAAACATTTCTAAAAAACGTGCGCACATAAAAAGCGCATGTTTTTCGCTTTAAAATTTTCGTTTATAACAATTTTGAAAACATATGATTACAAAAATTTGCTCAACGCCCACACGACGCGCCATCTTCCAACAAAAAAAATATTTGTATTTTTATCGTCATCAATATTTTAAGGCGGCCATCGAAAATAGTCGAATCCGATGTTGAACTGAAATGTTCGAAACATTTTTGGATTTTGCAAATTTTCTATGCTTAATGTTGCAGCTGGCTACAAAATATCAAAATGCCAATTATTGTCATTTTAAACATCAGACAAGCGTTGGGGCCAATTTAGATTTGTAAGACGGAAATGTTATAGAAAGTCATATGATAACAATTAAAATCTATGTTGATCTAAACAATCTTCGGTTGATTTGATCAAACGCGCTGTGCTCTTCGATAAAGCTACTATAATGTTTAAATAAAATTAGTTATAAAAATAATTTGCCTAAAGAAAATTGCTATAAAATGTTACCCATGGCATGTCATTCAACTTGCAATAGTAAGCAAGCAACATGCTAACGAAATTTATTTTCAAATTTGTTGCAAAAAATTAAATAATTTAATGTATTTATTTCTTAACATATCTATAGATCAGTTCATTCAGCAAGCTGTCGCTGGTGGACATTTGTTGCCCGTGGCAATATATATATAAATGTGATATATTGTTTGAGCATATTGAAAATTTTGAAAACAGAAACCGGGCCAAGGTTAGAAAACACGTCAATGCAACACAACGATTGAAGATTTTTGTCTTGATGTTCACATTTGTGGCGCGCACGCAGTGATCAGAGGGATACACAGATGTGGCAGTCAGACGCACTGATAGTTAGGCGAAGCAGCAAGACAACGACGACGACAACGAAACTGAGAGACATATAAACATTTATATATGAATGCAGACGGACTAGCATACAAAATAAAATTACCAGTTGAACTGTCCGTTCGTCAGTCTGTCAGTCCAACTGCCTGTTTGTCGTTTATAAAATAATGAAATGCCATTTTCAGCATTTATAAAGACATTCATGTTTGATATAATTCGTCTGAAAATTAAAATTGAAATTATTTTCAGTAAATATTTAAAAAGAAATTTACTTGTACCGCATAAAAATGAATTTATTGTAAAGCACAGAAAAAATAAACATATAGAACAGACCAATATAATTTACAATTAAGAAATTTCGAAACATGTTGTTAATAATAGTATTACGCGACCAAAGCAACAACGTTTAATCAACTGACAGTGCTGCTATTTTTTTTATATATATGTTTTTTTCGTGACCATGCATGCAACAACAATTATCCTTGACACGCACGCAAAAAATTATGAACATTTATTTCACACTTAAAAACATTATTTTCTACGTTCTTGTTCTTTGGATTTTGAATGGTTTGGATTTTGTACGGTTTTGACCATGTCCGTGAGTAGAGCGAAGGTTATTTTGCGCCGTGCGTGTCGTCAGTGACTGACCAAAATAACTTTAATCACTTTTTGGTAACAAATATTATTCCACAATTTGTGATCCTTGTTCTAACAAATAACAGCTATAGCAGCAAAGGTCAAATAGAATTATTGTTATCCTTTAATGAACACATCTAACCATAAAGCAGAATTAAATGAAAATTCTTTGCAAATAACTATATTTTATTATTCAGGCTTCAAGGTCAGAAGTGCCTCCAGTGCCGTCAAACCCTGCTTTTGTAATTTACCATCCAATCAGCCAAAGGATAAACTGTATAAAAGCATTTTAAATGAATTCGTTAATAAAAAGGACATCCATTCTGCATATTTTTATAGTATATGCCAGTGATAGTGATAGTATATGATGATTACAAAGCTTTTTTGAAACCTACCATTAAAATAACAAAATGTTTATTTTAGCCACATTTTGACATTGAAATATTTCAATGACATTGAAATATTTCAATGAGATCTCTGGATTGTGGCTTCAAATAGATTAATGCTGAGAATGTTCGAAAAAGCTGTTGTAGCTGAACTCTATTATTATTTAACTTTTTTTCAATTTTAACTATTCCTTTGCTAACTGGTCGCAGACTAACCTACAATCTTCTGATGTTATTTGTGGTTCTGGGTTTCGTGGCATGAAATAATATAAAATAACGCCCAAAATTATATTGAGATAAAAACCAAAATAAATTATGATAAAGCCCAAAATAAAAATAATAAATGAAATGAGCCCAAAATAATGAAGCCCCTACCAAAAAACGAAGATGAAATTTCTGACGTATAGGAACTCATTGAGGTAATCCTATAAGAAAATTTTGCTTCCGAACAATAGTACACAAATTTTCACTATTTCCTTTGTTCTGTTGGTACAAGGGAAATTTCCACTGAAGAAGCAGATTAATAAATTCAATTGTTCAAATGACGCATTATTCTATGCCATTTAATATACTGGGGAATTTTTATATGCTTTTTTTTTATCTCAACGGTTTTGATGTGTCATATATTCCCATACGAAATTGTAATGTCTGTTCAGTCTGATTTATATTTGAAAACAGCCCCGAGTTTTTCACACAAGTGTTCACCTTTTATGCCTGAAATTTTGTACTACTTTTTTAATATGATTTTACCTATGATTTCTGATCTGAAAATCAGATATGAAATTGAAAATTAATGAAAATTACACTGAAGTTTTCATAAAAGTGCTCGGCTCTTAGCTTTGAAATTAATTTGATATTACTGTTAAGTAAAATTCACCGGTTTTCAAAAATTCACCTTTTTCTTTCGCCTATATTATTATTCTTTGTAAATTATTAAATTCTGAATACGATGGGCTGATTTTTAAAAATTTTGGAATTGAATTTTGGTCGGTGTGGTGGAGGTCTGAATTTACTTAAACTATAGCAATGGAATCTGGCGTGAAAAATAGAGGCCAGATTTTTTTTCGTTGCTTTTAGGTCGAAAGTCAGGACTGTGGGAGTGAAAACTGATTTAATATGAAACTTCATCCATGAAATCTGACCTTAAAAATAGATTCTTAATTTGTTTGAAGCATTTCAGGTCTGAAATCATGTTAGTTCACAAGAAACCTTTATTATATTTTTATCTCAACCCTGAAATTACGTGATCATTATTAATAATTCAGTTCTGAGTTTAGCTTTGAGTGACACAGGCCTGAATGAGTTTTCTGCTAGGTTGTTTACTATAAATTGTTTAGCTATTATCAATATCATTTATTTAATTTCTCTCTCCAGTACTTTTTTCAGGGTAAAATTTCTGTCCTTATCAGGTTTCCGACAATTATTCGTCAATTATTATACAAGTGCAATCCTTTTCAATCTAATTTTCCTGGCCTACAAGTGCCTTCGGGACATTTCAGTGAAATCGTCTAAATAAAAAAAATATGCGTGTAGCCGTTATGCACGCTAAAAGTGCAAATTTAACCCAAAGAGTAGAGAGTTTTAAGAGGTTAATTGCTTTACTCTTTTTTATTGCCTTACTAAAAAAGACCCATCACATATAATAACAAGAGTATCCACCATCTACCATACAAAGCTATATCCACCATACCATTAACTTTTATTTCTTATAAAAACCTTTATCCAAAAATTTTAAATAGGCAATTGGCAATTTGCGGCGAATTGGTTGTAACAAAAGGGAAAGCGAATTGCAGAAACACATTTATTTTACCGCCATTTTTTTGTTAAGAAAACACAATTTTGCTGTTTTAGAAGAGTTCGGATGGTTAAGCTTCCTTGTTATGAAACGATGTAAAATTATTTCTTTTAGACGAGATAATTTTGGTCAGCACTAAGAGTAGATTCAATGCATTTAGCTGTAATACAATGCAATCGCCATTCAAACCAGCCGTGGTTTTTAACCCTTAAGTTCGGTTTCAATTCGTTGCTCTATACGCTCAATTCGCAGCTAAAGCAGTTTCACTTCAAAAAATTACGGACTCAAACCATTGTGGATTAGTTCGTTAGGTCTTTTACTTCGTTAGGTCTGTTAGTTTGTACTCAAACCATTGTTTGATAACTGTTTTCTCTCTTTCATTTTGATCTGGCTCTGCTTTTGCAATTGAATTGAATAAAAAGAACGAAAATCAATGAAAAGAAAAAAAATAATGCTGTGATCGCAACTCAAAAAGTTTAACTTCAAAGAGCTTAACCTTCCGAACACCGCCTAATAACTTATGAATTTGCTTCGTTTTATTAGAATGTAACATCGGTTTTACTCCCCTTTTATTTCGCCGTATTGTTCTACACGCGACTAAAGTAGTTTCACTTCAAAAACAAAATTAAAATTTGTTGCAACCTTCAACAATATTTAAGCGCCTTAAAATTGTTTAAAAAAATTTCAAATTGTTGCTATTCGACGACAACTGACAATGTCCCGGAGTTCTTCAGGTATTCTTAAAATAACATTACATTATATGTGAAATCCAATATTAAACTTAGCGCCATAAGACATTCTTCAAATATTTTCACAAACTCCATAACAACATAAAATTCAGTAAAGTTTATGGTTTTTTGCGTGTCAACAAAACCATCATCACAAGATTGATGATGATTGATGCTCAACTCTTAATAGTTGTTGACTTAATATTGCATAACACAAGAATAGAAACAACAAATCTCTTTGAAATATATGTTTAATGTCGTGAAAAATAATTCCAGCCCAAGCCTACTTATCAACTCCTCCCACTATTCCACTATAGCGTCCTTTCCATAAGTTAAACTCCAGTTGAACTCATTATTTTTTTTTTTGCGTTCTCTCTCTTGAAAAACTTCCCGCTTCCACTAGACCGCAAAATTTGCACACAATGCTAAAAAGGAGCGCAATTCGTGCAACACTTCATCGCCAGACAAGTGCAACAATTAAATGAATGCAACTGAGCATTTCTCCCTTGTACCACCACCTCCTTGTTATTGCCGCTGCTCAAACAGCAAATAAACATTGTACAGCACACATTTTGGAGCTTATTGTGTATGAAATGAATTGGAATATTTTTTTTTTATTCTTGTTTAACTACTCTTCAGCACTACCGCTTGACTGAGATATGCACTGTCAAGCACCCGACAACTTTGCACCCGCTGATTCGCTGTTGCTGCCGCAGCCTCTGTGCTGCGATGATGTCAATTTGTACTCTATTGTTATTGTTTTAAGTATTATTTAGTGTTTTTTTTTTTTTTGCATCTAAATCATGGATTAAATATAAAGCAGCAAAGCAACGTTGGCAAAAATAGAATCCTCTTTGCTCTAATCTCTACACTTGAAAAAAATAAACTGCTAAGTTGGTGCTTTTATGCAATGCTCATTAGCTTATTTTTGAGTAAATTATTGATAAAATTTACTTTTTAGCAAAACTATTGCCTTAAATATTGATTTGAAACACGTTTTATTTTGCTTGAAACACTTATAGTTCTGCATAGGTTTAGAACAATTGCACAACAAAATAGCTCACAAAGTAGTTGCAAATTTTAAAAATATTCCACTTGTGATACAAACAAATAAATGTCACAAAATATATCAATTTCGTTTTGATTTATGCAAACATTTGTTTTGTTTTTGTAAACCGAAAAAAACAAAAACGATTTGTTTATTTAAAAACATGTTTTCATTTGAAAACTGAAAGAGAAAAAATACGATTTATTTTAAGCAGTACTTTTTGCAATGAAAAAAGCAGAATTTCATTTGTTTTATGCAATATTTTTAAATTTTGAAATATGAATGAGATGTATTGCATGACTTTGCTTAAATAAACAAAATATGTGGAAGCTGAGAAAATTGTATAGAATGCCAATTTAGAAAACACTTTCCCGTGTAGGCCATCTTTTAGTACAACTTAATTTCGAGTATCATCTCGAAATCTTTGTAGCTAGTAAATCTCCAGCAAAGCTCACGCTGTGCTAATTTTAAGGTGTGTTGAAATATTTTTTCTTTATAAAAAAAATTATTAATTTTGAAATTAATAATAATCTTCTTCTCTTGCCCATTAGGCAAAAATTTTGAAAATTTTATCATAACGTCAATGAAAATTTCACACAAAAACCAAAATAATTTTCATTAAATCAATTTTATATGCCAACATTTAGCTTGCTTTGATCGAATTATTAAGTTAATTTTCATTGGAAATATTAATTTGAACATTTTTTTTTTTATTTTGTATTGCATGTAATATTAAATCAATTTTGCAATCGCACAAATTATAATAAATTTTCAAGATTTTCTAGTGAAAATCAGAATAAATTCAAACAGCTGCTGAATGGATAATACGAAAAAAACTCAATATTTAAAAAAAAAAAAAACCAAACCAACGTACATTAAAAAAACTATTTAAATCTGGACGTCTGCCAATTTATATAAAATTTTTACGATGAGAACAAAACTTTGAATGCTTGACCTCCCACGTTTATTTAGCGCGCACAGCTATGAATATGCAAAAAATTTTGATACACTCAGAGAAAATTTCAAAGTAGACCCAGAACATTTTTGTTTTACTCCAATAATTTCCGCTGCAGCAGTAAAATTAAAATTTCGACAATGCAGTAGATTTTTTTTTTTCGATTTTTCAAACAGCTATTCATTGAAATGCATTCCTATTGTTTACTTTTACTTCTTTGTTGTTAATTGTTGATTTTGTTGTTGGTGCTTTTCATTTTCGTTGTTGTTGCTGTTGTCGTTGGTGCTTGAAATGTTATAAAGAAAAAAAAAAAAAAAAAAAAAAAAAAAACTTGAATTGTTTATCTCAAAACTTACAGAATAAACTACAATAGTTTTTAATCAAATAAAGTGTTATTCACCCCATTCAGAAACTCTGTTTCAATGTATGTGTGTCTTCTTTAAAATGTACCTTCAAATGCATGCGTGCCTCTATACATGTGTGTATGTGTGTGTAAATGTGTTTGTGTATTCGTGTAAATTCCCCGCAAGTCAACAGTATTGATCCGACGATTACAAAAAACAATATATACAAAGAAAATTAAAAGTGAAATAAAATAAAACTAAATAAAATCACGCATACGCCGCAGTGCATTGAATTGAGTTTAATTTTTTCTACTCTGGCAATGTTACGAAGTCTGTAAATGTACACTGTTAAAATATATTTACATTTTTTTATAGTTTTCTCTTGACTCTTTTTTTTTACAAAAAATCGTTGCTACAGGTCAACGCTGAAAAAAATTGCCTACGGTTCTATCAGCGGATTCCCGAAAAAGTGACAAAAATGTTACATGCAGGGACCGAAAATAACTGTTATTTTACAATTTCTAAATGACAAAGACACAATGATAAAATTGTCGCAGGACTTTTTCAAATATACCATTATGATACAAATGGCCTCAGCCTCATGAATATAAGTGCCTTTTAAATTTTCGACTGATTCTATAAAAGTCAAAAATTAACTTTTATCTATTTTTTGCCTCTTATTTTTTCGGACAAAAATAACGGTTACTTTTGACTTTTATTTTTCCGGTCAAAAATATCAGGCACTTTGTATTTTTTTTAAAGGCCGCTTGACCAATTAAAAAACTATTGATACCATATGTAAATTGTGCACACCGATGAGTTCCAAATAATGGTACCATTAGTTTTTTAGTCGGTAAAACAGCCTTTGAAAAAACACAAATTGCCTCTTATTATTGACCAAAAAGCAAAAAGGCAGAAAATAACTGTTATTTCTAACCGATAAAATAAAAGTCAAAAGTAACTGTTATGTTTGCCCGAAAAAATATAAGGCACAAAATAACTTTTATTTTTTGTCGGAAAAAATAAAAGTTAAAAAATAACAGTTAATATGTGACTTTTTTGATAAAAACCATAACCGGCATGGTCCCTGGTTACATGTCTAACGGCGTTTTACAAGCTATCATTACTGTTGTATTAATCCTGCGCCGTCTCTCTCTTTTTTATTTCAAAATTCTTAACGAAAATCCCATAAATATAACAATTTTAAAAATATTTATTTTTCTCAGTGAGTTTCCGTCGAAATAACTCACAAGTAACTCAGCAGTAAAATTATTCAAATGCTTGAGCAATGCAACAATGTTGTCTGCACATTTTTATCGATTGAAAAAAAAAAAACCAAAACAAAACGGTTGCTTAAAAATAAATAAAAAATTAAAAAAAAAAAATAAAACTGAAATAATTGTTGTTGCTCTCCGTTTAACATAATCGCTCTTTTAATTATTATGCTTCCTTGTTTTTGTTATTTTTTTTTCGTTATTCCTCAGTGCTTTCTTCTTCGATTTTTTTGTTGTGCGTTTCTTTTATTGCTTATGACTTCTGCTCTTCCATGCTTTTCTATTATTCCTTACTTCCATTATCTATTTGAAATCTTAGTGTACGACTTCTTTTATGTTAGTTAAAAGCAAATCTGAAACACTTTAAAATAATCAAACGGAAAATATTCTTATAACTTTTTAGATGCAATTCCTGATCTACTGTTTTGACTATTCATTCAAACATTTCTCTTTAGATATCCTTTCTATTTGATGATCTGTTGTTATAATTGATGTACAAACTGTAATAAATATAGTTGAACAATGATAGCCCAACCACAATGCCGACAATGGGCGACGAACGACAAGTCTCCACTCTGTCGTTGTAGAGAAATTTCGGGCGACTTGAATTTTTTAAACGCGACAACAACAAGCTTCAGCAGAAAGTGCTTTTGACATATACAAGAAATTATTTTAATTGAAATTGTGTTTTATGATAAAAGTTGATATTATCTTTAACACTTTAACAAATAAAAAACATGAAGCTTTATTCAAAACGAAAAAAAAATTAAAAGCGAAGAAATTATTTTTCAATAATTGGCAAAATTTTTAATCAGCAATATTTTTTTAGGTTATTGAATTGAATTTAAATTAAATTATATTATTTAATAAACTCACATCAAAGTTTGCAATGAAATATATAAATTGAACATAGAAACGAGCACTCAAGCAGCCAGTACGAAAAAAACACGAATGTAAACGAATGAAAATTGGCTGAATTTCTTTTTGTCGTCTGTTTTCGTCGCCAAATTAGAATTAAATTGAAGCTGGCTACGCGACATTTGATGTCGGGAACAATGTCGTCGCGATTGTCTCCAAAATTTCGTCCCATAAGAAATACATGTAAAATAAAAGTGACGTTTGACGCTCGTCGCCCGTTGTCGTCATTGTGGATGGGCTATGAGGAACAGAAACATGAATTCTATTTTTTTTTTTTTAATTTCTATACTTTTTGCTAACTAAACAAGTTGAAAAAATATTAAAAATATTTTGTTTACATAAAGAACTTAGTAATAGTCTAAAATAAAGTTAGGTAAGCAATGTTAAAAAATATAACAACGTTGTCTGAGAACAGTTTATATCCGAGAGTTGTTTCTGCGTTAACAAATTACAAACTATTTAAACTAATTTTTTTTTTCTCTGTCACACCCATCTCAAAAAAATGGTATAGTTTTCCTAAAAATTTTCTAAAGTAAATATGAAATGAAATATAAATATGTAAATATTTTTTTTATCGAATTATTCCTTTCAATTTCTCACTTTCGTTAATTTAAGTATGTTACATCCGACACCAATTTTAAAATTTTATCAAATAATTGGTAAAGAAGCCGTGGCGGCCTGAAAGACCGTGTGTCAAGGGTTAACTATGCAATTCTACAAAATCTATTCAGGTAGCACTAAGCACAGCTCCTCGGTATTTCTTTTAAGCCCTTAAAATCTATCCGAAATTAGTATTTTGGTCTAGGAGAAAAAGTTTTGTTGAATGATATTCTGATGTCAAGACATACAAATATATGAGCATCTCCCAAAAAAGGTCCACCAAAAGTGAAGAAAAGCATTAAAATAAAGCACTCTAACAGCTTTTAACTTTATTTCTGTTTTATTTTGATTAGTATTACTGCTATGTAACTTGAATTTAACTTATTATGATGTGTTTTTATTTATGTATTTTACTACTGATGAAAGAATTTGTCGCGTCCATGATGACGCGTCCGTATTCGTGCTATATCTATTTAAAAAAAGGGAAGAGATAATTCTAATATTTCATAAGTCTACGAAGAATAGTTATCCTTTGACCTCCATTAACATATACATTATATATAAAAAAAAGTTCTCAAAATTAGCTAAATTTTGCATATTTCTATACGAGCTTAAAAATACTTCTATTTTTTGTCGCGTCCGTTCCATTGAATGATTGCTTATTACTTTGTACTAATTTTTACTAAATCTCGCCAATATTTTTATAAAATGTAGCACTCTTTCATGGCGTTAGAACACTTAAAATACATATTGGCACATTTTGTTTCTTTCTTGTTTTCAAGTAATTAAAACCGTGCGAATGTCGCGTCCGTGCCACTGGGAGATGCCCATATGTAAAGTTCCAAATATGCAACGGAGCCTACTTCTTTGCATCCATAACTAAAAATATAAGTCATGTATTCAAAGCGTACACCAGCTTAAAATTCCAGACTTTATCCTCTGAAACCAATGAAAATTTTCATAAACTCATGAAACCTTTAATTTTATGTTTTTTAAATTGTTAATAATTAATATTTAAGTTATTCTTGTTAGCAAATATACAGCCGTTGACAATTAATTAGAAACGATATCATACTTGTTGCACTTTATGTAATGTAACGCATGTGCAATGTAACGGTCTGTTTTATTTTTTTATTTCTTAATTTTCTTTTATCTTTTTACAAGAACTATTAAACTGACTTTTCCACAAGTAATTTATTGCCGCAAAATCAGTTTTAGTAAGAGAACATAATTTATTCCGTTGACAACTAATTAAAAACGATTTGTTAACATTAAAGTTTTCAAACTTTTTATGCATAATTTCTGAATATTTCGATAATATTTTATTATTTTGAACTGTTTACACATCATTTCAACAAAAAACTGTATTAGAAAATTTTTAATGAAATGAAAAAAGCCAAGAGATGCACCCTAGAGTGGGTCGGCCTCCATACAAAAAAAAAAAGTTTGAAAAAACCACCCTCTATTTTAAAGTTGACCTCGAGAAGATTCCGAATACAAAAAAAATTTTTTTTTTGGACCACCGGAAAAACAGCCAAAATGGTCTTTTTTGCATAACTTAAGCATTACATGTCAGATCTTAAAAAATTATATGTCGTTGAAAAGGGCTTTACGAGCACTACAATGTCTTCTTAGAACATTTTTATTTTTCAGGTCATATTCAACTAGTAAGCCCCATTATTAGGCAATTATTGAGTTGAACAGTGGTGGGCTTTCATACGGATCAATTCAAATGCTTAAAATCTATGGTTTTCAATGCTATTGCTCATCTTCAACAATATAAAATCACGGAAAATGTACCTCTCCAAAAAATACCTCGTAAAACTTGAGTACATATTGATTAAAAGATTGTCCGACTATCAAAATCTGATCCAAGGCAGAGCACAGCAGTCATGCAGCATGAAATAATGGATGAAATTGGCGTCAGTGTATCAAAAAGAACTGTTGCACGACTTTTAGTAGAAGCTGGCCTTCATGGAAGACTTGCTCGCAAGAATCCCATGGTGAAAGGCTCGCAAAGAAAACATCGTATTTAATTTTCCAAAGATCATGTATCTTGTCCGGTAAACCAGTGCAAATACTTGTTGTGTGGAGTGTTAAAACAAAGATCAATCGCATTGATATAGATGGTAGAAAGAGTGTCCGACGACCAAAAGGCAATGAACTTGATTTAAAGTACACTTCTTCGGTTGTTAAGCATGGCGGTGGATCGATCTTTGTTTGGGGGAAATTTTCTTGGAATGGCATTGGTCTAATTCACTGTGTTTCTGGCACAATGAACAACGAAGAATACCTTTATATTTTATGAAGTGATTGAAGGATAATGAAACGTTTGTCAGAATTCGATTTTGCGTCCCTAAAAACTCATTTAAACCAAGATTTGTCACAATCGAACCGTAATTATGGCAATTTAAATAATAATTGAACTGAAAAAAGCCTTTTGAATATAAATTTCTCACATTTTATATAATTGTGGCACTTCGTTTTGGCTTAACCACACTCAGAAAAAAAAGTACATTAAACAACCGTAAAATTAACATTTTTAGTTGACAAAAGTCGTCCGACATTAAAAAATGTTAAAATTGATATTATCCTAATGTACTTTTAACATTACGAAACCTACATTTAAAAATGTATAACTGTCACATAATAATGTTATTTTAACACTTAAAATATCAAAAAGTATCAGTAAATTAATGCAGATAAAAAAAATGTATTGAAAAATAATTTGCCACGAGTGGGATTCGAACCGGGCATCCAAAGCCACACTCTTAACCTGTGTGCCACGGTCACCTGTATGTCTTAACGGCTCAGCTCTTAAATAAACATTACATCTGCTTGTTGTTGACATCTACATTTATAATGTTAAATGGATATGAAATACTATCAATTTTACAGTAAAAAATGATGAACTAAAAACATTTTAAATGTTATTTTAACATTAAGAATTGATATTGCAACTTAAAACATTACATTATCAATTTGATATTTTTCTTATCAATTCAACACAATACATGTTAACTTAACATTTTCTAACGTAAAATCCACATTTTCTGATTTACATTGGAAATAACATTAAAAAACGTTAATTTTACATGGCAGCTTTTTTCTGAGTGCACACCAAAGGGTATATCGATAAAAAAAAATAGCTCAATACCTTTCCAATAAGCATAAATGCATGTAAATACCATGAAAAATACATATTTTGTAGGTGTTTAAAGAAAGCATATTTTCGAAAATGAGGAAATATCGTTTTTTTGGGGTCTCAAAAGAGTTCGTAAAGACATAAAATTTCAAAATTTTTACCATCAAAATCTGTACTTTTTTGTTTATCTTGGTATACATTCTGAAGAAAAAAAAAAGTTATTTGCAAAAAATTTAATTTTTTGGCCTAAAAAGGGCTTCAGAAGAACCAAAACCGATTCATGGGGAATTCTTCATTAAAAAAAAAAAAAATTGATGCAGCAATAGTTTTTAAGAGTCTCTCTAACTTTTGAGTCGTTGTCCGGCGAAATATAAATTTCGATCCGCCCTGACTTGCAATCTCTTAACTGAAAAAATCTAAATTTTTTGGGCGAAGTAGGGTTCATTTAGAAGAAATACATTGATTTGAGATGAAAACTGTGTCTCCTAGAATGTAAACAAGCGGGGATGTTTTCACTGGAACTTATTAAAAATAAAAATTCATTTTAAACGGTATGAACCGATCGTTGCCTAAGAACGGTAAAGAAATAAAAATTATAATGTACACCCAAAAATAACAAAATGGCAATTCTTGTTTAAAATCACCGATCTTCGGCATTTTGTAAGAGAAATCAAAAATCTTTGTCTAAAACTTTCTACCCGTAGTTAATTTTTCTTTGTGTGGTTTACGGATCCACAATATATGATCCAGTTTCCATAAGAAACTGGCTTTTCATATAAAAAAAAAATTCAAAGTTGAAGGTTGGGTGTCCTGCCTACTTATTAGACATATATTTTTGAGTCTATTCGTATAACAGTCGGTTTTTCGCTGTTCCATCTATGTGCTAAGATTTTTCCATGAGTGTGTTTTCCTGGTTTATATGTCAATTCGACAGTTCAACAGAATCTAATACCTCATTAGCTATCTTCTTCTAAATACCGCAGGGCTCACCCTACCGACCTACAACGATCCCTTACAAACCCCTACTTAATGACGGACGCCGCTTTCTCCACGCTGTTTGCTCCTATTCTCTTGTACTTTCCGCATTCTATGAATTTTAGTATTTTTATTCTTAAGATTTTTTTTTTAAATGTTGCATTATGCAAAGCATAGCAGAAAAAGCAGCAGATAAAGTAGGAAAAGATAATAGCACTTGTTGTCGTTGTTGCTATTGTAGTTGTTGTTGTTGTTGTTTCCGTCGTTGCTTTTGTTTTGTTTTGTTTTGCGGCGGCCGTTTTCAATTGTTGCGCAAGGGATTAAATTTCTGATGATTGCAACTGCATGATGTGGGTGGTTTTGGTTCTGGTTGTGTTGCGGTGTTTCCGATCGTCAAGGCATGGCTGACGGACGGGTTGCTTGTGAAGAATTTGACGCAAGTCTGGAATTAGTTTTTTTTTTTTTATTTTTATTTCCACACATTTTATTCTTGTTTTTTTTTTTTGGGTCTTTAGTTCAAACGCTAAACACACTGGCTGCTATTTTTATATTCAAACTTTGAGTCGCCACGCTTTAAATTCTGTTTGTTTACATTCAGAATCGCATAAATTTTAACAAAGTACACATAGAACAACTTTAGGAAAAATCATGTTTGTATGTATTGCTGCATACATTGGAATATGTTTATGTATATCTATGTGTGTTTGCGTCTTACACATTGCTAAATTTGTAAACAACATTCAATTGAAAAACCATTTTATTATACTTGCTGTTTTCATTTGCAAGAAATGTTCAGAAAATATTTTTACAAACATGGTTAAATTCGAAAATGATGTAATATTTAATTTTGTAAAATGTACATTTCACGCCAATTCTTTTCAAAATGAAATTTTACACAATTTGGCCATTTCATGCATCGCATTGGAATAAATTTCAAAATTCTGCACTCACTGAAAGGTCATATTTTTTTCCAATGTTCATTTTCTTTTCTCAATTATTTTGTGAGTTTTTATTTTTTATTTTTTTTTTTTATTTATCCATTTTATGATTATTCCGTAAAGCATTAAATTTGTTTTAACGAGCGTTTATTTAACATTTAAATGTAGGTATAAATAAATTGATGGATCTATAAATTGCTTAAATAAATTTATGCACTAGTTGAGCCAAGAAAAACTTGTTAAAATAATACACAAAAAGAAAGAGTAGCGGAGCTTTCGTTTGAAAACAACGTTTATTGAATTTTGACCGTGACGAAATATAAACTTGAGTGGACGTTCATGCAAAAAGTCTACTGATGGAAAGTTTTCGAGATAGACAACTGGATATTTCAGTGGAATTTCAGACAAAAATGTCATTAGCATATTATTCTTGGAATCAAAAGTTTTCGAGATATACGACAAGAAATGGTTGATAAATTCAGTTTTTACAATTTTAACGTTACGGTATTTTTTGGAAATTTGCATCAAAGGACTTCTTGCTTAACATTGCCATTTACAAAGTTTCCTTTTTTCGCCATATAAAAAAAAAAATAAAATAACACCAAAAAATGGTTCCATATAAAATATGGAAATCGACCGATTTTCGACCACCTCATATTTGGAAAAAAAAATAAAATGTTTTTAACAGTCTAGGATCGACCATAAAAATAATCAACCCTATCCAATCTTAAGGTATTTTAAAGGTCAAATTATGAAAAAGCCGTGGAATGAAAATTGCTTTTTCGGTATGAATAGGCTTGTTCTGAGACTTTGAATTAATGTCACAAATACAGGTTTTTGGGTCGTTCATTCCGAAACCGACGTCAGTTTGTCTGTATTCAAGTTATTTGAAGGTCATTCCAAGGTCAGAATGGAAAAAAAATATATCGGATTTCCGACTTCCTGATATCTATTTTTTTTTTTTTGGGTCGTTGATTCCGAATACGAAGTCGTTTTGTCTGTATTAAAGTCAATTCAAGGTTATTTCAAGATAAAAATGAAAAAAAACAAGTAAAGAAAGTCTAAAGTCGGTCTAGGCCGACTATGAAATACCCTAAACCCACTTTTCAAAAACAAAAAAATTTCTATTGTAAATGGGCGGATGAAGCCCATTGTCATCCGTGGGCGGATGAAGCCTATATTTTATATGCATTTAAATGTTGATGAAAAATTTACACATACCAAGTTTTATTCCTGTAGCGCACAGTTAATGCCTTTATTGTGCTTTCCCTATGGGAGGTGGGCGTGTTCATGAACGGATTACTCCCAATTTTTGAACACTTCTTAGTTTTGATATAAAATACATAAATACCAAATTTAATTTCTCTTTGACAGACACAACCTTATTTATTGAGTTTTAAACTGTTTGGGTTGTATGGGAGGTAGGCGTGTCCGTGGACGGATGATGTCCATTTTCCATAACCATCTTTGCTTTGTTATAAAAACATATGTGCCAAATTTTAGCTCTTGGTTAAACAGAGGATTATTTATTGCGTTTTCAATTTTTCGGTGGTATGGAGGTGGGCGTGTCCGTGAGCAGATGACGTCCATTTTTCTAAGACATCTTTGTGTTGATAAAAAACACATACACACCAAATTTTATTGTTGTAGGCTTATTATGAGCTGAGTTATGCAGTTTTAAATTTTTGCGTTGTATGGGAGGTAGGCGTGTCCGTGGGCGGATTCCAAAAATATTCAATAGTGCAGATATTCATCCAATTATCTCGACTCCTTCTTCTTATCCTGTGTTTACGGACAACACACAGACGGACGGACGGACGGACGGACATAGATAGCTCGACTCACGTGGTGACGCTGATCAAGAATATATATACTTTTCTATACCGGACTCGCTTCGTTCTATGCGTTACAAACGTTTGCACAAAGTTAATATACCCTGACCTTTCAGGTTTAGGGTATAAAAACAGAGCTATGATGTCCTATGAAGTTTGAGAGCTATGATATCCAACTTCCTGATGTATAAATTTTTGGGTCGTTGGTTCCGAATTCGAGGTCAACTTGCTTATATAAAGGTAATTTCGATAAATGGTCATTCCAAGATCAGAATGGAAAAAAATAGATAGGATTTCCAACTTCCTGATATATATTTTTTTGGGTCGTTCATTCCGAATACGAAGTTATTTTGTCTGTTTTAAAGTCATTTCAATGTTGTTTCAAGATAAAAATGAAAAAGCAAAAACAGAGATATGATGTTAAACTTCCAGATTTATAGATTTTTGGTAGTTGATTCCGAATTCGAGGTCAATTTGCTTGTATAAAGGTAATTAAAATGTAAAAAAAAACACAGATCCGATTTCAAACTTCCTGATATATTGGCATTTTGGGTTTTTAATTCCGAATCCTTGATCCATTTGTCTGTATTAAGGACATTTCAAGATTATTTGAAGGAAGGTATGTTAATACCAAGAAACCAGTTCCAATCCCGGTATTTCAAGGTAATTTGAAGGCCAAAGTGATAAAATGCTATAGAACCGATAAATTGTTAAATGAATTTTTCAATTCGTTGGAGAATCTTCCCGGTGAATCGCTAAGGACAGACATTATTAATAATTATTAATTACAATTACAATGACAATTTTACAATATCAGGATATCCATTATTTTTAAAAAAATACACTTATTAATGAATTAACTACAATCTATAGCTCACAGGGAACTAGAAGTGAAAGTAGTGGTGCTAATTTAATGATAAAAAAAACAACTATTACAGTCAAAAATGGGGTCAAAAATTATTAATAGAGATGAGGGAACAAACAAAAATAAAAACTAAAAGTTGATAAAAAAGAAAATAAACTATTATTAATTGCAAATATTGGTTTCAACATACATAAAAATTCAAAAAAAAAAATACAAATAAAAATAAAAATGAGTCGAACTTTTTATTGTTCTTTTCAGTTTCTGAGAAAAAAAATATTATAATATTTAGAAGACTTAAAATTGCTTTCTTTTATGGCTTCTGTGAGTTCCAAGAACAGGACTTGACCACGAACCTTCCCTTGCTTGAGAATGATTGTTTTCTAGAAGAAATCTCTTGTCCACAGGAACCTTCATTCCAGTCTTAGGAACCCACAGAACCCTAAGAACTTTTTTTATCTCCTTTGAATTATTCTTAAGATTTCTTTTCTAAATGTGTCGTAGCTCAAAAGCAGATAAATATTTTTAATTTTTCTAAACTTATTATTTTTCTTGAAAAATCATTCGTGAATTACAATTTTCTTCATTGTAGCATTTAAAAAAACTGAAATTCATATATTGAATATTCCTCAAAATAAGACAAACTAAACTTTGAAATCGCTCTTAATGAAAATATTCAGCTTCGTTTTGGGTGCACTTCTACTCAAACCTCGGTTTCGGAATCAGCGATTCAAAAACTTATATGAGGGTTTGATGATGAAATAAAGCTTAAAAAAATTGAAAAATATTTAAAATTATAAAAATGGTACTATTTTAAAAATCTATAAATAAATTTACAATACAATAAAATACATTTTTTTTTAATTTATTTTTTTTTTATTTTATCTTATTAATTCCACTATCTTGATGTCCACTTATCATGTTCTTTTGGCACAAAAACAATGTACAAGTCTGCATAGAATTATAATATTTAAAATATTAACTTCTGTTTCTAAAATTCAGCATAGATTTCGTAAAAAAACCTTATCTTTAAAGCACACCGCAGCCAAATAAGTAAATAAACATAACAAATCCGAGCAAAGCAAATGAAATCAATTGAAAAAAATGAATACTTAAACGAAATGCTTTCTGTTATCTACTCTGGACTACAGTTGTAGCGTAGTTTTAATTTTTAATGTTGCTAGATGTTTTAGACATCAAAATATATCTATTATATATAAAAACTCATGATATCATTGTCTTAAGCGGAAACCCATCCAACCGTGGAAGGAACTTATTTGTCACCAAACGTCCATTTAACCAACCGTTTAACGTATAGCATTTCGTATAGCTGTTCGTGTTACTGATTTTGCTACAACTGCTCTCCTAACTGTAAACATAGCATTAATTTCATATTTATTTATATTTTAATTCTAGGCCTGCATTGATGATAACCTAGAAATGGTAGAATTTTTAGTTGAACATGGTGCCGATATCAACAGACAAGACAACGAAGGTTGGACACCGCTACATGCCACAGCGTCCTGTGGGTAAGTTTTTATAAACCTTTGATATTTGTACAAATTTTAATATATTTTTTATGTTTCGCTGAAAAGTTTTGTAAGCATAGCGCGCTATCTGGTCGAACATGGCGCTGATGTCTCTGCTGTGAACAGTGATGGCGATTTGGCCGTAGACTTGGCTGTCGATATACAACATCTAGGCATGATTGACTTCATGCAAAAGATGGTAGCTGAACACAATATTGACTGTGAGAAGGCGCGACAAGCCGAAGAGCAGCAGATGCTAAACGATGCCAAGCGTTGGCTACGCAGCGATGCTTCCGAGGTGGATCGACCACATCCAAAAACTGGTGCAACAGCGCTGCATGTGGCAGCGGCGAAGGGTTATACAAAGGTAAATGTTTTCTAAATATTTGCACATTTTTATACCGAAATAAATTTCTTCTTTACGATTTACAGGTCTTAAGTTTACTACTCGCTGGACGTGCTAATGTTGACAAACAGGACAACGATGGCTGGACTCCACTGCATGCTGCTGCGCACTGGAGTCAAAAAGAAGCCTCCGAAATGCTTGTTGATGCTATGGCTGACATGGATGTGCGCAACTATGCCGGTCAGTCTTGTATTGATGTTGCCGAACGGAAAATGGTTAAATTCCTCGAAGAGCTGCGCGCCAATAACAAACGCATGAAACGTCGACCATCTAGTCAAATCAGGTAACATCACTTTATTTTTTCCGCTTGTCGCTTGACTTACGTTTTTATTTCTTTCACTTAGTAGCAGCCGAATCTCCGACACGATAGAGAATCACATCGAGAACACGGCAGCCAAACTTGTACGAGTTGAAGTGCGACCGGATCCTTCGAAAGAGCAAGTCAATGGTAAGCAGCTTTAAATAATTAAGAGTACAAATGCTTTGGTTTTTTTTTTTCTTTAATTCGTTTGGCAAATTTTTTCTTTTTTCGCACACAAACACAAACACTTCAATTGTGAATCGCTGTCGTTCTGTATTTTGTGTGTACCATTCAACATATTTTAATTTGCATAAACTATTCCTTACATATAAAGGTTCTCATGCGCGTTAAGCTCGTTACGCATAACTCATAGTTTGTCCATCGATAATTTGTACTTCATTTCCTATTTCTTTAAGTTTTTTAGTCATTAAGAAATTTTAGTTCATTCTGTAAAAAAATTAATTTTAATTTATTAACATTTTTAAAATTTAAAAAAACCAACTACTGCCTTTTATGTGCTCCTCTCTCCCTCTCTCTTTCTCTCTCTAACTTACTAACCAACTAACAAACACTATTCTTAAATCTCTCACTCCCATCATCAACCTTCTCGTCCGTCCTTGTGCTTTTCTCTTATTGTCGTTGTCGTCTTCGCTGCACACAAATCAACTACAGTGCCGCAACATGTTATCAAGCGAGAGAGCGACAGTTGTTCGGATCAAGAATTTGAAGATGACACGGTTGGTGATGGTGGTATTTGCGAAGATGGTGTTGATGGCGGTGATGAATGCGATGAGTGTGATGGTGTCGATGGTGATTGTGACGCTGATGAAGTTGGTAGCGGTGGTGGTGGTGGTGATGGCAACTGTAGCTCACAACATAACAACTTAACCAAGATAGCCGAATCGGATGAGACAGACTCCGAACTTACCGATTCTACTGAAAGTTCACATTCGACAAGCATTTCCGAAGCTGAAGGTATCTGCATTGCAACACGATTGTTTTTCGTTTGTTGTCGTCATTTGCGTTGATTTACATTTCAGTTTTTCGTCTATAATGACAAGCTCTCTTTCGTTCGTTGGTTGTTTTGTACCAATTTCGTTGTGTTGTGTTCTAATGTGTTGATCGTTTTTGTTGAGTTATGTTCTTTTTTTTTGTTTTTTTTTTTTCTATTTAATTGAAGTGTTCTTTAGTGAATTTAATTATTTTATAAAACTATTTTTTTAAATTGCTTCAATTTCTATACTATATGTTTCTCTAAATTATTGAATTATTTTAAACGTAGTTGTTATACTATTTAATTACGTTGAATATATATTAAACTTGCAAAATTTTTGAATTTTTTATGTAACGAGTCCTTCAAGCAGTTTTAGTTTAACACAAGAAAAATTAGCAGTTTTCAACTAAAAATGTTTCCTTTTAAACTGTGTATTTTATGAATTTATTTCAAATTTAGAAACACAATCTAAATTTGCTTAAATATAAAAAAAATGTTGACTTTTGTTCTTAAGTTGGCTATGAAATCCTGGAAGACTCAGAAGACACAGCTATTCGCTTTAGTTTTCCTTGGTTCGGAATTTGAATGAATGATGTAGGCAAAAATGAAAATATTAATGTGTGGCGGAAAAATATTGAATCATTTAAATTAAAAGCTAAGGCAAATGTTATAACTTAAACTCAACTTAAACTTACAACTTTCATCACTTAAGATGATGACCACAAGACCAGTGTGGTTCTTATTATTAAGCGCAGGCTTCATCAGGCCAGACCTCATCAGTGTGCAATATGAATGTGTCAGGGGGCAATCCACTATTATCGGCCGTTACATGTTTGCAAATTAATGATGACGGTAGAGAATAGTTAATGCCATGCAAAGCATCTAGAGAAAATACAGATAAGTCGTTCGTACAAGAATTGAATAAATAACACACACAACACAATTTGATTTTAAGAGCTCGATAAAAGTCCTTTCAAGGGCTGAAATAGCCGTTTTTTTTATTGACAAATCTTGATTTAGAACTTGTTGTGTACCCGAAGTTACAATATTTAGGGCCAGTTTCACCAACTGGCGTGACCAACTGGCTAAAAATGCGTGACGATATTTTGCAAAACAATTTTGAAATTGTAAAAAAGAATTTATGAAAAAGTTGAACTTAGTTGAGGCTAAACTTAAGTACAACTTAAAACTGGACCTTAGAACATTGTGTAAAAAATAGAAACGAAATTGGAAGAAAACATTTTAACTTCAAATTCAACCTTTCACAAATCAAATTAAACTTTTTCCATTTCAAATTTAACTTTTTACAATTCAAATTAAATTTTTTTCATTTCAAATTAAACTGTAAAAGGTTGAATTTGAAATGGAAAAAGTGGTTTTTTATTTGTAAAAAATTGAATTTGATTTGGAAAAGTTTAATTTGAAATAGAAAAAGTTGAATTTGAAGTTCAAACAAAGCGTGTCATTTTTATTTTAATTTAATAAATTAAATATTTTTTATAGTTTATATATGAATCTTTTGCCGATATATAATTAATTAGCCAGATTTAAGAAGCCCTCGATTATCAAAATGTAAAACGTTTTCATGGGGCTTGAACTAGAATATTTACAAAAAGTGTTATTTCCAAATGCTTACACCCTTAATATTCCAAATACTTCCTTACTCTTAATTCCTTGAATTAATCAGCAGACTTTTCTAGCTTCTTTGACCAAGCCATCCTTTTTTTAACAGTCCTGCTATTATCGTTTAGTCCCGCTTACAGTTATTTGTTTTGTGTTTGTATATGTTGAAATTATTTTTATTTTTTTTTTTTGCATATATTATTTCTGTTGTTTTATTCGCATAAAACCGCTAATTTTTGCAGATGAGAAAACCAACCTATTAACGGATTCTTATAACAACCAAGCTCAACAACATAACAAAGAAACGTCTGCTAATGAAGATGAAGCGCCATGGCGACGCAACAGTTCTACAACTCGTGCTCGCATACAGCCCGATAATCCAGCTAAAAATCGTAAGTTTTTAAGTCTCTTAAATGCTAATGCCTGGCCTTAACTGTTTTTTTCTCTTTTTCGTAGAAGTTCCTGAAAAAGATGTTAAAAACTCAACAACATCTACCGAACCATCCGACGTTATACTCAGGCGAACGCAAAGCTTTGAAAATGACGAAAAGTAAGTGACGTAAACATGTGTAATTTTTTCTTTTTCTCTTTTCCACCATCATCAAATTCATGATTGTAACAATTTTTATTATTTAAGTTAACTATTTACACGTATTTATGTGTTTAAAAATACTCACCAACAATACACTCTGATTCTGAAATTATTCTGTAAGAAGGTTTCTTGTTTGTCTTTTTGAATTTATGCCAGTGTAATGTTTTGCTATTGTTCTATGTCCGCTATGTACGTTTTTATTTTAGGTTTTTCTTAAATTAACTTGCAGGCTGTAAGGAATACATAAACAAGTATTTAATAAGGTCTTTAATGATAAGCTTTTGTTTTGTTACAATTTGTTGTCTTTCTTAGTTTATTGATTTGCATTATTTTTTTTTTTAAGAAAACCTCAAGAGCTTTACCATTACTTAATCGGATTCATACCTCTTATTTATCAAGAGAGATATAATTATTCGCATTCATGTTTGCTTTTTGAAAGGGCTTTTTTGACACCCACTTTGACCTTAGAGAAGTTACAATAACATAAACCAACAAAATTATTCAAGAGTTGTGATATAGAGTGGATATGGCATACAAAAAGGATGAAAAAATCGGTTATATCAGGCTAAACTGAGGATTCTATGGCTGTAATAATGCAGAAATAAGTATTTTTTTGTTATTCTGAAGTTAATACCTGTGATTAAAGTACCCACACAGTCATAAAAATATGTATTTTAGGGCAAACAAGTATTCGTGCAGAAAAATAGATCAAATTTGGAATAGTTTTGAACTAGTTCCAAAGAAGTTCCCACTCTATATCATATTTTATTGAACAACCTGCGCTTTTTTACGGGTTGGTGTCATAGGAAAAGACAATTGTCCCCATAAACATTCCTTTTTATTATTATCTGTACTAGTTCCAGTATGAATAGTTATAAACTAGTCCGTTTTGATACAGGTTATATTTAAGCTCCATTATTAACCTCATTAGGAACTCGGGTTTGTACAATAGAATTTATCAAATTATTGTATATAATTTCCCTGTTAATATTTTCATCGAAAATGTTTAAAAAAAAAAAGAAGTGCGGAATCTTAATAAAAAAACAACCCACAGTGTTTTCAGCTTGTATGTTTATTTTTGTTTTTTGTTTACTTTAAAAAAATAAATAAAATATTAAAATTAATCTAAACTGTTCTTTATTGAGCGCCTTTTGTACTAGCTCGAAGCTAACTCACTAGAAATAAACTTGTTGGTTTTCCCAATTTTCTCCAAAAACTACAGTGATATTTTGGTAGGAGAAATTTTTCTCTTTGAATTTAAATTTTCTCCAAAATCCCAAAATTATTGGTTTCTTTCTCCTGGTTTAGCTATTGCACCATGTACTTCACAAAAACTGCCATACATTTATATTTTGACAAATATTTTGGCTACTTGAATTATGTTCGTAATATTTCAAAGAAAATGCAGATGTTTTATTAATTCTTATGTCTACAATTGTATGGCTAGTTTCGTGATATTCTTCTCACGCAGTTGTTGTTAAACCAATTAATTTGATTTCGATAAACATTGGCAAGTCATTAGTTATGGGCTCGAAATAGCTTTTTACTCAGACATTTTTCAATGCTTATCATATCGATAAGATTAACAAATGAAATTTCGCTGCTATAAAAATTTTACTATAATATTTCAACACTCTTAAAATAACGTTTGGCATTGTCGGTTGTTTACTATGCCATTAGTTCATTAGTTGTTATCATTGACGTTTAAAAAGTGACCAAAGTACTCAACAAACTAATAAAAAAAAAAAAATATAAAAAAACAGGAGGCAAACAAGAAACCCATAACCTCAAACATTTTAAATTTCTTTCTACTAACTTACTTCTGCTCTATTTAGCTCTACCTTATTTATGCTTTCTTTTCAATTATTATTTAATATATATTAACCTACGTATTTTTTGTTCTCCCATCACAACAACAATTCGAAACCTATCAATATAATAACAAATAATTGACTCTCATACGCACAACATCACTACTCATCAACTCAACGCTGCTCGCTCTAACAAAATATAAACGCAAACACAAAAAAACAAAAAATCAAACTAAATTTTTAATTAAAACAAAATCAAAAAAATAATCAAATCAAATCAGATTCTATCAAAAATATAACGAGCTGCGCGCACGCATCAAAGCTAACTCATGCCCCATACTGCCGGCCACACTTACCAATAACAATCCAAGCGTTTTAGGAACCGTTAACACGACAAATCAAAATTATTCCGTACAAAGATCGGCTTCACTCAAAGATCAAAGAAACTTCAGGTTTGTTTTTATTGCAACTTTTATTTATTTTAGTTATAATTTCTTTTTTATTTTATTTATTATTTTCATTAGCTGCTTTTTTGTATTGTTAAATAATAAATCTAAAAAAATATCATTGCTTATAAATGCTTTTATCAAACATGTTAAAATACTGCCAAAATGCGCATCATTAAAATTATAACAAAAAAAAAAAATACTATTTATTTTAATAACTTTTTGATACGATTAAACAATTTGATTTTTTGTTTATTTACATCAGGAAACCTGCAACAATACCAACAACCGCCAGTCCAGCAGCAGCGCCAACAACAACAACAAATGCTGTTACTGTAGCAACAACCACAATAACTCCTGTGCGAAGGTAAGCGAAGCAGACTTTGTAAAAAGTACTCGAATAGCTCTCTCTGTCTCTCCAGAGAAAGCTCTAGAAATATTTTTAGATATAATAAAAAAATGTATTCATCACAGCTATCGATACTTTTTGCAATACCGTTTATATTTTTAAAATTATTGGTATGTTTAAAAACTCATATTTTTCTCTCATAAAAAAATACCTCATATTCAGCACTCAAACAAACAACAGTCATGTTAGCTCAACAGCAGCAACAACAACAACAACAACAACAACACCACCGATAAACACTACAACTACAACTTCTACAACAACTAATGTTAATAGTAACAGCAATATTGGCAACAAGCAATCCATCGTTCCTACGACCGATGCTACTCCTAAACAGACCACCAAACAGTCTGCTGGAAATATTTTCAAAAATTTCTTCAAGTAAATATCTTGAGTGCTGCTGTTGCCTGTATGCCTTTTCGTGCACCAAATTGCTGCTAAAAAAATGCTCTTTTCGTTCTCTTGCTAAAAAGTTGGCATGTTTGCTCGCAATCCTTGTTAATTTTTTAATGCAGTTTTTTACACTTTTTTTTATTTTTGTTGACTTGCTCCTTAATTTGCCTGCTTTTGTTTTAACCTTAACCCTTTAACTTTTAATGAACGCTCTTTATTTAAGCGATGTTGCAGCCAGAGGCTTAAGGGCCATATTGGAATGGCCACAAGTAAAACCAAGAGTGGGGGTCAAATAAGACATAATATATGGACTGCTTGACCATATCGGTCACCACCTCTCTGCAGACAATGGCAAACCTCAGAGAGTAAATAATGCCATGTAAAGCTTCTTGAGAACATGAACTTTAGCCGTTCGGAGTCGGCATAAAACATGTAGGTCCAGTTCTCGGTTAATTGTGTGCAAACATTTAAAAACACACACAACACAATTGATCATTAGAAGCTCGCTCAAAGTCCTTTCAAGGGCTGAAATGGCCAATTTGTTTTGTTGTTTGTTTATATGGACTGCTTAACTTGGCATGTATAGCAATAAAGTAACTAATAATGAAACGAGTTCCTTAATTTTAATGTCAACCTATCCTTACACCTTAACCTTTAAAATTAATAATGCAATGTTAACCCTTTGAGTTAACAAAGTTCTGAACAATCTAATTCAAACTATTAAAAGAAAGTTGTATCATCAAGAAATGTCATTAAACTAATAACGGTGGGTGAGTTAACCAAAGGAAGAATATTCTTGTTATTAAATAGGATAATAATTAGGGGAGCCGAATATTAGTTTTCATGGACAGTTAAAGAAATTAACTGGCTAAAAACAAACAAATTAAGCGTCTTCAAAAAATTGCACCGAAGTAATTGTAAAATACTTTTGGAGTCTTATAGATTCAGCCCTTTATCTAAGTTCCCAATTCACATTTTTAGTGTACCTGCCAATAGCACTCGTTATAAGAAGTTTTTTCGCCATTCTTTAAAATAAATAATAATAATGCACTATAGAAAAAATGGAAAAATAATACAAATATACTCAGCTTGTATCAATACAGTTGGAGAATTTGCAATTGGAAAATCCAGATGTCCATATGTCCAGATGTCGACAGTGTTGAATTCAATTGAGCCGATATTTATTAGGAGTTACTTTCTCCAATACATTTGTAGGAATATAATTAAATTTATCAACCAGTTTCAAGACATTCAGCAGCCAAAATTATACTGAATGCTCTTCGTTTCAAGCGGAGTTCAATTGACATTATCGCCATATAAAATTAATCTTTTTCCTGGATATGACCAGTGTCCTTAGAGGCTGCGGATTTTCAAAATTAATACCTATCTTTGGCAAAGTACCGTTTACCATTTCTTAGATCTACTAAAATGAAACCCATGAAACCCACTGAGATATTGGTAACAATAAGATAAACATAGCAAGACACATTTAAAAACTATTGGTTCCGTCCTGAGTTCTATCAAACCTGTCCTGTAATAGGTTAAATAACAACTGTTACTGGACCAGTCACGATAGAACAATTGACTCTGTTTTCTCCGTGGGATTATGAACATATTTTCTTCAAGCTCACATTGGAAAATTCGAATTTTGAGTCATAACAATATTGCACGATTTGTAGATTTTATAAAACTTTGCTCCAAAACAAATTTGAGCTGCATTAGAAAGAGCCCGTTGTCTTTCATATTACCGCATACAAATCCAACTGCTAAAATCCTCTTAGGACTTAAGACGAACAATAACTTTCCCGTTAAAACAAAATTAATCCTTACCAGAAATTCATCGAAAATTTGGAACCGAAAAAGAAAAAAAGTTTTTTTGTAACCTTAAATTATGCCGCTTGTAAGCTTAACCCTGAAGCTGCATTCTTGGTGCTCGATTTAGAATCAAACCTTTTTGCTGATATAAGCTATGTTGATAACTAATTTGCATTTTACAGTTTGCTCATTTTGCTCTCTAACAATTCGTGAATTTAATCAAAATTATGCTTTAATAATTCTCTAAATGCCTCTTCTAAACTGTGTCTTCCATTCTACAGATCTTTTGTGCCTCCGGTGCGTGACGAAGAAAGTGAAACGCAACGTAAGGCGCATGCAAAACGCGTACGTGAGACCCGTCGCTCTACACAGGGTGTTACACTCGATGAGATTAAGAGCGCCGAGGAGCTGGTCAAAAAGAAAAATTCAACTATGAATAATAATAACAACAACAATAACAATAATAACAGCAGCAGCGTAAGTAGCACATATTTGGCAAAACATTCTATTTTAATAAACATTATTTGGCCCAATTGTCAAACAAAACAAAAAAAAAAAAAAAAAAAAATTCTCAACAATACATAAAACATTCATCGCGAACATCATCAAGAACCTAGTCCAATCCAATATTGTAGACAATTCCAAAAGAAAATTTGGTCCCAGTCCAAATGTCCAGTAATGAATCACGTTCACCAACAAAAGCTGCTTTGGAAAAAGGATTTATTTTGTTTTTATTTTGTTCTATTAACAAACATGTTGTTAATGGTTTGTTTTTGTAATTTAAACATAAGTCAAGTGTTTTATCACCGTGTCAAGTCCTCTACTACACCAAACACCCAGTATTATTTTAGTTATCAAATCCTGGGTACTTGTGGTTGTAAAACACACACTTACACACTCACATACACACACAATCAATCATAACCACTTATTCCCAGTTTTAGTATTTGTTTTAAGGTTACGGTATTCGTACATTCTCCTCCCCTTCATATATTCATCATAAAATGCAGCAGGACTTAAAATTAATTTAGTTTTAAATTTAAGTAAACTGCAGAAATTCACAAGAGACTAAAAAAACACATAAATTCAAAATAGATTTAGAACTCTTTATCGACGTCGTGGAACTAATGTTTTTGTATTATTTAATGTACTAAAATGTTTGCCAGCCTAACAAACATTTTTGTAGTTTTTAATCAGCAGACGCATTGCAGCCAGCTGCTTGCTTAGCAATCAAGGCATGCATTTAATAAAAATATATAAAAAAAACAAATTAAGAAATCTAGTACTAATTTAATATGTATGATATTGAGGTATAACATAATATTTAGTTTTTAACAAAGTATTTACGAGTTACTTTTAATATAACAAGATAAATGATATTAAAATTTTCATAAAATCATATGATAACAAAATAAAAAAAGGGATATTAAAAAAGAAAATGAACTATAGATCTCTTAGGCATCAGTAAGCTTTTAAACTGCCAGTCTTAATATAATGTTTTGAATGATTTTTATATTTTAGTGTTAGCTCGTATGTTCTTAAAGCATTTGAAAGTTTTATTGTTATTGTATAATTCAAGTTTCTATTTTTAAATCTTATGTAATACATTTAATGACGTTATTGTTGTATTGTTTTTATGTACCAGATAATTGTTGTTCTGATTGTTGTGATTTCTTCTTAAGTGAAGCCCAAAAACTTTGGACCTTTCGAAAGATCTGAATGTCAGGACCACTTGATGGCATGCCTCAATATTTCTTAAGCACTCCTTACAATTCTTCCAGGAAATACATCTAATACAGGTCCTATATCCTGTATTAGATGTATTTCGGTCAAAGATTTTTGCAAGTAAAGCTTCTTGAGAACATGAACTTTAGCCGTTCGGAGTCGGCATGAAACATGTAGGTCCAGTTCTCGGTGAAATGTGCGCAAACAATTAATAACACACACAATAAAAATTATCATAAGAAGCTAGTCAAAGTCCTTTTAACGACTGAAATGGCCGATTTGTTTTATTTTTTGTAGCATCTAAAGGTAGTCTTAAATTTTATTTTCCTAGAATTTTGCAATCACAGATTTCGAAACAGAGAGAACATAATTTTTGTTCCGAAGCTATATAAGGGTATAAATAGCTTTAATAACACTATATAGAGTTCAACTATAACGGCCACCATAACGAAGTCACAATAAACGTTTCCATAACTAGGTTCCTTAAAGCTTCCCGAAAGCTCTATAAATGCCAAATTTTCATATACTCCGCCGAAATGTTTGGGTCGGGGGACGTTAGTATACGGTTGGAACTCCGTATTATAAACATAAGCTTCTTGCCCCTAATAAGAAAAATCAGATCTTTAATGCAGTAAGAGAAAACGGAAACCTTCCCACGGTTATGAGATGCACTAGGTATCCTTAGTCTAAGGGTGCGTTTATAGTAACGACTTGTTGCCGAGCAATCATATTTCATATGATTGTATGAGCAGCGCTTTTCAGCTTTCCATCTCTGCTCGACTAGGCTCGGCAACAAGTCGTTACTATGAACGCGCTCTAAGAATTAATTTTAAACGAATTTAAAGTATGTATCTGAACTGAATGACTTATTGTGAATGCACGTTTATATGTAATTGTTGTATTGAAAAATAATGATTTTTTGTTGTTGTTTCTATATGAGCCACACAAGCATGAATATATAATAAAAAGAAAATTTTAATTTTGAAGACAACTTCATTACTTCTATTAGTCTATATTAAACTCTGCTGTGATTTAGTCTATTGTGAATTAGTAGAATATCAATATCAAAGTATATAGCTCTTTTTTACTCTTAATAAATACAAAAGTCAGACAGTATTTTTATAGATCTAACTTTTTTAATTACAAGTAAATTTTATAATTTCCCAAAAAGATGAACTTTTTCAAATGTAACATAAGTAATTTTTATAGATACCAAAAAGATGAAATTTTTCAAATGTTCTGTCTGTCCGGAGGGTACATTTAGTGACTTTTTGAGCTTATTTAAGAAGAATTTAATAGCAACACCCTTAAAGATTATTATATTGTTAACTAAAATAAATTAACAGAATGAGACGCAAACAACTACAACAACAACAACGGTTACAACATCATCACAACAACAGCAACAAGTACAAGAACAACAAC
This sequence comes from Tetanocera ferruginea, assembly GCA_958299015.1. Lineage (NCBI taxonomy): Eukaryota > Metazoa > Arthropoda > Insecta > Diptera > Sciomyzidae > Tetanocera > Tetanocera ferruginea. The sequence goes on from OY282644.1 coordinate 129,029,289, forward strand.
CGCCACCGCAAACATCACCATCATCACCTATACCACCAACACCACCATCACTAACAACAACATCAACACAATCAGCAATAACAACAACAACAGCAACAACAACAACTTGCATTGACACATCCGCAACAACAACAACAACAACATTGACTGCAACTGAATCGCAAACGAAGACAGAAGAAATTGATGCTATTGACAATGAAGCTGATGATGGCGCCGATGACGAAGACATCACAGCAACATTTACTATCGTTGCACCAATGACTAAACATCGCTCTGGGTCAGGCAGCACAACCGAGGACACAGAAGAGATTAGCGCTTCTTTTACGATGACCTCACGACGTGAGTCACGAACACCAACGCCTACGAGCGATGCAGAATCGATGGTGGAAACAACCTTAGTAATGACGCCGCCACAGATAACAATAAATGAAGCTCAAGAAGATGGCGAAGATGAAGAAGAAAAAGCTGACGAGGAAGAGCAGGATGAGGAGTCAGAATCTTTGGAGGAGGTAGTGGAGCTTAAAAAACCCCACGACGGTGTTGAAGAGATCGACAAACAAAGCATTCCTTCCTCCTCCTCCGACTCATCCACTTCCTCCACAAATTCCACCCCACCCGCGTTGAATATAGAAGAGCCAGTTGCTAGTGAAAATAAAAGTAAGGAGCCTACTGCAAATCTGGACACACTTATCAAAACAGCCACGCCCACTGTGCTCAGTGCCAGTCAAAAAACAGATGATCAAAAATCTTTGGCCGCCGCTATTGAAAAGTTCGAAGCGGCTGAAACGGGTGTAGCGAAAGGCACCACTTTCGCGCCACTTCCACTTCAACCACAACAACCAATAACATCCGCCACCTCGTTGACTTCCACGACCACTCCAACACTCGACAGTCCAGTACGATTGCGTGACAAACGTTCACTCTTCGATATTGATAACGCCAGTTCACTGACGCTAGCTGAAAAGCTGCGCAACGAAGCGAATAAGTATAGTTTTGAGGATCGTAGCTTTATGGCAAACAATGATGCGACTGCAAGTGCCAGCGACAGTGATCGTGACTCGGTCTTCAGCAACTATAGTCGACGTAGTTTGGACTCATCACCGCTGCACATGAGCAGCGGTGGTGGCGGTGTTGGTGGCACCGGTGCAGAGCGCCGTCCTTCGTGGCGTCTCAAATTCGACGCCGGATGCAAGGTATGCTAACCCAAAAAAAAAAAAAAAAATAAAAAATCCCAAATACTAGAATAGATTTAAAAATACTTTCGAGGAACGCATACTTTTGAATGGACTTTGTAATTAAAACCAGCAAGAAACGCTCCTTTAAAACCGTTCCATTATTACTATTGTTTTTTTTTTACTACTACTACTACCGCTACTATTACTATACAACAACTTTATTCACACATATAAATATTTTTTACATTTTATGTATTTTTACTCGAACTTGCGTTTTTTTTTTTTCAAACTGACTTGAGATCGTTTTTTTTCTACGTTCATTTTTATTGTTATTAAACCTGCATCCATACTGTTATTCTTTCTCATCGTAGTTTTGAATTTATTTTTTATTTATTATCATAAACCGTTGAATGTTTCCTTTTTATGTGTTTTCTGTATGTATTATTGAGGAACATATTTACTAATAACTACATAGCTATTACTAGGTACTTATTTACAAAAGTATTGAATTTATTTTTTTATCTGATAGTTTAAATGTGATTTTCTAACATCAGCCACGCCCACTAACGCCTGTTGAATTTCTACTTACCTAAACAATAAACAATAAACAATAAACCTGCTTCTAATGTGTCTAGCTTTTAATGAACATATAAATATTTTGTTTGTTTTTTGTATTGTAATTGTCATGATCATTATTAATGTCATTTTCATAAAAATAATATTAAATAAATATTTTTTTAAATATAAGAATACAATTTACAATAACTGTAGAGCAAGAATTTTGAATTTTTTTTTTTTTATTTGAATAGTCGGCTAGTCTGGATAACAAAACAGTAATATTATTATCTAAGTGAACAGATAAACCTCGATTTCAGTTAATTTTTACCGAAACTTTAGATTTCTACCCTAAGAGCAAATATATTTCGAATGGATATTTCGACAAATATGTAGGACAAGAGTGTTTTTTTTTTTATCGAAAAAAATATGAGCATGAATTAAATTCATAGTTTTATATCTATATTACATAATTCGATGAACAATCGAACGGTATTGTGCAATGGAAAAATAATAGGTTGCGTCATGTCATGATGGAGTCACTGCCCACCTATTGAACAGTGTTTAGAACAGTCATGTATAATTTTAAATTATCTACTAAACAATTTTAACATGGCGTCGTCGAAAAAAGTGAAAGGTACAAGAATTGGCTTATCAACAGTATGAGGAGGAGTACTATAAATACATCCAATACTGACTCCTAGATAATAACTTTTTTGAAAATTTGTGATGTTAATATTAAAAATACGCATTTTTTATTCAGAGATCCTTGTTTCATACGAAGGCGAGTCAATAGGTTCGTAATTTTTTTAATTTCCCGCCTCTGAACTGGAAGAGCAATAATGCTCCTGTCGAAAAGTGTCTGTCGGCTGACTCCTGTCAAATTTTGAACAAGCTACGTCATTTACGACTCTGCACCATTAATTTCAATGGTAATAATAATGGTGTTTTAATGAATTTCGTTGTGGCCGTACAAGCACAAGAGATGCCAAACGTTCTGAAGGTCCAGTTGAGGTCGCTACTTTCGAAAGAAATGAAAAAAATTCACGATTTGTTGTTGGCCGATTGGAGATTGAAGGTTCCGGAGATTGTGTAAGCCATAGGTATATCACATGTCTCAGTGGTTTCGATTCTGAATGATCACTTGGGTATGAAAAAGTCAAAGTCAGTCGCAATATGAGTGCCGGGTTTGCTCACAATCTACCACAAACGCATGTGCAGTTCATGGTGAAATTTCATGAATTGGGCTACGAATTGTTCCCTCAACCGCCCTTTTCTATGGATTAAGCACCAAGTGGCTATTTCTTGTTTCCAAACTTAAAGAAATGGCTCGGCGAAAAGAGATTTAACTCCGATGATGAAATCACCACACAAAAAAAAAATATCTTTTTTGAGGATCTTGACAAAACTTAATTTTTGGAAAGTATGAATAAATAACAGAAACGTTGGACGAAGATTATAGAGCTCGAAAATAAAATAAATAATTTTTTGTCCAAAAACCTGTTATTCCTTCAAAAAGTCATGCACTTATTGACCCGCCTTCGTATCTCATAACTTATTCATATGATGTTTTGAAATCATAAGCTTTGATAATATTCAATCTTGTTTCCATTTTCAAGAAGCCTGCTACGATACCTGCCGAGCTATCACATTTAAAGTCACAAAGTTTTATGGAAGGTGCCAAGCGCAATAGTAAAACCTCAACCACATTCATTGGATTTTTAAGACTGCAGCTTCTATACTTGGCAAGCTAGCGCTTTTTCTAATTGAGAATTTTATGGAATGTACCACGCCCAACTGCCTTACTTATTTAAACACAACTAGAATAAAGCTCTAGAACGGCGAAAACCGCATCGAAATTCCTTTATGGGTTCCAAAGTTTTTCAGACTCAGACCGAAATAGCTACTAAAAGGAATTATTATATATGTGACGTTTTAAAATAACAGCTGAAGTCGAAAGAATTGAGTCTCGAAACATTAAAATCAGAATTGAGTTTTTATTGTTAAACTACATATATATAGATGGTGAAGTCCTCATCGAAATGCCTTCATGGGTTCTGAAGCTCAGTAGGTTCAGATAGAGAAACTATATTTATAAATCTTCTACTGAGTAGATCATGGAGGAGGGTATAGGGGAGTTGAAGTGACCAGTAATAATAAGAAAATTAAGCTGAATATATGTTTATAAAAAGTATTACAAATTTACGTAACCCCCTGTCAAATATACTCAAAGTTAAAGAAATTGCTACGGATTCGGCTTACAACGAGGAACAGTTGACGAAAAATATACATACCACGTTCTTTTCCTATAAATTGAAAAGCTAAAGACTTTTTCTCGATGGTAAATGTTTGTTCAGGTATTAAGTCAAAAGAATATGGGACAAATCAATAGTTTCGTCGAAAAATGTCTCAAAAAATTTATATATTATTAAATATAGCATATTTAGCTATTCAGGCAAACTATTCCGGCTGTGATCACGAATCTAAAATTAGTTTTCTCCATCACATCTCTGGTGCTGTGTATCTGCAATAGTCTCAATGAAGTATAGTGTTCTTTTTACTTTTCATACTCGATCTATTTAAAATAATTGCTTTTTAAATAGAAATTGAAGAGGTCCGTCCCATTGCTTTTCTCCATTCTCATATATTTTTAGTTTGTATGACTTTGGTATCTTAGGTCCTATACTGCTCTAACTGGTTCTGGTTTGTTCTAACTTTATATGAATATATTTAATATGTATGTCTAAGAATGTTACTATGGAAAAGGTTTCCCCTCTTAAGTACCCCTGCACAAATAACTGCACAATGTTTCACACTCAAACTAAAATCGTGTAAAATTTTAAAAACCTAAAAAATACCTGCAAATGGCTTGAAGATTTGCACTCATACCTTAGAAAAAAATAAATACTCAATAACCAACCAACCTCCGCAAATTAAAACAACATTTCTTAACAACAAACATTCTTGCTAACCGTGGAACAAACATTTAAAAAAAAAAACAAATTAATAAAAAAAAACAATTCCTTATATTCATTAACTTAACACTCCTCGTTATATTATATTCATATATTCTTCGATTTAGACTTAATTTGGTTTTGTATTTAAAGAAAACAAACATATGTTATTTAAGTGGTTTTTTATAATTTTGCGCCTTATCCCCACACACTCTAGTTTAAATTGGAAGACGTTTCCAGTGGTACTACTTTTTCGCCTACCAACAGTGCAATCATACCAAGTGCTCCGGCAGTTATTGCAGCTGCCAATTTATCCTCATCTGTGGCCCAACGAAGAATTAACAGCACCGGCAATGCAAGTGAGTATTGAACACTCTCTTTTTCTTCGACACTATTTTGTTAAAAATATTTTATTTAACTTATCACATTGTTTTGCAGTTAATTCATCCACTCAGTCCTTAAACTCTATTGGCCGCCCAGTTTCTGCGCCTATTACTGTTAGCGCTGCTTCCTCGACTACCAATATTGGTGATACTCACATCAACGATAGAAACAGCGATTCCTCCAGCAGCATCGGTTCATATGCTGCGAGGCGTTTGAATGCCATGACGTCAACATCATCCATACCAACTACGTCAACCACAGCATCAAATACAACAACTGCCTCTGCATCAATTGGTGGTATTATAGTGCCACCACCAGTGTCGTCACTAGTCAAGAGTGGCGAGGATAAAGGTAGCTGAGTTTTCATATTTAAATAAAATTGTTTTATTGATTTATTTATTTTACAATATTTTCAGAGAACGACAAAGAAAACGATAATCGCAGCTTATTAACTACACAAGCTGTGCTGCAGAGGAGGCGAAAACCAAAACGAAGATCGACAGGCGTGGTACATCTCGATATGGACGTAAGTTAAAATTAATTTTAATTCAAAATATAAGGAAACCAGGGCTCCGGAACCGACTCGAAACACCAAGACTCACTACAACTCAAAATACACTGTAGTTAAATTTCAAACTTTTGAAAAGACACAAAAAACGCCGAGATACCTCAACTTAATGTTTGGTCGTAGAATATGGTGGCATACTCAGTTTTTTTTTCCAGTTAGATAAAATTCTCCAGATATTCGCAATTAATATTTTGTCATGTTTAAACTATATTTATTCTTTTTAATCGAAACATAATTCTTACAAGCACAACCGTTAATTTTCAGATGTATACAACTGAATTATACTGAATTAAATCTAAATTTATCAAAGTTTTGGCCTTAAAATTTTATTCTTGTGTCGGTAAATATGAACGTATATACCAAATTACATTCCATTTCGATGACTTTTTGTACATTACTATAACATAATTCCGTAAAATGTGAGTGCGGAACGCTTGATTTGTTTGAAAAATTTCATAGCATATTTTTAGGCATTTTTTTGTTTACTGATTGAAACTTCAAAAACTTTTTATATATTTTTCATTTCGAAATTTTTCAGTTTCACAAAAAATTCTCAAACTTATTTCGTTATACCTACTATGATTTCCGTTTTTACTTCAGTTTCACAAAAAATTCTCCAACTTATTTCGTTATACCTACTATGATTTCCGTTTTTACTTTAAAGTATTCTATAAATATTTGGTACTAAAAATTGTTATTTGGATCATTTAAAATCGAATATGTGACCATCGCTGATTTATAATTTAACATAAAGAAAATTCATGTTTTTCCTTTATAAAAACCGGGCCCGTCATTTTTGACGGGAAAGAACTAGTATATAATAAAAATATAGCTCGAACAACTGTATAAATGTGGCAATATCAATGACGTAATCTCGAGTATTTGATCTAACTAGATAAACTGAGTATGCCAACGTATTCTGCGATGCGGTATAATATTACTATAACATAATTCCGTAAAATGTGAGTGCGGAACGCTTGATTTTTTTTTTTAATAATTTCATAGCATATTTTTAGGCGTTTTTGTTTTGAGATTTATTGAAACTTCAAAAACTTTTTATATATTTTTCATTTGAAATTTTCAATTTTATAAAAATTTTTTAAACTTATTTCGTCGCACCTACTATGGTTTCCGTTTTTACTTTATGGCATTTTATAATATTTAGAACTAAAAATTGGTATTTGCACAATTTAAAATCGAATATGTGACCAAAGCTGATTTCTAATTCAGCTTAAAGAAAGTCAATATTTCATATTTTTCCTTCCGGAAAACCGGCCCGTCATTTTTGACGGTAAAGTACTAGTAGTAATATAAGAGCTCCGCCACCGACCTAGAAAAATTTTTTTTTTCAATTTGCATTAATTTTATTGATTACCCAATAAACCACATAACGTACACGGTTTAGTTTCGAATTAGTAACGAAACGAAGAACTCATATCTCGTATTCGATTTGAGATGAATCCGATATAATTTGAAAAAGCGAATACATTTCGAACATATCGGTTTCAAAATATGCATTTGAAATCTCGAATTCAAAAGGAATTTGTTTGGTTTATTGGATTTAGAAATTTTTAATTCTCCAGGTAACCAATTAAGTGTAAAGTTTTTTTTGCAGAATAAGATATCTTAAGAAAATCGACCAGTTGTGCCTTTCAATTGAGCAATTAATTTTCAAAGATTTATTTATAGAAACAGTTACGACTAACCTACTAATTTTCTTTTCATAAAAAATTCATATAATACATAAATTCAATCTCTGTTGCCGTAATTTCGAAGTTAAACTATCAGCTAGATTCCAGAAAACTTACGAAATCGTTTCGCAAAGCCAATCAGACAGTCTTTAACTCTATTACTATTTATTTCACTTGACTTAGTTGAAAACAAAAATTAAATTGAAATATGGAACACCAAATGTCTTGGAATGACTTCAAAGCCAAATACAAGTGACAGTAGAATAGACATATTAGAATAGAATCTCTTCACAAGTATAGAAGTGAACGTGTGTGCCAACGAGAAGGAAAGAAATCTGATTTTTAAGAAAGAGATAAAAAAGCTGGACTTTAAAATTGGCGAAAACGTTCATTACTCTCCAATGTAAACGGGTAGTATTGGATTTTTGTCTCTTTTTCTTTCAAATATATGAAAATGAAAGAAGAGTATGTGATAAACTTAAGTGAAATGAAATTAGGCTCTTATAAACTAACGCAAATCAATCAATTAATCTATTAAATAAAAGCAAAATAACTTATGAGAGCAAAATAAAAAGCAAAATAACTTATGAGACATCCTTTCATGTGTCCAATATAGTCCCGAGAAACTAACGTGTGTAACATCCAAAAGGAGGCGTGGTAGGTATGGAAAAGTATATATATTCTTGCTCAGCATCACCACCTGAGTTGATTTAGCCATGTCCGTCTGTCTGTCCGTCTGTCTGTCGACACGATTACAGCCGTAATTTTGAAGCTATCGTAATGAAATTCGATATTTAAGCTTTTTTTAAAAAAACTAAGGCCAAGTTCGAGAATGGGCTTAATCGGATGAAAACCACGCCTACCTCCCATACAACCCCAAAATTGAAAACTCTACAAAGAAGCTAATATTAAAGCTAAAAAACTGAAATTTGGTATATGTGTAATCTATGTCAAAACTGAGATGTCTTAGAAAAATGGGCATCATTTACCCACTAACACGCCCACCTCTCATACAACCCCAAAATTGAAAAATCTTTAAAGAGGCTTATATTAAAGTTACAAGATGGAAACTCAGTATTTGTGTATTCAATGTCAAAACTGAGGTGTGTTACAAAAATGGACGTCATCCACCCACTAACACGCCCACCTCCCATACAACCCCAAAATTGAAAAATCTAATTAAAATTAGAGGCTAATTTTAAAGTTACAAGATGGAAACTCAGTATTTGTGTATTCAATGTCAAAACTGATGTGTTTTACAAAAATGGGCGTCATCCACCCACTAACACGCCCACCTCCCATACAACCCCAAAATTTAAAACTTTATAAAAAGGCTTATATTTATGCTGCAGGAAAACAATTTGATATGTATGTATTTTAGACACATAAAAATAATGAAATCTCTCAAAAACTCATACAAAAAGCTCTCCGATTAACGATTCTTCCACCCTTAAGAATCGGCCGTGGGGGTATTTTAACTTCGGCCAAGTCGAAGATATACCTTACTAGTTTTTTTTTTTTTATGCCAGTGAGTTTTACAATGAATGAATAAAACGAATGTTTGACACAATATATGATTATTATATAAAAATTGGTTTTACATGGAAATAACATGGAGCAGTAAATAGTAGTATATGAAAAACATTAATATAAAGGGAACAATGACATTTGTTCTGAAGTATAGTAAGTATAGTAAGAACTTAGTAGCAGGGAATGGAAAAACCTTAACAAACGGTTCCTTTTTGTTCGGTTCGGTGTTTTTGGAAAGAGCGCAATCTTTATTCGGCTTTATTCAAATTCTGCTCTTCTACACAAACACAAGCACAATTACTACGACGGGGAAGACAGAGAGCAAAGTAAAATGTAAGGAGTTGTGCTGTTTGATTAAAAACATTATTTGCTTTGTTGTGCTTTTAGATCATGATCCAAAAACCTTATGTAGCGAATGTTAGTGCTGCTGAACAACAGCAGAACAATTTGTTGGCGCATGCTAACAAGTTTTTTTTTAAATAGTTTTTTTTTTTTTTTAAATAGGTGTATAGTAACACCAACAGTGAGTTGTCAGACCAAAATTAAATTTAGCATGTGTTCATTTAACAGGTGGAAGTTACCTATACCCTTAGTTTTGTGCTGTTTATACAAACATCCCTGTGTCAGGTCGATAATAATTGAAATGCCGATGATAACCAAGAAAATCAGCAGGTATCACACACCTATCCATTATCCAATCATCCAAGCAAATATACTATGTTATTTTCTATCGATAAATTTCGATAGTATGGTATGTGTCACGCTGTATACAATGTATACTCTTATAGAAGGCCCTGAAAATTTCAAAATTGAATAAAGTTCTTGAACATTTCATTATCAATTAATCCGCTTTTAATAAGCAAGTGTGCAGCATTGAATAGTTTTCAACAAATCTTGTTGAACTCGGCATTTGTGCCACTCAATATTAAATAATTTTTAAACATCATTATTAAATTATAGACAAAATAGAAAAAAATAAACTGCACTTGACATTGATCAATTAGCAATAAATATTTTCATTTTCATTTGCAATTAAAAATTGTGTTTTTCTTCTCTTGTTTATAAACCATAAAAATTTACATTATTTTACCTTCTTCTTCTTGCAGGATCTTGATCCAGAACGTCAAGAAACGAACACTGAAAGCGAGGAAAAAGAGGTGAGTGTTATCGTTCGTACACACGCAGTGAAAATTATTTTAAGTTATTTTGAAAAAAAAAAAAAAAAATAAATAAAATTACAAATTGCGCACACGAATGCAAATTTCTTGTATACAACAAAAGAAAAATAATCATAAGACTGCGAATTAAAACAACAACTACAATAACAGCAACGACGACGCAATTCTAACATCTGCGGTTGCTTTTAAACAATTGATATTTATAGTAAAAGTATGGCTAAATAATGCAAAAATAAACTTACTACGCAGCTATGGCGGCGGCGGGGTGTATATTTTGAGTAGTGATGTGGCTGCACCTTATGTACCAGATAATTTGACGTGTGCGTTTGAGCAACCCAAATTCACCTGTCTTGGCATCCATCAGCAGTTTATTATGGCTCGTGTTAACAATTTAAGCATGATTTTGTTTAAATTTCAAATGTTGCTAATTTTTAAATTTTTTAGCTAACTACACGGAATTGTTAATTTTTTTTTTTAGTTATATGACAGGAAGTATTTGCGAGCTGATTTTTTTAAATATGACAGAATGAACTCATTTTAAACTGAAAAGTGACCTTAATTCGATTTCACTGCTGATTAAATTCTAATGACTAATTTTATTTTCGTGCACTATTTTTATGGCCAGACAATCTGCATTGTTTCAGAATGGTTTGAAATTTTTTCATATTTTTGAAATTTTATAAATTTAAATTAAGTAGCAAGTGAATCATAGTTTCAAGTAATTCTCGTTAATTGCAAGAATTATTTGATATTTTAGTGAAAAATATCAAAATTTGGTTCTTTTTGTTCTCATTTCAGAATTGAAAGAAAAATTTTGTTTTTAATTTACATTTAACTAAATTTTATTTTACCGTGGCATGCAGGTTAAGTGTGTGGCTTAGCATGCTCGGAGCCCGGGTTCGATCCCCAGCCGTGGCGAAAATTTTTTCAATAAAAAATTTTTCTGATCGGTCACCACCTCTCTGCAGACAATGGCAAACCTCAGAGAGTAAATAATGCCATGTAAAGCTTCTTGAGAACATGAGCCGTTCGGAGTCGGCATAAAACATGTAGGTCCAGTTCTCGGTCAATTGTGTGCAAAAATTAAATAACACACACAACACAATCGATCCTAAGAAGCTCGGTCAAAGTCCTTTCAAGGGCTGAAATGGCCAATTTGTGTGTGTTTTTTAAATTTTATTTTAAACATGTTTTGGCTCATATTATCCATCAATTCCTCAATAAAAATTTATTGTTAATTTTTTTCGGTTTTTTAAAGACCTGTTTATAGTTGGTTTTGCACTTTCGTTTCTTTTCGCCATTAAATTGTATTCCCCTCCTCCCTTCTAAATATGCCACTTTCTTACGACATGTATCTCACCCATCAGCCCATAAGTACGAAATATTTAGAACATTTCGAAAATTGTTAAAAACACTAAAACTATTTTCACTCTTGTTCACACTGTCTTAAAAGAATTGAGCAAAATTTGGCACTATTTTGATTATGATTGACGATGTCAAATGCATTTGTTGCCGGATTTGGCCGAATAGCAAATAAACAATAGAGCAGCAAGCAACATCTGTTTTAAAATGTTTTGAATATTTAAAATACTACAAAAATAGTTTTCTGATGTTATGTTTCTGTTCTTTTTTTTTGTCTTATCATGACAAATGGCCGATTAAACGAAATTAATTGGCTGCCCAAGCTTTTTATAGAGAGTTTGCTTTATCTAAACATCGTCGACGTGGGCAGCATTATGAATATTTTATTTAATTGTAGCTGGCTATGATTTTTGATATTCAATGTCAAGCATTTTCCATCAGCTGTTCTCTTTTACATTGGATTAAATATAAGATGGTTTTAACGTTAATAGTAAAAAAAAAAAATAAAAATTTTGAATATCTTATTTTCAATCGAATGTAACCCTGAACTATTTAAAAATACATAATTTGGGTTAATTGATGAAAACGTTTTTAGAGGTGGAACTTTTTTTTTGCAAATGAAAATTTATCAAACAATGTTTGGATTAAAAAAATTGCATGTGTCAAATCATACGCGACAGTGAAAAATGTGTGGAGGCCTGATACGGTGAAGTAAAACTTATACCCGAAAAATTTAAGAACTTTAAATAGTAATTCACTTGTTAACCCTTTTTAGCTTATATGTTGTTATTCGGAAGTTTTTGGGATGCCGGGTAACTAATCTGTGAAGACAGAACACTATTGAAATCCAAAATTGCAGGCAAAAAAATGTACATTTTTTGTATAAGGACATATTGAATCCACTTAAATCGTATTGATATAATTTAATACATATTCAAATATTCTACTTTTGTATTGCTACGATATTAGTTTTTATAAATTAATAGAAAAATGTTGCTATTTTGCTTTTAGGAAAATTGAGTTAAAAACTAACCTCATCTTCATTTTTGCAATTGCAGTCTTTGAATGTTAAGATATTTAATTGGCTGTTAATATTTAGATCTTTGCATTTTAGCAAGCAATTGTTAAAAGCTAACTCTTTTATTATATTTTCTGAAGAATTGCTTTAATTAAACTAAAAAAATTGTGTGGAGTGCGAGCCAACGAACTAGGGTAGCCTGAGTTCAATTCTCACATCTGACAGAAAGTTTTTCAAAAGAACTAAAATAAATTTTTCAATTTCTAAATTTTCCAAAGTGCACTGAACGGGTAAATTACAATGAACTGTCTAATAAAAGTGATTTATTCTAAAACTGTTTTAAGGGTTTTAAAACAACATTGATTGACAACAGTGATTTTTAGACACTTAAATAGTGTATTTTACGGTGTACTCGAAGTGAACTATTTTATGTACTTGAAAGAACGTTTTTAAGCACCTGACTAGAAGAAATTTTATGAACTAGAAAGAGTGAATTTTAAGCACTTAAAAGCAGTATATAAAGTGTGAAAAGCTTCGAGCTTATATTTCTTGCTATGTTTATCAACAGCAATTTCTGCTACAAAGTTCAGTAGACTTTTTTGATGAACTATGAAACGATTTTTATGATGATATTGTATATATTTCTGCTTAAAATAAGAAGTGTTTTAATGTTTCTTAAAATAGAAAATTTCTTTAATTTCACATGAGGAAGCTAACTTGGCAAATGTTTATTTTTTGTTTATCTTTTGTCCACGCACAACTTGTGACGATTAATGAAACATAATTTTGTTGGATAAAAATACATTTTGACTGTGGTGGTGCACTACAGCTTGAGGAGTGCATTCTTAATTTTCACATGATCCCGTGACAATAATGACTTTGTAAAAAAAAAAAAAATATGAAAAAACGCTATGTGCTGAAGAAGCATTTAAACAGATTTGGGTTCAATGTCCATATGGCCATTTAGGTTCAATGGCCAAGTTTAACTTTTTCGCTGTAGCCATTATTTTGCTAAAGCTTTGGGAAAACAGCTTTTGTTGCCAACTCGAAATTTTTCTTCAACCACTTGGTTTCCTCTAACTTAGCCCACCACTTAATTTTTTTATGCTTTCAATTTTCTCTAAACATTTCCGCCATCCTTTTTCACTTGTACTAATACCGCGTCTCTCTCACAACGCATAGACAAAACATTTTGTGTTTATTGTAAATATAGTTCAGTGTCTAGAATAATGTTTCTGTCTCTTCCACTGCCTTCGTGCCATTCACAGACATTGCCCTATTCAACTTTTGCCCTGATTCTTGCTGTTTCGTATTTGTATGTGGTTCAGTGGTGTTGAAATTCGTTGTGTTTTTATTTATACATTATTTTATTATATTTACTTCCTTTCTTAAGTATGAACGAACATTGATTTATTAGCTATTTTATAACTTATCTCGTTAATCATTTTACCGTGGCATTTTTCATTTTTAAACAGTGTAACGTTTGTGGCTTTTTGACTTTTCAGAGTAGCTTGCTTTTTCTATTTACATAATTAAAAATTTAATTTATTGTTTTTAAACAGCACTTGGCGCGCTGTTCTGCCTGCCAGCTGTCGTTTCGTTAAATATTTCCTTAAAATTTTCAATAGTTTAAAATTTAAAAGAGAAAAAAAAAAATACAACACTATAGTTTGTTTGCTATTATTTTTTGTCGTATTAAAATTTCGAATGACGTTGGCATATTTTTAATAGCCCAAAATTTTATGCGACATTTAGTCATCTATGTATGTCGCCTAAAGAAATCTTATTTTTGATTTTACCTATTTTAGAATAGATTTTTAATCTATTTTCAAAGTGTGTTTTAGTTAACAAAGGTTTTGTGATAGAACTCTTGTTTCAAAAAATTTATTTTTATCGGTTTTTATAATGGCTGTACAACAGGCGCTTGCAGGACATTTTGAACGAACAGATTCTTTACAGCAGCTGTAGCGGCCGAGTTGAAATTAAGTTTTTCTGCAGTCACGGTCGATGTTCATCATATGTATAGGTTAATTGTCCTGCAAGCTACCGTTGCACAGCCGTTTTATAGCTTTTTGTTTACAGAGCTTCTTGTTTGCCTGTTGTATGAACATTGTACAGCTTTAGCTTAAAAATTTTAATTTTTACTCGGGTTATTAATACTAAAAATAGTATCCATAATATTTTTCACGACTATTGATAACAGATCATGACCGATAGACAAACTATGGATGGTCCTGACTATCGATAGTTTTCCAGCATTGTGGAGAAGTTTTTAAATTAAAACAAATGTTCTTTTTTAACCTTGGATCACTTACCTATGGCTGAGTTGCGTCACAACTAACTCTGGTTGTCTTCCACCCACAAAAGAAATTCTCAATAATAAGGACATAATTTCTTAAACCAAAGAAATGTGGTAGTATTCAATAAATTGCAGATTATTTTCGCTATTTTAGATTGTTCTGTTATGAAAAGAATGGCTATTTCTATGTTAAACCAAAAATTTAAAATTAGTTAATGTTTTAATGTAAAAAAAAAAACACGAAAATATAATAGGTTTTGAAAAAAGCGTGTCATTTGTATAGTTTAAGAACTAGTGAAATATGAAGTATACGATTGTAAAGCTGAAATTTCAAATTTCAAAAAAAAACTTTTTCTCTTTAGAACAAATTTTCACCTCATAAAGATCAGCTAAATTTATATAATTTTCGTAGTAATATTACGCTACTGGAAGAACTATCATCTGTAGTTTTCCCATATTTGCGAAGGCGTTGCGTTAAAGGACATGCTGTTATTAGTGCAAATTGGATATATGTGTCCTTATCAAATGTATTTATCATTGTTAGAGCACGTTGTCTGAGTTTTGCTACTAAGCTTCCTGGGTGTAACCAAAGACAAAAAGTATTTTATAACTAACCTGGGTATAAAGCACCCAAACACTTCTTATTTTAATCGCTCTGTCACGCTTATATCTGAAAGACTACTAGAAACTGAAAATTATTCAATTGAAAATATTGAATAGAGATTAGATTTTGACTGTTAGTTCGTCACACAAGTATTGCATTAGAAATCTTACATAGAAAGTATGACTGGTTGGATTCCATCCTAATGCTAAGTCTACAGAGAGTTAAGTTAATTTTAACTAACATTTAACCGAAGTTGTTCACACAGAGATACCGTAGCAGAATTGAGTTAAATTTGCCGACAATGCTGCTGGTGTCTCTACGTACACATGCGTTTTTTTCTTGCTATGCGAAAGCTCTACCCATATTTGGATGAAAACTACTTTCCTCACTATTGCCCAAATCCTTTTCGAAGTTCTTTTACTCATTCTTTAAAGAAAATAACAAAATATAGTTAAAAAATAAATTGTATAATTAACGAATCAGCTGTTCTATTTTGACAGTTCTTGTAAAAAAAAGTTTCTTTCATGAAAAGACGACTGAATATAAACATTTATTTTATTTTGTAGTGTACTTTTAGGCACTTTTTACATTGAGTCATAAAAACTCAGAAAATATAATGAGTTGAGTTGAGTTAAATCGTACATTTTTGTACTGGTAACGCAAGAGTTTATTTCTCGTTAAATGGGAAAACTCAGCTTTGTACTGGTAACTCAAACTTAACTCTCTGTGTAGACGTAGCATAAGGTTAGTGATGGAGGGTTGTTAACTCAACACATAAATTATTTATTTGTTGTTTTTTTGCAATTCAAAATAATTTTGAATTTATAATTAACAACTTATATTTCAAATGCCAAAAAACGAATTTTCTTTGAATTTTCAAAAAAGTAGTCAATTTTTGTTTGTCCTTGTGTTGTTAAACAAACTCGACTACTACTTAACAGACTCGGCTGACCTCAGCTGCGACTTAAAAGCTTAGCAACTAGCAAACATGTGTCAGCAAATAAATCAGTAGCTATACGTACATATATACATATAGCTTTCGGAAATCTTCTAAACACGTACAGGGGCTCCCTTCCTCCCATCTCATGTCACACACTCCCAGCCAAAAGTATTGCAATTTGACGTTGTCAGACATGCTGCCTGCCGCATTGTACTAATTCTGTTAAATAATATGTAGATATGTATAATATACAAAAGTGTTAAAATATAGTCAATGCTAAAAATAAATTATCACGTAGTCGCTCATAAAATATGTTTTGCTCTAAGGTAAAAATTATAAAACAAAAGATGTATCTCATAAATGTTCTATTTGTTTTGTTATTGCCAGCTCTTGTTATTGCCAGCTCTTCAACTGAAAAAAGACAACATTTTTGAAAATTGTTGTTTAGGCATAACGTATGCAACATTGAAAAAACAATAAAGTTTCAATTGATAATGTTTAAAACTTGAAAAATCCCCCAAATATTCATCTAAATTCTTAAATGCACATCTTAGAGAGAAACACTGTTCCTACGTCCGCCTGTCTATACGTCCATCTATAAATCTTGCATTTTTTCTGTATTTGTTTGTTTTTATTTTTGCTGCTAGAATACGTTGTTGTTTAACCTAACGTTATATAGTATGAACTCTTACGTTACGTTACCGCAACGCATATAACAGCAGCTAGCAAGTTGAGAGGGAGGATTTCGAAAAAATATTGAGAGCATTGTGGTTTATTATTCTACTATAAGTTTTGAAAATTTTTCGAAATTCGAAAATATTTTTTGTATTCTATAGAAATTCATGCCGATATTTTTTCAGTTCTGTTTAAGACGACAAACGTAACGCACAGCTTCAAATCTATCTGTCAGTTACTTATTGGCGGTTTGCAGTACTTGTTTATTTTGTATTTATTTTTTTTTAGCGTTTAAACGGTTGCACTTAAAGTCATTCCAACAATAGACACAAAGTTGTAAAAAATTCAAAAAAAATTTACTCGCCTGTTTTTTGTGGTTGACCGCATTTATTGAAGTAACTCGTCGTATATCGTCCGTTTTAGGCTTAAGCCGCGAGCGTGTTTTATTTGAGCCCGTATTTGGCAGTGTTGTCAAGTTTAACTGATTCAACTTTTGTGGCTTTTTTTTTTTTTTTTGTTAAACTTAAACAGTTGGTTGCTTTTGTTGTTTATTA
Source organism: Tetanocera ferruginea (assembly GCA_958299015.1). Taxonomy (NCBI): domain Eukaryota; kingdom Metazoa; phylum Arthropoda; class Insecta; order Diptera; family Sciomyzidae; genus Tetanocera; species Tetanocera ferruginea. The sequence continues at coordinate 129,046,776 of OY282644.1, forward strand.
ACTGGTTGAAATGTGATGATGATGATCTTGTTGAATATCATCTCGTGATGTAATTTTATTTTTTTTTTTTTATATAAGTTTTAGGCAGTGTTTTAGTCAGACCTGTTATATTCGAAATTAGAAGTGAACAAAAAAATTAATTCTGATACCTTAAAAGCATTTCGAAAATTAATTTTTTTTTTTTCTTCAGAATTTTGTACAGATGTTTTCGGTTGTCAAATTATGCCGCATAGATAAATTTTGTTTTTCTTGTTTTGTTTTTGCTGCAAAAACAAATTCTTGAATATGCTGTTTTATTTTGGTACGTCTTAGCGGTGTTTAGTTAGATATTCCCAAAATACAAACTAAAACTGAGTCATTTTTCTGACTAAAATTGTTCTACTTTCATAATGTTGATAAAATTGCAAAAGTCTGAGATAACACGTGATTTGGGAAAACAAATTATCTATAACCTATAAATCTATATTCATAATAGTTGAAGTATTTTAAGGATATAAAGATTTTCTTTATCAAACTAGACTCCAGTGGTGTGGTTCAATTAACATGGCGTGAAAGTGAAAATTAACTTGGCACATCGACCTCCAATTGCCATAATAAGGAAGAAGGCCGTATCTTGCATAAAAATCTAAATTGATTTTATTGTATTTTCTTAATCAACAGTCATCTCTCGTCTTTAAGATAGAAAAATAAAAACAGCATATTTATTTGTTTAAATACCATTTATATTGACTCAAATTGTCGTATCTGCACAGAAAATATTGTATCTATACAAAATATAGCTATCATATCGAGTCTGAAAGCAGTATCTACAAAAACAGCAAATAAGATGATTTTTACACGCAGATACGGCTTTTTATTTTATTTCTGTAGATACTGCTTTTCACACGTGATTTTCTTGTTATTTAAAAAAAAATTGTTTTTAATATATTCAATGATTTTTTATTCTATTAAGAATAGAAATTAAATTAAAAATGTCCTGCTAACAAAACAAAGTATAAAATCGGCAACTTTCGTTTTTCAATATAAAATATTGTCAATATTGTTTTTGTACTGGATTCCACTATTTCGACGAACCAAAAATATATAAATATTGTACTCTATTTCGATAAATTAGTGAAAAATTGTGTCAAGGCGTGTGTCTCATATTTTTAAAAAAATAGATGTGGCTTTCTTTCTTATGACGGCATTTCAGACGCTCATTGGATCTGATCCTTGGATTTTCAAATTTAACACTCAAAATCTGAGTTTGGGTTATAAAATATCTCTCTTCTTGTGATAGATATATATCACAACAATATATCTTCTATTGCTGGTAGAATGTACGAAGTCATGGCAGATAAATGATCTTTTAATCGATATATAGTTTATTTATCATTTCAATATAATGGCCAATTTACAGTTCACGCTGAAAACCTTTAAAAAAAGGCTATTTAACTCAAAAACTAGATTTTAAGAGTTAATTTGAACTGACCAGAGAATGATGTTTTAATAATTTCTCTCATCCCGGACTAGTTAGCCATTATGACTTGTGTTAGATTTTTTGTAAAACCAGTGAGGAACTATATTGTTGGTTATTTAAAGTTTATGATATTAAACAGACTTTGGCCGACTGGAAAACTGGACCTACTTCGAACTCCGAACGGCTAATGTTCGTGTTTTTAAGAAGATTTACATGGCATTGTGTACTCTCTGACGAGATGAATGCTGATCATAAAAATAAATTTCTGAAAAATTTTTCAAATTTCTATTGAAAAACTTCCCGTCAGATGTGAGGATTAAATTCGGGCTATCGCAGGTCGTGGCCTCGTACGCTACGCACTTAGCTCGCAAGGCCACGGTCACCACTAATTTATGTCATATTAATGATATTCAGGAATCTGACATTATCAATTATTTACAACGTTATTTAAATAAATTTTACTTTCGAAGACATATTTATTGCAAAAAAACAAAGTGGTCATATCAGCCCTTGATAGTCTGAATATCGTGTTGAAGTTTTGTTTGAGTGGAATTTTTATTTAGAAGTTCTATGAACATATTTGATCGAAAATTTTATTCAAACTTTGATAAAAATAAAACTCCTGTTACTTTTTGTCATCTTCTCTCTGAGAAGCAATAATTTTTGCCTTAAATGTTTCGATTATTAATCATTGATACAGGTTTAATAGCGACTCCAAATGACCTATGTTTTGTTCTTAAAAATCAGTACACAGGTACTCTTTAAGTTTTCTTCCGTGGTTCTTTGGCACGCAATCTACTTACTTTATCACACACAATCTCGGTCGAAATATACTTATTTTAATAAATGTTAAAATATAATTTTTCTAAAATGTTTAGTTCATCAAAATGTTATAGCCGTTAAGAACATTTTTTAATTCAAGCGGGCAGTTTCAATTATAAATAACGATATCGTCTGTATGTCAAAGGACCGCGGTAAATCCTGGTTCATCCTACATATGATAAAAAAAGTGCTTTTTTCAAAGATGACATACCACGCACAGAATAGGTCATGAGAAGCTCGGCCAGCGCTTTGAAGCACTGAAATTTACATTTTTATTTTTTCAAATTATAGTTTACCTGAACATTTATTCTAATTTTTTTAGTAGAAATAGAATAAGAATAGAAATAATTAAATTTCTAATAATAAAAAGGAAACTATATTTTTGTACCGACTCCGAACGGTTTAAGTTCATGTTCTCAAGAAGCTTTACATGGCATTTTTTTACTCTCTGAGGTTTGCCATGGTCTGCAGAGAGGTGTCGGCCGAATAGAAAAATGTATTTCTATTGAAAAAACTTTTGCCCGAGGTAAGGTTTGAACTCGGGATTCATAGGTTCGCACACCACTCACTTAGCACGCACGACCATGGCCGCCACAATTCAAATGGTAATAAAATAAAAAATTTTAGGGATCATTTTTGAAAGGAATTAGTTTTTCCAGGCTCTTTTTTTTATGTTAGAGGCCCTATAATTTTGTCATCAATTAATTCTTTGTCACTTGTCATGCTCACATAGAAAACCCTAGCTTCGGCCCCGCTATTAAAAACGATGATATTTTTTTCAAGTTTTTCTTTATGAAACTGATGGACTTTTTAATACTTCCTTTACGGTATTTTTCTTGATCATCTCTATTTTGGTCATTATGACAATATATCGAAGCGTTTTATAAAAATTTGAGAGAGAAAAATAAATAAAAAATGAAATCAAATCAAAAATATTCAACTTGATCTTCATTCGAAAAAAATTAACTTATTAACATTGGAAAATTCTTAAAAAAAAAATAATTTATTGGTCTTAAATAAAATAAATAAATTTTTTGTATTATTTACAAATGAAATTTATTTTTTTTTACTGTTTTTATATAATAAAATGTTGTTTTTTTTTTTAAATAATAATCTTCAAATACCATAAATCAGCCAGTTATCGACTCCCCCCCCCACCTCAAGAAATAGAGGCTTCCGTAAAAATTTCATGCTTTATGCAGTATTAACGTTAGCGTGGGCTCGGCCGGCGTAAACGTAACGAATTGTTTGCTAAACAGCACGACATATTTATTTGTTTCCTTTTTTTTGTTTTTAATTTGTGTGTATTTTTAATTCTTTGCTGTGCTAATGTTCTGTGTCAGTTTTCTATTTTATTTTTGTTTTTTTTTTTATTGTTTGCTTTATAAATAGAAACAGATAAAAAGATCATTTAAAAAATATAAAATTTAATCCACAGTAATTTTGACTTTTTGCTACGTCATTTTTCTTTTTCGAAATTGTGTTTCGTAATGTTGAAAGCAAAAACATGACATTTTTCAGCTGGCCCAAAGCTCAGAAAACTACGTTTTTTTCCGTATTCAATTAATTTTTGTTTTATTTTTGTTATTTTTATTTTATTAATTCATTTTTCACTGTGTGCTTTCTTTAAAACTAAAACAATTGCAATTATTTTAAATTTTTGTTTTTGTTGCGTGGGCGTTATCAATTCCATTACTTTTATTATTCCATCAATTCTAAAGTTATCAATTCCATTACTTTTATTTTCTACCTCTTCGTACTCTTCTTTGCGGTTAGTTTTGAAATTACGTCAAGTCATTTCAACCAAGTGATTTTTTTTTTTTTTTTGGATTGCTGCAATCGTTGAACAACTGCCAGATTACTGAGCCGCGTTAAGTGCCGCCACGCCGTTTATTACAAAATTAATTGTTTCACGTCGGTATTTAATTAGCTTGTCTTATTTATGGCCAATCATTACATTTTTCACTCTTCGAGAAAACGATTTAGACTTTTCCAAATACATGCCAATGGTTTTAAGTGTGCTTCATTAATTTTTATTTTTAATTTATAGTTTTTTTTTTAATTTCAATTTCCTTACGACAAGAAAAAGAAAAACAAACTTTTGTAAAAACTATAATTACCTTTTGTTGACAAGCGTTGGAAAACGATGTCATTTCGTTCCCGCTCTCGCACAACAGCGCAGCCCATAGCTGCGCCACGCCGTCGTTCAGCCTCAAGTTCACGCGCGACTTCATCTAGTGGCTCGGGCTATAACTACAATGGCGGCAGCAACTACAACAATGGCGGTTCCTCGAATGGCTATACATCGAGCACACGTCCTCTAAGCACTGGCTACTATCAAAACAGCGGCGTTGGTGGCGGCGGCGGCACAGGTTCCTACTATCAAAGTCCTTACGCCAGCACCTACAGTTCACGCGACAATCTCTATAATACTGGCTCGAATCGCAATGGTGGCAGCACTGGCAGCTATTATTCAAACGGTAACCATAGCAATCGCAGCTTTGATTACTCCGCGTCCAATGCATCATCCACTGCAGCATCATCTTCATCCTATACATCCTCATATAAAGGCTCTACTAATGCTAAAGCTTATGCTAATAATTATAGCAGCAATTATAGCAAACATTATAGCAACACTTATGGCAACAATTCCTCTGCAGCTTATAACAACGGCAGCGGTGGCGACTCGCGCTATGCTGCGAATCCCTATCACAGTGATCGTTATATCAGCCCCTATTCGAGCAGTTATGACAACGGCGTCACAACCGCCTCGCTCAGCCTGTCCATGGGCGGCGCTGGTGGCTCTGGACTTTCAGCTTCAAACTCATTTAAAGGTAGCAATTCGTACCTAAACAACTCCACAGCATCCTCGCGTGCCAAAGCAGCTCTACTTAAATCAAAGTCGTTGTCCTCATCTAACTCCAGCCTGAATGCCGCTTATGTCACGCCCACAAGTGCACCGTCTGCAGCAGCGACAGCTGCAATTGTCGCTCGTAGCAATTCGTTGCGTGAGCAAGAGCGAAAATCACGTAATCGCACACGTTCACGCAGTGTGGCTCAACGTTCGCTCAGTGCCTCATCGGAAAAGAGCGAAGGCTATGAAGTATGATTAATATTATTTTTTAGTGTTGTTGAAATTTGCATTCGTGTCCAATTTGTTTTTTTTTTTGCAATCTTATTTTTGTTTTCTTTCTTTATCTCTATTTGAATTTTTCTTTTCTTTGAATGTTAACTTTTTAGAGTGGCAGCGAACGCGTCTCACGCTCACGTCTTGGCAGCACATCCAGCAGCATAGCCGCCGCATCCGCCACTGATGACAATAAGTCACGTGAACGTTCCGAAAATGGTGGAGACCTCATTGATTACAAGGCTCTGTGGGAAGCAGTAAAGTAAGTACAGATATTTTTCCCCCCATAATAGTTTTTATTCTATTTTTCATACTTCAGTATTAAAAATATTATATTAAATTTTGCTAAATTTGTAAATATACAGTGTTCCACAAAAGTCTTCGCACAGCAGCTACTTCAAATATTGTTAATAAAAACAGTAATTAGTAACAGTAATTTTGAATAAAAAGTAATTCATGTTTGTTCATTTAACACTTCTGTTCAATACAAGAAAAACTTTAATTTTATTTATTTAATCAAAACTTATTATATATAAGTAGTTCATGTGATGGCAATACCACTCTTCAAATGCATGACATTTTTTAACTTCTGGGTACGTTAACATGAACTGTGTTAAGTGTTCATTGAACACACTATTAATGCCAGATATATTCAGTGGTGAAAAAATAATAGAATCAGTTTCTATTCTAGTGCTTAGTGTCGAAATATTAATAGAAAAACAAACTTTAGACGAACTATCACTACTGTATGCTATGGCTAACCAACGGAAAGTAATATTTATTATATGATTTCCATAATTTTAAATACCATCATTATGTTAATTGTTAGTTCATTGAATATATATTCAGCCAAAAATTACGTTAAAAAAAAAAAATAGAAACTAGCTGATTCATCTTTACATAAACGTGTATTTCTATAGTTTTAATAAAATAAGGATCAAGTTGATAACTGCAAGACTTTTTACTTTAAAAAGAAAAGTTTTTCTCTACATTTTTATACAAAAGTTAGTAATTATGGGACGTAGAGTTCATCAAACCGCTGCCGAAAGGAAAATCATCAAAAAACCTGAGAAAAAAGGAAAAACCCAAAGTGAGATATATCGGAACTGATGAGACAAATGATATCTTCATTTGTTGTAGGTCCTATTTTCTTGACTAAAGATACTTTGTGTGCTGTGGACTTTATCAAAATATTTGAAACAGTGATGCTGAAATAGTCCAAAGTGGAAATGCCTAAAGGATGGAAGTAAATGTAGAATTGTGATCCAAACTTTAAAAAAAAAAAATTGGTTTCGAAGAGGTAAAATGAGTATTACAGAATGCCATTCGCAGTCTACGTATCCTAATCAAAGAGAGAAGATGTGGAGAGTTTTAAAGCATTAAATTGGAGCATATAAGAAAAGACAAACAATGAAAAGTTTTGACATAAAAAATCATGGAATCGTTGTATTCCTTTAAACTGGTGGTTATTTCTGCCAATGTGGTTAATTCTGTAAAGTGAAGGTGTCATGAAGTAACTAAATCTTAAGGAGAAACAACGAAATACTTACTCCATAGCTTTCCAACTAAGGAAAAAAGTTAATTTTAAGAAAATATACTGAGATATTGCCAAAATAAAGCTTGTTTCAAATTATTTTTTCCCAGGATGAATGTACAAAATGATTGAAATTTAATTGTAATTGAATTTTTGGGTCCTGTGAATTAAGGCCCTGGAAATAGGTCCCAAACATAAAATAAGGCCCCAAACATTTCTATATAAAACAACAAAACATATATTTGGTGCTTTATTTCGATTTCATATTGGGACCTTATTTCACAGAGCCAAATGGTTGCTCATAAATCTTATTGAATTTATGAAATACTTGAGAAAATAACTTATCTGCATACTTTATTTATAAAAAACTTATGAAAACACAATTTTTGTTGAACAAATTGTTGACAAAAATTAACGTTTCTATTATTTTTCCCATCTCTATATGTCAATGAATAGTGTCGTTCCAATGGTCTAAATTAAACAACTTTTGGTATTTTTATAAAAATGTATAAAGGGCGTTCCAGATAGAATAGAATATTTTGACCTGATTTTTTTTTTTTTTGTAGCTTCATAAGTGTTTTTTTTTCAAATAATATACAAGTTTATTTGACCAAAAATTTGATTAAGTTAGTTAAAAAAAAGATATCGTTTAAGCATAAAAATGTATATTTCATGTCAAAATGCAAAAAAAAGTGGAGTGTAAATGATGCCAAAATGTCGAATGAGGGTTAATAGTTTAAACTAGCAGTTGTATGAAAACTTTTGTGGAACACTGTTTATGTTATTTTCACTCAATTTGCTTCTATGTATTCTCTCATTCTATTAACAGGTTAGAGAATGAAAAGTTAAAAACACAACTGAAGAAAAAGGACGATGAAGTCGTGCAGAGCAGAGCAACACTGGAAAGAATTACAAACGCAGTAAGTAGCTAGCTTCTAACTAGTTGTGCGACTAACATGTTTTTGTCCAAAAAACAAATATGTAAACAAACTTTGAGCAATTCATTAAAGTGAATTTGCTCATCTCTCTTATCACTCAATCTTCAATGATAAAAACGACACCGTTAAACTATGAACTATTATTAAACTATGAAATAATAGGAAAAATATAAAGACTTAACAAAAGTCACTCAATATCAGTCTCTCAACAGTAAACTGTCACTCGCGCTCTCACGTTTTCTTACAATTGCAACGGCATAAATAAAACATGTTTTTTAATTTAATAATTTTATCTATGAAAAATAAATAAACAAGAAACATAAATATGACAAATTAATTTTAAAAACATTTGTTCACAACAACACACACGTACAACTAGGGCGCTTTTTTTTTCCTCTATTTCTCTCTGTTGAAAAAAATTGCTGCTGCTAACCAAAAACAACCAAATGACACCCACCCACTCACTTCAAGCACGCATGTACTCGTACTCACTAAACACCGGTCTCGAAACTCACTCCGAATTACACTCAAAATCATTCAACGCCCCAAACAGCCCCCCCAAACTTACCCTGCTAAATCCTCGATCAATGAAAAAAAACATAGAAAAAATCGCAAATCTATTTTTGCAGACATCTAAAAACTCACTCTCAGAGATTGAAAAGCGCGAACGGAGAGCAATGGAACGAAAACTTTCCGAAATGGAAGAAGAGCTCAAGGTAAATACAAATGTTGTTGTTGTTTTGTTCTTGCTGTTGTTGTTTTTGATGTTTAGCCAAACAGATGAAAAAATTTCAAACAGAATTTCTTGAATTATTTTATATTCTTACTTATCTAATTTACCCAATGTTGTTTTTTTTTAATAAACATAATTTTGAAAGCAAACTAAAACAAATTAAATTTTTTACTGCCACTCACACGACTAAAGCTCTTTTGCTCACTTACACTCACTCATTCACTTCTCTTAAACATTCTCTTGCGAAGTTAAATGCTATGAGTTGAATTCTCTGCTTTATATATGCAAGAGTTTAAAAATTGTTATTTACGCCAATTTAACACTGTTATACAAAATGTACTTGTATTTTTTTAAATAAAATTTTTTTTCTTTTGTGTTATACTCAAGAAGTATAACTTTGCTTTTCTTTGTTGTTTATTTTTTATTGCTCCCAAAATTTATGTTTGATTTTTCGTATCTTGGTTTTTTTTTTGTTTCAAAATTATGTTTTTTTTATTTGCGCACATTTTTAATTTTTTGTTTTGCTGTGTTTGGGCTGTTTTTTGTTATTATCAATACTTCTGCGTGGGAAGTCTGTACTTTAATAAAATCGGTTTTGTCAAAATAAGTTGTTGTTCATAAAGTTATTTTTTTTATGCAGTGTTGAGAATTTTCACTTTAAAACCAAGACGTTCTAATGGTGCATAAATGCAAATATATCTCAAAAATTAATGTTCATATTTTTGTTTTTAAAATGTTAAGTGTTCAAAATTTGTGCTTATTTGGTCGAATTTGTCGAACTATTCTCATTTTATTCTCTTCATTCATTTGAAGATCGAAAATTAAAGGCTTATTCAAATTTTTGCTTTCGAAGAACTGGTTGATAACTGTAAATTGATTGAATAAAAAAATTTATTTAACCGTTTAAATTTAATCGTTTTACTTTTTGCAGAATTTTATTTTTGAAACTTCATCTATTGTAAGAAGAACATTTTTTTGTACTGAAAATGTTCCCAATAGCAAATGTTTTTTTAAAAGCAAAAACTTCTTTTTAATCAAGCTTTGATCTTGTATATAAACTCTGCCACATTCTTTGAAAATGTCAACATGTCATATACAAAAAGGATTTTTTTTTTAATGATCAACTTAAGAAATTTTTGTAAAAAATACTTTCATTTTAATCAAGCCTTGATCGTGTATACAAACTATTCGGCATTTTTTGAAAATGTAAGCATTTCATATAGAAAAAGAATTTTTTAATGATCACGGTTTACGGTTTACTAACGGAGAAGAATACGAATTTATGTTTGTTTTTTTATGATGTGTTGTATGTGCCCAAGCATTACCTTTTTTCTCCCTTTTTTTTTTGCTTTAAATTCAAAATGTATATTTTTCAACACTTAACAGATTTGTTTTAATTATGATTATAATTATTAGTATATTTTTTTTTCACTCACAGCTATATCGAAGTCAATTTTCTTTAATTGCTTCTTTGTGCCTGTGTGTTGTGCTTCGGCTATGTACATTCTATATGTTAATCACTTTTACCCTGCTAAAATCTTGATTAATATTTATACCAGCTGCGAATTTTATTTTCATTTTTCTTTTCGTTTGTTTAAAAAGATCACCCACAACTCTTTAGCTCGTTAATATTTTCACACTAGACAGTGTTTCTGTCAAATTCTGTTTGCAAATGATTTTTGTTTTTTGTTATATTTGTATTCTGTATAAATATTCTCACAGAATACCTTTTGTTTTCCATATAATTTTGTTTAAAAGAATAATTTTCTGCTTTTAATTATTAATCTTTCACACTATTTGTCAGTTCAGTCAAAATCACTCAACTCTTCATTCAGTAAACTAATCATTCGCTGAAACCATAAGTCTTTCCTTCATTCGCATGGTTTTTAATTTGCCATACATATGTTATACATCGATCGAATCATTAATTTCATAAAAACAATAAATTTCTCCAACAGATTTATTCATTCATCATAACAATATTTAAGCTTATCAACAATCTATCATAATCTCTCTATTGGAAATGCATTAATTTTCTCAAATAGCTTTAAATTACTTTTACAGTTGATTTTATTCACAGGGCTTATTGGTCTTTTATGAAAAAATTCTTTTAATTTGTTTTTCATGCACCAACTTGAAGCTAATTTTGGCCTCTAAGAATTTCGAATTTGAGTTCATGTCATCATCAATGAATAATTTTTTATTTGTCATCCATTTATTGTTGTTTATCAAACAATTTTAAAATAATAAACAAATAATAAAATGTTTTGTTTCACATTCACTTCGAAATTTGTAAGTTTCACTTATTTTTCACCAACTCTGAATTCATTCACTTGATTATGTATATGTTTAACTATTTTTTATAGTTTCTAATTTTCATTCATTGCTTTAATTCATGTGTTATTTTGACTCTGTTTGTTATAAGAGTTTTACATAAATTCATTAATTTTCAATATGAAATATTCATTAAATTCTTTTTTAATTTTTTATACGGTTTTTTACATTTCGAAATTAATTATGCAAATCATTTCTACTTAATTAATATATTTTGACATGTTCATTCATATCATTTACTTCATTCGCACGACATGTACTTTCGTTGCCAGACTTTATATATTAATGAATTTATTAGTTGCAAATTGTTCACCAAAATTCATTCGTTCAAGTCTGTCCATCAGTAGTATTCGCTAATTCAAAATCATTCATCATTACCATCATCTGTCTTGTCTCATGTTGTCTCTTTTTCACTTATCACTCATTCACATTGTCTCTATATAACTGCTGTAAATTTGTTTTGTTAACAAAATGATTTAAAATGTGAAAGTCTCCATTCATAACATATATTGAAAATTCCATCATTTAGTATTATATTTATGTCATTTCGTTCAGCATTCCTGGTATTCACTATATAAGCATCCCTGGTTTCAACCCATCAGCATCCATTCATACCATTTTCCAACTCCTCATTATAACATCTTTAATTTTTGTCTCATTCAAAAGATACCGTAAGACTCCTCTTTAGTCACATTTAAATCAAAATTTATTTTTTGTTTCTGTTTTGTTCCCACATGATCAACCATATAATTCTCTCTCTCTCACTTTTTCATTGTATTATTGTTGTAATTTTAGCTATTGCAGAAGCTTAAGACTGAGAATGAGCGATTGCGTGCCGAAAATCGCGCTCTAACTCGCGTTGTTTCGAAGTTAACTACTTCGGCACAGAGTCAGCTTCAAAAAACAACGAATAATAAATAGATTGAGTGTCAAACAATAATGTAGAAACTATTTAAAAAATTTACTATTAAAAAATATAACGGCAAAAGTTATGAAAGTGAATATCAAAATGTAAACAAAAAACTATTTACTAACTTTATATAATTATCATAAACTATTATCAAAAATAATAATTAGCAATTGAATTAAAAACTATAAAAAATACATATAAAATAAAAAACCAATCAAAATAAATTGTATTGAAACCAAATTGATAATATAAAAAGTGATAAAACAGTTGAACACTAAACAAAAAACAACTGAAAATATAATTATCCAATTTAAGGCATTTCTAGTCTTCTTAACTCTAAACCTAATGCTATTAATCTGCTGCCAAAAATTTGCATCAAATAAAGTATGAACTAGTAATACTTTTAGTCATTGCTTTAAATTTAAAACAGTCAATAAAAAAATTGAACAAAATGATGCGGTATTTCGAAAAAATTAAATAACTTATACAGCTTTCTTCAGTTGATGATCAACTAATAATACTTTTTTTAATCACGCGCATTGCAATTTTTGAATTTTTTTAATTTATATTCTCTTTGGTCAATAACTTTGGTCTTTACCATATCCAACAAAATCCTTAATATCCTATTTATTTATTTGCATAACATTTCTAAAAATATATTTGGACATTGGCTTTGTAATATCAAATCTGTTGATTTATTTAAATATAAATATACATAGATAAGATATTATAACTGTTCTCAAAAACTAAAAGAAACAAATTTGTTATTTTTATAACTTTCGCTTTAACTTTTATAGTTATACTTCACTTTGATTATCAAGCGGCTTTATTTAAAGCTGAACAAGCTTCGAGTCATTTAAGTGTGCCAAAATTTGACAAAAACTATTATTCAGCAGATGATAAAGCTTAAAAGCAAACACTGAGTACCTTGAAAGTGTACCCACAGTTAAACTTAATAAAATTAAAGAAACTTTACATTTCCCCCTCCGCCCTTATCTCTTATCATATATAAAAATATTTGAAAAAATAAAAATGGAAAAACAACTCTTTCCACTGACTTGCTAAATACTAACTTTAAAAAACTATCAAAATTTACATTTTTTTACTAAATAATATGAAATCTATAATATTCAATAAATATTAAAAACTTATAACATAATAAAAATATAATACGTTATCGAAGCCATAAATAAATAGAAGTCAAAAATATGTTGGATATTGAACGAGTTGAATCATCATTATCGTGCAATGGATGAAAATTATTTAAAACAATAATAAAAAAATATAAATTAAAAAACCACCAACAGGATCCCATCAAAAATCAACTGAACGAAATTCAACGAAAGCTTAAAAAATAATTCTTGATTTAATCAAATATCACAGCTGGTCTTATTCACCGTATACCAAGGCACGCGCTCTGTATCTGCGCTCTCTCAATCTTTTTCACTCAATCACTCACTCACTCACTCTGTGGTGTGGTCTGCGTTGTGGCTCCGGTATGATGGCTGATATAGAATTTTATGTTTGCGTTTTATTTGATTGTTGATATTGTTGACTGTCTGTCGTTCTTGTTTGATTTGATCCTTCTTTTAAAATTAATTTTAATTAATTAAACAATTGAAAGTATTACAAAAGCAATTAATTAATAATCTAATGAACACCCAGAGAAAAATGAGGCAAAATTTTTCAACACGGCTCCTGTCAATCTAACATGATAATTTTTACTCGCAAAACAACAACAATTTTTAAAGATTAACACTGTATTATGCAGTGTTAAAAAATAACATGAGTAAAGTGTTGATTTGCTCATTGCATCAAAAGAAGAGACAGTGCGAATAATGTTGCTGTTGAGCGAATTAAGTGACAAAATGCCCCTTTTCTGAATGTTCTGTTCAGCAGAAGCCATTTTATGTGATTTTGCGCTCTGCACAAACATTCATTTAACAGACTTGAATTATTATGTAAAGTGTTAATTATTAACATGACTGATCGTGTTGAATTTCAATAACATGATTTAGTGTTAAAAAAGTGTTATTTTTACACGATTTTTTTTCTGGGTGAAACTATTTTTTTTCCTACATAAATGTTGTCATGAAACTATTTAATAATTTAGTAAATTGAATAGTCATTTTATTTGAAAAACTGAATGAGGTTTTCTTTTTGTCTCTTGTTTGTTAAATTATGAGTTGTAATGTTATTTTTAGTAACTTGTTATAAATTTGTAAAATTTCTTTGACAAATTATGTATAATTAAAACAAACACAAAATAAATAAATCTTTTTGAAAAATATATGTATATATATGAAGAACTTTTGTTTTAAAATTAAGTTGTTCTTTTTTTACTGAAATTGACAGTTTTTACAAAAATGTTGTTTGAAGAATTTATAACTGTGATATACTGGTTTTAATATCCTAAGAAATTTGTAGACTATTTTTTTTTAAATAGATTGACTCGATGAGAATTGAGAATAAGAATACGTAAAAATTCATAAAATTCAAATTCATTCTGATTTGGAGAATTACTTTTTTTCGAAAAAGTTACATCGACGAATTATTATGAAACTTCTATAGGCGTTGAGCTGCTCTTAAAAAAATGTATGTATTTTATAAATAAAGTACAATTTTACATATTTTAAAAAGTTTTTAAAAAAAATTGACATCTAAGGAGTTAAGTTATAAACTAAAATCCTAATAATTTTTATCGGCGACATCAGTTTGTTGTTAGAAATTTTTGAAAGCAGTTGAAAGAGAAAAAGTTCGGATGAATCAAATATGGTTGCTATACTGTATAGGATTAGAGATTGTAAAAGTGATAAGATCACTTAAATGATCTTTTGATACCTTTTTTAAACATGTACTTTTTTATAGTAAATGCAATTCCTGTGATCATAACTAGAAAATTAGAGTAGAACTCCAGGCAATTCGTTCCTTTGTTCGTCGAATATGTTTTTTAAAAAAATAATTGACCGAAATTACGATTAAAAACTGTTTTATGAGAGTAAAATATTAAGTTACTTCTCTGAATAAAAAAAGTTAATTCCTTAATGAAATTAAAATTCAGAGATAAAATTTGGTTCGTGTCTTGCATCGACTTCTTATAAGGGATATTCACACTGACTTGGGTAGTAGGCTTTTTTGAACACATGGTTACAGACATTAAAGAGGTTTTTAAAATAAAATTAGAAAATTAATTGTAGTTATTTCGTTGATACATTAAAATTGCTTTTAAAGAAATAAAAAAATATTTTTTAGTTTTCATTTTTCTCTTTAGAAATGTGAAATTTTATAATAAAACTAGCTGATACCCGGCGCGTTACCGCCGTCCTTGTTCAATTTTTGTTCCAGTTTGCCAATAGAAGGCCATCAACAAATAGTAACTCCACTCTGAGTTTCAATATTCTGTGACCATTATTTCTATAGCTATTAAATATATAAAAAGTTGTCTTCAAACGGAGCCACACTCCTTGTCCAATGCCCGTTCTAGTGTTCCAATAGCAGAAGACCACCAAATAGTAACTCCATTCTGAGTTAAAATGTTCTGTGACTTTTACTTCCATAACTATTCTGTATCGAAAATTTAAATTTTATGGGCGGATCCGCGACGTGTTTTCTTATGTCCGTATCTGTTTTATAATTAAAATACCTGACCAATCAGTTACTGAATACAGATATTTATTGTTTTATGACATTAAGTTCCAAATCTATTCGATACCAAAAAATTGAATTGTATGGGCGGTGCCATGCCCTCTTTGTAAAGATAACTTAAATTTGACAGTCAAATGGCACGTCTCAATAGACACTTTGTACCGAATTTCATTGATGTGCGATTTATAGACGAAAGTAAATTCGAAAATGTGTGTTCTTGAAGAAGTGCCACGACCCTCGCAGGTAGAAAGGTAAAAACTACTTTATGACCTATTCTCATACCTACCAAATATTCATAAAAAATTTCATTATAATCGGTTCAGCCGTTTCGGAGGAGTTCAAACACTAACACCGTGACACGAGATTTTTATATATTAGATATATCCGCTATTTCAAATATTCTCGGATTCATCTCGAATGTGAATCGAATACGAAATATCTTATCCGAGTTCTCGGTTTCGTTACTAATTCGAAGTTAAGGAGAGTTCGCTATCTGTTTTACTGGACATAAATAGATTTTATACACAAGCCCAGCAAGAAAAGTGCTTCCAAAAGAATGTAAAGTGGAAGCGAAAGTCGTGAATTCCATCTCTTCTACTTTCACACCTGGAAGGCATACTTTTAACATATGCATGTCATTAAGAGAAATGCTTTTCTAGTCTTCTCTAGAAGTGCTTTTAGAATTTTAAAGGCAAGATTTCATTGGGGCCTTATTGAAAGGATTCTAGTAGGTATTTTCCAGGAAAACTTTAAGAAGGCATTCCAGGCTTCAAAAGACATAAGACATTCAGAAGACATAAAATGCTTGTAAGAAAATATTTTATTGCCTTGCACAAGCCATGTGTTTGTAGAAAGCCTTTTAAAAGTTTATGAGAATGCCTCCTGAAAGCACTTTTCGATAAGTCTGAGGAGAAGCACAATTGGATTTTTAGAATGTCTTCGGGAAGTGTTGCCAGAGAGGCGAACTGAAATTTACTACTATTTGAGAAATTACCACTTTCTAAGAAAATTTACCTTTTTCTAAATAAAATTACAAAATTTTAAATGATTAACAGCCGTTATAACTCACTTCACTACTTCCACAATAAAACATTTCTTTGCTAGCCTTAAACAATTGGTTTCTTCCTATTACCAACAACTTTTCCAATTCACGATATGTAAGGGACTTCTTTTATCCACTTTTCCATTAACTTTTTTTTTTATAGGAACTGGTCATGGCTTTCTATAACCGATATGCTTTTAAGCAAATATTTAATGACATTCCAAAATATTTGATTACTTCTTATTTATTGATGTGGTTCAACAAATTCCTTGGTTTTTAAATTAACTTTTTTACCTCTGCCCAAAAAAATGAGTCAAAAATGACCTCATTTAGGGAAATTTACCTCAATCTGGCAACAGTGATGTGAAGTTTATATCAAAAATTTTGATGAGAGTGTTTTTCTTAGATAATTCGACCACCTCTCATAATATAGCGTCATAAAAATCGTCCGACTGTACAATTTGTTGACTTAGAAAATTTGTTGTTTAGTGGCGGCCGTGGTCTTGTGTGCTAAGTGTGTGGCATGCTATTCAAGGAATCTAGGCAGATCCGGGTTCAAGTTTGCTCAATAGAAATTAATTTTGCTGATTTCCTCTCTGCTGACAAAGGCAAATCTTAGAGAGTAAACAATGCTCGTTCTTAGTCCTTTCTAGGGCTGAAATGGCCAATTTGTTTGTTTTTACAATTTCTTATATAACAATTGTATATGTATTTCAATTTCAATTTACCGCTGTTACGAAAAACAGAATAATGGGGTTCGGATAATTTTCGGATATAACAAAGAATTATATCATACATCTTAGTTTTGTTATTATAGCCATGTAAGCTATTAAGATGTCAACGTCAGAAATTTTTATCATTAATGACGACACTTATGGCTTTATTCTGTAAAATGAACGCAATCAACCACTTGAAGTTTCTTTGCCTGGCAATTCCATTTCCATACGAAGTCAGTGTCTCTCGCTCTCACAGAAATTTTCTAACAAATATATTGCCAGACAAAAAAGTCTCATGTGAAGTGATTGCGTCCGTTACACAAAATATGGCCGAATAAGTGATCTTTTACGGCCGAAGTTTTATTTTCGAAAATTTGTAGCTTTATGGAAGCAACCCAGTACTGCCAACTATCTTTTAATAAAATCTTTGTCTGGCCTAGGTTATTTTGAATGAACTTATGAGCTTAGAGTAAACTGAGTTACACTTATCTAGCATTGAAAGATACTTTGTGCTATTTCCGTTACTCAAACTGTCAAGGACCCGGGATTTCGCTTCGTGTTACGGAAAATCCGAGTTATAGAAATCAAAAACTAAGAAAAATGCACCCAGAAAACACAAATACTACTTTGAGTTATGAAGAATATCGAGTTATGGGGAATTTCAAGTTAGAGAAGTTCGAGATAGGGAACTTCAATGTACTTTGTTAAAAGAAAAAAATTGCGAATAGCATCTTTTAATCAATCTTAATATTTAAATAAAAAAGAAACACATCAACATGGCATCGATATAGCGCACAGAGGGTTTTTCGGGCTCTGTTTCAGGCTTACAGTTCAGTTGCGTTAAACTGAAATGTTTTAACAGAGATTCCTACTCTGACATAATGCCCAAAAACCTCTGATACAGTTAAGAAATGAAGAATTGTCATACAGCATTCTTAAAGAGAAGAACAAAGAAATAATTTTTTTCGAG
This sequence comes from Tetanocera ferruginea, assembly GCA_958299015.1. Lineage (NCBI taxonomy): Eukaryota > Metazoa > Arthropoda > Insecta > Diptera > Sciomyzidae > Tetanocera > Tetanocera ferruginea. Next base: position 129,065,006 of record OY282644.1, read on the forward strand.
GTCCTTTTGTTGTTAATTCGGGGCCCTTCAGAATGTATATTAGAGTGGGTCGGCCTTCATACAAAATAAAAAGTTTGAAAAAACCACCCGCTATTTTAAAATTGACCTCGAGAGGATTCCGAAAACAAAAAAAAAAAAATTTTTTGGACCACCGGAAAAACAGCCAAAATGGTCTTTTTTACATAACTTAAGCATTACATGTCAGATCTTAAAAAATTGTATGTCAATGAAAAGGGCTCAACGAGCACTACAATGTCTTTTTAGAACATTTTGATTTTTGAGGTCATATTCAAGTAGTTAGCCCGATGTACCCCCTTAAAATTATTATTTTTTTTTCTCATAAGATGAAACTCCTTCAAATTTGTTTAATTTGTGTTAAAAAAATGATTTATTAAGTTTAAAAACAAAAAAGTTATATTGTTCTATGTTATAATAAAGTTATGTCCGTTGACTGAAATAAAAGTTAATTTTTTATAAAAAAAGGATTATATCAAATATTTGAACTATTATAACTTCTTTGTTTTTAAACTGAATTAATAATTTTTTTAACACAAATTAAACAAATTTGAAGGAGTTTCATCTTATGAGAAAAAAAAATAAATTTAAGGGGAGTACATCAGACTAACGTGGCTTACTTGTTGAATATGACCTCAAAAGTCAAAATGACCTTAAAAGAAAATATAGTGCTCGTTAAGCCCTTTCCAACGACATCTTTTTCCAATCCAATTTTTTAAGTTCTGAAATGTAATGCTTAAGTTATGCAAAACATACCATTTTGGCTGTTTTTCTGGTGGTCCAAAAAACAATTTTTTTTGTTTTCGGAATCCTCTTAAAACAACGGGGTGGTTTTTTTCAAATTTTTTTTTTTCGACCCACTCTAATGTACATTCGTTAACTTCAAGCAACATTTAAAACTGTCAATTATATAAAGTTTTGATTTTTAAATATTTAATTTTAAAATTGTTCGAATGATCTTTATTATAAAACTGTGTGAATAGAATGCAAGAGAATAGCATTTCTGCTAAAAGCAACATGGAAAATTTCTTCCATTATATGCAACTCCGGTCAGGGTTCACTCAAGAATGCATTGCATTAATCAGTATTAAAACTCATTTTAACGCATCCACCGATGTCGACATTCCTCCACCACCCAAAGCATTCATTGCAATTTTCAATGTTATTTTTTTGCTTATGTTAAATTTTTAAATGTTTATTTTAAAATAATTTTTTTGCATGCTTGTTTCAAAAAATTTGCATGACTTTAGAATGTTTTGAGTTTTTTAACTAAACTTTTTTAGTTTTGAGATTGTTAACTAAGCTTGTGCATTCGTAAAATTGTCAAAAGTACGAAGAAATAATTCGTCGAATTAAAAGTTTTAGAAAAAATTAAAGTGAATATTTTTTAAAGAAAAAAAAAAAAACTGCTGCACTGACATATTAACTCAAAACTAGCGCCTCGGCATAGTTAAAAATGCTAAGTTGCTTGATGTACAATTGTAGTTTTTATGTGAAGTACTTTCTTCAGTTTCGTCTTGTCTGAAAGAAATAAATCAAAGAAGTACTTTTTCTAGGATTATGTTTCAAGATCGATGCAAAAAACAATTTTTATCATTTTACATTACTTTTATGAAAACCACATAAATTAAATAATGAAATGTGCCGGCCGTGGTCGTGTAAGTGTGTGGTGTGTGAATTCACGAATCCTGAGTTCAAACCTCACATTGGGCCAAAATTTGTTTCAATAAAAATTATTTTTTCGGTTCGGCATCGTTACCTCTCTGCAATCCTCAGAGAGTAAATAATGCCATGTAAAGCTTCTTGAGAATTGGAACTTAAGCCGTACGGAGTCGGCATAAAACAACATATAGATCGAGTTCTAGGTCAACTGTGTGCAAACATATAATAATACACACAACACAATTGATCATAAGAAGCCTGGATAAAGTGACTCGGCTTCAATGACCTCAAGAATATTTTGACATTGTCTTGATTTATAGCTGTTTGTAGGAATTAATTTTTGGGGAATTTCAACAAGCTATACAATACCTCAATTCGCCGCCATTTTGCTGAAACGAACCATATTTTTTATTCAATTTTTTTTTTGTTTTCTGAAAAGCAATACGTTAACTTATTTAAGCTATTCCTTTTAATAATATTAACCATGCACCACCTAGCAACCAGCGAGCACATTCTTGTTGTTGTTGTTCTTGTATGCTGCAACAATTTTTGCAAGCATACTTTTTTGCGCTTACCATTCATGTTATATAGTATATATCTTTTGAATAACTAATAAAATTTTATTAATTTGTATATATGTTATTTTAATACATTTTTATTGAAACAACAAACTTATATATTTTTTCACTTATTTTCAACAACTCTTTGTCTCTCTCTCTCTCTCTCTCTCTCTCTCTGTTTCTCTTTCTGTTCAACACACACAGCAATTGGAAGTTTTTAAAACGGAAAATCAACGCCTTAAGGAGGAGAACGGAGCGCTAATTAGAGTAATTAGTAAATTAAGTAAATGAAATTAATTAATTTTTAATAAAAACAAAAAATATAATATTTAAAACTCTTTAAAGAAAATAAATTTAAATAAAACAAATAAAAAAACCACAAAACAATAAAAAACTTCAAATAAACATTTAAAACAAAAATAATAAAAAAACAAACATTTAAATTTATAGTATAGTAAAGTTAAAAATTAAATATTTTTAAATTATGTGAAAGTTTTTAAATTTTGTTGATGTTTAATTAAAATTAAAAAATAAAAAATTAATTAAAATATTTACACCATGTTGTTGCGATGAGCGTAAACGTACTTTTACATTTATTTAAGTGACAAATAATACAAAAACACATATTCATTGCATACATACATATTAATATACATACATATAAAAAGCGTTGTCAATATATATATATATACACAAAAACACACACACGCGCCTGCATATAAATATATATATATATATATATAAATAATGAAAAACATTCATACACACATACAAACATACATACATACGTCTATTTTCATATTTTCAAAAGCAACAACATTTAATAAAACAAACAAACAAAAAAAACTATAAATATGTATTCTATATTCTAAATATATATATATATATATATATATATATATATGTATATTTAATTTACAACAGCTGAAAAGAAAAGTAGTTAAATTTAAAATTACACATTGTATTTTTTAAAAGTTAAATGTTTATGTTGTTATTCTGAAAAAAAGCTATACACTGTAAGAAATGCAATTTGCTTAAATGCAGTTTTTTAACATATTTTTTTTTTATTTAAAACTTAACATGTTGCAAAAATTAAAAAATATTCAAAAAGAAATAAATTTGTTATGTATAAAAAAAAGTTTAAAAGTTAAGCATTTGTTTTGTTTAGCAAATTATTAAAAGAATAGCTTCTAAGAGAAATCATTTTTAACTGTGTCAAAATTTGTAAACCTGTTGAGAATTATATGCAATGCCAAGTTGTTTTTAAATTTTGATAAACAAGACTTATTTTCTGAAAAGCTCAAAATTTTTAACATTTTTGGGCAAAACTCTGTAATTCAACATAAAAATACATCGTTATTACTTTATATCAGTAATTTTATGACTCAATTTTCATTATAGTTTTGCTACAAAATCTTTTGGAAAAATTCTCTCACTGCTTGATTTGCCTTTTTTATTTTCTTCTTCTTCTAGGTACCACTTATCTCGAAGAGTTCTGATTTCAAAATTCTAACCTCAAACAAAAAATTACATTGTATAGCCAACTCAGAGCAGAAGTCTTTGTAATGAAAAAGAACAGTGAAACAAATTTCAAAATGTTATTAAACTCCAACTGAAACTGTATCAATTTAAATTAAAATTTTAACTACTATTATTATTGTTAATTTAAAGCTGGAAAAAAATTGTAGTCTTAAGTGAAGTTGAAGCATTTTTGCACATGTGTTAAATGCTTTATATTAAAAAAGAAGAAAACAAGTTTTAAAAAAAAAAAACATAAAATCGATTGAAATTTCAGTTGTTTGTGTTTTGTTTTATTTTTCATTACTTATAATTACTATAAATGTAATTTTATTTTTTTAGTTTTAATATTTAAATATGATTTCTTCTGCCTTAAAAAAAAAATAAAACACATGTTTTTAAATTTTATTTCAACGCTTAGTGAAATAAATAATTTTATGTTTATAATTATATATTTTTAGTTCAACAGTATATTGCATACGTAAAAAATTTACACAAACAAACCGATACATAGCTACATACAAACAGAAAACACACACACACACCCGCTAACATCTAAAAAAATGCCTATTTAAGCAATTTTTATTGTTACTCTTAAACTAAGTTTAATTTATGTATTTTAAAAATAAACGCAATCAATTTCTTAACAATTATAAATTCACATAATATTTAATTGATTTTCATTTGTGGTATTTTGCGCTGCATTATTTGTCTTTCCTATTTTTTTTTTCTCATTTTTTTAAATTGAAATAAATTTTGCGTTTATCGTTCTAAACTTATCGACCATTATATTATCTAAACTTTTGTTATTTATTGAATTATTTTAAATTTAATAACCTCAAAAATATCTATGAGGTCAAAAAATAAATTTAAAATTAACTGCAACAACAACAAAAACACATGTGAAAATAAAGAATGAAACTTAATGTATATGTGATCAAAAATAAATGAAAGCATTTTTTTATTTCAAGTCCTGAAAGTTCACACGCAAATTCAACATGTTAATAAGTACTGCAAGAGCGAAAAAAACAACAGAAGGACGGGTAAGTTTCATTTGCAAATGGCTGGGTGGAAGTTTTCCACCATCTTAACAACGCATATTATAAGTACAAAGAAGTCCCTGAATATGTTTTGTGATTTTTTCACCACAGAAATTTCTGCCATTTTCGAAGATTGATTAGAACAGTAGGAAAGGGTAAAGGGAGAAATTTCGCATCGAATTTTCAAGTTTTGTTAAATGAATAATTGAATAATAAAAGGTGGTGACCGTGGCATGCAGGTAAAGTGTGTGGCTTTGCATGCCCGGAGCCCGAGATCGATTCCCACTCACGGCAAAGTTTTTTTCAACAACAAAATTTTCTGATCGGTCACCACTTCTCTGCAGACAATGGCAAACCTCAGAGAGTAAATAATGCCATGTAAAGCTTCTTGAGAACATGAACTTTAGCCGTTCGGAGTCGCCATAAAACATGCAGGTTCAGTTCTCGGTCAATTGTGTACAAACATTTAATAACACAACGCTGATCATATGTAAGAATCTCGGTCAAAGTCCTTTCAAGGACTGAAATGGCCCATTTATGTTTTTTTGTTTTGAAAATTATGCAAGTTCTGAAATAAGTGAATAAGTGAGCGAGGTAGGATTCATCAAATGCAAAAGAGAGGCTTTGACATAGTGTCTCAACTCATCATTTTCACCTGAATCTCTTTTTATACAAAGTATGTTATCCGAAGTTAATGCTGTCGTACAAATGTATATGGATTGGGTTCAGTATGGAAGCTTCTGAACTTCTTGTTCCAGGAAGATATGTAAGCCATACAACATGAAGGTCCTGAGCTTCTTTCTATCATTATTTCACCACAACAAATCCGTCTTTTACCATTCGACATCCGAAAAGACAGAATTTTCAAATAATCACGGTTAATCAATAACTTTTACGGATGCGCCCGAGAAACCTCGGTAGAAGAGCTAAGCAAACAAGAGACTAAGAAACGCAACTAAGAAACAAATATTACAAATCCCTAACTTTTGTTCAAGATGAAGACCAAAACTTTTTAATTTATCGAAATGTTTCAAGAAGTAAATATCGCTTCAAACGTCGTAAACTTCTTCTTTTTTCTTCTTCTACCCTAAGTAGTATGTACATTGAACCGTATCGGAAAATATTTTAAGTACGCCGCACACCATCTCATCTGAAGCTTTCTCTTATTTTTTAAATTAATTTATTTTACCTGATATTTATATCAGAGGCGTTCCTAGGCTTGGTGTCACCCGGGGCGGATACCCATGGTGTCACCCCTATAAGGAATTTCTAAATGCAATTAGAAACCAATTCGATGAGATTTTGTGTTTTTATTATTTCCTTTATGTTTTCCGAAAAAAAACAACAGATGACAAACAATAACAAATTGTTAAAAAAAATAGAAACAAAATATTACATTTTGAAAAATTTTTGTTTTTATTTTAGTAAAATGCGATTTGTTTTAGTTTTTAAAGAATTTAATAACTGTATTTAAACTTTTTTGGTTGTAAAATATAGTAAGCGCCGCAGGCAAAAATTTTGTATTAAAAACGCGCGATTTTAATCATTTAATTTATAAAAAATCGCCCGCACCGAAAAATTTTACCACTCAATTTGTAATAAAAATATTTTATTTTTTATAAATTAAATGATTAAAAAGAGGATTAAAAGTTAGTATTGCAGGCGAAACATTTTTATTAAAAATGTCGTGATGGTTAATTTAAAGAAAAATTGCAAAAATGGTTGCAATCGGTCAGTTCCTAGGGGTACTTTCCTTGGGTACTTTTCCTAGATTAATTTTTTATATTATTTTGAATGGGAGATGCATGCCAAAGTTGGCCGATCTTAACAAAATTTGATCAAACGGCTAGGCTATTAGTGAAATAGATGTTCAGTGAAAATAGTAGAAATTGATAAGACCTTATGGGTACCTCCCTAGGATCTATATTTAATTTTTACATAATTTTGTATGGAAGGTACGTAAAAAAGTAACCCGATCCTAACGAAACTGAGTGAGAATGCTAGACAAATAGATAATAGATGTTTATTGAAAACTATAGGAATTAGTTAGACCTTACATTTTATAACTTTCTTGTTTATGAAATGGTGCAGATAATATTTTGAAAGTCTAAAGTTAATACTTCAAATAAAATTTCAAAAAAGTTTCGCTTAAGTCCAAGATTCCGTTTTTTTTTAAGGTTTTCAAGATATGCTAAAAAAAAATCTCTAATAATATGGTTCAATATTCTAAAATTAAGAAAAAAAACAAACAAATTTTGTTACTATTTTCGTACCACTTCGATGCATTGTGAGCTGTATTAAATACTGACATTTCTTTCTTTAAGAGATGCAATATTTGAAGTAACCTCATCGAATTTAGTAATATTGATTTCAAGCTCGTTTTCAATAGATAAAATAGCAAGATCGGAAACTCTTGCCTGCCCCTGGAAGACCTTTAGTAAGTCTTAATTAATTCAAGCTTAGAAAAACTCCTTTCGCATGAAGCTACTTATACACAAATTATTAGAAATAATTTCAATGCTAATGAAATATTTGGCGAAGTTTCCAAAAAGTCCCACTCGACAATGAAAGTGAGCATTTCTAATGCTGTCAAATTTTTGGTGCTTTCTTAATCGATTTGTTCTGCATTTACGTGCATCGGAAGCAATTTCAACAACTCCCTCCTTTTCTGAAATTTCGTCGTTAGCTGCGTTGTGTTACAAAAAATTTTCGGATTTTACAGCTCGAAACGTTTTCGCAATGTTTCCTCCTCATTGCTTAGACTTGCTAGCAGAATTTTATATTTTGAAACAGCAATTACATTTTTTACCGTAAAGTATTTTATCACTTTTTGTGTTTGTTTAAGAAATAAAAAAAAAATCGAAATGGTGTCACCCCTAAAATGGTGGTATCCGGGGCGGACCGCACCACCCACCCCCCCCCCCCCCAGGAACGCCACTGATTTATATATCATATTTAATTTGTTCTTAAATACGCCGATCTTAAAGAATAATATCAATATTTTTGTTTCGAGAAGTCAAATTTGTTTTCTCTTGAGGTATTTGGGGCCAAGTACTCCGTTCTAGTACTTACCCACCAGATCCCATTTTTTGATATCCTAATGTCAAAAAATGTAAGCTCGCAAAAAAACGTTACTCTTCGGAAGAAAGTATCCCTGTAGAACTATTTAAAAAAAGTTTTGAATTTTTTGCCGAAATTATAGAAATTTTTAGAGTTGCTTCTTTGAAATTTTTCGTCTTATCTGCAACGTTAACTGCACGATCTTAAAGAACACTGCAACTTTTTAAAGTTAATCGTTTTGGAACTAAGGTTGATAATCTCTCTTGAAAGTACTTGCAAAACTAGAAGTAACAATGACGATAATTACGATTATAAAAAAAAAAAAATCAATATTCAGATTTATCAGATTTTTGTCACGTATACGCCATATTATACGCACTTGCTTTTGCAAAATATCGTAACAGATATATCAATTTTGTTTGTTCTCAATAATCAAGGACCTCGTTCTTACACTTGTCAGATATCAACTTCTAAAAACAGTTTTTTTGAGCCGTTGCCCAATTCCTCAAAGGCCCTCACCATTTGGTGGATTTTAATTTGTATTTTTTCATGATTATTTTCTCATTACAATGCCAGTCTTATTTTATAGTATTTAGCAATTCTAATGAAAATATTTTGGGTCTTTCTCAAAAGATCTCGAAGTATTCGTCTCAAAGTTAGAACTTATTTTTTTAATTTTCACTTAAATTATGAAAAACTCTTGTTATTTTTTCAATTTTTATTTAACAATTTTTTTCTTGTAAATTTTATTCATGAAATACTTATGCAGTCTGCTGGGATTTCGTATTGACATGTGCTAGTTATACTATTAAAATATCCTTCGCATATATAAACGTAGCCCAAATATTGTCCAGAGAGTAGATAGCAATAGATATATCTGAAAATAATATAAAAAAAATTATTATAACGCAGAAATTTTTTTATATGATTAATACGATAATGAATGTAATTGAATCATTAAATATAATGAGTACGATAATGGATGCAATGAAATTGTTTAATCTTTTCGTAATGTTGGAAAATCTTTTAAAATTACTCGTATGCAAAATAATTCAGTCAAATAGTTTAAAGCTAAAACGCGATTATTAATCTGCCTCTAAAAAAAACAAAAAAAAAAAAAAAACAAGTTGGCCATTTCAGCCCTTGAAAGGACTTTGACCGAGCTTCTTATGATCAATTGTGTTGTGTGTGTTATTAAATGTTTGCACACAATTGACCGAGAACTGGACCTACATGTTTTACGCCGACTCCGAACGGCTAAAGTTCATGTTCTCAAGAAGCTTTACATGGCATTATTTACTCTCTGAGGTTTGTCGGCCATTGTCTGCAGAGAGGTGGTGACCGATCAGAAAATTTTTTTATTGAAAAAACTTTTCGCTGCGGCTGGGGATCGAACCCGGGCTCCGACCTTGCTAAGCCACACACTTAACCTGCATGCCACGGTCACCATTAATCTGCCTCTACTGCGATTAAATTATTAAGAGATGTGTCCAGTGGCGTAACTACAGGGGATTAAGGAGTTAGATGGTACAGGGCCCCTCAAATCAGGGGGTTAATCGCCAAAGTTTTGTTGTGAATAAAATTTTGACTTTCCTTTTTTATAAAAAGGTTATAAGTTAAGTTATAAAAACAATTTTATATTTTGTATCAATAAAATAGTCGATTAATGTCCGGTGCCCGTGTCGGTGAATGTCCGTCCTCTGTACCGAAAAAAGTGCTAGTTTTGGAACACCTTGGGAAGGCACATTGTATGAACGAAGACCGAATCGGGCACTCATTGGTTTATTGTGTCCGAATATAATCGCTCGTTAATTAACACTTAGGGTGCTCACAGTTCTGTATTATCTAATTATCTAACTTTGCCGTCTATTAACTTTAGAACATTTTAGCATGTGTTAACTTTGATTGTTTTTGTTTTACGTACAAACTTGAGATACCACTTGTTGCTAAAGTTATCTCACTTCTGCTCATGTCTTTCTTTTGTGTTAATGTGGTATCACTAATCAGCTGATTTAATTTTGTTGCAAAAAATGGAAGAAGAATGCATCGTCGAAGAAGTAAGTACATTTTTCCATAATTCTTCGTTTCCGTTCATTCGAGGCATGTTATTGATCAAATTTCAAATTTTTGAAAACTATTTTTGCAATTTAGCTCCAAAACACAAAAAGAGGTGCTCACAGTTCGATTGAAATATCTTTCTAAAGTTGCCAGGTGTTAACTTAAACAAAACGCAATAATTACACTTTTTAAAGTTTTTTGATTTTTTTGAATGAATCCAATTCAACATACTAAAATCGATGTAGCCATTGTTATTTAACATGCCAAGGGTCAATATTTTTACGGTTATTCAATACCAAAAATGATGGTTCGGATCAAAATGCAACAATTCCAATGTATATCCTACAGGCTTTAATTACAATTCGTCGTTTATTCGAAAAAGTGTTATGGTGTAATTATTGCGTTTTTTTATGGACCTCCTCATATAGACTAACTACGATACTATTGAAGGTGACTTTCAATTTAAAAGTGGAATTCACAGAAATATTCTAAACGTCATCGTTCTTTGTTGTTTCTGAAGGCTGTATGTTAAGGTGAGTTATGTATGTTGATGTATGTATTACAATTGAAGGTTACTGACAATACTTTTATCTTAGATGCCCCTTTTTACAAGTCAGCCCTTCGTCTCCTTCGTCGTAGTTATGCCACTGGATGTGTCATAACGTTGCTTTCGCATCCAATCTATAGAAACTATTAAAGTGCGCACAAAAGATTATACTTACTGCTTGCAGGATTTGTCAGTTTCGTCCTTAAAGAAACCCCGTCTTCTCTTATCGCCACAAAATGCGAGCACATCGATGGGTCCCAACTGTGTAGTAGATGTGCCTTCAGTTGTTGTCAACATTTCAGGGGTTGAGGTAACATCAATACTAGATGTTCTCTGCGTGGTTCCTGTTGTTCCCTCAGTGGTTGGTGTTGTGCTTTCAGTAGTTGCTTGTGTATCCTCAGTGTTTGATCCCGAACCTGCAGTAGTTGCCACTGAACTTTCAATGGTTGATATTGTATTCTCGATAGTCGAGGTTGAACCCTCAGTGGTTGCTGTTATACCTTGAGTGGTTGCTTCTGCATCATCAGTGGTTGATCCTCCTGTGCCTACAGTAGTTGCTTCTGTGTCTTGAGTAGTACCTCCTGTACTTTCAGATGTTGCTATTGTACTCTTAGTGGTTGCTTCTATGTCCTTAGTGGTTTCGCCTGTATACTGGGTGGTTGCCCCTGTACTATCAGAGGTTGTTCCTGTACTTTCAGTAGTTGCTTTAGGATCCTGAGTGTTTGCTTCTGTATTCTCAGTGGTTAAACCCGTTTCATTAGTGGTTGCAGTTGTGCCCTGACTGGTTTGTTCTGTATCCCTAGTGGTTATTCCCGTGTCTTCTGTGGTCGCTCCAGTGCCTTCAGTGGTTGTCCCTGTACCTTCAGTGGTTACTTCTGTACCTGCCGTTGTTGCTTGTGTATCCTCAGTGTTTGATCCCGAACCTGCAGTGGTTGTTTCTGCATTCTCAGTGGTTGCTATTGTGCCCTGACTGGTTTGTTCTGTATCCCTAGTGGTTATTCCCGTGTCTTCTGTGGTCGCTCCAGTGCCTTCAGTGGTTGTCCCTGTACCTTCAGTGGTTACTCCTGAACCTGCAGTGGTTGCTTGTGTATCTTCAGTGTTTGATCCCGAACCTGTAGTGGTTTTTTCTGCATTCTCAGTGGTTGCTATTGTGCCCTGACTGGTTTCTTCTGTATTATCAGTGATTGTTCCTGTACCTTCAGTGGTTACTCCTGTGCCTTCAGTGGTTGCTCCTGTGCCTTCAGTGGTTGCTCCAGCTCCTATATCTTGGGTGGTTCCTATATCTTGGGTTGTATTTTCAGTGGGTTCAGTATCATCACCATCGCCAATTTGAGGAATACAAGCTGGCTTTAACAAGATAAAAAACTTTTAATTTCTTCAATTTGATCTATAAGTCCTATAGATCAAACTATTACTTCAAGCCTAAATTCATACAAAACCTTTTCTCACATCTTACCGTTGTATTTTCTGCCAAATCACATATACGCGTACCCTGCAAAGTGCACACCATTCCATCGGGACAGTGACGTACTGTATTGACATTATGTGTCATAGCGCCAAAGCAAAAACCATAACTTGTTTGATTAATACAAGCAAAACGGCCCTGTGTTGGCTCACAATTATCACAATTGTCTTCGGCGCAAATCGGTATTTTGCCTTCCAACTCGGATCCACAAATAGTTTTGTGTTCAGTGCAGACCGAACCAGTGGTACACTTAATAATCTGATTGGTCATTGTGCCACGGTAGCACATGGCAAATGTACGTTCATCCAAACAAGCGATGCCGTTTACCAAGCATTTTGAGCATGTGCCACGCAGTTCTGACCAAAGGGGTTGCCATAAACTGGTAAAAATCTTAAAAAAATGTTGCTATTTTATTGAACATCCCGTTAATTAAATTCGATATAATCACCAAAACAACTTTCCACAATAGACAAAAATTCATGGTGTAACTCTATTAATTTTCGTGGGTGTCAAAATTTTGCTCTCTTCCTTTCTAGATATTTCTTTGTTGCCGTTTCTATAAACAATGTTATTATTTTCTAAAATTCTAACTTGTGTCTTAATAGCCACTTCGTGTACAACTCATAAACTTTTGTATTTTGTACGCATTTTGTTAGTCGTAAATTTATTTTGCCAAAAATTTTTTATAACATATTATAAAGATAAATTTTAATTAATTTGTGATTTAAGCTAGGCAAGCCCATATTATTTGTTTATACTTAAATATTTTATTAACTTTGTTGTTATGTTTGATTTCTAGGAAATGAAATATATATTTGGTTGACCCATTTTGTTATTGTCGGAGCATTTTTAGATGATTTAAAAGCACCTTAAAAATTATCATTGTTGAGTTAGAAATGCTTTGCCAACATTTGTAAATATATGCTGTACCTATATCTTAACATATCAATATCTTAATATACATAATTTCAAATTTGGAGTTTACAATACAAAGCAGCATTTTTCAATCCATTCAATACAATAAAGGCTAACCTTTATTCGAGACTCTTCTACTTTCTTACTTACTTATTTGGCCATTTTCTTACAATTTTAAGTTATTGCGCCAGCCAATTCTATCGAATGTTTGTTGGCGCCGGTTGAAAATTGTAGGCGCTTGGAATGACCATTCTTTCGACCATATTCTGCATAGTAGCTTCTGAATGCATTAAAACAAAGCTTTGCCTCCATTCGTAAACAGCTCAGCCGGTAGGCCATCGGCTCCTGCGTCTTTGTTGTTTTTAAGCCGAGCTATAGCTGTTTAAACCTCGTTAAAGGTGGGCAGCGGAACTTCAAGGCTGTCATCTATTGGGATTTCCGGAATATCATCTCTATTAGCGGAATTGTTGCCAACGTCGCCATTCATTAAGTTTTCCCTCCACAATATCAGAGTTCTATTGATATCTGTTACTAGATTCCCATATTCGTTCTCGCAGGAAGAGGCACCCGTTTTTTCGAAATTAGCTTCTGAAGTTCTAGCCGAAACTAGCTATGTATTTAGACTCATCTAGAACATATTTTCAAGCATCGTTTTTCAGATGAATTGAAATTTATTGGACTGCAAAACGGCTTCGTTTTACTCGACCGAGAAAATTCTGTTATTTCTGTTAAAATTCTGTTTCACAACCCATACAATTTTCAACTGCCTACAAGTTTTGGATATGTAAGCTTAGTGAAATAGGGTTATAGCATCCAAACTTTAAAAAAGGGGTAAAATTAGTCCATAGAACCCATTAAATGGCAGTGACTCACCTGGAGCTAAATTGAGGACTTTACATTTAGTTACAGCAAAAAAAAATTTTAGTTAGAAATGCCATTGTAAAGCTTATGTTACAATATATTGATAAAAATTATAAAAATCATATAGAAAAATGCATTAAAAAATCTCCTTTTCAATCAAACGCAGACATGTACACTGTAAATTTTCAATCAAAACCAGATAAGTCCAAGCAAGTTTTCATTTGTGTAGTTTTCATTAAAATTGTAAAAACTTTTTTATGTCAAAACGTTGGTATGCGTAATAAATTTAACATTTTAGCGGATTTGGGTATGCGTTCTTTAAAAATAAAAAGTTAAAAGCAAAAAGTATTTGTTTTTTACTGAAAAGTACCTTCAGGAGAATCAAAATTGCTTCAGCGGTTTTCTTCCGATTAGAAAAAAAAGTATGCAGAAATCATTTTTATGAGTTTCTCTAACTTTTGAGACCCCGAACGGCGGAATCTAAATTTTGATTCATTTCTAACTTACAAAACCAGACAAGTCCAAGTTTGAAATTGAAGATACGAATTGTTTTTTACTATGAGACTATTTTTTTTTTCGCATAATATATCTAATCCTGTGGGGCATAATTTTGCATAATTGGTTTGTTTATAAAAAATGTCTGACAAAATTAAGATGTTTTTTTTCGATTTCCCAACAATTCGATCTGCGTGACTTATTTGGTTTTGAATGTAAACTCCTCAATTATTCTACAAACTTACCTGTTCCAAAAGTCACATTGCCGGTTGACCGGATGGAAAAAACTGTTGACCGGATGGTGCAAAGTGACACATAAAATGTGAATAAAAAAGGAAGCAGTGGATCGATTTCAAATGAAAATGTATATTTTTGGGATCTCTAAACTTGAATTTATCAAGGATTCTATTTCAGGTCTTATATTTTTCGAAATGATACGTCGTTAACAGACGGACACGCTCAACTGCCAAACAACTCACAATTGTGGAAACTCTAAAAACCTTTTTTAATAAATACTTGAATTTAAAAACAAAAAAAGATATGATTTGTTTATAATTTATTATATATTTTAATACTATATAATACTATGTAGCATATTTTATAATCAGGCAAGACCGACTTTAGAGTTTCCTTAATGGCTTTTATATACAATGTGCTGGTTTCTCTGACTTACAAATTCCATCATTTGAGTTAAAGTACATGTCTTGCGGACAACTGAGGTCGAGTCCTTTGAGTATTCCGTTGCTCGAAAGATAGCACATCACGAATTTTGTACAAACTGTATCATTGTCTAAAGGATATGTTTTACGAGCTTCACCAATCTCTTTGCATATAGTATTTGGATCACGTGATAACCGACTCGTGGTT
This sequence comes from Tetanocera ferruginea, assembly GCA_958299015.1. Taxonomy (NCBI): domain Eukaryota; kingdom Metazoa; phylum Arthropoda; class Insecta; order Diptera; family Sciomyzidae; genus Tetanocera; species Tetanocera ferruginea. The sequence goes on from OY282644.1 coordinate 129,080,069, forward strand.
GTTGTTGTAGTTTCTGTTGTAGTTGGTTCGGTTGCAGGCTCTGTAGTTGTAGCCACTGTAATTGTTGATGGAGTTTGAGTTGTCGCCATAGAAGTTGTTGTTGGTTGTATAGTAGTTGTTGGTAATGTGGGTGTCTCAGTTGTTATAGTCTGCGTAGAACTATCTATTGTAGTAGCTTTAGTTGTGGTTGACTTGACTGTAGTTGTCAGGGAAGATGTGGTTGGCTTCACAGTTGTAGTCGACTCTGTTGTATTTTGTACTATTGTAGTAGGCTGTGTTGTTGTCGATTCTGCAGTAGTCAATTTTGTTGTATTCGGTTCTGTTGAAGACACTCCTATAGTTGTCGATTCTGTTGAAGACACTGTGGGTTCTGTTGGTTTGAGTTCTATTGTGGTAGGTTTCGTTGTTGTAGATAATTGTATTAAAGTTGACGTATGAATTGTTGTAGGCTGTTCAGTGCTAGTCGACAAAGTCGAAGGACTGTCAGTTGAAGTCTGCTCTGTTATTTTTTCGGTGATTGAATTCATGGTTGTGGACTCTTCTTCTGAAGTTGTTGCTACTGTTGGGATAGCTGGCACTTCAATAGAAGTCATTTCCGTTACTATGGTAATCATCGCTGACGTATCATTCTCATCGTTTGTAGGATCATATTGTCGTACTGTTGTTTGGCCTATAGACTCCTCTGCTACTATGCAGCTAGGCTAAAATAAAACAAAATTGACTTTAAAAAACACTTTCACTTCAATTTAGATAAGCTTCAAGTAAAACTTCACCTCAACTTCTGTTGCATTCGTGCAGAATTCGTTCTTATTTCTCATGTCGCAGACAGATCCTTCGGGACATATAGCAGTATACTCATAATTTGGCTGATCCTGCCCAAAACAAAAGGCAATCTTTCGCTCGGAAATGCAAGAAAATACTTTGTCGGGTCCATTACAAACTCCACAGCTATTGATGTGATCTTCTGGCATAACATATGGTCTGGGACAGCTTATAACATCTTCTTGTTTTGGATAACAAACTAAATAATCTGCAGTGCAGACATAACCTTGCGGGCAGGTAATATCATCGTGAGTTGCAGTACCTTTAAATTAATTCGTATTCAACTCATATGCTCAAAATATTTACAAGGGATAATGTTACCATTTATACACAAGGAAAAGACCGTCTCACTATGACATGCCACCTCATTGCTGCTTTGACAAACATCACATTCCGTGCGAACTAGTCGAAATTTTATAATGAAAATTGTCTTAAATAAATGAAATAGAAAAGTATATAGAAAATAATGAAATTCAGTTTTTTCTTTACTTTGATGCCTACCAGAAATAGTCTTATTAGATGATTTTTACTCAGACACATATTGTTTGACTGACTGTGGTACTTTATCAGTTCAAGGCAAAAATCTAGTCTTTTTAAACTAGATATCTTTGGTATGTTTTTTTTTTTGTTGTTTTGTTTCCTGAAGATCATAAAAATACGTATCTAATCTATATGTTTAGTATTTGGTATCTTATGTAAACATATATCAAAAATTGCAATAAAAATTAAAAGGTACTCTTTCTGACTAATTCTAAATAAACACATGTTTGGCAGTTTATCAGTTTCTAGAATTTAAGTTCTTCCAAATTTTAATAACAATCTTTTGGTTGCGAAATATAATAAAGAATATTATGTCAAACTATCGATGGTGAAGCCATTCAAAAAAATTATCAATACTCACGATAGTCTCAAAAAAAAAAACCATCGATACCACTATCGATGACACTATTTGACTTTCAGTTGCTGGTAACAGTATAAAAAGGTAACAATTACAAATAACAAAAATCAGAGCATATGTTTTTTAAAACTTAATACCTACTTTAGATTTTCTCTTTGCCAAAAAAAAAAAATTAAAAACAAAACAAAAATTATATATTATATTTAAGTCTAAATGTGTGAAAAATAGGTGTTTAAATATCAATCGATCGTCACCATCGATAGTTTTAAAAAAAATTTATAGTCATAAAAATATGAAAACATCGGTAGTGCCATCGACACCTCTATTAATAAGAGAAAATAAGTTATTGTAAGATAGTTTTGATTGTTTATAGATGTTAAAGTTATCTCTACATATTATCGACACAACCGTAAGTAATTTTTTTCGTGTAAACGCATTATAGGCTTCTTCTACCCGTTCTTGTCGCAGAAACGAGCTACTTTTGAAAACGTTTAAACCAGATTTTGCTCCTCTAACGTTTATTTTCATTTTAAAAACGGACATTTTAGAATGAGCTTCTAAAACATTCGTTGGTTTTTTATAATAAACATTTTAAAATGAGCTTTTAAAACGTTCGTTTGATGTTAATTTTAAAATAATAAACGAACATTTTAAAAGCTCACATTAAAATGTTTACTATAGATATAAGATTTTCTCTGTGTAAAACTGCATTGCAGCGATTCGTGTCCTTGATGCGAAGTCTTTTAGTATCAGCATTTTTGTTGGAACGCCAATTCTTAAAGGCTTTCTCTTAGGACCTGACTCCAATTCTGGAAATCCCATTAAAGCGTGAATGGTCTTTTGGCTTAATGCTTCTTATCTTATTGAGGATAAAAGACCGCATGTCCAATTAAATAATTTCTTGTACCATAAATGCCAAGGCATTCATATTTCTGTCATCGAAACATAATTTTGCATTCCAATTTGCTTTTTTTTAAAGGTGGGAAATTTATAATATGATAAAGCAGAGGAAATAGTACCATGGCCCGAGTTTTTGAAATATTTTTTAGAATCTAACAAACTATTGGAAAGCTATGTATATCAAATTCTTATGCTGATATAGCTTTTCGCCAAACATAGAACAACTTATACTTGCTTTCTATCATGTTTACTTAAATATATTCTCCAATTTCGAACTAAGGCAGAAAATTGTTTTTGCAAGTAATGTTTTAATTTTGGCACAATTATATTTATCGTAGTCAAAACTAAATGACAAGGAAGGCTACGAGCTCTACTCAAAGGAGCTAGAGGTATCTCTTGCCTGCAGGCTGCCGTACTACTGTAGCGTTTTTCAAGCCTAAATGATGACAATAAAGGAGGTTGCTTCATGGCTATATAAAGCCAAAACGGCAACACTAGTCAGGCGCCTAACTTTCTTAACTTTCTGTATAAAAAATTCAACTTTTTAATGATATGAAATTTAGGTTTGGATAGAGCTTTTAAGTTGGTGAAATTTTAATTTTCTCAAAAGAAAAAATTGCCTCCAAAAATGTAATTTTATGCGTTTATCGATAGTCAATAAAGTGAAAAAATCAACTTCAAATATTAGAACTTGCGAAACATGAGCCAAAAAATTGTTTTTGGACTGTTTGGAAAAAAATATCGATATTTAAGTACCACGGTCACTAACAGTGAAGCATTTTATAAACAGAATTTTCATCTGTGAACAAATGCAACAAAACGAAATCGATAAGTTAATTAAAAATTTATAGTTGAAAAGTTTTTATTTGATGTATTAATTTTATTTTCAAAATTATAATATTTTTTTGATATACTATTTAATTTTATTTTTTGATTGATTTTTTGATTTTTCAATTTTGAGAATGGGCAGAAATTATTTCTGTGCAATTAAATACTATCGTAAATTTTAAAGATAAACTTAAATTTAGGAACATTTAAAATTGGGTTAACTTTGTTGATGTTTATAAGAACAGGGTGTGAATATATGGCACATAAAATGTTCATAAACAAGTCAATTCATATAACTTAAAAGTAGAATATTATAAAATGTCAATAACGATACTAATAAAGACGATAAAGCGATAAGTGTTAGTTTTAGTAAATAAATTCGAATGAATATCCAAACCATAAGCAAAACAATTTTAATGAAACGGTCAGTTTACGAAAAGTTGAGTAGTTGGTTACTTCAAAAGTCATTAGGAAGAAAACAATCTTTAATATACAGCGTTATGCAAAAGTTGCAAAAAATTGTGAGTTTATATTTTCCACAAGAAAGCTAAAGAAGACTTGTTTAAAAAATCTGAATTTTCTTTGAAAGTCATTCATCTTGATATTACTCTGCCTTGTCATGGTGTTTGGACCAAGTTTGGTGAATATGGAGTGCAATATGTGCCAGCGGAATGGAGCAGCATGCGTTAATCTGACTGCCTATCATCTGTGTTTTGGCGGTTAGGCATTAATAACTACTTATTGTCAGAGTTCTGACATCTTTTTTGATATTAAAGATCCAAAGCCGCACACCAATCAGTTGTTCGTTTGCCAGGATGGTCTTGAGTGCACTGATCTGCCGAACATTTGCTTTCAGAGCAGCACACGTCCCGCTAGTTGTGGCGATACATTCAGCTGTGGCCAGTGCAATGAAAACCAAAAATTTGCCTGCTTAAGTCGCACTACGTTTGCCTTGTGCTTCGGCGCTCCAGTGCCTTCAAATGTCAAGGGTAAGTGTCCAGCTTCGAAGGTATGCGATGCTTCGAGACAAGAAATTTGCGTGAACGCAATACATGTGAGTTTTAAATGATAAATTTTATTTTTTTTGGTTTAAAACTGTTGTTTTTCTTTAATTCTAGTCTGACTCTATTATTTGTGACTTGGATGATCCGATAAAAATATCTTATAATTAAATTTTAATAATAGCTATGCTTAAATGTACATCTTTAATTTTTTTTAAGTTTTTCTTTATTTTTTTGTATATATAATTCCGAGTTACATAATCAAATAAATAAACCATTTGAACTCATTAACTTAAGCAAAAAGATGCTTGCATAAAATGTAAAAATTCTGACAAAGTGGTAGTAAAAATAGTGAAATAAATAAACCCTAATTGTTAAAATAAAACGCAAATAGCAACTCAAAGATCTTCCTCATCATGAGGCGCTAAAGCGGCTTCATTCTGCCAATTCAGCACCTGCTGTAAGCCAGGCAGCCGGAAGCGCCATTCATCTGTAAAATATCTATACACATTTTCACCTAATGTGAGCAAGTCCAACGAAGCTTGTTTTTCATCTGGCTTCCATTGACGTTCTGCACTGCCAAACATTTCCATGCGTACTAAAGCAACCATTGAACTGCTGAGATATTTCTTTATGCCATTGAATAGTTGTGCTTTGGAAAAAGCAGACTGTGCTGGGAAAATTGCTGGTGAAGCCGTTGTCGACGTTTTATAACAGGGTGCTTCTTTTGAAGTACTAACTGTGGAAACTTGCTGTTGCTGCTGCATTTGCTGCAAAGTCACATTCTCGACTTGTAATTGTTGGTTCTGTTGCTGAAGATTGGCATGTTTTTCCTCAACTGTTTTGAGTCGAGTTTTAAGCAGACTATTGGACATGCTCAGATTTTCACATTTCAATTGAAGCTCGTTATTTTCCGCACTCAGCTGTTCAATCTTAGTCTTCAGTTCCTGTGTATCCGTTTTGTATTCTAATGTTTTAATTTCCAAATCACGACTTACTGTCTGAAGAGCTTCTACAAGTTGCATTTGGTGCTTTGACGAATCCTCCTCGTAGTTGACATATTTAGCGCGTTCTCTGTCTAACTGCAATTCGTAGTTTTGGCAAATTTCATCGTTTTGTCGTTTAGCCTTATTAGTGTTGATAATGTGTGATACCTCAATAATTTTGGGTGTTTTATCTTTTATAATTTTATCTTCAGATTCAGGTGTTTCTATTGAAGCAGTCTCAATAATTACCATTTCAGTGTTGTCCGCATAAGAATCATCATTTTCATTTACTACACAATCATCCATGCTAAGTAAATATTTTTCTTGTTGTTGTTCATCAGAGAAATCTACAAACTGTACAAATTTATTTATGTAGCCATCAGACGTTGAGGTATCTGTAATGTCGAGTTCTCTATCGGGCGCCTGAGTATTAAGAATTTTCACCTTTTTACTGGCTATTATACTATCAGCTGTAGATATTTTGCGCTTTGGAATGCTTGAGCTACTTCCTGGCCTTATTTCTCCTTTCTCAATTTCTACGAAATCATTTTCTAGCTCTTCCAAATGTAGTGGGCACTCAAAATCAGGGGGCGGTATCATGTGTTGTAAAAAAGGTTCAGGTAGTTGGACTATTTTCGGCTTGTCGCCGTCTTCGTAGTCAAGTGCATAACCCCCTTTAATGCGCTCCAGCGTGGGTACTGCGTTGGCTACTAACTTATCTTTCATGTAGTTCATGAAACATTCATCACGAAAGTGACGAGCACAAACACACTTATTTTTCTGCACTGACATGGGTAGCTGCAACAAGCTTGGAACTTTTGCCATTTTCACCCATTTGCGCAACCGCTCCTGGTCCTTGATGGGAAATCGAAAGAAATGCATGCGTGGATGACGCGATGTAGCTACGGTGCACTCGCGAAATATGCAGCGACAGCCTCCCATTTTATAGTTTAGCTGAGTTAAGAAGATTGCGCCAATAGGATGGATTAAATCTATGGAATAAATAACTTTGGAGTTGAAACTTTTTAATATACAACGCGATTTTGTTTCATCATCGCTAAACTGTCAAAATATGAAGGGTACATAGATGCCAGTTTCGTGTGATAAACCGCTTTTCGTGATTTTTTGAGGCTGTGTGACAATGTGTGATTTCTGAAATGAAGCGAGTGATTTTTCACTCATGCGTGATTTTTTTAATCACTCACTTTATTGTTGAAGAGTGCGTTCAAGTAAATGCGAAAACACGTATATTAACGAACAAACCCAACACTGCAATTGAAATTTGCTAGCGCAGGTATAAAGTTTAAACTTTTAAAAAGTTAATATTAAGTTTATATTACAAATTCAAACAATTAGAATTATTTCCACTGATATATATTATATGGAATTACCAAAAATTTTCATATCTTCTTAATTTTGATCTAATAAATAAGATATTAATGAATTTTTAACAATAAGCTTTTGCTAATATTACCAAATAACAGAAAATATCTCATTATTTGTAAAATTGGAATTGCTTCTGAGTGATTTTCTGTTCTGTGTGTGATTTTTGCGTGATTTTCTGTTCTGTTTGTGTGATTTTGCGTGATTTTTTTTCTATGTGCGTGATTTTTTTGCTGTGAGTGTCACACGAGTGATTTTTACATATATGTTGTGTGATTTAGTGATTTCGAGTGTGAATTTTGGTTGGCATCTATGGAAGGGTATCCAAAGCAGCATAGATGCCAGATTTGTGTGATAAATCACTTTTCGTGAATTTTTAAGTGCTGTGTGATAATAAGTGATTTCTGACATAATCACTCATGTGTGATTTTTTTATCACACACGTTTTTTTAAAATAGTGCGTTGAAGTATATGGGAAAACACGTATATTAACGAACAAAGCCAACAATGCAATTTACTTGCGCAGGTATAAAGTTCAAACTTTTAAAAAGGTTAGTATTAAGTTCATATTACAAAATTCAAACAATTTAAAGTAGTTCCATCGATATATATTTAATTGAATACCCAAAAGTTTCATATCTCTCTAATTTTAATCCAATATATATAAGGTTTTAATAAATTTTTAACAATAAACGTTTACTACTGCAACCAACCAACTGAAAATATCTTATTATTTGTAAAATTGTATGGCAATAAATTATCTTTTATACCTTAAAATTGTAATTGCTTCTGTAACTTTCTGTTCTGTGTGTGATTTTGCGTTTGATTTTTTCTATGTATGAGATTTTTTTGCTTAAAGTGTCAGACGAGTGTTTTTATGTATTTGGTTCGTGATTTAGTTATTTTGTGTGTGAATTTTGGTTGGCATCTATAACACAGCTTCAAAATATATACGATAAGCTAGAGATGTGTTCGCATGGCTACATTCAGCGAACTCAAGTGCTGTGATAGCGATAAATATTAAGCGTTGTTTTGAGCTTAAAGTGTTATGATACTGCCTTGTTTTCAGATCTTAAAACAAGCAGGGGATAAAAGAAACAGCAATGATTTGTGTGAATAGGATGTGTGCTGAAAATTCAACAGCTGTTGCGACAAAAATATAATTTATTTTGTGTCAAAAATTTACAACTTGGCCGAATTATATCAAAATAATTACGAGCTCGTGCAGAGTAAATGTTTTTTATTTTAATTAAAAACATTTATAGGCAACCACTTGAAATGCAAAAACAGCATTAAAAGGTACAACGGCAAAAATGCAAAGAAGTAAAATATAAGGAAATGGTGTTCTTCTCACATACAGTGTACGTGTGATGCGGCATGTGATGAGCGAGACGAAGGGTGTTTTTGACAGTTCGATATCCCAACAAATACACGATTGGAATATCGAATTGTCAAAGTACAAACATTTCTCCATAGGTGCATTCATTTTCCATAATTTCACACATCTTTAGGGCGCGTTTTTTAAATGAATGAATGATTGAATATAAAACAAGTGCATAAACATATTATTTTTTTTTTGAAAATTAATAACTTTTTATATTATTTGCTGGTTTTATTCTCAGCTTTAGAGTGAAACCGAATCGAACGGGAACCGAACACCTAGAAAAAAAATCGGAAACCACCAAATTGTGTACCTCAAAGGTGGTGTCGAAATAGTAAAGTAGTACAATATAGTATTTTAATGAACAAAACAAATAAGATAGCGATTGCTTTATACTTGATCACATATTGAACAGTCACGTTGTTCAAGTTTCCGAAATCTGAAAAGTTGGCCCTTTTTTAACGATGCCACCAAATACGGCCCTTTGTGGATGTTAATGTATTTTGAGAACCAACACAAATATGAGAGGTGCCGCACTTTTGTTCAACTACAGCACTTCCTTATATTTTACTTCTTTGCAAAAATGCAGAATGTCTGCTTTACAAAATATTTATCTTGTTCTTCATTCTGCTGTAACAAGGTATTCACAACGACTTTTTTGTGATTTTAAGCTGGTAGAAGCTGAAAAAATAGAAATTTTTTTTAGTTTTTTGCGCTTGATTCGCTTGAATGCACACATAACGTAGGCAGCCATATCAACGGAAAGTTATAGTGAGTAATTGTTGTACTGCTCTTAACTTACAATTTAAGCGCTGAAAAAGTGTCATATATGCATAAGCGAGCTGGTAAAAGAATAGCTGTCAAGTTTATGATATGAAACCGGGCGTTTCCACTATAGAAGTAGTCAAAAGTATGTACTTTGTACAAAATAAACAGTTACTGATTAGCGCTGATGTAACTTGTAAGTTTTATCACTACTCATTATAACTCGTCGAATCGTCGAAAAAAGTTAACGCAATAAATCATATGTCTTGCCGATATTTAAATCTCGTTGCGATGTTCTTGATATACCAGCTATCTTTCTAAGCAATGTAGAGCTGAAATTCGTTGAGCGTGTTAAAAATCTTGGTTGCTACATTAATTCTAAACTCTCTTGTGAAGACCATATTAACTCGGTTGTCTACAAAATGTACTTTGCGTTACGGAACCTTAGGTGGTCTGCGTCGTTTGTGCCTATGGATACTAGAAGAAAATTAGTGATCCAACTTATAGTGCCAATAATATTGTACTCAGATACTGTGTACAGTAAACTCGATTCTAGGTCCAAACTTAAGTTGCAACTTGCGTTCAATAATGCTGTCAGATACGTGCATGGGCTGAGAAAGTTTGACCACATTAGTCATTTAAATAATCAATTACTTGGTTGTAATATATTTACATACTTAGATATTAGAAACTGCATATTCTTGCACAATCTGATTCAAACACAAACCCCAAATTACTTATTTGAGAAACTCCATTTCTGTAGATCGTCTAGAAATTTGAACTTTGTCATACCAATACATAATCTTTTAAATTCAAGCAGACTTTTTTTTGTCAACGCTATTAGAATATGGAATTCGCTACCTTCAAGAATAAAATCAATTTCAAACAAGCACAACTTCAAGCATGAACTATTTGAATTCTACTCCTAATCTCTAGCTATTTTGTTTCTTATACTCTTCTTTCTTCTTATGTGTTTATTCTTAATGTTTAATCTTCATCTTAAATTAGATATTAAACTACTCTTTATAATTTTAAATTGAATACATTTATTTATACTTGTTATTGTTTTTTCAGAATTTGTTTTTTTATTACTTTTCTCATATTAAAATTTAATGATTTTATAATAATAAAAAATTTAATTTTATTTTATGTTTTATATATTATAATTTTATTTTTTTTTTTTTTGTCTATTTAGCTTTAAGTTGTTCCTTTCCGTTGTTTATTACTTGTTGTTATTTATTTTAATATTAATATTAATATTCTTACTGCATTTAAAAGACTATGTCTTATATGTGAACATAATTATTTAAATAAATTGAAATTGAAATTGAAATTGAAAAATAGAGATCATATTTGTTCATCCACCGCTTGTTCCTGAGTCAAAATACAATCCAGAACATCGGCTACGTAATTTTTACTTTTTCCAAGGCATCGCAGCAGCGTTACCAGTTTTGCACGATAAATAGTGCTTTCGGAATTTTTTTGAGCTCTTACGAGATGCTGCGGGAGAAAGTATAAATCATCGCTATATGTGAGAAAAATTCTCATGCGAGAAAATTTTTACCACATGTGCGATATTTCCCACGCGAGAGAATAAAAATACCGAAACTACCACAAAATACCTCACCATACCTAACCATTCAGAAGACACACAACGTGTTGTCAACATGTTGTATGTATCACTTTGCGCTCCTTTATAGTACGTTAACATATATAGATTAAATCGAGATTAAGCCTTTTGAGGACATTAACTCGCTAATCTTGTTGAATTTGACAAGATTAGCCATACAAAAGTAAATCCTCTCAGAACGAGATTAAAAATTAATCTACTTGTTAATCTCCTCAAAAAAGGTTTGCAACGCTGTAAGTAGCGATAATTCCTTAAAAAACTACAACCCTGTAAAGAAGCAAGAAAACGAAATGTTAAACAATTGCTTATATTTAATTTATGTATTTGGCTGCGGCAAAGATTTTTTGTATAAATTGTCGAAATTTACTGAAAATCATTGATAATTCGAAATGGCTACAAAAATGTGAGTACTGTGGAATTACAAAATTTCTATTAATGTAATTGCTTTTTATTAATCAGAGATCAGGCAGCATAAGAAAAGACCATCAGTTGTGGTCAGAGACAGTGCCTCAACCGAACCAATCGGGGAAACAGCCACATACACTTTGTATTAATTATATTAACAAAAATTATTCATCGTGTAACTATATTAATAAGATTAATGCTACTTTTAATCGTTTGTTTACTTATTTGTTAATATGTTGTTTTTTTTTTTTTGAACTTAAATGGAATCTATAAAAGTTAATCTTTTTACGCTAGTGTAAATATTTTAGATCATGGAAGAAGATTAGCTTAATCTTAATCTCCATATGTAAAAATAGTACTAGTTTCCAGAACGCACCCAATGTCAAACAAGGAAAAAACAATGTTGTACCTTATATTATTTTATGAAACATGCTTATGGGGATTTTTAATATAATACGGTTTGGTGAATGCATAGAATTATCTATAATTTCAAGACATATTGTAAGATTTAAAAACAAATGAAACTGTTCGTGGAACTGTTAAACATGGTAATAATATTATATTAAGTTACACAGCATTTAATGAAATACATTTTATAAAAAAAAACAATTTTTTTCTTTGGTTCTATGTAGCTTTTTGATTTCGGAACAAGTCTAGATGCAAGTAGTTTTAAAAATTAATGTAAAGCTGTGTCATTATGAATGTACTGAAATTAAAATTTTTAATAATTCATTAACGGATAAAAACATATAAGACTAGAACACTATAAAAAAGTCGGACTTGCAATGGTTGACTGGCAAGTACTTGTAGCCTTTTTCGAAATTTTCGGAGATAATATGTACTCTCTACTTGCAAGAGGTTACTTGTCAACTTTTGCTTATATTCGTCAACGTTTGCTTGGATAACGTCAAACAAAATTATCCAAGCCCAGTGTGAACACTTTTGTACAATTTCGAAATTATCTCACGAAATTACCTTATTTGATCTCAGTGTGAACATAGTATTAGTTTATCAAAAACTACGTGTTGGCTATGCTCTATATGTTTTTCCATAATATTAAAAAATTATCGTTTGGTGCCTTTGTGCATGTTGGTAACTTATACTTTCAGTTGTTGGATTGTTATTGTGTCCGACCAAAACCAAAATTTTGGTCCAAACCGAAATTCGGCTATTTTTGTAATATTTGGCCGAAACCGAAACTGAATGTCTTAATGTAAATGTTTTTACACAAAATTTTATTTTTGTAAAGTTTTTGTTAAATGCTTACAATAACACAACAATTCAAACAGATTATAATTACGTATATTCACGATAAATATTCTTTGAATATTAATGTTCAAATTTAAAATAATAAATTAAGTGACCATTTTAAATACCACTTTAAGGAACTATTTAGTATTTAAAGTTATTAATATTATAGTCTTAAAAATGAGCTTGTCTGCATTTTCAAAACTTAACAAAAATTATTTGAATTATTATAAAATTAACTCTCTCCAAAAATTATTGTTAAAATTTAACAATTACGATTGTTAGTAAATTTAACAATTGCCTTGCTATAATTTTCTTTTGATTTTGAGTTATTATTGTTTCTTTTAAAAAATCGACAATTATTATTGTGAACTTGTTAAATTTATTGTTGAATTCAGCAATTCCATTGTCAATTTTGAAAATTCGGAAATTCAACGTCGCAGCAGGCAACTCAAAAATATTAAAAATTTCAATTTTTTGTGGATGGAAGTAAAAAAAAACATAAGAAAATTAAATCTATTAAAAAATATACATACATTAAATATTTGGGTGCATTCGTGGAGTTGGACGCATTTGAAGTTGAAGCATTTTGACGCATTTGAAGTTGAAGCATTTGGACGCTACGTGGAGTTGGAATATACTGATTAATATCTCGGTAAATTGTAAAACTAAAATCGAGTTTCATTTGTATTATTAATTTCCTTATTGATCTTTTATTAGCCTCGAACGTTTTGACGCAAGCTACTTGATACTACAGTGAGTTTTTTTGAGAGGAATTAAATAAAAACCAAGATAACCGCTTTGGATATACGAGGTTCGGTGTGTTTGGGTGGTGCTAGGCAGCCACAACATGTTTTGCAGCAATCTTGGAAGACACGCGGTGGTTAATATAAAAAACGGCCGTGTTTCATTAATTATTTAATAAAATTCGCATTTTAAATTCAAGAGTTTTAAATGTTAATTTTTTTTGACAGATAATTTTAGGTATTACAATTTTTTAACGTTTAAATTTTGACATTTAATTTTTGACGCTTAAAATTTGACATTTAATTTTTGACGTTTAAATTTTGACATTTAATTCTTGACGTTTAAAGTTTTTGACATTTAAACATTCATATATGACAACAATTCATTTTGACAACCATCAAAATTTAATTTCGAAAAATCTACAATTTTGTTTATTATTTCTTACAAGAAATCAACAATAATGATTGTTACTGCTATTTTAACCAAGATTATTGTTATTTTATTGTTAGAATTAACAATTTTTTTTTGAGAGTGTAGTTGTAATGTTACTGTTGGGTTCTTTTAATACCCATTAATAATTATGGCGAACGTATCACCAAATTCACAATAGTTCCACGCACACTGCTTTTCAAGTTTGTCAGCTATTGGTGGAATAGAATACTATGTAAGAAGGGATTTATACAATGAAACTAGTCGCATGAGATTTTCTGAAGTTCTCTTTTCAAGTTTCATCTTCAAATTACATGAAGAAATTGAGTTGCATAGACTTTGCTCTGAAAATTCAGTCAACGACGAAAATATGAAAGTATAACGTCAAAAAGTTTCATGAAATCACAGCCCGAGAAACTTTTTCATTTCATTTTCGTTTCATTCTGCGCACCCTCACTATTGACAGTCTCATGCGACTAGTTTCACTGTATAAATCCCCTCTTACTGTATCAGTTCTTTATTGCAGCCTCATCAATATTTGCAATAAACTTTATGTTTATTTATTTTATTTATTAATTTATTTATATATTACGGTCTACGGATTTAAACAATCTTTCAGACTATTACAGATATTAACCTAATTGAATAAAGTGTTTGTGCCAGCGTTGTCAGATGAATATACCTCAACAATTACCTTATTCTCGCATTTAATTCTCTCAAATTACCATACGTCAAAAATACCTCAAATTACTTCAAAATCGTGCAAATTACCATAAAATTACCGCAAGTCAATGAAATTCCTCAAAGTTGCTTAAAATATCACATTAAGCGGTGTTTATAGCAAAGTATGAAATTATTTAACGAAAGTAAACTTAAATTGCAACATATTAATTAGCAACAATAAATAAAACAATAATTTTCATAATAATTTAATTTTGTTCAAAACTTATTTCTCAAAAAAATTTCTCCAGCCTCATCCTTGCACTGCTCATCATAATTTTTTCTATTAACACATTCATTAAATTAAAATGCGCCTAAAATGTAAAAAAAATGTTTTTGAGTAACTATGCGACAATGATGAATGATTCTTCCAGTTATAATTATTTTATTTTTCACATTGCTATGAAAAATTATTTACGTTCTTTTGTTGATAACTATCGAAAACAGTTTAAGCCAGGGGTTGAATTAACAGTTATTTGAATTGTAATTTTTTGTTCAAAAATATTTTGTTTTTGAACAGAACAAAAAAAATATTATAAAAAATTTTGTTCTGATTATGAACAAAAAATTTTGGCTTACAATTTTTTTTGCTCTTTGAACGATATTTATTTTTTGAACAATATAAATTTTGTTAAATTTTTTTCGTTCATTTGAAAAAATTTTATGGTAATTTTTTTAGGTTGACAGTCTCATGCGACTAGTTTCACTGTATAAATCCCCTCTTACAGTATCAGTTCTTTATTGCAGCCTCATCATCAGGTTTCAAAGAAATTCATTCGATATTATTTTTTGTATATTGAATATACAATAGGCTGGGTTGATTGGTAAACCGATGTTGCTTGTTCAAATTTCGGGTCGGTATGAATAGTTATTAAAGAAAAAAAAAGGGAACAAAGGGTGCAGTTTACCCTATCACACTATCAATTTCGTGAATGTTTTCTTAAGGAATTTGGTACAAATAATGTTGAACAGCAAAACAAAATATGCCTGAAATGAAATCCTTGAACCCGATTCAGCCTAAAAATGGTCTTACATGTATACTATGTATTACGTATATATTTTTGACCGTTACGACTGAACGTATCCATCTTATATTCACACCATGTGTTTGTGTGGTGCTCCGAAATATTTTATTTTTGTTAAATTCTCCTATTTGGCACAAAATAGACAAAAAAATATAGAGATTTTCATATCCTCATGAACGCCCAGTTTATGTGTACTTTTTAGTGTTGAATAAGAATACGTACACGTACAATTTTTATTACTGTAGTTTTAATTCAACTATCTTTATAGTGATTTAAATTTAATGGTTGTATGCAGGTAGATGTGTCCGTGGGCGGGTTCCAAAAAATTCATTAGTGCAGATCCTTGGGTCTACTTTAACATGTGCACCAAGCTTAAAACTCACTCATATTTCTGAATTTGCAGCAATCATTTTATCAATTCCTGCTACGCAAATAAGTGTTGAAAGAAGCTTTACAGCGTTCAAATTTATTTGAAATGACTATCGGTCAAACTTACCGTAGAAAAATCTCGAAAATATATTATTATATTCAAGAAAAAGTCTTAATTTAACTGTAATACAATTTTAGGATTTTTTTTATGTAAAAAAGTTACTTCCTCATACTTTTCTACCACAACCTTTTCTACCAATATGTATTTTATATATTCTTGCACGAACGAGAACCAAGTTTATTGCGTTTGCTATTGTTTCCAATTTGATAACTTGAGGTTGAACTCTGATTTTAAGTCATAAAAAAAATTTTGATTTTTTTTAGCCTGTGAGCAATATGTTTTGTTCAAAAATCTTTTTGTTTTTAAACTGATTTTAATTTTTGAACAATATTTTTTTTTGAACGATTTTTGAGAAGCTCTGATCAGAGTCGGTCGTGCCTTTTAAATAAAAAAATAAAAATCAGAAAAATCTTAAAAGCAATTTCTGAATTTTTTTGAATTTTTTTTTTGTTCGGAAAAAAAAAATTCTCAAAAGCGTTTGCGACAATGAACCCATGCATTCTAAATAACAATTATCATCTGAGACCTGACGAAAACAAAGTGCATACTACGAAACCTGAATCTCATGAATACACAAGCGAAGCATCTCCTAACGATTCGGCTTTCACCCCGGACAACAACAGTCCCATATCTCAAAACTCGCAGGCGACGCAACAATTTCCCATGGATACACAAAATTTTACTCCCAATCGTAATGAAGAGCTGAGCCTCCCTCAATTGGAGTCGCAACACTATGCACCTGATTCGGTTGACAATACTGGCTTTACCACTGTCTCCTCAAAGAGACCAAAGAGGTCCAATGATGGTGAATTTGTTCAAGTAGACATACCACACTTCAGCAGTAAAAATTCCTCCAGCAGTAACCGTTTTGCAGCATTAGCAGATATTTCCTTCGAGATGACACAACCAACACCAAAAACGATTCCGGTAAGTTCTGTAAAAAGCAATGTGGTTGAATCCAAAAAATTTTGTCCCCCCATAATTTTGTTTAAAGTAAATATAAAACATTTAATTGACCAATTAAATAAAAAATCGCCAAAAATTGATTTTAAAATAGTGAATACAAACCGAAATAAAAGTAAGCTTTATCAAAGAGACCCAGAAGTTTTTGATGAAATGATGACTCTTCTTAGAGAAAAAAACATCGATTCATTCTCTTTTACCCCCAAAAAAAATAGACAAGTTAGTCTGGTTCTGCGTGGCTTACATTTTCTTTCAGAAATTGTTGACATTCATGAAGAGTTAAATTCAATTGTACCTGATACTGTTGAAAAAGTTTGCAAATTTACAACTCCTCTCTCGCTCAAGGACAAAATAGATACTGGTCTTTTTCTTGTTACCCTGCATCCAGGGAAAAGTCATAAAGAAATTGTTAAAATTAAAAATATTATGTATCAAAAAGTGAGCTGGGAGGCTCCTAAGTTTCGTAATAAAGAGGTGCAATGTAAGCGTTGTCAGCAATGGGGGCATATAGCAAAGAACTGCAACAGGTTGTATCGTTGCGTAAAATGCGAAAAATCACATGGTCCAAGGGAGTGCTCACTGATAAAAAATACTGATACAAAACCATTTTGCATCAACTGCTCCAATTATGGCCATCCGGCTAACTGGAAAGGCTGCCCTTCCTACAAGGACTATATTAGAAGGAAAAAAGAATTAATAAATGCGGCGAAAGAAAAGCAACTTATTGCTCTGTCTAATGTCCATGGCGCTGTCAACAGGCAGTCACTTGTTGTCGAAGGCAGATCCTATGCAAGCAACTTTCAAAATTTAACTAATAACTATCAATCCGTTAGTGCAGAAAAGCCCTCTATAATCGATGAATTTTTAAAAGTGGCCAACAAAATCTTTGAATCCGAGCAGCCACCACTCGAGAAAAGAATCGAAATTTTTTTAAGAAAAATTAACTTATTATCTAAAGATGAAATTAAAAAGGAGTGTTTTGCACTTCTAAAAGAAGTAAAGGAAAAATATGGTCCGTAATTTGTCAAATTTTTTAACTTATAATGTTAGATCTTTAATCGACAGAAGTCGAGTAATAGAACTACAAAAAACACTACTAGACAATCATATTGATATCTGCTTTCTCCAAGAAACACACATATCAAACCGTAAAAGTACATATATACATAATTACAATTTCATTAGAGATTTTAGCTCTCAAGGAGTAGCCATTGCCTTGGGCAATCGTCTTAAATATACAATTGTCACTACGAAAAATGTTTTATTTCCCCATATTTTTATAAATTTACATGTTTTAATTGATGGTGCATCAAAACAATTATTAATAGGCTCAATCTACATACCATGCAATTACTCTTCAGTGGATCTTACAAGCGGACTAGACGCTATCGCAAACCTCGCCTCCAATTTTGATGGTATTATAATTGGCGGTGATTTTAATGCAAAGCACCAATCATGGAACGATTACCAACATAACACAAATGGAAATGTCTTTTACAATTGGTTAGATTCCCGTCCGCTTGATTTTGTGAGAATCTGTGATTCAGATCCATCTTATGCAAACGGTTCTTCCCACCTTGACCATTTTGTTCTTTCAGCAAATTTAGTGGACAATATCAATTTAAATTACACAATAACGAATCTCCCTTCGTTTTCAGATCATTTTCCACTTTTACTTCAACTAGACCTTAAAGATATAAGCCTTTCTTGCAACCAGCCAAAATATTACACCTCGTTCAAGAACACAAATTGGGATGATTTTCGAACTGATTTAGTAGCAATTATTGAAAACAATTTACCTCCAAATAATGTTAACCTACATAATTCAGAAATTGACTCTCACATTAAATTCATAACTTCGGCCATCAATAATACCAAAGACTTTCATAGCGAAACAATTGAAATAAAAAAAATTTAGTTTTTCTCCACTCCCAGACTCAATTAAAAATTTTTTCAAAATTAAAAAACAGTGGCAGAAAAGACTCAAACAAATCTTCAACACCAATTATAACAGAACTAATTCAGAATACAATATGCTGGCCAAACAAATTTCACTTTTAAAAATTATCATAAAAGAACAAGTACAAAAACATCAAGCACAAGAATTCAGCAAAAAACTAAAAAGTATTAAACCTGGACCTCTCGCATATAAACAAATTTTTAAATTAGTTAAAAAAGGTGGAGGAAAGTCCTGTTCAAAAATTATTCAAAATAACTGTATATTCACTGATGACGCAGAAAAAGTCGATCTTTTAAAAAATCATCTAGAAAAAATTTATGAGAAAACGACCCCGAACAGACCAGATATCGGTGACATAGAATCGCATATTCTTACAACTCTCGACTCATACCCGATCTCAATTTATAATTTCAACACAGATTTTAACTCCTTATCTAATCCAGACTCGCTTCATTTTACTACCTCCGATGCCATAAGTGTTTATGTGCAAGAACTAAATTCCAAAAAATCTGCCGGTCCCGATGCTCTATCTAACTTTATTATCAAGAAATCTCCCAAAATTGTCTTTGACTTTCTAGCAATTATTTTCAACAATTGCATAAATAACGGATATTTTCCCAAGTCGTGGAAAATTGCTAAAATAATTCCGATTAAAAAAAACCCAACTGCTATGAAATCAACAATTTCAGGCCCATTTCTTTACTATCAAATCTTGGCAAACTTTTTGAACGAGTATTGCAAGATAAGATCGATGCTGGTGTTGAGGTTCAGTACATTCCTGACTTTCAATTCGGATTTAAAAGACAACATTCTACTGTGCATTAAATTTGAAAACGACCTCATCCTTAACCTTCGACAACGAAGATGCACTGTGGCAGTCTCCTTGGATATCGAGAAAGCTTTCGATAAGGCCTACCACAATGGTTTTATTTATAAACTGATGTTAATTGGTTTTGATCCTTCATTTATTAAAATATTACACAGTTTCTTGAATAATCGACAGTTTTATGTTAATATAAACAATGCTTCCTCTCAGTATGGTTCAGTTGGAAGTGGCGTGCCTCAAGGAGCAATTATGTCCCCGCATTTATACAACACTTTCATCTATGATTTTCCGCATTTGCATAACAATTCAACCGCCATTCTCTACGCAGATGACTCGCTTATATATGCTCACGGTAACACTCCTGATAAGGCCCTGAGCTTAGTACAAACACACTTGGAAAAAATCGATGCGTACTATAAAAGTTGGGGTATAAAAATTAATGCAACCAAATCTGAAGTCATATGCATTCGAAATCCGTCTGGAAAGTGCCACTGGAAAACAGTACCATTAAGCAAATGCTTAGAACTAAAACTCAATGGCACAAACATTCCATTCAAAAATCAAATCAAATACTTGGGTGTCACTTTTGATAAGCTTCTAAAATTCAACTCACATGCGAACAATACATTAAATAAATGCAAGCAAATTCTGGATTTATTTACCAACCTGCTCAAAAACAAATTAATGCCTATCAATACAAAGCTACTTATTTACAAGATAAGCATTCGCTCTGTTATAATGTATGGATTTCTGGTTTGGTTCACAATCTCCCCAACCATTGCTCAAAACCTTGAAAAATTCGAACGTAAAGTTTTGCGATATTGCATCGATCGCAACTTTGATTCTTTTTCGAAAAGGTTCTCTAATTTTTATGTTTATAACAAAGCTCGCGTTGTACCTCTTTGCAAATACCTACTTTTTCATTTAGATAAATGTGTAAACAAACTACCTCTTGTTGAAAACGACTTAATAAATTCCATATACAACTCACAAAATGAATTTAATTGGTCAAATACAAATTATATCTCGCCTGTTGGCACTATAAACGAAAATATTGATTTAACTTTAGATATAAATCCCACATTGCTTTTGCCAGAATTTTTCACCAAAACAAGCCCTGGTATACATAGAGGCTAAATTCGACTTGATGTAATTTTTATTCAAGTGTACATATGTAAATATTTGTAAATATTTTTTTTTTATATAAGGATTGTTAAATATTTATTTAGTTTATTAGATTTAAGTTTTTCATCTCTTTTGATAATACATCAACGTTAAAGAAAAATGCTTTGAGCGAACATTTGTTTTTCAAACTTAATTAATATTGATCCAAATATAATTCCTTGTAATTGTAATAGAATAAATTTTTACAAATTCTATGTACCTACTCCACTGTATCTACTCCCGTATATGTACTATTGTTATATATCTAAAGCCTCAATAAATTTTACTTACTTAGGGTCAATTTTTCAGTGCTGGTTTAAACTTAAGTTAACACGAGTTTAGTTAATCGTTGATTAAAGTTAATCAGCGTTTAACTACACAATCAGTTTTTCAGTGCTTGGTTACGTTACCAGCAGTTTTATGCTTATTGATATGGCAGCACCATCAAACGTCAAAAAATAATCGATTCTTATCGATTATTTCAACAGCTGATGCTGAACTTACCAGCTTTATGGTTAATTTTGTTTCCTTTAAAATCAATAACAAAATAAGAGGTGCATAGAAAAGCAACAGATTTATAAAACCGGAGGAGGTCCAAAACCGTCTTCATTAGTGCAAATAAATTAAGAAATAGAATTGCTAAGATATAGTTCGGCACGATTACGATTTCCGGGGAGCCGCGATTTGAAGATGTTTTCTGGTAGAGAACAACAAAAAAATATGATTCGCCGAACAAAAAATCGATTACTCTATTAGCAATCGAGTTATCGATTTTTAAAAAAAAAATTTTTGGTAAAAGATCTGTTTAAAAAAACATCTATATCTTTGCCGTTACTCAATGGATCTTTAAGATTGATATGTCATTTGAAAGGTCATTAAATGACCTTTCAAATATATTTGTTATAAATATCATTGCTACAATATTTTAAATTTTATAAGCGAATTTATTCCAAAGTTGAATTTTTTAATAAAAAGAACCGTTCTTTTCTAAAAAATGTACGTTATTAAGTTACTAAAAATATATATTTTTTGAAAAGCTTACAGTTAGACCTTTTGTTTGACATATAAAAATATACATTTTTTATTTAATTTTACACAATATAACATAAAATTTAAATTTTCCAAGTGTTTTCTTTGTTAAAAAATCTGTTCAGAAGTTTTCTATATCTTTGTCAATATCTAATGGATCTTAAAGATTGACATGCTTTTCGAAAGGTAATTAAATGCCTTTTCAACGATATATAATACAAATATAATTTCAAAAATTTTTTTAAATTTATAAGCGAATGTATATCAGATTTGAATTTTTTAATTAAAAGAACCGTTTTTTTCTACAACATATTCGTTTTTAAGATACTAATAATATATATTTTTTGAAAAGCTGAAAGTTTTACCTATTTTTCGAAGCGTTTAACCTTAGCTTAAACTTGAATCAATATTCACTGAAAAAGTTGCCCATTGGTTTAAACTTTGTTTAAACCAGAAATACAGTTCAACTCGCACTGAAAAATTGGCCCTTACTTGTTCATTGAACAATATTTATTTTGAGGACAGAATTTTTTTGTTCATATTTTTTTGGTTAAATTTTGAATTTTTTATTTTGTTTTTTTTTGGATTCAATCCCTGGTTTAAACACAAACAAACTACCAACAAGAATGCACATGAAGAATACAACAACAAGCGCATTCACTCAGTTAACCTTTGCTGTACACATTTTATTTACGCGTATTTCTACGAATTTCTATGAATGAACGACGAAGCTCCAGCGAAAAAGATATTGGATTCGGTACCCAGCGGTGGCCAACGCAGACGAGGAAGACCGCATCTCCGTTGCAAAGACCAGGCATTGGATAACCTGACAACGCTTGGAGTTTCCAACTGGCGCCAGCAAGCGCACGACAAAAGAGGCTGGCGAAAATTCTTAGACCAGGCCAAAACCGACCAACGGTTGTAAGCGCCATCTAAGTAAGTAAGTAAGTATTTCTACCACAGCAGGAAGAAATCTCTTTTTGGTAATGTGAGGTATTTTGTGGTAATTTCGGTATTTTTTATCTCTCGCGTGGGAAATATCGCAAATGTGGTAAAAATTTTCTCGCATGAGAATTTTTCTCACATAAAGCGACGATTTTTACTTTCTCCCGCAGCATATATCAAGAGCTCAAAAAATACCGAAAGCACTATTTATCGTGCAAAATTGGCAACGCTGGTTTGTGCCTTTGTCTATTTTGGTAACGTTACTTTAGATTTACGAATACTTTTGGTTTCTGGGTTATTTTGTTACCGTTGCATTCTCACATTAATATTTTTGAATTATGGCGAACGTAGCTACGAATTCACAATAGCTCGATGCACGCCGCTTTTTAAGTTTGACAGTTAGTAAGTTTCGTTTGTTTTCCTTGTTCGTACGATACCGACAAAGCGAGACGCGAATTTTCGCTGTTAAAATTTTTCCGTGTTCGATAAGTTGTTAAAAGTGTATTAAATTTATTTTGCATAATTTCACAATTTATTTGGCGCAAAACATAATTGCGTGTATTTTTACTATAAGGAAAAGGGTTATATGCACAAAATGAAGAAAACCAAGCCGCTGCTGTACGATCCGTTGATAATAAATCGAGTCAAGCAGGTAAGAAAAAAAAAAAACTAGAGACTTCCGCGACACTAGCATTCGCAGAAGAAGAACAAAAAACAAGGGATGGCCGCAAAAGTGAGGTTATGTTTGTTTTTCTATGCAATCGAATGCATTTTCTGATGTTTATTTGATGTTTTTGAATTAATTATATTTATATTTTTGGTGTAGTATTTGGAAGAGAATGTTGACCAGACGTATTTGGATGTTGGTGTGATGACTAAGCAACTTCAGGAGCGCTACCCGGAATATGCGCGTCGTAAAATAGCACCATTTCGCGCTTTAGTTGAACAAGGTAAGTGAGGGGCAAAATGATTACACGGTTCTTTTCTAACGTATTTTTATTTGCAGCTTATCGCATTGTTTCACAGAGCTATGGCTTGGAAAGTCAGCCTTCCAGTGGCGATGACTCGGATGGTTCCGATTTAGAGGTCATGGATGTAAGTTTTGTTAATTTAATGGATAATAGTTCTATCTAAAACTTGCTCTCTTTCAGGATTCTGTCACCAACAATCCGGTCAGCAACATGATGAACAGCCTTTACAATAAACCCAAGTCCAATACAGGCACTACCAAAACAGCCTCTGAAGCCATAGATATAAGTAGTGATGAAAGTGGTGATGAGAATCAACGCCCGAACGGCAAATCAAAGCAAAAAGGTATACTCTATTAATTTATCTATGATCACCATAAATAAGGCTGAGTTCCAAAATATATTTTTACAAAGCATCAGTTTGTTTTGTTTGGATTGGTAGAATCGATAAAACGGCAACTGGGTTATCATTACTAAGGTTATTATTCCTTTAGTTGCATAGTTTTGATAAATCTAGTATGCATCAATCCAAAGAAAAACACACTGATGCTTTGTAAAAATGGATTTTGGAACTCAGCGTAATATTTCAAATGCTTAACAGATGCTGTCGTGCCAGGCGTCAAAACCTTTAGGGATGTGACACTAACCAAAGTGTCTTCTAATACTTGTGCAGCTACAACTGACATCCCTAACAAAGTTGCCAGCAACGAGTCCACAACACTGCCAGCTAATAACAATAGTAGCAACAACAACAGCACTAATCAACCTCCTACCAGCGGACACAAACGCGCCGAACTGACACCCACCGCAGGCGCTGGAGCTCAACCTATGAAAAAACGTAAGTTGGCTGAAAACGGTAAACAATTGTCTACATATCCAAACCAACAAAAAACCCAACGTCAATCCACACAACTAGACAAAGGCGACGCCTCGCACAACCAACATGCCACACACCACCAACAGATGCAGTATGCCTTACAACAGCGTTCACAGCATCAGCAACAATTTCAGCGCATCAGCAACTACAATCAAAACAGCAACGATTCCGCACAATCGCATGGCGGCCAATTGCGCGGGCGCAAATATAAGAAAGAGATCACGTTGCGCAAATCACGTGAAACTTTCCAGGACATTGGCGGCATGGAAAAGACGCTTAAGGAGCTGTGCGAGCTTTTGATGCATATCAAGTCGCCTGATATATACTTTGTACTGGGTCTCATGCCGCCACGCGGCATACTACTGCATGGACCACCTGGTTGTGGCAAAACTTTGTTGGCACACTCGATTGCAGGCGTAAGTTACACAACAATTGACAGTCATTCATATTAATTGAAACATTTTTTTTCTACCTTACCTGCAGCAACTGAATCTTCCGCTAATTGAAATTCCTGCTACCGAACTTATAGCCGGGGTCTCAGGTGAGTCTGAGGAACGCATACGCGATGTTTTCGAACAGGCAGCTGCCTGTGCACCTTGTGTGCTCTTTATAGACGAAATAGATGCCATTTCATCCAATCGTTCAATGGCTCAAAAGGATATGGAGCGCCGCATCGTTTCACAACTGATCAGCAGTTTAGATAATTTGAAGTTGACCGAAGGTGGTCAATCCGTGCTGGTTATTGGCGCAACTACGCGTCCTGATGTGCTTGATCCAGCTCTAAGACGTGTTGGTCGCTTTGATCATGAAATCTCTATCGGCATACCAAATCGCAAGGATCGCAAGGATATTCTAACCATTATATGTGAGGGTCTGTCGGTGGAGCCGAAATGTGACTTTGACAAAATTGCTGAATTGACGCCGGGTTACGTGGGAGCCGATTTGTTGGCATTGGTGTCACGTGCTGCAACCATTGCAGTAAAGAGAAAGTAAGTAGACTAAGGAATATTGAGAATATAATCAGTGCTTTCAAAAAAACAAATTCAATATGTTTTTATTTAAAAGCCTCTTTTATTTATTTAAAAGCCATTTTTAAGATCTTAACGCTCGAAACAAATAAACAACGACGCCTTATCAAATAACAAACTCAACAAAATCTTCGCTTATATGTAATGCCTAAAATAATTTAGAAAATGTCACTCTTATTAACATAGCCATGTTATTGGGGGTAGACGATTGTAATTTCTAATACAAAAATAGCACTTATGTAAATGCATACCGGAGGCGAATAAATAATGACTAATGCGCAAGTCATTTTATAATTGGTACAGACAACTTATTAAAGAAGCAACTAGTGTGAAGCTTTCTAAAGTCTTACAAAAATCTTCATTTATTAACTATTTACTTTTGGCATTACTTGATACTTGCAACGAACACATAAATCATATAAACAAATGTTATTATGAGATATTACAGTCTGCATTACTTTAAACAAAAAGTAATAGCATTTGAGACATTACATTTGAGATGTAATGCATGAAATAGGCGAATATTAAGTAAAATTATTACAAAATTTGAAATATGTTTTGTATGGAGTTTTATCGTTCTTTCATTAGGCGTCATATTCCATTACTTTATTTAATATGCCATGTTCAGTAGGATTTAAATATTTATAAGTATTAAAAAAAGTAATGCCGACACTTAAAAATTTATCAAATGCTTTCTCTTAGGTGTTCCGAACAAATGCGCGCATTTCAAGCTAAGGCCCAACGCAACATAACAATTGTAGATCTTGACGATGATGCAGAAGAAGATGCAGCTGGTAATAAAGCAGATAAGCAAAACAAAAAGGATAGTGAGAACAAAACCAAGGAAGGCGAAGAAAGTACAGCAACTAATGAAGAAAAAGATGATGAAGTTGCAGTGGAAGCCGAAGGTGGTGATGGCGATAAAACAACAGAGAGCACTGAACAAAATTCCGACAAACCAGCAGCTAAAGATGATGCCAAAACTGTAGCTGATGGTAGTGGCGATGCTAATGGTGCTAAGGTAGCAGAAGCCATGGAAGTTGATGACGATGACAAAACTGAAAAAAATACAGACGCTGCTAAAAAGTCAGCCAAAAAGACCAAAAGCACAACAGCAACAGTTGAAGAGGACGAAGCGATGAATGAGAAGGAGACCGAAGCAGTAGAAGACGAAACCACTTCAGCTGATAAATCTTTGAATACATCCGGCGACGATTTGTCTGCCAATCTACCAGAACCATCGCTCTTTGAGTTGCTCAACTGGCTAGATAATCCGCCAGAAGATATAACATTCGTTTCCGAATTTTCGATAACATTCGATGATTTTTGTGACGCTGTCAAAGTGGTGCAGCCATCTGCCAAACGTGAAGGCTTCATAACAATACCCGATGTAACATGGGATGATGTCGGTTCGTTGCAGGATATACGTGAGGAACTTAAACTGGCTGTTTTGGCACCAGTTAAATTCCCTGAGAAGCTAGCGAGACTAGGTTTGTCTGCACCGTCTGGTGTATTGCTATGTGGACCGCCTGGTTGTGGCAAAACTCTGCTTGCCAAGGCCATTGCCAATGAGGCAGGCATTAACTTCATTTCTGTCAAGGGACCAGAGCTCATGAATATGGTAAGCTACTAGAAATGTTTTATATCTTCTAATTTGAATGGTTATTATTTTCTTTTATTTTAGTATGTCGGCGAGAGCGAGCGAGCAGTGCGTGCCTGTTTTCAACGAGCTCGCAATTCGGCTCCCTGTGTCATATTCTTTGATGAATTCGATTCATTGTGTCCCAAGCGCTCCGAGTCAAATGAAAGTGGTTCTGGCACACGTGTTGTCAATCAGTTGCTTACCGAAATGGATGGTGTGGAGGATCGTCAGGGTGTTTACATTCTTGCTGCTACAAATCGTCCGGATATTATTGATCCGGCAATACTACGTCCGGGTCGTTTAGATACAATATTATATGTTGGCATGCCACAGGAAGAGGATCGTGAAGAGATTCTTAAAGCAAATACCAAGGTGAAATGATTTAAAGGCATTCAACCATACTTTTTATTTGGAAATAAATGTTTTGTTTTTTTAGAACCGCCAACAACCTGTTCTGGCTGATGATGTAGATTTTGCTGAGTTAGCACGCTTAACCGATGGTTACACGGGTGCAGATTTGTCTGGACTCGTCAGACAGGCTGCAATGTTGGCGCTCAAAGAATCGATCAACGACGCCGATGTGCAGTTAGAGGATTTGTGTGTGCGTAAGGAACATTTTGAAAATGCTATTAAAATGCTTCGACCTTCAGTAAATGCACAGGTAAAGTTTTGTTTTTCATATTAATTTGAAATTCATGCATATTTTCTTTTTTTTTTTTAAATTTAAGGATCGAAAAATTTATGAAAAGCTACGTCTCAAATATGCTGCACCGCGCCTAACTTCCGTTCTGGCTGGCGCTGAAGAAGCTGCAGCTGACATTTAAGACCTTTAAACGCTCATCTATATTATTAACACCCACATACATACATGCATTCGAGAGCAAATTAACATTGATTGGTTAAGATTTCATTTAATTTTTTTATTAAAACTATTGTTCCCACATATCTATGTGTATCAACAATTTAATTTTAAGTTTTCAAATTATATCCTTGAGTAATTTAACGGATGAAAACAAAGAAAAAACATGATTTACTAAATGAATATTTTAAATACATATAACATACAATTTAAAAAATAATTCAAAATTGAAATATGATATGGTGAACCCATTTGTTAATAAAGGATACACAAATCCAACAAACATTTTAATATTATTACTGCTGACGTATAGTGGGAGGCGGATGATCGGATAGTAGTGTTCGTCAGAACACATTTAAAACTTCGTGCATCTGTCTACAATCTTTCTTACAATACACTGGTTTTACCATTAATTAAGATTCAACACTTGATACATCTCTATTTGGAAAATTCTTCGGGTGAACAAAAATAAAATGAATTGTATGATATTTTAATGAGTTTTAGATAAATCTCAGCTGTTTGAAGTTTTTTGCTCGCCATCCTGAATCAGTGACTTCAAAAACCCCAGCATACCATTTTTGGAGAAATTTATTCATTAACAAATACGTGTGACTCGATGGATTCGATTTTTTAAAATTAAAAAAAAATACCTCTTCAATTTCAGTTTTACGTTCATTAATTGTAAAAATGTATTTTTTGTCTGACTTAAAGGCAACTGTCTTAACAGTTCAAACGTCATGAATTCAAAATAAAACTGCAAAGCTTATGTTTTTCAAGAAATAAATAAATTCAACTTATATGGAAAAATAACAACAATAACTGATTTTGTTACAGCTGGGAGAGAGAAGAATACATAATTAGAAACAAGTTACACTCTTGCCTGATTTAGTCAGGAGGAGGTGAGCCTCGTTTCTTTGTTTTTTGTGCATCTCCTGCGCCTCTGTGGCGCTTTTTCAAAGAATTCGTCTTCTTTTCCGTATCCTTTTGTGGCGACTGAACCATTTCATTGGTTTTGCTGTTCGGTAGTGGTGCCACTTCTGGGGCCAATTTATCAGCACATCTACACATCTCTCGTATGCCAACCCAGCTTTCGTTTCCAAGCGCTTGAATCTGTTCGGCTGGCGGTTGAAAACCAAATTCGGATGATGGCAATTCCATGACTAAAGCTAAAGGAGCCTTCACAACTCCGAATGCATAGTCCACAATGGAACCAGTGATGAGGCGCTTAGTTACTTTTGCAATGCTACCGCAACGATACTTGCGTCCAGTGACATTCTTAATAGCATTTCGTCCAGTAATGGCTAGTGTTTGCAAATGTTGCCAGACATCGGGTAGATCTCTGTGGAATAAAACAAATAAAAAACCATATTTAAATAAGATTTATTTTGTTCACACTCACTTGCTATAGCCCCAAGGATACATGATGCTCTGTGCGTATGAGTGCAAGGACAAGAAGAACAACAAATGTGGTGCCAGCACGTGTAGTATATTGCGCATAGCTTGTGTTTCTGGCTCGGAGAAAGGTGCATCGCCTTTGTAGGTGCAGCGATTAACTTTTGAAGGACCTGCATCCCAATGGAAATCGTAGTTGCGATTGCAATCGATGCCGATGCATTTGGAATTTTCAATAGGACGCCGATTTTTGCGCCAGCGACGGTTCTATGATTTCAAACAAAATTGATTGGATTTTAAGGAATTTGCAAAAATAAAAAATACATATATTTAAGAGAGTGATTTCAATCATATCGCACACTAAATACAAAACAGTCACAACTCAAAATTTTTTATACCGACTTTTTGTTATAAATCAATTCACAAAACACATATCTCACTATCTTTTTCATTATTTTCTTCATTAACTGGACGAATGAAGTTTGTGTGTTTAAATGAAAATTGCTTTTCTTCTGTAGTATCAACCAAAGGGTTTTATTTTTCGCTTCTCCTGAAAAGTCATGTTTTTTGAGTTGTGACTGTTTTGTATTTAGTGTGCGATATGTGAAGCATAAAAATAAATTTATTTTAATGTTGCTTCCTTAAGTTAATGCTTTTTAATGTTAAGTTTGTTAAGTCATAATATTTCAGATGTTCAAAAGTTGTGCTGACTTGTGCTGGAGTTGTGCTGCAATATGTCGTAGACAATTAAATAACTCTACGGAAAAAATTCTGGTTATCAAAAGTTAGATCGATTCTGAGAGTGAGGGGTGAAAAAAGAGGCTAAATTAGAAGACCCGTATCGCGGCGTTTGTTGATGTTAGTTCGAATTTTTTTTTTAATCGACCTTCGAACTTTGCAGTCAAGGTCGAAAATTCAATATATTCAAGATCTTGAAATTGACCAATAAGCTCATTTTTTAAAACTCTCTACGGCTTATTGCAGCACAAGTCGAGCTCATCACAGCACAAAATTCAAATTGATTAAAAAAGCACCACCTTATAAAAATAGCATTAATTTTGTTTTCTAATTCGGCACATGATAGCACACAATAGACACATCTCAGCACATGATTTTTTTTTATAAAAAAAAAAACCAAAAATGGCGGAGCTCACTTTATATACACGTCAAAAACCATGTTAGAACAACATGGCGCATATTGAAAAAAGAGTGTTCTAGACACTCACAGCATTGTTAGTGTTAAATTTAACATTTGAGCAGCCATATTAATAAGAGCCTACCTTATCGCAGTAAAAACTTACCTTTTTCTGCGTGTACTCATAACCATCGGCATTCACAACAGGTACAATGAAAAAACGCAACTTCTCCAGAATGTCACGATGACGCAGATTCTTTTCGGTCAGCTGATAGATGCAGTTCAACGCCACTGAAATTGAAATCCACTCTCTCGCATGTGTGCCGCCTTCAATGAATACAAAATTACGTGGATTCGTCGGCCCATTCATCACATTTGTCGAAACGGTAGCATTTTTGGCATCTACCGTTTTGTTGCGTGCAAATTTATTATCCTGTTGCTGACTTGCCAGGTGCAGCATATTCTTTGAGCAGGTCCAATCGATTTCGATGCCTCTGAGAGTACGTCCTTCATAGGTCTTGCCTATTGTGTGTACCTTGACAAAAGTTGGATAACGATGACATACATAATCCAGATACTGATTGATTTCGGAATGACGCAGATAACAGTGCATTATATCCGGTTTGGCGATGAGCATCCTTTCTAATTTCCACGCATGACTTAAAGTTATGGACTTGACTTTCTTTAAGTTCTTCCCTTTGATGTGCATTATTTTTGTTGTGCAAGTTGTTAGAATTTGATGAAACAAAGAATTTTGAAATTAAGACAAATATGAAGTCCACACTCAACTCGAAGAGTTGTAATTTAAGACCAAAAGAATAAAAAAAAAAAAACAAAAATACTAAAATTTTGAGACATATAAAATTTTAAACAAACAATTTTTATAAAATCAACAAAATAACTGTTGATTGACACATTTTTCGTTTTGAAATAGCTTTGTTTTAGCTGTATTTGAGTAAAGTTAAAGACTCAAAGATTTTGTTGACGGTTAACTGTTGACAATTGAACGAACTGGTGGTCTCAAGCTGACAGCTACTAGTGTAACATGGTTGGACTCAAGCAATGCCTACGACAACCAAAAGTGGAAGTTCAAAGTTTGCTGTTGGTGGAGGGCACAAAAGTTTTTGTTCTTTTTTTCCCACCAAACTGGGACAAAGTAAAAAAAATTGAGTACGGTCGTCTGGCACGAAAGGATACACAACGGGGAATTCTTAATCCCGCTCATGTTCAAACTCTCTACACACTATATACACAGGTAAACACAACTATAAAAACTCTCTAATCGCTTTGCAAATGAAATAAAGTTTATGCTAGTAGCACTATTTGTTGTTCTTGTTGTTGTAGTTGTTGTTGCTTCTATGTAGACAAACTTAGTTTGGCCCATAGAAAAAAAAAAAATACCTTTTCCAACAGTTTTATTGTTGCCTTATCTAAAAATGGAATCAAGTCTTGATTATATTCAAATATTTACGTAGCGGTTAAGCGGCATATTTTTGGGGACAATTCTTCATGTTGTTGGCGTGCTTGCGATTTTATGTCAATCAGAGGCTGAAAATTGCTGCGAGAACAGGGTGTCCCTGAACTACTTACGTGCACAAATTAAAGGGGGAAGAAATTCCTTAACTGATTTTATGTGGAATGCCAACTCTTAAATATAACCGATAGTTTTGAGAAATTTTTTTGGCATGGAGTTGAAGTTTGAAACTTTGTGATAAGTATTTACCTAAAAAAAATGTCTCTTTTGTATATTCTTAAATCCAAATGATCCGTAAATAAAATTTGATCCTGAAAATTTTGTTCAGGATCTCTTAAAAAACGATTCCTTTTCACAGTAGTGAAGTAGACAATGCTTAACGACAAGGCAGTTCAATTCCGGTAAGTTTTCACAATTCTGAGATTATCGTCTATAAACTTAAAACTTAAAATTAACTGAATTTCTGCACAAGATATTGATATTTTACAGAATCTATATCCTTAGAAATTTGTATTAATGAAATAGATGAAATCATGCAATCATTAAACCGCAATAGAAGTATATTTTTCGAATTGACCTTTTTTTTAAACGTTGCCTTATTTAAAATAAAAAATAATATTTTTCAAATTTTGTAATCCCTTGAAAGCGAAAGAAGTTGCGGGATTCTGTGATTAACTTCCCTAATAGCGACAACACGCAATGGAAAAGTGAATGTTTCTTTTTATATACTTACGTATGTATATTTTATTGAATTAAAAGCTTAATGTTGAACATATCCATTATATCATTATAACCTACAAGTAAACTGCAGTTTTTTTAATCAAGGTAACACAAATATTCCTGTTGACTAGGCCATAAAAAAAATGAAAGATTTTGATTGACAACTAGTCGAAACAGGCGGAAATGTATTTAAATCATTTTTAATAAACGATTGTTACGAATGGCACTCATGATATTCGGCCTTAATGTCTTGTAGGTTTTAGGCTAGAACGATTAAACATCAGTAAAAGAAAATCTAATTATTTCAAATGCACCCAACTAGTTCATTAACCCGGCTTTGTTCAGGCAGAAATAAATACTTATAGTTATCTATTTATTGATACTTTATTTAGCTTTTGGAATTATCTAAAGTTAAGTAGTTCGATAACGAATCTGATGTCAGATTTTCGATTCAACACTGAGAAAAAAAGTTTCTCGGAATATTATAAAAAAGGCATCATATTTAGAGAAAAATGGACTTATGGAAAATGGAAAATATAGACTTTGCTCCAGAGAATTTTTTTCTCTAAATGTGATCCTAAAATTTCTCTAATAATGATAAAAAGCTTAAAAAAAAATTTTAAAAATAAAAAAACGAATATATTTAAAAAAAAAAATGTTTGTAGGTCTTGCCGGTATTTGAACCTAGGACAGTCAACTACTAGACTCACACGTCAGCACACTCGGCTAAACATGAACTTCCCAAACAGTGATACAATTTCGAAAAGTACGTTTTTATGTGTTTTATGAAAAAGAGAAATACATAAAAAATTTTTTTTTGAGAAAAGATTTGTTTCTATTGAAGAAAATACTTCTCATTGTGAATTTTTTATCAAAATATAAGAAACTTTCTTCATTTTCAATAAAATTTTCTCTATAAATGAGAATTTTTTGTGCGAGAAAAATACTTATCATTATTAGACACATTGAAATATTTCCATTTCCCGCAAGTGAAGAAATATTTCTTCGAAAATGTGAAAAGTTATTCTAATTGAAAAATATTTTATTTGAAAAAAAAAGAAAATTGCTATTATCGAAAATAGAGAAATTTTTTATCGGATTTAAAATTTATCATCATCATAAATTTATCATCGACGGGAAGTGTTTTCAGAGATTGTCCGCCAACAGTATCATCAAGCCTAGAGCAGGCTATTTTGGCTTCCTTTGGCGATACCGGTATTGAAAACGTACTGAGCAAAATTTTAAATAATTTTATAAATCGTGGAATCGAGTTCAAAGGAAAAGTTCCTAAAGCAAGCGGAATTATTTTTTCTTTTCGGAAATCCCAAAAAAAATGTTTTCTACAAGTTCAAATAGCAATTAAACACAGTAAAGAGTTTTGAGCTATTCATTTTGCAAAAAAACAGAAATTCAAAAACTTACAGATAATATAAAAAGGAACAATTCATGAGATTGTAGCATGTATCATGACAACCAGGCCTAACCAGGCCACTAATGCGACGATTATTGCTGCACAAATCTTTCAATGCTCGATGATCAGCTGTTGAGCATTTTTTGATTTTTATTTTTCCCTAAAACTTCGCGTAGTAGTTACGAACAAAGCCCCAGAAAGAAGTATTCAATTTGGTCCAGTCGTATTCAGATTGTTAGCATGCGAACAAACTACAATGCATTTTTAACCGACTTCAAAAAGGAGGAGGTTCTCAAGTTGGTTGGTTTCTCTGTTTTTTTTTTTTTTTTTGTTTTTATGTATACGATTGTTTAATTTTTTACTAACAAGGAAAGGTCCCAAGGTGACGGTCTCTGATTTGAATGATTTTCGGATATGTGATAGAAGACAAAAATCGATGGTTTAGGGTTTCAAACTCGCGTTCAAAAATCAGCGAAAATTTCGTTTTTTTGCTATAATTTCGCTATTTTCCATGGAAAAAAAAAACAAAAAAAAAACAAATTGGCCATTTCAGCCCTTGAAAGGACTTTGACCGAGCTTCTTATGATCAAGAAGCGTTGGATTTTAAAATTTGTAAACTTGCCTGTTTTTGTTTTTTTTAAAGTACCCAACATGGGTATCAAAAATTTTATTTTTTCATGGCCTATTCTCATATTGAAGTATTTTATCGGAAAAGTTGACATTTCATAGGGCTTCCATACAAATTGTGTGCCTTTTTTCTTGTTAGTCTCATCGCACCAGTAAACAATAGTTTTAATCATCCAAAGTACCAAATATGGACATTTTTACGATATGCAAAAGAAATGGAATGCATTTTCTCATATTTCTGTAAAAAAAATTTTTTTGATTTTTAGCAGGAAAAATCATAAAAATCTTCTAATTTCAAAACCTCAACTTTGTGAATGAATAACTCATCAGATATAAAAAAAAATTTTTTTATTTAAATTTTATAATAAAAAACATTACGGCAAATCCAGAAAAAGTAAACCAAAACCTTAAAAAATAAAAATGCTTCAAGTTCAATAAAAATACATGTAACGTTAAGGATATTCTTTGTGTTTTCCTGCGGTAAAAGCATTTCGAAAAAAACATATTGTATCCTTAAATTTTAACTGATTTTATTGAATGTATTTTTTATCTGTAGCAAGTTAAAAAATTGTAGGTTTTTTATTTTTTGTAATTTGGTATTTCGCGATTTAAATATCAAAGCAACGTTATACAATATTCACAATTGAAACATTTTATATTGAAAAGTGAATATTAAAATTTTTAAAAAACTTATTTTCTATCGAAAAATAAAATTTAAAAAAAAGATTCAAGAGTGAAACGTGAGTGACAATTTTTATTGATAAGTTGGATTATCTTGGAAAATAATTGGCTGGCATAATTTATGTCTCGGATTTACTTTTAATATAAGATAAGTTAATTTTGCATTTTTTTTAAATCAAGCAGACGCAATTATTTTTCATCAAAAAAGCTTTTGAAGAAGTGAAACGTGAGTGACATTTAATTTTTTTTTTTGTTTATTTTTATATTAGAAATGAAAGAAGATGACGAAAACATCAAGAAAAAATTAAAAGAATGTATGAAAAAAAAAGATACAGAAAAATTAGTTAAATCCGGATTCATATAAGAAACAAAATTTAGCAAAGATTAAAAAGATCTAATTAAATCATTACTTTAAGTCGTTGGCCTCGACGGAATTGCTAATAGGCCAGTCATATAGTCAAATTTGGCGTGGTTTTTGGCTTTTAATGAGCGTAAGGAGGAACGAATTAGGCGAATTAGAATCGGAATAAATTTTGGTAAAATTATATATTTCTGAAATAGTTTTTGTGTTGTTTTTATATAATGAATTATTTTTTTAACTATATTATGCTATACATAAATCTTTCCCTACACATTTTTTTTCTTTTTTGTATAAAAATGTCCTTAATATTAAGAGAAAACAATTTTTTTTATAAAATATGCTTAATAAAGTTCACCACGATGCAAAAAAAGGACAATTAAATTTTATTTGAAACGTGAGTGTCATCGACGTGCAACGTGAGTGACAAAATCAGTATATGAAAAAGTCTTAAAATTCTGAGAAAAAACTAAATTTTTTCCTGCAGTTTAAGTTTCTACTCAATTTCGTTACGGAAAATTACTTTATTCCATATATTAACTCAAACAATTCGCAGATTTTAAGCAATTTGTTGGAAGAACTCGAAAAATTAAAATCGTGCGAAAACGTGAGTGACACACCATTTAAAGAGAGTTTTTTCGAAATGTGTAAATACCCAGCAGTTATTTTGGAGACAATTGGAAAAACCAACTAGTTTATTTCTAGTGGAATTGGAGTTAGTTGCGAACTAGTACAAAAGACGCTCAGCATAGAACAGTTTGAATTTATTTTTATGTTCTTTGTTTTTCTTGTCAACAGGCACAAACAAAATAAAAAACATGCACGTTCAAAACGTGTTGTGGCTCGTTTTTTCATTTAGACGAAAATTCATCCAAACTTTTTTTAACTTTTGCAAATATTTTCGATGGAAATGATTATGTGGTAAATGGTAAATATACAGGTAAAACTATATACAATAATTTAATTAGTGCTAAGGCTAATAATAGGGCTTACAACTGACCACTTTTAGACTGTATCAAAACGGACCAGTTTAGAACTATTCATAATGGAACTAGCACAGATATAGGGAAAAAGCGATGTTAATGGGGACAATTATCTTTTCCTATGACATCAACCCGTAAAAAGCGACAGTTTGTTCTATGTAAAAGGGTATTGAAGTGGGACCAGTACTGGCCCCTTTTGGAACTAGTTTAGAACTATTCTAAATCTGGTCCATTTATCTGCAGGGTATATATAAAACTTTTAGCATGAACTTATAAAAGTGAGCCTAAGACTTATTGTACCCATATAATTTTATGTGAAAAGCTCTTATTTTTGATGGAGAAAAACTTATGTTTACTGTTATGACTGAAACGTGAGTGACACTGGATTTGCCGATTAATTTTAAAATAAGTCCACGTCCTTCAAAGAGCTTTTCGGCTTAAATTCTTTTTGATATGGATTTTTTAAAAAAAACATTATATATTTGATAGATCTTTAAAAAAGTAACACTCAATGAAATTTTTTATTAATGATTTTTTAATTCAAAAAATTCGACCTTAGATTTTTGTCTTCTATCACATATCCGAAAATCATTCAAATCGGAGACTGCCACCTGAGGACCTTTCCTTGTAAGTATTATTTATTTATTATGATTTGTAGTTTTTATTTTAAAATATTGACTTTCAAAATATTCACTAGTCGCAAAATTGTTCTATTCCTTGTTGAGAGTGCAGCAAAACCATTCTATTCCATACTTGTTTACAAAACATTGCTATTCCTTTGTAATTCAATGCCTTCTCAAATGTTGAGAAACAAAGCATGTCTCTGTGATTTTAATGTATAATTGTGATTTTTGTCCTTTAATTTACCAAATATGTTTGAAATATTTTTATCAAAACGATAGAACGTATCATCATGATAACGTGTTTGAGTTGAATTTTTATATAAAAAAATATGTGTTACTTTTGTAAGAATATTATATAAGGCTATAAGTGTAAGTGAATAGGGTAAAAATTTTCTATCTTCAATCCTATGAACTGATTTAAATAGAAACATTCCCAGTTTTTAAAAAAAAATCAAGGGCTGTTATGATGCCTATTCATACTTATATCACTTTTGTTTTGCTTAATATATTCACAATAATATCTAACGTTGACGGCCAGCAGATCGTTCAACCTTCGAGAGTTATGCAAATTGTAACATTGCTCTATTATACTTAAATAGTTACTAAATTATAATAATAGTAATGCTAATAGTAAATGATAGGTAAAAAGTCTTATCATTGTTTTTGTAGTTTGTTTTGATTCATAAATTCATGCATTTTCATCAATATAATTAAGGGGTCAAATAAAAATATCGTAGATTAAAAGGTGTGTCATGAATATCTTAAAATGAGCGGTTTTTTTATTAAAACTGAATCCAGTGAACCAGGTTTTAATTTTATAAAAAATCATAGAGCGGAAAAGAAGGATTTCTGTAAAAATGAATCATTGAAAATTAATGAAAGCATGAAATGTAAAGATTCTTCAAAAATATGAATACACATAAAAGTCAATCGGAGCCGGCTTAAAACATGTGGGTGCAGTTCTCAGCATTATTGATCACCCACAGCATTATTGATCATAAAAAGCTCGTTCAAAGTCTTTTTAAAGGCTGAAATGCGAAATTATTTTTTTTTGTTTAGATTATACAGTACCAAAATTAAAAAAAAGGCGTGGCATGCCATATAATTTTTCTTCTGAAGTTCATAGGTTCTCATAAATGCAGATTGCCCTGGTGCTAGCGCTTAACTTATTTTGAATTTGAACTTTAATTTATGATAATAAAGAAATAAATAACTCTAATATTTTTAATTTAATTCTTTTAAGAAATCTTCTTTGAACTCAAAGCGAAAAAGTTACCAAATTATCAATTATAAAATCAAAAACTAGTTGTAGCCAAAAATTATCATTAATTTAGCCACAAGCGTTAAGTCAGGGTTTTATTGACAATCAGCTGCAGCTCGATTACAGATATAATTAAATAAACATGTTGCAGACAGACTATGCATAAAACTTTGTTGGTTGTGTTGAAATAACATATTGAATGCAATAAATTTTTAGATTTAAATAAAATTTTAACATTCAAGTAAATTTCAAAAATATCAATACGAAAAAAAGAAGTGCTAGTTTTTATTAAGTTCAGCTCAGAGTATGAATTGTGAATAATTTGAATATTAAACTTAAACATTCATTAAATCGCCGGCAAATCTGGTCGTTATTTTGTAGATAAATCAATTCAATTAAAAATAAATCAAATTTAAAAAAAATTTTTGATTCATTAATTATTTCTTTCATTAATTTTTATACTTTATTGTTATAAAACAAAATTGATTTTCGTATAAATTTTTAGATAGTTTTCTGACAACAGGTAGTCATTATCGTATATTGATGCTATATCTCGTTTCAAAGTAAGTTTCTTAATATATCGAGCTATTCAGAAGTACTAAGAGCATTATCATCATATTCTGAAATTATGTCTCAGTTTACAATTAAGGGTTCGATTTTGATCGAACCTGTGATACCAGTTATTTGATAAAATCTTTTTGCTGCCCATTGACACTAACAGCTTTAATAGTTGACCAAAAAACTACTAAAATATATTTTCACATATTCTTTGTCATAATTTATTGTTATAGGCTGGTAGTGACTAAATTGCCTACCACAGTTTATGACCACGGCTTTGAACTTAAAAACTAACACACCTACAAATGACTAAATGTTTGTCATATCTTATGGTATAATTGAAAATTCATGATCACTGTGCTTATGACGCATACATATATGTTTGTTTGTTTGTTTGTTTGTTTGTTTGTAGGAACCATGTGTTACCATCAACTGACAATTACAGAAACTTCGCTGCTTGTTCCTCCTATAAAGCTCCAATAAAGTTGAATTAAGACATTCGTGTTAATTATGCAAACAGCTGATTTTATCTTTTATTAATTTAGCTAACTCTATTTTTGAATAAAATTATTTTCTGAGTGTTCAATTTAAATAATGTGGATGGGATTTTTTTTACATGCCTTGAGGCATCTGAAGTTGAACTTGAAGCTGAGGTCTCTGACCGTGAAAAATAGATAGTATTTTTGTCGTCATAAGATTAAAATTTTATATAATACCTACATCGGTTTTGTAAAACAGGATGTAACCAGTCGGTACTACATCAACAATTTCTGTGTATAGGGTGGTTTCTTGATAGATAGAAACGAAACTTCTACCCAGAATCTGTACATAAAAGCCTTTGTTGATTTGATTGATAGATGATTTCAACGAAATAGATAACAATGTTAAAAAACAAAAATTATGTACACAATAACAAGGTTCCGATAGTGAATTCTGATGAAGACGATTTACGTTCATCGGCATTTTGAAAATTTAGTTCTGAGTTTTATTTTAGGCGGGTTCTTATTTTCACCTTTTTTTGCAAATTCTTATAATAAATCGTCATAGAAAATCATGTGGACCTTACATTTAAAGTATAAGATACGTTTAGGAGATTTATGTTTACGTTTAGGAAAAACTACGAGGAACATTTTTGTAGAATATTTTAACCCTCTAGCTCTTCATTGTATGGGGTCTTGTTTGAAAATTTGTAAAAATATTCAAAAAAGCCCTACAAAATAGGGCTATTGATAACCCTCATGTCCCACAAAAATAATTATAAATAACAAGTAAAGAAAGTCTAAAGTCGGTCTAGGCCGACTATGAAATACCCTAAACTCACTTTTCAAAAACAAAAAAAATTGTTATTGTAAATGGGCGTCTCCGTGGGCGGATGAAGCCTATATTTAATATGCATTTAAATGTTGATGAAAAATTTACACATACTAAGTTTTATTTATGTAGCTCACAGTTAATGCCTTTATTGTGCTTTCGCTATGGAAGGTGGGCGTGTTCATGGACGGATTACTTCCAATTTTTTAACACACCTTAGTTTTGGTATAAAATACATACATGCCAAATTTAATTTCTCTATGAAAAACATAACCTTATTTATTCAGTTTTAAACTTTTTGGGTTGTATAGGAGGTAGGCGTGTCCGTGGGCGGATGAGGACCATTTGCCTAAACCATCTTTATTTTGTCATAAAAAACATACGTGCCAAATTTTAGCTCTGTATGTTAAACAGAGATACTTATTTATTGCGTTTTCAATTTTTGGGTTGTATGGTAGGTGGGCGTGTCCGTGAGCGGATGACGTCCATTTTTCAAAGACGTCTTTGTGTTGATATAAAACACATACATAAAAAAAAAAACAAAAAAAAAACAAATTGGCCATTTCAGCCCTTGAAAGTACTTTGACCGAGCTTCTTATGATCAATTGTGTTGTGTGTGTTATTAAATGTTTGCACACAATTGACCGAGAACTGGACCTACATGTTTTATGCCGACTCCGAACGGCTCATGTTCTCAAGAAGCTTTACATGGCATTATTTACTCTCTGAGGTTTGCCATTGTCTGCAGAGAGGTGGTGACCGATCAGAAAATTTTTTTATTGAAAAAAACTTTTCGCCGCGGCTGGGGATCGAACCCGGGCTCCAAGCATGCTAAGCCACACACTTAACCTGCATGCCACGGTCACCACAAAACACATACATACCAAATTTTATTGTTGTAGGCCAGTTATGAGCTGAGTTATGCAGTTTTAAATTTTTGCGTTGTATGGGAGGTAGGCGTGTCCATGGGTGGATTTCAAATATTTAAAAGTGCAGATCCTTGCGTGCATGTGACCATGTGTACCAAGTTTCATCAAATTATCTCTACTCCTTCTTCTTAAGCTGTCTTTACGGACAACACACAGACGGACATGAATCCTTCTATCCTGTCACTCACGAGGTGATGCTGATCAAGAATATATATACTTTTCTATACCGGACTCGCTTCGTTCTATGCGTTACAAATGTTTGCACAAAGTTAATATACCCTGACCTTTCAGGTTTAGGGTATAAAAATTAATATATATAAGAAATAATTATAAGTACAAAAATAATTATAACTAAAATTCAACTATAAGTCTTTAAATATATATACCAATGCTCAAAATTCAACTAGAGTGTCAGATATAAGTGAAAACTTACAATCTGTTAAAGGGTTAATTTCTAACTTATTCAAAATTGGTACTTAAATAACTCATAAAAACGCAATTGAGAGAACTATAGCATGAAAAAAAAATATGATACGTAAAATATCACTACAAGCCACTATACAAAGGACAGTTTTGCATAGCATATAATATCTATTAGTAAAGATATGAGTACAAATTAGGATACTTAGGATAATTAGGATAAGCAAATATTTATTTATTACATCGTTTTTTAGCCTACTTTGTTTTCTTGATAAAATATATTAAAATCAATGTATTGATTTATTTGGAATGCTAGTTCGGATCCTACAACTCAATGTTTAAAAATTTTT
Organism: Tetanocera ferruginea; assembly: GCA_958299015.1. NCBI lineage: Eukaryota > Metazoa > Arthropoda > Insecta > Diptera > Sciomyzidae > Tetanocera > Tetanocera ferruginea. The sequence continues at coordinate 129,122,221 of OY282644.1, forward strand.
TCCTTCAAATGTTGCCCACGACTAGCTCTTAAATGGTCCATTCTGTGGGTCCAACTTTCGAACAGCTAATAAACAGGACCATTTCTTCAGATGATGTTTTTCTCTTACTGACGACTGATTTTGGTAGTAAGATTTTAATAAAAGTTGCTCAGGAGTAAGTCTATTCACGTTCGAGTCGTATTGAATACTGAACACAAACGTCATATGAACAAGCCTTTGACAAGACATTTACACATAATAGCTGTAAAAACAACCCAGTTGAAAAAGGGACTTCGTATTGGATCAATAAGAGAATGAATACTATTGACTTAATAGCGCTCTTCAATAGGTCAAATGTCTGATAAAATCTTTCATGTTCATGTTCCTGTAACAAAAATTGACGAGTACATAACTTCGCAAAGGATGGCGATAAGAAAAACTAATGAGGTTCTAGTGTTTTTTCCTAATAACAACCTTTAATAGCGTTTTCAACAAGAGAATGGCTGTATATCTCTTAAAACTTTTCTCGACCCTTGACTTTTCTTGTATAAAAAATTGTTGACATGAATCTTAAAATGAGACAAAACAAAGAAAAAAGCCATTTTATATTGTATTTTCTATAGTTTCTTTCAGGAACTGATATTCGAGCCATTAAAAAAAACACTTTTAAAAATATAATAAGTAATTTGAAGAACTTAAAAATTAAAAGTAAAACATTAGTTCAAAACAATGCTTTTTAAATTGATCATCGTTTTTTGCTAAAACTACAATAATTTATGCAAATTAATTTGTCGTTTTTAATAAAAGCTTAATTTGTTATTTTCAATTCTTAAGTGCTATTCATAAAAATCCATTTCAAGTTTTTTGAGGTGAATATCCTCATTATGTAGTGTTTTTGTGGTTACTTTTTCTGTAAGAAAAAACCAAAATCATGCTTCTTTAATGTATACATAGTATTTTAAGATACATCAAACAAGATTATACCAGGAAGTTTGAAGATGGCATCCATCCATTTGATGCCGAACCGAATTTAAGCTTCTTCAGATTTTACTTCCGCCAATCTACATCGTTGCGAAAATTACATCATATAAATTTTATGATGATTATCAAATGATGCTTCAATGAATGGGTACTTAATTGTATCTTGTTTGTTTAATTTTTGTTATGTTTTTTTTTTGGTAAAATTTAAATAATAGTTTAGAACGCAAATTTTAATAGAAATCTTTTCAGTCTATTTAAATATACATATCTAAGCAGCTTTAAATATACATATCTAGCTGATCACTTATTACTTAAGTGATTTATTAATATTACGACAGAGCTTCAAAACAATTTATAAACTGGCTGGCAAAACTAAGAAAATATTTTTTCCAAGAAAAAAACACTTGTTTCTTAACCAGAGTTTTGCGGTTTTACTGTAGAAGTTTTTAGCTTTGATGACTTCAGCTTTCGATTTACAGGGCGTTTTTTAATTTTCACTTTTTATGCCGTATCATAAATTATTTTATTTAATTAGTTATACTTAAACTATGCAGTGAAGATTTCTTCAGATACTCTACGAACAGAGTTCTTTTTCTTCATTGATGTAACCTCTAGACAATTCTTGTTCAAAGTTATGTAGAGTGAAATTTGAAAAGTAATATTTTACAAGAAATCTTAACCCTCTACAAGTGTATAGTATAGTACTAGTATTTTTTTAGCCTTTTAAGGTTTTTTTAAAATTTTTTTAGAAGAAACATTTCCTAGTATAGGCAAATGTTCTATGTGTAATGGCAACTGGAAACTAAAATCATTAAATTTAAAAAAAAAAAAAATTTAATTTTGGTGACAATAAATTGTTACTTAAAGTTTGTTACATTTTGTTTGAACGGTCTTTTGACGAGAAATTTTATGACAGTTTGAATGTGTATTCCATTCAATTATGATACAAACTATATATAATCAAAACCTATAATCATATTATATAATATAAGCGTACTCTTTGGCGTCGAGAGCATTTTCAATAATTGATATTGTCAGTCGAAAATTTAAAATCAATAGCAAATGTAAATAATAGGTCTGTTCCGTACGAACTTCAAGTAAAGTTCGAGTAATAGAGAATAATTTGATTATCTGTCAAAATGAGAAAATTTGTCAAAAATTACGGAAACGATTTCAAGTAAGTTTCAAGCACAACAGCTATTGTTGAAAACAAAAGAATTTAATTGCTTTGTTTTTGTATTTAAAACACTTTCGTAAGCTTTCATTTGGGTTATTTTAACTATTTTTATTAATTTGCTAACCAATTGCATACATTTTTTTCACAACACAATATAACAATTTAATTTCATCACTTTGACAATCCGCTGTTTGAGATTCGTGCTCGAAGAAATTTTTCAAGTAAAGTTCGAGTAATAGAGAGCGACAAAAACTGACGTTTTGCTTATTCTTCTTCTCTCTCGTGCTGGAAAAATGTGTAAAGAAATGCTTTCGAGTAACTTCAAGCTCTTCTTCATATCAAACGCCAACCGATGTAAAAAAAATTTGGTAAATTTTTAACGGTAAACGGTTTTTAACGGTTTTTAATGTAAAAACGGAAACCATAGTAGGTACGATGAAATAAGTTTAAAAATTTTTTGTAAAACTGAAAATTCCAAATCGAAAAAACATTTAAAAAATTTTGAAGTTTTAATAAATCGAAAAACAAAAAGTGCCTGAAAATATGCTAAAAATTTAAAAACAAAAATTTTAAAAAAATTTTGTTTTAAAATTGTTTGTCTTTAACATTACAGTCGAGCGCATATTTCTACAATTATATCGAAACTATTACATGAAACCAACAAATTTTGAATGTGAAAGTAGCTGTCAAGTCTAACTCTTTATTGTCACAAACTTTTCTTCTAACTTTTGTAATTTTGAAGATATAATCCATTTTATGTAGTCTTTAACTTAGCATATTTTTGAAGTGAGTTTCTAGGTAGGTCTGCATTTTGAAAATTCTACCGAAATTGGCAATAAAAAACTCTTAATTAAGAAACTTTATCAAGAAGAGGTACCAAATAAACAACTAAAATCGAAATAATGAAAACAAAATGCTGTCTTGTATTTCTAGGAGCCAAAATGTGTGGTCTTTAATGTTACACGTTCATAACTTTTTGTGCGCTTTCTAGCTCCCAAGAGTACGTTTGCAACCACCTTCATTAATACTTAATTTTATTCGCCTCATCAAGAGGAATCAGACTTAGAGTGGCAGTACTCTAAGTCTGGGACACCTTGCAGACAAGATATAGGTGAATTTTTCATATTATTTGCGTTGTTTATAGCAGTATTCTAGTCTAGGGGTACAAATATTTTTAAGGATCAATTTTTTAATAAGATATTTAAGATATAATAAGATGTTTAAACAATACAAAAATAAATAACATTTTTTTTTGAAAATTGAAAGAAAAACATGCTGTTAAAGTGGAGGGGTAATAAATGTGCGTCATTCTTAACATTATTTCAGCCCTTCTGGTGATCTGAGGAAGACAAAAAAAAAATTGATTCTTAATAAGTAAGAATGCTGCTATGGTCTGAAAGTACGGAAATTAAAAAAAATATTTTTTAATAAAATAGCAAGTGTTTGAAAAATAAGTGATTTTTTCTTTTTTCTAAATTTTAGAATTTTTTAAAAATAGTAAAAAACAAAATATTTACATAATTATAGTTCCAACCACAGAAGAATATATAAAGAAGGTCCACATCAAATTTCAAGTAAAAAAAATAGTTTCGAGAAAAACGCGTTTAATGATTTAAATTTTCATATTTTTTAAAATTTTTATTTTGTATTGTTAAAATATCAATAAATAGCTATCTCATATAAAAATGGCTGATAAAACTATTCTTATTTTTTTCTTACCGAATACTTCTACCGAATACCGCTAAACTAGAATACTACCTTAAGTCTTAAAATATACAATAAGTTTTGTTGTATAATCTCCCTGTATATTAAGGTGGGACATAACATTCGCGGCAGAGAAAACAGACCTTTTTTTAAAAATTCATAACTCAGTCAAAAACAAACATTTTTCCACTATTTTTTTTTATTATTGTAGAGAAAAAAAAAAATTAAAAAAAAATATATTTGTTCACTCCAACATGGTTTTATAGAGCTCCAAACTGGCGGCAGAGAAAAAAACGGGGCCTCTTGGTTGTAGCGCTGGGAGTCGCAAAAATTGTCCGATCTGGAAAAAAATGACTTTTAAATCTTAACAACATTGGTTATCGTATGACAATAGATTTTTTTAAAATTTTTTTTTTTCAATTTTTGGTGATGCTCCAAATTTGAAAGGTGTTTTTCTAAAAAAAATATTGAATTTAAAAATTTATAAAAAATCGAAAAAAAATTGAAAAAAAGCCATACGATAGCGAATCAAGTTTAAAACAAGTAAAGAAAGTCTAAAGTCGTCTAGGCCGACTATGAAATACCCTAAACCCACTTTTCAAAAAAAAAATTTTATTGTAAATGGGCGTGTCCGTGGACGGATGAAGCCTATATTTTATATGCATTTAAATGTTGATGAAAAATTTACACATACCAAGTTTTATTCCTGTAGCTCACAGTTAATGCCTTTATTGTGCTTTCGCTATGAGAGGTGGGCGTGTTCATGGACGTATTACTTCCAATTTTTGAACACACCTTAGTTTTGGTATAAAATACATACATACCAAATTTAATTTCTCTATGACAAACATTACCTTATTTATTGAGTTCTAAACTTTTTGGGTTGTATGGGAGGTGAGCGTGTCCGTAGGTGGATGATGTCCACTTTTCAAAACCATCTTTGTCTTGTCATAAAAAACATACGTGCCAAATTTTAGCTATGTAGGTTTAACAGAGGCTTATTTATTGCGTTTTCAATTTTTGCGTTGCATGTGAGGTGGGCGTGTCCTTGAGCGGATGACGTCCATTTTTCGAAGACATCTTTGTGTTTGTATAAAACACATACATATCAAATTTTATTGTTGTAGGCTAATTATGAGCTGAGTTATGCAGTTTTCAATTTTTGCGTTGTATGGGAGGTGGGCGTGTCTGTGAGCAGATGACGTCCATTTTTTAAAGACATCTTTGTGTTGATATAAAACACATACATACCAAACTTTATTGTTGTAGGCTTATTATGAGCTGAGTTATGCAGTTTTAAATTTTTGCGTTGTATGGGAGGTGGGAGTGTCTGTGAGCGGATGACGTCCATTTGTCAAAGCCATCTTTGTGTTGATATAAAACACATACATACGAAAGTTTATTGTTGTAGGCTTATTATGAGCTAAGTTATGCAGTTTTCAATTTTTGCGTTGTATTGGAGGTGGGCGTGTCTGTGAGCAGATGACGTCCATTTTTTAAAGACATCTTTGTGTTGATATAAAACACATACGTACCAAATTTTTTTGTTGTAGGCTAATTATGAGCTGAGTTATGCAGTTTTAAATTTTTGCGTTGTATGGGAGGTAGGCGTGTCCGTGAACGGATTCCAAAAATATTCAACAGTACAGATCCTTGGGTTCATTTGACCATATGCACCAAGTTTCATTCAAGTATCTCAACTCCTTCTTCTTATCCTGTGTATACGGACAACACACAGACGGACGGACGGACGGACGGACATGAATAGCTCGACTCACATGGTGACGCTGATCAAGAATATATATACTTTTCTATACCGGACTCACTTCGTTCTATGCGTTACAAACGTTTGCACAAAGTTAATATACCCTGACCTTTCAGGTTTAAGGTATAAAAATACAAAAAAAAAAAAATTTATTCAAAAAATGAACCCGCTAGTGCTGTAACCAGTATGAAAAAGTTTCGAGATAAACGCATTCAAAGTTTGTGAACAAAGAAAAATGCAAATAAAAATAAAAATGCGCTCTCACTAATCCGGCTGTAACTTTTGAACCCGTAGGAATTTTTCCATGAAATTTTTTTTCTTAGAATCTTATTTAAGAATATTTACTAAATATTACTAATATTAAGAATATTTACTTAAATACAAAATTATAAAAAAATGTCCATTTAAAAAAACGGCCCATGTCATGTCCCCCTTAACTTACTCGGATTGTCTGAATCTTGTTTGGATGCCAACTCATTAGAAAGTTCTTCAATGCCAAGGAAATGTTGCGCAACATTTTCAAAATATAAAAAAAATACTTGTTCTCAAATATAATAATATTTATATAAAAAATTATTTTAGAAAATTTAAATAACACGATAGTAGTTTGATGCTTCTGAATACTAATGAGCTATTAAGAAACTGGAAACTTTCGGAAAACATTAAATAAATAGTTCCTGAATTTTAAGCATAAAATAGTATTAAAAAAAATAAGTAGCATGAATCATAAGATTGAATCCATTACTTTAAAATTTAAGTCGTTATTAAAAAACTCATCCTTGAAAATGAAATGTATAAACTTAATATTGAAAATATTTCCGAGATATTTGAAAGTAAGCCCGCCTTACATGGTAAACACTCTCAACATAACCAACATTAAAATATAATCATCTTGAAAATTGATTTATTTAAAAAAATAAATCACTTCAACAAAAGTTCGATGAGTTCATTAAAAATCATTAAAAATGGTTAGCCAATTGATTCTGGCTATTTGCTTACATGAGGCATGGTTATGGTATAAATGAGGAAAAAAAATCAACAAAAAAGTTGAATAATATTTTAAGCCGCTAGAAACACGAATGCGGATACGCAACAGTTAGTCTGCCAAATTTTCGATTGAGTTAAGCAAAAAATTGTACAGAACTGGTTTCGCATCAAGCTTCTAAAATTAGGAAAAATAAACTGAACTTGATATTTGTGTTATAGAAAAATAATAGAATTAACATAAACAAATTCAATAAAAAAAGAATGGCACCTATTAGCATAAAAAAAATTCGATTAAAGTGAGAAGTTGAACAAAAAACTGCTCGCGTGCTTTAATGAATTAAAAATTCAGTTAATAAAACTAAAGCTTAATCAGCTTCATAAACAATCAAGTTCACAAACTATTCTTAACAACAAAAAAATTAATATCAAGCTCATTAGAGTAACTTAAACCCATTGAAAAAAATAAACGCCGTATCGTCGCATCCATTGATCTTTGATCATCGCCTAACAAACTGTGTGATCTCAGGCTTAACCACCATCAAGCAGTGATCGAAGCTCTCTGTTTAGCCAACAGTTCAACGTGTCGCTTGACCTTGACACTCACTCAACTCGCTCAAAACTAATCTGTACCAAGTTATGATCATCTTGATCATGCATTGTTGGCCATTTATTTATTTATAATTATGTATTCTTTTTTTGTTTTTTTTTTTTTTTTTGTTTGCTTTTTATTGGTAACGTCTTCCTACCAAGTTAAATCTATTAGCATTTGTTAGTCGGCTGTGAAATCGAAAGCCACTCGGACGAAAGTTTCTAAGACGTTCGCGTGAACAACAAAACTACTGATAGAGTTAGCTAGATGTATTTCGGTTGACTGGACAAAATCGGTGTGTTTGAATGAATGGTTCGCTGAACGTTTTACTATAAAAAAGTGGCAGAAAAAAAATAAAATAACAAAAGTTGTTTTATATTAAAATTATTAAATAATAAAAACAATTCCTGTTGCCAGCCATAAAATCAACACTACAAAAAATAAACCCAGCAGCAAATTTGTGTTATATATTTCATATAAAAATGTACATATAAAGTGCTTAAAAATAACACTCAAACTAAATTAATAAATTTAAAAAAAATGCATTTAAAATAAACATAAAGTTATAAAAATAAACACCCGTCAAAGTGTTAATAAATAAAAATAACATTTTAAAGTCACACAGCCATTCAAGTGATAAACGTGTGAACAAAGTGAAAAAAGCAGCTTTAACACGTGTCACAAAATGTGGTTCTTTCAATTAAGCGTGGCCTTGTTGGCCCTCAGCAGTTCTATAGAAGGCACTAATTTGGAAGGATATGAAGGGTAATTAAATCACATATATTTAACACGTTCTATGATAAAATTTTGACAACACTTAAAAATGGCAGAAAGCTCGGTATAAAAGCTTGTATAATTTGTTGTTCGATAAAGTCATTGCGAGCCACTGTACTTCTATTGAAGTAATCGACGAATAATCTAAATTCGGATTAAAATAGACACTTGAAAATACGTCATGATAACCATCATGTTTTCATTTTTGCGTCTTTGAGCTCTGTCAGGAAACCAATTTTTGCAATCTGGTTTAAGTGTGTGATTTAAGAGTGGTTCGACCCATGGGAATTAATTTTGTGTCATTTGTCACAAAAGGCACACAGATGAAGACTGATCAGATGTACAGTTTCTTCGTAGAGATAGCATGGAATTTTGAAGATCCACTTTAGATAAAAACACGTTTAAAGTTTCGGTTACTAAAACTTCCTATACAAAACCAATATTAGTACCTTAACAAAATGTTTTATGTCTCGAGATGTATTGCAGATATTGATCTAAAAATTAATATACACATCCTTCAAACTATCAAAAACATATTTATGAAAAGTGATTTACAAGGAAGAACCCTTAATTAAATGTTCCACATTTATCCCTCTTATTTTTTCTTTGTTATTTAACCGTAAAAAAAGTGCTTTTTGGCTAAATTAGCTAGGATCACTACCAGATTAAAAATACAGAAAATGAGCAAGAATTTATCAAATTCTGATATATCCCGAATTTGATATAATTATTATCGAATTATTATCATTAGAATTATTATTATAGAATTATATCTGATATAATTCCCGAATAAGTCCTAGTAGAATTAGTTACTTGGTTTAGTTAGGTTTTTGAAATCTAGAGCACAAATTTTAGAATTTCTATGTCAGAATGTGAGAAGTATCAAATTAAGATCCAATAAATAACACGGTACAACACAAAAATTACCACTTTCACAATGGTTTCTCGTATATTTAAGTATGTGGATCACGAATATGTAATTATTTTTTTCGGAACACCGCTAGTTTTGTCTACATAGGACTTTGAAGTTATAACGAGTACCTCTTCGAAAAATTGATTAATATAGTAAATGAAATTATTTTTCATCGAATTTGGTGTCAAATTAAAGAGATCAAAAGTAAACAACTTATGAATATATAATACTAGCGGATGTAACCCGGTGCTACTCGGGGTTGTACCTCGAGCACAAAAAGAGGACGATTTTCAAAACTGCTCTGATTTTAAGGTTTTTTTAATTATCGTTTTTTAAATTATCGTTTTTTGGGGTTTTGCCCCCTCTTTCCGTCGAAAGTGTTTAGTCAAATTTCCATAAAAGTGTACCTGCCAGACGCGGTTAAAACAAAAATGACATTTTCAACGTCTCGATCTGACGTCTGGTTTCTGATGAAAATGGCACCCCCACAAAAAAAAAAACACAAACAATCTTTCTCCGGTGAAAAATTTCTCTATTTTGGATAACAGCAATTTTCTCTTTTCAAATAAAATTTTCTTCAATTAGAATACATTTTCACATTTTCGAAGAAATATTTCTTCACTTCTAGGAAATGGAAATATTTCAATGTCTCTTATAATGACAAATATATTTCTAGCACAAAAAAATTCTCATTTAAAGAGAAAAATACATAGAAAATGAAAAATGTTTCCTATGTTTTGATAAAAAATTCACTATGAGAAGTATTTTCTTCAATAAAACAAATTTTTTCTTAAAAATAAAGAGTCTTTTTCTCTAAAATCGAATTATTTTTATATATTTCTCTTTTTCATAGAGGTTTTTATCATTTTTAGAGAATTTTTAGGATCGCATTTAGAGAAAAGCATTCTCTGGAGCATAGTCAATACCATATGATGCCATTTTTATCATATTCCGAGAAATTTTTTTCTGAGTGCAGTTTGAAAAGTCATTTCGAGAAAAATTCGCTTAAAGTTTTTCCAAGCATGCATTTAAAATGCAATTTTATCTCAATCAAATTCCAATTTTAAAAAATCCTATAAGAATCCATTCGATTTTTGGATTGTCTTCGTTCAACTTTGGTTTTGGTCTATACTGTTCGGTTAATTTTTTTTCATCTTTATATAGATTCTGGTGGTATTCGTTAAACTTCCTTTTTTTTCGTTCGTCTATGGTTCTTGACTTCGTTTGCTTTCGGCTCATTCCTTGATTGTTGTCGAAAGAACTTTTGAAAGCAAAGAATCTATTTCAGTAACAGATACAAATGCTTGCCAAGTTTCATCAAAATCAGTTCATCTGTTTTGACTTGAATGAGCCGAACATAGTTGATTGAATAAAGCGCCATCTTACGGAAGTTTTCTGAAATTTAAATAGCTCAATTCTTTTGCAGAGTCAAATTATTTCACGTACCAAATTTTAGTAAAATCGATCAAGTCATTTAGTAGTTATTGAGTCTTAACAATGCATTACTTAAAATGCCCTCTTTCGGAAGTCTTTGGAATTTTTTATAATTTTTGTTTTCTCTTGGGTGCAGTTGAACGTTCATACCAAATTTCATTGAAATCGGTTCCGGCGTTTAGTACTTGTTGAGTCTTTAAAACGCACTACTTAAAGCGCCCTCTTACGGTAGTCTTTGGAATTGTTATAGCCTATGATATCTTGGGCGCAGTCGAACCTTCATTCCAAATTTAATTGAAATCGGTTCAGGTGCTTAGGAGTTATTATAGAGTGCCACGCCCACATACTTCCGCCCAACTTTTTGCCTATACTTTATCTTGTGTGCAGTTGAACCTTCATACCAAATTTCATTGAAATCGGTCCAGGAATTTAGGAGTTATTGAGTCTTAAAAACGCACTACTTAAAGCGCCCTCTTGCGGAAGTCTTTGGAATTTTGTATAGCCTAAGTTTTATTTTGGGAGCAGTTGAACCTTCATGCCAAATTTCATTGAAATCGGTCCAGGTGTTTAGGAGTTATTATATAGTGCCACGCCCACATACTTCCGCCCACTTTTTTACACCCCCTATGTTCTTTCTCCCTATGAAAGGTACTCGGTGTCCAAATTTCAGCTCAATCGGATAAGCGGTGCGCGAGCCTATACGGAACAGACAGACACACAGACAGACAGACAGACAGACAGACAGGAGGACAAACATTTGATTTTATATATAAGAAGATTGTAATTTATGGAAAAAGGATATGAAGAAAGTCCTTTTCAAATTTTTTTTATCCTTGATTATCAAGAAATTCTTGGGACAAACTTACTCTAAAACTATGAATCAGCGAAAAAACTATATTAAAAACTAAAAGTTAAGAATTGTGTCTCTGCTAATTTTTTTGTTAAAATTGCATCATTGGTTTGCTTTTAATATTTTTTTTAAGTATTTCAAACATTATTTATCGCAAAATGTCTTTATTTTATTGAAGAAATTTAGAAAAAAATATTGTTGTAGAAATTTTGCGAAAATTAATGTTTAAAAAATGTTGAAGAGCAAACTAATAATGCAAATTAAATGAAATTTTGTAGATACACATTTTAAAGGTTAAGTTTGCCCCAAGAATTTTTGGCTGGAATTTTATAAAAATCTTCGAGAATATAAAAGATTTTTTTTCAATTTTGAACAATTTTTCAAAAGCATGTTCTCCTTAAAATTTCAAAGTTGTGGAGACCAAACTAGAGGTGTTCCAAATAACGATGTGAGAAACCGTTGAGATAGTGTGCGGGGTTTTTAAAAGAGCCAAATTTTTGTACAGTGGAACTTAAAGGAATACGAATGGATTAAGGAAATACGGATGGATTTGGAAAAAAACTGAATGGAAACATGCGAAGGATAAAATTGCATTATGTACGAGTTTTTCGAAATTTTTACCATTATTTTGTTAAAATGTAGAATATTAAACTATATTAAAGCATAGAAACAATTTATTCGGTTTTAAATTTAATTAAAATTATTGGTAGAATTTTTCTGTATGACACTTGGTACTCAGATCCCTTACAATCTAAAACTTAATATTGACAATAAAAGACTGACTTTAAGGAGGCTCTGCTCTCAGCAAAATAGAAAATCCGGTTACTGGTGGGAGTCCTAATAGGTCACTGCTCTATCGATGTAACGACCAAAAGGATTGGTATTACAGCACCAGGCTTTTGTCAAAACTGTAACGATCCGGAAGCAACGGAAACAACGCAAACCTAGTGAATGCCGAAATCTACAGAATCGTTGACTCGGAAATACAAGAAATAGATTCTTGAAAGATTTGGAGGAGCTAGTGTACACACCAATGATATGAAATATATGGAAGTTCACTAAGAACACAGGATGGTTCAATGAACAACCATAAGCTTAAAGTAATCAGCTTGATTGGGTACCACAACTAACGGGTTTAATACAATCAATTAAGGGATTCGTAATGGAACAAAAACCTCCACAAAAACACTTCAACGGTACACGATCCTTTTAACCTAATCCTACATAATACCGACTTCCTGGTTCGAAAATAGTTGGAAAGTATTAGATTCCGGAATAAAACATTTTGTGAGATTTTCTGGAAAGGAACATTAACCATTAAAATAAAAAAACTTCATTTAGAGGGAACTCTTTTTAATTTAATCTCTTGGAGTCTCAATCACGCTTAAATGGCTAAACCGATTGGAATGAACTTTGTAAAAAGATGGTAATAGATGGGGTCAGGGATGGGAGAGCGCAATTACCGAAATGATACAGACATTCAAAGATAGTAATGAAATGGCATTGGCAGTTTACAAAATATACAGAAAAAATTTTTGTTTTTAAATTTGGACTAAGTTACCAATACATCTACACAAAAAACATTTTTTTGATTTTAATTTTCAAGTTTTTTTTTATAATGGAAGTGACTTATAGAAAACATCACTAAGGTGAAATTTTTAACACATCAACATATTTTTTTTTTTCATATATTACTTGTCTACATGCATTTTTCTCGAAACAAAGTTATCAAATTTGCTGCAGCTCTAACTCGAAGATTCGAACGATTTGAATCTTGTTACAACTTCTTTTAAATATTCTTTATACCAGAAATCTCTAATTTTACGATCTGAAAAAAGTGATTTATATTTACGATAAAATCCACCAAATTCTCTCGCAAAAATTGGAGAATTCCCTTGTTTTAATTTAATTTTTTTTTTTTTTTGTCAAGTATCATGGTATGGGCAATACCTTCTACTTTTTTATTTTAATCACTGTGAAGGTCGCTATCACTGCAGTAGTGGCAGGGACTTTGTTTTTTGAACCTTGGGAGATTGCAAATAACTCGCTGCATTTTTAAATTTTTGATTTGATCAAAATTCTATGTATTTATAATATACGCACAAATATATACTATTACATGGAGTAGTTTTCTTAAAAAAAATTTCCAAAAATCACACATTTTTCAGCCGTTCAGACTAGATATTAGATATTTAACAATTTAACATTATATGGCTATAGTTAACATGTAATGAAAAATAGGTTTTTGTAAACACATAATAATAAATTTCTCTAATTTTTTTCAAGAGACTAAGATCACAAGTTTGAGACACCAAGTCATTAGGTATTAATTCTAAGAGTGGACAAAAAGTTTTCAAATGTGAATTTTCACATTGGTTTCATTGAAGGTATTCTAACAGAAAATACAAAAAACACGATTTCGAAAAATTATGAGTTACGTCCTTTCTATATTAAGGTGACGATGTTTTATTATAAAACGAACACAAGCATTCATTTTAGTTTTTAAAAAACTGTCAGTTCGTATGAAAATGGAATTCCTACATATGGGTTAATGCCATAAAGAAATAAGACACTTAAATTAATTGAAAAATTATTCAAGTCGAGCAAAAACGGGAAATGACATGACAACATTTTAAAATGGAAACTTTTTGCAAAACTTCTTTAAAACTTTAAACAAGTATATTTTTCCAAATTTCTGTTTCGAAGTTCGCCTCTGTTCATTGTGACAAGTGAATTTTTCCATAGAGTTACATTGAGAGCTTACTCATATACCATTGCATTCAAATAATTAACCTCAAAATTTAAATTAAAAAAAGGTCATTACTTTGTTTAGAAAAAAAAAAAAATACACGCCAAAGAGTTTTTATTTGCAGACATTAAATTATAAGAAGCGAAACAACTTTGCTAAAATTTGCAATGCAAACTTAATGTTATGCATTAACACCAAATCATTACCAAAAAACCGTAATAAAACCACCAAAATAAAAAAAAAATTGCAACCAACAATACAATTTCTTTCTTGCAACACATAAACATTAAAATGTACCTAAGTTTAAAATTGTTTTTGAAGGAGTTTGAACAATAATATAAACTACAGAGCCAATTAGTGCTTATTAACTATTAACTATTTCCTTTCCTCTCTTTGCGGCAGTCATCAGAGAGTTGCACTTTTAAAGCGTCAGTCTGACAATCTGACTGCTGAACTGATTGTTAATTTATTCATTGAGCAATGCTTAAACTTTTGATTTATTTTTATTTCTATTGTTTTGCATTTAACTATAATTTAATAGATCTACAAATTCACAGAGCTTTTTCAATGTTCAATGCCGCTGCGCATGCGCATGGTTTAAGCTTTATTTAAAGAAGTGAAGTTTTTTTTTTTAGTTGGTCAACGCGTGCCAAGGGAATGCGTTGAAATCAGCGGCTATTTATATGAATATTATGCATAATATTTAAATGTTTTAATAAATATGTATGAATTGTCAGCAAACTAGCAAAACCAGCTATCATCTATCATCTTATAACGCGTCGGATTCAAATGTGCAATGAAGAAGAAAAAAAGCTTAAAGTCAAATTTACTGAAAATAAGCATTAAGAAATCTTTATTATAAGACAAAGACATGATGGATTAAATACTGGTTAATCTCTATTATTGAGCTAAAGATTAATGAATAATAGAGTTAATCCAGTCATTTAGTCATCAAAGTCATTGAACTCGTACTGAATACAAAAGCTATTGGTTCCGTTTTGAAGAACGGTTTCGTACAAAATAATAAAAATTAATTTATTATTTTTTCCCTGATAATAAGTACACCGAAAATCTTCACAAATGGTATAAGCTTGCGGAAATTATATTAAAAAAATCTTTATTACTCATTAGAAAAAAAAGTCTTCCCAACATATTGTAAGCTTATTCCAAGCAAAATGTTCTGTGTGTTAACATGCAATAAGTATATTCCACTTGGAAAATATTCACGGGACTATAGTTATTTCAAACTAAATAATGGAATAGCTTTTATTATTATAATCGGCCATTTTCTTGTGTTTTTTTGTTTTTAATTATAATATTTAAGTACATTTTAATGATTTACATCTTCCATTAAAAAAAAATCAACATTAAGCATTTTTGCATTAATAAAACTCATCAATAATATTTGCATAATGAAAATAATTTATTCAAAAAATTGTAGACGACTTTTAATTAACTACAAACAACACTAAGTTTGTTTAAATTCAGCCCAACAGCTTTGAATTTAAACTTTCCATGACACCATAATATCCGCCTTTCAATAGTAAAAAAAAAATTTAAAATTTGACCTTCTGATCTATGAAGATTTGTTACATTTAAAGTATTCGGTATAAACTAATATTTATGTAGACCGCGTGTCCGTTTCTTGAATTTGGTTTGTTTTTATCAAGTTCAAATGTATCTTATTAAATTAAAGAGAGGAAAAAAAAAAACTAATTAAATAAACAAAATGCAAATATCTGCTGCTTCGATAAATAATTAAGTATCTTGCCATGAACATCCGAATCAATTTTTCAAAGCAGGCAATATATTGAATTGAATATTTAAATGAAAACAAATATTAAAAAACGCTTAAAACTCATCAGGTGGTACACGTGATATTGGCGCTATCTTTTGTTGCCGCAGCATGAACTAAACAGCTACTAAAAAAATTGACAGCTGCTGAAGTTTTATGTTAATGCTGATATACTCGTACTTGTTCCTATATATATATATATATGTGAATGAATGAATGAGTAGGTATAATTAAGTCATGTGGAGAATTATGGGATGACTTTGAAAACTGAATGAATACGACTAGAGATTATTAGAGTCGATAAATGATGTTTTGATAAAAAATAAAATTGTGAGACAAAATTGTTGCTAAATTAAATTAAAATTAAAATAAATTATCAAATTAATAATATTGCGCTGATCTCTACTTAAGGAATGCGAAGGGATTGTACTATTCCAACCACAGGATGTTTGGGATTTGAAAGTAAAAAGGACAGATGCTTGCATGTGTTGCTGAAACTTCACCATAGCTATATGCAAATCTGGGCACCAGTAACCAAATTACAATCATCATGCAATATCCATTATATTATTACAGCATACTAAACCCGTCATTCTGCACTAGGGTAGCCAGATTTTAATTATATCAAAATATTCCGATTTTGAGCCAACAAATATACAAATACAAATACAAAAATATTTTTCATATTGAAATTTTCAGTTTTACATAAATTTTTAAACTTATTTCGTCGACCTAAAAATTGTTATTTACAGAATTTAAATCGAATATGTGACCATAACTAATTTCTAATTCAGCTAAAAGAAAATGAATTTTTAATGTTTTTTTTCCTTATTGACATCGAACCCGTCATTTATGCCGGGAAAGAACTAGTTTTTAACATAAAACAATAATAGTTAGTTTTAAATTTTAAAACAAAAACAATTCAAAGTTGCATAAATAAAAAAAAAAATTTTGTGTTTTTGTACAATGATTGGTTTTTAAAAATTTTATAAATTCAGAAATAATATAAAGAAATTTGAAATTGTTCTTAACAATAAGTTCAATTTCAGCATTTTCTAGTGCTTACCTGTTCCTTTCTTCTTTCCAAGCCGTAAACATTAAACTAAAAATGCGTTCTGAAGGGTGTGTAGAATTATTGCCATGTACTACTTACTTACTAAGATGGCGCTTACAACTGATGTTCGGTTTTGGCCTGGTCTAAGAATTTGCGCCCGCCTCTTTTGTCGTGCGCTTGCTGGCGCCAGTTGGAAACTCCAAGCGTTGTCAGGTTATCCAATGCCTGGTCTTTCCAACGGAGATGCGGTTTTCTCGTCTGCGTTGGCCACCGCTGGGTACCGAATCCAATATCTTTTTCACTGGAGCTTCGTCGTTCATTCTCTCGACATGACCTAGCCAGCGAAGCCGCTCTATTTTAATACGCTTGACTATATCGATGTCGGCATATAGCTCATACAGCTCGTGGTTTTATCGTATTCGGTACTCGCTATTGACGCAGATTGGACCATAGATCTTGCGAAGGATTTTTCTCTCGAAGGCTCCCAAAGTCCTTTCATCAGATCTGCTCAACGTCCAGGTTTGCGATACGTATAGTAGAACGGGTGTGATTATAGACTTATAGAGCGTCAGTTTTGTTCGTCGAGAGAGAGCTCTGCTTCTGCATACGGAGTCCAAACTAACACCTGTTGACAAGAGTTATCCTTCGTTTA
The DNA here is from genome assembly GCA_958299015.1 of Tetanocera ferruginea. Lineage (NCBI taxonomy): Eukaryota > Metazoa > Arthropoda > Insecta > Diptera > Sciomyzidae > Tetanocera > Tetanocera ferruginea. Next base: position 129,139,624 of record OY282644.1, read on the forward strand.
ATCTCAATACTGATATCGTTAGAGGAGTTAATGCTGGATCCCAGGTAAACAAAGTCCTTCACTACCTCAAAGGAGGTGTTGTCAACAGTGACGCGGTTTCCAAGACGCTGGGACTGTTTGTTTGTTGACACAAGATACTTCGTTTTATCTGCGTTCACTGCAAGACCCATTCGACTCGACTCTTTTTCTAGCCTGGAGAATGCTGCACTGACTTCGCGCGTATTTTGACCAATGATGTCAATATCATCAGCATACGCCAGCAGCATAACACTCTTATAGAAAATTGTGCCGCTGCGTCTCAGGTCAGCAGCTCGGATGATCTTCTCCATGACTATATTAAAAAAGACGCACGATAAGGAATCACCTTGCCTGAAACCTTGCTTGGTATCGAAAGGAAGGGAGAGGTCCTTCCCGATTTTCACTGCACTGCTGGTGTTGTTCAGTGTCATCCTGCAAAGACGTATTAGCTTCGCAGGAATACCAAATTCAGACATGATGGAGTAAAGGTGACTCCTTATTGGACTGTCGAAGGCGGCTTTGAAATCGACAAAAAGATGGTGTGTGTCGATTTGTTTTTCGAGGGTCTTTTCCAAGATTTGTCGGAGCGTGAAGATCTGGTCGATGGTGGACTTTCCAGGTCTGAAGCCACACTGATAAGGTCCAATCAGTTGGTTAACGATGGGCTTCAGTCTTTCACACAATACGCTCGACAGGACCTTATATGCGATACTAAGAAGGCTAATCCTACGATAGTTGAAGCAAATGGTAGGACCGCCTTTCTTGTGTTCCAATCATCTGAAATGCATTCTTCCGACCATATTCTGCATAGAAGTCTGTGAATGCATTTAAACAGAGCTTCGCCACCGGTCTTAAACAGCTCAGCCGGTAGGCCATCGGTTTCTGCGGCTTTGTTGTTTTTAAGCCGAGCTATAGTCGTTCTAACCTCCTTATAGTCGTAGCGGAACTTCAACCCTGTCATCCATAATTGGGGTTTCCGGGATATCATCTCCACTGGCGGGATTGTTTTAAGCGGCGCCATTTAGAAGACTAGAGAAGTGTTCCCTCCATGACACCAGTGTACTCTGGATATCTGTCACTAGATTCCCATTCTCATCCTTGCAGGAAGAGGCTCCGGTCTTAAAACCATCAGCCAGGCGTTACAGTACACCAGTGTACTCTGGATATCTGTCACTAGATTCCCATTCTCATCCTTGCAGAAAGAGGCTCCGGTCTTAAAACCATCAGCCAGGCGTCTTATTTTTTCGAAAAATTTTCGACTCTCATTCCTGTCGCCATGCATCTCAATTTTCTCGCACTCACGCATATCCGCCTCTCGTTTTTTTTTTTTTTTTTCGGCTGAAAATGCATCTCTCTTCCCTGAGCATTATTACCATAGTGTTAAAGTAAAAAATTCTTTGAATGTGACTTAAAAAAATTCCATAAAAAAAATGTGTATTATTGCCAGCAAATTGGTTATGGCAATAATTCACATTAACGCCATGTGAATTATTGCCATAAAAGAGAATTAACGTCATGTGAATTATTGCCATAAAATTCTTGATGGCAATAATTCTTGCCACGAAAGGTATTAATGACATGTGAATTATTGCCATAACTTCTTTATTCTCATAACCTCTTTATGGCAATAATTCACTTATAAAATGTATTATACTATACATTGGCAGATATAATTCTCATCGCAATAATGCGCATAGCTGTTGGTATTATTGTCATTACACTTATCACTGATCAAGTCTTGACTTATGTAAAAGTGATCTATTTAATTTACGCTTTTAAACAAGCAAATCTAAAAGCCCCCGTTCTTCTTCTCTTTCTCAATGAAAGATTTTTATTCAGGATACGAAAATAATTTACAATATTTATCAATTTTTTCAGCTACAACAAATATACAGTATTCCACGATGGCGAGGATGCCTTTAAGTATTTGGTTGACTTACAGACTGAGGATGCGAACTTGGATTTCTGGCTACTAACGCGCAACATGACTATTGTATCCGTTGGTCCAGGTATGCAGCCTGAATTTGAGTCGCAGCTCAATGAGCTGGGCGTTGAATTCGTATCGAAGCCGCTCATGGAAGAAATGTGAGTAAAATGAAAATTAAAATCAATCCCTGAGAGTTGCTTATGCGTTGCTTTTTTCTATCATAGGTCCTCATATAATCAGACAGCAACATATGAAGACTGCTTTGATGCTGATTGTACATTAAATCGTTCCAAGCGTCAGGCTAGAGGCTTCTTCAATCACTTTCCGCGCTACAATGAGATTTTGAATTACATGAGCACATTGGCGTCTAGGCATCCGCAATATTGTCGCTATGAATCTATGGGACGGACGCATGAAGGACGCCATATTGCTGCGCTGACCATTTCTCTGGATAGCAGACGTAGCTCACGTCGCGTTGCCTACATACAGGCGGGCACACATGGACGCGAGTGGATAACGCCAGTCACAGTTTTATATCTGGCCAACGAGTTGTTGAACAATATACGCGCTTTCCAACGCATACTATCTGATACGGAAATCTTCATCGTACCACTGGTGAATCCGGATGGCTATGAATACACACACACAACGGTAGGTGGTATAATTACTGGGAGTCGGATAGAAAAAGTAAATTAAAAAGTTGTGATTTTTACTTGCAGGACCGTTTCTGGCGCAAAAATCGTCATCGCTATCCGGGCAGATCCTGTGTTGGTGTTGATATCAATCGAAATTTTCCAAATAATTGGAACTATCGTGGTGCCAGTCAAAATGTAAAGCAAATCTTTAAACACTTTTGTGTTTGTGGTGTGAATACTTTAATTATTTTTTATCTCTCTCCTATTAGCTGTGTTCAGAAGTTTTTTCGGGCACAGCTCCAGGCTCTGAAGCAGAGACATCGGCCATTGTGCGATATCTGGAGCATAATAGAAATCGTGTGAAACTAAGTTTAGACATTCATTCTTTTGGAAAATTCATATTTTATCCATTCGGATACTCAAGGTAGGTAAAAATTTTACGAATAAACATTTTCGAAAGTAATGGAGTCGAAAGCATTTTGTGGAACCTTGAAGTACTTGAGTGACGCTTTATTTTGAATCGTTTTGTTTTAAATAAATTTCTTTATCTTGTAAATTTTAAATTTTAAGTACATATATGAAGGCCAGTTATCGTGTTGTGAAGTGAAAAAATAAAAAAAATTTAAAATTTTTTTAAGTTTACACATTGTTCACTTTTCACATTGCATATTATGAATCCTGTAGAAGCTTTAAACAATTTTCGAATGGGAACTAACCCCTTGTAATATTTGCCGGTATGACACTGTTTTAAGTATTCGCATATCCCGTTCATTCGATTGTTTCAATTAATTTTTCAATTAGTGCCATCCACTTACTTCCACATAAGCCGAATATGTTAAAAAAAACTCCACAAAAATACTGCCAATTTATTTCTGCTTTAATCTGTACGAATTTTTTTATTTTTTTTCCATTTCATTTCCTTCCACAGAAATGCTATTGCTCCTACCCGCAGTCTGCTCAGCTCGGTGGCCAATCGTGCCTCCTCGCAAATAGCCAAGTACCGTGGCACCCACTACAGCATTGGCACCTCTGCCAACATTTTATACGAGGCTTCCGGTGGCTTGGATGATTTTGCCTATGGCAATCTAGGCGTACCTATGTCCTTTACTATGGAACTGCCAGGTGACAACTTCCAAGTGTCCAGCTTCGAAATTGTGCATGTGTGCAAGGAAACATTTGCCGGCTTCATAGAGTTCATCAGACATGTCGGCTTATATTAGTGACAGCCCATTAGTGGCGTTTGCCATTAAGTTGTATGTGATTGTGTACTATTTTCAGTTTTGTTATTTAAATTAAAATTTATAATAAGCTTAAATTAATTGTAGTCCAATAAAAAAAAAACATTTGTATGCATTTTATGTAAATAATTATAATCGAACATTTACTAGAAAAAATTGTAAAAATTTAAACAATAGAAAATACATTCATATCATAAGAAAAATAAAAGTAAGACAATTTAGAAAGTTGTTAATTAAATGTTTTGATAATATTATAAGCTTTCTTGATTTATTGTGCAGTTTGAAAGTTTTTGCGATAGCGATTGATGCCTTCAACCTTTATGATTGCAAGTTAACAATATGATGTTTAAGTTTGCTTACTTTCAGCTTATAAAATAAAAAAATAAAGTATTAAGGGTATTCACACTGACTTGTGTAGTTGGGTACGGGTAGATTGAGTACTTTTGATTACTACGAGCAGTCAATTTTTCAATTATTCAATTCTATTTCTGTCAATTCAATTATTGCCTACTTTTGGAAAAGGTGGTAACCCATGGAAAAAGTACTCAATCAATCTACCCAAACAAGTCAGGGGGTCAGCTAGAGTAGATTGGTAGATGGGTACTTGGGTAGAATGGCACTTTTACAAAAACAAAATGTATGGCATTTGCCAATCTACCCAACTACCCAAGGCAGTGTGAATACCCCTATTGTATTTTTAACCCGTAAGGTTGAAACAATGGAAAAAAGTAACCAAATACGGAAGGTTTGAGTTTGAATAATTGAAATTGAATAATATTCCAATATTTGTATATGAGGAGTTTACATTCAAATCCAGATAAGTCAAAGGAAAACAAAAATTTTAGTTAGAAATGCTATTGTAAAGCTTATGTTAAAATACATCGATCCATAAAATCCTCTTTGATAAAATTAAAAAAAATCCTAGAGAAAAATGCATTAAAAAATCTACTTTTCAATCAAGAGCAGACATGTCCACTGTAAATTTTCAATCAAAACCAGATAAGTCCAAGCAAGTTTTCATTTTGTGTAGTTGTCATTTTGTATAGAGTAATAAATTTGATATTTTAACGGATTTGGGTATGCGTTCTTTAAAAATAAAAATTTTAAAGGCAAAAATAATTTTTTTTACTACTAAGGACCTTCAGGAGAATCAAAATTGCTTCGGCGGTTATTCCTCTGATTTGAAAAAAAAGTATGTAGAAATCATTTTAATGAGTTTGGACAGACAAGTCCAAATTTTAAATTGAAAATACAAATTTTTCTTGCACTATGAGACTATTTTTTTCGCATAATATATCTTATCATGTGGAGCATTATTTCGCATAATTTATTTGTTTGCATAATTTTTATATAATTGATTTGTTTATATAAAAATGTCTGTCAAAATTAAAACGTTTTTTTTTTCGATTTCCCAACAATTCGATCTGTGTGACTTATCTGGTTTTGAATGTAAACTCCTCATATTTATCATCATAATTTTGCGCCAACACAATAAAATAACAAAAAAAAAAAAATAAAAATACAAAAAAATAAATATTGGTACGGAACACAGATGACACAGTGAAAATAACAAAGATGAATGGAATGCTCAGTGGTTCACCCGATACGCCAAAAATACAAAATTCAACAACCAAAGAGATAAATGTGCCATGGACTGGTACATTTACAACCCTGAAATTCCAACATTTTTTCACACAAATATTAAAAAAAAAAATATTTTGGCCATTCCGAGTGATAAAAATAGGTTTTAGACTTTTTAACATACATATCGTCAGCTTAATTTAGAAAGGATGTAACTCATAATTTTTCGATATCGTGTTTTTTGCATTTTCTGTTTGAATACCCCCAATGAAACAAAAAAAAAAAATGAAATATGGTTTTAAATACTGAATTTGTTTACGATTTTCATTAAGATATATTTAGTTACATAACATTTTAAGAAGATATTACCAATTTTGTATCTCCCTGTAAAATAATGAGTTACGTGCTTTCTTATAAAGTTATTCATAAAATTTTAATATTTTATATTTTTAATTTTTTACACAAAATATCTCAAGACTATGCCCATAACATTCCGTGATTAAAACTTTGTATTTTTTGGGGAATTTTTTCGTAAAAAAACTTACACTCGATAATTTCGAAAAATTGCCCGTCTAGCTTAAAATTTCATAGCGGTTGGTTGGGTTCGTCAAAGTAATCACTAAATTTTTTTTGCGTATATGGTATTAGCCATAGTGTTAGAAAAAATATCCATTACGTTTCATAAGAAAACTTTTATAGATGGATTTTTGCAATGTTTTCTTAAATAACAAGAAAAAAAAAAATAAAATTTCTAAAAGAAGTATTTAATGAATTTTTCAATCGACTTCAAAATTATAGACGCTATTTTTGAGGTCAAATTAAAAAAAAAATTGTGGCTATCCTAACAGTCATTGTACTTATCAAATGTACATGCTGCCTTGCTTAAATTATTCGTTGCCCCCTGGAGATTGAAAATGGTAATGGTTGTGGGACAAGGTTATATAGTATCACTTTGTTCGAAACTTGAATGAATTAACTTTTTTTTTGGAATAAATAACTTATCAGAACATAAAATAACTGTGCTAAAGCTATTCAGTGTTTGGGAGCTGTATTGCGATTACGAATATGTCAAAATTGATATTAGTTCAGGGTACATACTATGTTTTAAGACGCAGTATAAAGAGTTATCTAAATCTTCGAGTAACTTTAAGAAATTATTGTGTAAAAATCTAAATCAGACAGCTAATAAAGAAAGCTTATTTAAAGTAAAGCTCAAGCCATAAATCAAAGTCAAAACTCTTATCAAGTTTTTAAGAATTTATTGCTTTTCCAACAGAAGTAATGCTTATAGCCATTATTAAAATTTCACCACAAAATCACAGTATTATCAAAAGAAAAATTTGATAACAAAGTTATAAAAAATTGCCTGAGAAAAAAATTTCTCCAATATTTTCGGCATACGAACGCCATTGTATCAGTGCCATTCCACTGTCTCTAGCAAAATAACTAATTGATTTATTGTGTTTTGATAAAAATACGAATAGCTGGCAAAAGGTTTTTCCTGTTGCGATTAACTATTTAATTTATAACAGATTCGATTTATTTGTGATAAGATTTGAGTGGGGACGGAGCACATAGAAAGGCATCGAGTATGATTGCAATTAATAAATAGAATAGTTTTTTAAGACCACTATAACTAAGTGGACGATAAAATGTTACGTTTTCTTGCACCGTTAGTGGTGATATTTTCGGCACTTGCTTTAGGTACTAGCGCCCAAGGATATGATGGGTAGGTTCTTTAAAAAAACTTAATTGTAACCGATAAATTGATCTTCCTCTTATATTTAGTTACAAAGTCTATGAAGTGATTCCAAACACACGAGCGCAATGCGATCTGCTCCATGAGCTCTCAAAAAATGAGAACTACGATTTCTTAACACTTAGCCGTATGCCTGAACATCGCGCACGCGTTATGGTGAGTCCTCAGATAGAGCAAAAACTGCTGCAATATCTAGCAGAGCAACAAATGGAATTCAGTGTTTTGAACGAGAATGTTGGACAAACTATTAAACGCGACTTTCTTGTAAAAAAATCTTCACGTTTCGCTGGCAAAGGACGTCTGAGCACCGAACGTTACTACAGTCATGACGAGATCAATAACTATATTGAGGACTTGGCTGCACGCTATCCAAATCGTGTCTACACAAAGCTGGTTGGCAAGTCTTACGAACGACGCAACATGAAAACCATAACAATCACCAACGGCGATGGTCGGACCAATAAGAATGTAATCTTTGTTGATGGCGGTTTTCATGCTCGTGAATGGATTTCACCTGCAGCAGCTATCTATATAATCGATCAATTGGTCGAGAACTATGCGGAGAACGCCGATTTGTTGCTTGACTATGATTGGGTAATTTTGCCCGTGGTAAATCCTGACGGCTATGAGTTCTCTCGTTCGGCGTCGAAAGAGCGCATGTGGCGTAAAACACGTACACCCAAACAATATTTGGGACAAACTTGCTATGGTACCGATCCTAATCGGAATTTTGGTTTTCATTGGAATGAAAAGGGTGCTTCTTCGATTCCGTGCGTTGATACCTATGCTGGACCCGAAGCTTTCTCTGAGGCAGAGACGAAAGTTGTGCGTGATTTGCTGCTATCGCTAAAAGGACGTGGCATAATGTATCTCACGATACACTCTTTCGGCAATTACTTGCTCTATCCTTGGGGTTGGACCGAGTAAGCTTTTGAAAATTTTTTTCCTATTGTGTTTCTTTATTTATAATATTATCTTTTCAGAGATCTTCCCGATACCTGGGAAGATTTGGATGAAGTTGCACGCACTGGTGGTGATGCCATAAAGAATGCAACAGGTACTGTTTATAGCGTGGGCTCTTCGACGACTGTGCTTTATATTGCTTCGGGCGGTAGCGATGATTATGCTTTCCACATTGGATTTCCCATCTCATTAACCATAGAATTGCCTGGCGGCGGTTCAGGTTTCGATCCACCACCAACCAGCATTGACCCATTCGTTAAAGAAACTTGGATCGGCATACGTGCTATGGCCGAGTTAGTCGTACATAAGTATCCACTAGGAGCTGCAGCGAAATCATAAAGTGTAACTTAAGAGTTTTAAGAAAATAGTTGTGCTTCGTTTATCGCCAGATTGCCTAGATGGCATAATAAGTAAATAATTTTTAAATCGAACAATAAAGAAATTTCGAGTACAATTTAATAAAAAAAATCTTAATTTCTTACTACTGTTACGCTGTGTTTACCATGAGTGGCTTATCATTTATTATCAGCAGGCACTTCTGTTTAAATATTGGCCGCATTATTGATCTGATAAGCTGCTAACAATATAATTTATTAAAACAAGAATAGATTTTAATTTGTTTTAGCTTTTTATTAGCAAAGCTTAGATAATGAAATGCTACTGCCTGATAGAAATTATGGTTGAGTAAAAAATTAGTGAGCAAGTTATGAGCAACTTACGGGCAATATTTGGGAGAGAACTTATTAAAATATTTATAGCTGAGATTATGACCTTTAATGTTAAGATTTATTGAATTTATTATCTAATTATAGGAATTTTTTTTATGAAGTTTAGGATGTCAAGTCTACTTTAGTTCGCAAATAAGAATGTGCTATGTATAGCGGAAAGCTTTAGTAGCATGCTTATTTGATTTTGAAACTAGTGTCATATGCTTACCTCAGTCATTTCAGGTAATCAAGGAATACCATAGATCTCTACCACCAACTTCAACTTTTTCTAAGTCATAAATATCGATGATGATTTTTAATTGGACGGTTCAAAAGGTACCAGTACCCAAAACCACACATTCTAGTTATACGATGTTGTAGACATCCTTAAACATATTTTAAAACTAAAAGATAATCTTGGGAAGCCAAGCTTTTTAGTTTTTTTTTCTGAAACTTTCGGGCTTATAAATAACTAGGGAAATGATCTTTTGTTGTTAAAACAGAATTTTTTTATAATTATCGTACTTATCGCTGATCATATTTGCCGTCGAATGGTATTAAAGAGCATGAATGTAAGCGAAACGACGCACAGTGGGGCGTTTGGGCTAATTAAATGGAAATAAAACTGTTACCCTGATTTGAGGGCACGAAATGAAATGAAATTTAGGTTCAGTGATATAACGCCCAGCGAAATAACGCCCAAATAAGAAGAAATAAAGCCCAAAATTTTGGGCTTCTTTCATTATTTCTTTGTTCTTGTCGGGGATTGAACCTAGGGCAGTCAGCACAATCGGCTAAACTTGAACTTCCAAAACAGTGATCAAGTACATACTTACCAGTGTACCGTGTTCTATAGACTAACAGTCAACCGACTGTTTATTTGAAAGTTTAATTTCTTGAATGGTAACAGGGAAATCAGTTATTTCAATCTTGATATCAAAATGATATAACACTATTTTTTTCCTGAGTGTATGTTTTGCTTTTTTTAATAAAAAAATTGGAGAACTGTACAGAAAAGTCATATAAGTTTTAAAGTAAATTGTAAGAGAAATCATAATTATTAATAAAAAATACGGATTCACAAAGTTTTTTTCATGGCAAAACTCACTTTAATCTTAAAAATAGTGTATTTTACAGTTTATTTCCGGTTTGAACAGTTCTTTACTGCCTCCCCAGGCAGTAGAAATAGACCCACACTTCTATAAATTTTGATGTTTGCTTCTACATCCCCTATCGTTTAATATAAAAAAAAAAATTTTGTCCAAATAAATTATATGGGACAACCCACTGTGCGAAGTCTTGAAACAAAATAGTTTGATAAAATCGGTCATCCATAATCTTTCCTCAAAGTTTTACACATAACATAAAATAGTCAAACATAAAATAGTTAATGTAGAATCAAATATTTTACTTTGTCAAAAAATATTTCTTAAAGTTGTGGGAACACAATAAAATCAAATTTTAGTTTTTTATCCGAATTTTTACATTTTCCAATAAAATTCAATAAGAATGGTGCAGCGAATCTTAAAAATTCGAACGCCATTGAAATTCTCTTAAAAAATGCACAATAAACCAAATGTTTTATGCATCTGTACGTGTCAAAATAGTGTATTTTTCTTTGATTTTTAGTATAAAGCATGTTTCAATACAGCTTGAAAATGATTTGTTTTTAAGAATATTATTTAGAAATATTTTATTTCTATAAACCATCAACTTATGCCTTAAGACCTGATTATTTACTAGTACGCAAAAGTACATTTGAAAGCACCATAGTGTACACACCGATAGGTGTTGTATAAGAAGTATCGATCTCATAGCCAACCCACTTTCTGTGTGAATGTTCAAATCGTCGATTTCGAAGAACAGAAAAAGATTTTCCAAACATTTGGTAGAGCTAGTGAGCACATCACTGCTGTACTTATGGATGTTCACGAAAAGCTCAAGTTGATTGTTAGAACAGTTATGAATAGAAAGGGAATTCGGATATTAGCGTACCATAACCACAATTAAAATAAATAAGAGATTCGAAATAGACCTAAAGACTGATACGAAATCACTTCATGGTGCACAAGCCTTCTAGCCAAACCTAAACTAAAGCCATTTTATTGAAGCCTGAGCACGTCCAATTCTCCAATATGCTGCAAAAAAAAAATTGGTACTTAGTTCTAATATGCATTTGAAATCAGAGAGGTTTTTCAATCCAAACGTGGTTTTCTTCTTGCAAATTCTTGAAAGAAACATAAAGCTCGAAGTTGTTTTTAAGATATCCTGACTTTAAATAAGTATTCGAACAAATTTAGAGAGGCAAAAGTATTTCCTCAAAATATTCTTTATTTACATAATTTGATGGTGTTTCATTACTTAATACTTGCTAATGACAACCTCAGCCATAGCCTTAACACCGATCCAGGTTTCCTCAACGAATGGGCTTATTTGAGCTGGAGATGGATTAAAGCCTGAGCCACCAGCCGGCAGTTCCATAGTGATGGAAATTGGAATATTAGCCTTGGCATAAGCGTAATCATCACTGCCACCTGCAGCAGCATAGAGGACATTGGTTGAACTGCCAACGGTATATTTGGTGCCTGTAGCCGAGCGTATAGCCTTAGCACCAGCTTGAGCAACATCATCAATATCCTGCCAGGTGTTTGGCAGGGCGCTATAAAAACAAAATATTTAAATGATTAACAGCAGTCATGCCAAAAGTTCAAATTGTCAACTTACGATGTATAGCCCCAAGGATAGAGCAAGTAGTTGCCATAGGAATGAATGGTTAGATAGAACTTTGCACGGCCACTCAATGAATGCATGATGTCGCGCACAACACGTGTCTCGGGTTCTGAAAAAGCGGTCTCACCCATGAAGGTATCAGCACATGAAACACTCGAAGCGCCTGTCTCTCCCCAATGGAAATCAAAGTTGCGATTGCCATCGGTGCCAGCACACATTGAGCTAACAGGTTTTCTAGTCTTGCGCCACATACGTGACTTTGTATGTGTATATTCATAACCATCAGGGTTGACCACAGGCAAGACAACCCAATCATAGTCCTTCAAGAGATGAGCATTGGCCGCATAATTCTCCACCAGTTGGTGAATGATGTAAAGTGCACCGGCTGGTGCAATCCACTCACGTGCATGAATACCAGCATCGACAAAGATGGCTTTCTTGTTGGCACGACCATCGCCGTTGGTAATTGTAATGGTATTTAGACTACGGCCTTCATAGGATTTGCCAACAGTCTTAACAAATGCACGGTTGGGATAGTTTTTGGCCAGTTCATATAGGTAGTTATTGATTGCATCAAAACGTTGAAAACTGTTGAAGCTGATGAGTGACGAACGGCTTAATGCCGAACGTTGAAAGTTATTTTGTATGCGTTCCAACTGAACAGATTCACCAACATTACTATTGACTACAGAATAGCTTATACCGTTCTTTGCCAAAATGTTTTCGAACTCAGACTGATCCTGTGGCTGAATCATAACACGTGCGGGTACACCCAAGGCGCGAGGCAACAAAAAGAAGTCATAGTCCGGATTGTTTGCAAGACGCAGCAGAGCTTCCTTTTCGAAGACATTCCTGGCGCTGATATCGTAAATTTTATAACTGTACAAAAGTGCAGAGAATAGAGAAAATAGTTAGAGTTTTACTTCGTGTGAACTTCAGCTCACTTACCCCTCATAATCAGTGGCATGCACCAAAGCCATGCAGCAGAGCAATAAGCTCAGCATAATTTTGAAAAACATCTTGTTGCTTACAATGCGTGCTTCTAACTGTTTCACTCCAAACAGTCTAGCTATTTAGCCCACTTTGAAAATCGCTTTTATAGGTAATGTTTTTGCTTTTATCTTTTATGACGAGAAAAAAAAAAACAACTTCGAGTTGTTGATATCACTCGACACTGTTTTTCCCAGTCATAAAAATCTGTGCATGTTAAGGTTTCCATTTGTAATCTTTGAATACCTCTTTAAGTTGTTGTATTTAAAAATCATCGATGACATTTTGGATAACATGATATTTACAACAGAAAAATGATTTGCACTCTTAATACTTCACAAATACTGTAAAACAATAGAAAAAAATAAGAAAAACAAACATTGAAAATACATATATTTTAAAACTGTCATAAATTGTCTAAAAACGCTGTGAGAACTAAGATGTAGGATACAGTATTTACGGTTCTACGAATTTGGTTTATGATGTCCGATAAGCAAACAGTGCTAATGATCCATGATATAATAACTACAAGGTAGTGTTGACGTTTCTGTTGAAAACTACCATCTGTCAAAAAATATAACAAAGAAGGGAGCGCTCACAATCCGTCATTGCATACAATAAATTTTCACTGGTCACATTCAGCGTACTCAACAGTTGTCAACTGTTAAGTTAAAACTTGATGCACATAAATATGAAGTTGCGCATTAAAATGCATTTAAAAATAGAAAATTTTTGATTTGTCGGTTAAATTTCCATTGGTATTTGATACAAAGCTTGATAATTCATTAACTTGACAACTTTTCTAAAACTTCAATACCGATAACAGCTCTCCCCGATGTGTCGCTATCACGAGAGTTGACACAGCTGAATGTGGACAACGCATATAACAACGAACAGCTGTTTTTGACAAGAGTTCGTTTACTTGAAGCTGAGAGAATCAAAAATTGTCAATACTACCTGGTAAAGTTATTATATCATGTAATGATCGAAACATTCAAGTCACTTAAAATTTTCAAAATTTTGAAACTACAAGCATTTTTGTACCTAAAATACAGAAAAGTTTTTTTTGTATGAACATTTTTTTTCACTGCAATCCAACGCAAAGAATGAGAAAAACAAAAAACAGTGAATAATAAATCGGTGGCCCAGTGAGTGTGGCGTGCGAGCGACAAAACCGGGGTAGCCCAAGTTCATTTCTCACTTCTTACAGAACGATGTTTCAATTGAAATACATTTTTCTTTTGGGCTGTCACAGCAGACAGCGGTAAACCTTAGAAAGTAAGATTTTTTTTTAAAAATCTATCGATGTATTTAAATTAAATGAAATTATAAACTAAAATTATATAATGAGTAAATTATATATGTACTCATTATATATGATTATACACTACAAATATGTAAAGAGTAAATTAAGTATGTACTAATTCCATTAAATTATGTATCACAAATGTTTAATGAGCAAATAGTGCATGTACTGAGAACAATGAAAATAGTTCTAAGGTACAGTACTCATCACGAATGTTCTACATAATTTTATGTTATGTGTCAATCATCAACAGAACTGTAGTCGTTACATAAAATTATGTAGTTTTATGATGACAAAACAGAAAAACAGTTTTGTGATGAGCACAGTGTATTGGCATTTTCATCTCCGATTTTCGCTCCTCTAAAAATATCGGAATATTTGGACTAAAAATAAGATTTTAAAAAAATTTCATAAGAAAACTGGAACGTCTCTCTGCAAAAATTTATATTTAAAGAAAAATTCTATTTGTAAAAATTATCAATTTTATAAATTGCAACAAAATTTATTTTGAAGTAAAACATTTTTAAGATATATAGTCAAGGGTATAGTCAATCGAATGATGAAATAAAAATGGCGGTTCTTAAACAAGAAAGTTTTCTTTTTCAATGATTTTTATCAAAAACACGAAAAAATATAAAAATGTTCATGAAATTTTGACTTTTAATTATGTTTTCAGATTTGTTTTCCACCAAAAAAACTGAAAAAATTTTTGTTTTCTGAAAAGTTTCTGGAAAACAAGATCTGAAATACTTACCTAAGTTTTTCCACAGTGATTTTTCCGAACTTCTATTAAAAAAATGTTGGGTATTTTAAGCTTTGAACCAAGGATTTCAGGTGTCAAATCTATTCAGTCAAGTCTGCCTTGGTTCGGAAAATGGGGAGATAGATAAGTAGGACAGAAAGTGAAATCAAAAGAAAGAAGTGTAGAATATTGTATGTGTGGCGAAGCGCTATATCAACATGTGAATTTGAATCTGAGGCAAGTGTTATGCCTTCATCTCAGTAAACTCGAGTTATAAAGCAATCTCATCCACTAACATCTCTACCACCAACCACAACTTCCAACGTCCTATATATTGATGAATTTTTAATTTCAATTGCTTAGAAATGAGAAGAAAGGTTAAAGCGTAGGACCTTGGCTAGACCGGGATTCGAACCTGTACCTCTGGGTTGGCAATTAAGCATGCTAACCACTCGACTATCGTGGCCCCAAAAAAAGTTGAAAATTTAAATCTTTAAAAACTTTTTTCTCGAAACTACTTTTTCTAATACGACTGACATGATTTCTCGAGTTCTAATGAACCGAATAATTTGAAATTTTTTATAGTCCTTCTTTATATATCCTTCTATAGTTCCAATCTAGAATTATGTCAATATTTTCTTTTTGACTATTTTTCAAAAATTAAAAACTTTGAAAAAATGGCAAAAAAATCATTTTGTTTTCAAAAAGCTGCCATTTTGTAAAAAATGTTTTTTTTTTATTTCCGTACTTCAGACCATAGCGACATTGTTACTCATTGCAATCTATTTTCCTTTTCATTTCCCCATCACCAGAAGGTTTGGAATCATGTCAACAAGAACGCACCCTAGTTTTACCCACTCACTTTACCAGCCTGTACATTTTTCAATTGTCAAATTCTTTTTTAATCTTTTTTTTTATTGCTAAAATATCAATTTTTATTTTATAAATAAAATGGCTGGTAAAAATATTCATAGTTAGTTTTTTATCGAATTTTAAAAAAGACCCAAAAAGTGTGTTCCTTGACTAGTCTAGCCTTAAGAAAGGTTTTTAGAACCATTTTCTGAAATGTCAAAAAGTAAAATAAAAACAAAAACAAACATAAATTTAAAAAAATATAATTTCAACTGCTTCCTGTTTTCTCTCTATCTGTGTCTACATAAGTTGATCCCCCCTTGGTGCCCCTAAAAATCAGATTCATAACTGTTATAAGAAATATCTTTAAAAATTGGACCATAACAGTTATATTGTAAGAAAAAAAATATTTATAATAATAATAACTATTATCAATTTTTAATTTTTTACGTTGCCTCATAACTGTTATAGACGAGAAAAATATTTTACGTTGCTCATAATTTGTATGAAATAAAAAAATCTTTGTTACTTTTTTACGGCAACATGTGTTAGATTATCAATTGTAATTTTTTTCTTGCTCTCAGTAAGAGAATAAGGAGTTTTTACAAAATTAGGCATTCATAAAAAATGCAGTTGTGAATGCAACGTAAGTGTATTCTTAAATCGTATTTTAGGGCAACAGCAGTACAAGTGATTTTTCGGAAAAAAATTAGTTACATAAGTATGAGAACGCAAAGAAAAAAATTGATATTTCATTAAAAAAATCATTCATTTCAGTAATTTCACATGTCATTTCAGCGAGTAAACGTGGATTTCACAATTTTGTATTAACGTATTTAAATTGTTTGTTAGTTAGAGAAAGAGAAGTACAAGTGCACTTGGACTAGACTCCTGAATAGAATAAAATTTTTGATTAGGTGAACAGTAGTATAATTGCAGTTGCTGTACTTCTTTTTCTGATTTTTCTTAACCATAGAAGTAAAAAATTCAAATTTTGTATAAAACCTTATCACACGAAGAACCGACTACTTTTTTAAGAAAAACAAAACTACAGTAAAAAACAAGCAACTAAAAACGATGCAAATGGAAGATTTTTATTGAATAGTGACAATAAGGGCGATGCCATGCCCCCTTTCCAAAGAATGCTGAAATTTATCAGTCGAAGGGCACGACTCAATAGGTCAAAACTTGTGCTTACTTTGAAAATTTGTGTTCTTAAAAAATGCAACGCTACTAGCGGGTAGGAGGGTGAAAACAAACTTTGCGACCTATTCTCATATCTCCCAAATATAAAAAAAAATTTCTACTACAAACACCGTGACGCAAAATTTTTATATATTAGAAATAACGTAAAAATTTATTTTTCTACAATAACTCTTACCAGGCAACGTAAAAAAAATTTTTTTGAAAATAAAAGTTATGAGCAACGTAAAAAATTTTTTCTCATTTATAACTGTTATGAGGCAAGATAAAAAATATAAATTGAAAATAACTGTTATGAAGCAACGTATAAAATATTTTTCAAAATATTGACAACTTTTTCGACCAAAAAAAATAAATAACTGTTATTTTGGGTCTCTGCTAAAAATTGTTAATTTTTAGGCTACCTCACTAATTTTTCGAGATAAAATGTTTTTGTTTATAATTTTTTAGAAAAGAACAACATTACGCTACCATTATATTCCGCTCTTTTTCTTTGCGAGTGAGTGATAGTGATTGAGCTGAAGAGCGAATAAATATTCAAATAAAGCGGAGTATAGGTAGCTTTTTTTTTAAAACACCGTACTTATCAAAACCGAATCGTTCGTTAAAGTTTTTTTCCATTCCTTAAACCAGACTTGAGTATACCTATCTGCCAAATGTCAAGGAATCTTTGCAGAACTTCAGGACATGTGTGACATGTTTTTCATACAAAATATAAAATTTTCACACAAAAACTTAAGATTTTATGATATTAAAAATTCTTTACCAAATTTTTCGCTTTCCATAAACCATCATCACACAAATACCAAATATCAAATAAACTCCAGCCATCTCCACATCATGACATTGATAATATCAAACATTTAATTTTTTTTATAAAGATTTTCATACAAAAAACCAAAAGTGTCCTTAGAAATGTTCATGGATGTAAAGAGAAATTAATTAAGGAGACATCATCAAACAGCATAAATAGTTGAAAAAAAAATATTTGTCTGTGAATTGGTGAAAAATTGACAGTTCCCAATAAACCACATAGCGGACTCGGTTTAGTTTCGAATTAGTAATGAAACCGAGAACTCGGATTAGATATCTCGTATTCGATTCGAGTTCGAAACGAGTCCGCCATCTAGTAAAATAAAATAAATTCTTATATATCTGTAATTAATCATCGCAACATTGATTTTTTTTGTTTTTTAATTCGTGAACCCTTCCGATTTTGTAAAAAATAGAGAAAAAACACCAAAAGCAAAAAAAAACTGATAAGTTTTTTTGTCTGAGCTGGGAGTCGAACCCACTTCCTCAAACGTTTGTTTTCATAATCAAGCAAATTACGCCGCTTCAAGACAACAACTGCGATAGGCTAGTGGAAAACGTAGCAGCATCCGGGGACGTGGGTACGAATCCTGAACATGTACATTTTTTTTTTTATTTTTTATAACAATAATAATCTTATAATCTTTTATCATAATAATCGATTTGCGTGAGACACGAATGTATTACAAAAATTTAATATAAAAAAAAATTGCCAAAATTATTCGAAAACGATTTGCTAATGTTGAAATTCTCGCTTCGGCAGTGATTCGATTATGATAAAAAATCTCGCTTCGAGAATGAAATATGCATTTCTCCCGCCCTTGGGTTCATTAGCAAAACATTTTCGAACTTCGTTTTCGAAATAAATGTCCGAGATCTCAGATTTACCTCGAATTCGAGGCAAATTCGTTTGGTTTATTGGGTTTTAATTTCAAAATAAATACATATGTATATGTATACTACATATTTATTCACTATCGATTCAACACTAATTCCTGTACAGGCTTATCTACAACGAGTTCAAATTCTATGCAAGCTTTCACGAAAACAAAAAAATAATTACGTTATCCAACAGTTAACGTTATTTAATGAATCATTCATCAGTTTCTAACAAATTTTAAGATTCTGCTGTTGAGCAATGATGTACGAGATGTTTCACCTTTTGTGCTGGTTATTAATTGAAATGATTCGAAAATTTGAATTTCAGATCAACGTCTTGTTGAATGAAGCTGAGCTAAAAATAAATATACAAAACTTGTACAGAGACGTTGTCAGTCTGCAATAAACAATTGATGGAATACTGTGGCTGCACTTGGTGGTGGGTGGAGAGTAGAAGCTGACGGATGAAGGACACGGCAAGTTGACACGCATTCATTGCATGCAAATGGAAATTAACATTCATAAAAACAAAAAAAAATATACTCTCAATGATGCAAACACTGCTGCATTGTTATTGTAACAAAGAAAACTGTGAGTGTGTCATCATCAATAGCACACAAGGATGTGGTGTATGCCTCACAACCATATTAATCACTATGAATTTATGTGAATCCGTCACCTGAAATGCAGTCAAAAGTTCAGCGTTACAGTTTTCGGATGACTTGAAGAACAATTGATGAGTTTTCTTTTCGTTTTTTACACTTTTAAAGATTTGAGTTTTACATATAAGAGATTCTATATTTTTTTCTATATGTAAAAGCTTAAAACAAGATTTAATAAATATTTCAAATAACTTCACTTAATAAATTTAACCCAAGCCACGCAGATTGTCCAAATTATGGCGTGCAGCATGATCAGTTAATATTCTTTGTTCCAGTTGTGTTGGATGTCTGGTGAGAGTTAGCGGTAGGGCTGATACAATATGTCTGTGACCATCTTCGTCATAGATTAGAATACCTTGTTGTGTGCGTACTATTTGCACCGAAAACAGCAGCAGCAGTAATACATAAGTTATTCTCGCTTGGAAGAGCATCTCTGATAATCCTTTAAAGTTGATTTAATCCAATTTGTTGTTGATTTCGCTCTGTTAGCAGGAACACTTGAATTTCGAAATTGTTTGCTTGTAAATTGAAGTATGAATGAAGTCTTGTTTGCTGCAAACATTGGCTTTTATATTTAATTTTTTGTTGTGCTGATATCTGTGCCTAAACCTGTTTTTAATTTTATCTTCAATGCAAATGACTTAACTGTGGGTGTCTTTGTTTTATCGTTTCGGAGTTCAATTACATTTATCAAAATAAACTCAAAACAGTTATTGTCCTGATAACTCAAAATTGACTTACTTTGCCATTGACGGTCGCTTAGTACACAGTAAAACATATACAATTCTGATAGAAAAGATAAAAAAAACACGTGTTTCCGCATTTTAAAAGTTAACGAATTCGAAAAATTTTTAAAGCGATAATTTTTTCTAAAAAGAACAAAAATTCTATAAAATTTTTCAATTTTGAAATTTACAGAACTCACAAAAATCTGATAAGCTAAAAACAAAAGGTACAGGTTAAAAATTTATTCATGGCAACAGTGATGCAAGTTTGTACATTTTTTTGATTTATAATCGTTTCTTTGTTCCTGATGTTAATTACACTGTCTCTTTCGTTTTCGGAGATTTATTTATTTATATACTTCTATAAAAAATTGTATGACATTCACTTTAAAGTTACATCATATTTAGTAATTTTAATAACAAAAATAAATACATATTTCTTACTCATCCGTATTCAGGAGAATACAAACCGCGTGTTCCTTCCTCATCTTAAAGTATGCAAATATTTAATATTTTTGCACACAAAAATATTTATTCCCAATAATCACACATTCAATTCTTATTTGCATAAACACTGAACTTTAAATGTTTGTTTGCATGATGGTTTTATTCAAATCTTCTAAGCTTGATGGTGCTTAACAGGGCTGTAACCATGATATTCTTGGGGAGCTTTTGAGCAGGTTCGAGGTTTTTGTATATAAAAGTTATATAAAAATATATAAAAGTTTCAGTCTTAAGTTAAACCATTAAACTTTACGTATTTAATCCATTATGTTAATCTTGAGAAGAAACTATGAAGAATCTTTTCTAAGAAGAAACCAGATTAGACTGGGCCATCATTTCTAGGCCTTATATAATCTTTTAGTACGTAAAAAATGGTCTGTGGTGGTAATGAAACTGTCTCCGTTTGAAAGGGTTCATTACGTTTCCGGTATCTGGTTATAAATATGGTAACTACACGGTTAAAAATTTTGGACTAGTTTTTAATCCAAACTTTGGTTTAAAGGAATTTTTAATCCTAAAAGTACTATTTTTTATTCCATATTTTAGTTTAATTTTTTTTAATCCGAAAAAGTTCAAGTTTAAGACTATTTTTGAATTACAATAGCTGAATTACAATGCAGCAGTCGCAGAGGCAGCAGCTGTGTCAGTGGCAGCGGCAGTGATCAGCTGTTTCGTATTTTACTGCCTGCAAATTACAATTAGCAGTTTCAGTGTCAGTGAATTTAGAAATAGGGCTAACCTCGGCAGTACTGCATACTGCCACTGCTGCTATGTTAGTTTCACCATTGAACAACAGTATTACTAAAATATCAGCTGATCAATGCCACTGCCACTGACGCTGCCAGTGCCGCATTGTAATTCAGGATGTTGTTAAAGCATCCGAAATTTATATTTATTTAAATGAAACAAATTGTTTATTAAAATCTGAACCAAAATATTATATTATACATTATTACAGTAAGCAGTGTTTAAGCCTTTGTGGATTAAATAGTAATCCTTTTCGGATTACAATATTTTAAACTTTTTTGGACTAAAATCTAATCCTTTTTGGATTATAATATTTTAAACTTTCTGTGGATTAACAATTAAACCTTTTTGGATTAAGAAACTTTAAACCTTTTGCGGATTAAAAATAAATCCTTTTTGAATTGAAAAATTTAAAACTTTTCATTGGATTAAAAAATAATCTTTTTTTAGTCGTGTCCTATATGTAATCCAAAAAAGTTTAAAATTTAGTCCAAGATTTTTAACCGTGTACAGTTTTTGAAAGCAAATTTCTTTGCTTGCGAATTGCAAACTCTCAATTGCCAAAAGTTGTATCGGTAGGTATACAGGTATCTTAAAGGAACAAATTTTAGATTTTTTCAAAAACCTTCGACGTCTTTGCAAAATAAAAATAATTTTCGGAATAAAGACCTTCAAATATTAAGTTCTCATGACGTATTGTTTGTTTAATTAAAACTAAAATTTTGCGGCGAGTGAATCTGGCTGGAAAAGTTTAAAACAACAAATAATGAAAGGACGAATGTTAAATGTGAGAAAAGTCGTGAGATATGTTAAAGACAAAGAGAACGTTGTACTTCAAAACAAAAGGGATATCATTGCAATTTTTTTAAAATTAAAATAAAATTTTCAAGATTGCATTTTTTGATCAACCAGGTAATTAGAATTAAAAATTTTAAGTCTTAAATTAAATATTTTTGATACTTACAAAACCAGGATTCGAACCCACGTCCTCCGCATGCCAGTCCAACACACTTCTACTGAGATATTGCCACCGCTTATTTAATTGTAGTAAACAATATTTGAAAACTAAATATTAAAACCGAGAGTTCGATACTTCTTATTGTTATTGGTAAAACAAATATTACGACTATTTGAGATTTTCTTTAAAAAGATTAACAAAATTTTTGTGTTTGTTCCGTCAGGTTTCGAACCCAGCACCATTTATTTTTTAAATCCAACGCTCAACACGTTCGACCATTACGTTACTGATCATATAAGCAACAGTGACTTTAATCAATTATAAAGCGAAGATTGTTGAAGATAAAGTTTTTAAGGAGGGACATAACATTCGCGGCAGAGAAAACAGACCTTTTTATAAAAATTCATAACTCTCAATCAGTCAAAAACAAACATTTTTCCAAAATTTTTTTTTATTATTGTAGAGAATTGAATAAATTACAAAAAATTAAAAAAAAAAATATATTTTTCACTCCAACATGGTTTTATAGAGCTCCAAACTGGCGGCAGAGAAAAAAGGGGGCCTCGTGGTTGCAGCGAAAAAATTTTCCGATCTGGAAAAAAATGACTTTTATAAATTTTAACAAAATTGGTTAGCGTTTGACAGGAGCTTTTTTTAATTCTTCCATGATAGAATAATTTTACCAGGTAGTGTTGACAAATGTTGATTCTCTCAGCTACAAGAAAACGAACTCTTGTCAAAAACAGCTGTTCGTTGTTATATTCGTTGGCCATGATATAATAACTTTACTAGGTAGTGTTGACAAATGTTGATTCTCTCAGCAACAAGTAAACGAACTCTTGTCAAAAACAGCTGTTCTTTGTTATATGCGTTGGCTACATTCAGCTGTGTCAACTGTTGTGACAGCAACACATCGGGGAGCTATTATTGGTATTAAAGTTTCAGAAAAATTGTCAAGTTTATGAAATATCAAGCTTTGTATCAAATACGAATGGAAATTTTAACGACAAATTAAAAATTTTCTATTTTTAAATGCAATTTAATGCGCAACTTTATATTTGTGTGCATCAAGTTTTGACTTAGCAGTTGCCAACTGTTGGGTACGCTGAATGTGACCAGTGAAAATGAATTGTATGCTATGAAGGATTGAGAGCGCTCTCTTTCTTGTTATATTTGTTGACAAAAGTTCGTTTCCAACAGAAACGTCAATACTACCTTGGAGTAGTTAAATCATGTTGATGTTCCAAATTTGAAATAGTGTTTTTTCGAAAAAATATTGACTTTAAAAATTCATAAAAAATCGAAAAAAAAATTCAAAAAAAGCTCGTGTCATATGATAGCGAATAAAGTTTAAAAAAATAAAAAAAAAAAAAATTCGTCAAAAAATGAACCCGCTAGTGCCGCAACCATTACGAAAAACATGATTTCGAGATAAACGCAACAAAGAAAAAAAAAGGTTGAAAAAGAAAAATGCGCTCTCACTAATCCGGCTGTAATTTTTTAACCCGTAAGAATTGTTTTTTGTGGTGACCGTGGCATGCAGGTTAAGTGTGTGGCTTAGCATGCTCGGAGCCCGGGTTTGATCCCCAGCCGCGGCGAAAAGTTTTTTTCAATAAAAAATTTTTCTGATCGGTCACCACCTCTCTGCAGACAATGGCAAACCTCAGAGAGTAAATAATGCCATGTAAAGCTTCTTGAGAACATGAACTTTAGCCGTTCGGAGTCGGCATAAAACATGTAGGTCCAGTTCTCGGTCAATTGTGTGCAAACAATTAATAACACACACAACACAATTGATCATAAGAAGCTCGGTCAAAGTCCTTTCAAGGGCTGAAATGGCCAATTTGTTTTTTTTGTTTTTTTTTTTTTGTAAGAATTTTTCGATGAAATTTTCTTAGAATCTTAAGAATATTTACTAAAATACAAAATTATAAAAAAAAGTCAATTTAAAAAAACGCCCAATGTCATGTCGCGCGTTAATAAAACAAGGAAAAATGTTTGATGGAATCGATCGATGAAAAAGAATTAAATCTTTCTGGTGAAAAATTTCTCTTTGCGGTTACGCAAGTTTTCTTTGATTCGTCGACAAACAACTTTAGTCTTTTGTTTAGAAGACGCAGCAATTGATTTTTGAAGATTGAATTTTTATTGCAAAGATTTTATTTTTGTCGCAAATATATCGTGTTAATAGATTTTCAAAGAGTTTTTACTTCGATTTTAGTGCGTTAATTTCTTTCAGTGTAATCTTTTCCCCCAGAATGCATATAAAAAATGCTATTGAAATTGGTAAATGGTTTAAAAAATATGTATATAGAAAAATTATTTATAATATTTACTCTTATGTTTGTAGTTGCAAGAATCTAATTTTTGGTAAGTTAAAAACCAACAGACGTTTAAATCGCTCAAATATATATGGTTGGAATGTTGTTGGAATGATATTGAATACTATTTCTCTAAAAGGTGACCAAAACTGCTAAAGTTAATTTAATACAATAAAAAAAAGAAATACAAAATTAAAATGCTGTTTTTAAGGGTTCGATGAAAGAGTTTTTTTTTTATCCATCTAAGTAATTCGCCTTATTTATTTGTAACAACAATTAAAATTTCATATATTTATGACCGCTATAAACTTGAAATTGATGCCAAGTATTGTTGTACTGTACAACCAATAAACACGGTTAAAAGTGAGACTTAGAAAGTGGAATGCGGTTAAACGCAACAACAACAACCACAACAACAATACCGACACACAATAAAGCAATAAAATATTGAACTCATTTAACCAATAAAGTTAAGAGCAGCTACTTGGCTGCTCACCCCCAATAAACCCTTCATGCCAACCTTCACGCAGCCACCAGTCAGCAACTTACACCACAAAAACAACAACAACATCAAGTTGACTTCACTTAAACGCGATACTGATTTAATTTCACACTTCAGTCGATTTTTCGCACTTAATTAGAACTGAAGCCTGAAACCATTATTTGATTAAAAGTGAAGATGAATTTTAATTAAAATCCTTTTTACAAGGATCATGATGAGAAGGCAAGTTTAAGCAGTAGAGTTGTTGAAGCTAAAGCTGGGTGTTGGGTTGATATGGCTTGGTGGTAGAGGTGGAGGTGTTTAGAATTTTAAAGGTTTCACGAAGGTCAAAAGACAAGTGTTGGGTGGTGGTTTAATAGTTGGTGGCTTTTGTTTAGAATACGGTTTGGGGTGTAGTCTTAAGCAGTTTAAGCTGGCAATGACTGTTCCAAGTGAGTGCTGTGGAGTAATTTTATTATTGAAGATATTTATAATTAACTAGTACAATGCTCAAACGGCTTACTTGTAAGACTTAAAGCAGGTAAAGCAGTGCACATTGTTATCCGTGTAAAAAGCTGGGCCAATGGAGCAGTTTTGAAGCAGTTTATTTGGCAAGTTCTTTATGCGCAGTTTAATTAATTTATTAATCATCCGCTTGCATCGCTTTGCGTTTTATTCTCAATTTTATTTAGACTAAACTTTTAAAAATAGACATATTTTATCAAAAGTTATGTTATCATTTCTAGTCATTCAAGTTTCTACAAGTTGTCATTCTTGTTCGAAGCTAAAAACTTTGCTATTGATAATATTGTCAACAAACTTGGTCTGTAGCACATGCAAGGACCAACTTTGTTGCTCCATAAATATTGTCATCTTTCAATAGTGAACTCATCGCTGCTGCTGCTGCTACTGACATAAATAAATACAAATAAATATCAACAAATTGTTCTTTCTTGCATTGTCCTTCGGGAATTATTAGTGATTCATAAAGGACTATTTATTTGCATACAAAGCGCAAAACAGAAAAAAAATAAATTAAAAAAAAACAAATTTCGCATATGAAAAACAATAAAATTTATGCTCTGCACAAAATTAAACACCAAAACAACAACAAAAATATCAACAACGACGAGCAGTACAACAAAAACTGCTCAATTCAACTGCAAAACTTCATTTCGTTGTTTGCAGTCACGTGCACGCAGTAGCCATTCATAAAAAACTTTTGTCCTTTTTATACTTTTTTGTTTATTTTTGATTGTTTTGTTTTGAATAGGGCAGAGTTCAAAAGTTCTACTTCGATTATCTTTTATTTTAAGTCAAAAGTTTTCATTGTTTTATGCAAAAAAAGCTTTATTTTCTTTTTGTGGGTTTGGATAAGTTCCAACAACATATGGCAAAAGCTGTTGCTGTGTTGTTGATGCAAACTTAAAACGCCGACCTAACAAACGGTCACAGAAATTCCGGGCAATCGGTCGGGCAGATATATTTTTTTTGGAATGAAATTAAAGAGGTGAACTGTTAAAGATTTGAGATAAATTAAGAGCACAAACATTTAAGTTAAATTTTCGCACACATTTTGATGTTATTTAGTTTTTTTTTAAAGGCTCAACCAAGTTATGCGTAAGCAATCAAAAGTTAGAGAGCAAAAGAACGTACTTGCTCAGCAATATATTGCGTCGCCCAAGTTGTGCGTAAGTCCAAGTTACTTTTCAAAAATTTAAAGGCTCAAACAAGTTATGCGTCAGCATACAAAAGTTTCAGAGAGAAGTCAACGAAAAGTATACAAAAGTTCAAATACACACTTTTCCATACATAATTAAAAACGAAGTAAGGATGAAAAAAATTTTCAATATAAATCGATTCGAATTAAATGACAAATAAAAAATAATTAGTTTTTGTCGAAAAAGATTGCCAACTAAAATTATAAAAAAATTTTTTTTTAAAGTTGGTAAATTCATCCATGCTTTATGATTGAATATAGCGGTCAATTTCAATACAAACCTCGCTTAATAAATAAATCCTGTCTTAAACATACTTTTTTTACTGATTTTTAATAAAATTTCGATACATAAGTGTTTAAAATCGAAATTTAAATTATTTATTAAACAGGTTGCAACCCTTTTCTGCTTAGCAATATACGGTGTCGAGCGCTGACACTCAAGTTTTGAAAAGTAAACGAAAATTGAGAAACTGAACGAAAAATTGCTTACGCACAACTTGGGCGACGCAATATATTGCTGAGCAAGTACGTTCTTTTGCTCTCTAGCTTTTTTATGCTTACGCATAACTTGGTTGAGCCTTTAACTGAAATATTTTTCAAAGTTGCTAGCATAAAATAAAGATAAAATGTTTGTTAAAATAAATGGTTGAGATGGCAACACCAGTGTTGATACGTCAAATTTGACATCAGCTGATGTTCAGCTGAAAGTTAGACCTTACTAATTGTCATGCAATTAATTGTCACTAAAGACACGCGGGCGGACATGCTAAAATTAACTCAAGAGGTGACGCTGATCAAGAATATATACATATGGATTTCAATAAAGGCCCCGCCTCGTGCTGGGTGTTACAAAGGTTTGCACTATAGTAAGTTCATATGAAGAGCTCAAAAGTAAATTGATCAAACACACAAAAAAAAATTTTTCGGGATGATACTATCTGATATGCTTACTGAGTTTATATCTGTTTCGACAAGAAATAACTGCTAAAGTTAGGACTTTAGAGTTAAGACAAAATGAGGTTATTAATTTCTTTGCTTTTCTTTTGCAATGAAAAATACTAGTATTCAAATCTGTATGGTTGTACCTTGAAAATTTAATGTTTGAGGCCATCAAATCTAAAAAACTAAAGACAGGGTATCCCGATATTCAGGAGCAATTTTTATCTGAAAAATGGTCTCCTGAAATTTTAAAAATGAGTTTAGCAGCTAAAATTTAGCTGTTATTCCTTGTCGACGCAGATATTTTTGAATAAAAATTATACAAAATTAAGGCAAATTGAAAAGGTTAAGGCAAATAGTTTCATTACCCTTAGTTTCACAATTTTCTGCAATTAGAAAAAATTTCACATTTTCGAAGAAATTAGTGTGTGGGAAATGGAAATATTTCAATGTCTCTAATAATGATAAGTATTTTTCTCGCTTAATAAAATTCTCATTTATAGAGAAAAATTTATTGCAAATTAAAAATTTTTCCTATATTTTGATAAAAAATTCACTATGAGAAGTATTTTCTTCAATAAAAACAAATCTTTTCTCAAAAATAAGTCTTTTTCTCTAAAAACGATATATTTTTATATATTTCTCTTTTTCATAGAAGCTTTTTATCATTTTTAGGGAATTTTTAGGATCACATTTAGATAAAAGAATTCTCTGGAGCAAAGTCTATACCATTTTTCTCTTAATATGATGCCTTTTTTATCATATGCCAAGAAACTTTTTTCTGAGTGTGCCACATGAAAAAATATTTCGAAATAATCGACTTCAAAGTTTTCAAAAAAATGTTTATTTGTATGAAATCATGGTAATGCTTAAAATAATAATTACGTATAGAAACAAAATTGATCGGTAATGATCGCAATATTTTAGTGGATATTGATAATACATCAAGAAACATAATGAAAATCAAATATGAACTGTTAAAGCGATGAAGCTTATTGTGAATCAGAGAAATATTTTAACAATGTTTCTAAGAGCTTCTCAGACACATGTTGGTTGACTAGCAACCCATTCGATGCACAATAAATAATTTGCCTTTTCTTCTCTTCTTGGAAATGTTGGCATACAAATTTTTTCATTTTGAACAAAAATGGTGTGATTTGATAATTTTAGATAAACAATATTTTTCAATTAAATTTGAATTAATTTTATTTTTGTTTTTTCCATATATTTGCTCATAATAAAACACTGAATATGGTTGCAATAATTCATTCTTTTAATCAGGCTTAAACATCCGAACAATTTAAATTAACTTTGAGCAAAAAGTAAATTTTTCCAAACATTAAAATTTGTTAAAAAAAAAAAAAACAAACAAAAAAATGTAAAAAATGTCTTTTTTCACCCACTTAAGTACAGTCCATACATATTTTGTTTTTAAAAATTTAATAAAAAAAAAAATGTGACAAAATCAAGATTTTCCAAAAACCTGAACATAAAATTTTCAAATACGTATGTATTTCAAAAAAGTTGTTTCTCTATTTTATAATAAAGTTAAGCTTCTTTTGAAAATAGTTAAAATTTTTTCTAAAAATTTCTAATGCTTAAATTACACTTTAATAAAAAAAAAATATGTTCTAAAATATTGCAGCACAACATTTCCATTTAAAAGATTTTTTATGTTGTTGCATCTATTTTTCGTGCTTTTCTTACATAAACATATCTCTTGCAGCTTTTCCAGCTGAAGCTTCATTACAGTTATGCTGATTTGCGGCAACTTCCGGCTAGTTGCTTCGGCTATGGTGCTTCTCCACTCGCAATAATTCAGACACTTTTGCTTTCTTCTTGACGTTCTTATGCCTAGATGTATGCTTTTATTTTGTGTTCTATTTTTTTACAATTTTTTTTTTGTTTTTTGCTTTGCTAGCTTTGTACTTCAATTTAGCTATTCATGGTTTTTAGTGCAAAGATAAAAATAATGAACATGCCTGAAAAGGATTGCTTTGTTGCCGTTCAACGCGGCACACTTCCTGCGTTTGGAATGTTGATGGCGCGAATTTATTTTCATCAGTTGGAAAATGCATCAGTTTTTCTCTGCGCTGTTCTTTGTAGAAAATTGTTGTTCTTGATGTTGTTGCTTAATGCTTTGAGCTTCCGACAGTTAAATTAAAGTGTTGCTGCCGTTGCTGTTGCTGTTGTTGTAATCGTTTTTGTTGCACAAGTTTTGCATTTTAAAACCACAAGTAAACAACAACATCAACAGCAAAAAAATACAACAAAAAAACTACAATACAATTTTGGCGCCTTACAACAACAAGCAAACACAATTTGTTAGCGGAACCTTCAACTCTGACATGAAATATGGACGAAGGATGTGTAATCAAAGCACTAAGGCTGCAGTACAATGGAGCAAATCAAAGAGATTTTGGGCGGTTTGAAAAAATTAATAAAAATAAACGTGAAACAAATTATTGTGCCAAGCATAACAATTATTTTGACTTAAAGTCGGGAAAATAACACCAAATCAATACAAAGAACACAATTAAGAAAAAACAGTTGAAGTGCTTTAAAATTGCTTTACTGTGCCAAACCGCCACACACACACACGCATACATACAGCAACAAGCCACCGCACCACGCGCTTCCTGATTGTGGCGATAATGAGTGCAGAAAACTTGAAAATTGCATTCATTATACAACAGTAAGAAGCAGAAGAAGAGGAAGAATTATACATACTGGCGTTGCCACAGTTGTATAAAAACTAAAAGAGTTAAAAGCGAGCGTTAAAGTAAGACAGGAAAAACAAATTTACATATTCACACTCAACAAAAATAATCTGCTCACACACAGACAGCTCTAGACTAGCGCAGAAAAGGACTAACAGATAGACAGACATATAAACAGACAGACGAACAGATAATTTAGACAAGTTGCATATCTTTTAGTTGAAATCATTTGCACACTAACACACACACACACACACACACACACACACA
The DNA here is from genome assembly GCA_958299015.1 of Tetanocera ferruginea. Lineage (NCBI taxonomy): Eukaryota > Metazoa > Arthropoda > Insecta > Diptera > Sciomyzidae > Tetanocera > Tetanocera ferruginea. The sequence continues at coordinate 129,170,014 of OY282644.1, forward strand.
CTACTAGATTTTTCACACCCATAAAAAGGACGCAAATAATTATGCAACAGCTCGAGTGTTACAGTAACACAACTACAACAATAACAACCTTACATCCTTTGCAGAGAAAAAATAAAACAAGCAAATGCTTCAAATAGCAAGAAGCAACAAAATAAATACATTCACTCATACAATCACACAGTGAATTATTTTCATTTTCAGTTACATGTGCCATGACATGCTCTAACAATAAAAAAAAAAAACAAAATAACAATAACAACAACTCATACAATACATCTACAAAAAACAATAGCACAACGTATTTGCAACAAAAAACGTTAAGGATTAAGCAGTTTTTGCTGTTGCGGTTCTTGGTTTCCGAGGATGTTACTTATACGCTTCCTTTTTTTTGGTACCCGCATTTTCTCTATTACAGTCACACTAAATATAAAAAAAAAGAAAATTATGTGAGAATTGTGTATAAATTGCAATAATTTGCTTTTTAGTTATCATTATCCTAGATTTAATGTGTTACAAAAAGTCATATGCAACGGATTTAGGTTTTTTGGTTACATAACTTTTTAGTTTTTTAAATTAAAAAAAGCATGAATGCAATATTTTTCTAGACACCAGACGATTGAACGTCGTATTTATTTTGTAAATTATTAAAAATTAAATTTGTTTGGTGCTTCTCGGACATGAAGATTTTATATTAACCGGGACAAGAACTATCATTGTCATTGTCATTGTCATTGTCATTGTCATTGTCATTGTCATTGTCATTGTCATTGTCATTGTCATTGTCATTGTCATTGTCATTGTCATTGTCATTGTCATTGTCATTGTCATTGTCATTGTCATTGTCATTGTCATTGTCATTGTCATTGTCATTGTCATTGTCATTGTCATTGTCATTGTCATTGTCATTGTCATTGTCATTGTCATTGTCATTGTCATTGTCATTGTCATTGTCATTGTCATTGTCATTGTCATTGTCATTGTCATTGTCATTGTCATTGTCATTGTCATTGTCATTGTCATTGTCATTGTCATTGTCATTGTCATTGTCATTGTCATTGTCATTGTCATTGTCATTGTCATTGTCATTGTCATTGTCATTGTCATTGTCATTGTCATTGTCATTGTCATTGTCATTGTCATTGTCATTGTCATTGTCATTGTCATTGTCATTGTCATTGTCATTGTCATTGTCATTGTCATTGTCATTGTCATTGTCATTGTCATTGTCATTGTCATTGTCATTGTCATTGTCATTGTCATTGTCATTGTCATTGTCATTGTCATTGTCATTGTCATTGTCATTCGTATTGTCAATATTTCAAACTCATCAAAATTTCTTGGAAACCGTTTTAAAACAATTCTTATCTACTCTCACTCCACTTAAATAAAAATATATTTGGGGACAATACGTTTTTCTTTGTGAGTCAAACTGTGTTTGAAAAACTGACTCCTTATCTTCAGTCATTCTTGAATCAGTCACACAGTCCCTCGTTCATCAAATTTTAATGCTCTCCAAAGCTGAAAAAATTACATTTTGAAAAAATCGCATATGTTATCGCAAAATGCGTCTTCTTTGAATTAGTTTCCTTGCCTTCGTTTTGAAATTGTTTCTCTTGTAAAGTATTCGCAATAAAAAGCCAATTACGTACTTAACAGCTTATTTGCCGGATTTTAAAATTAAATGCGTTACAGTTTGTAAGATTTTAATTAGAACTGAAATTGGCGACGACATTTAGAAAGAAAAGAAAATAAAAATAAATGCGAAATGTAATGAAATGAAATAAAACGTTAACGATTTATTTACCTTTACGTAATCATATTACCACATAAAACTACAACACCAACAACAACTACTATAATAACACCAACAACAAAAGATCTTAAGTCGCATTACATTTAATTGGATTGCACCGAGTTCTTCGCTGATTCAGGCTGGTATGATGGCGCCAATGTACGATGCTAAAACCATGGTAGCCTTAATCCGGGTTTTATATAAAAATAAAAACATAAACAAAAAGAAAACAACTAAAAACAAGCAATGAATGGAAGTGGTATCAACGAGAAACCACAAAATGTTGACAATGGATGTTGTTCCACTTTTTGTTTATTTGATTCTAGTGCAATTGTTGCAGTAGTCAGCGCAGTCAACATATTCGTAACAACACTTTTAATTTAACTGATTAAAACTGAAAATATATTTTTAATCTTAAGTTTTTATAGTTTAATAGATTCATAACGAAAAATGAGTGCATGCAACATTAAATATATTTAATAAAGCTTTAAACTTTCTGTTACTAACTCTCTTTCTCTCTTACACTCATGCTTGCGACTTTAAAATGCATTTGTATTTGCAAAAATATGCTTGGCATGCAAATATGATAAATCACCTCAATAATTGGAACATCAATCAAAATTATGTTCGCCATATTTTGTAGTGTGAATGTCCTGCCGACCACAAGCTTTATTTGTATGTGTGTTTGTCAGTGTATCTAGCTAGGCTCATGGCTGTATGAGGCAGTGGCTGGCTCATTGATGCACGAGTGTCTAATTGAATTACGTACTGGGATGCATTGCACTACTTCACTCACACTATCACATACTATAAACACATCCGGACGGAATTTTCACTCAGCCTTGAAACTTGCAACGCTTATTGCAACCTACTTGCTGTTGGGTTTGGTAATGCAAGTGTGTGTTTGTGTGTGTGTTTATGGGTTTGTGTTTTGCGGATGGTTTTGGTGGAATGAGGGGTTGATGGGTATTCTGACTGCGAGGGTAAAATGACGCGTCAAAATAATTGTGGTTGGCTATGGAATTTAATAACTCGTCTGTTGTGTCATTCTTAGTTAAGCATGCTCCTGCCTGGAGTCACTGTAAGAAATACAAATTTCCATAGCAACTGAGCTATTTTAGTTATTTTTACCTACTAGCTGATATAAACAGAGTTACTCTTGATATTATATGAATAATTTTTGTCATCTAGACTTCGTTTTCTTGTTTAAAAACAGCAGAAAAAATGAAAAAAATTACATGTGAGTTTACAAATTTCAACGTTTAAGTTACATTTAACTTAAGGGGGGACATGACATTGGCCGTTTTATGAAATCGATTTTTTTTTTTATAATTTTGTATTTCATGTAAATTCCTACGGGTTCAAAAGTTACAGACCGTAAACTGAGAGCGCATTTTTAATTTTCGCCTTTTTTTTCTTTGTTCACAAACTTTGAACGCGTTTATCTCGAAAACATGTTTTTCGTACTGGTTGCGCACTATCGGGTTCATTTTTGAAGAAATTTTTTTTTTTAAGTAAAACTTCTTTGGCGGCGAGTGAAATTTCAAGGTCTCTTATTCGTGACGCTAGGCTAACGTTTTCAATTCATATGAAAATTTAAAAAAATTATTGCCGCTGCCGAGAATTGAACCCCGAACATCGTTGCTTAAGAGCCAGAATCTATATCTTTACGCCACGTAGGCACATGATAAACAGCCAAAAAAAATGTAATTAAAACTGAACACGTAACATACTGAAAATAACATAATTAACATTAACATTAGATTAACATTAACATTACATTATTAGCTTAACCGTAACATTAATTTTCATCCTACAAGTATGCACGGAAAAAAATAGAAAAAATATAGAAACTCTCTATAAAAAATGAATAAAGAGAGCGAATTAGAGCTCTTAAGAATACAGCCGCAGCTAGGTCTGCAACTAATGATGAAGGTAAAGTGATTGCAACAGGGCTGAGTTTCAAAATGCATTTTTACGAAACATCAGTGTATTTTGGTGAATCTACAAAGAACCAATCCCCAAAAAACACACTGATGCTTTGTAAAGATGTATTTTGAAACTCAGCCATCATCTCAACAAAATTTTATAGCCAACCAACCAAGTTGATACACTCAACAATCAACGTTCGCTGCTTTACGAGGCTCTCACTCAACATATCAATTATTATGATCAAAAGCAGAAGGTAATACTCAACAAGATTTCCCTCTGCTTTCGGAGGCTTCTTTAAGGAGTACTATGCAAATGCAATCTAGCATTCAAAAAGTGACAATGTTGAGAAGTCATTCGAAAGCAACTAAAACACCAACTGAACTAAAACAAGGAACGAAAATAACTGTTATTTTACAATTTTCAAATGAAAAAAATTGTCGAAAGACTTTTTCAAATATACCATTATGTTACAAATGTCCTCAGCCTCACGAATATTAAGTCACTTTTAAATTTGAAACTGATTCTTTAAAAGTTAATTTCTTGCCTAGTATATTTCGAGGAAAAATAAAGGTTACCTTTGACTTTTATTTTATGGGTCAAAAATAGCAGTTATTTTGTGACTTTAATTTTTTCGGTCAAAAATATCAAGCAATTTGTGTTTTCTTAAAGGCCACTTGACAGATTGAACTGTTGACACCATGTGTAAAATGTCTCACCGATGAGATGAAAATAATAATATAAAAATTTTTTTATAGCTAAAATAACTTGAACAAATATAAATTACCTGATATTTTTGACCGAAAAATAAACGGCAGAAAATAACTGTTACTTTTGCACAAAAAAACTATAAGGCACAAAAAACTGTTATTTTTGTCGGAAAAAATAAAAATTAAGAGATAAAAGTTAATATGAGACACTTTCGACAAAAACCATAGCCGGTACGGTCCCTGGATGCAAATATTGAATCAACAAATTATTATTCCATTTCGTATTGATTGAATTTCTTTTCAGATACTTTTTCTCTCTATTTCACACTAAAATCTCTCTTATTTCTTACTGTTAAAGAAGTTTCACTTCTGCCACGTGTACGTTGCTAAACGCGATTTTTTTTTTATATTTTTTTTAAACTTGATTCGCTATCGTATGACACGAGCTTTTTTTTAAATTTTTTTGGATTTTTTTATGAATTTTTAAAGTCAATAGGTCTGTTCGCGTATTTTTCTAGTAAAATAATGAAAAACGTCAAAAGTAATTAAATTGAGAGAGAATTAACTCCAACATTAAAAAGTAAACGAACGATTTTCTGATAAAAACTGAAAAATGTCAAATCTGCCTAGTTCACAACTGCTGTGCTGCTCTTCACACCTACCGTTTGACAGTTTTTATCTTTTTTCCTCATAAACTAGTAAAAACTAGTAAAAACTTGAACACAGAGAAAATTGAATTTCCCCTCTTTTACACAAACCGCTCAGTAAGCGAACACTTTTCAGGCACTTTCAAGTAAAAGTTTTTGAAATATTTCGTTTGCAATCGACTACGCGAACAGACCTAAAATTTTGTTGGAAAAAACAAAATTTTGTTGTTTGGAAAATTACCAAAATTTGAAAAAAAAATTTAAAAAAGCTCATGTAATATGATAACCAATTTTGTTAAAATTTAAAAAAGTCATTTTTTTCCAGATCGGACAAAAATATATTTTTATACCAATTTATGTTATCGGCTGTAGAAAGGAAAACGACTGCTTTTATTTCAGAGCTGCATGTTAAAACTCATGTAGAATAAGTAAAAATAACGAAACGTTTTCTTATAGCACTTTATTCAAGATCATGTGAAACAATGTTAAAATTGCTTTCAGCAGAATAGCAAAAGCAACGAAATTTTTACTGCGGTAGTGCTACCGACAGTTATGCTTTTCATTTTGCTTTGCTGTGTGAATTTTGAAAAGCAAAGTAAAAGCAGCAGCATTAAAATGAATATGTTTTACTGCGTGGTGCTACACAAGCAAAATAAATTATTTTATTGCTTTGCTTTTCATTTTGCTTTTCAAATTTGTCACAGCACTACGACAGCAGCAGTTATTAAGCAGGTAAGTTTAACTTTGCTTTCGGAGGTTGTGTATATATTTGGCTTTCGTGATTTCTTTTTGCGTCGTTTCTATTGCGTCGTTTCAGAGACGAATGTCTATTTTCATGCTTTACTTTGTTGGTACTTTGAAAAACTATCGGTAGCACTACCGCAGCAAAATGTTGCTGCGGTACTGTACTTTTGCTGTTTTGATGAAACTATTTTTAACCCGCAGCGAAACGAAGCAAAGCAAACGAAATGCTGCTTTCGTAGTGCTGCAACAAATTATAAAAGCAAAATGAAAAACAAAGCAATTAAATAATTTATTTTGTTTTCGTAGCACTACGCAGTGAAACAAATTATTTTTAATGCTGCTGCTTTTGCTGTTGCTGTTCGATTTTCAATAAGTACAGCAAAGTAAAAGCAAAACCAACTTAAGTTTTTTAAGTTTTTTAAACGCTGTTGTGAAAGTTCTACTTCTGGTCCACAAAAAAGCTACTGTCTCAAGTATACTTGAGGAAATTTATTATTTCAGTATCTGAGAGAATAAAATATATTATTCAAAGTTCTGATAAGAGTTGCTTAGATTTCATTTAACCTCTTTCATTAACCTATGCTTAATGTTTGATTTTTAAATATAAAATAAACTGTTAATGAAGAAAAGTATGCACACAAAATACATTTTCTCATTTTTATTTATAAAAGGCAAGCGTCATGATTCGTGTCTCAAACTATAAGTTTAATTACACCTGGTAAACAATATCCTAACGTTTTCGTACCACGTGAACTTGGATACCTAATACTGTTTAAGCTTTCTTTCCTCGTTATGAAACAGCTTTATTTTTTTTAATTGGCCTCAGATTTTTTGTGATTTCGTACTTTGTGTTTTTACGACTTTGATCCTGTTTCTGTGAAATATTCAGGTTCAAAGTAAAAATTTTGATTTTTTTGTTAAAAATTTAGACTATCACAAGATTTTTGTTTTTATATTTTAAACCATAGTTAACTTTAGGATTACTTATACCCACCAGAGTGACCATTCAGATTTTCACTTTTTAATTATTCAGCAATGAAAAGAAACATGAAGACCGCTCTCATTGCATGTTTAGTTATCTCTTGCATGTTTAGTGCTAAACAACTTTGAACTAACTTTCAAAAGCAAGAGCTTTTTAAATTGTATGAAATAAAAAAAAGTGTAGCACATCTAGTGTAAAAGAAAAGCAAAATATTATTATATTATTAAAAAATCTTCAGTAATCCTAAGGTTAAAAAATGTTTATATTTGTCGTTTTTCATATTGAATTCCCTTAATTTTGAAACCAAAAAAATAAATATTCTCCTAGAGGAACAATTAAAATAAGAGAACCAACCATGTTGTCATATGTAAGAAATGAGAATGTCATTTGGGTGCAAGGGATTAAATGTTAAGAGTGCAAATGCATCAGAACATCAGATGCATAAACATCAAATTATTTTTGATCACTCCCTTCAGTCAAATTTTTTTTTTCAATTACTTAAAATTAATTTCATTACTAATAAATTTAATATGACGTAAAACAATTTAATTTTCAATACTAATATTTTGAATTATAATTTGTTTTTAAATTTTTGTGTTAAATTTTGAAAATTAAAATAATGATAATTTTATTTTTTAATGTCTCGATCATTTCAAGATAATTTCTTTTTGAGTTTTATAACAAAAAAAAACACAAGCTTGAAGTTTCTTCTAAATTCAACATTTATTTAAAAAAATACCAAAAAATCCTAAATCAAGTGGATATGATTTTCTAAATTTTGCTCAAAACTTTTTTCCAATTCCATTGGTTTTCTTTCAAGACTGATTACGAATCTGAAGTCAGATTTTAAAAATTCAAGATGAAGTATCGATTCAAAAATTTTATAAAATTTAAAAAAAAAATTTGTTCTTTTTGTTATCAAAAATAAAATTTCAAATGAAAAGATAACAGCCTTGTTCTGCTGATTGAGAACTGTAAACTTATAAACATTTAAATTTATTTCTGGATAATAAATATATGCAAAATTTTTTCAAACTTCATTCGCACACATAGGATTTGATAATTTGAAAATTCAGTAAAAAAATACATTTTGCCACTAGTGGTCTTACCAGTCTTACTAGTAGTCATTGTTCCAATTGGACCACCTTGCCACCAAAAAACGGAAAATCGAATAATGCTGGATTTTGGGAATTTTTGAATTTGATTTATAAAAACCAAACCTGGTTCAAAATGTATCTGTATTTTTACAAGTATGGACCTTATATCCGCTGACATTATCTGGTCCCATTTATTTTTTGACTAAAATGACGTAAACGGTAAATATAAAGTATAAGAAGTGAAATTACAATTTTACTTGCTTCTCAAAATCTTCTATGTATTGAAATTTCGTATTTTACAAAATTATTTTTACAAAATGTATTTGTCATCCGATTTTATTCAAAGTTATCTTTAAATGTTTGTTAATTAATGAATTATATGCTTAAAAAAATAAAAATTCCTGATTCGTACTATTGCTTAAATAAAAAGTTAATTAAAAACGAACTATTTTGTAAAAAGTACAAATTTTGAAGAAATATGAATTTTGATGAGCTATAGCTTGACGAGTCTCTACTCGATCGGAACATGCTATATATCGATGGACATTTAATTAATTTACCTTTCCAATACTATGCTTATAATCTGTGTTTTATAATCGAACCTATAGTTCTTACCACAAACTTATTTGAATGAAATGATGTCAGCAATTCGAATTAATATCTCTTTGTGTTGATTCAAAAAACTCAAACTAGTAACAGTAAATGTTAGTATTTCATCTTTATATTGTGTTTTCAATACAAACTAATATAAAAACATATTTTATACAAACAACTTTTCTTATAATTTGTTTTAGTTGAATACTTTTAGTATCCATGGGCCCTTACCTATGGTATCTATAGGACTTAACACTGACCAACTAGCTTCTTAAAAAATTGCTTTCCAGACAAGCCATTTGTAGGGATCGAAAATAACAGTTATTTTCAAAATTTCAATTAAAAAAGTCAGTCAGAAAGAATTTGTTTATTCAATATTTCAATATAGCAGTGCGATGCTTGTTAGCTAAGGAATAATAATCTTAAAAGCTTTTTATTTGTATGACTTTTATAAAAAAAGTCAAAAATAATAGTTATTTTTTGACCGATTTTTTTTCGGTCAAAAATATAAGTTAAAATTGGACTTTTATGCTGGCAGCTCAAAAATGTTAAAAGGGCATTTGCAATTTTAAAAACAATTGGCATCTTATCCAAATTATTCAAACAAATGAATAATTTTACCAGTAAATAAGTGATAAGAATGTAGCCAAGGACGCCGAAAATAATTTTTTCCCATCTAGTTTTCATCTTCAAGTGGTTTTTTTCCTGTTAAGAAAGTTGTGTTGCACAATATAATAATTAAAGATGTATTAATAAAAGTCGTTTTCAAACAAACGAAAAATCGCAAAAATCTAACCATATTATTATGGAAACTTTTTATATAAAATTTTAAAAGAAGAATGGCAAATCAAATCAGGCTGCAAAACAACTGCGAACAAATTAAAGTCAAATTTTAACTTATATTTCTGAACGGAAAAATATAAGTCTTATTTAACTTTTATTATTGACTGAAAAAATAAAAGTCAAATTTTAACTTATATTTTTGAATGAAAAAAAGTCAAATTTTAACTTATATTTTTGACTAAAAAAATAAAAGTTAAATTTTAACTTATATTTTTGACCGGAAAAACAAAAGTCATATTTTGACTTTTATTTTTGACTAAAAAAATAAAAGTTAAATTTCAACTTATATTTTTGACCGGAAAAAATAAAAATCATATTTTGACTTTTATTTTTGACCAAAAATAAATCGGTCAAAAAATATCTATTATTTATTGACCTTTTGGAAAAAAGTCATAACAGTTACGGTACCTGGTCATTTGATTTCACTGCTCGAGCAATTAATGTCGTGCTACTTCATTTTGGCATTTTTCAATTTAAAAAAAATATGCACTCAATTTTATACAACATATCCAAAGCTCAGTTCATATGTACCACAGTTCATATTCACACATTCGTTCTTTATGGCCAACTTCGAAAAAGTATAACTTTTCTTTTGACTAGCTTTCATACTGCCACTGGCTGTCTGTCCGGCTGCCTGCCAATGCCTGACTGTAAACGAGTGACAACAGAAATGCGTTAAATAAAGCGGAAAATTGCATTAAACAACTGCTTGTCAGTGTTGATAAGGGAATTAAATTTTGTGGTCGACGTCATAAAGAAGTCATTCTTGCAAGCAACACCAACCATATCCAGTCAGAAGCAGCTCTATACCCTACCCCAACCTTAACTCTAAGCATGCTTCTTGTTGCATGGTTGTCGGAACAGGAATCAGGAAAACTTGAGCTTTGTTGTTTTTGCCATCATGACTCAATACGCTTCCGTGGCTAACGTCATCTACATGTGATGTTCATGATGCGGGTTTATTGAATTTTCCAATACATGGCAAGCACTGGCTTAATATCGGTGCCTTCATCATCATCATCATCATTAGCAGAAACAGCAGCAGCATCAGTGAGCTTTGTTTTAATGTTGTTTGTGTGTTGTTGTTGCTGATATTGAGCTGGTTTATGCGACTTAAGAGATGACGATAACATGGATTTGTTTGGCTAAGGATTTCAAATCCAATAGATTGGCAGCTATCGTTTCAGTTGAAAATTAGTTGTATTTTTTATCTTTAACCTATTGCGTCTTTATCAGTAAATTATTTGTAATCTTTTTATGAATGATAAAGCGGCAGTTAAAAGAAGTTACAACTGCAATAAAGCAGTTTCGATAACAGTTTCTTATCATCATCGCATACTATAAAAAAAAATAAATACCGCAAACTATTTGTTTCTCAAACTATGACTGCGATAGTTGTGAATGCCACAACGGCAAAATGCACCGCCATTTTGCAACAGGAAATGCTAAGCTTCAGCTAGAATAGACTGAAGTCTTTTTTTTGCTTTGAACATTTAAGCTTGAAATTATTTCAGTGCAGTTATTTTCGAAATTATTTATGAGCGCTAAACACGCACTCTATAGTAAACTTCAATTTCATTCTATTTGCATATGTTTAGGCGTTTAAGCGGAAATGAAAAGCGGCCAATGTAAAATAGTTGTAGCAACGTTGAATTGGCTTTTCTTTTCTTAAAGTGATTTTCATCTATTAACTGCTTATGTATGCGTGCTGTAACGTGTTACAAACATATGTCTATAACGGCAGCCACCCACATTTGGTCATCTTAAATTCTTACAAATATCTTCTGAGCCATGCTCTTGAGTTTATTACCCGCACACATGCAAGCTGTTAACCCAGGTCTGTTAAAAAGCGCCTTGGATTAAGATAACACAGTAAAATGAGATGAAGCTGTGGTAATAAACCCGATTTTAATATTATTGCTAAGCGATAAAGTTTACATCTAACTATTTCTACATTCAAATGAAATGTCAAGACGTCTCAAAGTTGAAATAGGTTAAGAATACCGTTGGTAAAATTATTGTTGGTGTTATTTATACATTAATTTCGCGTTAAGCAAAATATAGAAAATACAAATATTTTGTATTTTTGTTTGAAAATCTGAAGCCTCAGGTCTCAAAAGTATTATAGACATAAATGCGAATAAGATGACAAAAAAAAAAAAAAAATTGTATTCGGTGCTGGTACACCGAAAATTGCCAAACAAGAATTTTGAGTGTCAAAAATATTTTGATCAACATTATTTTAATTTGCCACGTATACATTTACCCTATTCTGTCAAATCCAATTTATACCTTAACTAAAGAATCTCTACAACGAATATTTTATCAATCTTCTCTTGGTCTATGCATAACGAAAATAACGCACTTAACATTTGCACCCTGGGGGAAACACCCTCGTGACCGGACTTAAAAGATTAGAAATTGCAATTCATGGACGGTTATGCAAGAGGTCAGCTCAACCTTGGTAGTAACCTGACCATGTTGGTTTTTGTTAATTTGGCTTATATTGTGTGCATGAATGTATGTGTTACATGTCGAAGCCAACAATTGGCTAAATAAGGAAGGAAAAAAAACCCAAGGATTTCAGCTATTATGTGCTGTTCAATTATTGATGAGGGCTGTTTAAAAATTAATGGTCAAAGTTATTTTCCGACAGACAAGAAAATAAAAATGTTGTGACGGAATGACACTCAAGATGGATTCTGATACAACTTGATAACAATAGAAGTGATAGTTTGTGACATGTATGCATGTGTGTCTGTCTGTCTGTCTGTCCATGCTGTCAACAACAAGTTGATGTACTGAATGTTCTTGTTAATGTAGTCAAGTTATAAACTTTTTCCAACTTCATGAATGCCTCATTCATGGTACTATTGTGACGTTTTTTGCTCGTAAAGTTGGGCCGAACAATCGTAAAAATCTTATTCATTATGCACGATGTTGTTTGTGTTGTTTTTATACACTATTACTTGTACAAAATTAACGTCAATTTGCAACAGAAGCAACTAAAGTAAAGAGAGTTGACAAAAAAAAAAAAAAAAAAACCAGAAAACGTGAAAATAGACTGCAAACAAAATTTTTATTGTTGACGTGACAAAGTGTCAAGAAACATTTAACGTACTAACAACGTTGACATACGTAGCTCTTATTCAGTTAACAGATGTGTGTGATACGATTAGAACCTTGGTACAGAAGGATGGTGCCAATTTTGACGAATGTCGGCACGTTATTAGTTATTTATTTAATGATATATTAATTTAATGTTAAAAAGCGGAAATATTTATATTAGGGTAATTAAGATTATTATAGAAATATCTTGAAAAAAATTTGAAAAATTTTTAAATAAAAAATAAATTGCTTGGGTTCTAATAAAATGTGGTTCGTTCAGATTTATAAAAAATTTTAATATTTCTGTTTTCAATAAGTCATTTATATGTTAACTTAAAAGAGTTAGCTTGATAAGGTCTTCACGACAAAATATTTGACTGCAGAAACTGTTAAATACTTACAACAAATACACTTGGTTTTTCTTTTGTTTTAAAAGTTATTATTCAATGAAGTATTTGAGTTTGAAAAATGTTTTCTAAAATTGTGTTTTCTTTATTCAAATAAAATTATCATACTCAAAACATCGTTTTTCTTTAACTTAAAATAACATTCTATCAGAAACTTGCGATGAAGCCACCAATCATCTGAGTTATTTTCGGTTCCAGTCAAACTCATGCTCCGGGATTTTACTTAAGCGCCGTCTTTTCGGGCTCAGTAACCCACTGTAGTTTAAGTAGGCCTACGTTTTAAAGGCTTATTCTGCCATCGCATAGAGGTTTACAATACAGAAAATCTGGAAAAAAATCAACAAATTTGTAGCTCTAAAATACAAAAACTTGTACATCATTGCAAATAAAATTAAGTTTATTTAGCCAACATTTTTTTTTCAACCCAACAACAAAAACAAAGGACATATGAACCACGGTAGTGGCGGATATGAAGTAAATGGTTTAAAATTGCTTAAGGCCGGGGTAAGGCTTTTTAACTCTTTTTTTTAACCATTTTTTATATGAATTCACAACATCTCAAGAATATTGTGTCCGAATTTGAAGACGATCCGAGTAAAACTAACGCTGATATGTATTTTTAAGATATGCATTTTTTTTTCCTCGAACGTAAAAACGTACGTGTACAAAACTTTAAAGCAATTTTACCATAAGTTGTGTTTTCAAAGTCCGTGTTCATTGGATACATATAAAATACCTCCCAGCAATGTTTAAGTAAATTTCTTTTGCCTACATTAAGGGGGTTTCCCACCCACAAAATGTGGAATTTTTCATGGAAAATAGCAGTTTACACTTTTGATGGCCACCAAAGATTTTTCAAGGAAAAATAAAAATATCAAAGAAGGTTGGGGTATGATTTAATGATACTTTGACTAAATTTTAGTGGTTTTTGATTTCAGGTAATTTACGACCGAGATATAGTGCACATCACAAGTGCTATTTTTCTAAGATGTTCTGGGAAAAGCTCTGTCACCGGATTAATTTTCAATATTTCCGAATAAAAAAATTACAGAATATTGTTTAAAGTACACATAATATGTAGTAAATGTTTAATAAATTCGCTCAATTCATACTCTTAAAAAAAAAAAATAAAAAAAAAGAACAAAGTGTCTTAGGGCCCATTAAAGTTTTTTCAACGAAAAAAACCCTACATTAAAAGTTTTATTGAAAGGCTTTTATTTCAGGTTATTTTTTGTTCTTATGTTATAATATTGATTTAATGTTATATGTTATAATTATATAATGTAATTAGAAAACTTTTTAATGTTTTTTGATAAAAAATATAAATTAATAAAACTTGAATTCCTAATTTAGTAACGGACCTGAAATATGCGGTGGACACGATTTTTCGTAAATTGTTCATCCAAAAAACAAAAAAATAATAATGTTTGTTTCTCTGAAACTTTTTGACCTTTAAATCGAAGGTTTTAGAAAAATATTGATTTTTGAGAAAATGTTTACGAAAGTTAAAAAATCGATTTTTGACTAAAATATTCATTTAATGATTTAGGAATGGCATTCACTTTATAAGTGAAAAAAATTGGCAGCGATCCTCGCAATAGTTTTCGAGTAAAGCTGTCCACTGGTAACAGACAGCACTGAAAAATATATGTACAACTTCAAACAATGAACTGAAATTTTTAAAATTATATCAAAAACGAACAAAAACAAAATCTTAATAAAAGTCTGTTAACACTCAGCAACAGCACGAATTATTATTTTCCATTTATATTGACCTACAATACATCCTATACATTTTGTCAACTTTTTTGCCATTTTAAAAGTTATATACTTATATCCATTTATAATAAGAAAATAATGTGTTATTAAGGAGAGGGTTACGAAATAACAGTCAAAGATATTGAGAGTACAATTGAAGATTTGTTTTTCATATGCTCCTTGTATTCTCAGATCCTTTTATTAGCTTAAATTGAAATAAGCCCAAAAAAAATCAACCTCATTATATGCAGATGTGAAATGTTAATGACACGGCAAAGCAAGAAGTTGATTTTGAGATTTCTACAGTTCTACTTCATTTAGTTCCAGCGAACTTAGCTCTGGGGCCGTACTCTGTAATGCGGTTCGAAAGTTAAATTGTTCGAATTCGGAAATTTGATACTCTGCAATTCGACTTTCGCATAAAATTTTTTGACATTTTTTCTATTTCTGTTTCACATTGATTTTCGAATTTTTAACGTTTAAAAGTCAGTTATGCTATCTTCAACTAAATATTTGATGAAAAGATACTTATAAATATTTATAAGTTAAGATACTGTCACAAATGCGAAAGAGTTACAAATTGAGATTTTACTTTCGAATCGCATTTAATTTTCGAATTGCCTTGCTTTTCGAATCGCGTTACAGAGTAAGGCACCTGGATTATCTCAATTGGATACTGTAAAATTTTAAAGAAGCAAAACCAAAAAAAATACAAATAACAGTGACATAATATAAAACAACTATATAATAATAGGATTAAACAACATTTAAAAATGCAACAAAAATTACTTACTTAGATGGCGCAACAAAAATTTTGGTACAAAAACATACGCATTAATTTTTGAAAAATATTAAAACAATTTTTTGTATATCTTAATAATTTTTTTCAGATAATTCACTTTTTTGACCACTGTGCACCATGTTAATGTTTTTACTCAAAAGAATTCTTCTTTTAAAAATTTTTATACCCCCACGCGTACTGCGTAAGGGGTATATTAATTTTGTCACGACGTGTGTAACACCCAAAAGGAGGAGTGGTAGGTATGGAAAAGTATATATATTCTTGCTCAGCATCACCACCTGAGTTGATTTAGCCATGTCCGTCTGTCTGTCCGTCTGTCCGTCTGTCCGTCTGTCCGTCTGTCCGTCTGTCCGTCTGTCGACACGATTACAGCCGTAATTTTTAAGCTATCGTAATGAAATTCGATATTTAAGCTTTTTTTAAAAAAACTAAGGTCAAGTTCGAGAATGGGCTAAATCAGATGAAAACCACGCCTACCTCCCATACAACCCCAAAATTGAAAACTCTACAAAGAAGCTAATATTAAAGCTACAATACTGACATTTGGTATATGTGTATTTTATGTCAAAACTGAGAAGTCTTAGAAAAATGGGCGTCATCCACCCACTAACACGCCCACCTCCCATACAACCCCAAAATTGAAAAATCTATAAAGAGGCTAATATTAAAGTTACAAGATGGAAACTCGGTATTTGTGTATTTAATGTCAAAACTGAGGTGTGTTATAAAAATGGGCGTCATCCACCCATTAACACGCCCACCTCCCATACAACCCCAAAATTGAAAAATCTATAAAGAGGCTAATATTAAAGTTACAAGGCAGAAACTCGGTATTTGTGTATTCTATGTCGAAACTGAGGTATGTTAGAAAAATGGGCGTCATACACAATCTAACACGCCCACCTCCCATACAACCCCAAAATTTAAAACTTTATAAAAGGGCTTATATTTAAGCTGCAGGAAAACAATTTGATATGTATGTATTTTAGACACATTAAAATAATAAAATCTCTCAAAATCTCATACAAAAAGCTCTTCAATTTAAGATTCTTCCACCCTTAAGAATCGGCCGTGGGGGTATTTTAACTTCGGCCAAGTCGAAGATATACCTTACTAGTTTTCAATAAAATTTTTCAAAGTTATGGGTATTTTTTCTCGAAAACCCTTATTAAAAAAAAAAAAATTTGTTTACAAATTTATACTAAACAAAAATTTATATTTTGAAAATGGTTTCAAATATTACTTATGTACTTTGATTTAAATGTTAGCTGATCCATAAAACATTGTCGAAACGATTTCGTTTATCTTCTTTTTGTTCTTTCTTATATCAAAAATCGTTGACTTGGGAATTTTAATGTTTTCAGTAACCTGCCTAATAGTTTTACCCTCATCCAGACTTTGCAATATATCTAATTTTTTTTTTTTTTTGAAGTTATGTTTTGTGTTTGCGTTTAATATTTGAAAACATATCACTTGATTTTAGCGCTTATAATAACAAAATGAAATAAATACACCAATTTTCGCTTACTAGGAAACAGAAGTTAACTTCGCTGATGTGTTTTTTTTTTTTTTTAGCTTTGAACCAAGGATTTCAGGTGTCAAACCTATTCAGTCAAGTCTGCCTTGGTTCGGAAGTGGGAAGATAGATAAGTAGGAGGGAAAGTGAAATCAAGAGAAACAAGTGTAGAATGTTGTATGTGTGGCGGAGCACTATATCAACATGCGAATTTGAATCTGAGGCAAGTGTTATGCCTTTACCTCAGTCAATTCGAGTTATTAAGCAATCTTATTCCACAAACATCTCTACCACCAACTACAACTTTTAAAGTCGTATATATTGATGAATTTTCAATTTCAGTTGATTAGAAATGAGGAAATATTTAAAGAAAGGTGGAAGCGTAGGACCATGGCTAGACCGGGATTCGAACCCGGAACCTCTGGGTTGGCAGTCAAGCACGCTAACCATTCGACTACCGAGGCCCCCTGTCCGGCGCATGTCCGGACTGTAGAAGTTGTACTGTATAAATAACTAATTTTGACCACTGAGCGTAAGCCTGTTCCTGAGTCAGTTAATTTGAATATTGAATTTTTGTTACTTATATGCCATGATAGCCATGTGCGTATTTAACGCAAAATAGAAGACATCGCAAATCTGTTATTTGAACGTAAGTAGGCAAAAGTAATGATGCAAAACTACTAGTTTTGGCAAGTACTTTCACGAGAGATTAATTGACCTCAGTCTCGAAATTTTGCCCAAGGGTTACGAGACCCCTTTAACGGACTCTGGAACGGATGAGCATACCTCAGCCTTTGAAGATAAACTTCTTAGAGGTTCATAATTAGACTTGGGACCATTAACCTAATTTTTAACTATTTACATGTTAGTTACATTTTTAATTACATACCGGTGCCTTAAAAAGTATTCTTATATATGAATTAACGAATGCTTATCGAGATGTATGGCGAAAAGTTCACGAAAATCTTTTGCTTTCAAATATCTCGTATCTCTAAATGGTTTAATGACATTTTTAAATCTCATAATGGAATCTTATTTCACACTCAGAAAAAAGTGTCTCGGAATATCATAAAAAGGCATCATATTTAGAGAAAAATGGTATAGACTTTGCTCCAGAGAATGCTATTCTCTAATTGCGATACTAAAAATTCTCTTAAAATGATAAAAATCTACCATGAAATAGAAAAATATATCATTTTTAGAGAAAAATATTTTTTTTTTTTTTTTTTTTGAGAAAATATTTGTTTTTATTGAATAAAATACTTCTCATAGTGAACTTTTAATCAAAATATAAGAAAAGTTTTTCATTTTCAATAAAATTTCTCTATAAATGAGAAATTTTTTGTGCGAGAAAAATACTTATCATTATTAGAGACATTTAAATATTTCCATTTCCTAGAAGTAAAGAAATATTTCTTCGAAAATGTGAAAATTTATTCTAATTGAAGAAAATTTTATTTGAAAAAGAGAAAATTGCTATTATCAAAAATAGAGAAATTTTTTACCGGAGCAAGGTATGTGTTTTTTTCTCAGTGCATTTGCAAATCTCCATATGATATTTTTTTTTAGAATATTAGATTTTTAGATATTTTTTTTTAGAATATTTCAATAGAAATAGTCCAGAAAAAGATCTTGGAAACCGGATTTTCCAAATATGTATCTGATAAACTTTTGACAAAAGTTTAAAAAAAAACGTTTTGAGCAAAACTGTCGTAAGATTCAAATTTGACTTCTCACTATTCTTACTATATTTTCCTTGTCTACAATTCATGTAGAAACAGCTGACTGAGAAAGATCGCGGCAAACATATCGATCACGACTACTAGCTCTGCTTGCTATGATATTTTATTTCACAAAAATTCAAGCAATGCTGTGACATTAAGAAAAAGCTTTTAAGTCATTGAGTGCTTGATTTGTTTGCTTCACTTCACCTTAAATATTTGCATATCATGGCTTCAATTAAATACAGTACCTGGATGTATTGTGCAGTAGTGAAGTATGATGAATAAAAGTTTTTGTGCACCCCTTTAGTATTTACTAGTGTCCGACCGAAGGTGAATTTTTGCCGAAGCCGAAGCCGATTCTTCGGCAAAATGTAAATAATCGGCCGAAGGCCGAAGCCGAAGCCGAATAACAAACAAATGTTTTAAAGTAAAAACAATTATAAAAATGTATTCTTTGCTTTTGTTATATATTCATTTACAAGTACAAAAAACGTAATGAAATCATAATCATAAAATTCGAATTAAATGTAAGAGTTTTTCTACAAAATTCGGATGTTTCTATAATTGATTTATTGACGTCAGGATAACGTAGAAAAAAAATGTTATCAATTTTTGACCCAGTCGAGAAAAGCTACTAACTGATACTAACTGGGTCATTCCGCCGAGATTGATCACAAAAAAGCAAATTCGGTTGGTCAAACATTTTAAAAATTTTTTTTTTTTACCATTAATTTTGTAATGTTTCGGCACCTTAGAACTGCTTTAAAAAATTTTTTTTGTTGTATTTACAAAATGGCGACCATATTTACATGGAACCACGAGCGATTTTCGTATTTATAGAGTTTGCGGTAATGATCATATCTCAGCTCCTATTCAACATACAGTAATAAATGAATAAACATAATATTAATTATACCTTACGCTATTATCTTGCATATCAGTAAAATTAATTGGGATGTTACTTAATTTAAAAAAAAGTTAAAGTTTCCGAAAATAATCGTAATTTTTGGTAACTTTAAAAAAAAATTTTAATATAAAGAAGTTAGAGGCAGACCTATTTTTTTGGTATTAGGTACGTCTAAGTAAGAACTGAACATATAAATTTTTAAAAGTGACTAGATCATAAACTTTTTGGGTTACATCACTTTGAAAAATAAGAAATCTCAAGTTTGTCCCAACTTTGGGGTCAAATATCTCCAATGGGCACGGGTGAAATAATTTGAAATTAATGTTAAATAGACTACGTAATAAGAGGATTCTGATGATATAAAAATTAAAGTGATTTTTATGGTGCATTAAAAAGATATAGCATTTTAAAATTCGTTCATTTCATTACATGAGGTATGAGTATTAAGGTGGGTCACCCCATATGGGAAAAAAGAGTTTGCATTTACCGCCCCAAATATGAAAGCTTCTGTTGAGAGGATTTCAGAACAATAAAAATTTTTTTTGTGAACCCGAAATATGCCCCAAATGGTCTTTTTTGTATAACTTCACCAGTTTTACCCGATCGTGAAAAGAAGTATATCTTTGGATAGGTCTCAATTAGTACACAAGCACCCCAAAAACTTTAAATTTTTTTAATATAACAAAATTTCATAAAAAATCATTAAGCATTTGTGAAGAAACTATTAAATTTTATTCGTAGGAAAAAAGTTACAGCGAATCAAAATTTTAGTGAAGTTCGCTTTCCGTTATAAAAACTTTCGATAGAGGGCGCTTAAAGTAATAAAATATATATGGCTCAATAACGCCTGAACGGCTAGACCGAATGTAAAGAAATTTGGTATGAAAAACGAACCAATTCATAAGAAATGATTTATCAATTGAATAAAATTTTCAATGAGTGAACACCAACTTATGAAAGAACAGAAAAGGAGAGAAAAACAAAACAAACAATTAAAAATGTTCCAAATGTGGAATTATGAACGGAGTTCACTGAATAATTCAAAAAAATTCTAAAAACTTTTAAAAAAAACTGTTTAGCAAAGCAAAAGCATTCGGCAAAAATAATCGGCTATCTCGGCCGAAGCCGAAGCCGATGCCGAAGGTCCAAATATCGGCCGATTATGCCGATTACCGAAGCCGAAGCCGAATAATCGGTCGGACACTAGTATTTACCAACTCCTTTTGTATACTTGTTCAAGCATCTAATTTTATCTTCGCTCCACCTCATGCCTTATGTCTCATGGTGGCGCGCGCTTTAACCAAATGTTTCCGTCGGAAGCTACGCTTTCATTTAAAGCAATATGCCGCTATTTAACCACACCGATAACAACTATTAATGCTTGCCTTGCATGTTTGTATTTCGCTTTCTCATTCGTATATTTTATGACATTTTTGCTTAAGTTTTCCACCGCTCACTCCTCCGTCTGATAATGGCAAATGTCAACGCCAGCCAAATGCAAGACCAAATTAATTACTCTCCGTGGAAATGTAATTACGAAAATATTTACCAAAAAATATTTGTCAAACAAAAAATCACACAACTTTGTTGTTATTGTTGTAGATGGGAGTGAGAGCTGGGGACTCTAGAAGTGGGTGGTGTGTGAGTTTTTGTTTAGTGTTGTTATACGATTTGGGTTTGATGCTATGTATGGGTTTGATGCCATATAACGTGGCTGGGTTAGAGTTCTAGTCGCTGACATGTGAATTCTTAAGGTTAACCATTTGTTTGGCTTGTGATATGAGCAGCGAATAACTGTTATAATTAATGTGATCTGTTGTTATTAATCATGGAAATTATGATTTCGTTGAAGAGTAATTTTGGATCACATAAATGTAGAAAATATGTATATGTTTGTTCGTTTGTTTGTTTGTTTGTTTTTATCAGTAACTTGAGTGATGTTTATTTAATGTACAAAGTTAAGTTTTTCTTATGCTACTGTTAAATTTGTCAATAAGAAAGTGAAATACATTTAATTATATTATAGTGTTAATTCCTTGATTGTCATTCAAGTGACAGTTATTAATTAAAAGACCAATTCAATACAGCTGCAAACGAAAGGACTTGTTTCAGGAATAGTTAGTAGAGCAGACACATAGTATCAAATGACATTTTTCAACAAGGAAAATAAAAAATAATTAACAATTATAAGACAATATTTGACATATTTTCCGAAATATTTTGAAGAAAGAGGCGAACTATATTATTAGCGAAAACAAAATAAGCAATTATAAGATTTATTAAATGAAATATTTATATACACTCAGAGAAAAAAATGCTGTTTTATCAAACAAATAATGGGTTGAAATAACAGATTTCACTGTTAAATAACATTCAACAAATGAAACTTTCAAATCAATAGTCGGTTGACTGTTGGTCTAGGAACACGAAACCCGTATATAAATTTATTTATTGAAATTTTATCACTAGGTTGAAAGTTCATGTATCGCCGAGTGTGTTAACGTGTGCGTCTATTACTCGAGCGTCCACGGTTCAAATCCGGCAAGGCCAACACACAATTTTTTTTTATTTCAAATATTTTTTTTTTAAATAAAAAATGAAATTTGCTATTTTTTTTTGCAAGATTGTAAGCATTTTATTTTGAAGTTTATTTTTGACCAAACAATTAATGAAACAGAATTATTATTATTTCAATTATTAAATTACAAATTTTGATACTTACACAGCTAGGGTTCGAACCCACGTCCCCCGCATGACAGTCTGGTGCACTTCCACTGAGCTATTGGCAACGATAATATAAATATAGCAAAACACATCTAAAAACTATTGCTTAGGAAAAATAGACTATTCAACAAAAACACAAAAATATTTCAAAAGACGATTTTAACAGCACAAAAATACTTTGAAACGTTAATTCAACAAAGAAAATTGTTTACTTCAACGCAAATCATTCAATCGAACAGTGTTTTAAAAAAACAGTGGCCGACTGTTTATATTACAGTTGATATTTTTCTTAGTGTACTAATTCAAATATTACTTTTGAAATGATCCAGTTGAAATCATGTTTTGATTTCAACATCATTTCATATTTTTATTTTGTTGTAAAGCCTAGTACTATGTTCGATTGCGTGAAATTTCACTGGCAACAACCATTTAATTGTTGCGTGAAAATTTTGACAGATATTTTGTTGCGAACGAACAGCTGATCAGCTTACAAATTTTGACAAGAAGTATATAAATAGCCACAATATATTAGAGGGAAAGCAGAAAATCATTTAAGTTCATTAATTTTAATTATTTGTGATTATATAAATACAAAATAAATATTTATATAAGTATGTATGATGTGATGTGTTATGGAGCAGGACAAGTCATTAGTTTATAGCTGCAAGCTGCGAAGTTTTGCAACGGCCAACACTGCGGAAAGGTGCATCCGTATTTACAATTTCCAACAACTGCAATTATTAATTGCAAAATTTTAGAAATTGTACAAAAATATAATTTTAATTAGAAACCTTGTTCTTTTGCTTGCACTTTTTTCTTAAATGAAATGGCAATTGTCACTTTTCACGGCAAAACAAATGGTCGGTTCAATAATATTGCCGTGAAAACAATGTTGCTAGATACATGTTGCGGAATATAGTACTAGATTTTCCGCATCAAAGCATAGTACAGCTTTGATGAACAAATTTGTGAAATGTTCACGGTTGTTTCACAGGTGTCATTTTTTGTATGGCGATTTGAGTGGAATTTCACGCGAAGCCTAACAGAGTACTATGCTAAAGACCAGAAAAACTACCTAAAAAATTTCAAGATATCTCCTATCCTTATGTTCTGTAAACCATATAAAAACAATGACGAATGAGAATGGAAGTTATGCGAAATATACTGTACCAAGAATTCTTAAATTCAATTCATAAAATATAATTGATTGATTTGAAAACTCACAGATTGAAAAGACAAAACCACATAACCATCAATCAAAAATTTTTTTCGAATCAGCTGGAAGGGCAATCTTTTTTTTTGACATTTAAATTTGCAAAATATTTTTTAAATTTTACAACTAGATAAAGGATTGAAGTGTAGCACAGTTGGTCACAAAAAACAATCACACAGACACTCACTCACAGTGAAGCTGGTCAAACCACTTTAGGATAGTTTAATTTACATTAATCCGTAGCTCGTGTTAGGTCCCTTGACTAGGGAATAGCAGACAAGTACAGGCAACCTGGTGTACGTAAGGTATGTGTGTGTAGTGTGTGTGTGTAGTGTGTGTTCTTCCGTTCTGTTCTCTACTCGCATGTTTATATGTGCATAAATACTGAAGAAGTATTTCCGACAGTACTAAAGGACGTCAAGGCAAAATGTAGCAAATGTTGTCGGAAGTTCTTAACACCAGGACAAAATGTTTAACATTTTGCCACAAGGTTTAAAATACGTCAGACACCAACGATGATGGTGAAGCTAAAGCTGCTGCTGGTGTTGCAAATCGTGTGAATAAGGCGCATAAGTTAAGAGTAGAATAGAAAGGAGCAACAAGAAGCAGTAAAAAAATAGGATTCCCCAGCGGAGACACATTTTTTTGTGTTTCTCTACTAAGTGCACTGATTCTGGCCTGGGTCCGCAGGTATTTTTGTGATATTTCGCTGGTGTCTTTGTGATGTTTAACTACTGGTTTCTTTCATTCTTACCGTATCGTGCTGTTGTCCTTGTTGTCCTGCATGACTGTGTAATTAAAAATTTTCACATAAATTACAGTTACAGCCTGACACAGATTTTAATAAGGTTAATTAAGAGTAACAAGGCACACACACATACAGACATACAGACAAAGAGGTATTTTCAAACACACCAACACATGTGAAGGTCTTTCAAAGTATGCACCATTTGCGGTTGTATAGTTCTGGTTGTTGGTTTTCAAGTTGTTGTTGTTGTTGTCATTGTTGTTGCTTAGCAGCATTGCGTTCATACGTGGAGATTTCAGGTGAGCCAACCTCAAACTCACTTCAAATGGGCAAAAGTAGCTGTGGGATTTGTTATTCCTTTTTGTTTTTGTTTTATTGTTGAGCTGTTTGCTGTCCTGTAGTTTTTCCTGCAGTTGTTGTTGATATTATTGTTGCCATTGCAGTGTTGTTTGCATACGTTAGATTTATGCAAAGTCGCAGTAAGTATTTAAAAATGGCTCTAAATTTTATAACCAGCGCCATAGTTTTTTTTCTATGTTGTCACTTTTGGCGGAGTTCTACGTTTCTTTAACAAAGTACGATATATCCGGCATTTTATGTTGTGTTGACATTTTAACATATGATTTAAAAGTGATAAATGTCAACTTACTATTCATGGAGTAGCTTTTGTATAGCGCTATGTTGTGAAGAAGTTGACGACAAACCGAATGTTTAGCAAAAAAATTGAATGCAATTTAACAAGTCATAAAGGAGTTTTAATGCTAAATACTTGAGGCCAGCGGATCCTTTAGAAATAAGACAAAACAGCAAAGTTTGGACAATGTTTTTGGTTAGAAAAAATTAATGAAACAATTTACAAATTTCTGGAACTAAAAGAAAATTTAGTGAAATATACAATTTCTTTTTTGTTTTTGTGAAAAAAATAAACATGGCGCTTATAACCCTGATTCCCACTAAAGGCCTTTTTTCACTCAATACTTAATACTTAATACTTAATACTTAATACTTAATACTTAATACTTAATACTTAATACTTAATACTTAATACTTAATACTTAATACTTAATACTTAATACTTAATACTTAATACTTAATACTTAATACTTAATACTTAATACTTAATACTTAATACTTAATACTTAATACTTAATACTTAATACTTAATACTTAATACTTAATACTTAATACTTAATACTTAATACTTAATACTTAATACTTAATACTTAATACTTAATACTTAATACTTAATACTTAATACTTAATACTTAATACTTAATACTTAATACTTAATACTTAATACTTAATACTTAATACTTAATACTTAATACTTAATACTTAATACTTAATACTTAATACTTAATACTTAATACTTAATACTTAATACTTAATACTTAATACTTAATACTTAATACTTAATACTTAATACTTAATACTTAATACTTAATACTTAATACTTAATACTTAATACTTAATACTTAATACTTAATACTTAATACTTAATACTTAATACTTAATACTTAATACTTAATACTTAATACTTAATACTTAATACTTAATACTTAATACTTAATTCTTAATACTTAATACTTAATACTTAATACTTAATACTTAATACTTAATACTTAATACTTAATACTTAATACTTAATACTTAATACTTAATACTTAATACTTAATACTTAATACTTAATACTTAATACTTAATACTTAATACTTAATACTTAATACTTAATACTTAATACTTAATACTTAATACTTAATACTTAATACTTAATACTTAATACTTAATACTTAATACTTAATACTTAATACTTAATACTTAATACTTAATACTTAATACTTAATACTTAATACTTAATACTTAATACTTAATACTTAATACTTAATACTTAATACTTAATACTTAATACTTAATACTTAATACTTAATACTTAATACTTAATACTTAATACTTAATACTTAATACTTAATACTTAATACTTAATACTTAATACTTAATACTTAATACTTAATACTTAATACTTAATACTTAATACTTAATACTTAATACTTAATACTTAATACTTAATACTTAATACTTAATACTTAATACTTAATACTTAATACTTAATACTTAATACTTAATACTTAATACTTAATACTTAATACTTAATACTTAATACTTAATACTTAATACTTAATACTTAATACTTAATACTTAATACTTAATACTTAATACTTAATACTTAATACT
This sequence comes from Tetanocera ferruginea, assembly GCA_958299015.1. Taxonomy (NCBI): domain Eukaryota; kingdom Metazoa; phylum Arthropoda; class Insecta; order Diptera; family Sciomyzidae; genus Tetanocera; species Tetanocera ferruginea. The sequence goes on from OY282644.1 coordinate 129,196,491, forward strand.
TAATACTTAATACTTAATACTTAATACTTAATACTTAATACTTAATACTTAATACTTAATACTTAATACTTAATACTTAATACTTAATACTTAATACTTAATACTTAATACTTAATACTTAATACTTAATACTTAATACTTAATACTTAATACTTAATACTTAATACTTAATACTTAATACTTAATACTTAATACTTAATACTTAATACTTAATACTTAATACTTAATACTTAATACTTAATACTTAATACTTAATACTTAATACTTAATACTTAATGGTAAGTTTTCAACAAAACAGGCAAACAAAATTATCCCTAAGAGCACCTCACTGTCCTTGTCCTTGATGATATTTTTCTGCTATAAAAAAACGTATGTGACTCCTTAAAGTATGCAATAATGTGGAGAACGCAATGCAAACGCTCCGGAAGGATGAAGCCAAACATCAGCAGACGAGCAACTGTTTGCATGCTATACAATAATAAGCTGATAACCATAAAACTGCAGAAGTTATGGACTCTTTGAACGTGCGGCATTTTTGTTGTTGTGTGGGTCTAGCCTTGTCTTTGGTGTGTCAGTGTGGCTGGCTTCTTTACTTCACGTTGCTTCAGTGCATTTTTGAGCATATTTTTGTTTGTCTTTTTTTGTGTGTTGTTCTTATATGTTGTTGTTGTTGTTGTTGTTGTTGTTGTTGTTGTTGTTGTTGTTGTTGGTGTTGGTAAAGGCCTTGCAGACATAAATGTGGACATTAGCGGGTAATTTTAGTGCAATTTTGAAGTCGTTAGCGGCGTCGTCTAAATGGCTAAAGGAAATTGGCTTCTTTTCTAGGGTTTCTTCTTGTTATTTTTATTTGCCGCTTAATTCTTTTTTCCGTTCTTTTTTGCTTGCTGCAAATTAATAAAAAAAATGTTCTAAAAATGTGCAAAATTGCATGAAACAGTTGTGAATAATGTGATGATGATGTTGCAAGATGACAAGGACAACGGCATGCATTTCGGCTGCATACTTTATGGCTCTGCAATAAGTTAAGCTTGTGATGAGTGGGTTGGAATTATAAAAAACTTTTAAATTAAGCACAATCTTAATATGTCTGTGTTTATAGCCTTTTCATAAGCCATTAGCATGACTGTGAAATAAAATAAAAATAGTTGATTATTTCTACTTTTGCCTTTAATTTGCTGTCTGACAAATTGTAATTTCCGGTTTTTAACAAAATTCCGCCATGCCAGTTGTTTTTTGAGGAGTGGTTGTGTAATTTCGTTTACGTTTCTCATTTAACACTCTGCCTGTAGAACACGCATCCAAACATACAAATCGACTTGGTGCTCTGCACCCAGTCACATAACAACTTGCCTGTCTTGGTCATTCATGGCGTTGGCTTTGGTTCGTCCTCATGTCGAATGATAAAAATCACATCCACTCCCTAATTTCAGTGGCACGCTATGATGATTATCACCCACGAAAAGTGGGTGTACCTAGCGTTTTTCTCCCCCAACTAAACGATACAAGCAGCTAAGTAATAAATGTACTAAAATAAAAATAAAAAAAAAAAAAATAGGTGGAAAGTGTTTGTGATCCTTTGACTTTTTGTACTATTTCACTTTTACAAATTAGTGTGTTTGGCAACATCTTTTGGCTTGGCATAAAATTCCATAATAAACTGTTTGCTATGATGCAGCAAGAAAGTTTTATTTGTTCCAAACATGCAAGCTTATTTTTACAAGAAGTCTTATTATATGGCGAGCTTTAAGTTCGTGCAAGCTTTAAGAATTGTAGAACTTTGTGGGTATATTTTGAGTAAATATTGGATTAGCAATGAAGAGATTGTAAAATTCTCATCGGATATAATAGTTTTGCTTGGCAAACATTTTTATATATATTTGTAAGTTATTTTCTCAAAACTCGGTCTAGTTTACTTAGAAAGAAATCGAAATAATTTTTGTTTGAGAAAAATTTTGGAGTTAAGTCGAACACTGTTCACAGATGGATGTAAAGTCGTTTAACTTTTGTGAGTAGGTATAAGACTCTACTTAGGTTCTTTCTATTTGTCTTCTCAAGAAGCCTTTTGATTTCACTAGCTTTTTTTACTATTATCGTGAGGTTAAAGACAGTTACTTTATTCAATGTATCTTAGGCGAGTTTTAACTGATCGAGTTATAATTACAAGCAACGTTTTTGCATGTTTGTTACATTTTCCATGAATTAAGCGATTGACTGCGATTGACTCTTTTTTTTGTTATAAGGCCAAATAACGAATCCCTATTGTCGTAAACTAAAATATCTCATAGAACTACGAGTTTAAAATCTAAGCAACGATATTTGAATTTTATTGTTTTCTTGTCCATCTTCCTATCTTCCTATCTTCCTATCTTCCTATCTTCCTATCTTCCTATCTTCCTATCTTCCTATCTTCCTATCTTCCTATCTTCCTATCTTCCTATCTTCCTATCTTCCTATCTTCCTATCTTCCTATCTTCCTATCTTCCTATCTTCCTATCTTCCTATCTTCCTATCTTCCTATCTTCCTAACTTCCTATCTTCCTACTTTCCTATCTTCCTATCTTCCTATCTTCCTATCTTCTTATCTTCCTATCTTCCTATCTTCCTATCTTCCTATCTTCCTATCTTCCTATCTTCCTATCTTCGTTGCCTGATCATGTCATTAGTTTATTCCTTATTTTTGCTTTTAAGCCTTACTTAGACTACTCTTAAAGCATTAACGGGGGACATGACACTGGCCGTTTTTTAAAATTTTTTTAAAAAATAGCCGGATTAGTGAGAGCGCATTTTTATTTTTCCTTGCTTCTTTATTTTTTTTTGTTCTCAAACATTGAACGCGTTTATCTCGAAACCATAGTTTTCGTACTGGTTGCGACACTAGCGGGTTCATTTTTTGACGAAATTTTTTTGTTTTTGTTTTTTTTTATACTTGATTCGCTTTCATATGATAGGTACAAGCTTTTTTTGAAATTTTTTTTTCGATTTTTTATGAATTTTTAAAGTTAGTATTTTTTTTCGAAACTTTCAAATTTGGAACATAACCAAAAATTTAAAAAAAAGCTCCTGTCATACGATAACCAATTCTGTTAAGATTTAAAAAAGGCATTTTTTCCAGATCGGACAATTTTTGCGACTCCCAGCGCTGCAACCACGACGCCCCGTTTTTTCTCTGCTCCAGTTTGGAGCTCTATAAAACCATGTTGGAGTGAAAAATATAGTTTTTTTTCCATTTTTTGTAATTTGTTCAATTCTCTACAATAATAAAAAACAATTTTGGAAAAATTTTTGTTTTTGACTGAGATATGAATTTTTAAATAAGGTCTGTTTTCTCTGCCGCGAATGTTATGTCCCTCCTTAAAACACTGACACAATGATTAAATTTTCTGTCTCTTCCCGTTGTTTTATTTTTTTATTTATTTTATATGTTGAGCTCATTTGAAGTAATTAAAAAATTTGTTCTTTTGTTATCTTTTAAAGACAAGCTAAACAATATCCTGCCTCAAAGCCTTGGCGGTTTTGTATTAATTTTAATAACCCCAAATAACTGTTTAAACTTAAAGCTTCTTCTTTTAATGAAATTTTTAGCTGCGCAGATTAACTTACATTCATAAAAACATGTTTTTTAAACGATTTGTTATCCTTGTAAAAATGTCTTCCGGTATTTCTTTTGCTGTTCCCTCAATTGGTATCTTAAAAGTAAGCTACTCTTTTTCCCACTTATTACTCTAAATATTATAAATTGATCTAATTTAATGCAGCAACTTAATTAAATTCAACACATGCAAACATATACCAGCAAGCACTGAAAATAAAAAGTGCGGAGTAAAAGTTTAGGAAAATAAAATGAAACAAACAGGTTAACAATTGAATGAAATTGTTAATTTCAATGAAATGTTTTTTAATTATAATCATAGATTAATAATTTTATGTGCAATTCATTTGTTATCAGCTTAGAGCAATATTTTCTTTTAGTGTACCTCAAAGAAATGCCTTTCAAGGACAGCCACGCACCCTATACTTCCTTTATACATACATTTAATAGCTTGCATGAAATTATTACACAGCCAAGTCATTTAATTTTCATTTCCATTTGCAGCAAGCAAATTAAATTCATACAAAAAAGGTGTGCGTTTGTGACTTGAGGACTTAACAGTCCCCCTCACCCCTTCGCTACCATTTACAAGCCAACAACTCGTCCTTGCTTGTACCCACTCAGTGACTTGCTTAAACAGTGCTGCCACTTTTATTTAATTTAATTTTATTACCATATCCAAACTTCACTGCATGCCACAAGGTGTTGAAATTGTAAAAATACGAAAAAAAAAAAATAAAAAAAAAAACTTAAATAAAAAGTGTGGCATGCCGCGTTAAGAGTCACACAATAAAAGGATGCCACACATTTGCAGCCTGTAAAAGGCAGCCAATTTCATGTCTTCCCTCATATGTATGTGTAAAAATATTTTTATTTAAGTAATTCATGTTCATTTAGAATGCGGCACAAATTAAATGCTCGTGTAGGTTAAGTTTTTTTTTTATCAAAATTGATGTCTTTTGAATTGCAAATGAAAGTGAAAGTCTTGCCAAGAACTGTTTTTCATGGATGAGGGTGTAACGGAATATTACATTTTTAAGATGTCATATCTATGTTGATCTCTACTACAAATGCCTATGTCAAAGTTGAATTTTATTTTGTTGAGGACAAAAACATTGAGGAGTTTGTGTGAGATACAAGTTAAATAATTTCTTAAGGTAAAATTTCATAAATGTTTGGGGGAGGATGAGCATAAAACACATAAGATAAACAGAGTTTTTTATATTAGGGGTATTCACGATGTGGTGTATTTGCCCTTGTATTGTGTATTTTTGATAAATTTGATATTTGAAGTAAAATTACAAAAACAAAATGTACAGTAAGCCGGATCGATTTTGTATGGAGAAAAAAAAAGTCATCCGGACAACGACTCAAAAGTTAGAGGGACTCTTAAAAATTATTTCTGCATCATTTTTTTTTGGATCGGAGAAATCCCCATGGAGCGGTTTTGGTTCTCCTGAACCCTTTTTTTGGCCAAAAAATCAAGTTTTTTGCCTATAACTTTTTTTTTTCTTCAGAATGCATACCCAAGATAAGCAAAAAAGTAAAGATTGTGATAATACACAAATATTGGTTAAAAAAAAATTTTGAAATTTGTTGTCCTTACAAACTCTTTTGAGACCCCAAAAAATCGATATTTCATAATTTTCGAAAAGGTTTTTTTTTAAACACATATAAAATATACATTTTTCGTGGTATTCATATGCACTTAAGCTTATTGGTTAAGTATTGAGCTATTCTTTCCATTGGTATAACGTATGGAGTGGTTTTATCAAAAGTGAGTACCATGAAAAATACGTATATTGTAGGCGTTAAAAAAAAATATTTTCGAAATTCATGCATTTTGTACTGGAGCGCCATCTGGCGTATACTTTTCTAAAAAATGGTTGTCAGAATTCGATTTAGCGTACCTAAAAACTCAAACATACCAAGATTTGTCAAAATCGAACGGTAATTAAGGCAATTAAATAATAATTAAGCTGAAGAATCCTTCTGAATATCAATTTCTCATGTTTTATATAATTGTTGCACTTAGTTTTGGTTAAACTACACCATAAGATATATCAATGAAAAGAAGAGCTCAATATTTTTTCACTAAACATAAATGCATATGAATTGCTTGAAAAATAAATATTTAATAGGTGTTTAAAAAAAACACCTTTTCGAAAATGATGAAATATCGATTTTTTGGGGTCTGAAAAGAGTTTGTAAGGATAACAAATTTCAAAATTTTTTTAACCAATACTTGTGTACTATCACATTCTTAACTTTTTTGCTTATCTTGGGTATGCATTCTGAAGAAAAAAAAAGTTATAGGCAAAAAACTTGATTTTTTGGTCAAAAAAAGGGTTTAGGACAACCAAAACCGCTCCATGGGGATTTCTCCGATCCAAAAAAAAAATGATGCAGAAATAGTTTTTAAGAGCCCCTCTAACTTTTGAGTTGGTGTCCGGCGATATCTAAATTTCGATCCGGCTTAATGTACAGTGTTCAAAATACAACCCTGTAGCAAAAATACAATGTCGAAACCCTATTGTATTCTTTGTAAATTTCGTTGTATATTTGAGCAACTGATCACAAAAGCTTTTTGAAGCTTTGAAAAGCTTTTTGAATTATGAACTTACCAGACTTTACTGAAGGCTTGTTCACAATGCGTTGTAAATATTGTAAATTTTGTTAGAATTTATTCAAAATACACCACATCGTGAATACCCCTATTATATTTAATTTAATTCTCAAACAATTTTGGACAAATTTTGAATCATAAACTTGATACTGCTTGACAATTTTGGACAAATTTTGAATGAAAAACTTGATACTGCTTGATATGATAAAATAGAGTCTTGACTCATGTGCCAGATAGAGCCAGATAGAGTCAGATGAAAGCACAACGTCGGTGATGAAGTGAGAGCATTATCGCAAAAGGGGGGTTTCGGGGCTTACAAAACCTCGCCCCCCCAAAAATTATTGTAGTACCAAACAAAATAGAATTAAATCAAAGTGGTTCATATGAAAAGCAAACACACATCTTATCAAACCAAAATGTATATTTCAAATCGATTCTGTTTGATGTACAATCTACTAAATTTTCATGTTTGTTTCCTTCAGAATGATTCTGACCTCTTGAGGGGTTCTTGACAATACTTCTATTTGAGTTGTCTCTTCAACTTCTTGCGTGGAACCTACTAAAACGACTTGAAATATTTAGATGACAAATGAATTCAAAAGTAATACAAAATAAGAAAGTCTGAATTTGAAGAGGAGCGGTCAACTCCCTCGCTACCAAGGTGAACAAGGAAATTTCCTCTAAAATTGTTATTTTACGTTCTTTTTTATAATTATTTTTTAAACATAAACTAACCCCAAACTCTGCAGGAATTAAGTTTATAGTGAAGTCATGTGATTCAATCAAAAAATAGTTCCGATTGATTTCTGCAACTGAGCAAAGATTTTAAATTCATATTTTTCCATCGCATTTTCCCAAATCTGTTTCTTAAATATTTCTCTAAATTGTCAAATAATATTCGATTTTAAGAAATATGGGTTTGTAAGAAAAAAATATGTTGGTTTGACTTTGCTTCCGTTGATCCGTTTATCAGAGATATAATAAAGTTATACCAATGAGCATGAATAAGGAAATGCTGACTTAAATTGACATAATATCTTTTTTAACGAAAGTCTTTACGACACTCCTCCAAAAAGACATCATTCATTAAAATCGAAAAATATTTGTGTTATTTTGAAGGATTTTCATGAAACTGATTTTGAATACAGAAAGAGTTAGTATGTTAATGTTAGATATGACGATATCAATAGTGGATTTTAAAGGAAATTTCATCGGTTTTTTTGATGGCGAGAGACTCAAACGATTTTTTCATATTTTGGCTCTTAGTTTTTTATCCCAAGGAGTCAGAAATTTTGTGTTTTATATTTTCGGAAATGAGCTCCATTAGTACTCATCAAAGGATGAATTTTGAGGCTAGCACCAATTGGTTATTTTTACAACGAAGTGAAGTGTTCAGTCATTGTGGGGAGAACAAATTGCATTTTCCCCGAGAAAAATTGAAAATATTGTAGCTCAAGCCTCAAAACCTTCGTACAACTGCCTAAAACCTTCGTTTAACCTTCTAAGAACAAGAAAAATCCGTAAACGGCTGTAAAACTGGCGACTTCAAAACATTTAGGCCGATTCTAAAGACCCTTAACAATGCAAAAGCAAGTTCATTTTAAAATGACCGCTACCACTGCTGTATAGCTTCTGTACGGCCAAAATGTCCTGACAGTGCCTTTTGTACAGTTTGAACTAAAATATTTTAACTTTTACTCGGCGAGAGATCAAATTTTGAGAAAGAAGCTCGATTTTTATATACTTTTTTTATTTTTTTATTTTCTTGCAAGGCTTTGGAAACAATTAAAATGTGCACTATTTCGATAAGTATTCGTATCCAAATAATAAAAGCATTTTTGGACAAACAGATTCCGATATTCAATCTTGATTGCAGGACTTGCATATTTTGGTTTAAAAAGTATAGAATTATAGCAATTTTTGAAATATTTTTTAGTATTAATAAAATACTATTTATAAAAACTTAACTTAAATTTTAAATATGACTGTTTTTTTAGTGGTTGGGTCGGTTTGAAAATAAATTTTGTTTTTTCCTTATTAAAAAATTAAAAATTGATTTTATATACAAGTCCAAAATTTGATAACCCCCCCCCTCCCCCCAAAAAAAAAAACCTGGTTGCGCCTCTGATTAAGAGTGTCTTTTTGGTTAAAAATTGTTTAATTTTCTTTCAAATTTGATCATCTGTGAAGTTTTTTCCAAAAGTAATTTTCTGAATATTGTCCTTTTTATTCAGTAGCTTGTATTTTTACTAACCGACTCTTTAGTCTTTTGAAAAACACGTTTTTCTTTCCATGTACATTTTATTCCCGATATATAGATTCAAGTAATTTCCAAACAGTCTAGTTTTGAAGAAAGATCAATTATATTCATATTATTTTTTTTCTTAAACTTTTAAAAGACCCCCTAGCAAATTTAAGTTTTTGGTCGTTCGTATTTTTTTCTTTAATAAATCCAAAATTTAATGAAAAGTTCTGTATTTATGGGTTTTCTGATGGCTAAATATAGAGCTAGTATAACATTTGCAATAAAACCAAATGGCAGGCGATAAGTTTTCTTTGGCAAGAACTTGTGCAATATTAATTAAGCATCGTTCATCAACAGTAGTAAGTTTTCTTACCTTACGAACGCAACACTATTATCATCATGAGCCCCTCAACCACTCATGGTGAAATAGTTTTACCTGCCTTACTTGGCTACACAAGACCCACTTTCGATGAGCCAACATTGACGCATAAAATTTACCGAAGTGTCCAACATGCACGCACCCATACTTGCTCAAACACACACACGCACACTTAAACATTCTTTTGGTAACAACAATTAATGGCATGTGTTGTTGGGCTACACATCAACAACATGCCACAAATTCTGTTGGTCCTACTTTTGTTTTTTTTTTTTTTTTTAGCTTTAATCGAATTAGTGAAATTAATTTTTGATGATATTGAAATTTGTTTGGCGGGCACAAGAACAACGACAACAACAATTTATTATTCAAGTTGTTTGTTTGTGTGTCTTTTTGGGCTTGCTGTTGTTTTTGTCTAAAGCATAAATTTTCTTTGACAGTTCAACCTTAAGTGAAACAAGCTCAAACCACTTTGACATTGAGCGGGTGTTTCGTAGATTTTTTTTTTGTTTCTGGGGTTGTGTATAGGACATATGAGGGTAGGTTTGAGGCAGGAAACAGGTCGTTGTTGTTGTTGTTGTTAAAGTCAAGCATTTATTCTTATTCGGTAGCTAAATTTTAATTAATGAGTTTGCGACATGCTCTTGAATAGTTTTCATCAATTTCATCAAGAATCTCTTTTGTACTGATTAAGCGGCAGACTAAAAATACCAACGAAATGGTAATGAAAATAATCAATTTTGCTGGAGAATTCCAAGCAAATCGATATGAAAATTGAACAACTGAAATTCGTATGTTTCTTAAATAAAAATTGAAGTCAATTTTAATTTGCATTGAATGCAAAGTGATGGAGTAAATTTTGCTGAAAATGACAAAGTCAAGTAATATATTTTATTTATAGTAGGATAAATAAAGCCGTCCTATGACGGGTCGCATTCAAACCTTTTGCATTCATTGTGTCGTCAATGCATCGTAACTGATATATATCATATAAATTTTGTGTGCCTATTTTCAGGCTGACCATTTTTTCGTATAATTAAAGCACTGTTATAGTATGAATGAAGAGTTAGAGCGATATAAGGTGCGAAGTGCGACACTTGCGTTTTATATATTTTGAGTTAATCGTTATAAGAGTAAAATTGAAAAAAAATCCATTTTTAACAAGACATATCGCACACCCTCTTCAAAAGTGACACAACTCAAAATTTTTCAATTTTGACTTTTTAATATAAACCAATTCGTAATGCACATCTCCATCGACTGTTAAAATTTTGTTTTAATCTGATGGCTCTTTAATTTTAAAAAAATCATTTTGTGTCCTTCTTTTGTATGAAGTTGCTTTAAAAATAAAATAGTTTTTTACCTCTCCTGAAAATTTTAAAATTTTGAGTTGTGTCTTTTTTGAAGGTCGTGTGCGATATATTGCCCATTCGCATATTTGCATAACGCAAAACAAAAAAACAAAACAAAAAAATTTAAAATTTACATATTTCATAGATGAAATATCTCAAGATATTGACTATTTCAAGACTATGTACCGTTGGAAAGGTATTGGAAATAACTCCTTCGAAGGAAGGAGGGTGCAAAAACCCAAAAAAAAAAACGATCATTTAAAAAATTGTAAAATTGAATTTATAATTTAAAAAATGTTAAAATGAGAGCAATTTTGAAAATCGTCCTTCTTCTGTGCTTGAGGCATAACCCCGAGTAACACCGGGTTACATCCGCTAGTTAAGTTATAAAAACGAGCAACTATTGTTCGGACAGAATAAACTGACGAGTGCCCGATAAGGTTTTGCCAATATATACACTGCGCCTGCCCAAGGTGTTCCACAACTAGCACTTCTAGCGGTGCAGAGGTCGGACATTCACTGACTTGGGCACCGGACATATATCTACTACTTATTGGCACAAGATAAGAAATTGTGTCTTGGGAGTGTTAAGTAAACTAATGTGAAAAAGTAGTAAATGGAATTGGAATGGAGTACTATTAAAGAAATGCAAAAATAGAATACCTCTTTTAAATTGCTTTGGAAACTTAAAATAAGAAAATGAAGTTTTAGAAATATTAGTTGTTGTTTTGAAATTAAAATATTTTGCTAAAGCTAAATTAGAACAGCAACTATATTTTATCTATTTAGATGTCAACTAAGTCAAAAGTTGTCTCAAAATAAATCAGAAAATAATTTTCCAGCGTTGAAGCTTAAATGTTGCAAGTGCTTATTTTATTTTTGTATTAATAAAAATAAATTTCTAATTGAGGATGATCTTTAAAAAAGTACTCTGCCGTATTCACGCCAACATATAGTAAATAAAGCTGACCTCGCTTCAGCTATTTTTTTTTATTACTATGAGTAGTAATTTTAGCATTTGGTAAATAATGCAATTTCCATGCACCGGCTCTATAAACTGTCAGTGGCGCAGACAAATCATCAACTGCCCGTTCGCTGGCACTGAATGTCAGCTGCATATATTTTGCTCTTTTACATACTTTACTGAAGACCGTTTCAATATTCACTTTACATGTTATCTCATAGTCAAAATACAGCGTTGACAAATTCCATGCGGAATTGTTGTTGTTGGAATTTATTGAAATTTCAACAGCTAATAAATTAAAAGCGAAATAAGCGGCATAACGACGACGAATCTACGCCATGTTGACTAATTCGTGCAAAGTGTTGAAAATTATTTGGTTTACCTTAAATTGATGCATTGCTTCATTGAAGTGCTTGGTTAACAAACAGTGAGTGTATTAAGCAAGCGGAAGCGGTTATAGCAGTTAATTGAGGGCGGAATTTAAATGGAGCAAGACTGAGAGTTTCTGTCAACACACGATGATGAAGTTGTGAAGTTTTGAAGATTGGCAAAGATATATATAGACGCAGGAATTGTTGGGATGTCAGTGAAATAACATTTGATAGGAGGAGTTATAAGTGTGCAGGACAATATTGAAAAAGTTTTAGGCATAATAAAGACAGTATTTTGAAATGTAATCTGGGCTACTGCAAAAATAATATGTCAAAACACCTAGTTAGTTTTACGAAATACATAAATAAATAAAATTAATGTCATATTAAAAAGAGTTTCAGAAGATAATACATTTGAAAAATAAAATAAAGTGCATTCAAAACAAATGGTAACTGATTAAAAAACATTTAAAATAAAATACCATTTTCAAAATAATTTCTCTATAGAATATTCCACCTTTTATAGTACACCAAGAATGTTAGAAAATGTCCAACGTTTTTAATTTTCAACAGAACTTTATTGATTGATTCTGATAGAAAAGAAAACAAATTTACCCAAGGTTAGGCAACAGGGTCTGGCCAGACCAACTATTCTTATAACAGTAGGCTAATAAAGCCATATTTATTGCTCATCCTAAGGTAAAAATTGTATCCCAGTTTAGCATAAATGTTAATAAAACCGTCGACTCCATAATAGCCCTTATCCTTATCTACCACCAACTGTGTTTTAACATGTAAAATAAACTTTAGCAATAACACTTTTGCGTTTCGCTTCGTCATCCCGTTTTTTATACCCATAATTTGTACTGAAATACAATTTTTTTTTACGCTATGCAACTGTTTCTTCAACAGAAAAACTTATCTGAAGTTGCTTTTAGTTTTATATTTATTTTATGCTTAATTTGGCTTGCTTATAATTTTGTCATTTCATTCTTTGTTATACACTAGTACTTTATTATATTCTGGCTTATATCATGTCACTCACAATGAGTAGTAGTTCTCCATTACAGGACAAACGCAGTTGGTGTTCGCATGTTGACTTCGCCTAAATTAATTCTTGCGCGTTTTGGTTATGGTCTTTAGAGTCCTTTCGTGAAGTAAAGAGAGCGGCATAAAGAGAGTGTGGTGTCAAGAAGGACAGAGATATTGTGTACAAGATTAATCAGTACGATTAACCGCAGGCGGCGGCTTGTGCTGCTCATTCATTATGCAATTATTTTGAATGACTCTCTTATGTGGCATTTTCATTGAATTGGTTGTTGTAGCGATATATATATATCATTGAATGTAGCGGAAATGATATTTAGTACAAAATTGTTATTGTTGTTACCAGGGGTAATCGGTAAAAGAAAAGCCAAGAAACAAAACAAAATAAATTTAGAATCACTTGTACGGATATTTAAGCTGTATGAGAAAGAAAACGTTAATGAAATTTACGCTGTGTTCTTAAAGTCAATATTTCCATTTTGTTATAAAACTTAATAAAAATATTTTCGAAATAAACAGAACGCATTGTTTTTGTAATTCTTTATGTGCTATACATAACTTCGAAACCATCCTTAGTGAATTCAATTAAGAAAGATAACATTGAACAAATAATATATATTTATTTTATGGGGAGAGATGACATTGGCCGTCTTTTTATAATTTTATTTTAGTAAATATTCTTAAGATTCTAAGAAAACATTTCATGGAAAAATTCCTACTGGTTCAAAAGTTACAGCCGGATTAGTGAGAGCGCATTTTTATTTATCTTTGCATTTTTCTTTGTTTACAAACTTTGAACGCGTTTATCTTGAAACCATGTTTTTCGTACTGGTTGCGTCACTTGCGGGTTCATTTTTTGACGAAATTTTTATTTTTTTAAACTTGATTCGCTATCGCATGTTACGTGCTTTTATTTCAAATTTTTTTCGATTTTTTATGAATTTTTAAAGTCAAAATTTTTTTCGAAAGAACACACTTTCAAATTTGGAACATCACCAAAAATTGAAAAAACATTCAAAAGAAGCTCCTGTCATACGACAAACAATTTTGTTAAAATTTAAAAAAGTAATTTTTTTCCAGATCGGACAATTTTTGCGTCTACCAGTGCTGCAACCACGACGCCCGGTTTTTTTCTCTGCCGCCAGTTTGGAGATCTATAAAACGATGTTGGAGCGAAAAATATATTTTTTTGAATTTATTTTCTTGTAATTTGTTCAATTCTCTACAATAATAAAAAAATGTTTCGAAAAATGTTTTCCATATCCATATCCATATCCATATCCATATCCATATCCATATCCATATCCATATCCATATCCATATCCATATCCATATCCATATCCATATCCATATCCATATCCATATCCATATCCATATCCATATCCATATCCAAATCCATATCCATATCCATATCCATATCCATATCCATATCCATATCCATATCCATATCAATATCCATATCCATATCCATATCCATATCCATATCCATATCCATATTCATTTCCATAGCCATATTTTTATACATTCAACTTTTAAAGTTTCCAATTCCTACATTTTTCATAAATTTTCTTTGTGAATCCTTGAAGCAAATCACTCTTATTATTCCATAATATTTCTTTAATTTATAACTGATAATTATAATTTCAAGACTTCAAAGATAAACATTAGATTAAAGAAATTTTTAATTTTTCTCATGCATTAAAGATTTGAGAAAATACCAGAGATGTATTATCATTGCAATTCTCAAAGCTTCTTAATTTAAGATGAATGAATATAATTAAAATGACACCCGACATGCAATCAATTAAAGCACGACATTGAATTCCCACTTTCAAATTTGGAACATCAGCAAAAATTGAAAAAACATTCAAAAGAAGCTCCTGTCATACGACAAACAATTTTGTTAAAATTAAAAAAAGTCATTTTTTTCCAGATCGGACAATTTTTGCGTCTACCAGTGCTGCAACCACGACGCCCCGTTTTTTTCTCTGCCGCCGGTTTGGAGATCTATAAAACGATGTTGGAGCGAAAAATATATTTTTTTGAATTTATTTTCTTGTAATTTGTTCAATTCTCTACAATAATAAAAAAATGTTTCGAAAAATGTTTGTTTTTTGACTGAGTTATGAATTTTTAAAAAAAGGTCTGTTTTCTCTGCTGCGAATGTTATGTCCCTACTTAATTTATTTTAAGGAAAGTTTATAAAAAAATTATGTTTGGTGCAAAACTTTTTATGATTATTCAATACTATTTTATTAAGTATCAAATAAGTTACTTTATTTACCGTTGAAGTGTATAAAAGAGCACCAGTCTTCCATATCCAAATCCATATCACTATCCATATCCGTTTCTGTATCCATATTCATTTCCATATCCATATCCATATCCATATCCATATCCATATCCATATCCATATCCATATCCATATCCATATCCATATCCATATCCATATCCATATCCATATCCATATCCATATCCATATCCATATCCATATCCATATGCATATCCATATCCATATCCATATCCATATCCATATCCATATCCATATCCATATCCATATCCATATCCATATCCATATCCATATCCATATCCATATCCATATCCATATCCATATCCATATCCATATCCATATCCATATCCATATCCATATCCATATCCATATCCATATCCATATCCATATCCATATCCATATCCATATCCATATCCATATCCATATCCATATCCATATCCATATCCATATCCATATCCATATCCATATCCATATCCATATCCATATCCATATCCATATCCATATCCATATCCATATCCATATCCATATCCATATCCATATCCATATCCATATCCATATCCATATCCATATCCATATCCATATCCATATCCATATCCATATCCATATCCATATCCATATCCATATCCATATCCATATCCATATCCATATCCATATCCATATCCATATCCATATCCATATCCATATCCATATCCATATCCATATCCATATCCATATCCATATCCATATCCATATCCATATCCATATCCATATCCATATCCATATCCATATCCATATCCATATCCATATTTTTATACATTCAACTTTTAAAGTTTCCAATTCCTAAATTTTTCATAAATTTTTTTTGTGAATCCTTGAAGCAAATCACTCTGATTATTCCATAATAATTCTTTAATTTATAACTGATAATTATAATTTCAAGACTTCAAAGACAAACATTAGATTAAAGAAATTTTTAATTTTTCTCATGCATTAAAGATTTGAGAAAATACCAGAGATTTATTATCATTGCAATTCTCAAAGCTTCTTAATTTAAGATTAATGAATATAATTAAAATGACACCCGACATGCAATCAATTAAAGCACGACATTAAATTCCCAACTGAGATTTCTCAATATGACAAATTGACAGTAAATCAATCGTTCTCTTCAAGTCAAATGCAATTGCAGTCATAACAAGGAGGCGGTACTTTGAAAATGAAAAAAATAAAACAACAAATAAGTAGATGCACTAAAAAATAAATAACAATAGCTGTGCTAGTTTCAGAGCTATTTTGGCATGCTACAGTCATGAATTGAGTTAGTGCAAAAATTTAAAAATGCAATCAAATTAAAAACAAAAATTCATCTAGAGCCCAGCAACGAGGCCTTTTGATGCATCTTTGTGTGGCGGAAGAAGGGTGTGGCGGAAGAAGGGTGTGGCGGATCTGGCTGAACAACCGTGCCTAACAAGTACCTAAACAAAGTGAAATTAATTGTTGTCATGGATTAAGTGGCGCGCATCAACGACAAATTTGTGAGTATTTTAGTGGGCGACACGGAAATAATGCAAATCTGCAACACCTGAGAAATTGGCTCTTGCATTAATTTTTTGAATAAACTTGTTGTCTCTATGCTATTTAACGACATTATTTATTGAAAATTCAAATTTTTAACAGGCTACTTAGAAATGCAACATTGTTTATTTTTGTTTTTGCACAAGTATTTTTTAAGTGGTGCCAGCCAACCTTAACAAAACAAAAAAAAAAAAAAAACAACTCTCTCACCAGCACTGTAATTATTTTGCTTTGGTCATTCATTTATTCTTTGGCTGTTGGCCAAACACTTGGAAGAATATAAAAAAAAATGAGTTTGATTCTGGCCAGGTGCGAAAATCCTTAGATCATGTTGTGCATAAATTTTTACCTCCACTGTGCAGTAGAAGATCAAAAGTTGTTCGTTTCACGGTAATTCTTAAGCAGATTTATCTTTATTATTTTTATTGCGATCAATGTTTTTGCTTTCGTTGTTGTTTTGTTTATTTTGACCACTCAATATGGGCCTTTTTTATATCAAAATTTTTGTTTTGCGCTTCCAGCAACGCGCTTCATTGATGTCGAAAATGTATTTTTTTTACTTTACAGCGTATCTATGTATTATTTTCAGTATTTCATTGCTTCACGGTGTTGTTTAAAGTTGAAGTTTTCGTTACTTTTTTTGTTTCGCTATTTAAGCCAATTACAGTCATTAACACAGTTTCATGTGATGAGTTCAATAACGATCGATTTTGCGTTTATTACACTCTTAAGGCTCAGGAATTTTAACGGTCTTAAAAAAAATTAGTTTGTAGATTGAAGAAAGTATTATGTGCTGAGGATAGCGTAAAAATGAAATCAAGTGGAACTAAATGTTGCTTCTTTTTAACTAAAAACTTTTGAAACCCACAAAATATTTGTTGAAATCGAGAAAAATTCTGATTTCACAGTATTAAGTAATTAAAAATATGTTAAGTAACATATTTGAAAATATGAATACAGGTTTTCAACTTCAAATTCAACTTTTACATTTAAAATTAAAATTTTTCCACCTGAAATTCAAATTTTTACCTCAAATTTCAAATTTAATTTTTTATTGTAAAAAATTAAACAATTCATATTAAAATTTTTCCCATTTAAAATTAATATATAAAAAGTTTAATTTGAAATGGAAAAAGTTTATTGTGATTTGTAAAAAGTTTTTTTGAACTTGTAAGAAGTTGAACTCGATTTCGAAAAAGTTTCATTTGAAATTGAACATTAATTCAAAAAACGAAAAATATTTATTTCATTATATATAACAGATTATAAAAAAAACGATATAAAATTTTTTCGTTTTTGTGCCTATCAACCGTTGAAAATAACGTTAATTTCAACAAAAAAAATTTCGTTTTTCTTGTATCAGACGAAATTTTTTTTTAGCATAAGAGAAAATAATAGAAAATTTTTCGTTTTTCAACGAAATGAATTTGATTTGATAAATTGCTTACGTTATTTAAAATACGAAATAATTTTGATAATTTTTTTTTCTACCTCAACGAAACAAAAAAGATTTTGTTGATTTCGTTGTGCATGTCTGATTTACATAAGAGATGTCTGTTTTACCTCTATAATATATTTATTCAAAATTCCAAGGCAATCGGTCTTAAAAGGTTTTGTTTTAGATATAGGCTCATTCCATACAGACGAGTGTGACGTTTTGACTACTTTATCGTGCTGGAAATGGTATTAACCGGTTCAAATTTTAGCAATTTTAGCAAAAATAGGGTATTTTAGAAGATGCCCCAAGGTTTCAAAATGCTAAAACATAATGCAATTATTGATACTAGTCTAATAGTTACATTTGCTTAAACACCTGGGACGGGTGTGACGAGCACAAGCTTAAAAACTAAAAATTCTGAGTTTAACATTGAAATTCAGTCCATCTGCCACAATGAGACCATTTTTGACTTGCATGCATTCAAATTTAATATATTTTCTGTTGAATACCAGTGAAAAATATTTTGTAAAAATGGCGATATCCATTCTTTTTTAAACTTTTAAATGGGACGGGTGTGACATAAGATTATCGCGGGTGTGATGAGTGCGAATGATGTGGGAATGGGTATAAAGAACTTAATGAATATAATAACCATCACATATTTTTGACACTAAAATCAAAAAAATATGTTTTTAATTAATTTAAAAAAAAAAAATTTTTTTGCAAAAAATTTTTTTGCATGAATTTTTTATCAAATTAATACCTATACAAATAATTTCGATTTTTTACTATATATAAAAAAAAAATAATTTTTAGCATAAAATTTTCCGCATGAATTTTTGATCAAATTAATACCTATACAAATAATTTCGCTATACATGAATTTACAAAACTTGTTTTAATCAAAGAATTTATTCATATACTTGCAAAAATTTCATTATTAGAAAAAAATTTTGAAAACCGTTCCGGATGTGACCAACTTCTTGTAACGGAAATGAAGAATAAAAATAATTTATTGAATGAAAAAAGTTAACAAATTTATGTAAAACATCAACATCCTTACTTTAGGATAGTTTCATTCTTATTATAAGCTTCTTAGGAAAACTATAGCATTTTTCTGGGACGGGTGTGACACTGAAAAAACACTCAGTTGAAATATTTTTTCTTTGTTAATGCAGTAACCAATCCTTGTTATAAACTGTTCTTGGATAACATTGTTATCTTTTTTAACATTGCTAACCTAATTTTTTTGAATGTGCATCAAAATTCAACGTTTTAAATCTAAACAAAATATTTTAAGTTGTTCTCAACAACTTGTGTTGTTGTTTGTTTAGTTAAATTGTCAAAAAACATAAAAAAGCATTAATACTAAAAATAATTTTGCAACAAGAGTAACTTAAGACCAAAAATTATTTCAATTGAAACCATTTTAGGATTCATTTTTCCGTTCCTCATTAGTGTGGAATCAGCCTATAGTAAAATTGCTCTGCATTTTTTTTGCTGTACAGTGTAATTTTACCCAAATCAATTTTTTACGAAAACTTCTTAATTTTTTTCATGCGAATGTCTTTGGAAAAAATATAAAAAGCAAAATTAAGTTTTTAAGTTTTTTATTAAAATATGTAGTAGCTGGTTCCCAGCGCGTTGCTGCCGTCCTTACCCAATGCCTGTTACAATTTGCCAATAGAGTGCCATCAACAAATAGTAAATCCAGTCTGAGTTTCAATATTCTTTGACCATTATTTCCAAAGCTTTTGTATATAAAAAATTGTCTTTTATAGGTCACACCCCTTGCTCAATACACGTTTTAGTTTGCGAGAATTTCCGAGTAGTGGATATTACCAAATAGTTACTCCAAACCAAGTTTTTTTGATCTGCGACTATTATTTCCAAATAGTTTCAATATAAAAAATGGTGTCTTTTATCGGCAGAGCCACTTCTTTGTACAATGCCCCATCTAGTTTTCCAGTAGCAGGACAACATAAATAGTAACTCCATTCTGAGTTCAAATGTTCTGTGACTTATACTTGCATTGTAATTATGTATCAAAAATTTGAATTGTATGGGCGGAGTCACGCCTCGTTATATAATTTATAATTTTTCGACCTGGCCAATCAGTTCCTTCATACTGATTCATATGACACATACCTTCATACAAATTATTTGTTCTTGAAAAAGTGCCACGGCCCTCGCGGTTAGTAAGATGAAAAATACTTTATGACCTATTCTCATATCTACCAAATTTATAAAAAAAAGTTCATTAAGGGGACGTGACGCCTTCAAAATTTTTTTTATTTTAATGCTTTAAAATGCGTATAAGTTGAATAAAAAATAACATATCGGAAAAAAAATTACGCCAAAAAATGTTTTTGTTGTTTATATTATAATAAGAAACAATAATACATATTTTTATCAAATTTTGCCAAAAAAGTTGTTTTTACACATATATTATCATGGAATTTTTTAAAAAAATCATTAAAAAATTATGGTGGGAGTGATAAAACAAAAACTACTCTACAGATCGTATTGAAATTTTAACATCAGTTTTATAGTTTTTGAGTTTTTGACCATTTTTGTCCAAAAAAACTTGACAATTTTTGAAAAAACGCCGCCATTTTGTTATTTTTCAAACAAAATTGTTTCTTTTAGTTCATTCAATGATAGTTTTGATGCTGATAAAAACTCCTTTTTTCCGATGTCCCAGTGAGTGGTAATCACGCCAGCCATGGTTTTTTAAAATTTTTTTTTTAAAATAATTCCCATATATGTAAATAAAAAAGCCATATTGGTTAATTAAATAAAAAATGTTTTTGTTTAATTTTTTTACTAAAAAATATATAAATAAAATGATATCTTATTTTTTAATCAACTTATAGGCATTTTAAAACATTAGAAGAAACTTTTTTTGAAGACGTCACGTCCCCTTAAAATCGGTCCAATACAATACAAATTAATGAAAATTGACTAAATGAGAATACATTTCATTGCAAATTTCCACTTTCGAGGCTTAAGCCTTTGTTAGACGTCTTCTTGAACTTCAACCCATTTTTGTGGAGTAAAACTACCTTCGACAACATTTATTGAATAACATGCTAAAAATACTTAGGAACAACTACTGCGCACGCTTTATAGAGCTTCGCTTTTAAAACACGTGCAATTTTTTCAACAATATTTTGGAAACATTGCCAAGAGAACAAGATTGCCACAGCCGCAAACAATGAAAAAAAAATAATTTTGAATGCTTATATGAAACTCATTTCTTTTAAAAAATATAAATTGTATGCAAATAAATTTATTCTGAAAAATATATTGAAAATACATTTTATTTAAAATATTTTTAAATTTATCAAGGAATTTAACTGAAAAATGAATATGTCACCGTATTAATACATGAGAATAATATATTTATTCACCCACACAACAGCTTCCACAACCAACATAGGAGAATGTTTAGACACATTCTGCAGAAAAGCAGTTAGAGTGCGCAACAAAAGCTCCATCACTGCAATGTTTACATTTATTTCCCGCCAATAATGAACAACATAAAAGCTTACTGCAACAACGTTGGCAACGATTTAAGCCGAATGGCAAACATAAGAAAGCGGAAAAGCTGAAAATCTCATGCCGCATCGCTGCTCTGCAAACTGCAAACAACAAGAATCTACTCGCCGCACCATTCCACCCACCATCATCGGGTAGGTTTGTGCATCAACGACCGCTACATGTGGCAATGTTTACATTTTACAGAGTTGTTTATATGTGCCGGCTTGCAAAGCCGACTGCAAATACGAGTCAAATGCAATGCAGCCAACGAACATTTAATAGCCGACAAATAACGAAGTCGCTCAACAATTTTTGCCTTCTTGAAGAACGTCGGCTAAGAATGGTCGAATGGAAAATCGGAAAATTTAGTTGGCAACGACTTTTCCGTACGTTTGGACGTGTTCGCTGCTACGTATTCGTAAAAGTGAATCTTTGCCGTGCGTTAAGTTTTTTCTTGGTGTTTAACTGTAAGTTTTAACTTGATTGAAAGCAATGTTAAAAGCAAAATAAAACTAAATTTTAAAAATTGAATAAAAGTTAATGAAGTGTTTTTGCGTGGTTTCAACGCTCTTGATCGAAAAGTGTGAAAGAGTTTTTGAACATTTTAAGCAGTCAATTTAAAAAAAAGAATTGAAAAGAAACATTCTGCATGATTAAAAACAAAATTTGTTAAATTTGACATAAGTGTACTTAATAAAAATTGCATATAAGAAACAATAACAACAAAGTGCTGTCTCTAAGGTTCGTAGCTTAAATATTTTAAATTAATGCTGGTATGAAATTTTCGTATGAAAAAATTGTAAAAGTATGGCTTAACCTCGATTGCCTGAACTAGGCTTAAAATTAAAAGACAATCATGCTGGTATTTAATTTTTCATCATTTCATTACTTCTAAACACTTTAAAATACTCCAAAGCTTCAATATGAAGTTCTTTTCAACAAATAAAAATTATTAAAATTATTGCTTTCATTATTTGAAAACAGAAACGAAAAAGGAACTGCATCTGTCTTCATCAAAATTATATGGTTTGAAAAGTTAAAATGTAGAAATTGAAGGGCTTATTGCAAAAACATGATATGCCACACTGCTTTAAAAGTTCATATTTTATGTTTATTATGTTCCTTGATGCATTATCAATATCCGCTGAAAACATTGCAACCATTACCTTATCAATTTTGGCATAAGGTCGATTATTTCGAAATGTTTTTTATGTGGCATATCATGTTTTTACAATAAGCCCTTCATTTCTACTCTGCTTTGAGCATGAATTTTGAAAAAAAAATTTCCAAAAAAATATTTTTGCTTTGATTTGCTTTAAAAAAAAAACCGAATAAATAGTTAAAAAAACATAAAGTGGTACTTTTTAATTTGAATTCTTTGACATAAGATGTTAAAATTTTAAGATGTGGCTATTCAATTCGGTTGTATTAAATTGCAAAGAACTCTGACCGAAAATTAGCATCCTTTACTTTCTTTACTAAAAATTTCAAACTATATTCAAACTAAAACTCGCACTTGTATACATCACATCAGTATTTTCAGATAAATGAGTCTAAATAACCAAAGCATTGCTTTTTCGGCTACTTTTGGAGCTTAGAAGAGAATGCACAAAGATTTTTTTAAGCTCTAGTTTTTCAACTGTTACATTTAGTATTATAACCTTCTCCAAAAAGAATGGTTGTAAAAGGAAATGTTCAGCATTGGTTATTCTTTGCAATTTTATGGCTATTTTATTTATAAAAATCGTTACTACTTTTACAAAATGGATCGAGAACGGCACCTAGTTGTTTTATGCCGCCTTCCAACGTCTTTTATTCACGTTCTCAAGAAGTTTTTCATGACATTGAAAACAACTGTCAGATATGATATTTGAACTCGGGTCTACTGCGATTCGCTAGCATGCACGCCACATGCTTAACCCTAGAGTACTAATGTAAGTCGATTCGACTAACATTGCTTATATTTTGTAGCACAGTTCCTAGTATTTTTATTTTTCGTTAAACATGTTGAAACAATAAATCATAAAAATTTTGTCGACGATTGTTATCTGAAAACCGCAAACAAATCGGTGTTGAATACATGTTAGTCGATTCGACTGATAACAATACTGCCGTCCTAAGAAAGAAAGTCATATCTCCATTTTTGTAGTTTTGAAAATTTTGAAATTTTTTTTTTTGAAATTGAATTTTCAGCTTTTGCGTTTTTTGTCTTGTTTTTTAAATTGAAATATTTTTTAACCATTTAACTTCACGTTTTTAATGCATTTGTGGTTGGAAATGGGTCTTTTTTGTTGTTGTAGCAACCTGTTTGGCTTCAAGCTCTAAAAATTATTCTTAAAAAATGTTTTTAAAGAATTATAAACTAAAAATAAACAATTAAAATGCCACAATTTTATACGTCACTTAAATGTTACATTTGGAAAAGTAGAGCTTAAAACAATCTATGTGCATCCTGTTAAATAATGATTAGTAATCGTATTCATTAGTAATTACATTATTTTTATTAAAAATTAGCGATTACGATTTTTAAGAATTATAAACTTAAATAAACAAAGTAAACTGCTACAATTTTATAGCTCATATATTCACGATTACTTGAAATTACGAAAATAATCAAAAAGAATCAAAAGTAATCCACAAAATAAAGTTCGATTATTTTTAAAGATTACTTTTGATTCTTTTGATTATTTTAAGAATTTTCGATTCTTAGGCTCAAATTCTTAAAATAATCAAAAATAATCTTTTGAAGTAATCTGATTATTTTTGTGGATTACTTTTGATTATTTTTTATTACATTCGTAATTTAAAGTAATCGTGATTATAATTTGATTATTTGTAATCGTAATCAATTACTAATCAAAAACTTTTTACCCAAGGATTATTTAATAATTATAATACTTTTTTAAAAATAATCTAATTGATTACTAATCGAAATCGAAATTTAACAGCTATGTTTTTAGCTCAGCACAAAAATCAGAAACTCATTCAAGCTTCCGAATCTACCCTTATATCAATTTTGGAATTTTGGTGTTTGTGACGTTCTTTCTTAGGACAGCAGAATATACATCAAAATCAGAAAAAAATGTCTGTACACGTGGTCTAATAATATTTTCTTATAGATTTGGAATCTCAAAACACGAAATTTAATAGTTTTTCAAAATGTTTCTTTTGATAATGCAAAAACTACTCATACAAATGTAAATAGGTTGGTTATAAAATTTGAATAAATATAAATTGCAATATATAGAAAAAACCAAAACTTAAAATTTAAAAAAAAAAAAACTTAACCATAAAATTTTTTTTTGCCGTTTTCGTGTTAAGAGACCTCAAAAACATAAGACAAAAAATAGTGGGATGTAACATGTTCTAGAACAGTTTTATATAAAAGTAAGAATTTTCCAAATTGTTGTCTTAGTTTCTTTTATTATATTACAGGGCTACAGGAGAAATTGAATATTCTGTAAAAAACCTTTTTGCCATGTAACAAATTTTGAAAAAAAAATTATAACTTTTTGATGCTTGTCCGCGAACATTCTAAAAAAACATTCCGCGAAAAAATTCTAAATGACTTCTCCAGGCGATATCCCCATAAGGGAAAAAACAAAAAAGTCCGTTAAGTGTGTAAGGTACGCGCCAAAAAATCTCGGCAGACCCGGGTTCGAATCACCAGCTGACATAGAAACTTATTTTAAAAGAAATACATTTTTCTGATCGGCAAACGATCATATTCTATTATAATATTCTGCAGAACATGGCAATCATCAGAGAGTAAGCGATGCCTTGTAAAGTTTCTTGAGAACATGAACTTAAGCCATTCGGATTCGGTGTAAAACATGTAGGTCCAGGTCTCGACTAATTTTGTATGCAGTATATGATCGAGTATAACCCGAAATTTTTCTAATAAATATGGTGAGCAATTTTCCATTTTGTTTACCATATTAGACCTATTAACTTGTATTTTTTAAAATTTGACTCAGTGAACTTTTCAAACCGAAAACAACTCCTATTTAGAATTGCCCAAAACCCTATATTTCGGATATCTCATTCCAAATATCTCAAAATGTTGACCTGAGGCGCTAATTTCTTGATTAAGATATGAGTTCTTCACAGAAAAGTACTTTCCCTAAAAGAAAAATATTGTAGACCAGTGCAGCTTCTATCCCAAAATCATAGAAAAGAAAACCCATATAACGAAGCAATTTTTTAAAAGTTTGGGAGATCAAGTGAAATACTTAAACAGATTGAAGAAAAATTTTTCTTATTTCATGTTATATATTTCATAAAATTCGTCATATTTTTGGAACAATGATTAAAATTCAAATTGTTCGGCGGAAACTGATAGTTTTTCAAACGTTTTGGAATTGATATATATTTATTAATTGTTGATTTCAATCAAACAGTTTCATTTTCTTTCCTGTTCTTGTCAAAAAAATAAAAATAATACATGATTTGTTCTTGAGGGGACCTACATCAATTTTTGTTGTAAAATGTTAATTTTTATGAGAAGATTACGAAATGGCGGTTTTATATATTGTATTAAAAATTCTTGTATGTTTTTGAAAAAGTATTTATTTTTGAAGACATGTTTTGTTTATTTTTAGTGCCTTCACTTCGATATCTCATAAGTAAATCCTTGTAGCATCAAGACAAAAATTGGCGGGCTACACTAGTCAAAAACTGATCGTCCAATTGGTTTAAAGTTTTATGTGAGCTTTAAGTTTATTCTTCAGCGAGGTATCGAGATACCTTCCAGTTATAAGAATTTATTTTACATTTTCACTTTTGTGAGCCAAGACAAGACAAGATATTCTTAAATGAAAATTATTGTTTTTCAAAAATACTGGTTGGTCTAGGGATATTTTGACTAATTTTGTCGAAATTTTGTCGAACGGTTAGAGATATTTGAGATTTTGTTTCTATTGTTTTACATCAGAATTCAAGTTAACAAAAAAAATTGGTTTTATGTTTTTCGATACGTTACTTCACACGTGCGCTAATGTAACGCGTAACAAACACGTAACAAAAAAAATGGAAAAAAAACTGTGTGCTGAATCTCTATTTTGGCTTATATGAGACAAAACAAATTTTGGGATAAAAGTTTAAATCTAATGTGAGGGGCTGATTTTGAGTTTTGTTTTTAAAAAAGTCTTCAAAAAATTGTTACGGCTTCTTTTGCCCTCAAATTTAATGTCATTTTTTAAGTTTAACTTTGGGTACCCTCCATTTTGTTTCTAATTAATTTCTTTGAAAAAAACTCTTAGTCAGACCCTGACATTAGGTTTAAATTAAACTCTTACCAATTTTGTTTGCTTTTGTTTCAGATAAGCCAAACTCGAGATATCCTGCCCGAGAAACAATTTCATATTTTGTGTCAATAAAGTATCTGATAAATGTCCGGTGCACGTGTCGGTGAATGTCCGACCTCTGCACCGAAAAAATGCTAGTTTCGGAACATCTTGGCACAGTGTATGAACGATACTATACTAATATTACTATACTATACGATACTACTTCTTGTGAATTTCCAGTTACTTGTTGGATATATGTTAAAAACGTTAGCAGGGAATTTTGTGTAAAATATCGAGCAAATTTCAGTTGAAAAGTCAAGTACTTGTGCGCTATAGCTCATTTTTGTTCGGATTCATATCTATGTGCGATGTTTTTTTCGTTAGCTTCGCAGTTGTTCGTTGCTACTCGCAGCTTTAAAAAATAATATTGCGCCTCATACTCCAAACTTCTGTACCTGAGCACTTTCGTACTGTCACAAATTCTTGCTCGAACTGTACATCATGTTATCTATATTTTTTTAGTGCTTCATATATGCACGTGTGACGTCACTAACAAACCAACAAATTTTGTTGTTAATTTTAATACACTAAGAAAAAAAACATACTTTAAAATTAAACAAAATATTTTAAAATATAAATTAAACGCATTTGCTTTTCTAAGAAACAAAATTTAAATCAAAAGTGAGGGAAATATGTGTTAAAATTAACACATTTAATGTTATCAAACGAATTTGTTTTTGAAATAGAGCTTAAAACAATTTTATTAAAGTTAAACAAAAATGTTTTTAAATTTAAATTTAAAACAAAAGATTTTGCTAATAAAACAATGCTTTTAAATATAAAAACAAATTTGTAACAAAAATTTTAATATTTAAAACAAATATTATAAAGTATGCTTTTTTGATTCCATTTTTAAAATTTTTCTGAGTTTTCGACACCAGATTCTTAATCAGCGACCGCTGAAATGAAGCGCCGACTTCGAAGCTCTTATTATCATAAAAAAATAAATATATTTATTATAAAAATACAAATTTGACCAAGAAATAAATAGTAAAAGTAATTTAAAATTATTTTTTACTTTCTAGTGATTTTGAAGTAGGTTTTTTTTTTTGTTAAAAGTTTTTATTTCTTTCTTTTTAGAGAAAATTATATATATTAAAAAAGTGTTTAAATTAATTAAACACCAATTATTAATGCTCATAATATGGAAAATGCTTTTCTGTCGTTTCTTATTCTGGCCTTTGTCAGTATGTTTATCGGTACCTACTCTTGTATTTTTATCACTACCCCAATGTCAATATTGACTGAAATATAGTGTGTTTATAATGTTGACACGCCTCTTTGTCGAGAATATCACACTCTTTGTCATAGTGTTTTCAATAGTTCTACACATTCTAACAATGAATTTTAGCACCTTAAGTCAATATGATACAGTTTTTTACACACTGCCACACCACTTAGTCGAATAACACCCAATTCTTCGGTAGTAATTTGTAATAATTGTGCCTACGTCTGTATTTTTTCAGTTAGTAGTGTCAGTATTCGATTAAGTGTTTTTTGATATTGCCACACCCCTTTGTCGAATGACGCCCACTTTATTCACAATAACTTGTTATAAGTGTGCCTACCTCTATACTAAATATCAGTACTCTAGTGTCAATATTATTCGAGATACAGTATGTTTTATATATTGCCACACCCCTTTATCAAACAACGCCCACTGTATTGAAATTAATTGTTTTATAACTGTGCCTACCCCTGTAGTTAACTTAAGTACTCTAGTGTCAATATTATTCGAGATACAGAGTTTTTCTAATATTTCCACACCTCTTTGTCGACTAACGCCCACTTAATTGACTGTTATTTTTTACCTCCCCTTGCATTTTTTCTGTGAATTTTATTAACTCTAGTACTCTAGTGTCAATATTTACTGAAATACAGTGTTTTTCTTACAGTGACACGCCCCTTTATCGAATACCGCCCACATTACTGACAGTAATTTGTTATATTTTTACCTACCTTTGTACTAAATTTTAGTATCGTAGTGTCAATAGTAATCGAGATACAGTGGTTTTTTTTTAATATTGCCACTCCCCTTCTCGATTAACGCCCATTTGTTTTTTTACAAAAATTTGTAGTAATTTTTCCTACCTTTGTAATAAATTTCTGTACCCTAGTATCAATATTATTCGAGACACAGTAATTCTCTTATATTGCCACACCCCTTTGTTGAATTACGCCCACTTTTGTTGTAGTAATTTTCAATAAGTCTACCTACCTCTGTACTTAATTTCAGTACTCTAGTGTCAATTTTCTTCGAGATACAGAGTTTTTACAATATTGCCACACCCTTTTTTAGAATTACGCCTACTTAAGTGATCGTCATTTTTAATATTTGTGCTTGCCCTTGTAATTGTACTGTGAATTTTATTACCGTAGTGTCAATATTTACTGAGATACAGTGTTTTTCTTATAGAGACACGTCCCTTTGCCGAATACCGCCCACTTTCATAGACGGGCACCACCGCGTTGATAGTCTCTATATGTTGACAAAAAATGACGGCAATCGGGCAAGTACTTTAGGAGTAATCGATGTACATACATTCACAAAAAAAAAAAAAAAAAAAAAAAAACAAACAGAGAAACCAACCAACTTGAGAACCTCCTCCTTTTTGAAGTCGGTTAATAATAACAACGTTTCTAAATTTCAATTCAAATAATTGTCGCCAAATTTCGATGAAATTTTTTATATTACAAGTATAACAATACACGGCCATTCCATATGTTATGGGTGGGACAATTGAACACTTAAAATGTAAATAACCTTTTTAACTAAAATGAATTTGAAGCATTTTGATAAACTCACAGAAATATACCATTGCAGGAACTTATTATACAACAAATTTTTTTCCTAACACTGTTAATAAGAAAGTTATGTTCCTTTTTCAAAATGTTATTTAAAAGATTCATTCAAAGATGATTAAATTTCTGTGAGTATCTGTATATCTTCGAAAAAAAATTAATTGATGTGAAAAGTCAAAATAATATTTAACCCATCTTCATTGTTTTTGTTTTTTAAATCAAATTTTTTTTTTATGCATTTTAATTAAAGCAAACATATATTCAGCTTTACGGGTGGGACGTTACGGGTGGTACATGAAAAAATACCTTTTAGGTATTGCTTTTATTTAAGATTGTTACCACTTATAGAAATAAATGTGTCCAAATTTTTTAATTTTCGCACATGCTGGGCTCCTTCAACGTGCTTGTTGAAAAAAAAAATTTTTTTATTTAAAAGTGCATTATATTATGAATTCTGTATGTTTTAAATGGCGAACAAGTATTTCTATCCCGAGATACATTTTTTTTTGCCCAATGGCTGACATTTTCGTGGAATGGCCGTATAGTTTAATTTTATTTGAGATATATATTATATAAAATGTATCGTTTTTAAGTTTAATTTCCAACGGCCTCAATGTGTGTCGATCAGAAAAATGTTTTCTAGTAAAAAATTTTCTATAAGTTGTGTGAATTGAACTCAGGCTACCGAGTTTCATTGGGTTGCACACCACACGCTTAGCACGCACGGCAACCAGTCTCTTCCACAATACAAATTTAAATAATTTTTCGTCCCCAAAAGAGAGTGTGTGGCTTAGTAGAAAGAACATATAACGCTAATATTTTAAAATTTAGTCAATATGCCATTTAAAAAACAGTTTTGTTTTATACAAATCGTACAACTGCATTTTTTTAAAAAAAAAAAATTAATGTTTGAACTCTGTATTTAACTTGAAAAAATTGAAGATATATTCACCAAAATCGCTTATAAAAATGTATACACTTAATAAACATATTTAAAACACAATAGGTCTGTTCCCGTACTCTAAAGTTTTAGTCCAATTTACCAGTTTTAGTCCGAGAAGCGTTCCCGTACTCGAAAAAATGGTAAAAGAGAGGGCAATGGAGGGAGTAAAACATTTCCCCTCCTTGTCAAAAGTTGAAAGTTTTAGTCCGAAAAATTTCTTCGGGTAAAAATGGTAAAAGGGTCAAACAGCTTAAAATCAGCTGTTTACAAGTCAGCAAAGAAATTGCGATACATCAAAACTTCTTTGAAACTATTAAAATGGAAACTAGAAACATTGGAAAACGTGCAAAAACTAATACAAATGCTAAACATCAGAATTACTTTCAATATTATTACAAATCTCAAGCATTTCGTTTGCACTGCCGATGTTCCATATCAAGTCAAAGCTGGACAAACATTCTTATTTGACAGTTTTTACAATTTTAGTCCAAAAAGCGTTTCCGTACTTTTTTGTGTTTTTCTCTACTTTCGAGAGATTTGTTCTTACTCTCAAACTTTTGACAGTTTTACCATTTTTAGTCCAAAAAGTACGGAAACAGACCTAATGTTTAAAAAAAATTCATTTGACGAATTTATGACGTTCAACTTATTACAAATAAATTTAAAAAAAGGTATCCATATTTAAAAACCGGTTTTGAATGGGACATGTTTGTGCACCCAATGTTTTATATTCAGATAAAAAGTTTTTTATACGTAAACAAAGGCCTTTTTCATATTTGAATAGAGCTCTGATTATCATCTTCCCATGTTACCAAAAATAAGTTTTCTATTTAATTGTGAAATATAAAATAAACCATTATGACCTATAATTTATATATTAATAAATTTGGTTGTTAGAACAATAAGAATAAAATATATAAAAAAAAAATTTGTTTGCTTCGTTTGATATTGTAGAAGCAGAAAGAAAATAAATATTTTGTATAATTTATTTGAGTTAAGAAGCTACAGCTGGCCGATATAAAACAACCACATTCCACGTTCCACTCACAGGAAATGTAGTGATTGGTTTATGAAATTTCTAGCTTACTTAAGAACTGCATAAATTTTATATATAAACAAACATGTATTCACATAAAATTCAAATGAAATGAGCCGGAGCTTGTACTTAAATGTTTATTACACCTGCATGTTTTTGTTTTTGTGGATGTTTAAACCACAATATTTTTAATGTTTCTTTGAATAATTTATGCCTCAAAAGTAAGTCATTGCAATGCTTGTTGAAAATAATTGAGAAATAAAAAAAAAGTATTTAACATTTTCCAAGAATGTAAGCGTTACAGTTTAAGGCATTTTTTCAAGATAAATTCGAATATATAATTAAAGAAAGTAAATTAAACATACCTGCTCATATTTGAAATTTAAAAATATATTATATTATTTCCTCTTATTAATTTATATAATTTAAGACCTGTTTCTCAAAAGTGTAGATAAAATACAATTTTTAAAAATAGCCATATTGTTAAAAAATTTCTTTGAAACATCACTAACTCAATACTTCATATTTCCAATCGACATTTTTTTAAAATATCCTGTAATTCTGATTAAAAATCTGCTAACTATATTGGAGAAATTTAATGTGTATTTGCGAAAAGTAATTAACAGACAATTTATAATTAATTGAGCGATTGTTTTCGATATATGTATGCATTAATCTGTTTTAGTCTGTATTGTGCACTTTTCTCCGCAATGAACTCTCTGCCTGACTGAATTGCTAAAGTTTTCATAATTTTTAGTAATTATTAAGTGAATGTTTTTAAAAACGAAAAAAAAACACAGTGAAAAAATAGTTAACAAATATGTCGTCGACAACAGCAACAACTCATTCGTTCACATTGACGACGACAGCAACTTATTTTCATGTGCATTTTAATCAAATATCAACTTTATAAATGATCAATTTTCGCATTTATGTGTCTCAACTAATTAAATAAAATAATTAAATTAAATTATGTCACAACGTATTGTTGAGCATATAATTCAGTGAAATGATGTTGTTGCGCGCGCAACGATTGGTGCTGCAGCTGCATAACAATATTTAACAAATAAGCGACAATTTTTAAAAATGCAAATTTTTTGCAGCACGCTGTACGGTGTAACGAGCGTGTTCATAATTGATGCAAAATTTATGTTATATATATAATAAAACAAAATGTGACAGATCGACAGTTCATGATTAGTGACAGATCGACAGTGATGCTCATGAAGCTTTTTTTACAATATATTTAATACAGGACAATACTTGCCAACACTTTTTTAAATAGAACTATTTTTTTTACAATGAAAATGTTTTGACTTCGTTCAGAAATTTTTTGTTAAGATAATTAAACTGCAAAAATCAGATTATCCGATTTCTACACATTAATTCCGCCCGCAGACAATAATATCTTTAAATGACAATTTCTCAATCAATTTTTCCTAATTATTTATTACTTTATTTTAAAAAAATTATTAAAAACTTAAAAATAATTTATTTTCCTGGTATAAAATAATTCTTACTTTCAAAATTATTCTCAACACAAAATGAATGATATATCAAATAAAAAGATCATTTGCTAGACTGTCACGCACACTCAACATTTTCCAAACTATTACCTACGTCATTATGTTCTTCCCCTGTAAATCTATTTTTTCTCCCAACATCAAGATCCCATTTTCTCAAGAAGGGAAGAAATTTTCTCGACTCTCACCAACCTTACAGATTTTTTTTCAAATACTTTTATTTCTTTTATGAAATTATGTAGCGTCCGTGCCGTGAATACGCTGCGGTTGATTCGAGTTCAAATCTCCCATCTGGCACATACAATTTTTTATAATATAAATAAATTTTTATTATTTTGATTAATTTTTGCTTATTTTTTACCGACCATATTATTTTGAGATATAGGGAATCAATATAAAAAAAAAGAAATAAAAAAAATGAAAAGTGAAAAAAAGTATTTATTGTACTTTTTTCCGAACATTAAAATTTTTGTCTGACTCTGTTGTAAGATATACACAGAATTTGAAAATTTTTAGTTAAACATGAAAGTTTTCCATATTCAAAAATTCAATCAAGAGCAGTGATGATATCGTATCATTTTCGAGAGTACTTTTTTACAAAGGCAAATAGTACTTTTTTATTGTTTCGGGTACTTTTTACTAAGTAATGATATGTGAATAAATACATAAACTAAAACAATACTTTTTTAAATTTTATTATATTTATCACATAAAGGAACAATAAATAATCATGATTTCTTTCATAACCCGTTAAATATGTTTATTAGGATGTCTCGACCTCTATGGGGGAAAAAAACGTTGTTATTGCCACCAACTTAAAATTAACCTTGATCGATTCTAAGACGGATATAACACATAATTTTTTTGGCTTCAACGATAGCCAGCGATAGTGAGCTGAACCATTTTGAAAAACATCCAAAACCCATGTTTTTCGTAAAAATATAAGCTGGTGTTACAGTTACAAATAAACAAATGGTTGGAAATAGTAGTACTGAAGAAGATCTTACTATCTGACCCAAAAAATTTCAAATCTTTGCCGCCTGACCAAAGATATGGCGAATTTTAATGAAAATGTTTGACTGTTTTTTTAAAGTTCTTGTTCTGGGAACATTTCTAAAATCAACGGCAAATAATACGAAACGGAGCGAGAATTTTTGCAACAAGTTTATGGCTTCATTTTTAAAAATGATTTTTTTTACTCTTGACAAAATTTCAAGCAAAATTCCTTAACATACCAGAGTACTTTTTTCGGCAAGAAGGTACTCGGGTACTTTTATAGGGTCAATAGTACTCAAAAAAGTACTATTCCACTCAAAATATCATGCCTGATCAAGAGTGAATTTTTTGAAATTTGCCATAAATAAGAAAACTGGGACCAATCGAAATAAATATTACGATTTTAGGATTTTACGAAAAATTCTACTTTAAAAAATATTATATACAGTGTACTCTCTCTTTAGGAGGGACATTATATTCGCAGCAGAGAAAACATACCTATTTTTAAAAATTCATAACTTATTGTAAGTCAAAAAAAAAACATTTTTTTAAAATTTATATTGAAAAAATTGTATATTGTAAATATTATTGTAGAGAATTAAACAAATTACAAGAAAAAAAATTCAAAAAAATATATTTTTCACTCCAACATGGTTTTATAGAGCTCCAAACTGGCGGCAGAGAACAAAACGGGGCCTTTTTGCTGCAGCGCTGGGAGTCGCAAACATTGTCCGATGTGGAAAAAAATGACTTTTTTAAATCTTAACAAAATTGGTTATCGTATGACTTTTTGAGCTTTTTTTAAAATTTTTTTTTCAATTTTTGGTGTTGTTCCAAATTTGAAAGTATGTTTTTTCGAAAAAAATATTGACTTTAAAAATTCATAAAAAATCGAAAAAAATTTAAAAAAAGCTTGTGTCATGCGATAACCAATATGACGATAGCGAATCAAGTTTAAAAAAATACATAAATAAAAAAATTCCGTTAAAAAATGAACCCTCTAGTGCCGCAACCAGTACGAAAAACATGGTTTCGAGATAAACGCGTTTAAAGTTTGTGAATAAAGAAAAATGCAAAGAAAAATAAAATTGCGCTCTCACTAATCCGGCTGTAACTTTTGAATCCGTAAAAATTTTTCCATGAAATTTTTTTTTTAGAATCTTAAGAATATTTACTAAAAAACAAAACTATAAAAAAGTTGATTTAAAAAAACTGCCAATGTCATCTCCCTCTTAAACTTACAACTACCGGACTGAACAATTTGTCCGCTTTAGAGGGAAAAAAATTTGAAAAATGCAAAAAATGATCATTTATTTCATTAGGATTGAACACAAGAAACATAAGCAAAAGTTTATCATTGAAAACCAAACTTAAATTCACATTTTATTTCATGCTTTTTGAATAAAATTAACCATGTCTTATAACTGAATTGATTTCGACAGCTCCAAAGTGAAAGCCGATGAAAAAAGAATTCCAAAAAGTGTTGTTAACTGTTCGCGTAAGAGTGAAATTATGTGTCTTATGTGTTTCAAAGTAGTGTCCGCGTCCTGTTATGAGAGGCCCTCTAGAAAGGAGAAGTGACAAAATTGTCAAACAAATATTTGTGGTCATCAAAAAGTGTCCGTTTATGAGAGGTGTCCGTTCAAGAGAGGTGTCCGTTAACAGAGAGTACTCTGTACCTTGTTGATTAGTATTAATAGCAATTTTATAAGGCAGAATATAATAGTTAATATAATAAACCTTGTTAATGTTTAATATTTGCACATCAAGTATTTGTTGTAGATCTATTCTTTAGAGTTTTGACCATATCTTATAACTGGTAAAGGTGAAGAATCTCTAAATAAGAAATGCTAAGTGGTAGATTGGGATGGAAGCTGAGCAGTTGGTAGACTTTGCAAATTTCAAGTGAGAGTACTTCAAGTACTTTAGGAACCTGATTTTATGCATGTCTTGAATTAATTTGTATACGCTTAGTGCGGGATTCTTTTTAAATTCAAGATAATATTCAATATTTAGTAAGCAAACTTTAGAGCGCTCGATTTTTGAGTGTTTCAAACAAAGCTCGAAGAAAATCAAGAGACTTGGTAGATATATCATAATTTAAATATATTTTTTTATGAAAATAAGTATAAATGGGTTTTGATGTCGCTGAACTCGAATTTGAGATGAAAGTTTTTTAAAAGCTTACCAGCTTATAAAGGATTACAACGGTTACATTTTGAAAGGCTTCAGATTTGTATTTAGATTTTAACCATAACATATCACTTTAAGCTTATGTATGTACAGTAGGGTGTAGCAAACAATTTTTTGGAATTTCAAAGTTGCTCGATTTTTGTTGGAAAGTTTATGGAGTAAAAAATTTTTGTATTTTTTTTCAGGTGTTTTGAAAGCGGTTTTTCGAATATTTTGTTAAATTCATGCCTAAGTTGGAAAATAGCAGACATTTTTTAAGATTTGACTCATCATTTTGAAAGAAAAATGTTCAAACTTTATTTGAATGTACATAAATTATAAGTGTTGGAAATTTTTTGGACATTAAGTTGTCATATATTTAATTTTTTCGCTAGATTTTGTTTATTTTCTTTAAAAATTCGAAAAGTTCATAATGAGTCTTTTAAAAAGTATTGTTTCTTTTTATGCCTTCATTATTTATAGAGACGCGACACTGTGCGCTGCTGTCCTACGTCGAATTTTCTACACCGTGCGACAAATTTTTTTATTTTTGCATTGTTGATGTCTGTCTACCGATCCATCTGTCTGCTTGTAAACGTTGAACGTTGAGCGTTGACAAGAAACATTGTTTTGTTTTAACGTACTTATGTATATATGATGGGATTTTTTGTTGTTTGTGTATCATCTTTAATTATAGCAAATGAAAGGCAAAGAAATGAGCTACAAAATATAAGCTTTAAACTACAAGCTACAGGATAAACATGTGGTTGTGTGTGTGTGTATGAACATTTTTGTGTGTTAAATGTAAAAAAAAAATTTGCTTGGTTCCAATAAATGTTTCTTTTAGCTTATTTTAGCAATTGTACAGGTTTAAGCTAATTAACGAGGCGCTTGTTGCTAGTTGTTTTATGGCAGTTTTTTTTTTTTATTCTTGCTTAAGTTACTTTTATTATGGCTTAAGATGAACACAGAATACAAACATTTCGAAATTAAATTTTATGTTTTTTGTTTTCAAAAGAAACTTGCATGATCTACATGCAGCCATCAACAATAAAATCATCAAATAAATAAACAAACAAGTACTGACAAAAATCTCAAACAAATAAACAAACAAGCAAAACTATAAAATTATCGCATCATAAACATTTAAGTAATAGCATGTTTAACCCTTTAGTTTGATTTGATTACAGCAGCAACAAAGCAAAAAAAGGAAGCAAACAAAATAAAAAATAAAAAAGAATAAAATTTGTTTTGATTTTATCAGTCACAATAACAACAACAACAACAACAACAACAACAATGATAAAATACAGACTAAATAATTGACAAAACAAGCAAAAATTCGCTTAGCAGCGCCTGCAGGCACAAAACACGCAACACTTTTGTACAGCAACAACTACAACAACTACAACAAACAACAGTAACGCCCTAACCCATGCCAACATATTAATTTTATAGCCTGTTTTATGCTGATTCAATCAACAAGCGTCCGCCGGTAAGCTTTGTTCTTCAATCCCCCTTCAGCCGATGGCCACCCCATAACAAGGACTCGCAATAACTTGTGTTCTACACATGTCACCACGTTACCGCATTATGGTAAAAATATGTCTTTCAACATAATATTTTATAGCCTTTTATAACAAGCAAAACATTTTGTAAAGTTTTTCGGAAGAAATAAATTTATAACATTTTCACAAATAAAGTCTTGACAAAAATTGAAGTGAGGGCTCAGTGTAGGGTGCATAATAATGCGTTTTTTTACAGTTATGACAGAGTGAAAATTGTTAATGTTTTTATAAAAATAATTGTTGTTTTGTTCTATTCCTTTAGCATAAAATTTTGTTGCAGCTCGGTTGAACTTTTAGCAAAGTCAGAGTTCACGTTAACTTTTCAGACGACTTAAACAAAAAGTGATCAAAATATTATACACTCAGAGAAAAAATGCTATTTTATCAAACAAATCATGAGTTGAAATAACAGATTTCACTGTTAAATACCATCCAACAAATTAAACTTTCAAATCAACAGTCGGTTGACTGTTGGTCGATAGAACACGAAACCCGTATAAAAACTTATTTATTGAAATTTGATAACTGGTTTGAAAGTTCATGTATGGCCGAGTGTGCTAACGTGTGCGTCTAGTACTCGAGTGTCCATAGTTCAAATCCGGCAAGGCCAAAAAATTTTTTTTTTTATTTAAAATATTTTTTTTTTGTTGCAAGATTGTAAGCATTTTATTTTGAAGGCTATTTTTGACCAAACAATTAATGAAGCAGAATTATTATTATATCAATTATTAAATTACAATTTTTGATACTTACACAGCTAGGGTTCGAACCCACGTCTCCCGCATGACAGTCTAGTGCACATCCACTGAGCTACTGGCAACGATAATATACATATAGCAAAACACATTTGCTATTGCATAGAAAAAATTGACAATTCAATATAAGCACAAAAATATTTTCAAGAAAGAAAATTGTTTACTTAAACGCAAATCATTCAATCGAACAGTGTTTTGAAATAACAGCGGCCGACTGTTAATAGTACAGTTGATATTTTTCTGAGTGTACGTTATGAAGTTTCTAATTAATTTTTTGATTAGAGTAATCAATCTTTTAATCTGAAATTTGTATATATTAAACAAATCTAAGAAATTTAAAGAACTTACAAACTATATTTAGGATAAGCAAAAGAGTAAAAAAACAGTGCTTTGAATAAGTGAAAAGCTTCTCTGTAATTCCGTTTTGGTTTTGCTGCAGTTGAGCTTAATAGCTTTTCAAAGTAAGTGGACCACAGAGACTACTGATGAGTCGGAGTAGCGTTCGACTGAACCATTGTCTTGTCTGCTCAGTTTGTTCTGCAAAGAAAATTGTTGTTTTAGCAACCTGTTATGGCCTCTCAGTTTATTTGGCATCAAGCTCCAAACATAATTCTTGAAAAATATGTTTTTTAATTTAATTTAATTAATTTATGGCAAAGGGTGGGCCAACGGCTGTTTCATTTCTGAATTGTAGGTTTTTTTGATACTGACCACTTAAAAAAGTGGTACGTAATAAATGAACAATGTTTACAAATATTGTTAGAATCTTTATATTGTATTATTTACAAACTAGCTCTTTATAACTCTTTTCAGAAATTTTGAAAAAGCCAAATTTTCACTTAAAAATAAATTAAGGCGAAACACATAAAGCATTTGTTTGCCCACGCCAAATGAAAACAAAGAAAAAAAAATGTTTGTTTTTATATTTTGCCAACATTTTGCAGATATTGTTTATATGCACATACTTCATGCAGCATTGAATTATTATCTGTTTGTATACAAAACTTGATTAATGATAACCATGAAAATTCCTATGAATTGCCCAGTTAATACAATCGAATAAAAATTACCAAAACTGTGCACAGAAAACATGTTCAAAAAAAAAAAAACACATAAAAAAATAGCAAACAAAAATTAAACGTAAACGTTTGTTGATATTTTGGTATGCAGCGTTAAAGTTTAAACAAACTTTTATGAGCGTATTTTAAAGTTGAAAAAAACCATAATTGTTTAAATGGCCTCTGCGTTTGCATTCCAAATACCGCTAAAAATTTCGCATTTCAATTATATTATTTTTATCTTAAGCTTAATATTTTTAAAACATTTCATACAAATGTTTTACTTAAGTTTTCTAAACTTAAAATTGCATTGAATATCCTTTAAATCCTTAGCTAACATCTTTGCTTTGTTTGTC
This sequence comes from Tetanocera ferruginea, assembly GCA_958299015.1. Taxonomy (NCBI): domain Eukaryota; kingdom Metazoa; phylum Arthropoda; class Insecta; order Diptera; family Sciomyzidae; genus Tetanocera; species Tetanocera ferruginea. The sequence goes on from OY282644.1 coordinate 129,236,446, forward strand.
AGCGTAATCCTTAGAAAACTTTGAAGGACAAAGTTTTACCTATGATGTAGTGTGCTTGACGTTGCACATGCAAGCTGGCAAAGTTTAGCCAAATCACGTGAGTCACAATCAGTCGTCCTCGAAATTCATAGTTCATAACTTTCAATTTATGTTCGACATAACTTTGGCCATATCCCTGTTATAAGGCGGTGTGGCATTGCAACGAATTCCAGCCACTTGTGCGCCGCGTTGCTTCGTTTTTTTGCTTAATAATCTGTTTAGTTTTCTAGTTATTGACTCATTGGCTCAATTGAAACTCAATCAGACATCATTCATAATTAATTTGATTTCGATTTTCCTTAGTCAACTGACTAGCCTTCTTTTGTTGTTGATTTCAGTGATTTGCTCTTCACATATCCTCGCAGTGCTATTAAATTTTAATGTGTTTTTTTCTTTTTTTTTTAAATTTCATACTGTAATCTTTATTGAATTTGAGTGCTGAAATTGAAATCGATGTTATTGTGCGTTATGTTATTTTCTTTTTTTTCGTTACGTTGTTTTCTTGATTTCTCTATTGCTCAGAAAAATTGTTTGTTGTCCTTATTTCGATTTGAACTTTTTGCTTCATTTGCCGTACATGTTTCTGTTCATGCTTCAAGGATTGAGCGAATGATTTATGTTTTCTACTAAATGCAGCTAGATTCTTATTATTTAATAAGCACTAGAGGATGTGTTGGCAGTAAGCGACTCCGCTGATAGCATGAATTATGTTAGTTTGCTTAGCTGCAGGCACAGTAGGGTAAATAGCTGGTAAAGCAGAGCAGAAAGCAATTTGAAAACCATATAAATTTATAAAAGGATGACCTTCCATAACTTTAAAATATAATTTATCTCAATAAAATTTCCTAAAAAAATAAATTTTTATTTTCGTTACGTTAATGTTAGGTTAATTTTGAATTTTTTTTTTTTTTTTTAATATTTTTATGGATAATATTTTAAAGTAATAACTTTTATTAGACGGAGCCAAAATGAAGACAACAATTTATAAAGCACACATGTGTATTCAGGCGCCTCACGAAAAAAAAGTTGTTCGGCACAGTTGTTCAAAATAATCATTGGTTTATATTATGATGGTCCCCAAATATTTCGACTGTAGCTAACCGTGAGCTGGAATGGTTTGAAATAACCTCTAAAAATCGAGTTTTTTGAAAAAATATTGGCTGGTGTTGTTGTTTAAAAAAAAAACAATGACCAAAAATAATAGTAATAAAAAAGTGCTTCTAATCTGCATCAAAAAATATAAAAATTTTTCCGTGGTACCAAAGATAATGCGGATGTATGACTATTGTTGTATGCTTATTTTTATTTGAACAATAAAATAATGTTTTTTGTTTCGTGTTATCTCAAGAACAACTAAACATGTTTTCGAACAAACAACTGGAATTTAATTAGTGTAACGCTATTCATGAAATTTTAAAATTCAAGACCTGTAACTCATGACTCATTCATGCTTAAAATAATCATTTTTGATACATTTTTAATTATTTTTAAAAAAAAAGAATTTAAATTAATTTTTAAGCTCTTCAATAATAAGAAAACGTGGGAATCTCTTGATTTTCGAGGTAGAGGCAAATTAAATTTAAAATAAAATTACTCCTTTTCAATAAAAAAAAATTAATAATAAGTTTTTAATAATTAGCTCGTAATATATTTTACGAATATATCGAGCCCTTTGCGCGAACTTATCGTATGTGCTAAAAAAGGCTAATTTTATACGCAATAAGGTGCCTTGAAAAAAAAAGTTTAATTTTTACCCATCCTAAAATAAACCTTGATGTATGTATGATGCAGATTGAAAGAACTTTTTCAGGCCTATAATTTAAGACAGGTTATTTATTTACATTTATTACACTAGCCAGTATAAATGCGGAAAACATGATTTATGGAGGTTTTTGCAAAATGGTTTAGCTCACTGAGGGATTTTGGTATAGCCAAAATATTTTGGGAATGATCATAGCATTCATCAAGGTTCATTTTAAAATTAGTACAAATGGAACTTTTTTTTTCTTCATAACTCATTTTTTCTTCTTCTTTAGCTTACATTAGAATTTTAACATACGATAAAATATACAGTTTATTTCTGGCGAACCTAAGAGGATATCTGCTAGAATAATTTATGAGGTGGAGTATTGTGGGGCATAAAAAAAATTACAACAAAAAGTTAATTTTGAAAAAATGGTACTTATGGCCAGTTTTTCAGTTTGGGTTTAAACTCTAGTCAAATTAAACCGAGCTTAACTCACCAAAATTGGACGTTTAAGCTTATTTTGTGTGCTTAACTCACCAAAATTGGACGTTTAAGCTCGGTTTAAGCAAAGAAAAACACATCATATGATAATTTTAGTCAATTCAACTTAAACGAATGCTACAATATCTAGTTAAACAGAGTTTTAACATCCCTTTTTGGTGAGTTAATCTCGGTTTAATTTGACTCGAGTTTAAACCCGCACTGAAAAACTGGCCCTTAGTGTCTGACCGAATATTCGGTTTCGGCCAGTTTTGACCCTTTCAATCAGTTTCGGCTATTCTGCATCAATATGACCAAAACCGAAACCGAATATTCTGTTGGACATTACTAATTCGGTCCTTTCATATATTTCAATCGTAGATGTCAGTTCGCTTTCATTAAAGTTTTTAATGGTGTTAAGTAAAACAAAAACGTGAAACGTCATTTGATTCACCGTGTAATTTGGGCCCATCACAAAACGATAGATTTATTTTGTGTCATTTTGTTAATGTAGACAAGCTCTTTTTTAGACTATATACTAAAAAGTTCCTTAAAGTGGTATTAAAAATGATCTCTTTATATATTATTTTAAAGTTTAACTTTAATATTCAAAGAATATTTATCGTATATATATATATATGTTATTTTAATTTGTTTGAATTGTTATGTTCTTAAAACCTTTTTTTAAAAATATTTTTTTTAAAAATTTAAAAAACAAATAAAATGTTTTAAAAAAATTTTCATGTAAACATTCAGTTTCGGTTTCGGCCGAATATTCCAAAAATGGACGAATTTCGGTTTCGGTTTCGGTTTCGGCCAAAATTTTGGTTTCGGTCGAACACTACACATAAGATAATTTCTCGCAAAGTGATCGATAGAGCACGAGCGAAATACCCAGATTGCCCTGTGACGTCTAAATGTGTGCAATAGACTGGGTCAAATGCTAAAGTATTTGGGATTTTGCGTACCCCCCGAAATTATAAAATATGATTGTAAATGAAATAATTTGAGGTACTAAAAGGTCAAGAATTGTCGAAACCGGCCCGGTTCTGCTCAAAAAACCGGTTTTTTGGCGATTTTTTATAAGACATTTTTGAAAAAAAAAATTATGCATTTGAAATTTGCGCCAAATTAAGAAAACCCATATACATTGATGTAAAATTTAGTGATAAATCTAATTCTGAACTTGAAATTGCCGCATACTTTAGTCCGGTGCCACCAAACTCACTCAAAATTCGAAATTTGAAATTTTTTTCATACTATTTTTTTTTGTGCTTACCCCTTTCAGGGATCCTGATGATTTTTTCAAAATTTTTTTATGCACTATTGAAGGCCATTTTGTTAAGACAGCAACTTTGAAAAAACATGCAATTTTGACTATTTTTGCGAAAGTTACTATTTCTTTTATAAAGTGATTTTTGAAAGTAACATAGTAAAAAATGTTGTTTCACCCTTTCTAGAAATTAAATAGCTGTCGAATTGCCAGTTCAACCAAAATAAACAATTGAACGCATCAGTTTGTTTAAAAATCCGTTCAAAACATCTGGTTAAAATATAAATTTTCCGCGAATCTTACTTTATAATCGGTGAAAGTCTGCGGTGTTTTTCGAAACGAAGTTTAGAAAGGTCGTCCAAAGTTGAGGAGCTTCCGTGAGACCTTTTGGTCCATTAAGATTACCTTATTTGATTATGTTTAACCCATTGGTAGTGGTTCCCAATAAACCGAATGCCTTGTTATTTGTGATCTTACATCGAACCTACATGTACTCTTAGTGAACTTCCATATATTTTACAATAGTGTGTTCACTTGCTCCTCCAAATCTTTGAAAAATCTATTTCCTGTAGTGGGTGCGTGATTGTTCGATACAACTCTTAAGTGCCTTAAAGCCATTTAAATTTGCCATCACACCAATAGAGCAGTGACCTGTTAGGACTCCCACCAGTATCCGGATTTCTTGTTTAAGCAAAAGCAGAAGGCTCTTAGTTCTGTTCTCGTTTTGTTCTAGCCAAAGCCTTCTAGGTAAATTGCAGCCACTTCTAGAAGCACAGTTTATGATGGTATTACCTCTAGCTTCGGGATTGATGCTTCTTTTGACGATACTTATTGGAAGATCACATCTGCAATGGTTCTGTTTGTATCTATCATTACTTCACTTCTTGCCAACTCATCTGCTTTGTTATGCCCTTCTACGTTGCTACTCCAGGACCCAGCAGAGAGTGACTTTGTTGGTATTACAGACACTGTTTGGGACTTATTAACCATTTAGTACCGAAGAACAGCCAGAAGTTGTCATTTTTCTTTCCAGCCGCTTGGCCGCTTGACTATCTTCCAAAATTACTACCTGTGCTGCTTTTTCAATCGCATAAATTTCTACTTGAAAAACACTGCAATAATCAGGAAATTTGTAAGACTTTTTGATCTGTAGCGTTTCTCAGTACACACCTGATCCTTGGGTTCTTTGGTGGTGTGTTTCTATTTTTGTCGGTTGGGAATAGATGTGGTTTATTTTGAATCGAATTTCACAGTAGGTTTATGTAGTCGGTTGTTATTTTTGATTCCTCAGTTCCATAGAGATTTTGACGGGTACATGCTCGAAGGCGTTGTTTTTGACGATGGGTCTGATTGGTTTTGTACGTTTTTTTCAACCAAACTGATGACTTCACTTGTATATTTTGATTGAACTGGCAATTCAAAAGCGAATTGCATGGTCTCTAGAAAGGGTGAAACAACATTTTTTCTGTGCTACTTTCAAAAATCACTTTATAAAACAAAAAGTAACTTTTCCAAAAATTGTCAAAATTTCATGTTTTTTCTTAGTTACTGCCTTCACAAAATGGCCTTCAATAGTGCATAAAAAAGTTTTGAAAAAATCATCAGGATCACCGAAAGGGGTAAGCACGAAAAAAAAAATACTATGAAAAAAATTTAAATTTCGACTTTGAGTAAGTTTGGGGGCACCATACTAAATTATTCGGGAATTTCAAGTTCAGAATTAGATTTATCATTAAATTTTACATCCAAATAGATGAGTTTTGTTAATTTGGCGCAAATTTCAAATGCAAAATTTTTTTTTTTCAAAAATGCCTTACAAAAAATCGGCAAAAAATCCGGTTTATTGAGCAGAACCGGGTCGGTTTCGACAATTCTTGAACTTTTAATAGCTCATATTATTTCATTTGCAACCATATTTTATAATTCCGGGGGGCACGCAGAATCCCAAATACTTTAGCATTTTTCATACAAATCTGACCCAGTCTAGTGTGCAATGAATGTTTTGCTACAAAGAGGTTATTTAAGGGAACGTGACACCTTCAAAAAAAGTTTATTTTAAGGTTTTAAAATGCCTTTAAGTTGAATAAAAAATCAGATATCATTTAAAAAAATTAAATGTATAATTTTAAGTAAAAATATTACAAAAAAAAAAAATGTTTTTTGATTTTTTTATTTACATATATGGCTACTGAAATTATTTAAAAACAAAACATCAAAAAACCATGGCGGGCGTGATAACGACTCACTGCGATATCGGAAAAAAACAAAAAAAAAACGATTATTCTGTCCGTATCCATTGTCAAGTGTAAAACAACATATTAAAACTTCAGTACTATCGGTCGAGTAGTTTCTGTTTTATTACGCCCGCCATGATTTTTTTAATGATTTAAAAAAAAAATTCCAGTAGCAATATATGTGATTAAAATAACAAAAAAAAATTTTTACGAAAAAAATATTTGTAATATTTCAAAATGATATCTTATTTTTTATTCAACTTTTACTCGTTTTAAAACCTTAAAATAAAAAAAGTTTTGAAGGCGTCACGTCCCCTTAAAAAAAATTAATCACCACACGAGAGTGTAAAAAATTTAATGAATTTTTTTGTTTAGCAAAATTTGTTTTTTTTTTATCCCGTTTCTATTGTGCAGTTGGTGAAACGTTCATGAGTAATAACTAAACATACCAACTATTTAGTAAGTACAGTACTTATTTTCAGTTTTACGTTCTTATTTTGCAAAGTGTACTTATTTTGTACTTATGTTATTTTTCAAAATAATAAGATATAAAAAGATCATTTGAGATAAATGCAAGGCTTTACATGCTCTTTATTTTGAATTTTTGTCGAATAAATTCTGGATCTCACTGTACACAGGTAGAACACGCCTTTCAGACGAAAAAAATTGAATCCTATCGGCTCCTAGTGACAGATATAAAATCGATTTTGCTGGTTAAAATATATTTCCATTTGAAATGTTTTGAGTTTTGACATTTCTTTAAATTGAAGACGCAGCTTTTGTGAAAATTTCGAGGCAACAAAAGTTACTTTTTAAAGGGCAACACTGTACCTAGATTGCTGTCTGTGTAGCTGCTGTCACTGAGTCTGGCTCATGTAGCAAAATGTCTTTTGATTGCACACTGAACAAATATTAATTCTACCGTTAAATATTTTGAACATGTTTCCTTATTTAATTTTTCATTTAATGTTTTTGAAAAAAATCCAGTAAAGATATTTCGACATTAAAACAACAACTTTTTGTACTTATTTTCAAATATTTTGATTTTAGGCAACAGCACATATTTTTTTAATCTAAAAGTTAAAAATGCTTAGTTATGATGTAGCACAAGCCCGTAGCCAGAAAATTTTGGTTCGGAGGACAACCAAATGTTTTTCGAAATTAGAAAACCATATAACTAGAAGAAATTAATATAAAAAATGGGGGGGTGTTTTAAACTAAATTTTTTTTTAAAATTTAATTTTATGTGTAAAATTTGCTACTTTTAAAAAAATATCAACAGCATTTTTTGCCAAAGAGACCTTAAAATGAATTAATCATTAATAAAATACTATTTATTAATTAATTTTTTAACATAAATTATTTGATATTTCAAAAATTAAACTTATTTTAAAGTGTAAAATGAGGTACACTTTAAAATAAATTAACAAAAAAAAATTTAGTTCAAAACACCCCCATTTTTTATTTTAATTTTTTCTACTATTATGGTTTTCTAATTTCGAAAAAAATTTGGTTGCCCTCCGACCCACAATTTTCTGACTACGGGCCTGATGTAGCATGAGAATTTTATTTAAAAAAACATGTTGTTGGGTGTTTCAGGGGTTTTGGAGTGCATAAAAGTAGCCATTTATTTATAATCTTTGCCGTTTGCTTGGAATCAATATCATGTCGAAAGAACATAGTTTTATATAAGCACAACTTATCACTGGGTGGTCAATTTGCTTCTAAAAAATCTTGTTGACTTTAGGTTATGTTGTAGACAAAAAGTTTAATTTCAAAAAAATTTTACATAAAAAATTTTTCATCTAACATGAAATAAAAAAATCTTGTAATTAAATTTTTTAAAAATTAAAATTTTTTATTCATGAGTTATGAATTATAATATCATATTTATCATGCTAATATCAAAACATAGTCCTATTTTTTTCTAATTTTCTTAATATTCAGCATATTTGTGACTTTTGTTCAGAACAACAATATTCAGAATTTATCTCCATATGTGTTTTATTAATTTGTAATCGAACAATTACACAAAAACTTTATCTTGACCCACTGTCCTTATAAACTTGAATGATTTGACATTTAAATCAATAATTACTATGTATTAAATAGGTATATATTGAACATAAAATATCCTTAAACTAAAGCAACAACATTGGCTATTTAATACACTCGAAACGAAAGTCAAGTGAAGTCACGTTCGTACCAAAATGCTAAAATACCAGTAGAAGGACTCAATGTTGCAAGTATAACGGAAGTATACTAGAATACACAGATTAAAGCAATAAAGACGAAAACAAGAATTGTTGATGTTTGTAAAACATTTCAAAAAATAATGCAAAATAAAAACTTCTAGACTGAATTTAGCACGAAGTCTCTTCAGCCCGCCAAGCAGTCAACCAACTTTGTCTTAATCCACTGAATCTCAGTAAATCTCTGGCAAATCGAGAAACTGCAAAACGCACTTAAGTCGGCGAGCCATTGAAAATGACAAATGAAGACTGACATTAACAAAACAATGGGGAAAAACGAAATATTACCAAGGCATGAATGTCTTAAAAAAATAAAAAAATAAAAAATGAAAGCAACTCGTTGTTTATGCATTGTTAAGAATTTATTTCGCACTCAAAGCATCAACAAAAGCTCTACTGGCAGTGTTGCCGCTTTTACGCGCACTATTTAAAAAAAAGTTGGAGTGTGTTAATATAAAAAAACAACTTTTCAAAATAACGTTTAAATTTGTATGAATACGTACGTGAGAGACTTGAAACAAAACCACTTAATTTTTGGCGTCAGTTTTTGACATTTTTAAGACACTCAATTTAGTTGTTAGCGCAGCACAAGGATGCGACACTTCAAAGTTAGACATGTGTTGATGTCAAAGGATTATTTAGACAATTCTGCAAGTAAAGGAAAGTAAAAGCGAAAAACTATATGTATTTTTATAGCTTAATTCGATTATGAATAGAATAAAAATATTGCCTTTGAGGCTAATATACATATGTATAAGTTACCGAGACAATCTGCTGCAATGTTACTCTTAGCTGCTGAATCATCTAATTTTCCGTTAGCAACATTATATAGCATCATTCCACATTCTTGGAGAGGAATGCAAAACGATAAAAGATTGATTGAGCTGCCGATTCATTTATGGGCGGGTGTTTTGCCCAATTAAGCAAAATAATTTGTTATAAAATTAATTAAATATTTGCATTTAAGCACAAAAATTCCAAATGCAACCAATTAAGTAACAAAGAAGCGGTAAGCGGCAGAGAAGTTTTCATTTCCGTTGCAGCAACAACACCCACGCGGCTATTTTAGAATTTTCAACACTTGAAATTTATTTGTGCCAGTGCAAAAATATTTACGAAATGGCATCGCTTGCATTGAAGTGGTTAAACGTAGAAGTAGGTGCAAAAAGTTTAAAAATATTTAGAATGTTTACTTTTCGAAATATCAGCGCGCAAAGTGATTTCAAAACCAACAAAATAGCCGAAAAAGTATGCCAAAGCGAAAAATAAATGTTTAACACACACACACACCTTATTCACTTATTCACTGTCAACGTCACTTTGACGTTCAAGTGAATGCATGCCATGATTTCTTTGATCTGTGGAAACATTGTTTAAGAAAAACTACCTAGTTGATTGTCATAGTTTACTTCTGCTTTATTCCAAACACAAAAATACTGAATTTTCAAAAAATGCTCACCTAAATATTTTAAGAGTTTCTGTCTGAATTTGCCCTTTAATTCTTTTCCTTACTTGCGGCAACTCATTTCATGCTCCATTTATTCGGCTTAACATCTTCAAAGGATTCAAAGACTTGTCCTTGTGGTGGTGATTACCTAACAATAACATCAATTAAACTAAACTAGTTGAAGTCGTTGTCGCAAAACTTTTCAACTCGATGTCATTGCAAGCGTTGGAGGGCTCGGCGTCAGCGTCATCATCGTCATCGTCATGTCGTTATTGTCATCATTTGCATTTCCTTAGTTTTCCATCGATTTTCAATCGACGAAAGTATTTTAATTGCCGGCGTTGATGACAACAACATGAATATTATTAGTGCAAGAATAAATCCTGCAAAGAAATGTGATAAAATAAAGACTTGCATAAATCGATAGATATTTGATATTTTGCATTTAAGACGCTTTTTCAATTCTAGGAATTATTTGTTAATTAAAATATGTTGTCTTGAGCGGGCTGTGAAATGGAATTAAAAATTTTATTCATAGTACTTAAAAACACTTTAGAAATCACGCTTTTTAGGGATCTCGTCAAATTTTCATAAATATGATCTTATTTTATTATTTTCTAACAAAAACTTGTTAAACTTATAGACTTAAATCATTACTTCACATCAATTCTGAAAATTCTGATTCTGAAACATTTGTGGTTTTTGCAATAGAGACTGCTAACATGTTTACAAAATGTTACAGCTAGTGGTACATGTCAGTGACTTGATTCAACGTTATCAACAGTTTGTTTATTTTCAAAAAAATTCTTTGGATTAACATTAATTAATTAGTACAAGTGCATCATTAATGAAGGCTCATTCCATACAGACGAGTGTGACGTTTTGACTACTTTATCGTGCTGAAAATGGTATTAACCGGTTAAAATTTTAGCAATTTGCTATAGGGTATTTTAGAAGATGCCCCAAGGTTTCAAAATGCTAAAACGTAATGCAGTTATTTATACTAGTTTAATAGTTACATTCGCTTAAACACCTGGGACGGGTGTGACGAGCACAAGTTTAAAAACTAAAAATTCTGAGTTTAACATTGAAATTCAGTCCATCTGCCACAATGAGACCATTTTTGACTTGCATATATTTAAATTTAATATATTTTCTGTTGAATACCATTGAAAAATATTTTGAAAAAATGGCGATAACCATTCTTTTTTAAACTTTTAAATGGGACGGGTGTGACATAAGATTGTCCCGTGTGGGACGAGTGCGAATGATGTGGGAATTATATTTAAGAACTTAATGGGTATAATAACTTTCACATATTTTTGACACTTAAATCAAAAAAATATGTTTTTAATTAATGTATTAATTTAAAAAAAAAAAATATTTTTTTGCAAAAAAATTTTTTTGCATAAATTTTTTATCAAATTAATGCCCATACAAATAATTTCAAGTTTTTAATATATTAAAAAAAAAAATATTTTTTTGCAAAAAATTTTTCGCATGAATTTTTGATCAAATTAATACCAATACAAATGATTTCGCTATACATGAATTTACAAAACTTATTTTAATCGAAGAATTTATTTATATACTTGCAAAAATTTCATTATTAGAAAAAAATTTTGAAAACCGTTCCGGGTGTGACCAACTTCTTGTAACGGAAATGAAGAATAAAAAGAATTTATTGAATGAAAAAAGTTAGCAAATTTATAAAAAACATCAACATCCTTACTTTAGGAAAGTTTCATTCTTATCATAAGCCCATGTTGCTTCTTAGGAAAACTATAGCCTTTTTTGGGACGGGTGTGACACAAAAAAAACATTCAGTTTAAATATTTTGTACTTTGAAAACGCAGTAACCAATCATAATTACAACCTTTTCTAAGACAACATTAATATCATTTTTAATATAATTAACCTTATTTTTTTAAAAGTTCTATCAAAAGATGACTGATTTTAAGGTTTAAATTAACTCAAAATATTTAAAAATTTTTTTCAACTCGAGTTTGTTTAGTTAAATTGTCAAAATAATATAAAAAAGCATTTAATTTATAAAATATTTTTGCAGCAGGACTAACTTAAGATTCCACTTCAATTCGAAAACCAAAAATTACTTCAAATACATGCATTTTAGAATTCATGTTTCCGTTCCTCATTTCTATGGAATGAGCCTGAACTAAAAACTAAACAAAAACACACGCAGGCGTATGAGTGACATTAATTTTGCTTAGGAAATATTTTATTACCTGTATAAAAGCCTGTCTGACGTCGTGTTGGAACCATTTAGAGCAGTCATGAGCAGGAAAATAAATTTAGTGAGCCAAGGTTTTTTTTTTTAAAACAAACACAAAATTATCCTCACATTTGCTTTTGCTCATCGTTGCAAAAAAAAAAAATTAACCAGCAAAACAAAAACAAATCATGTGCGTTTTGTGCTACACATGTACAAACATTTCAACCGCAGCGCAATCGAGTAAGGCTTGCTTGGCTATGCATACATTTGTTGTTGTTAGCAAGTTAGAATTTTGGTGAACGTCGGTTTTGTTGCTATTCCTTGCACGTGTTGTTTTTATTTTTTGCACGCGTTGTTGTTTTTACAAATGTGCAAACACAAAGTTGAAAAAACAAAACAAATTTGTAGCTGAGCCAACTGAGCTAATTGAGCTACTGGAAGCTCATGTCTGATTTAGAGTAAAATCTATATAGAATAATTTATTCGATTTGCAGACATCACGTAGTACTGATGTAAATAATAAAGTACTTTTTATATTTAATACATTTTTAGTGCATACTTTCAGGCTGAACTTTTTTTTGAATAGTATAAGATAAAAAGTTGAAAAGCACTGTTATAGCAGGAAATACCAGTTAAAACTATATTAGGTGCGGAGCTTATCTATTGTATTATCTTATCTTTTGTATTAATATTAAAAACAATAATTTTTACGAAGGAGTTCGAGAACATACCAATAAAAATTTTAAATTATTTCGCTGCAACTATTGGAGGAGAATTAATTGAACTGATACATTTATAACTTTTAGGTCACAAAGCAAAAAAAAAATTAAAAAACCAGAAAAAGGTTTACATACAGAATTCAAGAACACGCTGAAAATATTTGAATATAAAACGAGTTATCACCAAAATGGTTAAGAATTATTTGATATATTGCTTGTCGAGTAATTTTTATCTGAGTTCAAACTTTCAGTGTACTTTTAAAAAAAGATTTGTTTAACATCAGTAGAAAAACAAGTAAAGAAAGTCTAAAGTCGGTCTAGGCCGACTATGAAATACCCTAAACCCACTTTTCAAAAATAAAAAAATTTGTATTGTAAATGGGCGTGTACGTGGGCTAATGAAGCCTATATTTTATGTGCATTTAAATGTTGATGAAAAATGTACACATACCAAGTTTTATTCCTGTAGTTTTTGGACGGATTACTCCCAATTTTTGAACACACCTTTGTTTTGTTATAAAATACATACATACCAAATTTAATTTCTCTATGACAAACATAACCTTATTAATTGAGTTTTCAACTTTTTGGGTTATATGGGAGGTAGGCGTGTCCGTAAGCGGATGACGTCCATTTTTCAAAACCATTTTTGTCTTGTCATAAAAAACAGATGTGCCAAATTTTAGCTCTTTAGGTTGAACACAGGCTTATTTATTGCGTTTTCAATATTTGGGTTGTATGGGAGGTGGGCGTGTCAGTGAGCGGATGACGTCCATTTTTCGAAGACATCTTTGTGTTAATATAAAACACATACATCAAATCAAATTTTATTGTTGTAGGTTAACTATGAGCTGAGTTATGCAGTTTTCAATTTTCGCGTTGTATGGGAGGTAGGCGTGTCCGTGGGCGGATTCCAAAAATATTCAATAGTGCAGATCCTTGGGTTCATGTGACTATGTGTACCAAGTTTCATCCAATTATCTCAACTCCTTCTTCTTATCCTGTGTATACGGACAACACACAGACGGACGGACGGACGGACGGACGGACGGACGGACATAGATAGCTCGACTCACGTGGTGACGCTGATCAAGAATATATATACTTTTCTATACCGGACTTGCTTCGTTCTATGCGTTACAAACGTTTGCACAAAGTTAATATACCCTGACCTTTCAGGTTTAGGGTATAATTATGCGTTGTAAATTAATAAGCAGTAAATTAAGGGTGTTTTTTTATGAGGTTTTTTTTCAATATGGATTACTCTATTGTCTGACAGTTGTTTTGATAGTTTAAAGTGACGTCTCTACTCAGTATTGTTTGGCAAATCATCATGAATAGGTTAACTCCAGAAAAACACTTCCAAATCGTGGAAATTTATTTTCAAAAAAACAGTGTTCAATTCAAAATGTTTATAGAGCACTTTGTGAATTTAATGGTGCACATAATCGTCCGTCTGAGGCCACCATAAAGAACGTAATTACCAAATTTCGGTCTACATTCACTCTTTTGGATGCCAAACCACCGAGAAGAATGAGAAGAGTGCGTACAGAAGAAAATATTGCTGTCGTTGAGGCCAGTGTCGAAGAAAAAATAAAAACTTTTAAGAAAAAAAAAAAAAACCTACTTCAAAATCACTACAATGTAAAAAATAATTTTATATTACTTTTCCTATTAATCGTGGTAAAATCTGATAATTCTGTGTTGACAAGGAATAGCCGCTTAAGTCGAGTTAGCACAAAATGAGGTTATTAATTTTTTTGCTTTTTTCGCAACGAAATACACTAGTACTCAAATTTTTATGGTTGTACCTTGAAAATTAAATGTTTGAGGCCATCAAATCTAAACTGCAAAAGCCAGGGTATCCTGATATTAAGGAGCGGTTTTCATCTGAAAATGCTCTTTTGAAATTTTTAAAATGAGTTAAGCTGTTATTCCTTGTTGACATTTTTGATCCGTCTCTATTGATTAGTATTCCATATAAGCTCTCACAAGAAAAAAGCTTTAAAAATTTACCTCATAATGTTGTAAAGCTTTTTCAATGTGACGTTATTTCTTGACAGCTAGTTTTAATTTAAATAAAATAAAATTTAAATAAAATCGAAATGTGGAGAAATTGTTTAAGACGATTAGAGCTATTTACATGAAAATAAAGTATTTGCCAAGAATACACATATTTAGGAGAATGGTGTTGAGAATTCATGCGGTAGAAGATCCTTAAATAAACTGCAAGGAACTGACTTCGTCAATCGAAAGGCTTTCTTGCTGCGTGAATAGAATATTGCTGTCCAGCAGATGGCTATGAAATCGTCTTCTTTCAAGAGAATCCTTTGCTTAAAATATTCCTACTAATAAACGAAATAAATCTTCCCTTTTAAAAATGTATTTATTTTGCACAAACTTTTATTTTTGCGAACTTTCTATGAAATGTACGCTTGTGACCTGGCTAGCTTTTTGTCACTGTTTGGATCTCAATTGATACAAAATGAGCTTTTTCAAATTGTTCAGAATTGAAATTTGTCTCAATTGAGATTTTTGTATCAATTGATATTGAGGTGGCTTTTGCGATTTTGTTAGAATAGAGCCGTTAATATTTTAACTTTTCCTAAATTGTTTTATTTTTATCATAAATATATGTTTTTTTTTTTTTTTGATAATAAAAGCTTTGTATTGTATGTGTTTTATTTAAATTTCAAATCACCAAGCTCTTAAGAAAACATCCTTTATATGTAAGGTAAAATGAGGAGTTTTGAATCATGGGGAGTTGTGAATCACTCAAATATTCGCCATGTTGAATTTGCTTGAAATCAGGAGACTAGTGTCAAAATTTTTTACTAGTCTGGGCTCTCACTTTTTATAAGCATTTGTGCCATCAACACGTATTCAGAGTGCGTCTACCAAAAATAATTTTTTTGCGTGCTGAAAAAAGTTTTTTCGAGTATCAACGCGGATAAAATTTTGAAAACTTTTTCGGAAATGTATCAAAACATAAGTATCGTCAAAATTATCTCTGATTATCCTTTTAACCCACCAAAGTGATTTTGTAGAAATATCATTGTGTGCTGATGACGCGTCGCCTATGTTCGAAAATTTAAAATGGGGAGTTGTGAATCAACAAATGTGGGGAGTTGTGAATCACTTTGTTTTCGAACTTTGACAACTGGCTCGCACATTTGTCATACGTATTACGCATTATTAATGAATTTTATAAACGTTTTATGTGAAATCAAAGTAAATTGAAATTGTTTTTTGTGTTGTTTTTCAAGATGTACTCAGACATCATGCCACGATATAAATACAAATTTTCGAAAAAAAAAAAAAACATAAAATTAGCTATTATTCTTTTCATATTTGTCATGAGAACTATTTGCCCTTTAATTTTTTCAAGTTTAATAAAAGTTAATTAATCGAAAATTTTATTGTTTACCATTTATAGTATTGATTCACAACTCCCAATTTTTTTGAAAATCCGAAAATCTCATTTTTTTTCAAGCTTCGAATTTTTTTAAAAAATTAAAAATTTTTAATACATGCATCTTGAGGTAGTTAGGTATTACCATTATCTACAAATAGACGGTTTCAGATCACAAAATATTGATTTTTGAGAAAGTTATGCCACAAAATCAAAGTATGATTCAAAACTCCCCATTTTATCTTATATATTAATACGTGAACATTATAGTTTGTCGTACGCTTTTTTGGTATTAATTAGAACTCAAAATAAATGAAATTTATATCATTCGAAAGGTTATGTCGCCCAGATGTGCAGAATATATATATAAATGATATATCTGACAGAGGGGGTTCGCAACCTTCTAAGAGAGAAATTAAATTTTTGAGAAAAAACCCGCTCTTTGATTAAAATGAAATTTGGCTGGGGTAGAGTTTTTGAGTTGGTTGAATTTGATTTTTTTATTAAAGTAACAATTTCTTAAAAAAATTTATTAGTTTTATCTATTCGTCAATTGTAAAATTTGTAAAAAAAATGTGTTTTGAATTAAAAAATTTGACTTTTCATGTGATATCTTGGTCGGATTTTAACAGTTTTTAAATTTTTCTAATTTTTTCTAAAAGTTTTTTAAATATTCTTTTAAATGTGATAAAATTTACAGTAAAGTTCTAACCAAAAGTATTTTTAATGAATTTTCTTAATATTGTCGTTAGTTATTTAGCGTGTGTTTTAACCAAATGCCAAGAGAGAGAAAAAACTGCCTCAAATTGAATGTGAACAGAAAAGATTGTGTAAATAGATCTATGAATAGATTTTGTTTATATCTTTTTCGTATTTAAGTTTTATCAGTTAACTTAAAAAAAACTTTTGAAAATAACCTTTTTTAGTTTGTTTAGATGTAAATTATTCCTTTTAAAAAAGACCAAAAATTTTGATTTATTCTTAAAATATGGGGAAAAATGATTTTTGTTGTAAAAAACAAAAACTCAAATTGCATTATTGATATTATTTCAAAGTCTTTACCGAATTTTAGGTGAATTTATTTTGTCTTGACACTAAATTAATAAACTGTCCGTGCCATCAAAAAAATCAAGACTACCCCCTATGATTTCTTTGACAAAATTAAATTTTTTTAAATGTTGTTTTTCTGTTTTTGAACAAAATAATAATATAAAAATATAATTTTTTTGAAGAAAATTGCTTTATATCTCTAATCAATTAAGAGTTATAGCCTCGAATTTATTTTAATCATCTCGCATATAATTATAAATAGGCAATCAATAAATTGGTCGAACCCAGGCGATACTAGTAAAAATAAATAAATAAATAAAAGAAGGTACACAAAAGAGGATGTTGCAGGTCTAGCCGAGAAAGTTTGTTTTTAAAGTTTTTATGGAATAGAATGCCTACCCAATAGCATGCCTCTTATATTACTTATTATTAAATTTTATGCTTTTGTAGTTATATTCCATACTTTTGTTAAAAGAATACATTCTTAATTAAGTTTTGAATTAAAAAAGATTATAAATTAAATGCGGTTCTAAATTAAAAATTATTTAAGTTCTGTATGAAGAAGAATTTCATTAAAAACGATAAATAAACCACGTTTTTATTTAAATGTAAGAAGCGAATTTTTAAATTTTGCCGAATATCTATAATAAAAGTTGCATAAAAAAAATTTATTATACATATTTTGTGTTCCAGTATATGAAGTAAAATATCTCTTAAACTAAAGCAAAATACCTCAGAGTAAAATTCCATCAAATTATGTTAAAGCAACATAAATATAATTTTTGTCAGTGTTGCAAATTATTTATTAATACATAACTTAATTGCAAATTTTCACCGAAAACGACTAATCCTCCATAATATTCCGATGGTCGAACTGGCTTGTGCCAACATGGACAGCAAAATTAACACTGAAAATAGCTGTGCCTACAGAGCAGCACATCATTCAGGCAGAGGCATGTCATGAATTCAATTTTATGGACAATAAGTTGCCTTAATAAAGCCTAACAGCACTGGCGGCTGCTTTTTCAGGCGTATAACTCAACCACTCTCAACGCCACTCCACACAACTAGCGAATGTACGCAATAAGGTAGCGTGTCTGAGCCATTAACTTAGTTTATTTGTAGTTTTTGGTTTAGTTGTTAATGTTGTTGTAATATGAGGTTTGTTTACAAATTAGCTGTGGTGCAAGTTTTGAGCACACAGTGCTGCCAAATTTGTTTCATCGATAAATGTTGTTAATAATTTAATAATGTTTTGTTTACTGCAGCCACAATTTAGCCGCGCAATATTTTTGGATAGCATTCTTCGATAGCTGCTAAAAAGTTTTGAAGCTTACGTTGAACAGATTCTAAATAAAAGTTGTTTTGGTATTTGTTTTAAAGATGTAATGAAAAAAATAGAAAAAAAAAAAAAATACCAACTAATGATGCTCATCCACAAATTTCTCCGCAGGAAATGAAAACAATGCCATAAAATTCCACTGTTGGGTGGTTTTAGCTGCTAACCGAAATTGTTGGAAGGTATTAAAATAATAACTAGACATTTTTTTTTTAAGTTTAAAAGCTGAAACAAATGAATCCATAAGGCGCAAGATCGATTTGGTAATGGTACACTGTAAGTCTCTTACTTATTGAGTTAAGGAATTATAAGCGGATTTTTTTTACTTAAATAACTAAGTTTGAGAATGTTTTTTTCTTGTTTTATGTTAAAAAATTCCTCAGATATCTAGAATTGAGAGCATTTCTGCGTTGTAGCTTTTTTCTATGTTGTCTGAATTCTAGTTCATTTTTGTGCACTTTAATGTACTTGCATATAAAAACTCCGTTCTGGTGTGCTTTCTACCCCTCTCTGGTGGCACCACACAAAAGCTACTGTCTTGTCGCATGTCATGGCGGCTACTTGTTTCATATTTTTACACTTGCCATAAAACAGCTGGAGGTCGTCTTAAATATATATTATTTTCTAGACTTTCTTCTCTGCAGCTACTACTATCTTCTCTTCCTCCTCCTTATTTTACTTTAAATATTGGTTATTTGCTATACATACATTATGCTGGCACTCGGATAGAAGCCATAATCAACTATGTCTAGCAAAAGCTGGCGTTCTCAACACACACCCACCAACCCACACGTTTAGTTCTACCATAACTTTTATTTCATGATTGCTTCCTTCGATAGGAATTGAGAATAACGTATACTGCTAGTGCACTAAGCAAGCTAAGTGCAAAATTCCTTTAAATTTCCGACCATTCTTGGTCTTCGGCAGTTGCTTGTGTGTTGGCAGATCTAAATTTTTTTTCATTGCCTTGCCTTATGGTTGAACATTTTTTAGTGTTGTTGTTTAAGGAGTGTTTGTAAATAGCAATGATTATGATCTTCTTTCGAATTGATTATTTTTATAGTCACTTTCAATAAGGTTCATTAACGATTTTAAATATGATATGATATGATTGTAATTCAGACTATAAATAAAAAAAGCTTTTTTATGTGTAATAAAAACGGTGATGTTGACTGAGATGGTAGTAAAAGAGAATTGTTCTATTTTCCTTAGAATCGAGGCAAAGTCGTACCCACTTAACTATAAAAAAAAAACATAAATAATGTTATAACATTATTATATCATCATATAACAATAACAAAAAAAAAAAACAAAAATAAAATTTTTTTCCATACCATGTTTTAAAGTCCATTTTATGTTTTAATTTCTTAACTCAAATAATCGACAGTTTTACTAAACCTTACAAGAATTATACAAACAGTATTGTTGGGGTTAGCTCAGCAAACATTTGGAAGACGATTAGAAGAGAAGTTGATTTTGCGGAAGATGGATCCGTCCATTCTTTGGAAGATGAATCGATTCATTTCTTGGAAGATGGATCGTTTTACGATTGCCCCAGCGATAAATGAGCAATTCACGAAGAATTCTCAAAATCTTCTTTCACTCTTTCCGTGATTCCGGCGACCACGCGGTTCGAAGAGAGCTCGCCAGCGATTGTCTGTTTGGTTTAAGTTTGGTGTTAGTTTGGTGAGAAAAAGTAAAAAGTTACTAGTTTGTTACTCGTTAACCGAGTATAACAAATCAAAATTTAAAAGTCAACTTATTTCATTTAATCATATACTAAGTGATGTCATCAATATTTAAAAACCTTCGAAATTTCAACATAAATTGTACTGAATTGATATTTCATAAATCAGCACTAATATGTAAAATGTACTCGGAGTTTGAAAATTGAATTAAAATCACGTTTATCGTCCATGCAAAGTGACGTCACAAAAAAAAAGTAAGTCAAAATTTGAAAAAAGAACGGTTCTAAGCGATTGAGGTAGTCTCAATACCGCAGAAGCTCCTTTCAATATCTAGTTGCTAATAGTAGTAGATAACACAATTATCACAGAAAAAATTAAAAAAAAAAAATAAAACAGTTTCGATAGTATCGTAAGTGTAGACGCAGAATTCCGTTTATGTTGTAAACTCTTTTACTTTGTCTCTTTGGTCCGATTGTTTTGTCCATTTTGCACGTATTTTTTATTGATCTTCCGAAAATTAAGAAATAAATTAATAGCACTCAATTATGGACTTCTTATCGAGACCAAAAGAAAGAAAACGTTAAGAGTAGGCATAATAAAATGAGCAAGTAAAAAGAAATAAGCAAAATGCTAAATTTTTTCAATAATTTTCTTAAGTTTGAAAGGATGAGTTCATTGACTTAGTTTAAAAGAAGGCAAAGCAAATGCACTTTCCATTGATGCCACTTTCATCTTTGTCCGATATATAGTTTGCAAGCTCATAATTAAGACCCCAATTTTTAAAAAAATTTTATGGTGACTATATCTCACGCTGAGCACGTGGCCTTTCCATTGGTGCCACTTTCGCCTCTGCCCGATGTATAGTTTGCGAGCTACACTTTCGTCTCTTTTCGATGTATAGTTTGCGAGCTACACTCGCTACTGCTAGTTGGATCCAAATTAATTTGCATTAAGGAGGGACATAACATATTCGCGGCAGAGAAAACAGACCTTTTTTAAAAATTAATAACTCATTTAAAAACAAAATTTTTTTTATTATTGTAGAAAATTAAACAAATTACAAGAAATAAATTCAAAAAAATATATTTTTCACTCCAACATGGTTTTATAGAGCTCCAAACTGGCGGCATAGACAAAAACGGGGCCTCGTTGTTGCAGCGCTGGGAGTCGCAAAAATTGTCCGATCTGGAAAAAAATGACTGTTTTAAATCTTAAAAAAATTGGTTATCGTATGACAGGAGCTTTTTTTTAAATTTATTTCAATTTTTGGTGATGTTTGAAAGTGTGTTTTTACGAAAAAAATATTGACTTTAAAAATTAATATAAAATCGAAAAAAAATTAAAAAAAGCTCGTGTCATACGAAAGTGAATCAAGTTTAAAAAAATAAAAAAAATTAAAAAAAATTTTATCAAAAAATGAACACGCTAATGCCGCAACCAGTACAAAAAACATGGCTTCGAGATAAACGCGTTCAAAGTTTGTGAACAAAGAAAAAAAAGATGAAAATTAAAAATAAATTAAAAATTGAACCCGTAAAAATTTTGCCATGAAATTTTTTTTTTCAGAATTTTAACAATATTTACTAAAATACAAAATTATAAAAAAACCAATTTTAAAAAACGGCCAATGTCATGTCCTGCCTTAAAAAAAAAACTTAAATTTTACGCCATCTATTAATTAAACGCATAAAACGAAATATGATCTAACTCGTTTTTTCATAAGAGTTAAATCTTACCGGATCACAGACCCATTTCGTTAATTTTGACAGTTTAAGTTCAATGACTGAGTTGAAAAGAGGTTGTGATTGACACCTTGTGTTCAAATAAAGCACTCATTTCTAAGTAGTACATACAAGAACCCAATAAAGAAGTAGTACATACAAGAACCCAATGAAGAGCTCCTGCGAATCAGTTCGTATAAAACAAAAACAATACAAACAAAAACAATGAAACAAAAACAAAGAAAGCAGCAGGCACAGCATAAGCAGCTGATGATTTTCTTATATAAACACATGCAGTTTTCTTCTTATATTTTACAATTTTGTGAATTTAATATAATAGTGACTAAATCCAAAATGAAATATTTATTCAGTGCAGGATATATCTGATATTTTAGTATATATATTATCTTTGAACGATGAGTATTATAGGCTGTAGGTATACCCTAAAGTATTCGTTGAAAAAGTTTCATGGCCTTGAAAAAATCATTTAAAACGACCACATACAAATTGCTGTAAGATGCGCTGTAAGACGTAATTCTAAGTCAAAAATGTTCTGAGAGTTGCTTCATAAGCGGGGCCGAAAGGGTTAAGATCCCATAAGATCCATTTTACAAAATTTTAAAATTTTAAACTTTTTGGGTGTTAAATTGTCTGCGATAAAAGTCATTACTTCATAGATAATTTGACGTTGCCTAATAATCGGCATAGGACCACAAATTCAGAATTAAGATAATATATTCAGGCTAATCATAGACCAACAATAGAACCAATATTCAAAAAATAAAGAAGGTAATAGTGCAAAAAAATAATGAAAAGCTTAGAAGCTTTTTGGCTGTCCCCTTTTGGCAATAAATGGTATATCTAAAAATTATCAAGTTTATTTCTGAAACTGCCAAATTCTTATAAATGTAAATCTGCTTGTTTGCACACTGACCAATATCTAATTCTACCGACTATGCCATATATTCTCACCTGAACTGCAAAGTAAGAGAGACATACATGCATACAAAACGATTAAAACACAATGTGGCCAAAAATAAATATTACCAAAATAGATTCATGTGTAATATCACAAAAATTACAAACCGATGACCAATTAACCACTGCCACAAAGACAAATAGATAAATGGTGTGGCACATAGAAAGGCATTCTAGTGTCATAGCAACAAATAGCATAGTATTTTTCAATGGTTTTCAAAGTACAATATAAAAAATAAGAATAGTGTTTGTATGAGCTAGCCAGGTTAAGAGCTGATTTCTTGGCAATAGCAAGGCGGGCGATTGAGCAATGCAACTAGTTGCTGCTGGTTGCCATGGAGTGTAGTAATAATTAGAAATGATGCAGAACAGCTAGAGTAGCCGCTGTCACAAAAGACAGCTAAGAAAGGTTGCTACATATTTTTTTTTTCATAGCAATTAAAAAGTTAGAACATAAATTCATGCTAAGCACAAACAGGCGGCAGGTGTGCATGTTTCTTGCTGTCTGTGGTTTCAACACTGTTGACAACTTCCGTTCATGCTGCTGCTGCTGATATATTTTTATTTGTCATTGCCCAGCAATAGTTGCTGCTGTCAGTTGCAGCAGCAAGCAATCTCCGTTCTTTTTAGACGCTCGTTATTGATAATCGCGTTGGTTACCGAAGCTGCTTTCAACATAGTTTGTGTCCAAGTGTTCTTCCTATGTATGTTCAAACTGTCCAACATGTACGTGCACGCCGACTTTATCTTTAATATAAATCAACAAAGTAACTAAGCGTACATGTTGTTGTAGTTCTCGTTGTTGTTGTTTTTACTTGCTTATAGTGTGGCTGGTGTTGAGGTAAAGTTGCTGCCTACTCTGTTGCTTGGTTGCCAGTGTAATCAACCATATGCAGTCAGCTTTCAACTTTTATCCGATATTCAATGTTTTAAGTTTAATATATTGTTGTCCTTGCATCATGAGAAGAGGAAACAACCAAAAGAAGGAAAAAAACAAACTGCACTTTGAGTTGAATACTTTGAAGTTTGATGAAGTCTATGAACAGCATGACTGACTGACTGAATGAGTGTCGTCTCATTCGATGCTGCATGCAGTCAGGATATAGCTTGATTCGCATCCTTTTGCACACTACTGCTGCTTGAAGTGTGTGAATTGCAATCATCAGCAATTTCTTTTATTAAATTTTAAAGGTGCTGAAGAATGCTGGAGAATAAGCTATCATGATACAACCTTGAACATTGAGCTGTCATCCATATCTGCTACTCAAAATGATAATGGGGCATGTCGTGTGAAATGGACAACGAAAATAAATGTGAGGTTCTGAAATTTGTTCAAATCAGGTTGATTTGGATTTTATTTCAAGAGAAACCAATTCGTTCGCCAAGACAACACTTGTGATTCTGCAGGTACTGGTTTAACCCAACCCATTGATAAGGCATATCTTAACAATGATTTTTTAAACTTTATTATATCCTTACCTGTTTTGTACAGTATTGTTTTCTAATCTTTTGTGAAGTTGGTCTTAAGACTAATATATATATTATTAATTTATTTTTTCTCTAAACATTTTTCCTTATAATATATGCTGTTGTATTTTATGCATAAATTCATAATTATTATTATTATTTATTGCAAGGCTTCACAGACGATGTCACACGTCATGTCGTCCATAATTTCAGCACCACTGCCAGAAATGGATTAGGTCTGTCATTAACGAGCGAAAAGATGCTGATTGATCTATGCAAGTAGTAAGAAAAAAAAAACAAAAAAAAAAAAACAAATAAAAACATAAAAAGAATTTAACACGATGTGTGTGTGTGTGTGTGTGTATGTGGGTGTGTAGAAAGCTTTGTGTAGAACTGTTTTCGTTGTTGCTGCCAATTTGCTGATGTTGCTGATGCCGCTTCCACCTAGAGTAGCGGGAGGTTGCTTGGCTGATTATAGACTGTAGAACTAGAGGCGGTTTGTAATCATTATTAATGCGTCTTATGCCAATGACAGTGACACATGTTGTTACAACAACAGCAACAACATCTATAGGTGTGCAAAATAATTGACCTAAATATGCAAGGAATTTCTGTCTATCTGTCTGTCTGCAGTTTAATCGCAAAATGCGTGCGTGATTTGTTAAAATTGACAGATTTTGTTCAAAAAGTTGCGCCAGACATGTAAGTTTTTAGCAAATTATTTATTACCGAATGAAAATTTTCTTTTTGCATTGCTTAGAATAATCTGTGCAAAATTACAAGATCGAGCTCAATTTTCTTTCAATAAAATATTTAATTTAATTTGTTGATTGATATGCGGCGAAAATGCGAAAATGTGCGGAATGTTGCTGCACTTAACGCATAAAAATGTCATCAGACTGTAGATCAAGTAAATGTTAATAATTGCGTGAAATTATTAATAAAAATTTATTTTATTTTAACCGTTAAGAAATTAGCTAAGATTTAATATATCTTAAAAAATTCCCAGCTTTAAAAATTTATGCACATTTCTCAGTTATTCAACAGGAAATTCTTATTCTTTTGAACATTCAATTACATTATTTTTTTTATTTTTACCTTTTGCTGGCGTCTTCTGTCTTGTGTATTCTGTGTGGCTATTTTTTTTTCATTGACAGCTAGAATTTTTTTCCAATTTATGCTCAGAACTTAGGTAAATTATTTTTCATCAAGCAGAAAATGTTTGGCGAAAAATATGACGGATATGTTTAATTTTAGAAAATAAATAATAAATTATAGAGATAATCTCTGAAAATGTCAGTCTTACAAGAACAACAACAACAACAACAGCAACAGCTAAGGCAGACGACAACTTGTATGCGTGTGCAAAGTGCACAGGTAAAAAAAAAAATTCGTAATAAAATTCTACGCGATGAACTGCTGTAATGCATGAAAAATTTCGAAAAATTTCCCAAGATAGTGCAAAAAATTGTCAAGTTTTATTTGGCAAATAATTGCAAAATTTTTTTTTACAGCAAATAATACAATAAATTGAGTTAAGTATTGAAAAGAAAAGAAAATTCATGACATGATTATATTTTTTCTCAGAACTTTACTTATTTTTAAACATTCATCATAGGCGGTTGGGCGCAAACACTGGGGCAGTTTTTGTGATGAATGAATGTTGTATGTTTTGTTGTTTGACATATTCTTGATATAGAAAATTTTATGAATTAATTTCAGCAAATATTGCTGACTACAACAAACTGTTTTGAAAATATTTTCGTACATTTAACTTATTCTATGCGATCAACACTAACTCTCTCTAGTAAAATCTGTTGCCTGAGTTTGAGCTCTTCAGTCATCTGAAAAAATGCATAAATATTTTTTGGTGGGATGTGAGTATTTTTATTAACTTTATGCCATTTAAAAACAAAAGACAACAAAAGAGGTTTCTTAAAAAATGTCCTTTAATCATGTTTTTGTTTATAACAAAATCTGTTTCTATACTTTGTTGTAGAGATTTGCCTATCGTCGCTATAATTATACAGATTTACTTACCATGCGACTAACATTTAAACGTTAGAGTACAAGAACCAATTCATTTAAATTTGAAATTAATTTTCCAACTTTTTGATTTATAAATTTTGAATTTATCTTAGCTGGTTTTATGTGCATCACAACGATTTCTTTACAATTATCTATAGTGCAGCAAATTCATGGAGTGCCCACAAGTATGCAATATATTTTTTACAGCGCTCTGCTTGATTTCCATTTCTTAAAAAAAAAAAACAACTGAGTGTTGCCACTCAATAAAATGCGAATACATTCAGCGCGCTTCATTTACAGCGTAAATTAAAAACTAAGCGTTGCACTATATTTTTTTTTTCGTAGTTGTTGTAACTGCTGTCTGTTGAGTGCAGTCTATTTTGTTGTTGTAGCGTACGCTGCAATTTCTATTGCAACTAAATGTGTTGTCAACAGCAGCATTGCCAGCGACACTGGAACAACTGAAGTAACCACAAGCGCAATAAATAACGTTTTAAAATGACGTTTGCCTGACAGTTTTTGGCTGCTGACAGCGCGCGGTGCGAGAAAAAACGAAATTAATTCTGACAATGGAAGTATATAGAAGAAAGTGTGCGGTAGTGAGCTGTGGAATGGGGTAGCGGCAAATTGAATGGAAATCGCAGTAGAATATTTATTTATTTTAAAATAATTTTAAAATAATTGCTTGCAGATTCTCAAATAGCTGTGCACAGCTATTGCACAAAAATTGATTACAAATCATTTTTAAAAATTGCTTTTTTCTCTCTCTTTTTTTTTGAGAATATCCTATGTTTATTTTGGTTGGCAGATACCGTATTTTAGGTAAGTAGGTAATATATAAAAATAAAATTTGTTTACTTAGAATTAGATTGTGGCTTGTGTTTTAACTCTTACTGCCTCATTCAGCTTTGAGACAGCGACTAATTGTGCATATTTTTTTGGAGATAAAAAGTGTTTTTGTAATTTTTATTCAAGAAGTAGAAGACTGGTTATCACAATTTCAAGCCGGCTTTTTTTTGAGCGTTAATTTAAAATAAAAAAAAAATTGTTGAGTAGAGTTAAAATAAATTTCTCAGAACAAAATGGATTACTCATTTATTTTCAATGAATTTCATCATTTATATTTGAAAATTAAGAAAAAAAGAGTTTTTTTTAAGAAGAGTGAAATTAATAAAACATTTAACAAAAACTTTCCAAGTAGTTTATAGAGTATTCACTGAGTTAAAGTTTTTGTTAAGGTTAGTTTAGGTTATTTAAAAGTTAATCCGCCTTAAGGTTTAATGAGTCAGATGAGCAAAAATAAATTAAACACTTGCTTAAATGTATGTATGGATATGCGTCTAATTGAATTTCATAAATTGCGGAGTCTTCAGTTGCAAAAATAAATGAAGTATTTTTTATCTAGATTATGATTTGCTTGAGGAAGCTTATAAGGAACTAAGAAAACGATTTGACTAAAAATTTTACAAAATTTTCAAAATAAATAGTACATGTCATATTTTTGCAAATTTTTCTCAACTCTCATATTGATATATGGGGATATTTTAGAAATAAATCCAGACCCTTAAGAAGAATATCATTCGTACCTTTCCACTATGCAGTATTTCTTCGATTTATTTATTTATTTATAGATTTTATAGATTTTAGTATAATAAGAACAAGTTCTTTTAATATACAACGAAATATGCTTAGGGATATAATTTTACTATTTAGTTGTTTCTGATTTGAAATTTAAATTTATATAAAACAAAGAAAAACTCAATTAGGTAATTAGTATATGTATGTTTATAAAAGCATTAAGCTTACAAAATTTTAAAATAAAAAGAGAGTAAAATTAAAGAATAAATAAAAATTAAAGGCAAAAGCATGAAAGAAAATAGATCAGAACAGTATGTTATTAAAAACAAGGGAAAAGAGCAATAATAAGAAAAATTAAGAATATCCAGGTTATGAAAAAAATTTATAAATAGATTGCCTAAAGTTTCCAAAGTTATCAATCGATTTTAAGTGATTTGGTAAGGAATTCCACAATCTTACGGCGTTAATGAAAAAGAGTCTAGTTGAGTTTAGAAATTTAAAATTAGGTACCAATAGCATTTTACTCCGAGTAGACTGGCAAAATTGTAATTTTTCATAAAGGTACATTGGAGTCTTTGTATGAATTAATTTATGTAGAAAATTACAGGTTCTGGCGTTAATGTAGCTTGTTATACTGCAACCAAGAATAGCATTTCTGAACTGCAATAAGTGATCAAATTTTCGTATGCCGTAGACATATCCTGTTGCGTGATTGAATGCTACTTGTAGTTTGTGTTCAGATCGGGAGTCTAATTTACTATAAACGAGTTCCGAATAAGTAATTATTGGTAATATTAGCTGTATCACAAGTTTACGTCTAGTAGCTACAGATGTAAAATCAGCAGACATTCTTAGATTTCTCAGAGTACAATATATTTTACGTATTATGCTGTTTACATGATCAGCGCAGGTTAATGTTGAGTTTATGTGAAAACCCAAACTTACAACATTTGTCACAAGTTTTAGCTCGTTGTCACCTATAAATAGGTGCGGAATATTTTCATTAAAAATTTTTGAAGCTGAGATTGGAAGTACGTATGATTTGAGAGCATTTAGCTGCAGACCATTACTGTTATCGCCATTACATTATATTAATACTAGTATCGCCTGGGGTCGAAATTCGACCAATTTATTGATTGCCTATTTTTAAATATATGCGAGATGATCAAAATAAGTTCGAGGCTATAACTTTTCATTGATCTGAGATATTACGCTATTTTCTTCAGAAAAATTATTTATTTATTTAATTATTTCTTTCAAAAACAGAAAAACAACATTTTAAAAAAATTTAATTTTGTCAAAAAAATCATAGGGGGTAGGTAGCCTTGATTTTTTGATGGCACGGACAGTTTATTAATTTAGTGTCAAGACAAAATAAATTCACCTAAAATTCGGTACAAACTTTGAAAGAAAATCAAAAATGCAATTTTGAGTTTTTGTTTTTTTACAACAAAAATCATTTTTACCCCATACTTTAAGAATAAATCAAATTTTATGGTCTTTTTTTAAAAGGAATAATTTAAATATAAACAAACAAAACACGGTATTATTTTCAAAAGTTTTTTTAAGTTAACTGATAAGACTTAAATACAAAAAAGAAATAAATAAAATATATTCACAGATGGCGGAGATATTGGCTTCAAAATTTAGAACATTCAATTTGAGACAGTTTTTTCTCTCTCTTGGCATTTGGTTGAAACACACGCTAAATAACTAACGACAATATTAAGAAAATTCATTAAAAATACTTTTGGTTAGATCTTTGCTGTAATTTTTAACACATTTTAAAGAAAATTTAACAGAATTTTAGAAAAGATGAAAAAAATTGAAAAACCGTTCAAATCCGACCAAGATATTCACATGGAAAGTCAAATTTTTGAGTTCAAAACACATTTTTTTACAAATTTAACGATTGATGAATGCATAAAACTAAATTTTTTTTAAGAAATTGTTACTTTTAAAAAAAATTAAAATTCGAGCTTAAGAACTCTCTTCCGACTAAATTTCATATCAATCAAAATGCAGATTTTTTCTCAAAAATTTAATTTCTCTCTTAGAAGGTTGGGATAGAGGGGGTATCAGATATATCATTTATATATACATTCTGCACATCTGGGCAACATAACCTTTCGAATGGTATAAGTTTCATTAATGTTGAGTTTTAATTAATACCAAAAAAGCGTACGACAAACTTTAATGTTCACGTATTAATATATAAGATTAAGGAGATCTTCATTTAATCTAAAACTTAAATCTTCGTCAAGTCCCGTTCTACGTGAAAGATACAATTGAACATCATCCGAATACGCATGCATAGAAGCATTTCTGCAGACGGATTAGATGTCATTCATAAAAATTGAAAAAAGCAGTGGACCAAGAATAGACGCTTGAGGCATTCCACTGCGCACTAGTTTAAACTGAGAACATTTAACCCCTACTTTAACTCTCTGTAGCCTGTTAAACAAGTAGTTTCTTAAAATGTTTACGGCACTATCTTGAAAACCGAACAAAAACTTCAATTTTGACAAAGTAATGAGTGATCTACAGTGTCAAAAGCTTTAGAGAAGTCCAGCAAGCAAAGAAGAGTAATCTGGCCTTCATCATAGGATTTTCGTTTATCATCTAAAACTTTTAAAGTAGCGGTTGCGCAACTATGACCAGCTCGAAAGCCAGATTGCAAAGGAGATAGCAAGTTGTTTTTGCTCAGAAATTTTGAAATTTGATCGGCCATCAGAGCTTCACACACCTTAGACAGCGAGGACAAAATACTTATAGGCCTGAAATCGTTAGCTTCCAGTGCTGATGAATTTTTGGCAACAGGCAATACTTTTGCAATTTTCCAAGAGTGAGGGAAAGTGGCGTTAGCGAGCCTAAAATGTGGGGTAGGATAAGTTTTATTAATTTTTATCGAAATACCATCTTCACCAATAGCATTCGATTTAACTTTCATAATGCACTTGCCAACATCACTTTCACTCACGGCAGAGAATTGAAAATTGTGTGCTACTGGTACAAGCTCAATCGTTCTGTTTACTTGGGTAGCATTGTTATTGAGAAAAAAATTATTAAGAACGCCGGGGTCCACATTACAGTCAACAGCAGGTTTCTTTGCAATGCCAAGGTTTTTTAGATTCCTCCACAAAACCTTTGATGGAAGGGTGGTGTTAAGTTTAGCAGAGCAATAGTTTATTAAGCTATTTTCGTTATTAAAACTGAGGCATTTCTGGCCACTCTGTGTAGTACTCCCAATTTTCCTGCGTCGGATTCCTTTTCCACTGATTATGCATTTTATTACGTTTTTTATTGCATTTTTTACATAGGCATTAAACCATGGGCAGGAAGCATTTTTAGTAGCCGTTGTACGAATAGGAACATGACTAACAAAAAGATTATTAATCATATTGTAAATAGTTCTACCTTCTCATCAATACCTGCCAGAAACCAAACATCCGACCAGGGTACTAAACAGACGTCATTGAAGAGGGCAGGAAAATTTATAGAATTAAAGTCAGGGAACGATATTGATTTTGAATAATTATCACGAGTAAGATGAATGTCAATAGCACAAAAGATCAAATCATGATCGGAAATGAAGTAAATTTGGTCAAACAAAAGAACAAACGATAAATCAGAGACAATGAAATAATCCAGAAGACTAGGATTATTATTATTCGAAAAACGGGTAGGCATCGTATCATTTACAATTGACAGACCGACAGACGAGACATTTTCATACATGGAATTTGTAACGCTATCATTACATAAAAGATTGACATTGAAATCCCCACACAAAATAAAATAGTCAAAGTCAATTGCAATATCAGAGAGTTCAGAGAAAAAATTATTCAAACTATGGCATTTGTTTGAATTATAGACACATGACAGAAGAATTTTTGTTGCTTTGTCAGATTAACAAAGATTTAGAAACTCAACAGTATCACCGGTGGATTTACTTACTAACGAAGCCTGCAGGTTTTTACGACAGTAGATAGCAACCCCACCACCTCTTTTACCAGTTCTGTCGTTTCTAAATAAATTGAAGTTATTAATATCAAGCACAGTGTTATTAATATCTGAACAAAACCAAGTTTCTGAAACACATATGACATCGACAGAAGAATCTTCAAACACATACTTTAAGTAGTCAAATTTAAGCGAATTTAAACTTCTGGCATTAAAATGTACAATATTAAGACCAGAATACCGTCTACATAAAACATTCAATAAGATTTTACTATTTTCATTAGCGCCGCTGCAACAGTTATTAGATGCAATCATGGAATTGCAGATAACACTCAGAAACATAAGGCAGGCATGTAAGAGTAAAAACAGGTTTTAGGTTCAAAGAGATAAAAATACAAAGAAATTAGTACGAGATAAAAAGAAGCAGCCACTATAAGAGACAATAGAATCAAAAATAAAGAGACAAAGAGAGAAAGAGATCCATAAAAAAGAAAAAGAATTTAGCTGGCCAATATACAGTTCTGACAAACACCGATTTTAAAAAAAATATATATACATATATTTTTATGATTTGAAAATTTTTTAGTTTGGAGTTCTGTTCTCGGAACTCTGTCATTTTTAGTTGAAATTTTCTTTGGGTTGCTAGCTATTTAGAGGAGTGCATAGGTATTTAAAAATTCATATTTTTCCCCCCAATTTTTCTAAGAAGTTAATATAAATGGATTGTTCTGAAGCAGGTAGATAAAAATAAATGTTAAGTGGTTTAGATGGTATTGTATTTAAATAAAATTAGTAATTGTATTTTAAAAATGGGTGTTTTTTGAGGATTTTTTTAAAAATTTTTGGATACCCGAAGGGTTTTGTTATATGCGGCTGTCCGTGGCTGTACATTTTTCTTCATAAGTTTAACACCACAGGTGTTTACATCTTAAGAAATATAAACTAGTTGTCTGCTTCGTCCCGAAAAGTGCTAATTTTTTTTAAAACCGTTTAAGCCCAAAACAACTGGTAAAATCTTCATAAAACCTAAAGTTTTAATGATATCGCCATAAAACTTGGTACATAAGTTTATCGCTTTTATTTGAATGTCAGGTTTAAAAAATCTGATAAGAACTGCTCCTACCTCCCATATAAACTGACGTCATCAACATGGTTAAACATTTATAAATCCCATAGTTTTTAAAATATCAACTCGAAGCTTGACGCGTACATTTTTATACCCCCTCGCATACTGCGCAATTATACTCCACGCATACTGGGTAGGGGGTATACTAATTTTGTCACGACGTGTGAAACGCCCATAAGGAGGCGTGGTAGGTATAGAAAAGTGTATATATTCTTGCTCAGCATCACCACCTGAGTCGATTTAGCCATGTCCGTCTGTCTGTCTGTGGACACGATAACAGCCGTAATATTCAAGCTATCGCAATGAAATTCGATATTTAAGCTTCCTTTGAAAAAACTAAGATCAAGTTCGAGAATGGGCTAAATCGGATGAAAACCACGCCTACCTCCCATACAACCCCAATGATGAAAACTCCATAAAGAAACTAATATTTACGCTACAAAACTTAAATTCGGTATTTGTATAGTCTATGACAAAACTCAGGTGTGCTAGAAAAATGGGCGTCATCCACTCACTAACACGCCCACCTCCCATACAATCCTATTATTGAAGCCTATGTATAGAAGCTTGTGTCGAAGCTATAAAAGTAAAATTAAATATTTATTATTTTTATATAAAAAGTAAGACGTCAGAGAAAAATGGGCGTAATCCATCCACGAACACACCCACCTCCCAAACAACCCCAAAAATGAAAACTATATAAATAGGCTCCTGTCGAAGCTACAAAAGTAAAATTAGGTATTTATTCTTTTTATAATAAAACCAAGATGTGTAAGAAAAATGGGCGTCATCCATCGATGAACACGCCCACCTCCCATACAACTCATAATATTGGAAACTCTATAATCAGGCTGATATTTAAGCTACAGACCTGAAATTGGGTATTTGTGTATGTATATTATATCAAAATTGAGGTGTGTTAGAAAAATTGGCATCAACCACTCAAGAACACGCCCACCTCCCATACAACCAATAACTGAAAACTTTATAAAAAGGCTTGTCTTTATTTTGTAGGAAAACAATTTGATATGAATGTAGTTTAGACGTCATCAAAATAGTAAAATTCTTTGAAATCTCATATAAAAAGAGCTGCTAAGATTTGTACAACTGCGAATCACCTGTGAGGGTATTTTAACTTCGGCCAAGTCGAAGATATACCTTACTAGTTTTCTTTAAAGTCAATGTTTAAAACTATAAAAATCTGACAAAAACCACTTTTACCTCACAAATAAATGCCGCGAACCGATTTGTGCTTCTACACCCAGAAAAACGAATGACCCTAAAAAAAGAAACTTTAGCTTCAATTCAAGGGCATGGATTTTTCACTATTTTATAGAGGATTTTCCCTAAAAGAGAGAAATTTTACATGGCTTAGCGAAATAAGGTCTCGAGTCATTGCAATGTAATCGAGGCAGGTTCATTGTTTTAAGGACATGATTTTACTTAAATAACAGATGTATAGTTAGTTGACTTTGGTTTTTATTTTTAATTTTTTTTTTAATATATTTTTCTAGAAACTGAAGAAACCCGAAATTAAAAGAATATACTTTTATCATATGCTGCGTTTTGTTGTTAGTCGTATTCTACCTATTCTAAAAGCAGCGATTCAGAATGAGTTCCAAATTAAAATGGGATTGATTGTAGATGTACCAAAGGCGTGGTTTGGTAACTCCAATGATGGAAATACAAGCCGCAGATTTTTCGCGGACTCAAATTTAGCAGCAACCATATTTTCAATAATAATTATTGTTGTTATGATACTTTATTTAAGGAAATTTTAATAAGAATTATTATGTTAAATAAAAAATAAAGGCTCACACAGTATTTTTTTTTTGACAAAAATGACTTTACACTCAAAAAATGTGGATTTTTTCAAAATTTTTTGCTAGCAATGTATTTTATTGGAAAGTCGATGAAAATATCTTTCTAAAACGTCTTTGAAGAATGTTCTGCATCAAAAACTTTCGTTGCTATGGAATTTTTAGTGAAACAATCTCCTTTAGCATACAAATTAACCCATAGCTGCCCAGGAGGTCAATATAGATCCAACTTGTGGTACATTTTTTTGCTGATTTTTGTATTCCCTATAGTTTAAAACCATAAAATAATTTTGTCCAACTAAATTGTTCACTGTGCGTTCGTGATATACAGTCACAAATCGTTATGGAGGTCTGGGAGGTTTTTTTTTTTTTTTTTGTAATCGGTGCTTAACTATAAGTTTATTCTTGTTAGCGCCTAAGTATTATTATAATTATTATTAAATAATGGAAATGTTTATGTTTTTAACTTATAAAGCCATAATAATATAAATAAAATTGAATTATGGTTATTTTGCCTTGAATACTCTTAATTGATCTCAAACTGGAAGTCCTTGAATATGATGGAAATAAATGTTCTTACGAGAAAAATTTTTATTTTCTTATAATTTTCAGTACACATATTCGTAGTTCATATTAAAAATGTTCTTATAGACGGAGAACAAAAAATAGGCTATGATTGTTGTTATAATAGGCTTGTTGCTTGAGCCACTTGTACATTTTGTCATCTTTTTCCTTGTACGTTATTCGTGCTCGTTTACTAGAATGTCATAAATTGGGCCTAAAAAATGCCTTATTTTTAGATCAGGCATATGAGATCATATTCATTTGTTTTACTTACAATCCATAACTGGCATGCATTGTACACAAATGAGCATGTTTTTTGTTTTTTTTTCGATAATCAATATCAAAATGTCATAAATTGGGCACAAGTGAGCATATTAGTTTTTTTATAAACAATCCAAAAATCTTATACATTATGCACAAATGAACGTGTTTTTGACTTTTTGATAGACAACCTCATAAGGACTTGATATCAAAAACATTGTGGGCCTAGCTCAGAATCACTCCCAAAATTAATTGATTTGGGATTGTTTTCAGCTCAAATTTCTCTCCGTGCAGTAATTAATAGGGGTATTATCGCTGTCTTGCAAAACCCTTGTAAGATGTAAGAATTGCAAAAGTTGCAGAATCTTGCAACCCGTGCAACGATACAACAACAAATACAAGCGATAAAATTTTTGCAATTTGTGCAATCTGTGCAACAGTGATACCCATGTTTTGAGTGGACGTGCAACCGTGCACTCTGATTGAGACAAATTTGTTAATTTTAGTTCGTGTGCGCAGCACCGGATTAAGACATGGCGGGGCCTGGGGCTAAAATTGACACGGGGCCTACTCAAGGTCAGAGCATTTAGCTCGGATCTTTTAAAAATAAAAATATTATTTTTTACCCACTTACATATCGGTGATTCCATTATATTTCGAAAAATTTTTGGCAAAATTTGATCTTAGTGCTCCCGATTTGCTTCAAACACATTCTGTGTTTTTTATTATTGCGAAATTTTTTTTTTGCAAAGTTTTAAAACTTTTTGCAAAACATTAAAAATTACAAATAAATTAAGGAGATACATGTATTTAAGCAACTCTTTCTCCTTAACTGTAATTCGTGAAGAAAATAAATTCAACTATAGTTTAAGTACCTTCAATGGATTGGATCTTTGGTGGTGTCTATTGATTGTAGTTATTTTATGGAAACAATTTTTTTCTTTTCCCGAAATTTATCATCATATTTTTCACAATCGGATGTGATAAATGTACAAAGTCCATTTGTCTGGATCATCACTTCAATTTTCGCACTAAGCAAAAACCAAATAAATGCATAAACACATTTTTTATTTAATTTTTTCCTCAGCTTTTCTGTGCACTTACCACTTGGGAAGCGATCATTACCAGATGAATTCTGGCCCTTTACTTAATAGAAATTTTGAGTATAACCATGATTTCTTACAAATATACTTTTTTAAAAACTTTAAGGTCGATTACTTCGAAATATTTTTTTTATGGCATGTCGTTTTTACAATAAGCACTTTATATATAAGCGCCTGCGGGGCCCCTACCTGCTCGTGGCCGGGGGCTGCAGCCCCCCTAGCCCCCACCTAAATCCGCGCCTGCGTGTGCGTCAGAGTAAGTATTTAAATTTTTTATTTTCGCCTGTTTGCGGCATTTCTTTTAATATTCACAATATTTGTGCGCTCCCGCATGTTGCATATTTCAGTATTTCAGCATTTTCACGAATTTTGCATCTTTGCTATACTGCGAGAATACCCCTAATGTTTTTTGTTCAACGCACTAAGATATGGAACAAATTTTGCAAATTATTAATTCGCCAAATTGAAGAAAAAAGTAAGTACTGCTATTAATAACACCAAAATTTAGACTGTTAAGTAACAAACAAAAGTTCTGTGACGTCTTGAGTATAACTTCCGCTTCGAATATTCTTCTTAGATGATGTTTGGCAAGATATTCTTTGTTAGAGTCTTACTTACTTTTGCCTTAAAGCATACTTATTTTTAATATAAAAATCAAAGCATTCCAAGATCGTTGCGTTTAACTTTTTTTTCAATAAAATTACGTTGGTCTCGCAGTGCAAGAAAACATACTTTTGTTATTTCAAAAATTTTTTTGATAATCTTGAAAACCGCAT
This sequence comes from Tetanocera ferruginea, assembly GCA_958299015.1. Lineage (NCBI taxonomy): Eukaryota > Metazoa > Arthropoda > Insecta > Diptera > Sciomyzidae > Tetanocera > Tetanocera ferruginea. The sequence goes on from OY282644.1 coordinate 129,273,744, forward strand.
GAAACTTTTGAGCCCTCTTCGAATACGATATCAATTTTTAAATACGTCCTTGTGTACAATTCAAAAATTATAATGATTTATGAAAAGTGGGTGTAGCTTTAACAGTTATCATACAAACTATTACTTAAACCGTCTAAAATATAGCATTTTTATTGATTTCTGAATTTTAAAAGATGGTGTGGAATTGTTTTTTTTTTTATAAAAATGGACATTGACCTCAGTAACAAATGTTGTTAATTGCAGAAGCGATTGAATTAAGAATTAAATGGTTGGAATATATCGATTTCGAAAAAAATAAAAAATTCGCCAACAATTTTATATATATTATATACAATTCCAAAAGCTTATTTTCTCTTATTGAAGTTTTCTCAAAAAAACTGTTTGATATATGTTGGTTTTTTAAATTGAAGCTGCGAATGCTTTTAAGCGCGTTGCTAATCCTTCTTCATCTTTTAAACGATATTGAATAAATAAAACAATTTAAAGCTAATTTTCATAGACATTAATTTAATATTTTATTACAAGCATTGTGTTAATAATATTTATACAAAAAAAAAATATATATTTATATATATATATATATATATATATGTATATGTAAACGTTATTTTATTTGAATACTTTGAAATATATGTAAAAATTGCACAACCAGTATATATTTTATTTGTTATTGATTTTTTTAGTTTTTTAAAAAATTATTTTTTTTTCTTTTGGAAGACATCTTTTTATCTCAATAAAAATTAATAAAAATTCACATAAATCATTTGGCAACAATAACCAAAAATTAATTAACATTTAACATCAAAGTATTGCAAATTTAATGCATCTACATGTAGTTTACGTAAAAGATAAAAAGTATCAAAAATTCTGTTAATGCAATTATAAATGTTTTAACAATTTTTTTAAAACAAGCATAAAAAAATTATATAAACCAAAAATTTAAAATAAAAGCATAGAAAAACAAATTATGACGAAAGCAAGGCACACTCCTTAACGCTCTGCGTAGTTTATATTTTCAAAAAGTAGGAATCTATTGTCGTCATGGCTCAAAGTTTGCGACAGTGTGTGCGAAAAATATGCGAACAGTTTTGTTATTCTGAATTCACAATTTGTTTATTGTTAGTACCAATTCATGTTTTTTTTTATAATTTAAACTACTGTTTTCTTAATTTGAAACAACATTTATGTAGATTTAATTAATATTTTCTGATATTTCAATAAATTTTTGACATTTCAATTGACAATTTATAAATTTGAAATCAAATTTCAGTACATAAAATAATTTTTGTTCATAAAGTTTTAAATAACACATGCAAATGTTTCTTATTGTTCACAATTTTTTTGTTCTATTAAGCATTGTTTTGTATTTTGCTTACAAATGAGTTCATTATTATTCGTTTGTTATCTTGAACTGTTCAATTTTTGCCGGTTTTGTTGCTTTATTTTTGTTAGTTTTGTTTTTGATATATTGACAGGCTTATTAATAAATTCAATTGTGATAAGATTAAATATTCAATAAAAAAAAAAAATGGGAAATTATTAGTACTTTATGAGTAAAACAATCTGGCTTGGTTTCACTTCTAATTTATATTTTGTTTTTTTTACAAAGTTTTTATTTTCTAAGAGAAAATTGGTAGGTTTTTCTAATGTCATGGTCTGCTCTACATTTTATTTTATATTAATTTATCACTTTATCATTTGCTTTTATTATCTTTGTTCATCAGAAAAAAATTGTATTTCTAGTTGTCCATATTTTAGAGAAAAAGTTTTTGCAAAATCAGCCGTCTAATGCTTGCACTTTGCTAGACCTCGAGTTGACTTCCGCTATTGCAGAAAATATTTTCAATTCAAAATATTTTTTCTTTGCGTTATTTAGTGCTTTGCAGACAGCGGAGTGAATAAGCAATATCCTGTTAAGCTGCTTTTTAAGAACGTGAACTTTAAATGTTTTAAGCTATTAAAATCACTGTTCTGAAAATCGTTCTGGTAACTTGTGTATTATGTTATAATTACTCACAATAATTGATCATAAGAAGCTCTGTTGAAGACTTTCACACTAAAGAACCTCAAACAATTTTTAAAACTCATCCATATTTCGATTCAACTTTACTGATCTTATTTCTACTGTAACTGTGCCTAGTTTTCTAAGTCTATTGTTGCTTATTTTCTTTATTTCTTTCATTTCATCATCAAATCTTACCAGAAAACGTATGAAATCCTCTTCAAATAGTCATTGTTTTGTTTTCTTAATAGATTTTTGAAATGTTTTTTTTTTTTTTTTTTTTGTGTCAGACATTAAGGCATACCCGAATGTTTTTATGTCTTTATCTTTAGTGTATTGCTTACAGAAGAGTCCATAAAGTGCTATGATTTATGAGCAGATTTTCTTTTTTATATGAAATCGGTATCTATAATGATGTAATGTTTATAGAACAAGACCTTGAATTTGCCGAAAATATAAACATTGAAGATTTCATAAAACGAACAGTTCACACAAAAATACAAATCTTATTGGAAATATAAATTGTTAAAATATTCAATTTGTAGTTGTATTTCAATGTTGAAGGAATATTCTAAAATAGACCAATTTTTAGAGTTTTACGTAACCAAGTTAGTTTAAACGAAAGCTTTTCTCATTGCAGGATTCCCATTTTCTCAAAAGGAACCTTTTTTAAAATTTGCTTTAAATTGCTTTAAGGTAATGGCTTATAAACTTTATTTTGCCAGAATACCATCACTACTAAAATAATTTCTTTAGCTTATTGTTACGTATTTAAGCAATCAAGACTCCAGTCTTGAAAATATTTCAAAAGAGTTGAAAATCACGCCTACTTTATAGACAAGATGACTATCAAAATGGTAAAATTTTTAAAAATTCGGCAAAACTAACTTAAGATGCTGATTATTAAAAAAAGATACTTGAATGTATTAACCATGAGTTGTAGTTTTGAATACACCAACTCGTTTTGAATTCGGTCCAATTCTAATGAAAATTACGACTACCGTACACATATCATAAAAATAGCAAAACTTTTGAAACAAAAATTCAATCTTTTGACTTTTATATGTTTCAAATATGTCGTTAAAATACCATTGTGTGTTTTGGGCAAATCTAAAAATTGGGCAAAATATAACTAAAAAATTTTTCAAAATTTTTCAGAGCAAAAAACGATTTATAGCGTCTATCTCTCAAAAACTCCAGTTAGAAAATGCCAAGTCGTTTTAATTTTTAAAGTTATTTGGATAAATTTTTGTCCAACATTAATTTGTGTTTCAATTTCAGAGACGTGAAAACTTTTTCATAAGACAGAATTTTTAAAAAATTCTAAAACATTTTATAAAATTTGACAACTATAGAATTCTACGTACAGAACGGATTTCTACGTAAACTCATTTTTATTTTATTTTAACTTAAAGGATAGTTCTCGATCAACTTCACCATTACCTGAATGGATTGGGTTTTAAGCCCAATTAGCGACTCATTTAATTTTAAATGAAACTAACTTATAGTCAAGATGCTGAGCTAAAAAAAGTGTCAGTATCAAAATATCTTGTGATTAAAAATATATAGTTTTTGCACCAGCCTATAATCCAGTTTGAAAAGTTTATCAACTCCAACATAAAAATAAAGAATTTGCACAGTATGAACAAAGATACTCAAAAAAATTTCTACAAATATTATATAAAAAATTTAATTATTTTAAAGTCACTTTAACTTGGGTTCTGAGATCCAAAAAAAAAAAAAAAATATTCGCTTAAAAAATTAAAACAAAAAAAATTACACTGTTATCGCAAAACTTTTCGCACTCACTGTTGCCTGGTTAAATTGAGCATTACATTTGTCATAACTTAGCATTAGACGCTGTTCTACCGCACTGCCTGTTCACTTCTTCTCCTCCTCCTGCTCCCACTCCTCGTCCTACCTTTAGTACCTACAAAAAATATATGTGCCGTTATGTATACTCTATATAAATGTTTTATAAATTAATTGCTATGAAAACGCAACGTGACGCAGCTACAAACATACATATGTATACTATATTAAGTCAGCTTCAGGCAGCTATAGACAGACTATCTATGTATCAACGTTTGTATCTCTATTATAACTATGTACGTGCATTTCTTTCATTTTTGCTGTTGCGCTTCGACAATTACAACAACGCACACTTGCGTGGCCGCCCCTTCACGCGCATCACGGGGCACAAAACCGCACGTATGGCTTCATCAAAAACCGTCTTCAGACCCTTCTGTGTAAGTGCCGAGCATTCCAGATACTTGACAGAACCGATTTCCTTGGCCATGGCCAAACCCTGCGGGTAGGTAATGGGCGTTAGCTTCTTGTCCTTCAGCTTTTCGATGGTGGCCTTGTCATCGCGCAAATCCAACTTGGTGCCAACTAGAATTATGGGCACATTTGGGCAGTGATGACGTACCTCTGGATACCATTTGGCGCGCACGTTCTCAAATGAGGCTGGATTTACCAGCGAAAAGCAGATGAGAAAAACATCTGTTTGCGGATAGGAGAGTGGACGCAGGCGATCATAATCCTCTTGTCCAGCTGTATCCCAGAGACCCAGATTGATGGGTTTCGCATCGACCATGACATTGGCCGAGTAGTTGTCGAAAACGGTGGGAATGTATTCGCCAGGAAAGGCGTTGGTGGTATAGCTGATGAGCAGGCAGGTCTTACCAACGGCGCCATCGCCAACAACAACACACTTGATCGCTTGCATTTTCTAAATGTTTTTGTTGAAGTTGTTGTTATAGTTATAGTTGTATTTAATGGCTTATCTTGACTTGCACTGAGCTGTGGTTTTAAGCGCAGAGTTGAACGTTCGAATGTCTGTCCGTCTCTTGGTTTGTCGGCTTGCTTAAGATACTTTCACGCTTTGTGCAAGAAAAATTCCAAGAATTCCACAAATAGTTGTTGTAATCTGGTCTTGCTGATGACAGCCTTTGTGTGCAAACTCACTCACTTGTTGTAGCTAGTCGGGAATTAAAAAAGAAACACACAGCTGGTGCGCCTTAAGATCACTCGAAAGTGATTTTTTTTTTCTTTTTTTCGATTTTTCTTCGATGGTTACACAATAGCTCAGCAATTAACCAGTTGAGCAACAACAACACAATATTTCTAATATTGTTTTTATGCTTATTAAGTTATTTTTAAACGTTTTGGCAAACTGGAAAAAATTTAGCCACTAATTAATTCTATAAAATGCAAAACTAGCTCGGGTTCATTCCAAAAAAACACACCCAAACACAATGAAAACGCAGCAAAAACTGAGATAACTTGGCAAATACTGTATGAAACAACGCACAGCTACAAGTTATACAGATAAATAATATAATACTTTGCGCAAAAGTATCTGGCAGATACTTTAGTCGCACTCACTTGCTCAGTTTCTGCGCGCTCTGTTGCGTTCATTTCCACTCGCAGACAATGATCGTCAGTTTATAATGTTGTTTATGCCTTTGTCTCACTCGCTTTTTTCTTGCGCTCTATAACGCTTTCACTCACTCCTTGTGAACTGGCTACAGTGAAGTCTAAAATATTTGCTACACCCTCACATGCGCTCATTGTTAGCCTGTTGCTGCTTTTACACTCACGACAATTTGAAGATTTGAGTTGTTTTTTTTTGTGACTCTCTTCGTATCTTTTAATTTTTTGGTTTTTTGATTGCCATGATTCATCATCAGCATTTATTGTTGGAATCAATGACGTCTGCTATGTTTCCAAATTTGCTCGAAATTACTTTTTTAGAGTCTGCTCCATTTTCACTCCATTCTCAAAAGTTTTATTGCTTTTTTTTCCTTCTCGTTTGTCTGACAATGAGACCCACGCAGCGTAGAACGCTTCTAGCTAGATCGTTTGCTTTGCAGATCACTTTTATCTTGACAGCTAATTGAACAGAAATAATTTTTGTATGTTTTTCTATCTATCTGTTCGGATATTTATTTTGTTGTTATTATATAATATTCAGTCATAAATTGAAATTCTTTATATGAGCTCATTGCCTTAAAAACATATGCTGGTGGCCGATTTAATTACTGAACATTTTAGACTTATGTATTGAGCTACATTTACTTCTGTTCTGTTCCAAAAAGAATAGTTATTTCATTTATTTATAGCGTTCGTTTTGCTTATCCTGCAAATTCAGACATTTTGCAATATATGTAGGTGTTTCCTTTTTGGACTACCGAACGTGTCTTTCTTATCGACAAGAAGATGGTGTGTATCGATATGTTTATCTAGGGTCTTTTGCAGATTGTCCAGGTCTAAACACACACTGATAAGCTCCAATAAGCTGATTTTCTGTAAACTTTATTCAGTCTTTCACGTTATGCGCTCGACAGGACCTCATATGCACTATTATGAAGGCTTATCCAAAGCATTCGTACGACCTTATTTTGTATAGAATCCCTCAATGCATTTTAGCATATTAAAATATATTTTATTGTACTTAACTAAATCAAGTTATAAGTTCTTCAAACTGATCACGGATAAAAGTTCTATCTATAACCTAGTTACGAAATTTTATTATTTTTCATGAAAATTCGTATTAAAATAACTTGTTATCAACCGCATTTAATCTAAACTTAATAATGATACTCACACTTATAAAGCAATAAATTTCAGCTGACATTGTATGCATGTGTGCATTTGTCCTTTTGACGGCAACTCAAACGCAGGGATCCGTTTTATGGTTTATCACCTCGTTAATGATCAGAAATTCGAAACAGTGGCAACTCGTTGAATTTATAATGAATGTGCACCAAAGTCAGGCACATATACTGACACACACACACAGTCAAGTGAACATACAACATACAAACAAACTTAATGGCGCTATAGATTTGTGTTGGTCAACGGTAAAAGCCAGCTAGCCACATGCCGCCCTGGCTTGGGCATTCAATCGACCCGGTCATAGGGCATCAGTTGTCGGTGCTCATATTTGTGGTCTATTAAAGAGTGCAGTAGCAATTCTGCTAGAGTGCTCCAACAACAACAACAACAACAGTGTGTTGCTGCTTTATGGCAGACAAGCGTTTTTAGCCAGCGTTTTTTGTTCTAGATAGCAAACGAGAAAACCTCAGTTGAAATGATTTGCAAATAAATTTCAATGAATTCGGTATCAAATTGTTTGAAATGCAATTGGTAACAACATACAAATATACACATACACACACACACATATATATCTACATAGACCGAACAACATTGGTTGGTTAGTGGTTACATTGGTGTTGCACCTAAATGGTCCTTGCAGCCAGACTCAAGCATTTGTTGCTAATTTGTACAAGCGCGCAATTCAATCCTTATGAAGGATGCGTTGTATGCGTGCATGAGAGGGTGTGTGGTATGTGGTAAATTGAATCGATGTGGTCAATTTACTCAATAATAATGTAATGGTTTCAATAACATTACCAGGTGTGACATAAAGTCAAGCATCGAGTTTTATTTTTTGTAATTTTTTTTTCATTTTGCTTAACAAATTTCATTCATACCTAAAAAAAAGTGCATTACGAGTACATGAAATGGTTGAGAATACCAACAAACAATTTATGAAATAATGTAAAGTTTTTTAAAATATTTTTAAAGAAAGGCAAAAACTCCTGCAAGAGACTATGAGCAAGGAAGTTTGATATAAGATAAATATTCGACAAGGTACTAGTAAGGCAAGGGGGGAGTTTTTGGTGGTTGAACCACCAACTTTTAGTAACTTTTTAGATTTACTAAAAAATCAATTCAACTGAACAAAATCGTACTTCATTTTTTCACACATAAAGGTTTCATATTAAAATCATTTGTGATGTATTTATTCAGATATTTGGATCTTCCGAAAAATAGAAAAACAGTTAACAGACAGTTTAAGATAAACTTAGATTCAAAAAATAAGTTTCAGATTTTCTGTTCCCTTGTTCATTAATTTAATTGCATTTAAACGCAGTATTTTGAAAGGTTTTGGTGGCCAACGGGGTCGTGTGAGCCAACGAATCTTGGCAGACCTGGTTCGTAATACCATCTGTGTCAGATTTTTTTCACTAGAAGTACATTTTTCTGAAACTATACATCTTCTGAAGAGGTTTTCTAACCTGCTAAAAGACCTTATCGAAATAAAGTTTTTCTTAAAAGTAAAGAGAAGAAAGAAAAGTCAAGCAATTGAGACTTTCCAAATCATTATTTTAGTCGAATTTCAACGTTGTTGAAGAAATTTGTTTTTGTTTGCAAAATTTGTTGTCGGTCATTCTATGTTAAACGTTTTAAAAAAATGAAAATTTCAAGTTGACCATTTCCGATTTTGCTTAAACTTTCAGCATTGGATCTTCTTATGAAATGAAAAAAATTCACTTCTTGAAAAAAATTACATTTAAATTGCACTTTGAGAAAAAAATTAAGATTTTTGTGAAGTTTTTAGGAAACATTCAAACTTGATCAAAATGGAGAACAAACGATATTACGACTTAATATTTGAAACATCTGTTCGTGTGGTGAACGTGGATAATTTCGTGGAAAGAAAAATGGAGACAGTTTTTGGAAATTTCTTTTTAATATTATAAAAGTTACAAACTTACATTAATATATGAATTTGATGTGTTAACATTGCATGTGATTGTCGTCTGTTGATTGCTGATGCTGGGTGGGTGGGTAAATCGCTATGATTTCGCAGTTTTTCTAGATCACTTCATTTCGCTGTTGGCATCGAAAAAATAAACGATCCAGATCTTCTTCGGGAACCTTTGTTCATCACGAAGGTGCCGAGCAAGCCGACCTTCGTGATGACTGCAGCGCCCTAGTTGCCACAATATTATTTTTATATTATTGAATTTGAAGGTTTATAAAAATATATAGTTAAAAATTTATTTTCTTCCCATTTTCAACCAATAAAAATGTGCAAGGAACCATTTTTAATAATATACTCTAGCTAGCTATAATATACAAGCTTTTTTATTATATACTCTGAGTGCAGAGGGCAGAGGGCATTGTGTAAACGTTGTGGCTCTGTCCATCAGTTCGGTGACTTTTACTTCCATAACTATTCTATATCGAAAATTTTAATTGTTTGGAAGGAGACATGCTCCGTTTTCAAATGCCCTTGTCTGCTTCAGAATTGAATGACCTGGAAAATCAGTTATTTCCAAGTTTCCCTTTCCAAAGAGCGCTCAAATTTGACAGCAGAAGGGTACGACTAAATAGTAAGTCCGTACCGGTTTTCATTGATGCGATTTATAGACGAAATAAACAACAAATATTTGATAGTTTTAATTTATAATTCTTACAAACATGTTTTTCAAGAATTATATTTTGAGCTTTATGTCAAATAAATCATGAAGCAACAGTTTGCTACAAAAACAAAAAACAATTTGCAAAACAAACCGAGCAGACTAGACCTTGGTTTCGTCGGACGCTACGCCGACTCATCAGTAGTTTCTGTGGTTATTTGTGTTCTTGAAAAACTGTCACAGCCTTTACGGGTAGGAGGTCAAAAAACTTTACTTTATAACTTATTCTCATACCTACCAAATATCGAAAAAAAATTTCATGAACAACCGTCCAGCCGTTTCAGAGGAGTTCAAGCACAAACACCGTGACTCGAGATTTTTATATATTAGATTATAACTCTACAAATTCGTAAGGGGAATATTAATTTTGTAACTCCATTTGTAACGCCTTAAAGGAATCTTAACAGGCATAGAAAAATACTGATCAGGTTCACCACCTGCATCGATAAAACTATTTTAATTTGTCCGTCTGTCTGTAACGACACGGTTACAGCCGTAAATTTGAAGCTATCGTTATGATTCGGATATTTAAGCTTTTATGGTAAAAATTTAAAATAACGTTCGAAAATGATGCAAAGCGGTTGGAAACCACTCCTATCTCCAAAACAGTATCGAAGTGTTTAAATCCCTCTAAGTTCTTCAAACTTTACAGTAGCGAACACCCATGTTTTGATGAGTTCCAAAATTTTATATTTAAATTCAAAAAGATAAAATATGTATATTCAAATTTTTTCTTTTAAAAATAAATTTTAATTGTTAATAAAGTTATTATTGTTAAATCTATGATGTATCCAAAGCTAAGCAATTTCCCCTTTTTCAATAAATTTGAATGTTTTGTAGAAAAATATATTAACATTTTTTACTAAAATTAGTGTCTTCATTTCATAGGAAAATTCAATCCCGAAAGTTGAAGCAAAATTGGAAGTGTTCAATGCATATAACTGAAACGCTTAAAATGGAATGACAGTTATGTAAAATAAACGAAATAATCAATAAATATTTTATAATTTAAAAAATTTTTTTCAAATTTAAATTTTTAAATTTCTAAAACTTCCACTACACACTAAGAAATTTCTATTGAAATTATACACCGATCGGTGTTCCAGGGAGTCCTACACCGTTCGGTGTTAAAAACACCGCGTCAAAGTGCTAAAACTTTATGTCTAAAAGGGGATATTTTGTTCACACCGATCGGTGTAAATAAATAAATATCCGATGGGATGTCTGTGTTAAACCCTGTTAGGTGCTTATTTTTAATACGAAAAATGATGAATTTTTTAACACCGAACGGTGTAATTTTTTATTATTCAATAGGATATTTGTGGAATTTTTATTGATTCAAAAGGGTCAAAACATGTTTGGTACAACATAAAATGGCAGACATGCTCAAAAATCGATTGAGTTCATTTAAATTTTAAAAAGTTGAATAAAAAAGCCTTAACGTCTCTTTTCCACTGAACTGTTTTAACGAACATAGCTATGAATTATAAATTTTCGCCTTCAGTCTTGAGAAATTTAAATTTTCAATTTGTCTGTCAATGATTATGTGATTTCAATTTTGATTTTCTTCTTTGCCTTTCAGATTTCACACCGATCGGATAAGTTTGTTATTTCACACCCGGTAAGCGGTGTAAATTAACACCGTTCGGTGTTAAAAATGTAAACATCCGCTCAACGGTATAAATTTATTTTGGAAATTTTTTAGTGTGTAAGTTTATTTTTACAAAGTTTTTTTACAGGTTAGTAATTTTTTATTTTTACAGGTTAGTTTTTTGCAGGTTTTTTACATGATTTTTAAAAAATTGGGTGCTGGCTATAACCCAAGCCGAGCGAATGGCCTTTCTATTGGTGCCACTTTCGTCTCTGTCCGATCTATAGTTTGGGAGATACACTCAAATGAATAAATTTTTCTACAAATTTAAAAAAAAAAGACCCCGATGAATAAAGTTTTCTACAAATTTCAAAAAAAGTGAAAATCCCGATTTTTAAAAAAATCGGAGAGATACACTCATATCAAGCACTAAATATAAAAATATTCTAATTAGTCCTATACAAAGCAATAAAATTAAAAAAAAAAATTTAATTTTCTTTATTATTTTGTCTATATGTTCACAGGTTGTCCTTTTATGACTCTCTCTGTAAGTCAAATTGAGGATATATTTTAAAATAACTGATTTTCATGTTTTTGCCTACAACTCAAAAATTCGAACTGATGGAGAAAAACGAAGTCCATATTTGAAATCAGGAAAACCAATTTATCTATAATCAGCTGAAAAACCTCCGCCACCAGACGGGCGGTGCAGTGTAATAAATTATAAATTTTTTATATTTTGTTTAATTGAACTAACGACAGATATGGCCAATTGGTAGAAAAGTGTGTTTGTATCAAAGGGAATACAAGACCAATTCCCTCAATAATTATTTTTTAAATTGGTTTCAACAAAAAAGCTACATGTAAATATAATATTGATATTTGAAGATAAAGATAATATTGCTAAAAGCATAAAATACTTTGAATAAAATCACATATAGAAAGCACAGTTCATGAAGATATCCTACACTCAGAAAAATATCAACTGTAATATTAAAAGTCGGCCACTGTAAACAATTTTCTTTGTTGAATGAACGTTTCAAAGTATTTTTGTGCTGTTGAAATCATCTGTTGAAATGTTTTTGTGCTTTTGTTGAATTGTCTATTTTTTCCAAGCAATCGTTGCCAATATCTCAGTGAAAGTGCACTAGACTGTCATGCGGGGGGACGTGGGTTCGAACTCTAGCTGTGTAAGTATCAAAAATTGTAAGACAGTGATAAAATTTCAATAAATAAGTTTTTATACGGGTTTCGTGTTCTATAGACCAACAGTCAACCGACTGTTGATTTGAAAGTTTCATTTGTTGGATGGTATTTAACAGTGAAATCTGTTATTTCAACCCATGATTTGTTTGATATAACAGCATTTTTTTGCTCAGTATATTTGCCTCTGTTTAAAACAAAAAAGGTTCGTTTTTGAGGATTATCTAAAATTAATTTCGTAACTTTAGGCAAAAAAAAAAAAAAACACAAAATTTGTAAAGTGGCAACTGTAATGGAACACTTAAATAGACATAGTGCACATAGTTATTTCGCCCACTGTAAATGCATTTGTTTGTTGGTGTTGGTTTTCTGTGGAATGCAGCCGGCATTAAATTGCTTGCATGTTGAAATCTGCGGATGATTTATTGCAACGACCACAACAGCAGCAGCAGCAGCAACAACAACAACAACAATTACAACAGCAGCAACAATGAAAATAGTGTAAATAATTAAATCCGGCAATTATTATTGTTATTGTTATTAATAGGGTTGCCAAAGTGCCAGATGACTGTGAAAAAGGTTATTATTGATAAAGTAATTTTAATAAGTATCCCTATTTAAATGAGCAACAACAACAACAACAACAACAAAAGCAGTACAACAAATAAAACAACATATTATATGCAAACAACAGCAACAATAAATTTAAAAACTTTGGCAACACGAACAACAACGGCTTTAGGGGTAAAATTATTTAAAATTGTTATTATATAAAATGGCGTAGAGTCTGGTGTGTGTGTGTGTGTGTGTGTGAAGAGTTAACAACAAAACACACACGTTGACTTGTGGTTTGACAAATAGTTGCCGATGCTGTTATTGTTACAGTTGCACTGAAAAGTGTGAAGCTTATTTGTTGTTCGTTTGGCTTTTTTCGAGCTTTCAGCAAATGAGCAACGCCATAAAACTCATTTTGTGTCACGTGATAAACGCCATTTGCAAACATATACTTATGTGTATTATATCAATATATTTAATTGTATGTTTGCATACATGCAAGTTGATACAGCAGATATATATTTTTTTTATTTTTTCAACTTATTTGTTTGTTTATTGCATCTCGCCGCCTGTATCGCTGCAGTCGACATACGTCTGGATAATTGCTCGAAATTACTTCACATACGAATCCAATTAAAATTATTTTAAATTATTTGCAAAAACAATTTGCTGAAAATTTTTGGCAGCATATTTATTTGTGGGCAGCTTATTTATTTTTTTCTGTTTGTAAAAAATAAATGTTGCTCTTTTTTGGCTTTGAGGCATTTGAGCGCGGTTTGTGTGGTTTTAAGGCCTTTATGCGGTTGTGATAATTGGTGGTGGGGGTGTGATTGCAAGTGTGAGCTGCAAGAGCAGGCCAGATAGGGCTAGTTAAATTGAAGCATTTAAAATATGAACGCATTAAATCATGGATATCAAAGAAGAAGTTGTTTTGAAGAGCAAAATAGGTTAAACAGGATTGCGCTGGTACTTGGCCAGATGCTGTCTCTAAAGCTCAAAAATGGTCTCAAAAATTTCTCAAAAATGGTCAGAGTACAAACTTTAAATGTAACTTTTTTAAGTCGTTTTTCAAATCAGCACAAATTTTTACAATATTACTGGTTTCCAGTGGCGTAGATATGGGTTGGTTCTCTAGAAATGTTAGTGGGGAGCAAAAGAAAAGCATAACTTTTGCAAATTTTTCATTTGTCAACTAAGCGTATGAAAGGACATTACTTTTTTGTGAACCCCTCCCAGATCAAAAAGCTATCTACGCCACTGCTGGTTACAATTCATTGACATTTTTAGAATTTAATTTTTTACACATAAAAACCGATGTCTTTTTAATTTTTTACAGTTTTTTTATATCGAAACATTTGACAACATTATGAAAGAGCGAAACATTTCTTCAAAAATTTTGCTTTGCTTGATTTATTGTGGAACATTTTTTCAAAAATGTTGCTTTGTTTGAAGATGTGTCAACAACATATAAAATAGTTAATAAAATAAATAATTTTAATTTTTCCTTAAAAGAACTACTCTACCTTTCAAAAAACCGCATCATATTAATTGCTTTGCATCACATCAAAATATTAGGCGGCAGCCAGAAATTGAAAAAAATAGAAGAAGCAACAAAGAAATTTCTATTGCGACTCAACAAAAGTGCCTTAAATGGTTTCAAATAAGATGATGCAAATAAAATGATGTGTTTCCGTTTTCGGTACAATTTGTAGTCTCAACACTTGGCGCATTACCCAGCTACTTTTTATATTTTTTCTGAATTTTATATTTTCTTACTTTATTCGCATACATTTTTACATGTGTGCTCACCTGTGTACATATCTATTAACATGTCGAAGAACCATCTGCCCATAAAAAAATGTTTGTGTGTATTCTATCCATGCAATCTTTAGAACTGTAGATTTGTGCTTCTGGGGCTGATGCTGTCAATGGCTGTCGCTGGGGTCATTTAAGTAGCGCTAAAATATCGCAAGGCGACGTGCAGCTATTCTGGGCTATATTATGAATATGTCAGATGATGATTACGATGAAATCATCTTCATAAAATGATGTTGTTGGCTTGTCAAACAGGCTACAGTTGAAATAAATTGACTTTTCGGGGCGGAGGTGAGGTTGTGCTTGTGTGGTTTGTGTAACTTGTAAGCGACATATTTGCCTCAACTCACATGATGATATTTACTTATTTATGTGTTCATTGTGTGTGTATGTGTTCTCTTGGTTTTCTACTCAATTGCCCCAATGTCTGTTTCTCGATGAAGTCAGTTCTTAGCCTTTCTTTTATTATCCCTTTTATCTGGCTCCATTTTTTCTATTTAACTGAAAATGTACCTCTGTCTGCTTTTCATTCACTGGAGTGTTTTTAGCCTATTTTTCATTTTTGGTTAAGTATAAAAAACAGTTAGGAAAAAAAAAACATGTTCTTTGATAGTTGATCGCTCTCTTGTGATAAGCAAGTTGCGCAAAAAATGCGTTATAAAAATGTTTGGAATTGCACACATACACACACACACACACACCAACACACAATACTAATCATTCAGTCATTGAATGAATACTTTTAAGCTTGCTTACTCACATACGCAACAGTCGGCTAGAGTTGCCAGCTGTAAATGATGTTGTTATATTAGTTAGTTAACAATGAATTTCAATATATTTATTACGTCTAAGTTACAACTTTCGATGTAATGATAGTTATTATTATTATTAAATTTTGTGTAAAAGAACACCGAATATTTTTGTTTAAAGAAAGGCTTCCAAAAGTTCGAAGTAATTTTCTGACAAAATGGGAGGAAATTGTTATTTTATGAAAATGCTTGAAACTCACAATTTATCTGAATTTTATTTAAAACTTGGGCGAAAAACGCCTACGATTATTTTTGTTCGAAGTTATTTTAATAACAAAACACAGTTTTTCGGTGAAACGTGATTATATTATTTAACAAGTTTCCTTCGAACGCGATGCAATGATTATAATAACATGCAATTTTTTGATACCATTTTTATAGTACCATTTCTGTTTTGGCTTAAAATAGGCCTCAGTGCCGGAGATAACATCTTCATTAGTGCTGAAACTATTTCCAGCGATCATTATTTTGAAGTCTGCAAACAAGAAAAAGTCACTGGGTGAAAGTTCGTAGCCTAATTTTTACAATTTTGCCATCGTTTTTAATTGCTATGACGCGATGCATTCATCATTATCTTGATGAAACAATACTTTTTTTTCTTCAAATGGGGTTGTTTTTTAGAATTTCTTCCTTATGGCTCCAACAACGCTATGTGATAATCACTGTTGATGCTCTGGCCTTCAGAACGCCGATGTAATAACTTTGCCAGCCGATATCTTTAAATATTGCCCCGAATCAACGACACGTTGTAACTTCTGATCGATTGCCAGCATGCGCGGCACACAGCTTTCGCTTTTCAAAATAT
This sequence comes from Tetanocera ferruginea, assembly GCA_958299015.1. NCBI lineage: Eukaryota > Metazoa > Arthropoda > Insecta > Diptera > Sciomyzidae > Tetanocera > Tetanocera ferruginea. The sequence continues at coordinate 129,289,804 of OY282644.1, forward strand.
TCATGCACAATATGTCGAGCAGAAATTTAACTTCTGATATCTTTGATATATGATACTGAACAATAATTCATTACTATTTTGGGCACTGTTTTTATGTTTTCATCCGTAACAGTTTTGTTTGGCGGTCAACTACATGTATCGTCTTCGGTGCTCATTAAGCCTCGTTTAAATTTTGCAAACCACTTCTTAACGGTTGTTTTTTATTGTGTAGACTACGAATAATGTTATCAATGCAAGCTTTGGCTTTAACAGTACTTTTTTTTACACGAAATTCTTTTTGGTTATTTTTTCTGAACTTTTTATGTTTAATATAGAAATTAAAACTAATTGAGATTCCAAATTTTTCTGGTTATTATTGCTTTACTTTAACTTCATCTATGATACACTGTTAATATGGTCATGGTTTTGAAAGAAAGTTTTTCTTGAAATTTTTCCATTATTTATGAAGTACTGGATGCGAGGAGCACTTTTCTGACTGAAAATCCAGCAAAAGTGGTATTTAACGATAGAGATTTAAATGAACATTTCATAACTGACTATTAAACTTAAATTTTCAATAGCTAGCATTAGTTTAAGGGGACGTGACACCTTCAAAAAAAATTTCTTTTAATGTTTTAAAATGCCTATAAGTTGAATAAAAACTAAGATATCATTTTGAAAACTTAAATATATATTTTCTAGTACAAAAAAAAAGTATTTGATTTTTTTATTAACATATATGGCTACTGGAGTTATTTTAATAAAACATCAAAAAACCCATGGCGGGCGAGATTACAACTCACTGGGACATCGGAAAAAAAACAAAAAACGGGGTTTTTATCAACATCAAAAAAGCCATAAAATGAACTAGAAGAAACAATTTTGGTTGAAAACTAACAAAATGGCAGAGTTTTTTCGAAAATTGTCAAGTTTTTTGGACAAAATTATTAAACCGATTTTTCAGTCCGTTGTTAATTCCATGCATCGACAAATGTTAAACAACATATTAAAATTTCAGTACGATCGGTCGAGTAGTTTTTGTTTTATCACGCCCGCCATGGTTTTTTAATGATTTTTTAAAAAAAATCCAGTAGCAATGTATGTGATTAAAATAACAAAAAAATTTTTTTTTTCTAAATTTTTTACAAAAAAATATATATTTAATTTTTCGAAATGATATCTTAGTTTTCATTCAACTTATACGCATTTTAAAATAAAAAAATGTTTGAAGGTTAAAACAAATCGAATTTCACTGAACATATAAAAATATTTTAATACATAAAAATAAAAAACAAAATAATTAAAATTATCAAAAAAATAACAAGGTTTTCAGAAAAAATATGAATTTAAAACAAAATAACTATAACCTTGTAAATAATTGATAAAAACTTAATCAAAAATTTATTATTACATACTTCATTTTAAAAAAAAATTTAAAATTTGTTTTATGTAACTTAATATATGCAATATTGCTTTAAATATTCATATCATCTGGCAACCCTATCGTTATCTGCCACCAGCCACCTGTTTATCTGATCTACTCACACATGTTTCTGTCTGTGACAAAACAAATACAAGCACAAAACAAGTTTTCTATTACACAGACAACTTGGAATAATAGAAGCGTAGAAAGAGTTGTTTGTGTTGGACTGCGTAGCGCGGAGGTGGAGAGGATGAAATGGGTGCTTTTGTTTTCAAAATGTTTTCAACTTGAATCAAACTATTTGTTTGTTTTGCTGCAGTTTTGGGCTGAAATGCAAACATTTTATATATATTTATCTACTATCATTCAAGTTTGCCCCTCCCCCTGCATTCACCCTTTTACAGGAAGACGTCTTTTTTGCTTTTTATTTGTCTGCTTGTCATGCAAAACTTTTGCCTTTGGCGCGAGCTCAAATCATGTGCGCAGACATTCTCATTCATTCTCGTCTTGTTGGAACGACTGTTCAACTGAAAGAATATTAATTACGACATATTTTAATACAACATGAATTTTTTTTTTACTCTAAGGTTATATTGTAAAAACATGAGTGAATGGGCGAAAAACATTTATTTGTGTAAATATTTGGGCCAGTATATGTTTGTTTTTTGGAGTTTACTCCTTTAGAATCGATTTGCATATAAAGAAATTATATTAGGGGGTAAAGTCAAATTTTCAACTATTTTTCGTTACGTTTGAATTTTCAACTATTTTTTGCGTTATGGTTGAATTTTCAACTTTTTTTCGTTACGTTTGAATTTTCAACTATTTTTTGCGTTATGGTTGAATTTTCAACTATTTTTGCGTTATGCTTGGCCAATCGAATGCAATGGAATTATCAAGGTCACAGGCAGATCATTGGCACTTTAATGGATTCCATGGAGAATTTGGACAAAAGTGGATGATTCTATGGCCATTCGGATGCAATGGGATTATCAAGGTCACAGGCGGGTCATTAGCACTTTAATGGATTCCATGGATTCCATGGAGGTGACAGGGGAGTCATTAAAACTTTTATTGGTTGAAGAAACATTTGGACCAAAATGGATGATTCTATGGCCAATCGGATGCAATGGGATTATCTGAGGTCATAGGCGGGTCATTGGAACTTTTATGGGTTCCATGGAACATTTCTACCAAAATGGATGATTCTATGGCCAATCGGATGCAATGGGATTATCTGAGGTCATAGGCGGGTCATTGGAACTTTTATGGGTTCCATGGAACATTTGGACCAAAATGGGTGATTCTATGGCCAATCGGATGCAATGGGATTATCTGAGCTCATAGGCGGGTCATTGGAGCTTTTATGGGTTCCATGGAACATTTGGACCAAAATGGGTGATTCTATGGCCAATCGGATTCAATGGGATTATCTGAGGTCACAAGCGGGTCATTGTGTGTTTTGTGGGTTCCATGGAACATTTGGACCAAAATGAGTGATTCTATGGCCAATCGGATGCAATGGGATTATGTGAAGTCACAGGCGGGTCATTGTGTCTTTTGTAGATTCCAAGGAACATTTGGATCAAAATGGATGATTCTATGGCCAATCGGATGCAATGGGATTATCTGAGGTCATAGGCGGGTCATTGGAACTTTTATGGGTTCCATGGAACATTTGGACCAAAATGGGTGATTCTATGGCCAATCAGATGCAATGGGATTATCTGAGGTCATAGGCGGGTCATTGGAACTTTTATGGGTTCCATGGAACATTTGGACCAAAATGGGTGATTCTATGGCCAATCGGATGCAATGGGATTATCTGAGGTCATAGGCGGGTCATTGGAACTTTTATGGGTTCCATGGAACATTTGGACCAAAATGGGTGATTCTATGGCCAAACGGATGCAATGGGATTATCTGAGATCATAGATGGGTCATTGTGTCTTTTGTAGGTTCCAAGGAACATTTGGACCAAAATGGATGATTCTATGGCCAATCGGATGCAATGGGATTATCTGAGGTCATAGGCGGGTCATTGGAACTTTTATGGGTTCCATGGAACATTTGGACAAAAATGGATGATTCTATGGCCAATCGGATGCAATGGGATTATCTGAGGTCATAGGCTGGTCATTGGAACTTTTATGGGTTCCATGGAACATTTGGACAAAAATGGATGATTCTATGGCCAATCGGATGCAATGGGATTATCTGAGGTCATAGGCGGGTCATTGGAGCTTTTATGGGTTCCATGGAACATTTGGACCAAAATGGGTGATTCTATGGCCAATCGGATGCAATGGGATTATCTGAGGTCATAGGCGGGTCATTGGAACTTTTATGGGTTCCATGGAACATTTGGACCAAAATGGGTGATTCTATGGCATTTGGACCAAAATGGGTGATTCTATGGCCAATCGGATGCAATGGGATTATCTGAGGTCATAGGCGGGTCATTGGAACTTTTATGGGTTCCATGGAACATTTGGACCAAAATGGATGATTCTATGGCCAAACGGATGCAATGGGATTATCTGAGGTCATAGGCGGGTCATTGGAACTTTTATGGGTTCCATGGAACATTTGGACCAAAATGGGTGATTCTATGGCCAATCGGATGCAATGGGATTATCTGAGGTCATAGGCGGGTCATTGGAACTTTTATGGGTTCCATGGAACATTTGGACCAAAATGGGTGATTCTATGGCCAAACGGATGCAATGGGATTATCTGAGGTCATAGGCGGGTCATTGGAACTTTTATGGGTTCCATGGAACATTTGGACCAAAATGGGTGACTCTATGGCCAATCGGATGCAATGGGATTATCTGAGGTCATAGGCGGGTCATTGGAACTTTTATGGGTTCCATGGAACATTTGGACCAAAATGGGTGATTCTATGGCCAATCGGATGCAATGGGATTATCTGAGGTCATAGGCGGGTCATTGGAACTTTTATGGGTTCCATGGAACATTTGGACCAAAATGGGTGATTCTATGGCCAATCGGATGCAATGGGATTATCTGAGGTCATAGGCGGGTCATTGGAACTTTTATGGGTTCCATGGAACATTTGGACCAAAATGGGTGATTCTATGGCCAATCGGATGCAATGGGATTATCTGAGGTCATAGGCTGGTCATTGGAACTTTTATGGGTTCCATGGAACATTTGGACAAAAATGGATGATTCTATGGCCAATCGGATGCAATGGGATTATCTGAGGTCATAGGCGGGTCATTGGAGCTTTTATGGGTTCCATGGAACATTTGGATCAAAATGGATGATTCTATGGCCAAACGGATGCAATGGGATTATCTGAGGTCAAAGGCGGGTCATTGGAACTTTTATGGGTTCCATGGAACATTTGGACCAAAATGGGTGATTCTATGGCCAATCGGATGCAATGGAATTATCTGAGGTCATAGGCGGGTCATTGGAACTTTTATGGGTTCCATGGAACATTTGGACCAAAATGGGTGATTCTATGGCCAATCGGATGCAATGGAATTATCTGAGGTCATAGGCGGGTCATTGGAACTTTTATGGGTTCCATGGAACATTTGGACCAAAATGGGTGATTCTATGGCCAATCGGATGCAATAGGATTATCTGAGGTCATAGGCGGGTCATTGGAACTTTTATGGGTTCCATGGAACATTTGGACCAAAATGGATGATTCTATGGCCAAACGGATGCAATGGGATTATCTGAGGTCATAGGCGGGTCATTGGAACTTTTATGGGTTCCATGGAACATTTGGACCAAAATGGGTGATTCTATGGCCAATCGGATGCAATGGGATTATCTGAGGTCATAGGCGGGTCATTGGAACTTTTATGGGTTCCATGGAACATTTGGACCAAAATGGGTGACTCTATGGCCAATCGGATGCAATGGGATTATCTGAGGTCATAGGCGGGTCATTGGAACTTTTATGGGTTCCATGGAACATTTGGACCAAAATGGGTGATTCTATGGCCAATCGGATGCAATGGGATTATCTGAGGTCATAGGCGGGTCATTGGAACTTTTATGGGTTCCATGGAACATTTGGACCAAAATGGGTGATTCTATGGCCAATCGGATGCAATGGGATTATCTGAGGTCATAGGCGGGTCATTGGAACTTTTATGGGTTCCATGGAACATTTGGACCAAAATGGGTGATTCTATGGCCAATCGGATGCAATGGGATTATCTGAGGTCATAGGCTGGTCATTGGAACTTTTATGGGTTCCATGGAACATTTGGACAAAAATGGATGATTCTATGGCCAATCGGATGCAATGGGATTATCTGAGGTCATAGGCGGGTCATTGGAGCTTTTATGGGTTCCATGGAACATTTGGATCAAAATGGATGATTCTATGGCCAAACGGATGCAATGGGATTATCTGAGGTCAAAGGCGGGTCATTGGAACTTTTATGGGTTCCATGGAACATTTGGACCAAAATGGGTGATTCTATGGCCAATCGGATGCAATGGAATTATCTGAGGTCATAGGCGGGTCATTGGAACTTTTATGGGTTCCATGGAACATTTGGACCAAAATGGGTGATTCTATGGCCAATCGGATGCAATGGAATTATCTGAGGTCATAGGCGGGTCATTGGAACTTTTATGGGTTCCATGGAACATTTGGACCAAAATGGGTGATTCTATGGCCAATCGGATGCAATAGGATTATCTGAGGTCATAGGCGGGTCATTGGAACTTTTATGGGTTCCATGGAACATTTGGACCAAAATGGATGATTCTATGGCCAAACGGATGCAATGGGATTATCTGAGGTCATAGGCGGGTCATTGGAACTTTTATGGGTTCCATGGAACATTTGGACCAAAATGGGTGATTCTATGGCCAATCGGATGCAATGGGATTATCTGAGGTCATAGGCGGGTCATTGGAACTTTTATGGGTTCCATGGAACATTTGGACCAAAATGGGTGACTCTATGGCCAATCGGATGCAATGGGATTATCTGAGGTCATAGGCGGGTCATTGGAACTTTTATGGGTTCCATGGAACATTTGGACCAAAATGGGTGATTCTATGGCCAATCGGATGCAATGGGATTATCTGAGGTCATAGGCGGGTCATTGGAACTTTTATGGGTTCCATGGAACATTTCTACCAAAATGGATGATTCTATGGCCAATCGGATGCAATGGGATTATCTGAGGTCATAGGCGGGTCATTGGAACTTTTATGGGTTCCATGGAACATTTGGACCAAAATGGGTGATTCTATGGCCAATCGGATGCAATGGGATTATCTGAGGTCACAAGCGGGTCATTGTGTCTTTTGTGGGTTCCAAGGAACATTTGGACCAAAATGGATGATTCTATGGCCAATAGGATGCAATGGGATTGTCTTAGGTCACAGGCGGGTCATTGTGTCTTATGTAGGTTCAATGTAACATTTGGACCAAAATGGATGATTCTATGGCCAATCGGATGCAATGGGATTATGTAAGGTGATTTGAACTTTTATGGGTTCCATGGAACATTTGAACCAAAATGGGTGATTCTATGGCCAATCGGATGCAATGGGATTATCTGAGGTCATAGGCTGGTCATTGGAACTTTTATGGGTTCCATGGAACATTTCTACCAAAATGGATGATTCTATGGCCAATCGGATGCAATGGGATTATCTGAGGTCACAAGCGGGTCATTGTGTCTTTTGTGGGTTCCAAGGAACATTTGGACCAAAATGGATGATTCTTTGGCCAATCGGATGCAATGGGATTATCTGAGGTCACAGACGGGTCATTGGAACTTTTTTGGGTTCCATGGGTCATTTGGACCAAAATGGATGATTCTATGACCAATCGGATGCAATGGAATTATCTGAGGTCACAGGCGGGTCATTGTGTCTTTTGTGGGTTCTATGGGACATTTGGACCAAAATGGATGATTCTATGGCCAATCGGATGCAATGGGATTATCTGAGGTCACAGGCGGGGCATTGTGTCTTTTGTGGTTCCATGGGACATTTGGACCAAAATGGATGATTCTATGGCCAATAGGATGCAATAGGATTATCTGAGGTCAAAGGCGGGTAATTGGAACTCTTATGGGTTCCATGGAATATTTGGACCAAAATGGATGATTCTATGGCCAATAGGATGCAATGGGATTGTCTTAGGTCACAGGCGGGTCATTGTGTCTTATGTAGGTTCAATGTAACATTTGGACCAAAATGGATGATTCTATGGCCAATCGGATGCAATGGAATTATCTGAGGTCATTGTCACTTTTACGAATTCTACGAAGCATTTAGACATAAATGGATGATTCTGTGGTCAAGCGGATGTAACTGGACTATCTGAGGTCTAGGCTGGGTCATTAAAACTTTAATGGATTTCATATTAAAATAATATTTTTGAGAGAAAACCTTAATTTATATTTTGTTTTTTGGAAGAACACTGGGGACGTCTAGATTTTGTTCAATCAAATTTTACTTCAATTTTTTACGTTTCGAGTTTTAGTTATTTAAATTTTACTGCCTCAGTTGTTGGTAACGACATTACATTTTGGTAATGAAATTAATAATGTTTACTGTTAATGCATGATGAGTTTATATATTTAACCACTTTGCCTATTGTACATGATTATATAAAATTCCAAGGCAATCAATAAGAAGTTAACTCCAATCGCGCGTCGTAGCTAACACGCACATTTTTTTTTTATTTTGTTTTTTGCTACAACAAAAGCAGCCAATTTTGAATAAGATTTCAGATTTGATGGCAATCCTTTTTATGCTTCTCCTCTAAAAAGCTTTCATAGAATTTGCATAAGTTTTATTGCTTGAAGCAGAAAACCAATTGATAATGATCATTTATTTATTACTCAGTCAGCTCTTTACTGCTCAATGTTATTGAATTCTTAAAGACTTCAATTAATAAATAAAGACATTTCAGTTCCTTTTCATCCTTTCTGGGCATTTAGCTTTAGCTGCTTTATATCCTTTTTTTTATGGCTTCTTTTCTAAGATAATTAAAAAATTTAGCCCTCTTTATTGGGCGAGTATGTGAAGTCTTAGGACAGAAGACGCTGCTGAAGTTGCTGATGTGGAAAATACCAACAACAGCAACAAAAACATCTTGCGCAATGGCAATTACAACTTAACCAACAACAATAACAATAAGAAAAATGCTCATTTTGAAAACTGCCGCAATTTGTCGTTAAATTTCTGCTCGAATTTCTACAACTTCTTAGTTAAGGCGTTCACGCTGTTGCTTAACTCACCCGCCACACCTTCTCCTGCACTTGCTCTTGCATCAACGTCTCTTTCGACTACTATTTCTTTGCCATACCTAAGTGCAGTTCACTGAAGTGCAGTTAATTATAATTAAGCCAAGTTAACTGGAGTCACCTTAACTCACCGCCAGAGTTGCCAGCTGGTTTTAAGCTTAGCAGTTTTTGCCACACTTACACAAACACCCATCTTTAAAACCAAAAAGTAGATTTAGAGTTGTTGACTTGCCTTCGTTTGGTTTACGAAACGTTTAAATAATTTAGCCGACTTTTGTTTGTGCGAGTGTGTGTGTATGTGGAAGTATACCTTTACAAACCATATGTGAGACTGTGTGTGTGCGTCTGTGCGTCTTGTCTACAAAGTGTTGACATTAAAACAGCTGCAACGCGATACCGCATTCGTTCGGTTTTCAAAGAAGACTTTAGCTAACTTTTATTTTAATTATTTTTGCTATACATAAAAAAAAAAACAGGGTGCTACTTGTGTTACAATTCTCCTGGAAAATAGCTGATATTGCAGTTTGTCTGGCAGTTTAAAATTTTTCTCTTAAGTTTTTTATTTATGAACATTTAATCTTTCTAGTTATTTTCTTCTATAACAGATTAACAACGATTTTCATTCCTTTATCAATCGAGCTTCTTCTCTCAACGCTTTCTTAATTAAGTGAAACTTTAGACGCATTCAGCAATTGTGCTTGTAATTGTTTCAGTCAAAGAAGTGGGTTGCCGCTTGTTGACAAGCACTACCGGAAGCCAAACAAATTACTCAGTTAAACTTTTAAGTTGGGCATAAAGGCCACTCACTCTCTGACTCACAGTTCTCTATGACTGAACTTGAATTAAGGGGGTTTTCGTTTTCTTAATCGAAAATCAACTATTACATTGTTGGTAATAGTGAGTCATTTCAGTGCTCGGAGTATTTAACATAATTTGACACTTGTTCAAAATTTCAAATGAAAAAAAATCCCACTAAGAAATTTGTGTATCTGGTTATTTTCGAGAGTAAGGGAGTTCTTTCAGAATTTGCCAGGCCCATAGCTAAGGGGTAATCAGTTATTACGATGTTGAAATCTTCAAAAGCTTTTAAAAAAGGGGAAAAAATATAAACTCAACTAAAAAAAAGCAGCAAATGCTGGTATCTTTCTTCTAATAAGAAAAATCAAGTGAGTTTGATTATGTATTTAATTATTATTCAAAACATTACTCCACCACCAGATAATAATTAAAGTTACTTATCAGTAAAAAAATTTTTTTTAATGTTTTCCGTTCAAGATGTATCAGTTTTGAAATCTGACAGATTTGTAGTCAGTGTTCACCTAACCTCTCATAACCATCATAAGTCAAGACAGTTTCAACAGTTTCATTTCAGAAATTCTCTAAATCTCCGACCAGGAACAGGAATATAGATCTTCAGTACTTAAACTATGTTTTACCCCGATATATTTAAAAAATTGTTTAACTTTTTGTGTCAATATCTTGGAAGAGGTCAGAATCGATCCACGGTTGTATGCGTCGTTTGGGCAGGAACTGTAAAACAACACGCAAACAAGACCAGCTAATTGTGCGGGCGTTTTTAAATAACCCTTGTTTAACACCTAAAAGCCATGAATAACATTTTTCTCAGAACCCTATTAGCGAACGCACAATTCGCAAATGTTTAAAATAATCCCAATTCGGTACATATTCCGTTAGAAAAAACCGTTTATAACCCGGCTAAATAAAATAAACCGACTAAAAGCTTTTGGAGTCGAGTGTTGTGGACTGCTGAAAGTATGAGTATTTAATATTATTAAATATTGATACATACAATTTCAAAAGCAGCGGTGCAGTTGGTTGGAAATTATGAGGTGCCCTTTGAAAACGTGAGTTGTGGGAAAAACGGTTAAAAGTTGCACTGAGTCATGCTTGAGGCACGTTTGATTAAACTGTTGTTGCTTTGTTAGTTTTACTCCGATCCGTCTCAAATTTTAACACAATTCTTGAAAGAGTTTTCATTCAGAAATAAAAAAAAAGGAAAAAACAAAAATGTCATGATTGCATTTTAATAGCAGTCGGCTAAAAAAAGCTGAGGAGCAATTTAAATAACATAACCTGGAATTCCTCAAAATTCGTGATAAAAAATTAAGTTAATAACAATTTTGAGACATATATGGGCATCTCCCAGTGGCACGGACGCGACATTCGCACGGTTTTAACTACTCGAAAAACAGGAAAGAAACAAAATGAGCCGATATGTATTTTAAGTTTTCTAGTTTGGCGAGATTTAAAACAAATCAGTACAAAGAAATAAGCAATCATTCAATAGAACGGACGCTACAAAAACAGAAGTTTTTTTAAAGTCGTATAGAAATATGCAAAATTTAGCTAATTTTGAGAACTTTTTTTTATATATAATATACATGTTATTGGAGGTCAAAGGATAACTATTGTTCGTAGACTTATGAAATATTAGAATTATCTCTTCCCTTTTTTTAAATAGATATAGCACGAATACGGACGCGACATCTCGGACGCGACAAATTTTTCCACCATAGTAAAATACAGTAAAGATGTTCATTATAAATTTTAATAAAAATACATCATAATAAGTTAAATTCAAGTTAAATAGCAGTAATAGTAATCAAAATAAAAAAAAAATTAATTTAAAAGCTGTTAGAGTACTTTATTTAAATGTTTTTCTTCACTTTTGGTGGACCTTTTTTGGGAGATGCCCATAAACACCCCAATTTGAAAATAGGTTATTTCAAGTGTTACCAGATAATTTATTAATATAGAGCAGGAAACATCTTGCACTATTGGTTTTATTCAGAATAATTCACTTCATTTCTTTGGAGGAGTTGCTTCCGAAGTTATTCCGATCTAGATATTTCAACAACTGATACTTTTTTCACTTAACTAAAATAATTACAAAAAAGAAAATACATACATGTACTAAGATCCGCTGTGTGTTGAAAATTGTCTCAAAACAATAGATAGCCCATAACTGTAAGGAAAAAAAAAAATAAAAGTAATTTATATGTAAAAAAACAAAAAAAAAATAAAACTTTTGAAGCAGACAAGGCTTTGTATGCTTTGTTGGATTTATCATTGTTGTCAACATGAAAACAAAACATCTCATTATAATGCTTAATGAATGTAAAATACTTGAGCATTGTGTTGAAAACAAAGTGATTCGCAAGGACGAACCAAGAATACACAAAGTGACACAAGCAACAGAGTGTTTCTAGAACACTATCGAAACAACGATGTTAAAGTTTTGCCAGTCTTGAATTAAACTCAAAAATAATAAAATTGTATGGCTTTTACAATAGTTGATTTAAAGAAATTTATTCAAACACGTCGTGGTTTAAAATTCTAGGTCAAAACAATTCACAACAACTGTGACAATCATTCATTTTTATACGCGACAAATATGCACAAACGTGTTAACGTAGCTAAACAGATACACATGTAAAAAGTATCTATGAGCTTGGCTGTGGTCGATAACTTGTGCCGTCTGCCTTGAACTCTTCCCTCCGCCCTCAGCATTGCTGCAACAATTGTAATGCTTAGAAATGTGTTACGCCTTGCACAGCATCATAAAATTCCACGCAATCATATTGTGTGCAACATGTTGCATTTATTTCTACTTAATATCATTTTATGACGCATTCATATGTTGACTAAAACCTAACTGACTGTGGCAATATTTTTATGCATATAAGTTGTACATGTGAAATAAATGCCAAGTGCGCGCCAAACGTTATTGAAGCGTTTATTTAACATAGAATTTATAACATTTTGGTACTACTTTTTGAACTTTTATCACTTTAGCTAAATTTGTAAAATGGATTCCTTTTGAAGTATAACTTTTTCTACTTGGCCGCATTAAAATTCAACGTCAAGTGTTTCATTTTCATTTTCGTTTCTGTATTTTTATTTTTTGTGCAAAATTTCACTCATTTGCTATTCAAGTCAGTGACTAATAAAAATTTTCTACATTATCTCAGATGAACACACATATGCCAAAGGTGTGTGTGCAGATGTGTGACTCAATGCCACACCCCTCACCCTCCCACACTTCAACTGAGTTAATCTTACTACAAGGCCATAAACAATTGTATTTTTATGTTTATTTCACATGTAATTCGTGTGTGTTATTCAAAGATGTTGCCACCATGTTAATGGCATTAAAAATATCCTTAAGTTGCTGCTCTTCAGCTAGCTTTCAGTCACACTTACACCCACATTCATAGACAGCCGCATGTTGCCAACAGCTATTAAATGTTGGCATTTTAGTCGCGTTAAACTTATTCAACCTTATATTAAAAATGCCTCAAATGCTTTAAATACCACCCAATGTGAGTGCCTGCCTCCGACATACTCACACACGCACACACACATTCACTCTCATATTTATGGTTAAATGACTTTTCAGCCAGCCGTCTGCTTGCTGGTTTCATATGCTGCCTGATTCCTTTCATAAAAATTAAATCCAATATAATCAGCTATTGCAGCGCGTCCTCCTTAAGTTGCCTTCATCCTGCCTCTGCGGCTTTTGCAGCACGCGAATGCTTTTAATTGCCTGCGAAAAGATGCGCTCGCTTATTTGGGTCGCTTAGAAAAGTGTTGGCATTTTTGTGGAACTTTTTTAATTATTTTAAGGTTAAGGATTTTCAAATTAAAAAAAATCATATTCAATGAGTGCTTAAAGAGAGAGCTTAAACTAAAACAGTAAATTTCGTGTTAAAAAAAAACTTTCTCGCACACAAACTCTAGAGCTCTAAATTAGATTAGTGATAGTGATAGTGATAGTGATAGTAATAGTGATAGTGATAGTGATAGTGATAGTGATAGTGATAGTGATAGTGATAGTGATAGTGATAGTGATAGTGATAGTGATAGTGATAGTGATAGTGATAGTGATAGTGATAGTGATAGTGATAGTGATAGTGATAGTGATAGTGATAGTGATAGTGATAGTGATAGTGATAGTGATAGTGATAGTGATAGTGATAGTGATAGTGATAGTGATAGTGATAGTGATAGTGATAGTGATAGTGATAGTGATAGTGATAGTGATAGTGATAGTGATAGTGATAGTGATAGTGATAGTGATAGTGATAGTGATAGTGATAGTGATAGTGATAGTGATAGTGATAGTGATAGTGATAGTGATAGTGATAGTGATAGTGATAGTGATAGTGATAGTGATAGTGATAGTGATAGTGATAGTGATAGTGATAGTGATAGTGATAGTGATAGTGATAGTGATAGTGATAGTGATAGTGATAGTGATAGTGATAGTGATAGTGATAGTGATAGTGATAGTGATAGTGATAGTGATAGTGATAGTGATAGTGATAGTGATAGTGATAGTGATAGTGATAGTGATAGTGATAGTGATAGTGATAGTGATAGTGATAGTGATAGTGATAGTGATAGTGATAGTGATAGTGATAGTGATAGTGATAGTGATAGTGATAGTGATAGTGATAGTGATAGTGATAGTGATAGTGATAGTGATAGTGATAGTGATAGTGATAGTGATAGTGAAAGTGATAGTGATAGTGATAGTGATAGTGATAGTGATAGTGATAGTGATAGTGATAGTGATAGTGCTAGTGATAGTGCTAGTGATAGTGATAGTGATAGTGATAGTGATAGTGATAGTGATAGTGATAGTGATAGTGATAGTGATAGTGATAGTGATAGTGATAGTGATAGTGATAGTGATAGTGATAGTGATAGTGATAGTGATAGTGAAAGTGATAGTGATAGTGATAGTGATAGTGATAGTGATAGTGATAGTGATAGTGATAGTGATAGTGATAGTGATAGTGATAGTGATAGTGATAGTGATAGTGATAGTGATAGTGATAGTGATAGTGATAGTGATAGTGATAGTGATAGTGATAGTGATAGTGATAGTGATAGTGATAGTGATAGTGATAGTGATAGTGATAGTGATAGTGATAGTGATAGTGATAGTGATAGTGCTAGTGATAGTGATAGTGATAGTGATAGTGAAAGTGATAGTGATAGTGATAGTGATAGTGATAGTGATAGTGATAGTGATAGTGATAGTGATAGTGCTAGTGATAGTGATAGTGATAGTGATAGTGATAGTGATAGTGATAGTGATAGTGATAGTGATAGTGATAGTGATAGTGATAGTGATAGTGATAGTGATAGTGATAGTGATAGTGATAGTGATAGTGATAGTGATAGTGATAGTGATAGTGATAGTGATAGTGATAGTGATAGTGATAGTGATAGTGATAGTGATAGTGATAGTGATAGTGATAGTGATAGTGATAGTGATAGTGATAGTGATAGTGATAGTGATAGTGATAGTGATAGTGATAGTGATAGTGATAGTGATAGTGATAGTGATAGTGATAGTGATAGTGATAGTGATAGTGATAGTGATAGTGATAGTGATAGTGATAGTGATAGTGATAGTGATAGTGATAGTGATAGTGATAGTGATAGTGATAGTGATAGTGATAGTGATAGTGATAGTGATAGTGATAGTGATAGTGATAGTGATAGTGAAAGTGATAGTGATAGTGATAGTGATAGTGATAGTGATAGTGATAGTGATAGTGATAGTGATAGTGATAGTGATAGTGCTAGTGATAGTGATAGTGATAGTGATAGTGATAGTGATAGTGATAGTGATAGTGATAGTGCTAGTGATAGTGATAGTGATAGTGATAGTGATAGTGATAGTGATAGTGATAGTGATAGTGATAGTGATAGTGATAGTGATAGTGATAGTGATAGTGATAGTGATAGTGATAGTGATAGTGATAGTGATAGTGATAGTGATAGTGATAGTGATAGTGATAGTGATAGTGATAGTGATAGTGATAGTGATAGTGATAGTGATAGTGATAGTGATAGTGATAGTGATAGTGATAGTGATAGTGATAGTGATAGTGATAGTGATAGTGATAGTGATAGTGATAGTGATAGTGATAGTGATAAGAGAAATTCGAAAAAGGGGCGTGTCACTATAAAAAAAAACACTGTATCTCAGTAAATATTGACACTAGGGTACTAACATTTACAGAAAAACGCAGGTAAGGTACAATTCTAAAAAATACGGTCAATTAAGTGGGAGTTATTCGACAAATGGGTGTGGCAATATTGGGAAAACACTGTGTATGGATTAATATTGACGCTAGAATACTGATATTTAGTACAGAGGTAGACACACTTATTACAAATTACTGTCAATAAAGTGGGTGTCATATAGGGTGTGGCAATATTAGAAAACACTTAATCGAATACTATTTACACTAGGGTACTGAAACGAAGAACAGAGGTAGGCACAATTATTACAAATGAATACCGAGGAAGTGGACGTTATTCAACTAATACGTGTGGCAGAGTTTAAAAAAATTGTATAATATTGACACAAGGGTGATAAAATTCATTGTAAGAATGGGTAGAATTATTGAAAACACTATGACAAAGTTGGCGAAATTCGACAACAAGGCGTGTCAATTTAAAAAAACAATATATCTCAGTCAAAATTGACACTAGGGTATTGAAATCAATACAAGAAAAGGTAGAGTTATAACAAAACACAGTCAAGAAAGTAGATTAGATTCAAGAAAGAGGCGTGTCACAATTAGAAAAACACTGCATTTCATTAAATATTGAAACTTAGGTATTAAATTTGTGTAGGTAGAATAATTAAAAAGGTGGGAGAGATTATAAATAGCGTAAGGCACTTTAAGGAAATACAGTATATCGGTTAATACTGATGCTAGGGAACTGAAATTTGGTGCAGGGCAAGGTTGAATTATTTTAAAGTATGATCAATAAAGTACATAGGCGGGATTCAAAATAGGGCGTGACACTTTAATAAAAATTGTAAAGAGGCAGAAATTGAAAATAACCAACAAACCATGAAATAGTGAAATATTTGAAATTTTCCTTAATAAGTCTTTAATTTTTATGTATTAAAAAAATTCAAAAGAGTAAAGAATAAGAAACGACAGAAAAAAATATTTTTTAAATTATGAGCTTAAATAATTGTGTTTACAAACTTTTCCTAAAATTTATCATATACTGAGTTTCCATGGCGAGTTAACTCTGGGTTTGGGTTTTCGTTGAGTTGACAAATGACTTTGCTGACTCGATAGTGTTTCCATGCACAACACCGAGTCGAGTTGAACTTGTCAATTCTTTTTTGTAATTTTTGTTATTTTTTTGACTAGTTTCTGCCGCACTCCAAAAAACTATTGCGTTTGACATTTAAATATTTTTGTTAAAATAAAAATTTTCATTATTTTTTCAATATTAACGACAGCAATCACTTTGACAGATAGAACCTAGTTAAATCTTACAAGTTTCGTGGAGTTTCGCAGATTTAACGAAACTCAACTCAACTCGCGTTTCCATAGCGAGTTGATGCCGAGTAAACACCGAGTTAACTCGCCATGGAAACTCAGTAATAGTCTAAAAAAGCTTTTATTATAAAAAAAAATAATATATTTATGATAATAATAAAACAAGTTAGGAAAAGTTAAAATAATAAGATTTCCAATATAATAATGTATATAAATAAATGACCAAATTTTACCACGATTAATAGGAAAAGTAATTTAAAATTATTTTTTACTTTGTAGTGATTTTGAAGTAGGTTTTTGTTTTTGTTAAAAAGTTTTTATTATGTGTTATATTAAACTTTATCCATTATTATAGTTAAAGGATTAAGTTTCCTCTTTAATGCAAAGTATCAAAAACAATAAAATCTTTCAAAGAAATTATATCATAGAATTTTAGTTCTTGTTTAAGGAAAAAGACGAAAGCATCAAACATTAATTTAAAGTTCGTTTAATAAAATAAACGAATCCTGTGAAGGAAAATTTTCTACAAAAAAAAAACCACGATTGAAGCGATTTGGAAATGAATTTCAAATAACGCTTTTTTCCCACACTCTAGTTTAAAAAAAATTCATATCGATTATGGCTCAAACTGACTTTTTTCTTTGTATTTATATCTTTACAGATTTAATCTCTTGTGTCCTGTTTTGATGAAATCATAACAGCAACAACAAAACTGAACGCAACATCACCCAATCCAAACCAAACAAAAACATTGATTGTGTGCTGAATGCCATCAATACGACGACACAATCGACGTTAAATCCAGTCACTTTAACGTTTTATTCAAAATAGTGAAAAAGAACGCATTTGTGGTTGGCTATGCAACGGAACAGCATTTAGTCCGTTTTAATCCGTTGTTGACTCGAGTCTCTTCCTAGGAAAGTCTCTTCCTGCTATGCAAACACACACACACACACACACACTACGTCAGGATCAAATTCTTTATTGAAATAATCCCAACGGCAACAACAAAAAGCAGCACAAGGAAGCATCAGCTTAAGACCACTCTGCCTTCCGCACTCACCCAATGTAGCAACTACAACGCGAGCGCAAAAAAATTCCAAAATTAAATCTAACCACAGGATCGAAGGAATTTTAGCATTTTCGCATTAAAAAATCTATTCGTTCGTTCACTTTCATTCCCCTTCTAACCGTTCACAACGTGCAGTAAATTCCTTTTGTTTGTCGACGTGGTAAGCAGAAAAGTATTCATCATTGCGTTTTTATATTTTACGCCAACGTGCCAGGAGCACCTACAGCGCTCGCCGGTGGCACCCCTGATACCAGCACCTTTGACTCTAAAGGCTTGCCTGGGTCAAGACAACGAGACGAAGGCGACATCGACACTGCCAAACTTTAACAACAAAAGCAACAAGAACAGTTGTAGCAACAACCTCATCAACATGAAGCTGTCAAAATTGTCCAACCAAACGAATTCACAGGATCCGCAAGCTGTGAATTCGCGCATTTTTGTGGGCAATTTAAATACGTTTCAGTGTTCAAAGACGGATGTGGAGCGTATGTTTCAGATTTATGGACGCTTGGCGGGTAAGTTTAAAATGTTGCCTAAAGTGTTAAAAAAATAGATAAATTAAAAATTAAATTTACAAAGCACAGAACACGGCAAAAATAATTTTCTCTCTTAAGTTTTTTTAATTTTTCGCCTCTAACTAACTAAATAAAATAACTATTACTGCATAGCGAACATTGAACTTACTTCCTTTCCCAATAATTAAAGTCTAAGATTTATTTACATTTCCTAACATTTACATGTAGAAATATTTTCTCAGCCATTTGTTTTTTCTGCTCTTTTTTTTCTATCTAAATAGGAATATCCATGCACAAAGGATATGCATTCGTACAATTTACAAATCCATTTGATGCCCGCAATGCATGCCATGGCGAAGACGGCAGAAATGTTCTTAGCCAGACATTGGGTGAGTATTATCTATAACATACCAGCTAACATTGTTGCCAACCAATTTTATTTTCATTACTATTTCTTTAGCATTTAATTTATAGTTTCAAAGGTTCGTTTAGTATGAGCGAAATATATGTAATACTTTGATTGCAAATGTCTTTCTCGTGTTGTAAATTTTATACTCAAGTCCCGCAGCAAAAAACATGTCTAAAATACTACATTTGATGTCAGAGCAACACGTTTTCGTTTGGTACTTTTTTGTTTTTGGTGCTGTTACGAATGCAGCAAGTTGCTTAAAAACAGTTCTTAAGGCAACAAACCCTTAACTAGAACCTCATCGAATCTCATCAACACATTAAAACTGCTTTAAATATTACTTCCGTTTTGCTAGCTGCGCTATTTAAGGATTAAATGCTTTAGCACTTTCTTGCATACATAGACTGTCAGTATGTTGGGTGTTGCTACCCGGTTGTCGGTCTGCTGTTCAACATCAGCTCGTGACTCTTACTCAGGACTCAGTTCAATGTCTAGCAATTTTTCGTTTATTTCTTTGCTCAGTTCGTTGTGTGCCCTGCTTTTTTAGCGCAAATTCCGTAGACATTCTGTTTCATATTTCCGGAGTATTGGCCGCGAAACGGATGCATTAAAATTTGTACAACTAGACGTTGTAGTATTTGCAATGGTAACGGTTAAGTATAACAATATGGCTTTATAAGCAGCCGCCATTGATGTTCTTTTTTTTTTTTTTTTTCTTTAAATTTAATGTGAGTTGGGTGTGTGTGCATGAGGAAAGCAATAATTCGATGTACCGTTTAAAGCGTTTCTCTTACTGTGTAAGAAAAAAACATTATGGCTTAAAGTGTGGAACATTTTTAAGACATTGTGTGGATATTTATAGGGGATCTAGTGACATACTATATCCAGGGTGCATTGATTTTTTGTACAGAACACTTCTCTAGTCTTCTTAATGGCGATGCTGACAATAACCCAACCAATAGAGATGATTTCCTGGAAACCCCAAATATGGATGACAGCACACAGTGTTTCGTCTAAATTCTGAATTCAAGACTCCAGAACAAACTAGCTGGACAAAATTATTTTTTGGATTTTTGTATTCCTCAGGTCAAAACAAGAAAAAAATTGTATGGGAGACCAGTTCACAAATGACCCCCTTTTGCCGATACGGGTTAATTTAGGTAGACAAATAAATTGCACCATGATTACTGCTATAACTTCAAAAAAACTGAAGTTAAAAGGCCATTTTTATATAATTTGGATAGGAAACTGTAAAAAAAAATTGTAATTTTAAAATTTTGGACTCGGAGAAAAAAGGAGTTAATGAAGAAATCTGAAGAATAATGATTTAAAGGAAAAAATAAAACAAAAATTAAAAAAATTTCCTGACCTGAGTGTGACGTTCTTTCATCATATTCATCATATATCTGCTTGCAAATTATGAATTTGAATGTTAATATAAAGTAATTTATTATTTTAACCACAAGAATGTAAATTTTTTGAATTTGCTGCGGATTTCAATAAAATTTCTCTTACGAAGTTACCTGAGATATCAGATAGATGGTATTTTTTTTTAAATTGAGAAAGATTTTCTATATATTCCTGTTTAGGCCGGTCTTCAAAGAACTCAACTTTTAGCAGGAGGTACGTGTACTCTTAAAAAAAAAATATAGTTGAACAGCAAAATATTTCTAGGAGATAAATACAGCTGACACAAAAAAAAAATTTAGCCCGAATACAAAGTTATACGAAAGTTGCGCTCCACCTAACATCAAAAACATTGTTTTTATCATGTAAAATTAAAAAAAAAAAAAATTGGTCATTTCAGCCCTTGAAAGGACTTTGACCGAGTTTCTAATGATCAATTGTGTTGTTTATGTTATTAAATGTTTGCACACAAATAACCGAGAATTGGACCTACATATTTCATGCCTACTTCGAACGGCTAAAGTTCATGTTCTCAAGAAGCTTTACATGGCATTATTTACTCTCTGAGGTTTGCCATTGTCTGCAGAGAGGTGGTGACCGATCAGAAACATTTTTTTATTGAAAAAAATTTTCACCGCGACTGGGGATAGAACTCGGGCTCCGAGCCACATACTTAACCTGCATGCCACGGACACCACCACCATGTAAAATTTACTCATTTTTAAAACAGCCAAATACAAAAAGAGCAAATACTTGCTTTCAATTTTACCCAAAATTAAAAAACACTTTCACCTCACCTATCCATAGTCACTTTTTTTATAAAATATGCGTTTTAATAAAAAATTATCACTTCACTTAACAAGTGCTACCACCGCCTATCAAATGCGATCAGCAGCCACAAACAAGTTTCTACTTCTGTGCTTAATTGCTCATGAGTAATTTAAGAATTTAATTTCAATCAAGATTAATTTTAAACTAATTCTTTTTGTTTTGCTTTCTCACATCTTTTGTTGACAAAATTGCATACTTCTTTTTAGTATTTAGTAAAATCACTGTTGTCCAGCTAGCTTGTTCTAGACGAAACCCTGTGCAGCGTTGAAGTTCCGCTGCCCGACTACGAGTGCTTAACAGCTATAGCTCGGCTTAAACACAACAAAACCGCAGGAGCCCATGGCCTACCGGATGAGCTGTTCCACCCATTTTGACCCTCTGCCTATTGAAATTTCGGTAACCAGGGTTGCAAAGTTCCTAATACAAACTACGTCCAAAAAAGGAATAAAGCAGAAATGCTCACAAAGTACATAACTGAACAAATTTTTTATATTTTTATAAATTAATTTTTTTTAAAAATTAATTGAATTTTAATTTTTGAATTTTATACGAAAAATCAATATATTGGCCTATTTCCATACAAGTCCTGATTTTTTATGTTTTTATTATTTTTGTTTTTGTGATCAGGAAGTGCTTTAGTGCTACCACACAAAAATTCAGAACAATATCTAAAAGACAGAGGCGAAGCTCTATTTAAATGCATTCACAAGCTTCTATGAAGAATATGATCGTAAGAATGCATTCTAGGTGATTTGAACCTCAGTGTGCTCAGCCCAATCCACAACAAAGGCGATCCCACTTTAGGACTGTTCGAGAGAAAAATTCTACGTTAGATCTCTTGTCCAATCTATGTCAATGTCTAGTGCCGAATAATATGGAATCACGAGCTGTATGCCGACATCGATATAGTCAAGCGAATAAAAATTTAATAATTTTCAATTATAATAAAAATTCATATTGAAGACTTTTTGTGAAACAACTGTATCTTTAGACGGTATTTAGGAATTTCTTAATGTAACGTCATTGGAATTTAAATTTTTTTAAAATAATTTTCTTCTAATTTATACACACCACAATATAGTCTCAAGGTCAATTATGTTTTACATTTTTAAAAAACTACCGCCAGCAAACCAGAGTCCTTTATTAATTAGTGTCTGTTATTTTTTTTCGTTTTGGACTTCATATAACAAACTGTTAATGTTTTTTTTTTTTTTTGACTTTTTTAACATTTTAATTAAATTAGTTTCGCAGCCGCTCCTCCCCTCCAAAGCTGCTCCTAACTATAAATCCGCTCTAGTCGTGTGTTTGTCAACCAACGTAATTTGTCTTAATAAAAGTCGCTCATGCTGTAGTTGAGTTCTATCCGTCCGTGTGTCTGTCCAAGAGCGAGCTGAAAAACAGTCAAAATTATTTAAAACATTTTCACAGACGGCTTGAAAAGGGTGCGACAGCAACATTTATGCCAACTCTAGCCAACAACACTGCCATCATAATTCATAGAAGTTCTTTTGACTGCTTCTTGTGGCCTCAGAACAGCAACAGCAAGGCGTAAAAAAAATCTATTAAGTTATAAGCAAATAAGTCAGCTGAACGGCAGCAGCCGCAATACAAAGACTTCAAATTGCCAGGATTTCTGTCACGCGGTTTTTTTCTTTTATTTTATCGTTGGGCGCGCGCGAATGGAATGCCGTCGTCGACTGCTCGCTATAATTAAGATAAAGGATAACGGATAAGCAGGATTTCCTAGCATAAGTAAGCAGCGGCAGCATACAAATCGCTTGCAATGCAAGGAATTCAAAGATGAGGCATTCCAAAAGAGCCAGCAGAGAAAGGCAAAGCGTTAAAGAAGAAGTAAAGCATTAACTGAAGGGGCTTGCTTGTATTCGAGGGCTGGGACTGGGGTGGTTAAATATAACTAAGGACTTCATTTGCATTTAAAGCATAAAACAATAGATTCTAGCGCGGCATTCAACAGTTGGGCGCGAAGCATACATTTTAAACAAAACCTTTTGTAAAAAAAAACAGGAAAAACTAAAACGCGACTTAAATAAGTTTTGTCAGCTGAAAAAACAAGCAGTTTGAAAGTATGTATTTAAAAAAAATACAATTTAATTTTAAATCTCGTTTATATGAAAACCATGTCAAATACTGCATAATATACACACAGATACAGAATAATAAATCCATGTAAAAGAGATTGTTACGGTACCACAATACTTCAGCGTTAAGTGCATTAAGATGTTTTGCGTAAATTAATATTTGCCGCAAAATGTTGCATGAAAGTTTTTGCTGCAATCTACAAAATTACAGATAACTCTCTTGTCATATCTGCCTTCCCATTGCCATCACAACTGTCAAAATAATTCATTGAAAAATACATGTGTGGTGATATTTTGCGTGAAAATCGTCTTATCAGTACTTTCCAAAATTCAAAATTTTAAATTTAACCCTTCATTAAAGTGGTATAAAAAATTTTATACCAGATGTTAAGCACAAAACTTAAAATGTCTTCAATATTCACTTTACACAAGGGTTCAAACTTTAAAGTGATTATTTTTGGAATTTTAAAGGATAAATATTTTGCATGATATATTCTTATCTCTTAATACATTTTTGTATTTTACCACAATGATGAAGAGTAAAATGTAAAATTTTGAATTAAAAAAAATTAATAAAAAATTACAATAGCATTTTTACAAATCTAACAAAACTATAGTCGTATTAAATTGTGGTTCTTAGAAGTAGCAGTGTACAATTTTGCATGAGCATGTATTTTAATACGGTGCATCATAATCAATCAGAAAGTCGATTTTGAATTTTTGATAACTTGGGGCTTTTTTATTTCATATGACGATACAGTGGCGTAGCTAGGGTTGGTGGCACCCAGGGCGGAAACTAAATTGTGCACCCATTTAGAAGAAATAAGTCGATGAATCTTACTACATCTTTCGAATCAACCTCTACAAAAATGACATATTTTAGATGAGATTCAAAATATAAACAAAACTATGCTATCCATGAATATTTGATAAAAGAAGTAAGAATCTAAAATTTTCAGAAACTTAAAGAATTTTTTTCTGAATTGTTGCAATATTGTTGTCTACCAGGCTTATAAGTTGTGAGAAAAAAATTGACTATCAGTAAACCACACAATATCAGTTTTAAAAAATTGAAGAATTGAAGTTATAAAAACTCAAGTTAGTTTAATAAAGAAAACTTTGAAAAATTTTGCATAATTGAAAAAAAAAATAGGACCTGGAAGCAAAACGTTGATAAATTTTCCCTAGTGACCTGGAATAACTATAAATATTTTTTCAAAATCAACTCCCATTTTCAACATAAAATTTAAATAAAAAGTTAAAATAATATATTAAAATTCATTTATAAACATTTTTCATAATTTTTATCAATTTCTTTATAGTATCTATATTAATCTCCGCTTGAACTTTTTTAGACAAGATGGAGGTCTGCAACATTTGACTGTTTTATAAGTATCACCACAAATACCACCATAAATATCTCAGTATCACAATATTACAGTGATACCAAATTGATATCAGAAAATTGTTTCATTTTCATTATCTACATAATTTCCAAAGAAAACTTGCCCAGGTTGGACAAAGTCAGGAGTCATGAATGGCTCAAAAAGAGCTGGCAATTCCAAGAAATCTGTTGATTCTTCACATTCGGTGATTGAGAACACAATTCAATTTTAATAACTATAATAATTTTTAAGGAACTGTAAATCTCATCTTCTCTTAAAAAATTTTTTTTGATAGTTTTTGTTGGTTGATTTGAACATAATAATAATAATTATTTTAGTAAAATAAAGGAATCAAAAAACCATCTAAGAGTTTTTAAAAGACACCCTACGGACAAAAAAACCGGTTCAGAATTTATCACATGATAGCTCCCAAACCAATCCCAATTCTGCCACTAACATATGAAACCAACCGGTCCCTTTTACATGGCATTGTCATTGACAGGGGTAAATTGAAACCGGCTAGATACCTTTGGACCAATCCTAGAACCGGTTCAAAAATATATCGGCAGGTGTGAATTGATACCTCATATATACCTTTGGACCTAATCTGTAGCCGGTCTATTTATAGAATACTGTTCACTTATACGCACGTTGATAATAAAATTAAATCAATGTTTTGTAAATTCATGTTTAGCCGAGCTTGCTAGCTTTCACGTTTAGTACTCGACTGACCTGGGTTCAATCCCCGGCAGAACCGCAATAATATTTTTTTTTTAATTTAAAATAATTTTTTTTTTAAATAAGAAATTAAATTTACAGTTTTTTCAAGGTGTTAAGCAAACTTATTTTGAAGTTTTTTTGTATTAAACAGTTAATAAAACGGAACTAGAATTGAAATTATTAAATTAAAATTCTTCATATACATATGTAGTATACTTACACAGCCAGTAGACGAACCCACGTCCACCGCGTGACAGTCCAACGCACTTCCACTGAGTTATTGGTAACGATAAGATAAATATAGCAAATCACATTTAAAAACGATTGGTCCCGTTCTGAGTTAAATCGAACTTGTCCTGTGCTATGTTAAATAAAAACTGTCACAGGACCGGTCACTTAAGGGCAATTGACCCTGCTTTTGCCGTAGGTCATTTTCAAAATAAAATAAAAAAAAGTCAGAACGCCATAAATTTTCATAGAACTCCATTTATTTAATTTAAATAAAAAATGTGATGAATTTAAATCATTTGAATTTTTTAGAAAATTTGTTTAGCAAGTAAAAAGTTTATTAATGATTTTTAAACTAGTAGATCTATGTTACAGTAAACCCAAAACATATTACTATTCAAAATTATGTTCTAGCAGGTTAAAAGCTGTAAATGAGGTTTGTTTCATGATATAAAGTCTCAGAACTTAGTAATCACAAAATCATAAAGTATATTTTTATTTTTGACACTTATGACATGAACATGTTTTTGTGAAAAGTTCTGGAGAAATGTATTGCTTGCAAAATAACTGACTTGACTGACTCGAAACTTAATGATTTTAGAAATGTCTACTATGCTAGCAAGTTTGAACAAGGGATTTTTTTACAAAACTTAATGGAATATAAAAAAAATGTTTTTACATTTTTTCTTTTGTACTCCATCTTAATATCATGAAAATTTGAATATAATTTGTTTGGAAATTGCACCCCTAACTAATGAAAAATTGCATATGGAATTAACTTGGGTTTAAGTGTGAGAATTTGAGGTGTGTTCTTTTTATTAAAAAAATCAAAAATTGTGTGGTAAAAAGTTCTTTTGCCAAATTTTGCATCCCATTTTGGCGTGCACCCGGGCGGAATTTATTTTTCAATATATTTTTAGGGTTTTTTCTTCAAAAAGCTCAAAAGCTTTTTTCAAAGAATGATAAGAAAATGCATTCCATTTTTGTTTGCTTATCGTTAAAATGTCCATTTTTGGTACTATGGATGATTTCAATTCTATGTTAGTTTACTTTTGCGATGAAACTAACTAGTAAAAAGCACACATTTTGTATGAAAGCCCTTTAAAATATAAATAATTCCCATAAAATAATTAAACATGAGGATATACTATAAAGGAACAACATTTTTCATACCCATATTGGGTACTTTATATGTAATAAAATTTTTTCTTCAAATAAAACAAATGCATTCTAATAAAACACAAATATTATTATAAACGATTAAAATTTTAAGAAACATAAAAAAGATCCGTTTATAAATTGCCTTAAATCACACATAAATGAATATGAATAAATATTACTAAAAATGAAAAAAAATTTACTTTTAAAAAACTGATGCAACACTCATGTGCGGTTGAGAGCTTTCGTTTGGTACTAAATTTGTATATCTTTCTATAGAAAATAATAAAAATATAGTAAAAAACAAAATTTTCACCGATTTTTGATCGCGAGTTTGAAACTCGAAACCATCGATTGAGCACGTGTAAATAAATAAGTCAAGCGAAAAGCTCCAAAAATTATTAATTTCTAAATAAGAAATGATGGAAAACAAAAACTTGCCATAAATAAGTTATATTTTGCCCAGAAAAGGCACATTTCTTAAAAATTGCAGAAAGCCTTGGAGGAAAGAATATTTTGTAGAGGGTATAACAATGAGTCAGCGACCATGATCATAATATGAGCATAATATGATCATAATTTTTTCCACTTATACATTTTTCTACTGCATTTTTCTTGCATTTTCAAAACGCTTTTACCGTCGAAAAATAGTTGTATACGCGGTTATCAAACAACGGTTATCAAACAGGGTTATCGCTCGAGTAGTTCATGTAACATAAACTACATGTATAAATAAATGAACTTGAAACTCTTTGTCTGAAAAAAGTTTTCAAAGTGTGTTTCTGACGCAAATAACCAAACACAACTTGACCGATGAGCTACACTATATTTGCCAAAGTTGTATATTATTTGACGGCCGTGGTCCGTGATCCTCACCTCGGGTAAAAGGAAAACATCAGAGAGTAAACATTGCTATGTAAGGCTTCTTGTGAACAAGCATTTTTGCTGTTTGGAGTCGATATAAGGCATGTAGGTCCAGTTCTCTATAAACTGTGTGCAATCATTTAAGAAACTAAAAATTGTTGTATTTCAGTACGATCAGCTGTTGTATAAATTTGTTTTAGTTGAATTGATTTTGGTAGCTATATTGTATGGCACCTATTGAGGAAGGCCCTTACCCCTTAATATCCCTTGACTGCACGCCTGTGACTAAGTACAGCAGTCATGGTACCTTTCTTATTTGTTATTTACTTGCTGAATATAAAAGTTATTCTTTTTTTCACATAAAAAAACTTACATCTATTTCATCATTAATTTTTTATTTTTTTTTTTCTTTACAGACGTCAACATGGTAGCCGAGCCCAAAGCACATCAAATCGGACGCAAACGTCAGAATATAACAAAAACCGGCAATGACTGGTGAGTAGATTTGCGCCGATTTTCTATACACGCTTTTTTATATTTCTTTGTTATATACTAAAATGAACATGCTTAAGAAATGTTTGCGTGTTTGTACAACATTTTGTAAACATGGCTTGCAGACGCGTCACTTGGGTGGGTGCGGTTGGCTGAAGTTTGAGCACCCTTCAAAATCCGTTTACACAGAATTTTAACTTGGCTTTCCTTAATATGACGTATAAGTTTGATTGATTATGCGATTTGATAACCGTGATGTTGGTTGACTGGCTCGACTTGAAATTGAAACTTAATATTGTTTAACTTGACGAATAGAAAAATTAATGTTCTACACTTAGGCAAGTTACAATTTAATGGAGAGTTAAACAAGCTGAATTTTGTAATACTGCCAAATGTAGTGACTTTGATGTTGACAAATTGACAAGCAAGGTTTTTGACAGTATGGCCCAGAACCACCCACAATATGTTTGGCATACAATTTTTATTACAAAACAAAATTTTCAATTTCTACACTCATCTATTTTATTTACATGTCATTAAACATTTTTTCAAACACTGTATTTTAATTTTGGTATTCATGCACAAACAGCCCAACTTTGTGCAAGGGTCCGTCCTTTTGACTATGGTCGTGGTCCTTGTGCATAAAACAGTCGCAACAATTCATCACTCGAATGTCCTTTTGCGCTGCTTTGTTTTAACAGTTATTCGGAATATATATTTTTTAAGTATGAGTGTGTAGATTGGAGTGTTCAGTCAACACACTACAAACTCAAAACCCGTATACAAAACGTTTTTTATAAGTGTGTGTGTGTGTGTGTGTGTGTAAGAGTGTCGACGTCCACTATCGTTGGTGTTGATGGCAGTGCTTTTGGTGCCACCCGTAGTTTTATGTTTTAACGAAATAACTCAACATCAGGACGAACAACAAACAACTCAACAACGTATACAATAAAAATGCCGCCAAAAATTACTAAATAAATCGTTTGCTGCAGCGACAAGTGCAGAAAAATAAATTGTACAAGTGCTGTGCTCTGTATAACTTTATCCTTTTTTTTATGAAGAATGTATAAATTTTTGGAAAAATTTTTGAATTTTTCTTCTCTGACCCTCTGTATTGCGTTACTGTTGCTCCGATTTTTGCTCACAAAAATACATGCCTGACAAAAACAAAAACAAAAAAAAAAAAAACGAAATGAACTCGAGTGGTAAATGGCTTTGTTGTTGCATTTTATTTTTGTTGTTTACCAAGGCCTGAAGTGGTTCTGGTAGCTTTTTGTGACATTTTACTCCGAATGTTGAGGTTATGGTGACAACTGTTTGAGTTATTTGACTTTTCAACAAAGGGTAGACAAACCAAAAATTTGTTTGTAGTCCCTGACTTCACTCTGCACATCAACGGCAATTCAACAAAAAACATTTCTTGTTTCAACAGAAAATAAGTAGAAAGCATACAATGTCTGGCTGGGTTGTTTTTATAAGGATTTTCGGAAATTAAAAAATGAACAAGGATGAATGAAATTTTTCGTAACCTCTTTCTTGTGTTGTCTTCAGAGTGCTTGGTTCTGATTTTACTTTGAAAGTGATTTTTAAATCGACTTCGAACTTTGAATTCCAACTTGACTTTGAAACTTTGAACTCTGGGGAAATAACTTCGAATTTGATGTAGAAATCGACTTCGAACTTCGCTCAAACAAGACTTAAAATTTTTCTTTCTTGTTTCTAATTTTACTTCGAACTTGATTTAGAAATCGACTTTGAACTTGAATCACAACTTCACTTTAAAATTGGCTTTAAACTACTGGGAATTTACTTGGAATTCGGTTTAGAAAGAGACTTCGAACTTCGCTCATACATGACTTTGAATTTTACTTCAATCTCCTTTCTTGCTTTTAAGTTAACTTCGAACGAGATTTAAAAATTGAATTCGAACTTGAATTTCAAATTGAATTTGAAAGAAATTGACTAGGAAATCAACTTCGAACTTAATTTCAAACATGACTTCCAACTTCGCTCCAATGCTGATTTTTTTTTGACTAGACTTCGAATTTAACCTGACTTAAAAATCGACTGCAAATTATTTTTTAAACTTCACAATGAACCTAATTTCGAATTTGATTGCAGACTTGACTTTCAACATAATTTCGAGATTGATTTCAATAGAAATCAAACATTATTCCAAACTTGACTTTAAAATTGAATTCAAAATTAGCTTTCAAATTAGGTCGAAATTGGCATTAAAGTTGAACTAGACTTCAAACTTGTCACCGAATTCGGTAATTCAGAATCTTGATTCGATTTGACTTGGCAATTGTTTATATAAATCAGGCCTTAATCATTTATTCCAAGCTTCGAATGAACTTCAAACTAAAATTCAAATTTTTAATTTGATTTCAATTTTATTGACATTGACTTGAATTCAAAACTGATTTTGAACTCGATTTCAAAGTCGTTTTTCATCGTTCATTTTACTTTAAATTTGACTTCGAAATTAATTTCTTACATAACTTAAAACTTCAAAATAGATCTAGACATATTTTTTTAACTTTACTTCAATTCACTCGAATTTTAACTTTATTTTTAAATTCATTGCACACTTTACTTTAAAATTGGTTTTGAATTTTATTTCGAAATCAGCTTCGACTAAAATTTGAATTTTGACTAGAAATGTAATTTTAAACTTTACTTAGAAATTGTCTTTGATATCGGAAGACGCTTTCAAACATGATTTTGTACATATTTTCGAACTTGATTTCGAAATCTACTTCGAATTTGATTTCGAACTCACTTCAAACTTCAAGTGTCAAGCTTCGAATTTGACTTTGAACTTGATTTTGAATTTCACTGCCGACTTGACATTGAATTGAATTTGATTTCGAAATCCTATATAAACTTAACTACAAATTTGACTTGACATCACCTGACTTAAGCTTAGCTTGAACTTTATATAGAACTTTTCTTGACTTGAAGTCTTTTGTATCTCTATTGTATTTGCCTCCTAAAACTCAACAGAGAGTTCTTATATTTGATGGTTCTCCAAAGAGAAAGTGGCTCAAAACACTTGATTAATAAAATAATAACTATTATGATTTATTATAGCTACATATATTATTATTCTTTAATTTAAAATAATTTGAACAGCAAAACAGTCGTTAACAGCTTCATGTTACATAATTTAACTCAATTCATTAATTTTTTTCTTATAATCAGAAAGAGTTTTTTAATATTTAAAACAAGAATATCTTTCATTAATCTTTTCTATTCAAACTTTTTGGCATTTCAAATATTGGGGTCAAGTAATATAAAACAGAATTAGCCAAATGATCAAAATCAAACCATTTAGTGACCAATTGTGGCCTTAAGTGTTTTTTTGGTTTACTTGTTTTTCTACTTTCACTACAAACTTTCCAACAGAAACTGCCATGAACGTGGCATTTGACCAGTTAACCTGCGGCCTGTGGCTGACCATCAAAAAACACTCAACCCGAACCAAACAAAATGGGGCCCACAGTGCGGTGTGTAGTACTGTTATTAATATCAATCACTGCTGTTGATCCATTCTTTCCCCTTCCGCTATCTAACCATGCAGCCAAAAAGGGTTGAGTGTTTTACAACATTAAATAGCTAGAGCAACGAAAGGGTTGTTGCTATTGAACAGCTAAAGTGCCATACTGAGTTACCAGCTGAATGTTTCAAATCAAATATTGATTGAAACAACTTGCACACAGACGGACGGACACTCGTTGAACCTACCTTTTTTAATACATTGTGTGTTCATTCGACTATTTGAAGTGTCCTCTGGGGCAATGTGACGGTTTTTTGGCAAGCGTATAACGGTTTATTGATACAGTTTTTGTTGTTGTTAAGTGAGAAGTATGGAGACGGGGAGTTTTATGATATCAGTCAGCGTAATTTGTAAACAATGTCTGGTTAAATGGAGCGTCAATAAAAACAATACCAACAACACCGATGTCGACAAATTCATTTGAGTTGGCAATATTTTGTTGGCAACCATTGGTTGGCATTTTTCATTGTTTACAATTCAATTACGTGACAAAATAGTTGCGCTTTTTTTGAGCAGGGTGCGAACATTTTATAGACATCAATTTTGGCAATAAATGTGTATAGATGATAATAGCTTAAGAATACACTAAAAAGTTTTAAGCTTATAGCTATGAGTTTATTTAAAATTTCAATAGAGGATGAGTTATTGGTAATAGTGCTTTAGATTTAATACTGTTGGCAGTTTATGGAAAAAATTTAGATTTGAATTATAAGGAAGAAATGGGCTTAAAAAACAGGTGACAGGATCACATACTGTCATGAAGTTTCAAAAAGTTGCAACCTGCCATAGATTTCCTGATTGTGTTTTTGAAATATACATGCTTTCTGAGAGCATATTTCTCCTAAAAAATTATTGGAATGATCAGGACCACTTTCAAAATTATCGAATTTGGGTCTGAAGAAACCCAACCGAAATAATTAAACAACAACTCCATAAATCACTCCTGTGACCGTTTGAGTGGGTTTTAGGCTGGCAGCATTATTGGATCATGTTCTTTCTAAAATGTTGCTGGTTCTTTAATGATAGTGATATCGAACAAAGTTGGCAAATTTTTCTATGTCGAAATAAATGAAATGGATGGATTAAAAATGTTTACACCCTTAACCTGAAAAGTGAAATCATTATAAAGACAGTTGTATTTAAGCTATAGAAATTAAATTTGATATGTATGTATCTTATATCAAAACTTATATGTATACAACAAACGGGCGTGATCCACTCTCAAACACGCCCACCTCCAATACAAAAAAACAACAAAAAACACTATAAAAAGGTTTCTATTTGACCTACAGAAATAAAACTTGATACGGGAGCATTTTATATCAAAACTAACCTCAGCACCAAAGTGGGCACCACATGCCCATGAACACGCCCACCTCCCATACAACCCAGTATAGTTAAAATTCTATAAAGATTTTTGTTTATGATCTACAAAGATAAAATTTGGTTTGTGAGTATGTTATATCAAAACTAAGATTGTGTACGCAAAATGGGTGTGAGCCATCCACAAACACGCCCACTCCCTTACAACCCATAATATTTAACAAACTAGTTAAAATTTTATATCTGACCTGTAGAGATTAAACTTGTTATGAGAGCATGTTATGTCAAAACTGAATTGTGCACAAAAAATAGGCGTTTTCAGCTAATAGTATATTTGGTATAAACTTGTATCTCCATTAAGACTTTGTTATAGAATTGCCCCAAGTCGCCATATGGAAACCGCCATTTAGAATTTAAAAATTTTTTTTTCAGATACTTAGTTCCTTAGAATCCTTATGATACAATTTTTATCTCGATACGTAACTCCTATTAATTGATTTACATGTTTGGGGTCTATCAACCCCCAGCGCTAGTACAGCGGGGTTTTCATAACATCAGAGCTATTACTTGCGAAATGGAGCCACAATTATGCGAAAATATGATGGAAAATTTATTTGATATAATGTTAAAAATAACTTCAGTACTATCGCTTTTCACAAAAATACTGAGTTTTTCTTTTAATATAAAACTAAATATTTTGTATTCACCAGAAAAATATAATTGTCGACATTTTCTTTACAGGGATTACTTCTATGACAGCTACTGCTCGTCAACGCTCTTCCGTGCCTCTGGCATACGCCCGAAAAAGCGCAAACGTCTCATGTCCACAACGCATGCTCGTATGTTGGCCGATGCGGTTAATAGCAGCAACTTGAACTCTGTGGTTGCTGTGGCACAGCAACAACAACAACAACAACATCAGCATCAACAGTTACAGCAGCAGCAACACTATCAACAGCAGCAGCAACAGCATCATCATCATCACCAACAACAGCAGCAGCAGCAGCAACAACATCATCATCCTCATCATCAACAGCAACAGCAACAACATCAAGTAACTGCTGTTGCCATGGCGGCGATGGCCAATCTACTGCCACAGCAACAATTGCTGTTGCATCAGCAAAATTTACTCACAAATGGTGCGGCCAACAGCAACTCAAACCCAACATCGCCGCATCACAGCCTCAGTGCATTTTTGCAACAGCAACAGCAACAACAACAACAACAGCAATCAGCCATGATTGCTGCTGTTAATCACAACAGCCTAGCAGCAAATGGTGATCATTTGTCGA
This sequence comes from Tetanocera ferruginea, assembly GCA_958299015.1. Taxonomy (NCBI): domain Eukaryota; kingdom Metazoa; phylum Arthropoda; class Insecta; order Diptera; family Sciomyzidae; genus Tetanocera; species Tetanocera ferruginea. Next base: position 129,324,179 of record OY282644.1, read on the forward strand.
TTGTAAACAATACGGCGCAGTTAATGCAGCAACATGGCAGCCCACAGCTGCAGCTGCAACAACAAAATCCGTTGCTTCCCATGCCGCCACAGCAAATACAGCAGCAACAACCACAGCAGCATGCAGAGCAATTAACATCGAATCAGCACTGGGGACCATACAAAGTTTACAGTAAGTTTAATTGCTTTTTTGTTGTTGTTGTTCTTGTTATTGTCCCTGTCCAATTTACAAAGTATTCGATCCTTAGTCAAATTGCTCTGCCCCAGTAGTCTGCGCCTGTCTGTGTCTCCCAAATATCATTCTGTTGTCGAATTGATTTGCTTATATTTTGATAGAGTTTAGATTTTTGAAACTGTCAAATTTAAAAATACTGCCCAAAAATCCTTATCAAGCAGCATGGACTGCTTCAAATGTAATTTTCTTCTGCTGCTGTTATTGGCAGCCAACAGTCGCGGTCAGGACAACTCAAATAATGGACCACATAAAGCACCACGCTACAGCTTCCATGATGAGCCAGCCTACTCAAAGACATTCTTGAATGGCATTTTAAACATCAAGTCCGCTATGTTGGTCAGAGACAAGTCGTGCTTTACACGTGATTCGAACAGGAATCTCAACAACGAAAAAGAAGTCTGCAAGAACAAATCTAATGGTAATGAATCCACATCGAGTGCCAGTTGCTGGCCATCTTCTTTGTTTTTGTCAAAAGCTGTTCATACCGTTGATACTGACAGCGATACGGAGAGACGACTTCGCAACATATCCGAAGAATATCGAAAAAGTGCAAAGAACGCCAGAAAAGTGCAGAATGCAGCAAAGGAAACAACAGCTACGGTACAACAGGAAAACCAAAATCAAAACTTTAACCAAAACCAAAATGAAAACCTTAACCAAGTTCAGCCCCAAAAGCCGGAAGGTATTATTAACGCTTTGAAAGCGCATTTAAGCGGCACCTTTAATGCGCTTACAAATGGCACTGGCACTGTTGACGATAATAATACTTCCTGTAAAGGCAGAAAGAAGAAGAGTAAGAAACATCCGAGAAGACTGAATCATGGCAAGTATATGTCTCGCAAGACAGCGAAAAAATATCGAAAGAAAAAGCAAAGATTAAATCAAAAGAAAGTTCAGCTTAAAAGAGAAGATGTAATGGATCAATCTTGTGTGGTCTCACCAATAGACAGAAACACGTGTCAAAAGCCATAGGAGAGCATTGGTTATTTAAAATAAAATGTGGTGTTTTGAAGCTAAATTGTTTTATTTTTTAATATATTATTTAATTAGTTTATTTATGGAACATTGAATAAAATGGAATATTTATATTTTGAACCAATAACACCGCATATACTTTAGGACTGCTACGAGATTATTTTTTAGAAAACTGATTGGTGGAAATGCAAAAAAAAATGTGTGACTCCTCCAGTACTTGCATAGTTAACACACTTCAAAGCAATATGATGACGTGTATGGACGCTTAAGTCTAGATTACTGAATAGAAAAATCTGAAATCTGAAATCACATATACAATACAAATTCAAATCTAGAAAAGGTTCCGAATCTTTTGTGACTCTTAAGATTCATTTAAACTCCGATATGAGTATATTCCTTCCTACAAGGATACACTAATATGATTACGATTAACAGTTAAGTGTAGGAAGCTGCCAAAATTCTGCACCAAAATGCTGTAGAGAATTCGAATCTACCATTTTTCGAATGCTTTTCATGTTTTTTAAGAAAATAAATACAGTTAAAAAAGAAACTTACAAAAATGGCAAATATATTGGGTTAGTGAAATGAAATCCGAAATAAAATACTAAAAAATACCGTTTACTTCATATTTTGACCGGTATAAATATTCAGCTTTTTTTGCCGATGTGCGAGAACTTGCGTTGTCATGGTGGATAATTTTCCAACGTCGAAGTTTTTCTTATTTCTGTGAAAACTTACGAGATGTCCAGTTTTTCCGAAAATACAGGCGACCACTTACTTCACTTTTGAAAGAACTTTTGAAGAACAACTTGAGCTTCTACCTAGTGCCTAATGCTCACATAACGATACTGCAATATAATTTCATGCACAGCATCATTAAATGCACAAAAATATTATGTAAGCACTGGTTCTTGATAGTGCTTCATCAACAAAAGTCGAATTAAGTTCATCAGCGTAGTGTTGTCTAGTTTATTCTTGTCGAAAGTTATAAAAAATAAATAGGTACTTGAATATGTTCACGATTAAATTCTATCTTGACACTAACATTAAGCTTTGAGATCACATTAACAACGCACAGTGCGTTGGGCCCATACAAGCAATGGACAAAAATAGCAGGAGTGGTTGGATATCGAAGAAATTTGGTACTATAAGTTATTTCAAAAAAGTTCATAGATTTGTTATAAACTTTATAGTTTTGCTAAAAAAAAGAGTGAACTATACCACTTAAGCATTTTAGATAAAATTTAAGTATAACGTATTCCTGTCTCATCAATTTATATTTTTTGCTAAAAACGTTATTAAGACGTTTTTCTTAACCCTCATATATATCGAGGTTTTATTTTTTTTAATGCTTTTTTGAAAACAGTTCTTTCTGGAATTTTCTTTACTAATTAATAAAATGTAAATATTTTCATGAAATGTTTAGTTTTTTAAAAAAATATTTAATTTTTTAATATGTAAGATGAAATTCATTGAAAATAAATTTAGGAGATCTATATTTTGAAGAGAAGAAATTTTGAAAACATTTGTAATCGTTAAAAATATCTTTTTCAGCACTTTCTTCTTATATAATATATGTTTTGATTTCCTCATCTATTGGTGACATTTTCGTTTTATATTACGATTTGAAAATAAGCATAACATCGCTTCCATGGATCAAAATCGTATGTACCGTAAATGTACTAGTATTCATTTTAAGGCCACAGCATAATGTTCTCAATATTATGATAAGAGATAGAAGATCGTAGAGAAAACATTGCCGTTTAAGAAATTAATGTAAATTACTTGAAGCAATAGAGTATTCTATAGATAGTATAACTTTGTTTTCAAAATAATTTTTTTGAATAGTCACCCGATAATAAAATGAAAAAGTAATGTTGAATATAAGAAATAAAATATACATAGTTGTATTAATATAAACAAAATAACTTGACAACATGAATTTTATATTTGATGTAAATTTTTCATTTTAAGCATTTTTTAAAAAAAAAAAAAATGTAGCAAAAGTTATTTGCAGTTCCGGGTTATTTAGAATCCTTACTGGTAGATTAAAAAGTATATTTTAATATTACTTATAGCAGGCCTTCATTTCGATTTTGTAGACCTTCCACACTCATATCCAAGCCCATAAACTTTTTTATATGAAACGAGCAAATTTCCTAGGCCTTCCTCTGTCGCGGCTCTAAAGAGGCCTGATAGAAGCACTTCTTAAGAATGGCTAAAAGAAGGGGTAAACAAAAAGTATTTAAAAATATTTTTTCCTTTTAAACCTTTTTCTGTTTATTATTTATATATTCGATGATTTTATCTTCTTTCCTATTTTTTTTTTTTAAGTCGGATTAAATTCAATCTATAATCTTTGATATAGCAGTAAGAAGGGCCATTATAGTGTAATATTTTTAAACTGATATATATTCTAACTATAATCCAAAAAGTTGTTCTGAAGTATATGAAAAGTCATTTTTTGAAGGGAAAAAAGGTTTGTTGTGATGCCTTTTGTGCAGAAAAAGAAGGCACACTGCAAATACTGCTACTTTTTGTCTCCAAAAGTAGCAGTATTTGCAGTCCTTCGTATGAAGAGCGCTGGTTTAATTGCCTATTGGGATATAAAAAATTGTCAATTTCTGAAGTTTTTCATTACATAACATCATGTACTAATATCACTAAAATATATATTAAATTCTATATATTATAAAATTTTTTAATTCAATTTATTTACTCAAATATTATCTTCTAATATATAAAATCAAATGTTTGTCTGTCTGTCTGTCTGTCTGTTCCGTATAGGCTCGCGCACCGTTTATCCGATTGAGCTGAAATTTGGACACCGAGTACCTTTCATAGTGAGAAAGAACATAGGGGGTGTAAAAAAGTGGGCGTAAGTATGTGGGCGTGGCAATCTATAGTTACTTCTAAACGCCTAGACCGATTTCAATGAAATTTGGTATGAAGGTTCAACTGCTCCCAAAATAAAACAAAGGCAATAAAAATTTCAAAAACTTCCGCAACATGGCGCTTTAAGCAGTACGTTTTTGAGACTCAATAACTCCTAAACTCCTGGACCGATTTCAATGAAATTTGGTATGAAGGTTCAACTGCACCCAAGGTAAAGCATAGGTAATTGGTAAATTGGGCAGAAGTATGTGAGCCTAAGCACCTGGACCGATTTTAATTACATTTGGAATGAAGGTTCGACTGCACCCAAGATAACATAGGCTATAAAAATTTCAAAGACTTCCGTAAGAAGGCGCTTTAAGTAGTGCATTGTTAAGACTCAATTACTCCTAAATGACTTGACCGATTTTACTAAAATTTGGTACGTGAAATAACTAACCTCTGCAACAGAATTTAGGCTATTTAAAACTCAGGAAACTTCCGTGAGATGGCGCTTTATTCAATCAACTATGTTCGGCTCATTCACGTCAAAACGGATGAACCGATTTTGATGAAACTTGGCAAGCATTTGTATCTGTTACTGAAATAGATCCTATGTTTATAGAATTTTTTAAAATTGAAATTTATTTCAGCTAAATTGCATATTAAATGCATGCTTAGAAAAACTTTAAACGCATTTTTCTCGAAATTACTTTTCAAACTGCACTCAGAAAAAAGTTTATCGAAATATGATAAAAATGGCATCATATTTACTGTAAAATGGTATTGACCTGGCTCCAGAGAATAATTTTGTCTAAATGCGATCCTAAAAATTTTCTTAAAATTGATAAAAACCTTCTATGAAACAGATAAATATATAAAAATAATTTGATTTAACCCTCATCGGTCCTTTGTATGCGCGCGCATACAAATTCAAAATTAAATTTAGTAAAGAAGATATTAAACCTTAACCAATTGACATGAGTTTTTGGCAAAAAGCATTTTTTCATAACTTTATTCATTAAAGGAATAAATAATCTTTAAATTTTATTCATAAAATTTGTGGTGTTTTTATTTCTTTTAAATGTTTTTAGTATGTATGCGCGCGCATACATAAAGAACCTTTTAGGGTTATGGGTCTTAGGGACCGATGAGGGTTAAGAGAAAAAGACTCTTTATTTTTGAGAAAACATTTGTTTTTATTGAAAAAAATACTTCTCAAGTGAATTTTTTATAAAAATATAGGAAAAATTTTTCATTTTCAATAAATTTTTCTTTTTAAATGAGAATTTGTTTGTTCGATAAAAATATTTATCATTATAGGAGTCATTGAAATATTTTTATTTCCTAGAAGTGAAGAAATATATCTTCGAAAATGTGAAAATTATTCTAATTGAAGAACATTTTATTTGAAAAAGAGAAAATTGCTATTATAGAAAATAGAGAAATTTTTCACCGGAGAAAGATTGTATGTGTTTTTTCTGAGTATGGGTGACCATTTTCCTCAGAAACCAAACTTCAGATCGAGACGTTGAAGATGTCATTTTTTGTTTTAATCATGTCTGGCAGGTACAATTTTACGTAAATTTGACTAAACACTTTCGACGGAAGGAGGGGACAAAACCCCAAAAAACGATAATTTAAAAAATTTAATTGATAATTTAAAAAATGCTAAAATGAGAGCAGTTTTGGAAATCGTCCTTTTTCTGTGCTCAAGGCACAAACCCGAGTAACACCGGGTTACATCCGCTAGTTTAGAATAAAATACTTTACTTCGTTTAGTCAAATCAAAACACAAATTTTTGAACACAAAATGAGGTAAACAAAACATTATTTTTTTTTTTTATTATTTTATATTTGAAGTGTCACAGCGCAGCCAAAACTAAGATTTTCCTCTATATAGTTTATTTTTATTTTATTCATGTAATTACCTATCGATTGATAGCAATATTGTTATGTGGGACGGTTTAAAATAAAACGACGGTACAAGGCAACCTTATGAGTAAATATACCGCATACAATGTCACACTTTGAAATAGAAATTTCAAATAGCCGATGAAAGCACTTTGGTTTCCATGTCATGAAGCATACAAAATGAAAAAAAACGAGTTAACTATACCAATTACGCATTTTAGATCAAATTTTAGTAAGTCGTATAAAGTTCCTGTCTCATCAATTTATATTTTTTCAAAGAAATTTGTGAGCAACTTTCAAGGATACTCAAGAATTTTAGTTTAAAAAGGAAACTTCTGATCATTTTCCATATAAATTGAAGAAGCAAATTTCGGTTTTTATCTTTTTTAACTGTAAATTAGGTCTGATTTGTTAACAAATTTTCACGTGTTAAAAACGAATTCGATATATAAGAAATGGTGCTCGACATAAACGACACTTCAGTTTATCGCTAAGAAAGTTGTTGCCTTACATGCAACATGACATACGTCTGTAGTTTTCTAGAATCCTTTATAATGCCTAGAAAGTAACAAAAGAACTTACTTAAGCCACAACAACAATAACTTAACAAGTTAATGCACAGTTTTTGAATACAACCCAAAAATAAAAAAGGCTGCTTTTTTGTTTTTTTTTTTGCTTTAAAGGCGTTATCTTTCTATCTAACAAACAAAACTCTAGAGTTGCATAACTCAAAATCTTTTTAACTCAACTAACATCGTCAACATTTTCATCCTTTTCCCATATTTTTTTATTTTACTTACAGGCAATCCCGACACATTAATTTGCGGCAATTGCAGGGAATGCTTCAACGAACTGGCTGAATTATTGGACCACAAGAGAAGTTATTGCAAGTTAAGGTTCACATGCAAGTGCCAGGATGTTGCATTAGCAGCAAGTATGTTGATTTTATAGTTATTGCACTTGTTGTTGTTGATGTTGTTTAGTTGTTGCACTTGTCTCAACACTTTGTTGTTGTTGTTTTTTTTTTTTGTTTTATAATTAATTTATTATTGTTGAGCATTTTAACAAGTTTGTCTGGCTCATGTTGCTCGTTGGTGCAAATTTAAACTTTGCACACTTTGCAAAGATGTGGCTAATATTTTGTGAGCACTCGGCTTAGTGCCGGGAAGCAGAAGGATATGACCATGAATCAATGCAACATACGGGCCAAGTTAGCAGGCAAGCGAGAAACCGCTAAAAGTGTTTCGCAAAATAGCTTTATTTATAGATATCTTAGCTGGATGAATGTTATGGATGTTGTTGCATGAAGTTTTGTGATTTTTCAGAAGCAAGATGTGGGAGAAATAAGTTAATTGTTCACTTTAAAGTTTCAACGCTACCGTCACTTTTTGTTTTTTTTATTTTATAACTACCATTAAACATTTCTCAATTTTTTTTTGAAAAATTTTTAAAAGTTTGTTTTCACTTCGATTACAACAACACTTATAATAAAAGTTTATTTATTTTTTATGAAGTGCCTTATTTCTGTACACCTTTATAATAATTAGTCTTCTTTTTATTTAACATCAATGCTCTTTCTACATAATTTCTCACAGAGACCCTACCAACGAGTGCCCGACTTCTGTGTGCCGTTTGCAAGGATGCCTTTGCCAATCCTTGGGATCTAATGGTACACGCACAGGCTGCACACATGGTCAACATTTATGAATTGGGCAATGAAGCTAATAACAACAACAACAATATCAAGAGTAGCCATAATAATAACGCCAATTGTGGCGATATTGTTGTTGCAAATGCAGCTGCAGCTGTTGCAGTCGCCAGAAATGTTGCTACAGCAGCCAAAGATATAGAAGTGACAGTAATTTTAAACAATGAGCAGCGACAGCAGCAGCAGCAGCAAAAGCAACATAACAACATTACCACAAACAACAACAACAACAACAATAAGGCACAACAATTGTCACCAACAAGCGTTACTGGCTTGGCTACAACAACAGTCTTGGTGGAAAAGCCTCTTACCAATGGCAACGCTGCACACATTGGCGATGAACACGTCAGCGATTTGGAACAACATTGCATGGACATCAAATTCGGTTTATGCAGCAGTCCTCATGGCTCGCTTCCGAAAGAGGTGAGTGGGTGATACGAGTGTGTAGGGCGCATTATTGTTATTGTGTGAGTGCATTTGTGCGTGTGTTTGTGTGTGTGTTTCTTGGCATTATCCTTATTTGTGCTTCAGTTGCAATGTAAACATTATTAAAACATATTAAAGCGTGCGAGTCCAAATTGAAATTCTGCATCGCATCCAGCCGGAACAAGTGATGGAGATCAACGCTTTTTTTATGTTATTGTCATTTTGTTTGACTTGAGCGGATTTGTTACGTTTCTGTTCACTTGGTCTTTTGACATGTTTCGTTGTTGGCATTGCTTTTGAATTTGAATTGAGTTTTTCGATCTAACCACGGCTCAAAACTTTAAAAAAACTAATTCTACTTCTTTAAGAAAAGTGTGCAATGATCAAATTTAAGGTTTAAGTAATCAAATTTAATACGAAGATTTTTATAATCAAAGGCACTTGTCTTGTTTTTTAAAAGTTTATTTTGTTTTACTTTTCTCCACTTGAATATTTTTTTGATACTTCCGAGCTATGTGTTTCATATCTCTTTTGGAATTAAAAATGTAGGTTTTTTAAATCCAAACTCGTTCATATATCAATTATTTTTTAAATTTTGTTACTTAACAAATTTATATTTAGCTATTATAAAAGTCCATCCCATGAGTAATTCGAGACAATGTCGTCGCTGATAAGTATCATTTAAATTTTTTGTGCATGCTCTCAGCCTGAACATTTATTACGTAAGGTTAGAAAAGCACGGTAATAGCCGAATAACAGTTTGAGAGATATACGGTGCGCAGCATGACTTAAAAAATAAAATTTATGTTGTGTGCATACTTTCAGGCTGAACAGTTTTTCGTATAACAAAAGCACTGTAATGCAAGAATGAACAGTTTGAGCGATATTTGGTGCAGAGCGTGACACTTGCGTTTATTATATATATTAAGATGGTATGCGATGATAAAAGCACAGCAACAAGTTTTATTTTGAAAAATTCATAATTCTTGCCATCGTTAAAAAGTTTTAATATTTAAAATGTACTTAAAAGGAATTTCAGCAAAGAGTTTCGTATTAAACTAATAACTATTTTCAGAATTTGGATACTCAATTTATATGTAGCCAATGTGCCATATGGTAATGTTGCTGATGCCCTGCAATGTGTTCAGGATATTAATTTTAAACCAAGCAAAAACCTTAGTAGAAGAAAAACCTAGAAGTAGAATAAAATTGTCCAAAGCGAAGAGATTTTTCACTCGCTCTACTCAAAAGGCTTGGTTAACTTTTAATATTTTGTTCTAAATGGCAGTTTTGCAATACAATGAAAAAACTTGAATTTTTCAGCAAAATACAGGCTTATTTCCGATAATAGTAGAAAAAATATAGCTGAAACGAAATACAATTCAATATTAATACTTTTGCTTTAATTACATTGATTGATGAGTGAATGTTTTTTTTACATGTGCATGGATTTTAACAACAGCAGTTGCAAAAAAAAAATCAAAAAAATTGAAACGAAAATTTATCGACTTAATCCGGATCAGAATCCACGGCACAGAAATAAAATCAACAATGCAATTTCAAGCAAGAGAGTGAAGCGATAAAAAAAAATGCGAAAAACAATCATTTATATTCATTAGTAAAACGAGTAAATGCAGAGAGCATGACGAAGAAAAAGAAGGAACAATTACGAATTAAAGTAGTGAATAAATCGAAAAGGTAAATTTAAGTTGCTACAGTAGAAGCATAAGAAGATAAAGTTGAAGTTTAATTGCAAGAGCGAGCGAATTTGAGTGAAATTTATGTTAATTTTGATGTCTATAGATTCTTGTTTCAAATTTTATATATTGATAAATTTTCTGCAAATTGCAGGATGCTCATCCCGATGACGTGTCACTCGACGGTCGCATGTCAAACTCTTCGCACACACATCACTCGGATGATCTTAAAATGCAAAACGGTTCCGTGTCATCCCGTGGCAGTTCACCGGCCATGGATGGTGTGGACGAACAGCAGCCACGTGCATGCATAGTGCGCACACTGAGCATTGTAAGTATCCGCAGACAGCCGCAACTCAATAAATATGAGTTCGCATAACATACACTCAGAAAAAAGTTTCTCGGAATATGACAAAAAAGGCATCATATTTAGAGAAAAATAGTATAGACTTCGCTCCAGAGAATGCTATTCTCTAATTGCGATACTAAAAATTCTCTAAAAATGATAAAAAGCTTCCATGAAAAAGAAAACTATATAAAAATATATCGTTTTTAGAGAAAAATACTTTTTATTTTTGAGAAAAAATTTGTTTGTTTTGAAGAAAATACTTCTCATAGTGAATTTTTTATCAAAATTTATGAAAAATTTTTCATTTTCAATAAACTTTTCTCTATTAATGAGAAATTTTTTGTGCGAAAAAAATACTTATCATTATTAGAGATATCGAAATATTTCCATTTCCTATAAGTAAAGAAATATTTCTTCGAAATTGTGAAAATATATTAGAATTGAAGAAAATTCCATTTGAAAAAGAGAAAATTGCTATTATCGAAAATAGAGAAATTTTTTACCGGAGCAAGGTATGTGTTTTTTTCTCAGTGTATGCATACGAATTTCAATCGTTACACAATGAAACAAATTTTTAGAAAAGTCAAAATTCTTATATACCATTATAAAGAGGTGAAAGCACTACCCCATGAGAGTAGAACCCTAGCGGGGTTTTCCAAACTTAGGCGCGGAACATATTTTTTTTTGACGCATTTAATTTGGGCGAACAGCGGAATTCTCTGTAATTCAACGCAGAGAATTTTTTCCAGTGTATGAGTTAAGAGGTTTAATAATAATTTTACAAACAATTCTTATCAAAAATGCACACCAGTTGATCAATAATTGGTCTGGCTATACTTTTACAGAAGGTAACACAAAAATCATTAACATTTTAAAACTTTTTTTAAGTTTTTTGTCCCTTAACTCGAAAATGGTTTGATTTTTTGATAGGAAATGTTTGGAAAATTATTGTTTAACGTCTTAATCCCAATACTGGATAAGTTAGAGGCAAAAAAATAATGTGTTAATTTGTAAGAAATCCACTGTTCCAGCAAATTAAATATGTCAAAGAAAATATGTTCCGGGAAGTACTTTCACCTCTATATCGGTGATTCCATATCATTTCGACAAATTTTTAGCAAAATCTGACCTTTGTGCTGCCGATTTTTTTGAAACTTTGAAGATTAGTAGTTCACATTGAAAAAATATATTCTGTGTTTTTTATTATTGCGAAATATTTTTTTTTGCAAAGTTTTTTTTTACACTGTCAAAAACACTAAAAATTATACAAAAATTGAATAGGTGCATGTATTTGAACAGCTCTATCTTCTAAACTGTAAGTCGTACAGTTATGAAACTCAGGTATAGTTTAAGTATCTTGAATATATCTTTCTGGTGGTGTCATTTTTTTAAAGCACTCATTTGAAAAAAAGTTAATTTTTCTTATCCTCAAATTTACCATCATATTTTTCGTGATCGACACCACAACTTTTTCACCTTTTTAATATAATGTCACATTAAGACATTTATTCTGAAGGTGTACGCAAATTTTTAAGTTGGATCTCCAACGACTGCTATTTTTAAAAATTTTTTAAAAAAATGCCTTTTTTTATATACCGAAAATTTTATTTTATATAAAAAAAAAACATAACCAAAGAATCTTCTGAATATTCTGAAAATATTTTTCATACATATGAACATATGCACTAAGCTGGGTCAAACAATTTTGTATTCTCAAATCCATTTATAATAGTGAATATATACTGCAGTTTCAGCTCAATAACGGATTTGCAAAATATTATTTATCTTTTTAAAGTGAAACAGTTCGCGCATCGATCATCGAAGAGTCTAACGATGCACTTTGGAACTATAAGTGCAAATAAGAGGGAAAAATAGTTTTGTCACCTTGTATGGCCGTTTTTGGTATTTTAGGCAAAGCAAAGTATAAAAAAGGTTTTACCAAATTTTGAAAAGGTCTGCGTGGCAGCTCCCATGCAAATTTTTGCGACACATTTTTCAAAATATCTGGAGAACCAGTAAAGCTATAAAAAACCTGAGGTAATCGTCAAGTAGGTACGTCGTTTAAAATTTAAAGTATGATTTTCGACTTAAAGTACATTTTTTTCGGTCCGGAAATTCTTCGACACATCACTTATCAACTAATATATGAGCAAGGCCATTATATTGGTATCTTTATTAAAAGTTTGCACCTTTTGGACACAATAGTTTCACAATTAAAAAAAAATACAAGTATGGAAGATTACATGTGCACAAAGGCGCATCAATAATTGAATCCTTTGACTCGTAACACACATGGCCTCATATTTGGAACATATTTTTTTTTATGATGATTACTGTAAGATTTACTGTTTATTTTAAATGGAGAACAATAACTTTTTTAAAACAAAATAAAATTTTCGGTGTATAAAAATATGAAAACTTTGATAGGCATTTTTTAAAAAAATCGTTAAAAATAGCAATCGTTAGAGATCCAACTTAAAAATTTGCGTACACCTTCAGAATAAATGCTTTAATGTGACATAATATTAAAAAGATGAAAAAGTTGTGTTGCCGATCACGAAAAATATCATGGTAAATTTCAGGATAAGAAAAAATAACTTTTTTACGAATGAGCGCTATAAAAAAATGACACCACCAGAAAGATACATTCAAGATACTTAAACTTTACCTCAGTTTCATAACTATACGACTTACAGTTTAAAAGATAGAGCTGTTCAAATACATGCACCTATTAAATTTTTGTAGAAATTTTTTAGTGTTTTTGACAGTGTATAACTTTGCAAAAAAAATTAACTTGAAAAAAAAAAGTACGCAGTTATTATACTTTTTAGGAGAACTATCCACCAAAAAAATTTAAATAGTTTTAAAAATAGTGATGTCAGAAACGTGTGCCTTTTGACATGGAATCACCGATATAGTGGTATATAAGAATTATTTTCAGTGTTTCACTGTGTTATCATTGAAGTATTATTTTTTAGTTATTTGCATTTCATATTAAGAATATTTCAATTTTTGTTTATTTATTTATTTATTACGAACAGGAAGCTACCGCAAGCCCACCCAGCAATGCTGCAGCGCTGGGCATGTTGAATGGCGGCTTGACGTTGAGCCTAACAAATGGTGCTGCAACCCTTTTGCCACAATAGATGCCATACAAGCCACGCACATCGAGCGTACATTTGATATAACGTATACATGTATGTGTGATTGTGTCAGATGCGTTTGAGCGCGCTTGTGGGTAACACAGTGTTGCTATATTATTGTATTTTAATACATTTATTAAATAAAGTTGAATTAATTTTTTTTTTATATGTTATATTTTGTTTAAACATCATTATTTCGTCAAAAAAATGCTTTATTTTGTTTATTTTATTTTTTCTGACTACGAACATTTTTTTAGGCACAAAACTAAACAGTTACATTTTCTTAACCCATTGTCGTGCACGTGTTACGATTTCGACATCACAGCTTCAATTATTGTTCCGATTTAAATTGAAAAGAAAAACAATTTTGTAAGCATTGTTATTGTTAACATCCAAACAAGTTTTGCATTAGAAAAAAACATTTTTTCATATACTTTAAATTTATGTTTATTTAAACCAAAAAAACACACCCGAAAAATACTACTACCAACTAACAATTTTTCGCTTTTTTGAGTGTCCTTTTTTTGTTTAATTTTTATCATTAGTTTAAGTATAACGATGATTTTAAGGCACAGTTTGGTATTATTTTATGCAAAAATAATAGGCAAAAAGTGTTGATTCAGCGACGACAATTTAAGAAATAAAAAAATTCACGTGAACATGTGCTTCTTCTTTAAGATACAGAACTGGCTGCTTTTGCTATAACGAAATTTCGCTACAGAAATCATCGTTAAAACTCCGTTATGAATAACCAAAACCGGGGTTTCATTAAGGGTGGTTGGTAAATTTTGAAAATGTAATAATGTTTACATAAAATATGTTTTCATTTCACAATAAACTACTTTATTTCAACATAAAAAAAAACGTGATTACAAATGTATTCCGCAGGAAAGTAAAAAAAAGATTAAAACAAGTAAAGAAAGTCTAAAGTCGTTCTAGACTATGAAATACCCTAAACCTACTTTTAAAAAAAAAAATATTTTTGGAAATGGGTGTGTCCGTGGGCGGATGACACCCATTTTTCGAAGACATTTTTGTGTTAATACAGAACACATACACACCGAGTTTTATTGTTGTAGGTTAATTATGAGCTTATTTATGCAGTTTTCAATTTTCGCGTTCTATGAGAGGTAGGCGTGTTCGTGGGCGGATGATGTCCATTTTTCTAAACCATCTTTGTTTTGTCATAAAAAAGACACGTACCAAATTTTATATCTGCAGGTTAAACGGAGGCTTATTTCTTTCGTTTTAAATTTTTGGGTTGTATGGGAGGTGGGCGTGTCCATGGGCGGATTCAAAAAATATTCAATAGTGCAGATCCTTGAGTCTATTTGACCATGTGTACCAAGTTTCATCCAATTATCTCAACTTTTTCTTCTTATCCTGTGTATACACAGGACAACACACAGACGGAAAGACGGTGACGCTGATCAAAAAAATAAATATACTTTTCTATACCGAACTCGCTTCGTTCTATGCGTTACAAACGTTTGCACAAAGTTAATATACCCTGACCTTTCAGGTTTAGGGTATATTGACACATAGTAAGGTCCATTTCCTAAATCCAAAGTTTCAATATGCTATAAGGACGAGTTGAAAAGAGTTGAAAAGATCGAGCAGCAATTTCAAGTTTGAAATGGGTTTCTTTGTACCCGGGCTGTATATAAGGGTTAAAAATTGGCAAAAAATAATGTTTAAATTTTAATTTTAAAAATATTTAAAACATTTTTGAACTTTAGATACTTCTGAACTTTTAACACCAGGCCTATGAAATATTCATGTTCTCGCTTTTTTTTTTTTTGTGTATTTTGTACATTGATATCCTGAATTGTTCGTTTGACTCATGTTATTGGCTATTGTACCAAAATTCATGAATGCGATTTTTACAGAACATGTAAAAATTCATAAGTTTAATGCCTACAATTGTAAATGAAAGATTTTATTAAAAAAAAAAAAAAATTAAAAAATTTCAAAAACGACTTCAAATAGCAATTTTTTTTTAATAAGTATCAACGTTATGCTTTTTTTTAAATTGAGTTAAATACCGTAACCACTACCAAAAACAGTACTTTTTGTCGATATTGAAATGCACAATTTCAGTTACAAAGTTTTGAAAAAATCCAAAAATATGCAGTTGCAAATTCAAATTAAATTTTAGGAAAGTTTTGTTTTTATAGATAATTACTTGACAACATATGCTTCTTGAGAAAACATTCATACATTCATATTAGAAATATTATCAAAAAAAAAAAAAAAAACAATTTATAAAACACATAATCTAATATTTTTAATTGTGTATCTTTTATGTTTTCGAATGTTATCTTTAACATTTTTGTGGATATTTACAGTCAGCTTTGAAAGAACACTCTATTAAGCAAAGAGATCAGTGATATAGAAATCAGATATCAGTTTTAATCAGATGATAACAATGTAAATTCGGATGTCGAAATCGTTCTTTTCGGAAGGAACTGTATTAATCACCTTCTTATGTTATTTATCTCAACGTTTTTTAAAAACAAAATTTAAATTTTGTTGTCGAAATCGTATCTTTTTGAACTAAATGTTAAACTTGTTATCTCATATGTCTTAACTTTTTAAATAAATTACATATAATTTTAAAAAACTCATGGTATATGTATATTAGCATATTCATCGTGGTCATGATCATCATGAACAATTTCTAATTATTTTGCTTATTTTTGTTCGACTTTGTAGTCTTAAAGGTCATTAACCTGTTTTCACAATTAAAGTTTCATTGAGAAAAAAAAAAATAATTTTAAAAGATATAGTATCTGTTTTCTATAATTTTAAACAGTATTTTAACATTAATGTTTATTTTTATGTTTACAAAACTATGCAAGAAAATATTATTTTTGTTGTAAAAATGTGTATTTTAAATATGAATATAAAGAAAAAGAAATAAAAGAACAGCAAAAAATACATAAAATGTCAAATTATAAAGCTGTATATAAACAAATATATATCTATATATATTTATATATATATAAACCAAATACATATCATTTTATTATACATATATAATATATATATAAACAAATATTTATACAAATGTAAATACATAACCATAAAAAATTAAAAAAAAACAATAAAAAATAAAAATCACTAACAAACTACTTAAAAATATGTGTTATAATTATTATTCATATCTAAGCAAATAAAAATTCTTGTTTACAGTGTAAATTAACCCAAATGTTTATGGTAATTGAGCTTTGTAAATAGTCATTAATTTTGTCGTATATAACTCGTATTTAATACGAGTTTTTTAATTCATGTCTCAGCAACTTAATTAACAAAAAATAAAAAGAATCTTTAGCTAGCCAAATAAAATATAACAGAATTATTATGATATAATTAAAACTTTGACTGCTTTGTGGCAAAAGTTTTTCAAAATTTAAAAATAAAATTTATTTTGCTGTGTCACAGAATATTATTTTAATTGAATTGTTTATTGGTGGCAGGCAACGTGTTTAATGTTTATTATATGAAAAAAAAAACAAAGTAATTATTTGAAAATGTAATCAAAATTGTATGAAACAAAAAGTTAAATACCAAAAAATAATATTTAAATATATAAAAATATATCAAAATGAATATTTATGTTTAGTTTAAAAAAAAAATATTTGGTTTCGAAGAGTCAAAATATTATTAAGAGTTATACACAGCAAATATTTATTGTAATCGTTTGTTTAGTGTTGCCTCAAATTGAATTACATGTCCTCCAAATAAAAATAAATTCATATTAAGTAAGAAAACAAAAAAAAGTCATGGTTTCATTTCACTTTTGTATGATTTAATAATCGCTATAAGGATGGTTAATTTACTTTGAAGGACTTGAAGAATAAGCTGAGAAAACGTTAAAAGGCTTTAAGCTCGTTAAGACCACATCTTTAAAATTCATAGATTTTATTTAAAATCAAAGTTATGGTTTTAAATATGATGTAAATGAATGTTCTTTGGAGAATTTCTGGAAAATGAACTGAACGTGAAGAAAATAATAACAAATTTAACTCTCTCCAATAGAGGTAGGTACTGACTACGCTTTAGTAGAACTATTACAAATTTGTAGTGATAAACTATAGAAATTATTAAATATTTGAAATTTTCCGCCAACATTTTTCACACTAAATCTCTAAAACTGGTTGCCTCCAGGTAACACATAAGGCCTAATACTGAATTGACATAACGTACACAGTAAGCGTTCTCGGAATTCTTTTCTGAGACTGTCTATTATTAAAATAAATGATCAACCGACATTTCAACATAATCCCTTACATCAGCTGTATTTGTGAAAATTATCGCATCGCTTCTTGCAAAAGGACTAAAAAGACATAAAAGCAAACTTGGCTGGCCTTAACTGCTTGTGTGATTTTCCAAGTCCTTTTTTATATAAAGCTTCTGTTGTGGTTGTTGTTTTGCTACTCTCTTGATGCTACTCGCCACGAATTATTGTCTACCAGTTGCTGTAACGACAACTTAAACTCCGGCAGCAACAATACCAGAAAGAAAAACATTTTAATTTACAATAACAACAATTGAGTTTGTACAAAAGATGTTACCGTTACGAATGCAAACACACAAAGATGCAGGACGCACCTTGTAATCCGGCAAACTTGAAGGTTGTGCTTAAAATCCCTTGGCACCTTCTCAGCAGCACACGCCCGCATTATCCTGGCCTGTTGCAAAAACAATGTAGTCACAAAATGCAGTTAACTTTATTATGAGCTCTGCGAAAAGAGTTAAAAATACAAAAAACAATTATTTCGAAAACTTGCTACAAACGTTGTGATGTCCTTGCCACGTTGTTGTACTTTAAAGGCTAAGTGCTAGGCTTGTCAGTTGATTTAAAATGCAACAATAGCAGCAACAACAAAAGCAAAGCTTGAACGAACGGCAACACTTGACTGCAACATACTGGCCAAAAGCTGGTCAACATTACAATGAGTTGTGCTCATGTACTTTGCTACTGTTCGTGTAGTCTACAGCAATAAGGATGGCAGCACAACAACATCCAGAACAATGATGACGACAACGACGCCGACGACGATGACTACATAATAAGCTTCATGCTCGCAAAATGCCCGAAAAATTGTTGCTAGTTTAGGCTCTGCCAACGTGTGCAATAACTGTAAAAGTGGCTTACGTACGCGAACAAGGTGTAACATAAAGTGCAGAATGTATGTTTGTGTTCTCAGTAACTAAGCTTTTCATAATGTACAGCGGTGGGCAAGGCAAGCCTTAAGACCAAAAATAGCTTGAGGATTTTGTAAATTTACTTTCATGACTCTTTCTTTGATGTGTCGATTAGTTAACGTGCTTAACTGCAATTCCTACGTCCTACGATTTAACCTTTCACTCATTTCGCTCCTCATTTTTAACCCAATAATATTAAAAGATAAAAAAAATTGTTGTAGTTGGTTAAAAAAATTGAATTGATATAGATAAAGGCATAACACTGGACTCAGATTGAAATCATTTTGATTACGCTTTGCGCCAAATTTAGAAAAATTTCCTTATACGGCATCCCACTATATTTATACCCCCACGTGTACTGCGTAACGAGTATATTAAGTTTGTTACGACATGTCTAACGCCCATGAGAAGGCGTGGTAGATACAAAAAAGTGTATAAATTCTGATCAGCACCACCACCAGAGTTGATTTAGCCATGTCCGTCTGTCTGTCGACATGATTACAGTCGTAATTATCAAGCTATCGTAATAAAATTCGGTATTTGAGCTTATTATTAAATAAAGATCAAGTTCGAGAAAAATCGGGCAAAATCGGATAAAAACCACACCTATCTCCGATACAACTCCAATAATGAAAACTCTATAAAGATACTAATATTTCAGCTACATAACTGAAATTCGGTATTTGTTAATTCTATGTCAGAACTGAGATGTATTAGCAAAATGGACCTCATCCATTCACTAACACGCCCTCCTTCCAGTTTTTAATAACCCTAAAATAAAAAACTATATAAAGAAGCTTCTGTAGAAGCTACAAAAATAAAATTAGGTATTTATGAATTTTATATCAAAAATAAGGCGTGTAAGAAATATGGATATTGTCCATCCACGAACACGCCAACCTCCCAAACAACCCCAAAATTGAAAACTCCATAAAGAGGCTTCTATTTAAACCGTAGAAAAAAATTTGATACGTTTGTATTTTATATAAAACTGAAATCATGAAAGAAAAGATGGTGTCATGCGCCTACGAACCCACCCACCTCCCGTACAACTCACAATAGTGAAAACTCTAAAAATAGGCTAATATTTAAGCTACAAAACTGAACAAATTTGTTATTTGTGTATTCTATATAAAAACTGAGATATGTTAAAAAATGTCGAGTAAGACGCCTACCTCCCATACAACCAAAAATTTAAAACTATATAAAGAGGCTTGTCTCGAATCTGCCAATATAAAATTCGGTATTTATTAATTTTATATCAAAACCAAGGTGTATTAGAAAAATTGGTGTCAATCACCCATGATCACGCCCATCTCCCATATTACCTCCAAATTAAAAACGTTAGAAAGTGGTTTTATCTTTAAGCTGCAGGAAATCAATTTGTTACTTACACTTGCGGTCAAAATAATAATAGTGCCAAATATGAAAAGTGATCAAGCACATTATTTTGTACTCAAGCCGTTTTTACTCGCTATGGCTGTTTTATACTGTTATATGTGACCTGATCCTGTAAACAACAACTTTTTATTGTTTTTGTAAATTCACTTTTATTGAGAATTGATGCAAATTTGTGCGGTCAAAAAAATAGTAGTGTTTTATTAATATATACAAAGCATTGAAAAATTACGCTAAATTATATAATAAATACACAAAAATGTAAGTATTGAGCTATTTTCCCTTAGTTTAAATAAAAACAAAATTTAGTTTTGCCGTATTTTTCCAGAAATAGGACGAGGAAAACATTATTCTGTTGAAAAGCGAGAATTGATAAGAAAATTAATTTATGACAGCAAAACATACAAAGAAGTTGAAAATCTGCTCAAATATTCACCAACTACGATTTGCAATGCCATAAACTATAATAAAAAACTAGAGATACGTGGACGCAAGAAAGTTATGACGGTGAAATTGATGAAACGAGTGGTACTGTACTATAAGGCCAACCATTTGCCTAGCATTACAAATATAAGAAGAGCTTAATTAAGCACAAGTATTCGTACTTTACGTAGACTTCTTAACCCTCGAGGACTATCGTCTATTTCACTAACGTCAGTACTATCGTTGGGTGTAATCCACCCATACTCAGTTAGTATCTGCGTTTCTCATCTGTCAAATGAAACTATAAAAATAATCAATTTATTTTTAAGAATGAATACTCAACTACTGAAAAACAAGAATATTTTATATGTAAATCATTTTGTTTTTTTTTACATAATCGTTTACTTAGGAACATAGCAATTAGAGAAAAAAATAAAAAAATAAAAAATGCATTCTGGAAAATCAGTTGTAACTTTTTTAGTTTTCATGCCATGGACCTTTGGTTAACTGATATGGAAAGCTAAAAATGTATATAAGAAAAAGTTATTTAATAATTTTTTTCGGCACAAAGTAAAATTTTTTTTCAAAAGTGAGCTAAATACTTACAAATTTTAGTTACTCATTACATCTACTAAACATGTCATCATAGATTAGTCCGTATCTGGCAAAGTTGATTCATAGCAGTACCTACAGAGAGGGTAGGTAAAACTTTCTAGTGATTTCTTTTGATTTTATATTAGCAATCAAATACAATATTTCATAACTGATTACTATCGTCGGCGAAAAACACCCACAATTTTGAAACGCCATTACTATCGTGGGTGTAAACCACCCAAGGCTTTTAATAAACTGGCTTTATGTAAATATCACCTTAGTTTAAACGAGTAAATAATGCTTCTTAACATCAATAAACATTCAAATGAGGATTACATTATAATTTAGTGATGATTTTCATGAAAAATTATATACTTCTCCAAGAAATTCAGCCTTATGGGTGGATTCCACCCAGACGATAGTCCTCGAGGGTTAAGGAAGGGTTAAGATTTGAGTACGCATGGTCCTCATAAAGTACCACTTTTAACCAAGAAGCATGTTCAAACATGGATTCAGTTCGCTAGAGATCATTCTTCGTAGTATGCAAGCATTAGCAAAATTGTAATGTACGATGGTAAAGGGTCTAGTCAATATGTTCAACATCCCAAAAAAGTCAGTTCAACCCGAAGTATACCACAAAAACCATTAAGCATTAAGTGGTTTCAAAATTATGGATTCGACATGGTGTTCGCCCAATTTATTGTATAGAAATATTAGTAGATCAACATCTTTACTTCAAAATGTTACAGGAAACTATGATCTCGTACGCCCAAGATGGGTTTATAAATAAGATAACGACATGAAACAAACGAGAAAACTTGCGAAGTTTAAGTAATTCTGAGACAATCAGATAGAGCTCTTGATGTGGCCTGCTCTGTCCCCGGATTTGAGTCCGTTTGAAAATTTGTGGTGAGATGTAAAGAAGGGCTTTGCTGACTTTAAACCATGAAACAAACATCAGCTTTGGGAAGAGGTTGAGCGAATTAGTACTCCATACCTATCAAGACATGTCCGGAGCTTGTGAACTCAATGTATAGTAGTATTTGCTTACAAAGGTCAAACAACTTAGTATTAATTAAAAGAAAAAATTACAATTTATCTGAATTCTGAAGTTAATTACCAAATTTTTTGTTATTTTTCTATTTTTGTTGAACTTTTTATAGTCACTACTATTTTTTTGACCGCTTTAATATGACGCAAGTGGCAAATTTATAAAGTTATTTTGAGCTACAAGCTTGTTTTAGTTCAGAGTTTTTGTTAAATAAATTATTAGATATGGAGAATACTAATTCTTAACAAAAATTATTAAATCCAAGAACGTGCGAGTTTTATTTTACATTTTTGTAGAAACGTTGTGTGCACTACTATTATTTTGACCGCAGCTGTATATATTTTAGACGTCATCAAAATAAGTAAATCTTTAAAAATCTCATGCAATAAGAGCTGCAGTTTAAGATGTTTTACCCTTTTGAAACGGCCGTGGGGGTATGTTAACTTCGGCACAGTCGAAAATATACCTTACTAGTTTTTTACAGATGTTGGCTCTCTAAACATGAGCCAAAAAAATTTTATGGATAAGTTTTTTTAAATTTTTTAAAAAGCTTTTATAATTAGCTTCTCAAAGCTAGTGGACTGCATGAACCACCAGAGACTACTGATGAGTCGGAGTAGCGTCCGACGAAACCATGGTATAGTCTGCTCGGTTGTTCTGCTAAGAATTTTGTTGTTGTAGCAAAACCTGTTACTTCATGAATTATTTGGCATTAAAAGCTCAAAATATAATTCTTAAAAAATATGTTTTTTAAGAATTATAAACTTAAATAAACAAAGTAAACTGCCACAATTTTATAACTCATCTTTTATAATTAAGTCTATCAAATTAACAATTAAAAAAGCTTTTATAATCAATCTACATGTTTTTGAACAATTTATTTATATTAAAGCCGCTTCAGACTATCTGATAAATCATACAACTTTTCATATCATCTGTCAAACAATGAAGCTCAATGAAGTTAGAGTTCTCAAATAACAAAGTAAAATGTTTTTTTGACATAAAGATTGTTTATATTTCCATCAGAGAAATCAAACCAAAATTGGTAATTTTTTATTGTGAACACTTTAAAGTGATGGAAAATTATATGAAATAGTCAATAAAATTGGTTAAATAAATAACTTGTATGTATTATGCAATTATTAAGTTCTATTTTCCAATATTTATTTTTCTCTTATAGAAAGTCTCTGATAGTGCAAACATAATTATAAGAAAATGCTATGACCTGTCAGATGTTTTGAGAACTCTGACAACAAAAGCATACAAAAAGTTGTTTGCTTTATCAGATAGTCTGAAGCGGCTTTAAGGATATTGGATGAGCAGATTTTCAATTTTTCAAAAGAAATATGTTACAAAAAATATTTTTTCACGTCAAAATGGTCTTTAAAAATTCATCAAAATTCGAAAACTTTAAAAATATTTGAAAAAAACTAGTTCCATAAATTTTTTTCGTGTTCAGAGACCCCAAATTTATACTTTGATTTCCCTTTCAAACAAAAAAAAAAAAAAAAAAGTCCATTTCAGCTCTTGAAAGGACTTTGACCGAGCTTCTTATGATCAAGTGTGTTGTGTGTGTTATTAAATGTTTGCACACAATTGATCGAGAATTGGACCTACATGTTTTATGTCGACTCCGAACGGCTAAAGTTCATGTTCTCAAGAAGCTTTACATGGCATTGTTTACTCTCTGAGGTTTGCCATTGTGAGGTGGTGACCGATCAGAAAAATTTTTTATTGAAAAAAACTTTTCGCCGCGGCTGGGGATCGAACCCGGGCTCCGAGCATGCTAAGCCACACACTTAACCTGCATGCCACGGTCACCACCCTTTCATTTCCCTTTCATTCCCACTAAATATCTCCCTTTTTTTGAAGCAAAACAAACTTGTCTGAATATGTGTAACACCTGAAAGCCGTGATTCTTTTTCATAGTGAAAATAAAATTCTAAGAATTTAAGTCAAAAGTTGCCCACTCCTGTTTTCTCATATATTATACACAAAGTTTATTTTACAGTTATGCCTAACTCTACATGTGCGCAATTTAATTCGAAAACTTTTTTAAGCTCAATCAGTGTCATGAGACCGTATGCCGCAAAATCTGTCTCACAATCAGCATGATGAATTTGATATTTGAAAATAGTTGTAGTTTGGTGGTCGTGTTCAATTGATTGTTGTTGTTGGGAATTATTAAATTAGTTATAACAAAAATATGTTCAACATTATTTTGCCTTTTTGAGCACTCATTCATAAGAATGTTGTAAAAATTGAAATCCTCAAAACTACACCTTAAAAATTGCCTGTCTAGTTAATGAGTAATTTATTCCCAGGATAATTTCTTACCAGACTAATTAACAGTTAAAATGTTAACACATAACTATTTATGTCAACTACGGTGTGAATGCAATTATTTATGCAGAGTTAATAGAATTTTACATAAGTAAATGTATACTTTTTGAAGTGCAGTATGGATTTGAATAGTAGAGTACTGGTTATAAGGGTGCTGTGATAGAAATTATTAAAACAACTTGAAATTGCTTTCAGTTTTCAGGGTTCTTTGCTCTTAATATAGTCCGGTTAGCACATAAATGTTGTTAGATATTTTATACAATTAGCGAACACTACCTTGCACCTATGTACGAAATCATATTTAAGCGTTCACGGAATACTAAATCTCATGCATCGAGATGTTTCTAAGGTTCTGCTTAAAACGAAAGCTGTTCGTGGGAAAGTTCTTAAAAAAGAAGTCATAATTCTTCCATGCAGCACGCTTGGCACACAGTAACATTTTTTTCCCGGGAAATACGTATTTAGAAATGGAAGTACTCGGTAACAATGGCATAAGGTTATCATAGTATTCGGTATTCATTCGGATATAGATGGTATTCGGTATAGATGGTATGGATGGTATGGAGATGGTATGGAGTTATATTATTCGAAAATGACAGTACTCGATAACATAATTCAGAAATTATGGGATTTGATGATCTTATTCGGAAATGATGATAGTCGGTAACATTGGTAAGGTACACGGTTAAAAATTTTGGGCTAAATTTAAGTCAATCCTGTAATCTATATATGACAACACCGAAATTGTATTAAACCACGTCAAATACTAAAACTAAGTTTAAGTCCCGCATGGTTCCAAAAATTAAAGCACGCCAAATACTCAAACCTAGTTTTAGTCCCGCGTGGGTTTAAAATTTAAACTTTAAACTACTATCGGTTAAGTGGTTGTTGATTTGATTTGATGAGTGGAGTGATTCTGGTTCGATCCTCAGCCAGACTATTTTTGTTTGCATTGTGCAACATTTTAATTTTTTTGTCAAATCTTAGGATCGAACCGCCTAGTATGTTGCCATGACACTAATCATTAGCTCTAACCTCGGGCTAATCTGTTGCCTGCTAGACCATGACAATATGTTAACAAAATACAGCTTCTTTACCTTTTAGTTATTTTGTATTAAATTAAAGACCTGATTTTCTAAAATTAAAATTTTGTTCCTAAAATATTAAATTTAAGTACAGTCTTGACTAAAAAAACGTCTACTATTTTGAAAAGTATCAATTCTAATAAAACAAGGATTAATAAATGCATTAGCCCAACGATTAGTTTAAAAATTATTTCAAGATTTTTCACTGTGTAGGTATGTTGTAGTATGATCAGGAAATTGCGGTATTCGGTATTATTGGTAAAGTTGGTGGTCATTTATTAAATTTTGTGAAGTTTAAAAAGATTTCAAAGTTTTGAAAAAGTCACTTTTTATGTGAGGTAGGCGTTGTTTTCATCCGGGTCGGCACATTTTAGAACTTCCTCTTTAGATAAAAGCTTAAATATCGATTCAAGGGTTGGTGCTGATCAATAAAATGTGTACTTTTCTATACCTGCCATGCCTCCTTATGAGCGTTACACAAGTTTTTTAAAAATTAATAAATCTCTTAAGTTGCGGCCAGACTGAATTCAGATGCAGACAGGCAGGCTGAAATCTGTGTGAACATGCGAAATATATAGCTTTTTGTATCTCGTTTGTTCTTACTGATTTCAGCCTGCTTGTCTGCCTGCCTGCCTGAGTACGTGCGGGGGTATAAAAATAACTTATACCAATTGGTAGAAACCGTAATTCTCAAACCCTAAAAATCAGACACTGGCTATGACTTTTTCATAAATTTCGGCAGCAGCGATTTCATATTCCAAGCTCTATGAAAGTTAAAGCTTTCCAAAACATAAAAAATTATTTCTTGGAAGATTATCTAGAAACTTAGAATTAAATCTTTATTAAGGAATTTCTAATGATATTTTTAAGTCTTCAAATTTCTTAACCTTATAGATGTTCCTGTATTAGCTGATTTATTATCTATTTTATAATTCTTATTCACTTGTGATAGGTTGTGGACTTGAATCCTATGAAAATAAAGTTTGCCTTTTTGCCCTTATCGAAGTATGAAGCCTCCCCCAATCTTTATAGCAGCTTAACAATCTGTCCATTCCTATAACACCCTACTTAAGACACATCAAAATTCCAACTGTTGCTTAATGAAAGCATCGGGAAAGTGAAAGTGTAAACAGAGCAATTCAGCGGTAACGTTATGTAAACAACCCTTTCGGGGAAAATGTTTGAAATAGCAGAGCTACTTATTTTTTTAAGATGATACTCAAGAGATTTGCATGCAGGACAATGGTGGAACCTCATTTACACTTTCGTGTGAATAGTTGCGGACACACCTTTTGTGAGCTGTCAGTATAAAACTGTTGCACTCCCAGAAATTCTGGCACATTAGTAAAAGAACGCGCGCAGCGGAAGGACACACATAGCGCATTTGCGTTACACAGAAGATTTGATGCGTTAACACAACGCCAACATGAAGGAGGCCAAGGAAACAGAGGCAAAGACACCAGTGGTGCCACTATCGGCACAATGGTATATTTTGACAAGAGCTCATAAGTGATTTTATCGATATTGATAGTGAAAATGTTGCAGGAAACGTGCTGCTCTCATGGCCAGAACTGTATCGGCATTCAAAGAAACAGTTTCCGATGACAGCGACGAAGAAGTGGATACTAAGCAACAAATTAAATATGGCAGCAATTACCAGGCTGCATGGGCCATCTTTTCGGAGTACTGCGACAACAGTACCATACATGGTATCAGATATCTGGGTGAAAAGAAGCGACCCTGCTTGGAGAGGTTTGTAGAGTGTTTTGTTTGAAGTGCAGCCGTTTATTAATAAAAGTCTTAAAGATTCTTTTGGATCATGGTATTCATCTTTTCCATCTATACTTGCGTCACACTCACTATGAATATCTGGAATAAATGGAACAATAATCCAGTTATTGTGAGCTTTGCAGAGAAATCCACACCTGTCTGGCAGATACCTTTTCCTGCAGTAACAGTTTGTTCCGAGACAAAGTCACGTCAGACTGTCTTTAATTATACGGATATTTTTTGGAAGATAACAGATCGACTGACTAATGCAACTGAAGAAGACTTGACTGACCAAGAGTTAGTTTTTGGATATTTTCTTTTTGGCTCCTTAAATGACTTTATTGAATTTTGCAGAAATTTTCGCATGGAAGCCGTAGCACAGGTCTGTGAGCCACATCTAATGGTTGGTTTAAATTATGGTCAAAAGGTGGCCAATGCCACACACCTGATAGAGGCTTTTGCACAGGTGATGCCACAATTTAATGAGACATATATGAGCTGTAAGTGGCGAAATGTAGCTGAAAAATGCACAAATCTATTTCGGCGTTTTGTTACCGAAGAAGGTTTATGCTATAGCTTTAATTCGCTTAGTCCTGCGGAGATATTTCGCGACGAGGGGTGAGTAAAGAGTCGTAATATGGCTAAGCAGATAAAAGTTTATAAGGCGTGATCATTTGCAGCTTAGTCGCCGACTTAATACATGATGTGGAGAATCGCACCGCCACCAGTTGGAATGTGGAAGATGGCTACGGACAAAATTCGTCGCCCACGACTTTTCCTAATCGCGTGTTGGGACCTGGTGCACGAGCGGGCCTATATTTAATGTTGAAAGGTAAAGAGGCGGATTTTGATGACATGTGCCGCGGCCCAGTGCAAGGTTTTAAGGTGTGTTGCATAGAGTGTGATGTATGAAAATATACTGAATAGCTCATAATTTAGATACTACTGCATACACCAGGCGAAGTGGCACAGGTCTCAAGGCAATACTTTCGTATACCCTTTGATCAGGAGGTATTGATTTCCATCAAGCCAAAAATCATAACCACATCTGAGGGTCTTAGGCACTACGAACCGCATCGGTAAGGTTTAAAAATTTAGTTGAAGAATTTATCTAACTGTACTTATTCAACTCTAGGCGGCAGTGCTATTTCCAGAAAGAGCGTTATCTACGCTACTTTCAGATCTATACACAGAGCAATTGTGAGCTCGAGTGTTTGGCGAACTTTACACTGTCGGAATGCAGCTGCGTCAAGTTCTCTATGCCACGTAAGTAGTTCATGATGGGTACCTAGTGTTATTTTTATAGAGCACTAGCAATACCCGGCGTACCGGGAATTTAAAAAAGCTTATTTTAAAATGTTTATTATAGAAAATCAAACGAATGTTTTAGAAGCTCATTTTATTTGTCCGTTTTTAAAATGTAAATAAACGTTATAGGCTAGAAATCTGGGTTATATGTATTAAAAAGTAGCACGTTTCTGCTAGTTTTGAAAATTTAGTTTTCTCAATGTAATATACACGAAGAGTGCGAACATAAAACGTCCATCACAACCATTTGATTGGTTAAAATTGAGAAATCATACTTTAAATTCACAATTCTCTTTTCTTGCAGGCAATATAAATGTACCTGTTTGTGGTGCAGCCAACATAGCCTGTCTCAATGAAGCCGAGGACAAGTTACTGTTGAACGAGTTCAATCAGGGTCTCGAGACTTCGGGTGAAAATGTACGCGGAGCCACCGAGTGTAATTGTCTGCCCGCCTGCACCTCGATAGCCTATGAGGCTGAGATCTCACAGGCAGATTTTGAGTATAACTCACTCAAGGATAGCAGTGCCGCCAATATAGTTGAAAGCATGGGTTCCAAAGTGTCCCGTCTTTCGATTTTCTTCAAAGAGGCGCAGTTTTTAACTTCAAAACGTTCAGAGCTTTATGGCACAACAGATTTTCTTGCCAATTGTGGTGGTCTATTGGGTCTCTTTATGGGCGTTTCTATGCTGAGCATAGTGGAGCTGATATACTTCTGTACTGTGCGTCTGCTGACCAATCTAAACATGCGTCGCAAGAAACGCAAAGAAATGGCCAACGGCACTGAATCGGCGAAGGAAGCTTAGGGTGGATTTTTGTTTTCGTATGTTTTGGGGGCTACAACGTAACGTAATGTGACTTCTTCGAATTTTTTTGTAATTTCGAAATGATCATAGAAAAGAAAAAAATTTAAAATATGTGTTAATTGTTAATAGCGTAAGCGTTGCACACTTCATAAGAAATAAAAATAAATTAAAAATATTTTTACTGCTACAATAGATGCGTTTTCATGCCTTAGCATAGCCCGTAACATTATATGTAACTATTGTTTTTTCATTACTGTTACATTTCCATTTGACTAGGCCAACAATGCGCCTAAATCAACAACAGTCAGCCAGTCATCTTAAGCCAAACAATTCAGTTTCTTCCAATACAATTCAACTCAACTCGTCATCCTCGTCTGTGTTTGCCTGTATTTGTAAAGTGCGTTGCAATATTTTGGCACCAACTTAAATTTTTTGATTTTTTGAGGTTAGTGAGTTATGAAGACATATGATGAAGCTTATAATAGACGGATAAAAAAAAATAAAATAAGTAGCTGTTAACTAAAAGAAGTATGACATACAATGCATGACATGTGATAAGAAGCAGATGTTACACTTAACTGAAAATATACAGATATCCACAATAGACATGGGTAACGCAGCGTTGCGTTGCATTATTGAGTTGAAGCATTTAAATGCGTTACTGCGTTGATACACTTCTTTTAAAAAAAATAACGCAATAGCGCATTAATACAAATGCAACACTCAAAGCAAAGCCAACAGCAAGAAAAACATTGAAAGCAAATGTACAAGTTGTACGGTTCATCGAGCACAGTTGGAAAAGACAGAAAGTTGAGTCAAACAAAATAAAATATACTTGTATTATATAGAAAAGAGGTTGCGGGGAAGATGCTGTTAAGCACGAATTCTAGGAGCATGTCTGATTGGATGATACTTGAGCACACATGTGTGAGTTTATTTCAAATTGAACATGTTCGATTTAAAAAGTATAAGCAAACTTAAATCTATCTTCAAACTTGTTTTTCCCACCAAAAATGTGTATGTATCCAGCGTTGCCAGAATGTGAAAAATTTACCAAAACTGATAAATTTTTTTTTCGATGTGAAAATGTGAAATTAAGTTTCATTTTGGTAAAATTTCCAGTGAAAACAAAAAACATTTTTATGAAAATTTCCCAAAAGCGTAAGGGCGAAGTAAGGGTTTCAGCGTAAAAAACACTTTTGTTGTGAATTTTTTTAACAGTATGGATTGAACCCTTTTTCTTCCGGATATATTGAAAAACAAGCTGGTGACAGAGCTTTTCCTAGAGCGTCTTGGAAAAATAGCAATTTGCGGTGTTCACTATTCTCGGTCGGAAATTATCTGAAATCAAAAACCATTAAAATTTAGTCAACGTTGGAGGAAAGCATTTTATATGTAGAAAGTTTGAAATGAATCGGTCTAGTAGTTTCTAAAAGACTGTCAGTGAACACGGACTTTGAAAACACAACTTGTAGGAAAACGGCTTTAAAGTTTTGTACACGTACGTTTGTACGTTCGAGGTACACTTACTTAAAAATTTGTACCTCTGTTAGTTTTACTCGAATTGACTTCAAATTTGGACACAATATTCTAGAGATGTTGAGCATTCATATAAAAAATGGTTAAAAACCTTACCGCCCTTAAATGATCGTTTTTTTTTTTTTATCTATACATAAATAGGCGTAGGGAAAATGGTAAAAAACTTTTTTCTCACGTGTCTCCAGCTGATTTTGATTAAATTCTTTTAAATGAATCAAAGTGCGGAGAACGAGTGCACCAATTTTTTTTTAAAAAAATTTTTTGCCAAATTTTTATGAAGAAAATTTGTTTTTCATATTACTTTTGTATCGAGAGAATGAAAGTGAAAAGGTCGAATTTGGGCCACTATCGAACTCCAATTATTTTTAAAAACGTATTAAAATGATTGGCCTTCATCATATTGAAAAGAACATTTATAAATTTGTACCATTGTAATACTTAATAATTTAATTACATTTTAGGGTTAAAGGATTAGAGTCGCGGTTACGTGTCATGCACAAAAACAAAATTCAAATTCTTCAGACAGTGACACTGAAAATAGGTATTTAAAATATAAAAATGGGGTAGTACCAAAGACCGTAAAACTCAAACTCAATATTACTCGTTTTCTTCAATATCATCGCAACAAAAATAAAGCGCTTTTCAGATGTTGAATTTTAAGTTCCAAACACTGTTAAGAAAAATCATTGGAAATTTCTCGGTTAACCATAATTCTGCTACATGTTTTAAAATATTTGAAACCTGAATACATGAATACTGGTATACAACAATATGCGTTGTGTTCGATGACAAATTCTCAGTGCCAAAAGCAAACAAATTAAGAAATAAGCCAGAAAAATGACTAGTTTTTATTGAACTGTTGAAATAGGTAAGCAAAGAACATATTTAATGCTCTTTCAATTTTTCGAATTTTTCAACAGAAACGAAAATATATCAAGTTATTTACATGTTACTCTAACTTACACCACAAAAAATATAAGCGTACAAAAGAGCTGAAAGCGTAACTTAGAGCATCTTCAAAAAACAAAGAGCAATATCAAGTAAGAGGAGGTAAAAAGCGAAAAATGTCCTCAATAAACAGTTTTTACTGATCTGTAGTAAGAAATCTAAATCTAGAGGAGTCATCAAACACAGGTTTTGTTATTACAATTTTATTGGAGGAAACATATGTCAAAAAATTAAAAATATTTCGTTTTTTGATTGATAACACATATTTGATATTATTTTTGTCGATGTGAAATTTTTTTCTTAAATGTGAAATATTTTTGGGAATTTTGGTAAAAGAAAATTTTAGGCTGTGGCAACCCTGTATGTATCTGTTTGAGAGCTCGATTTAATGATCAAAAAACACAACCATCTGCTTATTGTTTAAATTTTTGTTTTTTTAATTGTTGGTGGATGCTGAAATCTGCACTTTATTAAGTTAAATTTTATACTAACTACTATTTATTATATTCTAATTAATGAATATAGCCATAACATTAAACATTGTAAAAGGATTTTGATGTTGTTTTACTTTATATGTATGAGCTCTTTACCACATGACTAAACGCTCAATGCAATGTTTTACTGTGAGACTTTCTATGCATACAATTTTGAACGGGCGGCATGACGCAATTGCGTTAACGCATTTCGCTGATACAGTTAACTGCGCTTGAGTTAGTGTGTCAGCGCTGCAATTTTTACTGTGTTACCCATGTCTAATCCACAAGTATCCTAAATAAATGAAAAAGTCTCAAAATAAGGGTATTTATGTTTTATTTAATACCAAATTTTAACATATTTGAACTATTTTTAGTGTATTTTAGTGTTGGTTTTACAAATATTTAAGGGTATTCAAATTATAATTCATAGCCATATAACGCTCAACAATGTTCTGAAGAAAGTGAAAAATGAAAGCTGGTGCCATAATTTTGCAATTAACCTTATATCAATTTGTCTCAGTCAGCACGTTAGAGATTCATCTTTGAGCTGGCATGCGTCTCATCTGAAGTTGGCACCAAATCGGGGGTATTTGTGTTCTGTATCTGTTGCTGTTGTATGTGTGAAGGGTACCTTAAGCTGTGTACACAGCTTGCGGCTTTATATCAAATCCAAATCCAAGCATCTAATGGAAATCGAAATGAATTAGCTTAATTGTATTGACAAATATTTAAACAATAGCAGCAATGTTTTAATTGATTGGCATAAATAGACAGAAGAAGGAATTGTTCAGTGGCGTAGTTCGTAAGTATTACTTTAGAATTGTGTTAGTTTTGAGTCACAATTGCTTTCTACAAACATAATCTAAACCACAAATAAATGCTATTTTAACTAAAATGTTCTGAAAACTTAAGGTTCCGAAAACTTAATTTATGAAATCCATTCCAATTTGTTTTTCTCGGTTTGTTTTGCAATGAATACAATAATTAATATTGTCTTCGTAGTAACCAATATAATTCTTAAAAAATTTATATAGTTTTTTTTTTAAATTTTTAATTAAAATTAATTTAAAATATTCTTGAAAAGTACTTGACAAGATGTGACAACTTTAAAGATTCAATCGAAAAAGAATAACAGATATGGTGTTTCATCTTATGTTCCATGAGCTATTGTTAATACTACACCACTGTTTAGATACAAGTATTCAGCTACAAATTTAATTGCTTTTCTAAGTTGAGATATTTTCGTCAATAAAAGTTTCTTCTCTCATTTTAAGTTAATTAAAGATACTCCAAATATAAATATTACAAATAAATATCAAGTTTCATTTTTGAAGTTTGAAAATCATAGATTTATACATCCAAGTTTAATGTTGATTTCTATGATACGTAAAAAATGTATAGATACAACCAGTATTGTACAAATGTTATGCAAGTTTTCCTAAATTTTTAATGAAGTCTCGAACTATAAATTCTGTTCGTTATAAACAATAATTCATAATTACGTTATATTTATAAATCTTCAATTTCTTCAATAGCATACATAATAAATAGAAAGATTTTAACATTTACATTGTCGGGATTTGAAGAGATTGTATCGCCATAGAAAATGCCCAAAACATGGTCGTTATATCTCCAGTATAACTTAGGTAAAGTTCCGACCACAGGTCGCGTCGATATATAGACTTTTCGGTAATGCCGGTGTAAAAAAAATTAGAAACCCGGAAATTCACTGGAAATTGGTTCCTATAGGTTTTTGGGGTCATAGAAAACTATGGTGATATTAGTTTTTTTTGTAAAACCTCTTATTTTTAAACTCTAGTGACTCTCCTTTGGCATTACCCAGAGCCAGCGACGGGGACGTAGAAAGATGGCGTGACTACACTTTCTTTTTGTTTATTTTTTCCTTTAAATTTTTTAGGCCACTATCTTTCGTTCCATTAAACACAACTTTTTCATTTCTCAATACATTTTCTTCAACAATAGCTTATTTTTTTTTGGAAATATACAGGCTTTTAGTAAAAAATATCAAAAGTAACTACTTTTTCGAAATTTTTCTGAAAAACAAGAAAAATCCCCGAAAATTCCCGAAATTTAAAACTAACGGCTTGACCAAAAAATTATGTTGGTATTGTTTTATTAGCTTTTATTTCATATATCATTTGTTTGAGTACTGTTGTTGGTTTTGGAGAATTGTGCAATTAAGTGAAACTAATTTTTTTTTTTTGTTCAAAACCCTACAGTGGGCAATTTCTCGAAAACGGAGTGAGAAAAAGAAAAGAAAAATTTTTTCCGGAATTAGCGACCGATTTTACATGAGAAAAGGATAGTGACATTCATTGTTCAAACAAGTTTTCGTTATTTGTAAAGTAGTGTTACTTAACGGTAAGTAAGAAATCAAACAATGTTCTAAAAGTAGCATTTTCGACCATATCTAAGGTTGCGGTTATAGTGAACGCCGAGTCAGACAGGCAGGCAGGCAAGCAATGTGAACAAGCGAGATAGATCTGCATCTCGTTTTTCACACAGATTTCAGCCTGCCTGCCTGTCTGACTCGCGTTCACTATAATCGCAACCTAAGAATAAATTAAATTTTAGGGGGACAACGCAGAGTGTGGCTTTTATCAATTCTAGAGAATAAAAAAAATCAGATTACTTATAAGGTGGATCTAATGTTGTTATTCTTATTATATGTTGGTTATTTTTTTGTCGAAAATGCTTATTTTAATTTCAGATAACATGAATAGCATTAAGTTTGTAACTAAAGTGTTAATTTTAAAAATTTTAAAAAAATTTTGCATGAAAAATAGATGAAAAATGCATGACCTCAATGGAGTCTCAGAGAGCACTTAGGGAGAAAAAAAAAATTTTTGAAATTTATTTTTTTTAATATTTAGATAATTTAAACATAACATGCTAAATAGTTGCTAAACGAAAGAAGTTTTCGACTTTAAAAATACACAACCACTTACATGAAATTCTAATTTATATGCTAATTTTACTAAAACATATCGCTCATTTGCTCGAATAATGGCATAACTCAAAAATCGCGATTTTTGCATATAATGCAAAATTATTTATTATATCATCCTTCATATTGTGTAAAATTTGCAAGTTATTATCTTGAATACTTTCCGATATTCAAGATGTGAGAAGAGGTTTTCTGTTTTCAATGCAAGTTGTGAATAAATTGAAAACTTAAAAAGCGTTTTCAGCAAAATTACTTTTTTTGAGTCATGACGTTATTCGAGCAAATGAGCGATATTTTCTCTTTATTCTTAAGAAAATGTAGTGATATAAAAAGTTGAATCATGTTAAACAAGTAGTGGTCGAAAAACAATTAATATTTAACGTGTCCGCAGATATCCGCAGCTAAAACTTACTTCTTACTATCAGGAAATGATAAGTGGTTACAAGAAAATTAACCGCAGACTGAAGTAAGCGGAATTTTCGTCGAGAACACTAAAGATTGATTAACAAACAATCAAAAACATTTTTTTTTCCTAGTAAAATTAATTTATTCTATGATATAACAAACCAATTTAATAACTTATTATGCAGAAATGTGGATTTACATTCCCACCCTTTTACCATGAAAAATTAAACATCTAGGACGAATAATCTAAGCACAACGATTTTATTAAATCAACACTGATTTCTTATACAAATAAATATAAATAATTTCTTCAAAATTCCAATCCATTGAAAAGAAAATAGCAAGAAAACTACTAGCATGGCTAGCATTCAGACATAGTTTTGCTTATATCTAAAAAAAATTTAAATCGCAAGGAGAAAATTTTGATTTTTTATTCTCTAGAACTGATAAAAGCCACACTGTGCAACGGACCGAGAAGCGCGAAAAAAGTAATTTTTCTGAATTTCTTTAAAGGAAACCTATAAAAAAAAACCTATAAAAAAGTTTCAGAGAGAAGTTAACGAAAAGTATATAAAAGTTCAAAAACACACTTTTCCATATTTAATTAAAAACAAAGAAAGCATGAAAAAAATTTCAATATAAATTGATTCAAATGAAATGACAATTAAAAAGTTGTTTTTGTAGAAAAAGATTGTCAACTAAACTTACAAAAAAATATTTTCTTGAAGTTTGTAGAATGAGTTTGAATGCTGTATGATTGAAAATAGCGGTCAATTTCAATATGTACTTCGCTTAATAAATTAATCGTGACTAAAACATATATTTTTTACTGATTTTATATACAATTTCGATACATAAGTGGTTAAAATCAAAATTTAAATTATTTATTAAACAGGCTGAAACCCTTTCCTGCTTATCAATATACGGTGTCGAGCGCTCCCTCTCAAGTTTTGAAAAGTAAACGAAAATTGAGAAACTGAACGAAAAATTGCTTACGCAGAACTTGGGCGCAGCGTTGCCATATGGAAGTAAAATACTTCATTTGGAAGTATTTTTAACCCAAAATAAGATTGAAGTATTTCATTGCTGAAATGAAGTATTTTATGTCAGCTAAAAAAATAATTTTTGTATACTACGCATTAAAGTACTTCAACTCTTTTATATAAATTACTAGCGGATGTAACCCGGTGTTACTCTGGGTTGTGCCTCGAACACAGAAAAAGGACGATTTTAAAACTGCTCTCATTTTAACATTTTTTAAATTATCAATTAGATTTTCAAAATTTTTTAAATTATCGTTTTTTGGGGTTTTGACACATCCCTCTGTCGATGTGTTTAGTCAAATTTCCGCAAAATTGTACCTGCCGCACATGACAAAAAAAAAGTATGGCATCTTCAACTTCTCGATCTGGCGTCTGGTTTCTGAGGAAAATGGTCACTCAGATTGAAAGAAGTAATTTCGAGAAAAATGCGTTGAAATTTTTTATTAGCATGCATTTGATATGCATTTTTATCTCAAAA
Organism: Tetanocera ferruginea; assembly: GCA_958299015.1. Taxonomy (NCBI): domain Eukaryota; kingdom Metazoa; phylum Arthropoda; class Insecta; order Diptera; family Sciomyzidae; genus Tetanocera; species Tetanocera ferruginea. The sequence continues at coordinate 129,361,343 of OY282644.1, forward strand.
AAAATTTCAATTTTAAAATATCCTTTTGGCATCGATTCGATTTTTGGATTGTCTTCGTTCAACTTCGGTTTTGGCCGATACTGTTCAGTTGATTTTTGTTCATTTTAATATAGCTTCTATTTTCATCAAAATCGGTTCATCCGTTTTGACGTGAAAGAGCCAGACATAATTGATTGAATAAAGCGCCCTCTCACGGAAGTTTTCTGAAATTTAAATATCCTCAATTCTGTTGCAGGGTCAGGTTATTTCACGTAACAAATTTTAGTAAAAGCGGTCCAGGCGCTTAGGAGTTATTGAGTCTTTAAAATGCACTACCTAAAGATCCCTCTTGCGGAAGTCTTTGGAATTTTTATATTTTATGTTTTATCTTGGGTACAGTTGAACCTTCATACCAAACATCATTGAACTCGGTCCAGGCGTTAAGAAGTTATTATGGAGTGCCACGCCCACAGACTTGCGCCCACTTGTTCAATCGGATGAATGGTGCGCGGGCCTATACGGAACAGACAGACAGACAGAAAGACAAACATTTAATTTTATGTATTAGAAGATATATTCTATTGTAGTGAACTGAACTAAATTATTATCAAAAGATCTCGTTTTGTTATGTTTTATTGAAAGATCTCATTTGCTTTATAGATCAGCCTAGAGTACAAATTGCTAGTGGCAATTGATTTGAATTATTTTAAATATAAAATTTTTCAATAAAAAAAAACAATTGTTTATTTTCCTATGCGCTTAGTTCGAAAAGTTTTAAAATTAAGTATTTTTGGTAGAAATTCAGATTTTTTAATACCACATTGAAGAATTCTCTCCGCGGTTCTCTGGCAACACTGCTTGGGCTACTCAATATATTGCTGAGCAAGTACGTTCTTTTGCTTTCTAACTTTTGTTTGCTAACGCATAACTTGGTTCTGTCTTAAATTTAAATCAGGTATGCGCAAAAGGCCGCCCACGAGCGGATAGCTTTCACATGCATACGACAGCTTTCAGTCAAAAAAGCTTTGCAGTCGAGACTCGCACTGTTACACTGAATATATATTCCAGGCATGCGCAAAAGGCCGCCCATGGGCGGATAGCTTTCACATGCATACGACCAGGGCTGCCGTTTTGGTAAAATATTACCAAATTTGGTAAAAAGATTTCGACTTGGTAAAATGGTAAATTTTTTTTTGGTTTGGTAAATTTAAAATCAATGATAATTTAAAATAAGTTGCAATTCAAAAAATGATTGTATAAAAATTATATCAATCATGCTCATTGTGAACCACCATCCTTATGATTGAAAATAATTGAAAATATATAATTGAACGCATCAAGTGAAAATTACACGAATGAACGCAAAGAAAAATGTCAAATATTTGAATTTGGGCTTAGATGATTGGCTTAGAAAAGAAATTGATGTATCGCTAAGATCATGATACAAAAATACAAGTAGTATTGACGTTTCCGACGACTACTTCTGATTGTCAAAAATACATCGAAGAAGAGAGCGCTCATAAGCAAACAACATAATACAAAGGGCACATTCAGCATACTCAACATTGCCAACTTAACTGTTCAGAATTTAAAACTGCAACTTTGAATATGTGTTAATTAATTACATATACATCAATCTGAGGTGGTGGGAAATAATTTTCCACATATAATAAAATACCTAAAATTTGTATATGACTTTTTTAGAGTGCAGTTTAATATTAGATATTTTTTAAGTACTTAAAAATAAAAAATATGCACATGAATTACATATGCACTTAAAATAGAAAAATTATAAATAAATAGTATGAATTATTGTAATAGTATAATAGGCTACACATAAACGGTACATGACTAACATTTCGTCAACTTGACAACTTTAAGACGCTTCATATAGCAACCCATTCAGCTAAAACATAGCTCACCTAGCTCACACTGTCACAACAGTTGACTACGCTGAATGTGGCCAGTAACTGTTTTGCTTTGACTGCCGTTTTTGACAGCAGCCGGTTCCCTTCTGAAGAGAAAATAAGTAGCTGTAAATGCTATCTATATTTTTGTATCATGGATAAAATGGTATCATGGTATCAAGATGGATAAGTAAGTTTTTATTTTTAATAAATTGATTTTCTTAAAATGTATATTCTATTATTAGTATATTCGATTATGTTATTTCTAATTAGATATGTTATTAGAAAGAAGGCGACCAATATGAAAAGCGATGAAACATCTTCAAGCGTACAATAAATGTTAATTTAATTAAAAAATATGTATAAAAGTATTGTTTCTTTAACTCAAAAATAAATTTTTTTTGTTTGGTAAATTCTTTTTAATTTTGGTAAATTTTTGGATGAAATTTGGTAGAAAAAAATGTTTGAGAGTGGTAGCCTTGCATACGACAGCTTTCAGTCAAAAAAGCTTTGCAGTCGAGACTCGCACTGTTACACTGAATATTTATTCACATTCGTCCTATCACAGCACACGATCAGTCGCTGTGCGAACTTCATGCTGTGAGGTTGCGGTCGCTTGCTCCTGCGTTGCCTTCTTAAAAACGACAAACTACCATTCATACGCATGAATATGCGTTTGTTTATTGTATTTGTTTGTCTGTAATAATATTTTGTTTTTAAATAATAAGGATTTAATTAATTCGTAGAATTTTACTTAATTTTTAAACGAAGCTTATAGTATTGAATATGTCAACGCAGTAGCAAGCGACCTCAACCTTTAAGCATGAAGTTCAAACAGCGACTGAACAAATGTTGTGATTGTAACAATGAACTAACTCGTGCTTTTCGTTCAGTGTTAACTTGAAAAACAAAAGGTTTGCAATACAAACACAAACTTTGTATGTATTAGTTTGCGCACCCCTTATTTAAATCAATTCGCACACAGCCTAAACTGCACAGTATAATCCAGTCTTTGTCTAGGAAAATATGTTATATTTTGAAAATATCGATGAAAATGAACTTATAAATTCACTCAGGGATTTTTTTTTAAGTTTTACTTAAAATTTTAAAGTCATTGCAGAAGTTTACAGCAATTCAAGTAACGTGCTTCAAATTACATTCCTCACACCGAAGTTTACAGAATCCGAACTATTCAACGAAATTTTCGTTAAATCCGTTTTGGTCGTTTTCTTCCATACAATTCGGAACTGCATAAAACGGATGTCGTCGAAAGGATTTGATGCATGAAAGCAAAAAACTCAAAAAATCACATCCTGCCAATAAAATTGCATCAACCAACCAGACTCTGCTAATTGACTCGACTTTGAACAATTAGTTGTAAAAATGTGTAGCGCGTAAATTTAACACCAACATCAACAAACATTTGCGTTAAACGATATGTCTGGAAATTCGAAAAAAACATTTTTAAAATAACTGTTCAACGAGAAAGTAAATCAATCAGCAACATTTGGCAAAATTTTTATTTAACCATGCATGTTACATACACATAAACATAAAAACACATATATAAACTAATATATTTACTGTATTGTGCAAAATGTCAGCAACATGCCTTTAACACTTGACTAAAATCTCTATAAATCTTAGAAAAAACAAAAGAAAATTGCATTTGTTTTTTAAGCCCATGAAAGGACTTTAACCGAGCTTCTTACTTGCATATTTAATGCTGAATTCGAACTGCTAAAGTTTATCTTCTCAATAAGCTGTACATAGTTTAGTTTAGTTTACTTTCTGAGGTTTGCCATTGTCTGCAGAGAGGTGACATCCGATGAGAAAAATGTATTTCTATTGAAAAGCTTTGTGTGTCAGATGGGCACTTGAACCCGGGCTTTCCGAAATTAGTTGGCACTCATGCCACAAACTTTGCACGCATGGCCATGGTCGGCATGTTTAAATATTGATTGTTATTATATTATTGATTTGCAGTAAAACCAAAATTTGTCATACAATTCTTTTAAATTGTTTTTTTTTTTATATAGTATATAATATATACATATAATATATATATAATATATACACAAAAACCTTATAGTAAAAGAGCTATTTGACAAATACAAGTTTTCAGCCTTTTTCGATCACTTTAAGGGCCAGACTTTAAACCAGTATGGGGAAAATTTAAAGGTTTTTCAATTCACTCTTTAGGCAATGGTGAAACAAACCAAGATGTTGTTTTTTTCAAGGACATTTGGTAAAATAAAAAGCTCAACAACAAAAAAAAATCATTGCTCATAATTTATGTGCGAGTATGACAATAAGTACATCAACACAAATAAAGTCAAAGCTTAATCAGGAAATGCAACAGATTGCATTGAACCTGACGCTATGCAGTTCACACACAATCACAACCTCGTCTACCTCACATCGACCTCACTACCCACTCACATATCATGCATATGGCAACCAACAAGTGCCAGAATTGGAAATAAAGTTGACACATTTCCATAGCTAATAAAATTTTCATGTTCTGTCGGCTTTCGTTTGCGACACATTCCCATCCACACATTCATACATGGACACGACCACGCTGGCACATAAAGTGCAGCAACAAATATTCAAACAGCCATATATCAGCACCTTCAGCGACATGCATAAACGTAAAACGCTTTAACAACAACGCCTTCCACACTCGCGTATACCTACATACATATGTATCCAATTGATATAAAAATATAATAAAAAATAAAAAAAATAGCGTAAATAAATTTATGACGATTTTATTGATGGCTGCTAGTGCACTCAGCCGTACAGTTCTTTCGTTTGTCGTTGGTATCCTTTTAAAGTCCTTGCCTATGATGACGATATGTGTCTGTGTGAGTGTTTGTATGGTATACGCTGTGCCTGTTCTTGAGTGTCGTCTGCATGATCGTTATTTGCCGCTTATTATGCCAAAAGCTGTTAAAAGGCTGAAAGAAGAAACTGTTGCTCTGCCATTTGTTGCTGCTATTTTTATTGCACGCTTAGCGACTACAAAATAAATTTTTTTCATGCATAAGTGTTCAATTCGTCGCTTAAACCAACAACATTAATGCATATTTTTATTCATATTCTAATTTTTGTTTTAAATGGCTCCTCCATTTGTTTATTGAATCTTTTACATCGGCAACTTACAATGAAAATGAATATTTTATTTTCTTAAATTGTGCTTTCATTTCAAAATGGCTTTTGCAGTTTAGCAAGCTGCTCAAAGTAGTTTCATTGCGGACAACCTTTAAGTTGGCTCGCAACGTCTTGGAGCTCATACAGGCAACAAACTTCATTGAAAACAACAACAACACTAATTAAGAACGTTCACATAAAAAATCTATAACAACAGCCAACTGTTTACGTTGCTGCAAAACCGTTAGCTTTATTTAACTTTGGCTTTGAATTTCCGGTTGTTTGTTGTTTTTGTTCCAGCATTTCCTGTACCGGCGACGAGTCGTTGTTTTGCGTTGCGTTTGTCTAGAAGTTTTAACGTTTTCTTACTGATGTGGCAACACGATTACGATCTGACATCGCGATGTCGAGACTGTCATGTCAAGCGCTGCTGCATTTGCTAACACATATGTATGTTTGTTGCCTTCCGACTTAAACCGGAAATAGGTTCATTGCAAGTTTCGAAAACACTAAAGAAACCGCACTTTTCTGTTTTTTTTTTTTTTTTTATAGTTTGGTACCAAGCTGTATAGTTCACCTGTTTTAACTATTGTTTTTGCAATTGTTGCCTTTGTTACTATTACTTTGTTCGTTGTTGTGCCGCATTCGTACCGCATATGTTGGAATTGAGTGTAAACGACTTAATATCGTTATTAGAAACATTATTCGAAGAGTGTGTTGAATGGTTTTATTTTCATTGAGTCAACTTACCAGCATTCCTGGCAAATACAAAAAAAAACAAACAAATAAGAGAAAGAATATTAAAGCGTACTGAGAGCCATGCGGGAGCAGATGCACTGATAAGCCCAGTAAACAGTAACTTGAAGTTTTGTAGTTTATTAGTTTTGTAGTCCAGTAACAAAGTTCGCTTGCTATTCGCTTTCGACCGATTAACATTAACGATTCGTTTACGCAGTTTAAATTTAGTGAATAATTTCATAATAAATTAAGTTATCGATTTTGTTTTATCAATAACGATATCGGATTATTTTTGCAAAGGCGAGAGAATATTGAAATAAAGAAATTTGTTTGACTTTGAAAAAATTTGTTTTATTAGTTTATTTTTTTTTTGCTAATGTATCATCCATTCACTTGCCAGTTGGAATATGAGTCCTCAAAGACGAAGTCCTCAAAGCCGTCTCGAAGACCAAGTACGCATACTCAGAGCGAACGCTGACGTTATGAAAGACAAGTCATTATATTGTCAGCAACAAATAAATAAATAAATTTTCAGCAAACAAATTAAATTTCTCTCACAAAAAAATCATAACCATGCACGGAGAGCGTATAATTTTGTTTATACTATGCATCCGTACTGCAATACATGGACGCATGCCGTCCTTGAAGACATTTCAACAACATGTCTTGCAAGCCAAAGTGGAATTTTGTTTGAAAATGTCTTCAAAGACGCCCATAGAAATGGATCGATCCGTCCTGCAAGAAACTGACATGTCTCGAAGACTTCTTCGAAGTATCCATTTCCTGCTGGGTTTATAATTTTGTAAAAATTTTCTTTTATATCTAACAAATAAATTTGAAACGTTAAAAAATCATACAAATTGTTTTATTTGATTAAATAAAAACAAATTAGTGTCTTTAAAAAAATCAATATTATTAATAATATATCCTTAAATATTTTTCATAGTGGATTATGAATGAATTTATTTGATACATGAAGATTGCTTATGTCTTGTTTCATTGCAATAATATTTTAGTAATTCTTACCAAGCAGTTTTTCAACAATATAGTTAATGTTTCGCACAAAATTTAAAAAAATGTGTATTATGGTCTTATAACATTTTTGTAATATCTTAGCCAGGTCCTCTCAGAAGGAGGCCATTTGGTCTTGGCTAGAATATGGAAATGAGGATGTAGAGCCCAGGCCAAACCATGCATTTGAAATACTAGAGAAAAAAAATTCAATCTTCCGAACAAAAATGCGTCATTATACCGTAAGCCTAAATTGGTCAGGTTTATTAACTCTTTGCAAAATTTTTAACACCTAGAAATAAGCGAAACCGGCAAAGAAAAGTATTAATACAGCCTCACCTCGACCTTGAGGCACAATTATTTTACTCTCTTAATTAAAAATTTGATGAAACAAAATGACTGTTGAAAAGTTTTTATTATCAAATTTCTAGATCCTAGAACCATTGCAAATATTTCCTTTATGAAAAAGATTATGTCAAAGAATATTGAAAATAAGAGATTATGTCAATAACTCAAATGAAAATGTTCAGGATACAAAAAAATCTTAGAACACATTCCTTAATTATTTACGAACCAGTTATTTCCCGTTAAATATGATGGTCTGGTTTTTATTTAGGAAAAAAATGAAATTATTTATTCGTTTTTAGCTTTATTTATTCATAGTTAGATTAATTTTGGGCACAAGAGGAATTCACATTAAGTTAACATAGTTAACAAAAGCGAAGTTAACAAAAGCGAACAGACCAATATAAACTAATACACACATCAGACTTAATGGTACTTCTGCTTGACTTTCAATCACAGAATTTGTAAATACATTCAATAAGAATGGCGTACAAGCTGGATTTACGTAAGTCGGTCTCCAACCTCTTTGGACGGCTTAGTACGAAAGAAATTCTGAAAGTATTTAAGGACAAGCCAATCTCACGTGCAACTATTTATAAAGTTATTAAAGATTGTCGTGAAGGTAAAGAACAGAAAAATAAAAAAAAATCCGGTCGTCCACAAAAATTGAGTGCCAAAACAACAAAAATTCTGTTTTTAAGTGCAAAAAGTAAGATTGGTCAATCGACACGGCGATTATCGCGAAAATTTTGTGTTTCACACACAACAGTGGCAAACATTTTAAAGAAAAACAATCTTGGTATTCACTTCAACGCTGAAATTTCTGAAATCGCAAAATTTCCGACGAGTTGAAGTGAGTGGCCGTTTTTAATTTTTTTTATGCTTCTGTCAGCATGAAAGTCGCCATAGCTGGATTTTGTCGAACGCCAACAAAACAATTAATTGTGTCTTCATTTTGTTAAAAAAATATTGTTTGCTGTCTTAATTATTCTAATTAATAATATAGTTATTGCATAATAAACTAAATAAGATGCTTAATTTGATGATTTTATATGAGAACAGACAAAGTGTTCTTCTTCTTCTCATATTTTGCATGTTCACAATGACTCACATCAATCGAACAGTTCTACTAACGACTACTGAACAGATCTTTTCTTCGCAAATTTACGACGATTAATTTTCAGCAACTCAATAGATAATTAATTTTAAGCAAACTTCGGAAAACCAAAACAACAACAATTGCACTGAAATTTTCGTAAATTTGCGATTTCGGAAATTTCAGCAGTGAAGTGAATACCCTAAACATTTTTTATCAAAAACGTAAGCGAGCACCAAAAAATCCGGCCAGACAGATCGAAATAATATCAAAATGCTGCCGTGAACTTCGTCGTAAACACTTTGCAGGTAAAAAATTCATGATTTTGGATGATGAATCTTACTTTACTTTTGCTCATCATGAAATAAGTGGAAATGATGAATTTTACACTGATAATGTTGAAACAACACCAGAGAATGTTAAGTATGCCGCCAAAGCAAAATTCGAGCCGAAGGTGTTAGTGTGACGCGCTATTTCATCAAAGGGTATTTCAGTAGCAGTAATTCGTACAAATAAAGCCAAAGCCATCGATTCTGACATATATGTCAATCAATGCTTACCAAAGTTAAAACAATTCGTTAAGAAGTATCACCCCCGGGATGAAATAAATTTTTGGCCAAACCTGGCTAGTTGTCATTATGCCAAAAAGACGCTGCAATGGCTAACAGAGCGAAATATACCATTTGTACCGAAAAAAGACAATCCACCAAACGTTCCACAGGCACGTCCAATTGAAGATTTCTGGTCTGTTCTTAAACGTAAAGTCTACGAAAAGGGCTGGGAAGAACGAGCAACAGTTGATAGCACGAATCAAGCGAAATTTGAAGGAAGTTGATTTATTGTTCGTCCAGAACATGGTTTTGAAAGTTCGAAGCATACTGCGAAAAATGGAAGATTATGGTCTATTAAGTACATTGTAACTTCATGTCATTGAAATATTTCAATGAGATCTGGATTGTGACTTCAAATAGATTAATGCTGAGAATGTGCGAAAAAGCTGTAGTAGCTGAACTCTATTGTTATTGCATGTAAAAAAAAAAAAAAAAAAAAAAAAAACTATTTTATTCGACAGATTGGAAATAAATTAGACCACCATTAAAAAAAATTCGAAATCGTTTTTTATTTCTTGAAAAGACGTAGTTGTGAATTTGTCTAAAAACTTTCTTTACATAAGGTTAAATTTACATAAGGTTAAATAAAATACCATTTTAAAGTTTTTAGCAAAATTTGAAATATATTTAATTTCCCGAAAATAAAATCCCACTATTTATTTATCAGTACAATTAATTTAGAAACAATTTATTTTATTAGGAAAGTTGCCTTTTGATATCGCACTCATCATTTGTTAAAAATTACTGACAAAAAAATTTGGATTCCGCAAGTTTATGGTCTCAAAAACTCATCATGAATAATTTCTTAAAAAAATTTATTGAGACTTTAAAAACATTTGCCATTAATTTTAAAAAATTTTTTGGTCCAGGCGAACTCAGTAAAAATTCAGAGAGCTTGTCTTTAAAGCTTTGCACCAACCTCTTTATGAACTGTACCACGTCCGACAATCATTATTTTTTCTACATCTACATTTTTAAAGGTGAAATCACTTGGTTAATTTTTTACTCCCAGAAATCCCAGGAAATATACAGTGTTGGAATAATGCTTCTTCCAGAACACCGGTGGAAGGTTTCTATGAAAATAGCATTTATTTTATGAAACATGATTTAAGTGTAAACCATTTGTCTTTTAAGATTGTTAAAATAGCCCCACAACCTTTCTCATTTACCTAAAATAATTGGTTATAATACCCCAATGTTTAAACTTAATAAGATTTTTTTACATTAAGGAGACGTTCCATCAGTATAAAAAAAATGTTATTTGATGTTTCAAAGGGCCATTTCAGCCCTTGAAAGGACTTTGACCGAGCTTTTTATGATAAATCGTGTTTTGTGTGTTATTGAATGTTTGCACACAATTGACCGAGAACTGGACCTACATGTTTTATGCCGACTCCGAACGGCTAAAGTTCATGTTCTCAACAAGCTTTACATGGCATTATTTACTCTATGAGTTTTGCCATTGTTTGTAGAGAGGTGGTGACTGATCAGAAAAAATTCATTAGGTGTCAGAGTAAAAGCAATGCTATAAGCTTTCAAGCGTTTAATAGATGTTTGAAATGATTTGTATGAAATTTGAAGTATAAAACTGAATGATTCAGCATTTCTTGCAATAAAAAGACGCTTTCACTCTGACATAGAAAAGCATTACTTATAGCATCTACTAGCAAAGCTTCAAGAATAGCTTCGCTTGTAGCGCTCACTCTGACATCAGCCTAAGACAAAAAATAATTCCAATAAATTGTCTACTGGGTTGTATACAAAATCAAGTCTGGTCGCACAAACTTACTCAAATGCAACTATTTTAGTATTGCTTTTATGTGAAATCCACCTTGAACCTCAGCGAAGCGTTGGTGTCTAGTTTAAAAGTCATTAAAAACTTTGCTAAACTACTTAGTTGGAAACTTTTCGAAATTAGAAATTTGATTGAAATTTTCAGTGGTGAATGGATAGGGGGGAAATGGGGTGGTGAGTGTCTGTTAGTATATATTTAAATGTTTACCAAACACTTTATGTCATGGAGTTTGCGATTAAATAAATTTATTAGTGTTTAAATAATTAAAAATCTTTGAAAAGCGTTAATATAAGTTAACAAACAAACGTTAAATAATTGTAAGCTTCCGATATTTCAATAATTATCAACAAACTGCAGTTTGATACGTTTCGTGTGAGTACCAGAGACCTGCAGCGAGTAGTTATAAATATAGTTGACTCGAGTATATACGCATGATTTCATGTACTGCCACTCATCCATACTCATAAAAAATGTTGTGATACTTAAAGCTCGCAACATATTTTAATGTTTGGAATATGCTTCATACTCTGACTCGCTGCCATACGTAGCCGCTATGATCATGACTTTCTACCGATAAGTTGCATACAACTGAATGTGGACATGTTCGAGTGAGAATATAAATATATATACCAGAACTTCAAACGAACGAGCTGTTTGAGGATTGCCATTTTCGACGTAGCTTAAAAATTATTGTTTGATTTATTATCATTTAATTTCTTTGTTAGTTATTGATTCAGTACGAAATGAAGCTCAACGATTCTGTTAAATAATAAAATATTTTAAATATTTTTAAGTGAAGTATATCAATGTGTTCCTTATATTTATTGATAAGCATTTGTTTGCGTTATATTTTCGGAGAAGTTCATTTAATGCAAGGTGTTATAGGTTAGGTATTATATTTAGCAAATCATTTAAAGTGCACTACGAAATTCCATAAAAAAATTCTTGCCACATAAACAAAAAATGTAAACGAATTTTTCCTAGTGCTTAAAATAACTACGTGGTAACCCTTCTGCTGTTCTTACAGCGACCAGAAATGAACGTAAGTTCAAAAACTACAACAAAGAAAACTACGCAAGTAGTCCAATGAGTTGTGGGACATTAGCTTGAGCTATGATTATTTGGTATGATTTATAACTGGTTCGATGTTGAAGAGTATTTGGTACTACTTTGGCGTTCGATGAGCTTCATTTAACAAACTCACACTCAGCAAGACTACTTCAAGTAGAAGTGGTGGTTGTTGTTTGATGTGTACTCACTTCTACTTGGTTTTGCATGAATAACTATAAATCGCAAAAATGTGACTCGTTGCAGGTCTCTGGTGAGTACCCAAACACCACTTTGAAAACATATGAGAACAGCAGCAATTGACACGAAGATGACTACTACAGCCAAATTCCGCCCTGCTTTACTTCTCCAACTCAATGCATTTCACACATAATCGAATTTGATGCCAACATTAAATCCGCTATGTTCTACCATACGAGGCCATAGAGACTTGTATACGCGCTAAAATCATAATAATTGGCAGCACTGGTGTTCGACATTTTAACGAGATGATAAACTACGCATCCCAATGCATTTCGAAGGATTTTCTTTTTTTTTGTTCTATACGTTGCCTAGAAACTAACATGGCGTTGTATTTCTGCATGAATCGCGCTCAATTTAAACGAATTGGATATCTTAGCATTTGTCTAGTCTGCTTGACATCCTGATGTACCACCCACTCTTGTCGATGAGCCTTTAATTCGCATGTCCTTCGTGTCATCTATACATCCCGCATAAAAATGTAATTTTCTTCGCGGTTTGCATACAAATTTTGATGATTTCATTTGCTTTGAACCGCCGACAAGTGGTAAGCATTGTCAAGTAGTCAGTCAGTCAGTTCTTGAAGCAGTGACTCAGTCATTTGTGGTTCTAGATGGTGGTATGATGTAGCAAAAGACAATCGATATTGATGTCACGGTATGCATTGATTGCCAAATACGCGGTGGTATAAATTATAAATTTATTATTACTAGGTTTAGCATTCAATTGATGAATACTCGCATGATGATGATGGGAGCTACACGCTAAAAAAAAATTTTGTAGAATTACTTAAAAAATGTGTACTAACATGTGTATCGTGATGTATTTTAAATATCGACAAAAATGCTTTAAGTTAAATAAAAAAACATGCAACGTTAAGGATATTGTTTGTGTTTTACTACGGTAAAAGCATTTTGGTAAAAAAACATATTGTATCCTTAAATTTTAACTGATTTTATTGAATGTATTGTATAATCTGTAGAAAGTTAAAAAAAATTTTAGGTTTTTAATTTTTTGTAATTTGGTATTTCGCGATTTAAATATCAAAGCACAGTTATATAATATTCACAACTGAAACATTTTCTATTGAAAATTGAATATTAAAATTTTTTAAAAAAATCATTTTCTATCGAAAAATATAATTTAAAAAAGTGATTCAAGAGTGAAACGTGAGTGACAATTTTTATTGATAAGTTGGATTTTCCTGGAAAATAATTGGCTAGCACAATTTATATCTTGGATTTACTTTTTATACAAGATTAGTGAATTTTGTATTTTTTAAATCAAGCAGACGCATTTTTTTTTCATTAAAAAGCATTTGAAAAACTGAAACGTGAGTGACATATAATTTTTTTTTTATATTTGTTTATTTTTGTATTAGAAATGAAAGAAGATGACGAAAACATCAAAAGAAAAGTGAAAGCCGACAGTAAACGTCCGTATGAAAAAAAATATAGAGAAAAATTACAGTTATATCCGGATTCGGATTGGCAAAGATTAAAAAGATCTAATTAAATCATTATTTTATGCCCTTGGCCTCGACGGAATTGCTAATAAGTCAGTAATATAGCCAAATTTGGCGCGGTCTTTGGTTTTCAATGAGCCTAAGGATCAACGAATTAGGGTTTCGTACAGTTCAGGGTTTACACACAGATTCGGATTCAGGACCGGAATAAATTGCTATATTCTTGCTGTGTTTCTTTCCCAACTTAACTAAACTAACATAAATTACACTAGAACCGAAGGCAACCGAAAATAAAGAAATTGAATCGAAAATTTTGAATTGACTCCTTTAAGAGTTTTGATACATTTCCTTTTTTTACTGAAAAACTCCTCATTTCATTAAAAAAATTAATAACATTACTAAAATTAATATAGCACTCAAATACATTACGTAAAATGAAAATTTGAATTTGAAATTAAAACATCAAAATCATTTTCTGCGGTAAAGTTTTTTTAAAAAGCTTTGTGGTTATCTCTAAAACTACTTGACACATAATCTTGATATTTGACACAGTTCTTAGACATTTTATTGGCTTGTAATAAAAATAAGAAATTTTTCGTTACTTCTGACTATTGTTATATTATAAAAATTCATTCAAGAAAAAAAAAATTTTACTTGACACCTTTAAATATTTTTAGACTTTTCTTAAAAAATGAATTAATTCTTCCTATGTTTAAAAATCATTCTTTGCAGCAGAAGCATTGAAAGAAGTTATAATTTTAGTTTAGAGCATTTATTCTCTTTTTAGAAAAAGAGAAACATTGTTCTATGGGATTTTTCCAAAATTTTCCTAAAACTACAAACTGCTACCAAAAAAATGTATATTTTTTAGATTATATTGAAATTATTAGTACTTAATAAGTTCATTGGTTTTATCCCGTATTGCTATTATTTGCAATTGAAATGTTTAACTAATCTCTGTTTAATGATGTATTTCGACGTACATCAAAAATTACTTAATTTCTGTAGGGAAAATATTTTTTTGCTTAATTTTTTTAATTGAATTAAAAATGTATATAAAACACACAAAAAAAGAGGTAGTCGATGCGAGTGATATAAAAAAAATTTTTTTGACTTATTTTTTATACAAGCTTTAAATGCCATGTTTTTAGATAACAACAATAAAATGTTGGTCCTACTTTATGATTACCTATTTATTGATGTGTGCAAATAAACTTATCAAAACAGCAAAAACCAGTCGATAAATATCCTTTCCTTCACTCAAATTCACTTTTCAAAATTATCCGCTCATAGAAATTCATTCGCTCGACACTTACAATAATGAAAAAAATTTCGGTTAATCTAACATAAAATTTGGATAGCATTATTTAAAAATATTCCAAAAATTACTAGCATGGCATATCTTGAAACCGCAAAAACAACCGCAGTCGTATAAATGTGGTTCAAGCGCCCGCCGGATGATGCTGCAAGTGCAAAGATATCAACGAGTACCAACAACAACAACAACAACAACAACAACAACAATGGCAAAGAAACAAATGCTCGCATATGAGTTGAAAAGCACCGGATATGCTACAGACCATAAGAACCACGTTTTGCTAACATATTCCTTCCGGTTAGCAATTTCTTTGCCTCTAGAAAACTGTATGGGTAGGCGAAGAAGCTGAAAAGTGGTAACGCTAGCAATGCAACATTTGGAATTTTGAACTGCCAAGTGGTTGCATACCAGTAACGTTTTACACGTTTCAACGTTCTTCTGTTCGTCTGTTTCTCTATCTGTTGGTCTGTCTGCCCGATTGTTTGCCTAACGCTGCTGGGGCCGCTTGGTTATCTGGCCGTGAATACAATTCCACAAATTTTCATTTTCATTTTCATTCCTGCCACTGAGCGGATCTTCATTTATTTGTATTTGTTTGAATCGCGTTCTAAGTGTTTTTGTAGATATGTCAGAGTATCTGCCTGTATGTCTGCCCGTGTCTATGTGTGACTGTTTGTCTCTGGCTAAATATTTGATTTTTGCATTAAAGTCAATTTGTTTTCATGATTCTGTAATTCATTGTTTACTCTGCTTGTGTTTCCGCAACGGCAATGAGTGGGGTGGCTGAGTGGGTGGCTGGCAGTTAGTTGCATGATCTTGGTTTTTGAACGTTGGCGCGACCTCTCGAGGGCGTTTAATTTTCTTCCGCACTTTAGTTGAGCACATTGTTTGTTTTTCCACACGGCATGCAGCATCCTTACATCTTGCTGCACGTTTTTCACTCCCTGAAGTCGATGGAGCTCGTCTTGTTGTTGCGTTTTTTTATCGTTTTCGTTGTTTTTTTTTTTTTTTTGGCATCCTTCGTTGAATGTTTGTTTGTCTTCGTCTGCGTGCTTATTTTAATATGCGCGCTCAGAAATAGAAATTAAATCTGCGCTCAAATGTAATTTGCTCTTTTATATATTTATTTATTTATTATTATTTTTTTTTTTGTTTCATTTTATTTTATCACTCTGCATCGTGTGCTTATTTGTGGCTTGGCTTGGTTGAAAAGCGTGAAAATCTCTGGTGCTAGCTTTTCATCAGGGATTCGTGACGTTAAGCAAACGTTGTGCCAACATATGTGTTGAAGTGAACTAATTGTTCTTGAACGCAATTAAATAAGGAATTTAAGTCATTTACGTATGTGGTGGAGCATATCTAATAAAGATTTCCTTGTGACAAGCAGTTGTTTTCCTTTTTGGTGCCAAGTGTTGCTTTTATGGTTATGAAATAGCGTGCTTATTGCTTGTGTTAAATTAAGTACAGGCAAAAGATAAACAGTTCAGCACAAATTTAGATTAAATATAAGCAAATTAATAAAATTTATAATTAAAGCAGACGAACAGATTCAGATTGGCTCGTTGGTAAAAAAATAAATTTGTTAAGCCTCTTAACTCAAAAGTAATGGTAAAACGAAAATCAAACGAGAAAGCAAAAGCAAAAACAACAGCTAAAGCAGAAGCAGAAGCAGAAACAGAAGCAGAAGCAGAAGCAGAAACAGAAGCAGAAGCAGAAGCAGAAGCAGAAGCAGAAGCAGAAGCAGAAGCAGAAGCAGAAACAGAAGCAGAAGCAGAAGCAGAAACAGAAGCAGAAGCAGAAGCAGAAGCAGAAGCAGAAGCAGAAGCAGAAGCAGAAGCAGAAGCAGAAGCAGAAGCAGAAGCAGAAGCAGAAGCAGAAGCAGAAGCAGAAGCAGAAGCAGAAGCAGAAGCAGAAGCAGAAGCAGAAGCAGAAGCAGAAGCAGAAGCAAAAGCAGAAGCAGAAGCAGAAACAGAAGCAGAAGCAGAAGCAGAAGCAGAAGCAGAAGCAGAAGCAGAAGCAGAAGCAGAAGCAGAAGCAGAAGCAGAAGCAGAAGCAGAAGCAGAAGCAGAAGCAGAAGCAGAAGCAGAAGCAGAAGCAGGAGCAGAAGCAGAAGCAGAAGCAGAAGCAGAAGCAGAAGCAGAAGCAGAAGCAGAAGCAGAAGCAGAAGCAGAAGCAGAAGCAGAAGCAGAAGCAGAAGCAGAAGCAGAAGCAGAAGCAGAAGCAGAAGCAGAAGCAGAAGCAGAAGCAGAAGCAGAAGCAGAAGCAGAAACAGAAGCAGAAGCAGAAGCAGAAACAGAAACTCCTATAGTATTAGGAGAAAGATTAGCCAAGAGCTAAAGCAAGGAGTAGGGCAATGATTTATGTAAGCATGTATTATGAAAATGCTAAGGACAATGATTTGGAAAAGTTGAGAACAAGGACTTAAGGAATAATTTTTAAACTTACATGGTTTTTGAAAGTGTTGGAACACATCCCCATATTTACCATATGTCACTTGCATTTTTGTACACGTTTTACTCAAGAACTATCATGTAAAAACAGAGTTGAGTACTAACACAATCAGGACACGAACCCACGTCCTCCGAATAATAGTCATGAGCACTTCTACTGAGAGTAAAATTTGTTGGCAACGGTAAAATTTGTTTCATCATATCTCTAACCCTGCAATATTATGAAAACTCAACGTTTAACACGATCGACCAACAAAGCAATAAATTTATATGCTTCTATTTCAATTAAGAATTATAAACAAAATATTTGTAAGAATTTAAATTATGACTCATGCAAGAGTTGCTCAGAAAATGTGACATGAAATAGTTCTTAAAATTCATGAGCAAAAAGACCTTAACACAAATATTGTTGAATGTGGTGCCTAACTTTATGTGTCAGGCTAATCAAGAATTGTGCATAAGAATGACGTCACACGTGAGCTTAAGCAACAATTTAAGCGTTAATAGCCGATTCAAATTGACTGCAACATGCAACAAACGACAAACGTCAAAAAATAGAACGCATGTTTTCTTATGTAAATATAATTTTTGAATGCAACACGACAAAGAGAGGATGCGACCTCAAATGTTGCAGCCGCAAACTTCAATCTATTTCTAATTTGATAGACGACAAAAGAGGACTCTGAAGTTTGTTTACGTTTATGTTTTAATTATATTCAAGCTAGCTGTGCGTTTTCCGTTGTGTGAGTCTTGTGATTATTGTTTCGTTTAATTTAGTTTGAAAGTAAGTTAGATTTATGAATAGACTATGCATGAATCATAGCCGATACACATTGACTGCAACATGCGTCCATCGACAAAATGAAAACTAGTCGTCAGAGAGAATTGTCGCAGTGTTCTCGATGACTTGATTATAATGAATGCAAAAGCAACACTCTGTATTGCTGTGTTTCTGATGAATTTTATTTAATTTATTAACTTACTTTAAAACAAAACAATAATCACAAGACTCACACAATGAAAAACGCACAGCTAGCTTGAATATAATTAAAAAAAAAAACGTAAACAAACTTCAGAGTACTCTTTTGTCGGTTCTCAAATTAGAAATAGATTGAAGTCTGCGGCTGCAACATTTGTTGTCGCATCCTATTCTATTTTCTGACGTTTGTTGTTCGTAGCATGTTGCAGTCAATGTGTATCGGCTATCACACGCAAATAATTTTCTCCATGTAGGCAGTCTCACGCTTTCAATTTTCAAATAGTTTGAAATTAGTTCAAAAATATTTCTAATAATATTTGCTACCTTTCTTCTTGCAATATATTTTCAGATATCTTAAATTCATGAGTTATTGAATGGTGGGTTCTAAATGTTCATGTTACATCGCATATACTTTAAGAATTAAGCCACAAAAATGATTACTGTTGTATGGTACCTGCATCCAATAGGATAAAGTATATTTTGTTTTTCCTTCTAACGAATACAAGGTTTAACCTTATATGTACCATAAAATTAATATTTGTTGATTTCAGTTAACCAGTTCCAAAATTTCTTGACCTCAGTACGACAACTGTTTTTTAAGGTACTTTCGAAGATTTGCTGCTAAAGCTTAATGAATTAAAATTGTATTAAAAAAACAAAAATCTTGTTAAACTGCATAGTTTTGTTCAAGATCATTAATATATAAAAAAAAATTTTTTTAATTTTTTCGACCAGAATTTTTCCAAAATAATAAAAAATCAAGATCAAGTACCCTTAACAGTTTACAATTGTGTTTTACGATATGCATATGTATATGCTTGAACGTTTTTTATTTTAACATGCTGTATGATTAACATTCTACTAGCTTGTATAGTTCCTCAATTTATAAAGGAAAAATACAGAGTGAAAGTTGTTTTTGATTAAAACGGAGAGAGTTATCCTATGATTTCATAATCCTTTGATTTCATTATATTTTTATAAAATTTTGGATAAAACTATAAAGGTCTGCTTGCACTTGATATTTCCTTTCTATTTGTTTAATTTTTTTAATATTTTTTTTTTAATACGAAATTTTTTTCTATTGATCCACCTTAAAGTTGTGGCATGTTTTGTCGTTATGAAGCTACATCTGCTTTTTCAATAAACAAAATTTGCATAGATTCTCGAATTGTCCGAGAGTTATAACTTCTTTTATTTATTTCTTCTTCTTCTTTATGTTCTCAACTCTAACGTCAACGGTATGCTTCAAGCAATACTCTGTCATGTACTCACACACACACACGTCACAGCAACAAAAAAAAAAAATCTGTGGCTCCAAAAAAATATCCGATGCATTTTCCATCGCACATAGTCAGCAATTTTATGCTTACAACAAACACGTTGTTTGTAATCTCGTTAACTCTATATTTGCCCAACTTCAGAGTTCAATTGACCAAAAAGCGGAATTTTGCATGAATTTCAATTTTCGATTTCGAATGCAATATCTATAAACACTTCAAATGTCTGACCGGATGACTGACTAGTGTACGATATATGGTGGATAGATGGGGCAAACAGAAAGATACGACGTTACTTTTATACGATATAAACGAATTGCGCCCGCGGCAGATACAAAACATTGTTTAGCAGAAATTTCAATGGAAATGCAATAGAAATTTTGAAGTGGACGAAGGTGGCACACATAGTTTGTTACAAGGTGGACATGTTTAAGCAAGAAAATAGTTATCCTGCTAAGCATCATGAAATAAGAATTATTTAAAGCTGTTGCCTTAAAATGTTATTTTTATATAGCAACCATTGTCTTAACAGCATATTTGTATTTGAAAACTAACTGTCTGCATATTCTTTTTAATGTTTTCTTACATTCAATAAACTAGTCTAAGCATGTGTTTCTGTCATCGTTGTTTGCAACTTTCAACCATTTAATGCTTAAAGTTTTCACCACTTTTTTTGCCAAAGGGCAAAAAGGGTTTTATTTGCCTCATTAAACTTCATGAAAATATTTTTGAACTTTTCTCAGAGTTGTTGTAAAATAACATCAACAGCAACAACAACGTGTTACAGCAGAAAAAGGACAAAAGGAAGTAAAGTTTTGTCTATTTAACGCATTTCTGACCATTAAACGAGCTTAAAACAAAAACAATAAAAATACCAAAATGCTTGAAAACAAAAGTTACAAAATATTTATATTCCTCATACGACCCATTAAACCCCAGCACACACACACACACACACATACACACATGAAGAATACCACAAAAAAGGTCGCAGCAGCATAAAAAACGTTCGCGCTCTTCACACACATACGCGCACGCAAAACACAAGCGCCAACACAGATTTTGTCATCCTTTTTGTGGGTTGGCAAATTATAAATTTTTTTAATGTTTGCTCCCAAAAGTGCGAAAATGTGACCAGGGAGCAACTTTATCATCATCATCATTGTTAACATCATCAACACTGTTTTGGAATTTATTATGCTACGCTGTTATTGTGCACCTTGTATCGTTGGAAGTGTGTGTGTGTGTGTGTGTGTGTGTATGTTTTTGTCATAAACACGCATACATTATAATCAGCTCCTTCTCTAGAGGTGCTCATATTGTCGGTTGGTCTAGCAAAAGGTTCACCATTTTTATGATTATGTTGACATTGTTTGGTAGCGTTGCCACCTCTTAGCTTTGTATGCGTGTTACTTCAAACTTTTCTCACATTTTGCTGGACTTTTTCATTAATTAATTAATTAAAAGCCGTATTTTGTTAGCCATTAAAACACTTGTTGTTGCCACATAATTTCATTAGATGAAAGAGTTTTCGAAAGCTTTTTAATTTAATGGCATGCATTTGAAAACACTTGTTGAAACTTGTTGGCAGTGCAACAGAATTATTTACTGCACACACTTGATGTGAACGTTATGAAAAGCTTAAATTTAAAATAAAAATAATTATTTATAATGACAAAGCTGGGGAAGAATGATGTGGACAGTAAATATTGGATTCCTATAAAAATAGAATTCCTATAATTAATTGAGGCAATATAAAGCTGGCAATAAGAGGTTATTAAAATTATATGCCCTGTTCGAAATATTATAAGGCTTATAAATTTGAAGATTCGAAATTTGAAACTTCGATTCTACTTCTACAGTGCCTGAGCTTAATGGAGCTTCTTTAAAACAAACTTTCTTCTTAGTTTTTATAGAAATATAAAGGAGCAATTTATATAATAAGCTTCTTCATAGCATGCCGCAAGCTTAATAGAAGCTTATGGGCTAGTAGAGTGAGCTTAAAGCAAAATTTCCAAAAAACTTTATATTAAGTCTTTTTTTAATGTTTTTGCTTAAATTTAAATAAATAACGATCTACCCAGTTACCAAACTATCGATGACAATATCTATGTCACCGGCAATAAAGAAACAACAGCAGCAACAACAGTCAATAAAACGTTGGTTGACAAAGTTAACAAAAAAAAAAACAGCCAAAAACAATGAAGCACCAAAAAAAACATGACGTAAACCGTTAACGAAACGCAGCAATGGACTGCAACGATGTTAAGGCATGAAGTTGCAGAGTGACAGCCAGAAAGTTATCGGTAGTGTTGAAAAAAAAAATACCACATCACACTGAAACACACATCACACTCAAACCCACACCCACAATCACACACATATCAAGATGACAACTTTTTATTGTGCACCAATCAAGGCGTCAGTGAATGGTTTGAGTGGCTGAATATGAAGTGACAGCAATTGACAGGCAAGGCAATGAATTTAAATACACAGCCGAGATTTTTCGCCACGGATTTTTCGTATGAAAAAAAAAAACTAATTACAAGAGAAGGCATACGGTATTGAACTATTTTGAAAATAAGTTTTTAAATACTTTGTTGAATTTAAGATAATGTTAAAAACTTATTGCAAACACATAGTTTTGCACTCACTTTCTGTATCGGATTTGTAGCAAGTTAGCTGAAAGCACGTTTTCCTACACACACACACGCCCATGTGTGCTCTTTAGTAGACTCAATCCGCCTGAACCAAACAACCTCTGTCTGACAGTCGAGACAAATGACTCGATGTCTTGAGCGTTCAATGAAATTAACCTTGTTAGGAAGCTCGTTTGTTTCATTTCAACTTTATTGTAATGCTTTATTTGTTGTTTTTTTTTTTACTATTTCGCCTTTTTATTTTTGGCTGATTCCACAAGCTTGTCTATATGCCAAGCCAAGAGTAGAAGAAGGAGCATAAGAAGAAAAAATATGTCTCGCAATAAATCAGTTGGTGCATAAAATTGAATTCCATCCCGTTTAACGCATTGGCAACACTTGCCAGAACAGCACGAAGCCGAGCATTGGCTTAAGCAACCTCCACTCTACAACTTGCCATTTATTATAGATGACTTCCGGTAGCATCAGCGGCGGTTTCCGCTTGCGTTTAGTCATTTTTAAAAAGATTTTTTTTTCTTGATTTTTGCCATCGAACTTGTGGAATTTGCTGCAAATGCTAGTTTCTTTCGTCTCATTAGCGTGGAATTTTTCATTGAATTTTTAATTAAAAACACTCCAGTAGCTGCTCGACCTTCAGATAAAACAGCTCGATAAAAATTTTATGCAAGTTTTCCAAGCCGCAAACATTTAATATGCAAAAAAAAAAGTTGGTATCCTTTTTAAAGCGTTGGGAAAAGTTTATATTTTTTCTTTGCTATAAAAATTTTCTACAGTATTCCAAATAAAACTCATTTAATTTCTCGTTTTTAAACTATTTTCACTTTTTGTCGCTTTTATCTTTTTCAGCTCTTATTTATGGCGATATCCTTCAAAGTCACATTCCATTTTATTGGGATATCCTTCAAAGTCACAACATATTTAAATAAATTCAATTATGTCAATAATCCTTAAAAATTGTTATTTTATTGCCGCTCTGCTGCTCTGTATCTGTTGCTTTTATTATGCATATCCTTAAATTTAAAATTATTAGCAAGGATTACACGCGCAATTGACGGCAACACAGACGACAGTCAGCTTCTTGCGACACCAAAATACGTGGCAAGATAATCAAATTTGCATTATTTACAATTTAAACCACCGCAGCAGGAACCCCCAAACAACCTAAAAACGGATTTGCAAAACGATTTGAAGGATATTGTTACTTACTGTTTGAAGTCAATTGGGGAGAAGTACAGATGTTGGTACGTCTCAAACAAAGAAGCCCGCATTACTTTGAAGTAAAGTGATAAATGCGTCAATTGACTTAAATATTTGCATAAATAAAAGATTTTATTCTAAAATTGAAAACTAAAAGTAAAGAAAACTAAGACCACATTACTTGGATGTCATCAAATTTTAATCTTTAAAAACAAGTGTTCGCTTAAGTATTGGTTAATATAAGAATAGATATTGAAATACTATAAAATAATTGTATATTTAAAAACATCAGGCACCTCAAATTCCGTCAAGAACTTTTTATGAAATAAAAAGTGGTCCCACGCTAAGCAATTTCTCCAAAAGAAATTTTTGACCAAACGATAAGTCCATTGTGAAACCACAATCTGCTACCAACAGACCATGTTCATGAGAACTACCCAGAAAACCCAGTGTTTCCTCATTCCAACATACACGGTTCGAAATTAAACTTCACTTTTTCAACTTTTTAAGTTGTAATATACATTCTTATAAGAAAGTATATAAGAAATATTCAACTATTTGTGAAGAAAATTTCATCTTGAAAAGTTGAATTGATTTACTTTAAAGTTGAAAATTTAGACCTAAAAGTATAAAAAAGAAAAAAATATGAATTTTCTCAACTATTTAAGTTGAATAATTAAAATTTTGGGTCAAATTATTCAACGAAAAGGTTAAAGCTTTCAACTACAAAGTTTAAAAAAGAAATACATAGTGAAATTTTTCAGCCAGGATGTTGAAAATTTCATCCGAAAAAATCTATTAATTCAACTAAAAGGTTGATTTTTTTCAACAGAGCAAGTAGAAAAATTGAACTTAAATGTTGACTTTCTCACCCCAAATAGTTGAATTAAACAATTAGAAACTCAACTTTTCAACCGTTAAAGTCGAAAAGGTTAACTACTTAGAAGTTTACTTTTTTAATTCAATAAGTTGAAAAATTTAACAAAAAGGTTGACTTTTTCAACTTTATTAGTTGAATTATTCAACTAGAAAAAAAAAAAATTTTTAATAAAAGTTGATTTTTCAAATAAAAAAGTTCAAAAATTAAAATCAAATGCATTTTTCAATGCATCAAAATTTATGAATAAAATGTTGGTCTTAACAAGGTTAACCCTTTTGCAGAATAAATTTTCGAACATCTTAGCCATTATAAAATTTATAAACGATAAAGTGTCTCAAAATGATAAGGTATGTGCACAAAAATTGAAATTGCGAAAAAACATATAAAAGCTCCATCATTAAATTGCTTTTGATGTTAAGGCAACATCCTTTTTCAAATTCAAAAAATATAAAATCAAAAAAAAATTATGCTTTTTTTGAGATATTAGCAAATACATTTTTTTTAATTGGTTGGCAACCCTAACAACCAAAATTTTAAAATTATATATTTTTTCCAAAAAGTTCTTTCCAACGGTACCTTATTTATAAAAATTGGATAAAAGCTGACGTAGATACAATTAATTGAAAATTTCCCGATTCTATAATAGTTTTTTAGTCGGTAAAACAGCCTTTGAAAAAACAAAAATTGCCTGATATTTTTGACAGAAAAAATAAAAGGCAGAAAATAACTGTTATTTTTGACCGATAAAATAAAAGTCAAAAGTAACTGCTATAATTGCCGAAAAAAATATAAGGCACACAATAACTTTTATTTTTTGTCAGTAGACGATGACGCGAAGCTAGGCTTGCAGCGCCAAAATTATTTACCAATTTAAAATCTATTTAAATTGCTTAGTCCTGAAGACGGGTTGTAATTCAACCCGAAATATCGACAAATACAAAACCAGCAAAAAGAACAACAGCTCTTTTTATTTTACGGCCAAAGCCCATCTAGAAAATCTTAATTTAGAAGAAGAAGGCGATATTAACTAAGGAAAAAACAAGTAAAGAAAGTCTAAAGTCGGTCTAGGCCGACTATGAAATACCCTAAGCCCACTTTTCAAAAACGAAAAGTTTTTATTGTAAATGGGCGTCTCCAAGGGCGGATGAAGCCTATATTTAATATGCATTTAAATGTTGATGAAAAATTTACACATACCTAGTTTTATTCCTGTAGCTCACCGTTAATGCCTTAATTGTGCTTTCGCTGTGGGAGGTGGGCGTGTTCATGGACGGATTACTTCCAATTTTTGAACACACCTTAGTTTTGGTATAAAATACATGCATACCAAATTGAATTTCTCTATGACAAACATAACCTTATTTATTGAGTTTAAAACTTTTTGGGTTGTATGGGAGGTGGGCGTGTCCGTAGGCGGATGACGTCCATTTTTCAAAACCATCTTTGTCTTGTCATAAAAAACATACGTGCCAAATTTTAGCTCTGTAGGTCAAACAGAGGCTTATTTATTGCGTTTTCAATTTTTGGGTTGTATGGGAGGTGGGCGTGTCCGTAAGCGGATGACGTTCATTTTTCGAAGACATCTTTGTGTTTGTATAAAACATATACATATCAAATTTTATTGTTGTAGGCTTATTACGAGCTGGGTTATGCAGTTTTCAATTTTCGCGTTGTATGGGAGGTAGGCGTGTCCGTAGGCGGATGATGTCCATTTTTCAAAACCATCTTTGTTTTGTTACAAAAAACATATGTGCCAAATTTTAGCTCTGTAGGTTAAACAGAGGCTTATTTATTGCGTTTTCAATTTTTGGGTTGTATGGGAGGTGGGCGTGTCCGTAAGCGGATGACGTCCATTTTTCAAAAACATCTTTGTGGTGGTATAAAACGCATACATACCAAATTTTATTGTTGTAGGCTAATTATGAGCTGAGTTATGCAGTTTTAAATTTTCGCGTTGTATGGGAGGTAGGCGTGTCCGTGGGCGGATTCCAAAAATATTCAATAGTGCAGATCCTTGGGTCCATGTGACCACGTGTACCAAGTTTCATCCAATTATCTCAACTCCTTCTTCTTATCCTGTGTATACGGACAACACACAGACGGACGGACGGACGGACGGACGGACGGACATGGATAGCTCGATTCACGAGGTGACGCTGATCAAGAATATATATACGTTTCTTTACCGGACTCGCTTCGTTCTATGCGTTACAAACGTTTGCACAAACTTAATATACCCTGACCTTTCAGGTTTAGGGTATAATAAAAGTTAAAAAATAACAGTTGATATGTGACTTTTTCGATAAAAACCATAACCGGTACGGTCCCTGGAAAAAGATGCTCCACACAGAAATAACACACGTGTTACATACATATATGTAACGTAAGTCGTTAATGGGTGAAATGATTTCAAGAACAACGTAAAGTACCTACCTTGAATCAAATTTACTGTTTAACACACCGGAGGGAAGATAGCAACGCATGCATATTCGAATTCGAAAGTGTGGCTGAAAAATCCGACGCTATCTTCACCCAATGGGTGAAGATAGCGTCGGATTTTTTCGAACTCAGCCACAGTTTTTAAATTCACCACAATACAACACAGCAATTTCGAACACACTGCTTGCTGAAGCCAATGTTTGCAATTATTTCTTTTAACTTGTGTATAATCGGTATGCAAGCGCTGCTGCACACTCTTAATGCTTACGTTTTTATTTATTGCTTTACAGCACTTAAAATTGTTAAATAAAATAAAAAAAAATATGCAAAAAAATCAAGAACAATTTCACCAAATAATTTTAAAACTTTTTACTCACTAAAATATTTTGCAATATTTTAGTACATAGGTATTGCTTTTGGAAAATATTTCAACACTTTTCTTGCTCATCTTATAAAGTTCAGCAACGATTTTGAACTCACCACGTTCAATCCAGTGTTAAAGTATTGAAAAACAAATCAAACTCATATCATAGCAGAATAGTTAAACAAATATTTTAAACAAATATGCAGGTATTTAAGAGCATTTAAAATTAATTAATTAACTATTCTAACAAATAACCGTGAATTCAATTTTATAAAACAAACGTTGATAAGAATATTGACCACAAATATTTAAAGATGGTACTTTCGTACGAAAAACTTTTTGAAATATGAGTAATAATAGTTAAGTTCCTTTCGCATCAAAATAATCAAGATTATTATTTTGTAATATGCAAAGCAAAAACAAAATTAATAGTCCCACAGACACGCCTACCTTCCATACAACCCAAAAGTTGAAAATTATAAATAAACGTATGCCAAGTCACAAAAAGACACACAATTCCAGCAACTAAGACCTAATAACGTAAGCCTTGTCACAAAAGTCTAGCCACACAATTTAAGAAAATATGACTTAATAACAAAAACCTAGCTACAGAACCCAAGCAACATAACAACGTAACGTAATAACATAACGTAAGCGTAGCCACAAGTGTCTAGCCACAAACGTCTAGCCACAAAATCCTAACCACAAAACCCTTGCCATACAATTCCAGAAAGTAAGACTTAATAACATAAGCCTAGCTACAGAACCCTAGCAACGTAAGCCTAGCCACAAGTGTCTAGCCACAAGAGACTAGCCACAAAAGCCTGGCCACAAAAGACTACCTGCACAATTCCAGAAACTAAGACTTAGGAACGTAAGCCTACCCACAAAAACCTACCAACGCAAGCCCAGCCAAAAGCCTAGCCACAAAAACCTAGCCACAAACGACAAGCCACACAATTCCAGCATCTATACAGGCGAAAATTTGAGTTTAAATTTAAAACCCTTATAATTATCTTTGAATTTATGACTCGTTTTTTAAACCTAAGTTTATTTTTAAAAATTTTCCAATCTTACATTCGAAAAATTAACGAATTTAAATGTTTGGATATCAAAAAGTAAACCCAAAAAGTTTAAAAATGTTTGTATTGTGAAAATTAAGCTCAGAAAGTTTATTATTTAAGCCGAAAGTTTATTTTTTAAAATTATAAAGTGTTAAAAATTAATCTAAGAAGTTTTAAAATGTATGTTTTGTAAAATTTAAACCAAACAGTGGATTATTAAAATCGAAAGTTTATTTTTGTAATAATTTAAAACTTAAGGGTTTAAATAATAAACCCTCTAAGCTTCTTGCGACTTGCGACATTTAAGGCGAAAAGGGTTATTATTTAGACTTTAAGTTTAATTTTAAAACTGTATAATTTATAAATCAAAAACCCATAAAAGTTATATACACATATTTTTTATATATATATAAATCCTGAAGGTTTATTATTTATACTTAAGGTTTACTTTCGAAATCATAGCACGTAGAACACTGTACAATTGAGAACAACAGAAAAAGCAATAGATTAGCCCGGGTTAAAACTCGCGACTCTAATGCGATGGTTACCGCAGTCCGCGGTTCGATACTAGGATGTGACAAAAAAAAATGTTGCTCAATTCAATTTGTACATTAATTAAATAATCAATAATATAAGATAGTTATATAAAAATAACAAAAAAAAAAATACGGTTTTGCTGAGGATCGAACCAGGGCCACTCCATTCATCAAATCAAATCAAATCGATAAAATCCACTGCTTAGCCAACTGAGCCACGGAACAGGAATTTTTTGCCTGTGCTAATTGTGTACTTAAATATGAAAATGACTGCATTGACAAACAAGCACACGCATAATATTTAGTTTAGCATTTGACCACTTTCGGTTGTGGTCAAAATCTTGTGTGTGGTGAATTTTTGGTTAAATGTTTTCGAACTTCGAAACGTGTGGATGGGCGTGCGTTGCTATCTTCACTACGGTGTTTAACACTTACATAGATGTTAGTATAGGCAAAATGCAGATTAAAATTTTCAGCCAGACGTATTTAAATAGTTGTTGCTTGCTTATTGCTGGGTTGCAAATATCGAAGTCAATCAAAATCTAAAAATGAAATGTTAGAAAAAAATCATTATGAAGAACCTATAGTAACAGGTGGCGATCCAAAATACGATGTTAATGCCGGTGAATTATATTTAGATGTTCACCAAAATCAATAATTTTAATATCAAACAATATAATTCTTACTTGCTCAGAACCCAAGAAATAAAATGAAAAATCAAACTGCGTTTAAGTATGTCTTTTCTAACGTTTGCAGTATCGAGTCATTTCTGAACCAGTAAAATTTTATTTTCTGGGATTTCAACGATTTAAATAAATTTTTCTTCAATTGCATGATCATCGGCAGTAATTTGTTACGAAGGCTTTATCAGTTTTGTTTTTCAATTTCACTTCGCCAATGAAATAGCCTGTAGTATTGTCCGGGTTATATTTCACTATTGTTCTTTTTTTCACACAAAAAACCATAGGTTGTTATTATAAATAAGAAAAAACCGGACAGAAAACTTTAAACACTGGTGGAGTAAACTGGACACTTAGATTTATAAGCACATCATCAAAATAATAATTTTCGCGTAATAAATTCGTGTTAATCTTTAAATTATTGCTTCTAAACTGGTAAAAAAGTCAGACTCCATAAAAATGTAAAGAATAAGCTTATTAAAAATAGCAGTAGGCGCCGCAAATTCATAAATATTTGAAATTTTACTCAAAAAATTTGAATTCTATACAACCTTTAGATGAAAAATTCGACTTTATTCGTGTTAATCTTTAAATTATTGCTTCTAAACTGGTAAAAAAGTCAGACTCCATAAAAATGTAAAGAATAAGCTTATTAAAAATAGCAGTAGGCGCCGCAAATTCATAAATATTTGAAATTTTACTCAAAAAATTTGAATTCTATACAACCTTTAGATGAAAAATTCGACTTTATTGTTGAAAAAGTATATATAAAAGATGAAAATTTCGACCCTTAGGTTCAAATAATTTTTACAACTAAAGCGCTGATTATAATAGACGAAACGGAACGTTGTAGAACGTTGACAAATGTCTCTTTGCAATCTATTACATGAACTTCTTATGTGAGCGTTTATAATAAGACGGAATGGAACGGCACGCGACTTGAGATCTATAGATTTTTGATTTTTGCGTTGCGTTCCGTTCCGTCGAGAATAAACAAATGCTTTTGACAAATGCTTAAACAAATATCTTTTAATTTGATTTTCTGACGCCTCTTTTTTATAATGAATTCATATTTATTTTGAACACAATTTTTGGAAATGAAATTAAAAGAAAGGAAGATTCATGTTTTTCAATGTTTGCTTATGTTTATTTGACGATTTTAACGATTTATTCCGTTTCTTTTATAATCGTCACATCGTTTGAAAGCGTTTCATCCCGCTACGCTGACACTTGCCTACGTTCCGTTTCGTCTATTATAATCAGCGCTTAAGCAATGACGAAAAAGTAACCCAAAATAGTTGAAAAAGTCAACTGAAAAAGTTGAAAAATTCGTTCCTAAAGTTCAAATAATATTTCAATTTATTCAAGTTGAAAAATTCGACAAAAATAGTTGAAAAATTGAGATATTTAAAGTTGAAAAATTAGTCCCTTAGATTTAAATAATTTTTCAACAAAATAAAGACGAAGAACTCAGACAAAATAGTTGAAAATGTAAACTTAAAAAGTTGAAAAATTTGTCTCTTTGGTTTAAATAATTATAAAACTAAAAAAAAGTTGAAAAACTTAACTCCAATAGATGAAAAATTTAACTTTAAAATTGAAAAAATTATATTTTAGGTTTAAATATGAAATATATATTGATTTCAACCAATGAAAAGTTCAAAATTTAAACTTAAAAGTCGAATATATAATTTTATATAGGAACATTTTTGGTTTCTCACCATAAAAATTTTAGTTAGGTTGAAAATTTAGACCTAAATATTTAACCGTGTATAACCTATAGAACAGTGTCCTGTTATGACACCTATTAAGAAAGCAAGATCATTCCTCGCCAAAACTATAAGTTTTTTGTGCAATTTTGACTAAATTTGGGCTACAGCTGCCAAGTAATATAATTCCACGTTGAGTTTGTTCAATATACAGCATTGTGTCTTAGAGCCAGCTTGCACGTCTCAAGTGGCATACTTAGTGTTTCACTATCCGGCATGAGCGCTTTCCCTAGTAAGCTCTACAGCTTCCATGAATGTCCTTATGCCCCGGTACCCAAACCAGATAAAAGTCAAACTCTCAGCCATCTCTTGTACAGACGAGCGACATTTCAGCGCTGATGATAATGTTAGGAATACTCATTCAAGAATTTTATAGCAGCTTGGCTGTCCGTAAATATAAAGATATTCTGAGTCGATATCTCATTAAAAGTTACTCATTTTGTAGCTTTTAAAATCCGTGGTCTAGCAGTCTAAAAAAAGGATCCCCGACTGCCAGACCACTGCAGCGATCCCGACGTTGTCATGGAGTTTTGCGCAGTAAAATATGAGCGCCAATGAAGTTTAGTGGTACTAGCATGTCTCATTCCTCTCTGCTTGGGATTATGAAAGCCTTTCTCAAAAATGGGCTGGGCCGTAATCTAATCGGTGTTGAAAGAAACTGATTCCTTAATTTATAAATGCTTTGAAATAAAAATTAAATACATTTGCTATGTCTGTTAGACAATGTTTTAAATTTAATGTTGAAATTTAAGTTTTTTAATTAAATAAAAGAAATACATCTGATAAATCATTGATCATGTAATAAAATCAAGATAACAGCAAAAAAACATAGAGTCTTTCAAAGAAGAAAAATTTTCACTTAAATTCCCCAGTGGGTACCGAAACCGTCAAAGCTTATATGTGAGACCTTTTCGGCAGGTGAATAGGTGCGCACACTCTGTATAGAACCATAGCCATTTACAGCTGGTGTACCGTGCGAATAGATAGAAGAACCGGAATCATGATTGAAGCTAGCGACAGCTGGAACAGCGGCATAAGTCACCGCCTTAGTGACCGCTGGCGAAGCATACGAGTAGATGGTAGATGGAGCAGTTGGAATGGGTTGGATGTAGTGTACTGGAAATGCTCTTGGAGCATAGAGTGTCGCTGTTGTTGGCGCGGGTGCTGCGTATAAGGCTGTGGCCAGAGCAGGTGAAGCATAATTCACGGTTTTAGTCAAGCTGGGAGTGTAAACGTTGTGAATGCTGGAGTGCGGTGTATCAATAACCTTGGAGTAGCTAGACACGGTGCCATCATAAGAACGCAATACTTTCTGTTGCGTTGAGGCAACAGATTCCACAACTGGATGAATTTCGTGATGTTGATGGCTGGCAATGGGTGTGGCAATGGTGTAGGTATTTGCCTGTGTAATTAAACCCGCATTGGCAACGGCTACCAAGGAGCAGATAGCAATGATGTATTTTAACGCCATTTTTTGAATTCTTTAGTTGTATGCTTCGAATGGAATGTTTGTGATCTCAACTCAAAAACGCTAAAAGAGAAACTGTTGGTGCTTTTGTGTTGACAATGAGTATATATAATAAATGAATATCTGTCAACCAAGACGTGAATGAATAGTTTTTTTTTTAATATTTTTTGCAATAAGCAAGTCATTCCTCATTGCTTTAATATATTATGAAAAATTACGAACTATTTTTGGTTTTTATTTACAGATTTTCGTTGTACTTTATTTTGTGACAATGATATTTTTTACGTTTTCAATGTGCGACGTATTTTGTCTATTCATGTTTATTGAATATAATTATGTTATTCATTAAGTTTATAAAATCATTCAAAGCAGAGATAATTATATTAAAAAACTAAAAATCAAGATATATGAAGACATTTTTTGAAATGATAAGCTTTACAAAATGAATGACCCTCATTTAACATACATACGTAAGTAACTCAAAATCTTGCTGAAAGTAAAATTTTAAAAAAAAAATTAAAAATGTGGATATTTGCACATTTGTTTTATCTTCAGTTTAAGTGCAGGGAAAATAATTTACATATTATTATATTATAAAATAAAAACTAAAAAATCAATCGTAGACAATGTATCAATACGAGAACGTCATCTTCCGTGTGAGTTTTTGCTGGTTTGGATTTTACTATTAGCACTCCATAAGGCTGATTTGGTTTAACGGAGGACATGACACTGGCAGGTTTTTTGAAATTGACTTTTTTTATAATTTTGTATTTTAGTAAATATTCTTTTAATTCTAAAAAACAAAATTTCATTTAAAAATTCTTACGGCTTCAAAAGTTACAGCCGGATTAGTGAGAGTGCATTTTTTATTTTTTCTTGCATTTTTCTTTGTTCACAAACTTTGAACGCGTTTATCTGGAAACCATGTTTTTTGTACTGGTTGCGGCACTAGCATGTTCATTTTTTGACGAATTTTTTTTTTTTGTATATTTTAAACTTGATTCGCTGTCGTATGACACAAGCCTTTCTTTTAAATTTTTCTATGAATTTTTAAAGTCAATATTTTCTTCGAAAAAACACACTTTCACATATGGAACATTACCAATAATTGAAAAAAAAAATTAAAAAAATAGCTTCTCTCATACGATAACCAATTTTGTTAAGGTTTAATTAAGACATTTTTTCAGATCTGACAATTTTTGCAACTCCCAGCGCTGCAACCACGAGGCCCCGTTTTTTTCTCTGCCACCAGTTTGGAGCTCTATAAAACCAGGTTGGAGTAAAAAAATATATTTTTTTGAAATTTTAGAAAAATGTTTGTTGTTGACTGAGTTATGAATTTAAAAAAAAGGTCCGTTTTCTCTGCCGTGAATGTTATGTCCCTCTTTAAGTTCGCATCATTTTTTACTATAAACTGTTTTTTTTATAAATTTCAACTCTTGCAACAAATTTGTTAAATTTGCTTTTCCAAACCTAATAATTGAAATAAATGAAGCCTGCCTAAGAAAACTTACTTTCTTAAATTTTGCCTCACTTAATCAAATTTATTTGTCTCCCATAATTCCTATAAGAAACTGTCAAATCTTGAGTAAAATCTTAAGTTTTCTCTGCTACAGAACTTACCCATTGAATAAAAGAAAAAAAAAAACCAAATATCTTCTACTTCCAAAAATCTATTAAAAATTATGCAGCTCGAGAGTGAAATTAATATCAATTTGTGTAAAACAAAAACAGCAACAAAAGCGTAAAGACAAAAAAAAAACTTTCAAATCAAATACTTGGCACAACCCACCAAATAATATGGATCCTCCTCGCTCCCTTAAGGCATGTCATGAAGTACAATTCAATTTAGTTGAAGAGAGTCAGAATTATTTGCTGAGAATGTGCGGAGGGTAGTTCGACGAACTTTTGTAGTACTAATAAATATTCATCATTCAAAACCAAAGAAACAACAACAACAACACAAACAAAAACCAACAGGAAAACCGAACTCAACATCATCATAAAAGTTTTCAATAATTTTTTTTTTTTTTGTGTTTTTGCTTTGTTACTCTGAAGATGCTTGACACGTTGCCAGCGAAAGTCCTTAGCGCAAAATAATTCTGCACCCTCGCATTGTATTCGGTATATGTGTGCGTTTTATTTTTTTGTTTTTGTTGCCGCTGGCATATTTGCTGCTCGAATTGAGCCCAATTTAATGGAAAAATACACTTCACAAAAGTTTTGAAAACGTTGTGACGTTGTTGATATTGATGAGGTGTTGGGCAAAGTTTTTCGCGATTTATGCTTCTTTTTCTCTTTTTAATTTATGACAATTTTGAGTAGCGCAGTTGAGAAGGCTCAACAGCGTTGCAGTGAAAATGAAAATGGAAAGTGTAGTTTCAAATCGATTCATGACTCACTTTCACTATTCATGGCAGGTTAAAAGTAGGTTTACTTTTTCGAATTTGAATTTCCGATTTTTTCTTACTGAAAAACAAGTGAAGGTTTGGCGAAAGGTAAGACTTTTGCAAACATTTTAGGCTTGATATTTTCAAAAAAATATAAGAAATCACCAAAACCAAAATTATATTCAAAATTTTTACACATTCGTTATATTATTTATTTGTAAAAAAATTAGTTCATAAACAAGTGCAGAAATGTGTCAAAAATCAATTTCACTGAAAAAATGAAAGCAAATACTAATATTTTTCTTTCAAAAACCAAATTTCATAAAGATGCAGAGGTTAAAAATTAACGGGTCGAATTTTTTTTAAAATAATGTTTTTTTTTAACATGAAAACAATATCACCATAAAAATGTGTGTATGCATGTCATTGGTAAATTAAAGGTTATGAGATGTTTGGTTCATCCCCAAAACCTTTTCAGATCTTAATTCTGAACATAACCTATGTAGCAAACATTATGACTTTCAAAAGGCTCTTTTAAGACTCATTTAAATAAATGTGACTTTATTGTAATAATGCGCTAAAAATAAACCCTTTTATGAGTACATTTCGTAGGACGTCGGCTTCACAATATAAAACATAATAATGACTGTTTTATGTTTCTTTTTGGAGTTGGAATATTAAAGACGGCCTTAAGACTCATATATAATAATCTTTTAAGACTTTGTTAAAGGATTCTATATTCTAGATTCATAATTAAGACTCTTTTGAACTCATATAAATTATTTTTTAAGAGTCACACTTAAGACTCTTTGAGCACTTATACTTAATAATCTGTTAAAACTCATATAAAGAACTCTTAAGAGACTCATAAGGACACACAGATATGAATTAAAAAAATGACTCATTTAAAAGTCCGAAATATTTGCTTTTAAAGGTCAGTATTATGAGTGTTTTTGGTGTCTTATAAGAGTCATCTTTTAAAAATCCTTTACGATTCTGATTTTGATATGGATCCAAAAAGAATAAGATTCTTTTCTCTCTCAGAATTTTGTATGTATTTGATTAAATTGTTAAATCATTATTTATAAATTTTCTCTCCTCGTTATTTTTGAACTCTTGAAATAATTGAAGTCGTAATTGTTGCCGTTGCGCTGTATAGGGAAATTATAACTGTTTCACAAAACTTGTATAAAAAGCTTTGTTTGTCGAACAAATTACTCTTAAGTACATTAAAGTGCACTCCTGAATTTATCAAAATGTTGACTCTTTTCTGAGTTATAATCATGAGCTCTCAAAAATTCATGATTAATAAGAGCCTTTTTTTGAGTCATAAGCATGTGCGATCATAAAATTTCCATAAAAGGGACTCTTTTCGGACTGTTAACTATGAGTCAGAAAATATCCTCTTTTAAAAGTCATATGGGCATCTCCCAGTGGCACGGACGCGACACTCGCTCGGTTTTAATTACTCGAAAAATAAGAAAGAAACAAAATTAGCCGATATATATTTAAAGTGTTCTAAAGCGATGAAAGAGTGCTACATTTTATAAAAATACTAGCGAGATTTAGTACAAATTAGTACAAAGTAATAAGCAATCATTCAATGGAATGGACGCGACAAAAAATAGAAGTTTTTTAAGATCGTATAGAAATATGCAAAATTTAGCTGATTTTGATAACTTTTTTTTAAATATAATATACATGTTAATGAAAGGTCAAAGGAGAACTATTCTTCGGAGACTTATGAAATATTTGAATTTTCTCTTCCCTTTTTTTAAATAAATATAGCACGCGACATCATGGACGCGACAAATTTTTCCAGAAGTAGTAAAATATAGTAGAGATGTTCATTATAAATTTTAATAAAAATACATCATAATAAGTTAAATTCAAGTTAGATAGCAGTAATACTAATCAAAATAAAAAAAAAAAAAGTTAAAAGCTGTTAGAGAGCTTTATTTTAATGTTTTTCTTCACTTTTGGTGGATCTTTTTTGGGAGATGCCCATATATATGAGCGCTCATAATAATGTTTATTTGGAAGTTTTCATTTCATTTTGAGCATTTCTTAAGTAAGCTTTAGCTTAGGTTTAAAAGGGTACTGATTACAAGAAGTATATCTAATATGACAGCAGAGTAATCACAAAATGCAAAATTTGGAATATACAAAAATTATAAAAAGTCTCGTGTATTTTTTTTTTTTTTTTTTTTTAACCCTCATCGGTCCTTTGTATGCGCGCGCATACAAATTCAAAATTAAATTTTGTAAAGAAGATATTAAACATTAACCAATTGACATGAGTTTTTGGTAAATAGCTTTTTTCCATAACTTTATTCATTAAAGGAATAAATAATCTTTAAATTTTATTCATAAAATTTGTGGTGTTTTTATTTCTTTTAAATGTTTTTAGTATGTATGCGCGCGCATACATAAAGAACCTTTTAGGGTAATGGGTCTGAGGGACCGATGAGGGTTAAATAAGTAAACTCAGGTAAAACCCTTAGTTTTACACTTTGAGTTACTTAAAAAAATTTTTTTTAAATTTTGATGAAATTTTTAACTCTTTATAATTTTAAGAATGAAGAAATTTCGATGCGATTTTTTTCGTTGATTTTGTCCAACAGCTTCATTTGTGGTTTTTGTCGGTATGATCAAAATCAAATTACATAATACTCATTAAGTAAAATATTTGTTAAAAAATGTAAAGTCATGCATGCTGAGACAAAAATACTGCAAGCTTGGAGCAGTACAGCAAAATTTTTGCCAAGCCAAACAAATGAAACAACAATCTAATCCATTTCAATGTGAACAGTATTATTTGACATACGGTTATTTTTTAAGCCATTAACTTTAGAAGGCGTGAAATTGTGCTCTTTGTTGTCGATTAACACAAACCGTACCAGATATTGGCAAATAAAGTTCATTAAGAAGGAAAAAAGTTGATATTATTAAGACAGAAAAAAATTGCTTATGACTTTTTTTTTAATTAAGCAAAATATATTAAAAATGTGTGTTTTTTTTTTGTCAATGTCAGTTATGTTATTCTTGTTTGGTAGCATAACTCTTTTATATGTCAGTTTGAGTTATTGAATAATTACAAAAAACGACAAATATATAAAGTAGGCTTGAGTATTTGGTTGTTTAAACATAGTAAAACATAATTGGTAAATATATGACTTTTTTATTCGATATTCGTTTAAATTTAGTGCAATTTACAAAAGCATTTTTTTTTAATAGAAAAAGTAATAGGTATTTGTTGATAACTAAAAGAAAATTATTTTCAATAAAGTTTGTGTTGAACAATTTTTACTTACTAGCTGACTAGTTTCATTGAGTATGAGAACTAGTTGTATTGAAATACATCTTATTACTTTTTAAATCAACGCCTACACCTAATCAAAATAAAACTATCAAATTTGTCAAGTTTTGTTTTCAAAAAACCAGATCACTGTGAGTAGGTTTGCTAAATCCTCCACACCGCCGCATTATCTGGGAAACTGTCCTTATTGACAAGCTAAAGATGTCACATTAATCAAATTGTGTTGGCAACAGTGTTCAGCTGTCAGTTACAACAGCACATTAGCAACAGTACCAAAAGACTAGAAGAAAAGGGGTATCTGTTGTGATACGAATGTGACAATCATTCAATAATTTACATTTCATTTCGATATTAACTTTAAATGCTAGAACAACAACAACAAAAGTTACAACAACTACCAGCACATGTTATTTAAATTCAACATTTGCTACAACTTTGTTGTTTTTGCTGCTGTTTTTGTTGTTGTTGTTGTCGATTTGAATTTGCAGCCAACTAATTTTGTTTCTTAAATTGCATTGTCTGTTGTGTTGGTCATATTGTCACAACTATGTTGCACAAACAAACACATGCACACTTGCAAACCAACTAAACCTTCTCCATTTGGCTCAACCTAATTGCCATTTTCCGCCAAGCACCCAGCAAACTCCATCCATATATCCTCAATTTAAAATGCAAACGTTTGCAATTGTTCTGCCTGAGCAGTTTGTGTTTTTGCTCCACCAACATCCAACCATCATAATCATAACCAACACCATCACCATCTCATTCACAACAAATCCTACATAATGCCTGACAAAAATGCCAAAACGTATAATTAAATTATGGAAGGACTAAGACACATAATAAGTCATAAATCAAATCTCTGGCACACCCGGGGGGCTTATTTGACAAGTGCAGCGTTTATGCTGCGTGCAACAGACGTCTAGGACAGTCGCACAGACACAGACGGATGAACCGACAGATTTTCAGTATTTGCAACAGACAGCCAATGCAATATACCAGGCGACAAACACACAATTTTAAGAACTCAAAAACTCCATGTTCTAACTGCAAGAAAGTTCTTCAATTTTTAATCGTTTTTATTTACTTATACTAACACTTTGATATATATACTATAACAATAAGATTGTATGGACGTAAGATATTATAAAAAAATAAAATGTCAACTTTCTACAAAAATGTGTTACATGGCTGTGGAGCTGTTTGATAATTAGATATTATTTTTTGTGCAAAATTTTAGATTATTTTCTAAAGGATATTCAATTTTCAAGCTCATTAAGTTTAGGATAAATTTTAGGATATTTCCTAGCAGATATTCAATTTTCAAGCACATTAAGTTAAAAACTATTTTCTTATCAAAAGAAAGTCGTTGAAAAGATAACAGGAAAATAACCTTTTATATTTATAGTAGACCCGAGTAAACGATGCTCCCATCTACCCACGTTTAGTTTTAATGATGTCCTTCAAACAATCAATAATTTTCGTTCCAATTGGGTCGATTTTTCGCCTTATAAAATTAATTATTTATATGAGATATGACCAGTGACCTTATTCGATTCGATTCGATGCATTTTTTTACCAGCCATTTTCTTATAAAATAATTATTTACTAGTTCTTTCCCGTCAAAAATGAGGTTGCCCGGTTTTAATTAAGGAATAAACATGATATATTGATTTTCTTCACACTGAGTTAGAAATCAGCGAGGTCACAATTGTTATCACAGCGCTGGGCAAATAACAGTTTTTACAGTCATACCTAAATTGGAGCGTTAGGCGTTCTGCTAATACAAAACATTCGAACATGAGAAAATTTTGACATTTAAACGACGCTAACGCTCCAATGACTGTTAGTATGACTGTTAGTTCCAAATATTTATAAAATACCTTAAAATAAAAACGGAAACCATAGCAGGCGAAATAAGTTTAAAAATTTTTTGTAAAACTGAAGATTTCAAAATAAAAAAATTATAAAAAGTTTTTGAAGTTTCAATAAATCACAAAACAAAAAATGACTAAAAATATGCTGTGAAATTATTCAAAAAAATCAAGCGTTCCGCATTCACATTTTACGGAATTATGATATATAGTTCTTTCCCGTCAAAAATGTCGGGCCCGGTTTTAATCTTTAAATTGAATTAGAAATCAACGATGGTCACATATTAAATTTTAAATTGTGCAAAAAACAATTTTCCAAATTTTATAAAATAACTTAAAGTAAAAACGAAAACATAGTACGTACACATCAAAATAAGTTTGAGAATTTTTTGTAAAACTAAAAATTTCAAAATTAAAAAAAATATAAAAAGTTTTTGAAGTTTCAATAAATCACAAAACAAAAAATGACTAAAAATATGCTGTGAAATTTTTCAAAAAAATCAACCGTTCCGCATTCACATTTTACGGAATTATTTTATACTAGTTCTTTCCCGTCAAAAATGATGGGCC
Organism: Tetanocera ferruginea; assembly: GCA_958299015.1. NCBI lineage: Eukaryota > Metazoa > Arthropoda > Insecta > Diptera > Sciomyzidae > Tetanocera > Tetanocera ferruginea. Next base: position 129,401,988 of record OY282644.1, read on the forward strand.
CGGTTTTAATCTTTAAACTGAATTAGAAATCAACTATGGTCACATATCTTATTCTATTAAACGAGCAATATTTGTATATATCGCTCATTCCAAATAAGGCATTGGGACATTTGGAGTACATATTTTGAAATGAAAATACATTTTAGTGAAGAAATATTTGTGGAATAATTTTTTTAATTTTTTCTACAATAGTACTACTTATGTCCGTACCAAATACACTTATATCAAAGTTAAATATGCAACTCCTTTCGAGAATAATGCATTCAGAAAACGTCAGGCACCGGGACACGGACAACTTTTTTTTTGTGAGATGAAATTTTGCAACCGAAATTTCTGCATTTTGGATACATTTAGAAAAAAAAGTTTTCCCACGAATTTTTTGTAAAGCATTACCCCTTCATAATATACCTTTATAATCTTAAGAGGTAATTTCAATAAAATAATATCTTTTTTTTATCTCGTATGGCATTGGGACATAGATTGTAAGGCATTGGGACTTTTCCGTTTTTCATGAAAAATTTCAAATTATTTATTAGAAAATACATTTTTAAATTATATATCACTTCATTTCATAAACATATCAAAGTTTAATATAAAAAAAATTAAAGAGTTTAAACATAAAAACAATAAAAATTAATTAAAAATAAATTAAATTATTTTAATAATTTTCTTTTGCGAGTTAGATGTTAAGCCACCGACTAAATCTGATGAATTGGTTGCTGCAAAATAGTGTAAGGATGCAATACCTTTAATCGATTGACAGTTTTCCCATCTTTTAGTCAATCTTTCTTTGCAACACTGAACTTTGACTTTCGGTACCATAATTATAGAAATGCCTTTAACTTTATTTGATGCACAGTGATAGAAATCTTGAGCAGAGAAGACGTTAAATGCTCTTGCCTTGACTTGTGTGCTAACAACTCGTTTAACAGTGCCCCCGATACCGTCCACTGCCCCTTTTCCATGACACGAGGCGAAAAAATTCCATGTTAAATTGACTCCAAAATCTTGTTCAGCGTACAGTAAATTGGATAAATTAAATTTATTCTTAAACTGGCCAATGCAACCGTCGGAGAATATTTCTACCGTTTTTACATTTGGATTTCTTAATTTTAAATCTTTCAGAATGCTTTCTAAAAATGTCCAAACGGTGTATTTATCGTGTGACAATTCATCACTTATTATTGCGCAAGATGATGTACCTTGCATCGTCCAGCAACAGGCTGTAAAAACTGTTACTTGCTGATAGCTCCAATGAGCAGCTTGGATCTCGTCTTGGTGAATCGTATGGTAGTTTTCTGAAAAATCAATCTGCAATACAGCGTTGTCCTCTGTCAAACTATCCTTCCTATTTTCAAAATAATTATACTGTACTTTACGAATGTATGCATGTTTCTTAAACTTCAAGAATTTTGCCTGTGCATTATCTATTAGTTCATCAATCGTGCCGTTGTAAGTAACAAGACGCATTTTGTTATCTTCAATGTTCCATTGCTTCCATGAAACATCGTTCAAATCATATGATAAAGGTATAATATCCCGAATGTCGTTAAAACAGGATTGACAACATCCGGTCATACAATGCTCATTCAATGTATCGCAGCATGTTGTTTCGAGGACATTTTTATAAGTTTTTGGAAATCCAGGAATAGCTTTGTTCAATGCAGTTACTAAAAATTCGAAATTGCAATGATGTGGGCAAACGCACATGTTGTGGGGAGTTTTGGATATCGGCAATACCTCTTTTGGGCGTAAATTAAAAAATGTAGACTTACTTACTCTTATATCTGGATATTTAGTGCAAAAATTTTCATACGCCTCGGATACTGTCATTAGCATGTACCGAATAGTTTTCAGTTGTCGTTTTTTTGTCTCAGCATTTTTAACTGATTTTACGTCATTTTCCCAGGAGCGATACGACTTATTTCGTCCCTTCGGTAGTAAGAATCAACTTTATGGTTTCTTTCTCTATATACTGTGAGACATTTTTGCGTTTTGACTTCTCCAACCAAAGTTTTGTGCTTAGGGAAAACTTCACGAACCAAATGGGCAACAACAGTTTCTTGTCTAGCTTTTAATAGTGGCAGAGCCTGGCGAAGTTTCTTAACAGCTTTTCCAAGTGATTGTTTAGACTTATAACCATTCATCGGTGTTGATGCTTCTAAACTTGTATCTTTATTACCCAATTTTAATCTTTGTCTGTATGTCCTCTTTCTCTTCGCTTCAGCTTCTCGTCGCATCTTTTGTAAACTTGCGTTAGATCTTTCTTCATCTTTTTTCTTACCACGAAACTTTTTGTTCACGATTTTTTTCTTCTCTAAATATAGCTTGTAACGTTCCGGATCTTCTTTTAAATGCTTATAGTATTTTTGTTGCCTTTTACAGGAACTCATTTTTTTTCTATAAAATTGTATTATCAAACTACTGTTTTATTGAATATTTTATGTCCCAATACCTGACGCTTTTTATACTAAGAAAAATTTGCAAAAAAATAAAAGGGTAATGTAATTATAGCATAATTGAATGTATTAAATTTTTTTAAATTTTTATAGAACCAAAAATAAAATTAAGCTTAAAAATTTAAAAAATCTTGTTTTTTGTCAAGCATTGGGACATGCTGTGACACATTAGAAAAAGTTTTTAAAAAAATGGGTTTGATACATACCGTTAATGAATTCTATTGATATATGTAATGCTCAAGGTCACAACAATCGTACAAAAATTTTTAAGCGATCTGCCTTCATTCATATGCTCTCACGGACTGATTCCAATTTTACCTATACATGACCTACTCAGCAAACAATAAAACATAGAAGATTGCTTTGAGTGTTCAAGCATGATTGAGCTTGTTTTTGACAAGTGTTAATTTTTTTTGTAACACTTACATATTGCACTTAGCATATACCATACATATATATATAAAATATGTATTCTAAAATTCGGCTGTGTGGTTGACTTTTTTTTGGAATGAGCGATATATTTGCAATTGCGTTCTCGAAAACGGCACTAACGATTTCGATGAAATTTACAATATAGATGAAGAGGGGGCTGAAAAATCGATCCAGCTAGGTCTCATCTCTGGGAAAAGCTGTTTTTCCGAGTTTTCACGCATTTAATAAATACATTAATTTTCCTGCCGAATATGCTATGTTAAGTTTGCTTAAGTGCATATAGCAGTGATAGCTCAGAGAATAGAGCTTCTGTCCCATGATATCGAGGTTGTGAGTTCGAATCCCGCCGTGCACATTCATTTTTTTGTTTTTATTTTTATGCTTCACCAAACAGTGATTAAGTGAATTTGTTATATTTTTCATTTATTTTTTATAGAAACGTTTTTAGTACAGTTTTGATGCACCAATTTTTGATATAAAAAGAAATCTTACAAATAGAGTAATTTACACCAAATCTTAAACAAATTTTAAAAAGGAAAATATTTTTGTAAGAGTTTCCTATGCTAGAGTTTCCTACGTTTTGAAAAAAAAAATCTAATTTGCTCACATCTCAAAAAGTGCACCTTTTTTTGTAATTTTAAGAAACAAATTAAGTTTCCACCAAAATAAAATATAATGGCCAAATGTCATGCTTTTTGTAATTTCAATTTTTTCTGATATATATTTCACTTAATCGTTCATAACTTCTATACCGTTTGAGATATTGTTATAAAATCTGGAGCAAAAATGTTTTTCTTATTAGGTCAAATAATTATTTTGTATATAATAAAAGAATCTTGGACCATAAAACTGTAAAAAGCTTGAAGAAAAGTTCCTTCTTTTTTATTTGCAGTAAGTTTACAAAATTTTAAATGCCTTATAAAATTTCGAAATAAATTAGGATCAAATTTACTCTAATGCTTGGTCTTTACTTCGTCATTTTTTGTTTGACATGAAATTTAAAAAATCACATAAATAAAATTTTTTTTTGCAATTTTTGCTATAAACGTGTGAAGAGATCAGTTTTTCATATTTTTCGCCATTGTCAAACAGCAAAAAAATGACAACGTGTTGGCATTTTTCATGTGACTGACAACAACTGACCATTGAAATTGACATAGTGGAAACCAGGCTTAAGAATTTTTTAATCGGTCTTAATACAAAACAAAAAGGTTTAACATTTTTCAATCGGCCGTCTGGGGAGGATGAAGTGACAAATTCACATTTTGTAAATATCTTAAGGTGTGAACAGACCACATAGTACAACAACTTTACGGTTAAAAATCTTAGAGTAATTTTTAAACAATACATGGAACTAATACATATGTTAATCCTTTTTTTTAGAATTGATACGATTAAAAATACTAGACATATTTTTAGTCAAAGCTGTACGTAAATTTAATTAATTGGGAATACAATTTGAATTATGGTAACTTATGTTAAAAATTGAATACAAAATAACTAAAAGACTAATAAAAGCTGTATTTTGCTTACATTTTGTTCATGCTATCGCAAGCAACAGGATGTGACAAAAAATAAAAATATTGCACTATGCAATTGTTACATTAAATAATTAATAAAATAAAATTATAATAATAAAAAATTTAAAAAAAAGATATTCTTAACAACCAGGCTGTGTATCGAACCTAGCCACTCTGATTTTTAACGTTGACACGACAACAGCTTATCCGACTGAGCCATCACTTTGTTGATAATAATCGAACTCAATAACAACTGGTTGCTGTTTTAGATACAAAGATGATATTAAGTGAATAGAAAACGACATCTATTGGGTAATAGCATACAACGAAAAATAATGCCAATAGTTTTTTTCATAAGTGTTAAATCTAATCGGAACACCCTCTTAACTTAGAACACCCTCTTAACGTGGAGCAGCCCAGCAAAATTTTTTGTAAAGCCTTGATTTTCATTCAATTCTAAAATGCATTACATAAATGCTGATTGACCAATAATGCATTATATTGTGTATTACTCGTAATGCAGTTAGTAATGTCAGGCGTTTCTGCTTTCAGATGTTTGTTTTTTTTTAAGTTTCATTAAAATTTTTGTTTGACTTTTGTTTTTTGCTTCAAACGCGTCAAATTTTTCAAACTAAAATTTTCTTCAAAAGAAGAAAGTTTGAAAAATATAAAATTTGCTAATTTTATAAAGAAGAAAGAATAAAAGGTTATCATAAATAACCATAAATAAATATCAATTAATAACTTAATCACTTTTTTCTCTTTTTAGTAAAAGTAACTTCCCGAAGGATAGGATGTTTTAACATTCATTTGAAAAGGCTTCAGCGAATTATTTTTATTCCAAGCAAAATTGTGTGCAGAAAAGTTCAATGCTCTAAGATTTTATGAAATGTAATTACAATTTATTAATTTTAATCCCTTAATTTATTATAAAAACATGTATCTTCTCAATAAAAGTATTTCCTCGTTTTAAGGATTAAAATATAGTCAATATTTAATTGGTTTCCTTATTTGTGGACAGCAACGTGTTATTAAACAACTTCTTAGTTGTTGATAAATAATAGATTACTGAGAAGTACTTATAAGTCAAGTTTAATAAGCGCATACATAAGTACTGCCATGTCAAGCGAAAGCGTCATCAATTACCTTCAATGACATGCCTGTATAAAAATAATGGGTTCTGTAAGCGAAAGGGTAAGCGATGAATGAAATTTTCTGGATTACTTTCTCGATTATATGTAAGCGAAGATTTTGCTGGGAGAGCACCAATGCTGCGAATCAGTTCGTTCAAAACAAAACCAACACAAGCAAAAACAAAAACAAAGAAAGCAGCAGACACAAGATGCAAGCAGCTAATGATTGATTTTCTTATATACAAATCTAGATTATTCTTTTAAGCTTTTGCTATTTTGTGACTTAAATATAAAAGTAACAAAATCCAAAATAAGATATTCGTTTAGCGCAGGATATATCTGATACTTTAGTATAAATATTATGTTTGAACGATCAATATTATAGGCTGTAGGTATGACCTTAAAAAAATTTGTTAAAACGACTGCATACAAACCGCGCTGTAAGACGTAATTCTACGTAAAAAAAAACCGAAAACGCATTTTTTTTTTAAAAGTAGGCAACTCTAGCAAAAAAATTCCAAAAGTATTTTATTTTTTATTAATAATCGCTTTTCAATTGCTTTCTAACGATAATTCATTTACAAAAATAGGAAGTACATTTACATTTACAAATGACAGAGGTATGATTTATTGAAAATGACTCCATTTTCAAGATTTTACTTTGATCAAAAATTGTAAGTGGATTCATGCTCCTATTCTTGTAAGTGGAAAAGGAGCATGAGGTTTATTTTGGGAAAAAAAAAATTTACTTAGGCTTGGAATGGCCGGCATAAGTTCAGCATAAATAAATTATCAAAATAATTAAACCAAATATAAAAAAAATATAAAACCAAAACAAATTTCGTTTAATTGAAAAACGAAGTTATCATAAAATAAAAATGTATTTAAAGTTAATTTAAAAATATGATCTTATATGTTGTTTCTAAGATAAAGTTGGCATTTCCGATACATTAAAAACCGTAAAACATTTGAATATACGGCAGGAATCTGAGCGGAGCTCGGTCGCCCAGGTACTTAAATTTTAAATTGTGCAAATAACAATTTTCCAAATTTTATAAAATACCTTAAAGTAAAAACGAAAACATAGTACGTACATCGAAATAAGTTAGAGAATTTTTTGCAGAGACCGAAAATAATGATTATTTTTCAAATTTTAATGAAAAAAATCAGCATGTTCTAAGCGTCGGAAAAAACTTTTGAGTATACCGAAATGTTGGAATTTGTCTTGCCTCTTAGAATAAATAATGATTTTTATTTTTTAAGCGTTAAGCATAAAAATTAAAAATAATTATTATATAATGATTTTTATTTTTTTGTTCAGGAATTTCTTTTCAAATTTTGAAGAGATAAAAAAACATAACTATTAAGAATGTCTAACAAGAAGAAAACTCGTGAAATCTATTTTTAATTTACGAGAAAAAACAAAAATCCTTAAGTCTTTAAATTTATTTAGCGAAATAATAAAAATCAAAAATTCTTTCTATTTCTGACCAAAAAAAAATCAAAAAAACCCATAAACATAATTTTTCGATTTTTATTTTTTGTCTCAAAAATAAAAATCAAAAATGATTTGTTTGCTTGAGCAAAAAAAATAAAAATCAAAAATGATTTTTTTTGTTTGAGTTAAAAAGATGAAAATCAAAAATGATTTTTTGGCTTGAGTAAAAAAATAAAAATCAAAAATGATTTTTTTGCTTAAGTAAAAAAAATAAAAATCAAAAATGTTTTTTTTGTTTGAGGAAAAAAAATAAAAATCAAAAATGATTTTTATGTTTGAGTAAAAAAAATAAAAATCAAAAATGATTTTTATGCTTGAGTAAAAAAATAAAACTTAAAAATAATTTTTATTTTTGATTTAAAAAATGGTTTAACAAAATGTTTGAGAAAAAAGTGATTTTTTTTAATTTTAAAAAAAAAATTAAAACGAAATATTTACTTAATTATAGTTCCAACAACAGAGGAATTTAGAATAATCAATTTGAGAAGTACAAATCAATTTCTATACAAATAAAATGAGAAGTAGATACGTTGCACAGTGTGAAATATACGGATTCTAGCGGAACTTAATTATAAAAATTATGTTGGTGTTCCCTGGACAAAATTGTTTTTTTCAGCTCTTAATAATCCAAACCGTTTGTTTTTGCATAATATTGCTATGTATTTGCAATATATATTTTGCCACAAGTGATCAAAGTCAAAGTTTACAATCAAAAAAATCAAATACGGATTTTTTTTTTATTTCTTGTAACAATTATTGAATATTCTTGTTTCTAATCTATTGCAATTCTGAAAAAAGTTAACAAGTATTTGGAATCTAAAATATTTACACTTTACGCGTTTATAAGTAGATTTTATTTTTTTTCATTTTTTTATACTTTTTTGCTTGTTTCCTTCTCAGGTTAAAAAAAAACAAAAAAAAAATAAGCATGTTTGCACTTTGAACAGAGTTTTAAAATTGTAGACACGTGTAGACAAGCTCTTTTTTTCATTTCCTGTTTTTTTGATTATATTAAAACCAGAAACAAAGGTACTCTCGTGCTTCTTTTTGCCCCTCCGGATATATTTTTTTTAATTTCTGTATCTGAGAAAAATTTTATCAGATAACGATTAAAGTTTATTTAATATACATTAATAATTTTAATATTAAGCAATGCAAGTAAAAAACATGAAAAATACAATGTGTGCTGTAGGCAAAGAATACTTAAATTATTAAAAAATATTTAAAACGCTAAAATTGTTGAGGAAGAAAGGACATTTTTTGTATATCTTTATTCTCTTATATCCTCATTTTATAAGGAAATCAAAACACTCAAAATTTGCGTTGTTATAACAAAAAAATTATATTTCCTGTCAAATTGGGTTACAGTGGATGCAGATCAGTAAGATTTGGAATTAAGTTCCGCTAGAATGCGAAAATTTCACACTGTGCGTTGGCAAGTTGCCCCCAGAGAACGAAAACGGCGAAATTTTTAAAAAAATTTTAAATCACTTACACACATGTGTGTAAATAAACCGATCATATTTGAATATAAATAATTGATGCAAATTTTTTTTTTACCGTTCAAAACGAAAAATTCTTGAAAAAAATTTCTTGGAACTGTATTTTTACAAAATCGTCCATAAAAGACCATATAAAAAAGCAGTTGAGTGTTCTTGTTTTACTTTAAATTACTTGCAAATTTTCTTAGCAACATTTAAAAAGTACTGTTCACTGTACCGATGCATTATTCCGAATCATCATAAACATTTTCAGCTTACTTACAATAATACATCTCAAACACCGAAGTCTCGGCAGCACAAGTCAAGCTGCACAACATGTTGCACAAACACTGTCACTCACTGCAAGTCATTCTAAGTAATTCTTGAATTAAAAGGGATTTAAGGGGTCTAAAAAGCATGTTTCTGTTTTTTGTTGTAGTTGTTCTCGTTACAATGACCCTCACCAAAAAGCCTAGAAAAGCAAAAAACCTCCTAAACTTGAAACAATTTGCCAATTGCAATCTATTCTATGAGTATGTTTGGACTAGCATCAAGTGCAGCCAAGAGACTTACCCACAGACGTCGAGCATATGTTGCAAGGATGCCAACTGCCGCCGTGTCTCCTCATGGGTTTAGGGCACTTTCTCTCTTACGCACTATTGTTTGCACTGCGTGTTCGTATTTGTGTCTGTGTCAATGTTTGGGTTTGTGGGAGCTTCCCAACGTAATTAACAACGCATTCTGTCTGTGAAATTGTAACTGTAATTAAAATATGAGATTCTAACCATATTGGTTGGTGTGCAGCAAAAAAGCTTCACACCCCCATTCAAGGCACTCTAACTGCACTTTGTTGTGTTGTAGTTTTGGTTGGGTGTGGGTGCAGCATGTGGCTCATGTTTTATATGATCGTGTGTGACGCCTTAACAGCGGAAGGAAGTTTGTGATTGTAACGCATGTTACAGACCTTCCTGTTTCACGTGTTGAATTAATATCGTTGTGCTTGAGTTTAGAATGCAAATTCAGTTTTTCGATGGGAGTTTCCAAAGATTGCTTTTACCCTATTAGATTTCATAAAAAAAATCGCCGCACTTAAATTCGACAAAAGTATATGATAACGTTCACTTATTGCAGATCACAGCAAAAGATTTTTTTAAAATATTCTTTGTTTAACCGTTTAACAGTGTTGCTGCTCCAAGCAGTCGACCGAAAAACATGTTTTAAGGCTCTATGGTTCCTTTTATATCTTCTCTAATGAGATAGGTATTGACTTAAGGTGGGACATAACATTCACGGCAGAGAAAACAGACCTTTTTTTAAAAATTTATAACTTAGTCAAAAACAAACATTTTTCCAAAATTTTTTATTATTGTAAAGAATTGAACAAATTACAAGAAAAAAAATTCAAAAATATATATTTTTCACTCCAACATGGTTTTATAGAGCTCCAAACTGGCTGCAGAGAAAAAAACGAGGCCTCGTGGTTGCAGCGCTGGGAGTCGCAAAAATTTACCGATCTGGAAAAAAAATTACTTTTTAAATCTTAACAAAATTAGTTATCGTATGACAGGAGTTTTTTTTTAATTTTTTTTCAAATTTTGGTAATGTTCCAAATTTGAAAGTGTGTTTTTTGTAAATATTGACTTTAACAATTTATAAAAAATCGAAAAAAGCTCGTGTATACGATAGCAAATGAAGTTTAAAAAAAAACGAAATATAAAAATTTCATCAAAAAATGAACCCGCTAGTGCCGCAACCAGTACGAAAAACATGGGTTTGAGATAAACGCGTTCCAAGTTTGTGAGCAAAGAAAAATGCAAAGAAAATTAAAAATGCGCTCTCACTAATCCGGCTGTAACTCTTGAACCCGTAGGAATTTTCCGTGAAATTCTTAGCATCTTAAGAATATTTACTAAAATACAAAATTATACAAAAAGTCGATTTAAAAAAAGGCCAATGTCGTGTCCCCGCTTAATTTAAAAACAACTAAAAAAATCTATTATCGAGTGTTAGAAGTTCATTAAATTCATTTCCAAGTTTATTATAATTATGCAAGATAAAAAAAAAATTATACTAAGTTTTTAAAAAAATTTATTTATTTTCCATTTTCAACATATTTTTTTTAAAATTTAGACAAGCAATTTTTTAAATATGATTCCAAATGATTTAAAATTTAGACAAAACAATTTTTTATATATTATTCCACATGCATTACATTCTAAGTTGTTTTTTGTTTCTTATAACGGTATTTGCCAAATTAAAAATAACTTATGTAATTAAGTCAATAATAGGAAAGCAATGCCAATTGTTTTTAACTTAATTCAAGTTTATTTTAATTCCTAGAAATATTTCTCAATTTTTCGCATAAATATGAATTCCCCACAACTATATGGCCCTGGTTCTGCCACAGTTACTCACAGGCGATTGCAAAAACAACATTGTTCCATGGACGCTTTAAGCTTTTTATTGCAACATGAAGTAATGCTGGACCGCATCCTAGCTGCCAACGTCTATTTAGCGCATAAAATAAAATCTAAAATTAAAATTTCATTAAATATGCAAACAATAAAACATTTTATGCAGAATAAATAAATATCTAAACCAATTTTAATTTGCTTCAAAACAGAGTGAACGTAACTGAACATAGCAGCATCGTCCTGTGCGGCGATATCCTTTTATGTGCATATCACACGCTCATCTAAACTCAAGCTGTAGCTATCTAAGGATTGCATCACTGCGCAGCGGATGATGAAAAATTAAATTGCTTTCATTTGTATGAAAGCACAAACACACACACACACACACACACACATACGCACAAATACTCTAACAATCCAACAAACACAGCAGCAAACAATCGTCATTCAACATAAGAACAAAAATAAAAATAAGAAAAATACAATACAACAAACAAAGCAACAAAAGCTACAATAAAGAAAAGAAAAGAATAAAAAATACCAAAAAAAAAATCAACACAAAAATAAAATAAACGCAAACAATCTTTAAATTAAAAATTAAATTTTAATCTTACTGCTAACAATGCGTAGCATAAACGAAGGAAACGTTGAGGTGCAGGGATAGAAAAGAACCTGCTCAACCACGCTGGCAGCTTCATGAAATACGACATAATACGGCAGGGCATCAAAATGCGGCTTAGAGGCGGTCTAAAGTTAGCCTTAAATGGCATAACAAGGCAGGGGCGGATCTGGAAAAAATCTTGGGGGGGGTAAATTATCAAAGACACACATTTTCGATTTGAGAAAATCCTTTTTACAAATAGATAAATTGTACTTTTTTGAATTGAAATTATTGAATTGTTTAAGAACCATTTTTCCCAGACACATACACGCACATTTCCGTATTTATTTATTTCTCCCTTTTTCTGGAATAATATCTCAGCGAAAAGTAAATAAAAACTCTAAATCTAACAAGAGCAGCCCACGTAAAATTGTGAAATTTTTTCGTCTTTGAACGTCGATATCTTCGAAACTGTCGAATATATTGTTATTGAATGTGCAAAAATTGAAAGGTCTAGTATTTCTTTGTTGAAATCAGTCATAGTAAAACAAATCGGTAGATCAATATAATAGATATAGCAATATTATCAGAAAAAAAACTGATTATCATGTTTTTGCCAAAAACTCGAACTGATGGAGAAAAATAGAGTCCATATTTGATATCAGCAGCCAAAATTCATTCGGGATTGTTTATCAAGATCTCTGCACCTTTCATAAATCTTAATTTTGTTACTGACAAAATCATATGACAAAATCATCGCAAAATTATCAATAACTTCGTTAATATTTATTTAAATGTCTCTAAGTATATGCAATAATGCGAGTCCATTCAATCGTTCTCAATTCGAAAGGAACCTATTTTTAATCGTCGCAGTATAGAAAAACTTCGCTCAGCTGTTTCTACACTGATAGGAAGCGTGGCAAAGATAGCAAACGTTATAGAAATTAGTGGAAAAATGTCATTATTACAAAGAGTAAAAACGCCGTTAATATCATTAACATTAGTGTCGCTCTCCTATTTACACTGCCAAATGTTAAGTTCATGAAATAATTGAATTTGAATTAGTTCCTTACTAAAAATGGACTAAAAGTGGCAGTTTTATTTCATGAAAGTCGGTTGTGGTTATTTGGTTGGTTTGTTGCAATTATAATTACTATTACCGCCCTGGGGTCGCAAATTGCCCAATTTTTGTTTGTTTATTTATAGTTGTATAAAATTGTCGGTGCACTCCTTCTCCGCACTCTAATTCATTTAAAACAGAATTATCAAAATCGGTTGAAAAACACGGGAGAAAATGGTTCTTTACCGTTTTCCCTACGCCTATTTATATACAAATGAAGTTAAAGTAGGCTTGAAAAATTTCAGAATTCCAAACAATTTAGAATTAACTCAAACAAAAATAATTGTATGCAACAAATTATTTGCGCAGTTGATACAATTTTAGCAACTTTAACGTAACATTAATTAAGAGCTTGCTGATTTGAAATTAAAATAAAACACATGCCAAATTATGAAATAGCCAAAAAATTTTTTTTTGGTAGATCATTTCTTAGCAGTTAACATTTAAATATAATTTCGGGCATATGGCCACCACGACTATTTTGCACAAAGGGCATTCTGGAGGTCCACTTTGCGACCCAAAAGTCTTTGAGGGCGTATTTCAACATCCATATCTTGAAGATTAGGCAACAAAAATTCATTGATCATGGTTCTGTATCGATTTCTATTCACGGTAATGCGTCGTCCTTCTTCATTTTCAGAGACAAATCGATAAATTAACGTTTTCTTCGACACTGGCCTCAACGACAGCAATATTTTCTTCTGTACGCACTCTTTTCATTCTTATCGGTGGCTTGGAATCCAAAAGAGTGAATGTAGACCGAAATTTGGTAATTACGTTCTTTATGGTGGTCTCAGACGGACGGTTATGTGCACCGTCTATTTATGGTAAAATTCGTTGGCACATAGGTTGCAAAAAAGTTTGGCAGGTTTTCAGTAAAAATTTAGAAGAATAATATATTTTAAGTGGCAACTCTTGTCTGCATTGCTCAATTATTACTTGTTACTTGTTACTTGCTCAATTATTTCATAAAAAGGGCATTTTTAAACTAATTGTTAATATTTTGCAAAAATATGATTATTATAAAGCAAAAACTTACGCTGAGGTAGTGACTTCAAGTTTTTTATTTGTAAGAAAATAACGCGTCTTTAAAGTTGATTGTTTAAAAAATGGCTGTAAATTTGAGAACATAACGATCTGTTACTTTATTTTCAAGCTCATTTAAAAAAAAAAGCGAAGTTACTACCTTGACGTAGGTGTTTGCTTTACATATAATTATATTTTGGCTTGTCATACAAGCAAAGGTTACAAGGTTACAAGCAAAATGGTCATACTCTTCTCGCATCGCTTCATAAAAACGTCATCTACACGCAAATGACGTCACAAAACAAAAATAAACAAAATTTTTTTTATATACTGTAATAATTGTTGAAATCAATAAAAAAACTAGAGTTTAACAATGTCTCTGACCATTTTTTTTTTAGTGTTCTTTCAAAACACGCCTTCGAATCGCTTATGTATACATAAAAGTACCCTTAAGCTGTGGGCATAATTATTTTCTTCAAATAAAGTATGAAAAAAAAAGTATTTGAAAGTTCTTGGGGGGGGGTAATTACCCCCTTTACCCCCCCCTTGTATCCGCGCCTGTAACAAGGACACGTTGCAAGGATGTTTTGAGTATTTTTTTTTTTCTAATACAGCTTAAGAAATTTTCTTTGCCTTTTCAGCTACATATTTAAATTCTAGCTTTATACAAGTATGCTAGGTCATAAATATGTAGATAATTCTTGGTGTTGGCTTAGGTTGATATGTATGTATGTGTGTGTGTGTGTGTGTGATTGTGTGCAGACAGATTGTTGCTAGCACACAAAGATTTTTATATAAAAACTCCATTGTATGGAGCATTATAACCGAAATTCAACCCTGAGCCACTCAAGTCAAGTAATTCTTATTTTGATCTCCCTTTTAGTAGATTTGTTGACTTGATTTTCAGCGCTTTTGTATTGAGATACTTGTTTGACATGAGTTGTTTTTTTTTTTTCTTTGCTGAGCGGGTTGACCTTATTTGGTCGCGTTTCTTTGAATATAATATTAAGTGGTTGGGTTAGAAAACATTTTTTTTTACACTGTTTATTATGCTTTAAGCTCTCGGTTTTTAATAAAGAATAACGACATTATTGGTTCAAAGATTTAAAAATTCCGAATTTGAATTTTGCTTAAGAACTTATTAAAATTTTCAAAAGAAAAAGAATACTCCATTTCATGAAAAATTATTAACATTACATATAAAATTTTTCAAATATATTATTTGATGTTAATTTTTACAAATTCTTTCTTTTCTTGTTAAATTTTTACATACTTAACTTAATATTAATATTTTCTTTTAAAACACATTTCCGTCTTTATGAAACTCAAAACAGAAAAATTTAAATAAATGTTGTTCTTGCCGCCACACATAATAGAAGTGGAACTTATACACGAAAAGTCTATATCGTTTAAAGAATGCCAAAAGGTAAAGATAACATTAAATTTAATTTATTTTACTTAATTAATTGTTAGTAATAGTATTCAAAAAAATAACATCAAAATTTCACATAAAAGTTTGAATTCGTTTTATCATTATAAAGGATTAAGAGCGATGAAGAACGATATTTCTACTTTATATGCTCTACCTTAAAAATGAAAAGAAGACTAATTAACCGTAAAATGCATTCAATAGAAATAACTTTTGTTTTTTGGACAATTAAACTCAACAAAATTCAATTTAAAAAATTTCAAATATTTTGTTTAGATTACAAACGTTGAGAACAGCCATCTGTTGATAAACAGTTAAGAAAATAATGTTGGCAAAATTAACAAAAATAACAATGTTGTGTAAGGACAGTTTATACCAAGGATTGATTACTGATTGAAAGTAAAACATATTAAGTTGAGCGTTTTTTCTTTTGTCACACCAGTCCCAAAAAATGCAATAGCTTTCATAAGAACTCATGATAAATTTTTGATTTACTTTACTTAAATTAGACTTTTCTTAAAGGGGAACATGACATTGACCGTTTCTTAAAGTTACTTTTTTTATAATTTCATGGAAAAATTCCTACTGGTTCAAAAGTTACAGCCGGATTAGTGAGAGCGCATTTTTCTTTTTCAACCTTTTTTTTTCTTTGTTCACAAACTTTGAACGCGTTTCTCTCGAAACCATGCTGTTCGTACTGTTTGCGGCACTAGCGGGTTCATTTTTTGACGAATTTTTTTTTTTTTTTTTTATTTTTCTAAACTTGATTCGCTATCGTATGACACGAGCTTTTTTTAAATTTGTTTTTTAAATTTTTTATGAATTTTTAAAGTCAATATTTTTTTCGAAAAAAACACACTTTCAAATTTGGAACATCGCCAAAAATTGAAAAAACATTTTTTACAAAAAGCTCCTGTCATATGATAACCAATTTGGTTAAAATTTAAAAAAAGTCATTTTTTTCAAGATCGGACAATTTTTGCGACTCCCAGCGCTGCTACCACGAGGCACCGTTTTTTTCTCTGCCGCCAGTTTGGAGCTCTATAAAAGCATGTTGGAGTGAAAAATATATTTTTTTTAATTTTCTTCTTGTAATTTGTTCAATTTTCTACACTAATAAAATAAAATTTTGGTAAAATGTTTGTTTTTGACTGAGTTATGAATTTTTAAAAAAAGGTCTGTTTTCTCTGCCCCGAATGTTATGTCCATCCTTAAGTAAGAATATGCATGCCTTAGATAATTTTTAACCTTTTTATCAAATTATTTCTTTCTTATTCTCATTTTTGTTTCTAGAATTTTTGTTTCGGCACACATGAGACAACAAAAATGTTTTTTAAATTTTATCTAATGTAATTGTTGTCTAGTATACTCATAAATATTTTGGTATAAAACTGCTTTTGTTATAAAACATGCTTTTGTTATTAAACATTTTTTGTATTTATTGCTTTTGTTGCTAAGCATGCACCAAAATAATTTTTGTTAACATCTTTTTGATCAAAATCTCATTTGCAAAAAAATAATTTGCATGCAAGTAGAGATAGTTTCAGAGTAAGATTCTGTGCAATCCTACAAAATCTGGTCAGGTGAAAATAAGAACAGACTGGGACTTGTTTAAATGCTTGGTAAAAAGATTTATTCAAAATTATTATTTTGTTGTTGGTACCGTTAAATGATATTCTGATGTCACGATGGAAAAATATTTTAATAATTCAAAAATGCTACGTAGCCATTATTTTGGATTTATAAACCACGGATTCTTAGCGAAGAAAGATTAAAATCTTTTTTGAAGCCTCATTCATTGAAGCTAATAAAAATTTGCAGAAACTCACGAAATTTTTTTTAATTGTTAATTATAAATGTTTGGGATGTTTTTGCTATCAAAAATATGTGATGATTATTTCATCCATTAATTTTTATATATAATTCTCATCCAATTTTTGCTCGTCACATCCGGGACAATCTTAGATCTCACCAGTCCAATTTGAAGGTTTAAAAAAGAAATGTAATTGACATTTTTCCAAAATATTCTTGTATTCTTGTATTCAACAAAAAACTTATAAAGTTTGGTTATATGTAAATCAAGAATTATCTAAGTGTGGCAGATGGACTGAACTGCAATGTTAAACTCAGAAGTTTTAGTTTTTAAACTTGTTTTCTTCACACCCAGTTGTCCCAGTTGTTTAAATTAATGTAGCTATTAAACTTGTATAATGTTATGTTATATAACATTATACAAGTTATTATTGCATAATGTTATATGTTTTAGCATTTTGAAACTTTGGAACATCTACTAATGAAGCCTATAGTAAATTGCTTAAATTTTAACCGGTAAAGATCATTTTCAACACAAGAAATAAGTCAAAACGTCACACCCGTCTCTATGCAATGAGCCCCTTGCAATAAAACAGATTTTATAATACCTGTGCTTTACCGGTCCTTCCAATAAAGCGACTTCGTGGCTCAACTTCATCATCATCTTTTTCATTTGTGACAGCGTTTAATTTCCAACACTCTCTGTCTTTCACTCGAATGACACTTGATTTGTCATATTACAAAAGCAGTGTTGCCAATTATTTATTTTTTTTTCTTTTTCTACCATTGTAATCTAATGCCGTGCTTTTTCTCGCCTTGCTTTCTCAACCATATATATTGAACTAATCAGCAGGTAAAAACCACAACATGTGAGTGTCCTTTCGTGATGTGTCAGGATTTTTCTATATCTCGTTTCGTGTCCTTACAAACTATACCTTTGTTGGTAAGCAGTAGTTTAATCTTATATCCTTGTAGTTTTTTTTGTGGTTTTCATTTAGTCAGAATGAATAAAGAAAAAATAAAGCGTACACAATAGATTTCGTGCTTAAATATTAAGGCGGAAAAAAAGGAAACTAAAATTGAAAGTGTTTTTATACACATATTATGTAGGGGGTGAGTTTGTCAAGGTGTGAGTTTTTGTGCTGGATTGTGTGTGGATTGCTCTGAAAATATGTCACGTGGCGTATTTTATGCTTGAACTTTTCGCCCAGCCAGCACGCACAAATAAATAACTAGAGTCTGCCAACATTTGTGGGAGCTGGCAGCCAGTTTAACTTAATTTTTTTTGGCAAAAAAAAGTTAGATGCTGATTAAAATTACAGAATATTCAACTTTTTGGGAGCAAGCAAATTTTTTATGAGCTGTTAAAAGTTGCCCGTTGCCCAACAAATCGAACTGTAAGAGAGAATCGCAATTTGTCAAACTTCATAATCACGCAATTACGAAATATCTTTATAGAAAACAACCCAAACGCCCTCCCACCCCCCATCCAAAAAGCAAAGTGTTTCCGTTATTCACTGTAGGCATAAATTACACAAATTACTTTATCGTGTTAACGGTCAGTACAAATGAGGGTGCGCATTAAAAAAAAATTCTTATTCAAACATTTAAGCAAAGAAAAAAAAAATAAGGAAAAATCATATTTTTCATCAGCCTCCCCAGGCCCAGCTTGCTATCGTCTGTCTGGCCAAGGACAAATGTCACACCCAAATGGAATGGCAACATTTATTCTTTCAAGTGTTATTTACAAATCATGTTTCACAGCAGTCACGTGGCATTCATAATTCTTAAAATATCGGACACTCGTCGAACGTGACCGGCATTACAGCGTCTGCCTATTGCCAAGTCATACTTTTTGTGCCTACTGTGAGGTAGTTACTATTAAATCATAGTCTTTTTAAATTTTAACTTACAGTATGCATTTTCAACACGAATCCTTTTAAAGACAAGCCGACAAATTCTAACAATTTTCCTCTAAATTGTACTTGGCTTGTACTTTTCACTTTGGTCTACAAATCGTACGAGCCAATTTTAAACAATTGCATTACAATCACAAAAGTTTCTTGTTTATACCATTAAATATGCAATTAATTTTTAGTTCATAATGAGTCCATGTTATCCGACATAGCTACCGACTCATCACTGCATTTCAGAGTAATTGTTCCTGGCACTAGTTGGCACAATAGTTCTTTGCCCTTAGGTCGGTACCAATAGCAAGCATGTGAGCTAAATGGCGTTTCCAAACTTTTTTTGCTCAGCAATGTAGTGTACAAGTTTATTGCAGTTAACAATATTAGTTAAAGCCAATGTTTTGACTTGACAAGAACACGTCTTACGGCCTGATTTGCAAAGAATCTTGTAAGAAAAATGTGGTCTTTATACCATAAATTTTTTGTTCGAAGAAAATCAATATCAAGAATCTATTAATAAAGAGAGTGACAACAATAAAGTATTTAGGGTTATGGTTCGACACCAACCTCAACTGGAATGAACAACTAAATAAATTGAAAGTAAAACTAATACCTCTTAATTTTGCAATTCATACAAACAGAAATAATATTCCAAAAAAGCAGCTGTGGATGATTTATGATTCATACTTTTTGTCACAAATTAACTATATGAACACAATCTGGAATAGGTGTACTGAGAAGAAAATAAATGAGGTACAAATAATTCAAAATAAAATCGTAAAGAATATATTATTACTTCCACAAAGAACACCCACAAGGAATTTATATGAAACAAGATTTGATATTAAAAAACTCTGTCTTTTGCATACTTTGATAACGGTATTTAAAATTAAAAATAGTATGATTAAACATAATTTAAGACTAAACTACTCAGAAAACTCATCATATACCTTTCGAAACACAATAAATATTACACTGAGGGAAATATGTGTTAAAACTAAATGAAATTGTGTTAATATCAAACGAATTTGTGTTTGAAATAGAGCTTGAAACAATTTCATTAAAGTTGAACACAAATGTTTTTAAAGTTTAATTTAAAACAAAAGTTTTTGTTTTTAAAACATTGTTTTTAAATGTAAAAATAAATTTAAAACAAAAATTTTAATATTTAAAACAAATGTTTTAAGCTTGATGTCTTCGATGCCAGTTTTTCATTTTTTTCTGCGTTTTCGACACGAGATTCGTATTCAGCGACTCCTGGGACCCTCCGAATACTGAATTTCAACTCCACTCGATGAAGTTTGTCTTCTAAATATTGAAAAAAATTAATTAGTGATTATTTTATCGTTTATGTTCGTTACTTGCACAACCAAAATTTCAAAAACTGTCATATTTTTCAGATAGTTATTTTTTTGTTTTTTCAAAGACATAAGAAAAATTATAAAAAAGGAAGGAGTTGATAGTTGAAATTTAAACACATTTGTTTTAAATTTTGTTTTGTAGAAACGCAAATGCTTTTAATTTCTATTTTAAAATTTTTTGTTTAATTTTAAAGTATGTTTTTTTTCTCAGTGTAGAACCGTCTTTTTTAGAACTGAAAGAAGTAAGAGATCGATACGCAGTTATGGCATAAGAATATAAAATAGGTTGCCCGATGATGTAAAAACTTGCAATAATTTGCTACTATTCAAAAGATCCGTCAAATCCCTCTAAATGCAAAATTATTATTTTGAATTGCAAAAATGAACCAAATCATACACGTTATAATGCTGAAATAAATAACAACTTAAATTCTTAAGTATATACATGTTTACATACATACATAATTCGCTTAAGCAATTGATAGCATGTATAATTTTTGAATGATTTTTAGCTATTTTCTCCCACAAAATGTAATTTTTTTTTGAGAAATAGTTGTATATAAAACTTAATGTTTACATACGTTATCAATAAAGAAAAAAAAAAAAAAAAAAAAAATATATATATAAAATTAAGTTAATGTTTTACAAAAATTAGGATGTTTTTCAAAAAAATAACAAAGAAGATTATTTTGAATTGTATTCGGCTCATGCAACTAATTTTTTTATGCCAATATTATTTTGTAAAATAATATCTTTTATTTAAAAAAAATCTAAAAACTCAAAAACTTGCAATTATTTTCATAAACAAGAGAGTTATGAAAATTAAAATATAAAAATATTAACACTATTAACTTTCTGACACAGCCTTGCATAGCCTTCATTAAGATCAGGCAACTTTTGCGTGTATCTCTCATAAGAAAAATCATGTAAAAAATCAATATTGCTCCAAAAGAGGTACCTATAGGATCAATCGATTTCTACCCTTTTTAGTACACATCTATAACTGTATTATTTTAGTACTGTATCTAATCTTCTGACCGAGTTTCCTTAAGATCAAGTTACTTTTGAGTGTATCTCCCATACAAGTCAAGTACAAAATTAATAGAAATTCAAGGGAGGTACCCCTAAGGACTATCCGATTGATACGATATGAGTACTCGTTCTAGTTTTGTTCAAATTATATATGGGATGAGCGCACTGCATCAAAAATGCGACATGGGCACACCTTGGATTTTTTTTTAAAATTGAACCAAGGATTTCAGGGGTCAAACCTATTCAGTGAAATCTGCGTTGGTTCGGAAATGGGGAGATAGATAAGTAGGAGAGAAAGTGAACTCAACAGAAACCAGTGTAGAATGTTGTTGTATGTGTGGCGGAGGTCTATATTTACATGCGAATTTTAATCCGAGGGAAGTGTTATGCCTTTACCTCAGTCAAATCGAGTTAAGCCATCTCATTCCACAAAAATCTCTGCCATCAATTACAACTTCCAAAGTCGAATATATTGATGATTTTTTAATTTCAGTTGATTAGAAATGAGGAAAGAATTAAAGCAAGGTAAAAGCGAAGGACCATGGCTGGACCGGGATTCGAACCCGAGGTCTCTTGGTTGGCAGTCAAGCACGCTAACCACTCGACTACCGAGGCCCCTAACATGCAACATAGTTCATGGATTTATTGCATGTTTATAAGGTAAATGTTAATACTTCACCACACAGAGAACAAATTAACGAAAAAAACCAATTAACCATTTCAGTCTTTAAAAGGACTCTCTTTGCCAGAGCTTCTTATGATCAATTGTGGTGTGTGTTGTTAAATATTTGTACAAAAATTAATCGAGAACTGAACCAACATTTTTGTGTTGGAAATTGGAACCAATTTGTGGGTTTACTGGTTTTAAATCTAAAATTTTAAATTTGTAAATTTTTGTTAAAAAAATAAACACAAAAATTGTTTCCAGGATTTTAAATTTAAGCTCAAATTTTCGACAGCACAGTCAAATGCGAAAAAATTGGACCTATATTTTTCGTTTTGGTCCTATTTGTGGTCCTAATTGTGGTTCCAAATAAAAATTCAGAGTGGCAACCGTGATTACAACTACCAAAACAACTTTTTGTTTAAACTGTTTGGGAACGTCTGTGCCCACTGAATATATCCTGAAAAAACTTACAACAAAACATGCTGTATAATTCCGCAATTTTAACCAGTTACGCGAAACTTTGTACGACTTCGTATCATTGCGCTAAATAACTTCATTTACTGACGATCTGCCACCCCACTTCGATCCCTGGGGCGAATTTGTAGCTCGATGTCTTTTAATTTTTACCACGACAATAACAACAACAGCAACAACAACAACAACAACAGCAACAACAGCAATAATAACTATAAAGTAAAAGTGATACATTGGCCAAGTGAAATAGCAGAAAATACACTATCATCGTCATCGGCGGCGGTTGGAGACAGAAACTATACCAAATCCTTCTGACAGCGCAACAAAAAACAACTGATAGAAACCACAACGAAAAAGAAGGCGCTATCATGCTGCACAACAGCAACACTATCATCATGTGGCATAATTACAAAAAAGAAACTAACAATAGTTGTTAAAGAAGAAGAAGAAGCATACAACGCAACAACAAACTTAAATGGCCCAAAGCCAGGGTGAACATGCAGACAAACATATACATATATCCTAGTACTAACGCAAATAGTAGCTAGTTTGGTGGAAGAAGTGCAGCAAAAGACTTGGTGATGAGGTGAAAACTTGGTTGGTGACTGATGAGCAGTTTATGACACTGCACTTTAACAACAACAACAACAACAACAACAATAAAGACAACAATGACAACAACAATAGAAACACTGACTATCATAACAAAAACATCACAATAACACGCACAGCCACAACGATCAACAAAACAATTTAAGAACTTACACTCAAGACAAGTATGACACAACCTCTGCGCGTATTTTAGAAAAATAAAATAGTTTATTAAAAAATAGAATTAAACGAAACAAAAGTTAATTGTGACTGGCTTATATTTTAATTGATTGAAGAATTAACAATGCAATAACAATTTAGTAATACTTTTACGATTTTAAAAATTTGATTTCGAAAAAAAGCAGTTTTCAAATTTATTAGATAAGCAGAAGAGCCAACTAGGGAATAATTGAATAGTTGGATAATAAAAATCTAATAAAACTAAAATTTTATTAACAATTTTTAGATATATTGGTTTTTAATTGTAAATCAATATAATAATATTATATTTTTCTATTAGAAAATTTCACAGCCATAGAGATAATTGTTTTTAATCCATATGAAAATACGAGAAGAATAATGAGTCAAAAAAGCTCGAACGAGGCAGTTAAAAGAAGAAAACAATATATTCAACTCTGATCGAATTTTTTCCGGGTATAATTTTTGTCAGGATACCGATTAGTGAGTCACTATACGGTAACCAGTCGGCCGAATAGTTTTTCAAAATTATTTTTTATGAAATCTATCTTGAATAAAGACATGATTAATTGATAACCTGCTTACAATTCTGTATTGTGGATAATGGATGACAAACAAATTTTAACCAGCGGGATTCTACAACGCAAGATTTTATGTTTTTATTTTTTTTTATTTATTTTTTTAACGCACAACTTCTCTCATTTGCCTAACAGCAAACCGTTAACTGCTACATCAGCTGTATTAAAAAATTTGATACCTCAAATTGATACGAACAATTTCTTTGGTATGAAAAGCTTTTAAAATAACTTTATTATTCATGTGTATATGTGATGCACACAAACACGCAGAAAACTGACGATATAAGAACGATGTCATAAGCCAAATAGCTGAACTCTCCAATATAATTTCACCGAAGCATCTTTTTCTCCCAACAACATCCAGCATCTATCGTGAATTTTCATCCTTTTATGAATTTTATATGTTTCCGAAAATGTATTCGCCGATATGATGACATTCTTATTATTATGTTCGGAACGTGTCAACTGCCAACAAAAACAACAACAACAAAAATTTATACGACATCTAAAATATACAGTAAAGATGTTTGTATATTAAAAGAAAAAAAGGATACGACAAGAATATTCACAAACATGTGGTGTGCATCACTCAGTCTGGAAGGAGGATGTATTTTAAAATATTTTATCCGCTTACCATTACGTAAAGTGATATGTTATTTATATGAAGAAACTGGAGGAAACAAGCTTCGTAAGTTATGCGTATGGCAACCCGAAGTAATTTTCGACACAATGTAGCGTTAGTTTGAAGTGTTGTCGTTGAACGTTATTGGAAATTTTTGAAATATTTTTAAACTCAATGAAAGTGCAAATATGTTCATTCCATTGCTTGGCGTTAAAAATGGAATGCTTTTGCTTTTATTGCAATGAGGTGAATTTTGTGGTGAAGATGCAAACATGAATAATATAACAAAATATTCAGAAAATTTTTTATATATCTAATATTTTTTGTTCAGTTTCTTAATTTGAATCATTTCTGTATTCAATTTTTCACTCTATTTCATTCGTTTTAACTTATGTTCTTTCATTAACTTGGCTTTGTGTGGGATGAATTTGACTATACCACAATTGAAACAGCTTTTTTGTACTCATTCTTCGAAAATAATCTGACCGTCCAAATATAGGACTCCGCCTCCATGTACCACAGAATGAATATTCTCAATTCAACGCAGTTAGAAAAGCCTCTGCAGTAAATGTCAACACAAATTAAACTCATTTTCTTCGGCACTGAACGACTTCGTACTCAGCTACAGTCAGTGTATTAAAATTATCTTCTACCGTTTTAAAATATTTCAGTGATAAATAAATTTTGAAGTACATTTTCTTTTCTTAAAAAATTCGTTAAAATTTTGACATTTTTTTTTGTTATATGATTTCTACTTAAATTCATAGAACCAAAACAACTGGCAGTAGAGTACAAAAGAAGAACAAAAAAGCTTTTCGCCTTACCATTCATTCATTCATATGATTTCAAATAGATTTTAATCAGCCGTAGGATGTCTTTTCATAACTGTTGAAAGCGAAAATGGGAATAAGAAAATGCCATTTGAATAACACTTGACGAAAAAGAACACCAACAAAAAACTTCACATAAATCTAAAAAAACAACGCAAAGAACCCCTAAATTAAAATGACCGCAGGATATAGAACTGCGAGTTTAATTATGAGGTTGTATTTGAAAAAAATTTGCTAAAATCTTAAAAACTCTTTGAAATTTTTCACAAGATTTTTATTTCTTTTATTTATTTATTTTATTTTAATAAAACAAAAATATGCGCTGTTTTTTTTAGGCATTTTCTAAGAGTTTTACTAGAAATCCGTTCTGTGTTTATCTAAAGGCTGTCAACCGACTCACACATTGCTTGTCTGCTGTTTTCTGGCGTTGTTTTTAACATAAGGACTGACAGTCCTTAAAGCCATTCGTAGCCGTTTTTCCAGCAATTTACTCGCTGCTAGCTAGCTGTTCTCTTGGGTTCGTCTAATGAGCACTTCACGACCACTCAGCGTATGCATTTGGAACACGTTAATGGTTGTCATTGTTTAGCAGTAGCAACAAGAGCTCGTTATTTTTGTCAGACACTTTAACACGTTTTGAGTTTTGTTTTTAAATTAACCGAAAAAGTAACCACAAGCTTTAGAGAACAGGTGAAGGGGTTGAATTTTTACGGGTCCAGAAATATAATTTATTGGAAAAGTGAAATTAAAAATGTCGCTTAAAACATATATATTCATATTCATATTCATATTCATATTCATATTCATATTCATATTCATATTCATATTCATATTCATATTCATATTCATATTCATATTCATATTCATATTCATATTCATATTCATATTCATATTCATATTCATATTCATATTCATATTCATATTCATATTCATATTCATATTCATATTCATATTCATATTCATATTCATATTCATATTCATATTCATATTCATATTCATATTCATATTCATATTCATATTCATATTCATATTCATATTCATATTCATATTCATATTCATATTCATATTCATATTCATATTCATATTCATATTCATATTCATATTCATATTCATATTCATATTCATATTCATATTCATATTCATATTCATATTCATATTCATATTCATATTCATATTCATATTCATATTCATATTCATATTCATATTCATATTCATATTCATATTCATATTCATATTCATATTCATATTCATATTCATATTCATATTCATATTCATATTCATATTCATATTCATATTCATATTCATATTCATATTCATATTCATATTCATATTCATATTCATATTCATATTCATATTCATATTCATATTCATATTCATATTCATATTCATATTCATATTCATATTCATATTCATATTCATATTCATATTCATATTCATATTCATATTCATATTCATATTCATATTCATATTCATATTCATATTCATATTCATATTCATATTCATATTCATATTCATATTCATATTCATATTCATATTCATATTCATATTCATATTCATATTCATATTCATATTCATATTCATATTCATATTCATATTCATATTCATATTCATATTCATATTCATATTCATATTCATATTCATATTCATATTCATATTCATATTCATATTCATATTCATATTCATATTCATATTCATATTCATATTCATATTCATATTCATATTCATATTCATATTCATATTCATATTCATATTCATATTCATATTCATATTCATATTCATATTCATATTCATATTCATATTCATATTCATATTCATATTCATATTCATATTCATATTCATATTCATATTCATATTCATATTCATATTCATATTCATATTCATATTCATATTCATATTCATATTCATATTCATATTCATATTCATATTCATATTCATATTCATATTCATATTCATATTCATATTCATATTCATATTCATATTCATATTCATATTCATATTCATATTCATATTCATATTCATATTCATATTCATATTCATATTCATATTCATATTCATATTCATATTCATATTCATATTCATATTCATATTCATATTCATATTCATATTCATATTCATATTCATATTCATATTCATATTCATATTCATATTCATATTCATATTCATATTCATATTCATATTCATATTCATATTCATATTCATATTCATATTCATATTCATATTCATATTCATATTCATATTCATATTCATATTCATATTCATATTCATATTCATATTCATATTCATATTCATATTCATATTCATATTCATATTCATATTCATATTCATATTCATATTCATATTCATATTCATATTCATATTCATATTCATATTCATATTCATATTCATATTCATATTCATATTCATATTCATATTCATATTCATATTCATATTCATATTCATATTCATATTCATATTCATATTCATATTCATATTCATATTCATATTCATATTCATATTCATATTCATATTCATATTCATATTCATATTCATATTCATATTCATATTCATATTCATATTCATATTCATATTCATATTCATATTCATATTCATATTCATATTCATATTCATATTCATATTCATATTCATATTCATATTCATATTCATATTCATATTCATATTCATATTCATATTCATATTCATATTCATATTCATATTCATATTCATATTCATATTCATATTCATATTCATATTCATATTCATATTCATATTCATATTCATATTCATATTCATATTCATATTCATATTCATATTCATATTCATATTCATATTCATATTCATATTCATATTCATATTCATATTCATATTCATATTCATATTCATATTCATATTCATATTCATATTCATATTCATATTCATATTCATATTCATATTCATATTCATATTCATATTCATATTCATATTCATATTCATATTCATATTCATATTCATATTCATATTCATATTCATATTCATATTCATATTCATATTCATATTCATATTCATATTCATATTCATATTCATATTCATATTCATATTCATATTCATATTCATATTCATATTCATATTCATATTCATATTCATATTCATATTCATATTCATATTCATATTCATATTCATATTCATATTCATATTCATATTCATATTCATATTCATATTCATATTCATATTCATATTCATATTCATATTCATATTCATATTCATATTCATATTCATATTCATATTCATATTCATATTCATATTCATATTCATATTCATATTCATATTCATATTCATATTCATATTCATATTCATATTCATATTCATATTCATATTCATATTCATATTCATATTCATATTCATATTCATATTCATATTCATATTCATATTCATATTCATATTCATATTCATATTCATATTCATATTCATATTCATATTCATATTCATATTCATATTCATATTCATATTCATATTCATATTCATATTCATATTCATATTCATATTCATATTCATATTCATATTCATATTCATATTCATATTCATATTCATATTCATATTCATATTCATATTCATATTCATATTCATATTCATATTCATATTCATATTCATATTCATATTCATATTCATATTCATATTCATATTCATATTCATATTCATATTCATATTCATATTCATATTCATATTCATATTCATATTCATATTCATATTCATATTCATATTCATATTCATATTCATATTCATATTCATATTCATATTCATATTCATATTCATATTCATATTCATATTCATATTCATATTCATATTCATATTCATATTCATATTCATATTCATATTCATATTCATATTCATATTCATATTCATATTCATATTCATATTCATATTCATATTCATATTCATATTCATATTCATATTCATATTCATATTCATATTCATATTCATATTCATATTCATATTCATATTCATATTCATATTCATATTCATATTCATATTCATATTCATATTCATATTCATATTCATATTCATATTCATATTCATATTCATATTCATATTCATATTCATATTCATATTCATATTCATATTCATATTCATATTCATATTCATATTCATATTCATATTCATATTCATATTCATATTCATATTCATATTCATATTCATATTCATATTCATATTCATATTCATATTCATATTCATATTCATATTCATATTCATATTCATATTCATATTCATATTCATATTCATATTCATATTCATATTCATATTCATATTCATATTCATATTCATGTTCATATTCATATTCATATTCATATTCTAGATTAATTCCAACATGAAAACAAATTGAGAGTAATTTTTTGTAAATACACCACTTTTAAAGTTATAAAGAATGAACAGAAAAAACTTTTTCTTAAGCAAAAAACTGACTTGAACTCAAATTACTCACATTTTTCAACGGAACATCGACCGACCACTTTGACTAGATTAAGAAAATTACTGCAAAATCGTTTTAGCCAATAACTTTATAAGACTCAACCACCCACTCCGCTCAAAAGAGGCTTGGGTCGCTATAGGCAATGAATACACAGAAAAAGTTGATGAAGAGAAAAGTTTCTACTGTAATTATTTATTCACTTTGGAAATTTTAAAAAAATTCTTCAACTTGGCAGCCAGCAAAAGTAATTAAGTCCAGAAAAACATTGTAATTTACTGATATATTTTTATTTTTTTCTTTAATAAGTAGAAGTTTAAAGTCTTTCTTTACATAATGTTGTTGCAAATTAAACCGTTGTGGAAATAGTTCTAAAAACTTAGAATAAAAATGTGGAAATGTATATGACAACTAAATACATACATAGATAAACTGACTCTTACTTATGATGCCGATTTAAAATACTTAGTTTGGCCGAAAAATTTAAGTATTTGTATAAAAAGATTTTTCCAATTGCAATGCAGGAGTGAAGTATCGAAAATTTCAAGGTTTTATAAATCAGTAATTTGAAGTGAATTGGATATTTAATATTAATAAATTGAACCCCACATCAAAAAACGTCGTTTGCATAAAATTGAATTTGAGCAGTGTTAGTGAAGTCATGAAGTCATATTTTCCAACTCCTCATCAACTTTATTATTGCATCATAATAAAGTGACACCATCATCTACTAAATGGCTGCTTATGACCCTCATTTACCATTTATTTGGCATACAAATGCTTATCTCATAATGAGGCCAATAAAATGACCCGCATAACAAGACGTTGGCCATTAAAATAAAACTTTTACGACGGGTAACTGAAATATTTTAAAGCAACAAATTGTTAAAGTGTCCTTCTGATGTGATCTCCTCAATGCTTCTCGAATGTATTCTGCATCAATTCTTTACTTCAGCTTTTCATACACTTCTTGACATCGAATTTGTTAACATTATTTTTGTTAATGTTGTTTTTTTTTATGGGTAGCAGCAGCAGCAGGGGCGGACAGACTGACAATAAAAATGTCACACAGTATCACGTGGTTGTATCATCGTGTAGCATCAATGGCAACACGTTCTGCTGGCAATGATGGTGGTTGGCGGAGTGCTACAAAAGTATTTTTTTTTGCAATGGCCAAAGTATAACGGTGCATCGTAAAATGTTTCAATGGAGGGCTGGTTATGGTGTGGTGAGACGAGGTTGATTGTGAAAAACACCGGGTATGATGGTTAGCTGGCAGCATGTGCTGCGTGTCAAACGCATTTCGTTTCATATTTCAATTTGATATCGAGTAAGTGTTACGCTTGAAAAACAATTTTTATCTACTTTTCTTTGGTAGCTTGGTTCATCATTTGATCCTTACCCTGGGAGTTTAACTGTGGCTAAGTGGAGCATTTATATTGAAATTTGATTACTGTATGGTGGAATTTTTATAAATGCACTGATGTTATGTTGAATTTTTATTTTGAACATGTTACGCAGGAAATTTTATGAATATTTAAAAAAAAATTCGATAGGAAATAATGAAGAAATACTGCCATGGCGAAGCATGGCTAGAATCAAAAAATTATCAAAAGCATTTTATGTTAACTTGGCATAATTTTCAAAATACATAAATATGTAATTCTTTTTATCTTTTTGGTTCAAACGCATTATTTGTGTATGTGTCAAGACCAAGCGTGCGTTTTTATTTAAAAACTATTCATTCGATTACAGGAGTCTCAGTCAAAATCTTATACCTGCTCAGTTTCATTTCGTTGATCGTTGAGCATCATTTTTCTTTTGCTATAACTTTAAAAGAACAAAAAAAACAAATTGGCCATTTCAGCCCTTGAAAGAACTTTGACCGAGCTTCTTATGATCTCAACTGTGTTGTGTGTGTTATTAAATGTTTGCACAGAATAGACTGAGAACTGGACCTACATATTTTATGCCGACTCCGAACGGCTAAAGTTCATGTTCTCAAGAAGCTTTACATGGCATTATTTACTCTCTGAGGTTTGCCATCTGCAGAGAGGTAGTGACCGATCAGAAAAATTTTTTATTGAAAAAACTTTTCGCCGCGGCTGGGGATCGAACCCGGGCTCCGAGCATGCTAAGCCACACACTTAACCTGCATGCCACGGTCACCACACATAACATAACATAACTTTAAAAGAACTGAAGCTAAAAACAAAAATTTGGAAAAAAATTTCACGATAAATTTTTAGTTTCTATACATTTTTATAAGAAAAATATTATTAATTTGTATATATGTGCTTAATGAGTATAATAAAAACTCACCATAGCTACTAAACCTATAGAAGCCTCTTATTTTCAGCGAACAAAAAACCTTATAAAAAGTTATTAGTTTTTAGAAAGTTTATAAATACATATTTTGTAAAACAAATTATTTGTTACAAATATAATAAATATTTATTATAATTTTTTTACTTGAGCTGTGCAAATAAAAATAATTTTTATAAAAAACCGAACTTTTTCAGCAAAATTTTTGATGCAAACTTGACTGCTTCTAGAAGACATTAAAAAAATACAATTGTGCTCCTCCTCAGCCATATCAACCTCAACCATATAGTGCTTTCAGGAGGCATTCTAATAAACTTCTAAAATTACATTTGAATAGCTTCAAAGAATACTTTTATGGCAGGGCTTGTGCAAGGCTATTGTTCAATATTTTATTAGAAGCATTTTTTCTTACGTCTTTTGAATCATGGAATGTCTTCTTAAAGTTTTCCTTGAATATGCGTACTAGAATCCTTTCATTGAAGGCGTCAAAGAAATCTTCAATTGAAAAATTCTAGAAGCACTTCTAGAGGAGACTAAAAAAAGCATTCCTGCCAATGACATGCATATGTTTAAATAATGACTTCTGGGTATGAAAGTGGGTATAAAAGTTTATGGGTATGAAAGTTTACCTTCTTTTGGAAGCCCTTTTTTGCTGGGCTTAGGTGAACGCAACAGAGAAACCTTGCAATGTTTAACCCGGTAAGGTCCAGAACTTTTTTGGTCTCAGATTTTATTGAAAAGTTGTATACTTATGTATTTCGACCACATGAGCTCGAAAATTAAGTCTATTTTCCGACAAATGATGACACTTTTCCGGAAAATGCGAAAAACAAGCGTTACCATATAGTTACCGAGGGTCGCCTAGGGTACATGTTTTTTATGAAATAAAAAAATTATTTTTGGACTTCTTTTTTAGAAAATATCACATAAAAATAGATGTTTTAACACATTTCTATTAAAAAAAGTATGAAAATAAAAAAGAGAGATATATTTTGAAATAGAATCAAGCATGGTTTGGTATGGTAGTTGGCAAAACACTTGACACAAAGTCCAACTTCGCATTTTCCACATGCTGTTCGTCCGTCAACTTTACAACTTTCACCCGCACAATGCCTTCGATTGGATGGTACTACAAAATGCCCAGTCTGATCATAGTGGAGAGTGTGTTGAACACTACCTGGGTCCTGGGCATATCTGTGGGAGGATATCGGACCAACTGATTTGGATTTTGTACCAGTTTTCGTCGAAACTCAAGTTGAGTCATTGTCGGTTCCACTTTTCGATGAAGGTGCCAAGCATTTTGAACGCAAGCATCTATCAGCCAGGTAAAAATACTAGACCACCAATATTTTTCCTCTGTATGTGATGCGATATTGTGCTAAATTTTGGTCGAATCGGTCTACTCTGCATATATATTTTTTATATTCTGCGATCGTACAAAGACGGGGTACACTTATTTTGGCTCCGCTTTCTTTTGAGTAACGCTGCGCCATTGATTTTGGATTTTCACCAAAGTTGGTAGATAGCATGCCGGACAAACATTATCTGAGATACCAGTTGATTTTGATCTTCTGCTCAACAAGCTGTTCAATGTAATCAAGCATTTGTTGGAATGTTAAACCTCTAAAAACAGTAAAATATATAAATGACAAAATACAAAACAAAATATGTTGTTAAAAAAGTGTTAAAATACATAATACATGACTTAAAATGAAAAAAAAGCAACGAAAATCACAAGAAACGCGAAAAAAACATGTACCCTAGGCGACCCACGATTACCATATGGTAATGCCCTCAGTAAAATGTAAAAGAAATAATAAAAATAATATTTTTTCGCCAAAATTTAATTTGCACTTCATAGTTTATTTCATTATCTATTGATTGGTGTAATTATAGCTGAAATTGGTGGAAAAATAACCAATATATGCATGTTCTTACCGACGTGCCATTTCGGAAAACGGGATTTATTCGCTTTTGTTTTTGTCACATCAATTTGACATGCGATATCTTCGCTAATTGAACTTAGAATAACACAAACTTACACTTGTTGACAAGCTACAAATGTTGCGCGTAAAATACCGTTATTTTGTAGTTTTGTTGTGTAGCTAACAGAGTTATTGATGTAAATGTAACGACACATTTTGCATTACCATACGGCAATCGTGGGCTTCTTTCGGGTTAACCATAGTTCTATGTTCAGTTTCCCAGCAAAAAAAAATGTTATATGCCAAAGCCAAATATTGACGAATTCACTTCTGTTTTGTTAAATTTGACATTAACCTTGAAAAAAATAAAAAAGATTGTGATTGTCTTGATTCTAAACTGACAGACAGTTTTGTCAGACTGAGGTTTGTCATACGTGGTTCGTTCGGAAGAAAATTAAAGTTTCAAAAGGATGGTTTAATTAAAATTGAATTTCGCGATGACAGTAAATCTTTCAAATTTAATAAAAATATAATTTTTTTAAAATACATGGAAAGGAAAAACCAGGAAAACCAGGAAAGTCAGGAAATCCAAGAAAAACCACATCATACCGGGACTATAAAATATATATTGCAGTCGACTATCCGTTTGTATTTGAATTTTTTGATTCCCAATAACGGGATTTTTGATGTTAAACGCTCCCCGACTAACTCAAAATCAGTCAACAAAACATGTTTACCTACCATAACCACGACATAAAAAGTGATTGAAATCTACTTTATGTTTTATGTATATTTGTGTGTGAAAACGTAAATAAATGAAAAAGTAATATTAATGTTAAAAGAAAGCATTACTTAATTTTTTAATACGTTGAAAACTCTGAAAACACTTACATTTTACAGCCTGTTTCACTTCGTTTTAAAATTATGGAGCGACAACACTGTTACACAGCACAACAAGTACAAGAATTTCAAACAACGATCAACGGCTTTAATATTCAGATAAACACTAAATATGAATTAAATTAGCGTAAAAATTGAATGAAAAAACTTTTTTCCAGTGTCTCATATGGAAAAGCTACTTGGTTTTGTCAGATTTTCGCTTCTTTTTGAAGAAAGTGGAAGAGGCGGTATAAATAAAAATAAATAAACATACCACAACTCATTTGAAGATGTAAGCAATGCATGTGTCAATTTTAAGTGAAATCTAGTGTTTTGTTGTTTAGCTTTGAGCAAATGATTTCAGGCACCTATTCAGTCAAGTCGACCTTCTTAAAAACTTCCCCACCAGCAACTAAAACTTTTAAAGTCGTTAATATTGATGATTAAGTTTTACCAGCTGTATGTATTGACACCTTCAGGTCCTGTGAATTAAACCTTTTTAAAAAGCTTTATATTTTTCGAATTCTAAAAACGTATTTTAATTTCCGTATTGATTTTACAGACACGATTCAGGAGAAGAAAAAAATCAAAAACAATAAAAAAACAAAGATAGTAAAAAATATGCCAAAAACGTGAAATCCTTCAAGGCCATTTAACGCTAAGTATTATAAATGCAAAGTCACTCCACTCAGGATTCAGACTCGGCTACAAGGTGGAAATTCGATAAAATTAATATTAAGCAGATATACAAGACGAACAAGAAAAATCACTTTTTGACGCTTTGGTGGGTGTTGATTTTTATCGGGGGTTACTTGGCTGCCAACGTGTTGCTGTTGTAGACGTTAACACACGCGACAAACTTATGCATAACTTAATGTCTGGGCGCTATTTTTGGTTTTTATTTTTTCTTATATTGTTCTGTTTTTTAATATTCCGAACACAGATTTACTTTTATTCAATAAACGATTCACTTAATATTGTTATGCGAAAAATAAAGCGCCCAAGTGTCAAGCTAAGGAGGCATTAAGGCATTAAGAGTGTTGTTGTTGGAAGGTGCAGCCGTTTTATTTTTTTACGATTTTTCTTGTTTTGTTTTAAATACGTTTCTTTAAACTGATTTCTTTCATTTCATTTCTAACGAAAATACTTACAACTGGCTGGTGTTTTTTTTTGTTTGTTTTTTTTTTTCTTTTTCAATGTTGAGGGGATTTGAACTTGAGTAGAGTGAATTTGTTAATCAATGGCTGACTTTGGCACAAATCGAATTAGTTTGCAATAAGTTTTGGCAAAAAGTTCAGCTTAAACAGCACAAGGAAAAACTTTTGCTAATAGCTACAACAACAATCAGTTCAGCTTTTTATGCCAAACAGCAACAAGATGCTTCAGCAGATAAAAGTGAAGTTTTAAAAGGTGTAGCAGAGAATGAAGCGAAAAAAAAAACTGCAAAAGTAAGAAAAGAGTTTGTTAGACATAAGAAATAGTAGTCAAGTTAGTAGTAAAGGTAGCAGCAGGCCATGGGAAATAAAAGAAGATAAATCAAAGATTGTTGCAAAGAAATTATAGCAAATAAAAAAAAAAAAATAAATAAAAAATTTTGCAACTTTTTTTCTACATATTTCACTCAAACAAACTTATCCAATAAAAGTTCTGTCAACATTGATTTAAAGTTAAGGAGCAACAAATACCCGTCAAAAGTCAAACAAGGCAAAAGTGTTCTTAAGAGCGCTGTGCGTCCTGTCAAGTTTTTTTTTCTTACGCTGTTGCTGCTCAATTTGCTAGCATTGAGCATTGAATGCTGGGCAGGCTAAAAAACAAAAATCGCCTTTTTTTTGACAGTTGTTATGAAAATATGTCAAATCAAAATATTTTTAATTTTATTTAAAACAAAAACGTTTAAAAAGTTTACACAAAGTTTTAATTTATTTTTAAAAATGTGCGCAGAGAACAACAAAACCTTCTGAGGCATAACTCTTAAGCAAAGCCTTTGGTTATCCTGCCTTAAACTAAAACTGTGAAGCAACGCTAAGTAGCTCAGGCCAGAATGCATTATTTTAGTTTTAGTTGTTTTGGTTTTAAGTTCTTGTTGTTGTTGGAATATTAAAACTGCATTTCTTTTAACTATATCTACTTTCTTACTTATTTTTATCTCTATATAATAAAAGTTGTTTTCAAAGTTTTTATTTCACTCGCTCTGTATCCATCTCGCTGTTTATCATTGTTGTTGTTCTTCTACCAATCTTTTTCTCACTTACTTTTTAACTCCTTAAGTAGCTGCATTAAACAGTTAAGTAGCTAGTGCATCTTTGCTGTGAACATAAATTTAGACCAACAATCCGACCAAGAACCAGTCTTTTCTGTTGCGGTAATCCTTGAAAAAAGTTGGAAAGTGAAACTCGGTAAATGTTTTTCAAAGTTTTCATGCGAAGTTTACGTATGCAGCAGTGAAAACTAACAGTAACAACATTTAAACTGACAAATACTGAATATTAATAACTGTTTATATTCCACTTTTAACTTTTTGTTGCAGTTGTTTGAGGCCAAAATGTACAGGAAGAGAGAGAACTAAATGTTTTCCGCTTTCTTATGATAAATTCTAAAGTGGATGCATGTAATTGACTTAATGTATCCAAATTGATAAATATCTGATAGCCGTTAAGATCATTAAAAGATAACGAAATAACATAACAGAACATACATAATATATGCAAATATGGTCTCAAATTTAGATTGTCATTCGACGTATTTTCATATTTTCGTACGTATAAAAGTTAAACTAAGAGAGAACTATTTACACGTGAACACGCAAGTTTGAATTCACAGCCACACACTTAACCTGCATGCCACGGCCACCACCTTTAAATTACGTTCAAATTTTTAATATTTTGTGGAAATTATATGCTAAATATTATCCTTTGGAATATCTAATGATATGGAAGTTGCCACACCCACTTGCCCAAAATTTCTGATATATTTTGTTTTGTCTTTCGTATATCTAAAACGTCGAAAACTACTGCAAAAATCAACAAAATACGTTTTTCCGTCTTACTTGTATGAAACGAAACAATGTTGAACACCATCAGAGAAAGTTTAACATTTATCTAAAAAAAAAAAAAAACAAATTGGCCATTTCAGCCCTTGAAAGGACTTTGACCGAGCTTCTTATGATCAATTGTGTTGTGTGTGTTATTAAATGTTTGCAAACAAATTGAACGAGAACTGGACCTACATGTTTTATGTCGACTCCGAACGGATAAAGTTCATGTTCTCAGGAAGCTTTACATGGCATTATTTACTCTCTGAGGTTTGCCATTGTCTGCCGATCAGAAAAATTTTTTATTGAAAAAACTTTTCGCCGCGGCTGGGGATCGAACCCGGCCTCCGAGCATGCTAAGCCACACACTTAACCAGCATGCCACGGTCACCACTTAATCTATAAGGCAAAAATATGCAAGAAAATTGTTCTGGTTCTATTAGTATATTTATCACTATTTATATTTGCCATAGCAGAACTGTCATAATATATCTACAACATCTATCTTTTTTCAGAAACACTTTCAATTTCTGTTAATGAATACTCTATCACTTTTTTTTTTTAAATCATCAAAATATACCATCAAACAAAACATTTATTTAACTTTAAAATTGTACAAGTTTCTTTGTTAATAAATCGTACTTCACGAGCTTTCTTTATTCTGACGTTCCGAGTACCGTCAAAAATTAGTGCGGCCACCTTTTAGAACAATTTTTGCATTCTTGGGATATTTTGGGAATTTATTATACAAATGTTTCAAAATTGTATCACAAATTAAGAAAAAAATGGGGTTTTGTACAGCTTTTTTTGTAAATTCTGATACTATGAGCCGATAGAGGCGTAACATTAATTAATAACAGTTTTTTACGTCGAAATGAGGAGGAAAAATATTTTTGCTATAAGTCTTCGCCAAAAATTGAAAGATATCCATCCTATGACAAAAAAATACATACATGAGGAGTTTACATTCAAAACCAGATAAGTCACACAGATCGAATTGTTGAGAAATCGAAAAAAAAGTTTTAATTTTGACAGACATTTTTTTATAAACTAATCAATTATGGAAAATTATGCTCCACAGGAATAAATATATTATGCAAAAAAAAATAATCTCGTAGTGCAAAAAAAATTCGTATTTTCAATTTCAAATTTGGGCTTGTCTTGTTTTGAAAGTTACATATGAATCAAAATTTAGATTCTGCCGTTCGGGGTCTCAAAAGTTAGAGGAAATCATTAAAACAATTTCTGCGTACTTTTTCTTCAAATTGGAGGAAATCCACCGTAGCAATTTTGAATCTCCTGAAGGTCCTTTTTGTAAAAAAAATGTTTTTGCATTTAACTTTTTATTTTTTACAGAACGCATAACCAAATCCGCTAAAATGTTAAATTTATTACTCATACCAACGATTTGACATAAAAAAGTTTTTAAAATTTGAATGAAAACTACACAAATGAAAACTTGCTTGGACTTGTCTGGTTTTGATTGAACATTTACAGTGGACACGTCTGCTTTTGATTGAAAAGTAGATTTTTTAATGCATTTTTCGGTAGAATTTTTTAATTTTATCAAAGAGGATTTTATGGATCGATGTATTGTTATATTAGCTTTACAATGGCATTTCTAACAAAAAATTTTTTCCTCTGACTTATCTGGATATGAATGTATACTCCTCAAATTGATTTGATTAAAATTTTCTTACAATTATAACTACAAATTTCTTATTTATGGTGGAGATAGAGGGGTAAGGAATGCTTGGCACAAATTTGAGAAAGTAAAATCAATGGGGATCAGTCTCTCATATCAGCCTTTTAGAAGGAATCCTGGAAGCCGATTTAAAAAAAAAATGTTTTATAAAATAAAAAAATTGTATAGGAGGCTTCTTAAGGGTTCGGATAAAATGTTGAAAAAAACAATGAGGTTCAGTATTATATTTTACAGTTATTGACGCCCCCTGGAAGCGGTGAAGTCTAATTTCCTAAAAACATTAATTTTATAGCGTGAACATTTCACAACTTTTTCGTCAAAGCTGTACTATGTTTCGCTGCGGAAATCTAGTACTCAAGACTGTCCCAGAAATAACTGTCCTTTTGTTTTTTTTCTATTGTAAAAAACCACTGATGTTTTTTTAAAAATTCTTTCAGTTTATTATTAAGTGAACATTACAAAATAAATGAAAATTTTATTTACACTGAAAAATATACACTGAGGGAAATATGTGTTAAAATTAAATGAAATTGTGTTCATTTTAAACGAAGTTGTTTTTGAAATAGAGCTTGAAACAAATTCATTTAAATTAAACACAACTGTTCTTAAAGTTAAATTTAAAACAAGGGTTTTTGTTTTTAAAACAATGTTTTTAAATAAGAAAACAAATTTAAAACAAAAATTTTTAAATTTAAAATAAATGTTTTAAAGCATAATTTTTTCGATGCCATTTTTTAATTTTTTCCGAGTTTTTGATGACAGATTCGTAATCAGGACCCTTGGGACCCTCCGAATACCGAATCTCAACTCCTTTCAATGAAGTTTGCATTTTAAATATTTCAATATTGAAAAACTGAATTAGTTTTTATTTTATTTTATGTTCGATATTTTTCAAACCAATGAAAATTCAAAATTCAAAAAATGTCAAAGAAAGTTTCAAAGAAATAATGAATGAAAAAAAATTGAAAGGAGTGTATAGTTGAAATTTAAACACAATTGTTTTAAATTTTGTTTTGTAGAAACGCAAAGGCGTTAAATTTATATTTTAAAAATTTTTGTTTAATTTTAAAGTATGTTTTTTTCTCAGTGTACATTTAAAAAAAATTGTGCACTTTTTGATTAAGGTCCTCCATTAGGTTTTTACCGACCTTTCGTTGACCTTAGTGTATGCCCGATGTCGAAATATTTCGATGTTTTTCGCAGTTTGTTCGCAGTTTGGTCTTCTTAAGATTTCTTTTCATTAAAGCCTAATATTTTTCGATTGGACGAAGTTCGGGGCAATTCGGAGGATTGGCTTCTCTTGGTACTACAGTGACATTATTGGCTTGGTACCAATCCATCGTTCTCTGGGTGTAGTGACATGTTGCTAGGTCAGGCCAAAATAGTACTGAACCTTGGTGCTGACGTTTAAAAGGCAGCAAACAAACGATTCGGTGTTGATTGTGCGATCTGTCACAAATTCTTTACTTTAAAGGCCACATTTGCAAATGGCCTGCCACACCATGTTTTTCTTTGGAAATTTGGTATGTTTTTCGGTGATAAATTTAGAGGATGCTCCACTCCTTCTAACAGTAGTATAATATCCATGTCACAGTCCATGATCACAGTTCATCACAGTTTCATCGTCCATGATCGAGCCCTCTTGGCTTCGGCGTCCTTTTCTTCTGACCTATCAGGCACTTTTTGTACTTTATGGCTCCTTAGGTTGCAAAATTTTTTAATCCGTTGAACACTTGACTTCGATGTTCCCGCTTTTGCTGCCATATCACGAACCGAAGTACCTGGATTCTGAGTAAGCAGCCGCTTAACGTTCTGGGCCACCGCTTGGTTCGCTGGACTACTTTTTCTCCCTAAGCCTGGCGATTTTGATAAAGGGGTAAGCTGTTTGTATCGTTTTTTCACACGCCAACTTCCTTAGCGATCTTTTTGTACGTGGTGTTTGGATTTTCTAGGTATTTGCAAATAATTGCTTTCCGCTTTTATTCTTGTTGAGACGACATCTTTTCAGTAGTTCTCTTATTTTACTAATCAGTATTTTTTTTTTTAATCTGCAATATTTATTCTTTATTTAGGTACCAAATATGTTGCTATAGAGGTAACAGTTTTTTATAAATAGCCTAAAAACAAAAGTACAGTTATTTCTGGGACAGTCTTTATTTTTCTGCAACATGCATTTAGCAACATTGTTTTCACGTCAATTTAATTGAACCGACCATCTATTTTGCCGTGAAAAGTGACAGTTGTCATTTCATTAAAGAAAAAAGTGCAAGAAAAAGAACAATGAACAATTGAAATTATATTTTTGTACTATTTGTAAAGTTTTGCAATTAATAATTGCAGTTGTTGTACATGTTGTTTTAGTTGAAATTGTAAATACGGACTGGACTGTATTGTAATGACTTGTCCCGCTCCACAACAAAGCACATCATCCATTTACATACTTGTATAAATATTTATTTTGTATTTATATAATCAGAAATAATAAAATTAAAGAATTTAAAGGATTTCAGCTTTCAAATAAATGGATGTTGCCAGCAAAATTTCACGCAAACGAACTTAGTACTAGTCTTTAAGCCTGAAACGGCACAACTTAACCGCACGGTACTCACAATTTTTTTTTTCAAAGCATTTTCTGTAGCACCTAACCAAATTTAGGGTTCCTGAGTATCAAAATCCTTTCCCACCTACATATATGCACACAAATCTGAACACAAAACCAAAAAGTGGGTTTTAATTAGTATAAAAATCACATGAGCTAAAATAAGTAACATGAATTGCAAAATTTTGCATCGTTTTTTTTTTTTTTGAGAAGGCAAGAATTTTGAACATTTGTTG
Source organism: Tetanocera ferruginea (assembly GCA_958299015.1). NCBI lineage: Eukaryota > Metazoa > Arthropoda > Insecta > Diptera > Sciomyzidae > Tetanocera > Tetanocera ferruginea. The sequence continues at coordinate 129,444,293 of OY282644.1, forward strand.
TGTTATGCAAAGTATTGCAAATGAATAATAAGCTTGCAAGCGTCAATCTTTTAGGCAATCAATTATTATTCAAAAACAAGGGTAACAGAGAAAAAATTTGGTATTTATTTATTTAATACATGACAAGCTAGGTCCTTTGGGATAAATTGAATAAAAACCAAAGCAAAAAAAAAATCCCAACATATCGAAATGAAATTCAAACAAAGCCATCAATCAAGCGTTGACGTGGGTATAAATGGCTAAGCAGAATGCACACCTGAGATTTGTAAACATAAAAAACAAAAATTTTCTCAAGTTCGAAAGATGATTAATTTGGAAACAATTTAAAAATGCAAGCAAAAACTTTTCATTTAATATCTAAGTCTATTAATATTATTATTTGTATTATTTTTACATTCATGCCAACAAACAACACCTTTTGTGTAAAATTTCTCGCCTTGTTCATTTCGGTTTTTTTTTTTTTTGTTACTTACCTACTCGATAAGTTTGAATTCAAAGAAAGAAAACTTATTTTATGATAGTGAGAAAAAGTCACTCAACACCTGCCAAGCTTCAAAACACCATTCTCCTTTCCTTTCATACCATCCTCTCATGCACACATGAACTTTCAAAAATGTTAATTTTAAGTCAAGTTGATGTTCTAAAAGCAATAAAATTAAAAGAAAAAAATATAATTGAAATATTTAGATTAAGAAAAATATTATGTTCCTCAAAAAATAAACAATTATCCCACACCAGTTATATACTCACATAATCTTTTAAATATATGTATTATTATTTGAAATGAACAAGAAATGAACAAGGCGAGAAATTTTACACAAAAGGTGTTGTTTGTTGGCATGAATGTAAAAATAATACAAATAATAAAACGAAAACAATTGAATAAAAATATAACGTAAAAGAATGTGTTCCAAAAAAAAAAAAGAACAAGCAGCTGGGTAAACTTACACAAAGCAATTCAAGCTTAAGGGTAAAATTGCATTCTTTGTAATGTCTTCGTAGAGGCATGTGTCGGAGATCTACCGTATTGTTGGAGGTATATTTGGGTAAACATATGTATGTAGAGTGGTGTTGCCAAAGCAACGCGATGTGTCGCTAACTGAATAATATTTGTTATTGTTGCTTCTTAAAACACGAAATAAGCAGCTGATTTGGAAGATTACATATTAAACAGATGGCTTGAAAATTAGTAAAATTTATTTTTACAGTACCAATGTTTACAAAATTAAAAATAAATATAAAATTGAAAATATTTCAAATCCTTCACAGATTTTGTGAAATGAAATTGATTTAGTGGCATTGTTTGTTGTTTTTTTTTTTTTTTCTATTTTTGAGCATTATTTATTTGTTTTTGAAAATTCAAACCACTCAAAAACAAAACAAATATGTATTATTAAAAACATATCCACATAAAGCACTGCGATCATGTGGCAGATATATCTGAAGACCACTGCAGATGCACTGTAGAAAAAACAAAAAAATAAATAAACAAAAATGAACGAATTGAATGCATTTTTAATAAACTGAGATGTGTTGGCACAGACAAACACACACACATACAATGTAACATTGCATACCTGTGTGTAGGCACCACCGCAAATACGATGAGCAAGGATGTGACTTAAAGCATATCGTGCCATGTACTATAGGGCCGTTCACAGAATCTATCTGTGGAGAACAACACTGCGAGCCAGAGCTTGGACAGAGTGTCGCTTGCAATTGCAATTGTGTTAAAACTCTATTAATACCAAAGTACACAACAACACAGTCATAGTTGCAATACAGCAACAATAGCACAACAACAACAACAACAACCAATGGCGTAGATGTAGATAGTTTTTGGTTCTGGGAGGGGTCCAAAAAAAGTAATGACCTTTAATACGCTAAGTTAAGTACAGACATACTTGTTACAGTACCCATGAAGTGTATGGAATTTTCAGAAGTGACAATTGTTTTTCACTGCCCACGAACTTTTCTAGAGAATGCAAAAAAAAACTTGATCTGATCGCTTTTGAATTTTACCCTAAAAATTACTCAACGCCCCCATGAAACGCATGAAACTACCACACAAGTTTTCATGTAAAATTAACAAAAAAAAAAAAACAAAACAAATTGGCCATTTCAGCCCTTGAAAGGACTTTGACCGAGCTTCTTATGATCAATTGTGTTGTGTGTGTTATTAAATGTTTGCACACAATTAACCGAGAACTGGACCTAAATATTTAATGCCGACTCCGAACGGCTAAAGTGCATGTTCTCAAGAAGCTTTACATGGCATTATTTACTCTTTGAGGTGTGCCATTGTCTGCAGAGAGGTGGTGACCGATCAGAAAAATTTTTTATTGAAAAAAACTTTTTGCCGCGACTGGGGATCGAACTTGGGCTCCGAGCGTGCTAAGCCACACACTTAACCTGCACGCCACGGTCACCACAAAATTAATCGGTAAAAATTGTTTAGTTCTCACTTTTCCTCTTTATCATGTCGGATATGGTTTGTTTAAAGGTCAAACTATTAATAATATGCTTGCATTAAATTTATATTTTAAAATTTTTTGTTTAATTATGAAGTATATTTTTTCTCAGTGTACTTTTAATTTCATATCAGCTCAGCTCATGAAACATATTTGTAGATGAAATGTTTTAAGGCACTAGTTTTTCTGTTCAGTTTCTCCAAAATCTATTAAGATAAACTTTAAGATATAAACAAGAGACTTTGAAAACTATTATTTTTTCGATGATTCCATTAAACAATTTTATTAAAAATCTGTTATTTTGTTCTGACAAAGTTTCTTTTGACAATCGCAAAACAACTTTTAACTAAATATAATCAATTGACAACAACTTTTATATTTGGCTCATGGCTCTGGGAAGGGGGTTCGGACCCGTGGAGCACCCCCATATCTACGCCACTGACACCAACAATCTAATCCAGTTTATTGCATTTTAAATGCGTTTCATTCACACTTCGTGCGCTCGCTCAGTATTCAGTGTTCAGTATAGGGCGCCTGAGGATATGCAATGATTTAATGCTGACATTTGTATTCGTTAGCATTCGAAAAGGAATTGAAATTAATTTTTTAAAAGTTAAGCTAACAAATTGTTGATTAGTAGTTAGCTGGTTTTGTCAATAATAAACGGTATGTGTAGTACTCCTCTATGTTTAGCATGTGAACGAGTGACTGACGCAAAGAATGAACTTCGTTTCGAGCTTTAGCCATTGACTGCAAAAGATGTGGTATTAATGCGCTTAGCTAAAAATATAAAACTCATTTCTTGAAACCACTTTAAAAGGTTTTATTTAAAGCCAATTTAATACTGAATAAAGATCTCTGAGCTTTAAAACATTTTATAACTAAAAGAATAAAAGAATAAAACGCTTTTCTTATGAGTTTTCAAATTCAGTAGAAACGCTTTGTGATGATTATATATTCATTCCCAAGTTTATAAAAATGAGTTTAAAATTCTTAAGATGGTATTCTACACTAGGGTACACATTTTGGTAAAAACTAACTAACAAAAGCTAAGAATATTTTTAGTACTCAGTTTTTTATAAGATATTTATTACAGGCCCGTAGCCAAAGCGGGAATATGTGGGGGATTTAAAACCGCGACCTTATTCGTACCGAAGAATAGATAAAAAATTAATTCAGCTCTAAACCAATAAAAATAAATGTTGATATTTTCCATTGAATGAAAAACTTTATGTAAACTTCGTCACGAATAATTCATTTTTATATCATTATCAGTCAATTTTATCCTTGGAAAACTGTGAAAAGTGTGAATGTTTGTGTGTCCAAATATTTTTTAAAACCTTGATGCAGAAAATAAATCTCAAGTTTAAAGTTTACTTGTTTATAAATTTAATTTAAAAAAAAAATTTATTTTTTCTTTACTTTAGATTCTATATTTTTTTAAGTAATTGTGTAAAAAAAATTGTTGATGTAAATGTTTGTATTTAACTTAATTAACCCTTTCAACGCATTGGCTAGAATAATCGTGAAAACATTTTTTTTGAGCTAATATTCCCATCATTTGGGCTATAAAAATATTAAAAAACATCTCTCTGATTTTTACATGAGCTGCTTTGCTTTTGGCTGGCTGTCTAATATAATGGACAAAACCATGTTAACGTTGTATTATAATTTTTAAGTTCAACTAAAGCAACCGGAGACCAATGAAAATTCTTGATTTAAAATGTTTTTATAAAAAAAATAAAATTCTAAAAAATAAATAAAAGAAGCAATGAAAATTCTTGATTTAAAATGTTTTTATATTAAAAATATAATTATACTTTGCATACCCATTGCAATAACCACAATTTTAATTTATAAAATTTATTAATACGCGAAATAAAAAAAAATTGTATGCTTCTGTTGGGCATAAAATCTAAAATCCAACTTAGTAAAGCGTTATATATCTCCCTAAATTTATTTTTGTCATGTTAGCACAACTTCACTTCATAGTATTTATTTATTTATTTATTAGAAATATAATTATAAATAACTATATTACTATTATATAAGGCACGAGCAACAAAGACTATCCGCCAGTTTGTGAACTAATAGTTATAGATAAGAATATATAATAATAAATATATATGTATCATTGCATAGTACCAACTTATTTGATTTAAGAAAAGACGTTGGAAAATAAAAATAAAAATTATTTTCCGAAGTGTCCAATATAATGGACAAATCCATTGAAAGGGTTAATTGAAGTATCATGAAACTTAAATATAAGTCTTTCAATTTAAATAAAAAATAAATATATATGTATCATTTCATAGTACCAACTTATTTGATTTAAGAAAAGACGTTGGAAAATAAAAATAAAAATTATTTTCCGAAGTGTCCAATATAATGGACAAATCCATTGAAAGGGTTAATTGAAGTATAATGAAACTTAAATGTAAGTCTTTCAATTTAAATAAAAATATAATATTTTATCTTGAATAATCATTTTTTTTATTGTTCATAAAATACCGTAATCATTTTTGAAAAATTGAACAGCACATCAATATTTTTCTTCACACAAAGCAAAACATAATTTAAAAAAAAAAAATTTTACTAAAATTAGTAATCAAAAATCAAGCCCTAAGGTGCGGGTATGGGGCTGCGAACTGCATCATAAGTTTTTTAAGTTTTTAGGGCGATTTCATTTGGCTTATATCCTATTTTATATCTCCTTTATAAAATATAGGATATATTATATCTGCTATTTTACGGCTTGTAATTTATTCTGTATGTCTTTTTCGGCAAGATTACTTTGGTAAAGTGGTGCAGAATATTTCTGACTTTATTTTCTGCCAACATACCAAACAACAAAAAATAAACCTTGGACATGTTTAGGTCAAAATTCCACAATATTGTATTTCTCTGACTTGTTTACAGTTTTAAGACTATAAACCGCTAAAGCTGTAAGCCAAAAACAAAAAAAAAACAATGAATTGGGCATTTCAGCTTTCGAAAGGACTTTGACCAAGCTTCTTATAATGATCAATTTTGCTGTGTGGATTGTGCGGATTGAACTCGGGATTCGTTGCCTTGCACGCCACACACTTAACAACCACCTGCCGTCTTACTTGAACCTGCAACAGAATTGAGGCTATTTAAGTTTCAGAAAACTTCCGTGAGAGGGCGCTTTATTCAATCAACTATGTTTGTCTCATTCACGTCAAAACGGATGAACCGATTTTGATGAAACTTGGTAGGCATTTATATCTGTTACTGAAATAGATCCTATGCTTTTAATAGTTCTTTCGACAAAAATCAAGGAATGAACCGAAGGCAAACGAAGTCAAGACCCAAAGACGAACGTAACAAAGAAGTTTAACGAATACGAGCAGAAGCTATATTAAGATGAAGAAAAACTAACCGAACAATATCGACCAAAACCGAAGTTGAACGAAAACAATCCAAAAATCGAATCGATGCTTATAGGATTTTTTAAAGTTGAAATTTTTTTTGAGTTAAAATTGCACATTTAATGCATGCTATGAAAAACTTTAAACGCATTTTTCTCGAAATGACTTTTCAAACTGCACTCAGAAAAAAGTTTCTCGGAATATGATAAAAAAGGCATCATATTTAGAGAAAAATGCTCTATAGCCTAAAAGTCTATAGACTGCTCCAGAGAATGCCTTTCTCTAAATGCGATGCTTAAAATTCTCTAAAAATTCAAAAAAAGCTTCTATGAAAAAGAGAAATATAAAGGCATATATCGTTTTTGGAGAAAAATACTTTTTAGTTTTGAGAAAACATTTGTTTTAATTGAAGAAAATACTTCTCATAGTGTGCAATCAATTTTTATCTATGAATGAGAATTTTTTTGTGCGAGAAAAAAAGTTATCATTATAAGACACATTGAAATATTTCCATTTCCTAGAAGTGAAGAAATATTCTTCGAAAATGTGAAAATTTATTCTAATTGAAGAAAATTTTATTTGAAAAAGTAAAAATTGCTAGTATCGAAAATAGAGAAATTGTTCACCATTTTGCTCAGAAACCAATCAGAAATTGAATCATGTTTGGCAGGTACAGTTTTACGGAAATTTGACTAAACACTTTCGACGGAAGGAGGGGGCAAGAAACGATAATATAAAAAATTTTAAAATTTTATTGATAATTTAAAAAATGTTAAAATGAGAGCAGTTTTGAAAACCGTCCTTTTTCTGTGCTCGAGGCACAACCCCGAGTAACACCGGGTTACATCCGCTAGTATCTTATAAAAAAAATGGCTACTTAAAATATTCTTAGTTTTTTATTGAAAAAAACACAAAATTTCGTAATCCTAGACTCGAATACCTCTTTAAATCAATGTCATTCAGAAACCATTCTGAAACTGGGCTTGCTTGTTTGTGTAAAAAATTAATTTAAATATTAATATATTCACAAACAACAAGATATAGTTAATTAATCCATTACAGACGGTCCGAAGCGATTGTGCCATCCAAAGAATCCTTTTGGAGAACCTAATAATGTTTGTTTTGGAAGTTTTGTTTCGAATTAGTTTTTTTTTTAAACGGGTTAAAGCGATTATTTTGCATTCGAGATTCGCAACTGAATTTTAAATGGAATTTAAAGCAATCATTAAAAAACTAATTGATTCTAGCTTCAGAAACATCGAGTAAGTCAACTAGTAACGAATACAAAAAAATAAAATATTTACTTACACTAAGGCCGCGTTCATAGTGGAAGCTGAAGCTGAAACTTTTTACAGCTGCTGAAAACGCTTTGTGTACAATCATATGAAAAAAGCGCAAAGTGTTCATAGTGCAAGCTTAAATTCAAGGTTACGCCACTTTTGAGGCTTTTTGATACTTTTTTCTTCTATCTCACTTGGGCACACGGTGTTGATTTTTTGTTTCATGTCGTACTTATGCTTTGGGTTTCAGCTTATTAACCGACTTCAAAAAGGAGGAGGTTCTCAAGTTGGTTGGTTTCTCTGTTTTTTTTTTTTTTTTTTTTTTTTTTTTTTTTTTTTTTTTTTTTTTTTTGTGAATGTATGTACATCGATTACTCCTAAAGTACTTGCCCGATTGCCGTAATTTTTTGTCAACATATAGAGATTATCAACGCGGAGGTGCCCGTTTATGAAAGGGGGCGGTATTCGGAAAAGGGGCGTGTCTGTATAAGAAAAACACTGTATCTCAGTAAATATTGACACTACGGTAATAAAATTCACGATAAAATTACGAGGGCAAGCACAAGTATTAAAAATGACGATCACTTAAGTGGGCGTAATTCTAAAAAAGGGTGTGGCAATATTGTAAAAACTCTGTATCTCAACGAAAATTGACACTAGAGTACTGAAATTAAGTACAGAGGTAGGTACAATTATTGGAAATTACTATAACAAAAGTGGGCGTAATTCGACAAAGGGGTGTGGCAATATCAGAGAATTACTGTGTCTCGAATAATATTGATACTAGGGTACAGAAATTTATTACAAAGGTAGGAAAAATCACTACAAATTTTTGTAAAAAAAAAACTGGGCGTTAATCGAGAAGGGGAGTGGCAATATTAAAAAAAAACACTGTATCTCGATTACTATTGACACTACGATACTAAAATTAAGTACAAAGGTAGGTACAAATATAACAAATAACTGTCAGTAATGTGGGCGGTATTCGATAAAGGGGCGTGTCACTGTAAGAAAAACACTGTATTTCAGTAAATATTGACACTAGAGTACTAGAGTTAATAAAATTCACAGAAAAAATGCAAGGGTAGGTAAAAAATAACAGTCAATTAAGTGGGCGTTAGTCGACAAAGAGGTGTGGCAATATTAGAAAAACTCTGTATCTCGAATAATATTGACACTAGAGTACTAAAGTTAACTACAGGGGTAGGCACAGTTATAAAACAATTAATTTCAATACAGTGGACCTTGTTTGATAAAGGGGTGTGGCAATATATAAAATACACTGTATCGCGAATAATATTGACACTAGAATACTGATATTTAGTATAGAGGTAGGCACACTTATAACAAGTTTTTGTGAATAAAGTGGGCGTCATTCGACAAAGTGGTGTGGCAATATTAGAAAACACTAAATCGAATACTGACACTACTAACTGAAAAAGTACAGACGCAGGCACAATTATTACAAATTACTACCGAAGGATTGGGTGTTATTCGACTAAGGGGTGTGGCAGTGTGTAAAAAACTGTATCATATTGACTTTAGGGTGGTAAAATTCATTGTTAGAATGGGTAGAACTATTGAAAACACTATGACAAAGAGTGTGATATTCTCGACAAAGAGGCGTGTCAATATTATAAACACACTATATTTCAGTCAATATTGACAATGGGGTAGTGATAAAAATACTAGAGTAGGTACTGATAAACACACTGACAAAGACCAGAATAAGAAACGACAGAAAAGCATTTTTCCATATGTGAGCATAAATAATTGGTGTTTAATTAATTTATACACTTTTTTAATATATATCATTTTCTCTAAAAAGAAAGAAATAAAAACTTTTTAACAAAAAAAAAAACCTACTTCAAAATCACTAGAAAGTAAAAAATAATTTTAAATTACTTTTACTATTTATTTCTTGGTCAAATTTGTATTTTTATAATAAATATATTTATTTTTTTATGATAATAAGAGCTTCGAAGTCGGCGCTAATATAATCAGATTTTTTGTGCAGCTGCAACACACATATAGCATTTTAATTAAGATTTAAGAAAAACTAAGATTACAAATTAATACAGCGTCACCCAAGCAGGATATTTACAAATAAAAAAGTCTTAAATAGAGTAGGGATGGCGAAAAAATCATGATTTTACGTCAATGATTAGCGCTGACTTGAAGCTTTTATTATCATAAAAAAATAAATATATTTATTATAAAAATACAAATTTGACCAAGAAATAAATAGTAAAAGTAATTTAAAATTATTTTTTACTTTCTAGTGATTTTGAAGTAGGTTTTTTTTTTTGTTAAAAAGTTTTTATTTTAACATACTTTTTGGCACTTTTTCTTCCATCTCGTTTGTGTACACAGTTTTGATTTTTTGTTTCATTTTGTACGTACGCTTTGTGATGTAGGTTATTTTCATACTTTTTAACGCTTTTCTTGGCTGTTTTTTTTTTACTTCTTGTTTATGTTTTGCCGCACTGATTTTGTTTTTGTTATTTTCGGCAGCAATGCCCAGCGCTTTGGTTTTATTTTTTGTGTTTTATTTTCGCATTATCGGTTGATACGTGTTGTTGTTTTTGTCTATTTAACAATGTCAACATGATCGCAAGCGCTGCCAGCATTGCATGTTGTTGTTTGTATGTCCTTTTGTTGTAAGTAAATTCAGCATATGCGATGCGCAAAATATAAAATCGTGCGCTATTTCGCAACAACAATGCGTGTTGTTGTTTAGATACGTTTTGTTGTTGGTAATTTTTGTGGGCAGCGCTAATTTTCGACGCTTTTTCTCCTTCAGATGCTTACTTCATTCTTGTATCATTTCTTGATATGTGTGTGAGTTGCACGTTTTCAATTTCCTTTGAATGCATTTTTTGTTGTTCTGATCTTATGTTATTGATCTTTATTTTGCGCGTAGAATATAGACAAAATATTTTATTTGTTGCTTTGTGAAGGATAGGTTTCCAACTTTTTTCTGCACTTGTTGCTTTTGTGCTATTCGCCGTTTTCTTCGTTGTTCTTTATCTATTCTTTGAATATTTTTTCAACCGTTGTTATGGTAACTAACTACAAGTAACACTATGTTTTTTGCACTAAAAAAACTCTTTCCTTCCTTCCCACACTCTTTCCACTTCAAAATAAGCATTAACTTTCCAAAATACAAGAAATAATTAAAACAAAACATAAGCCAAGCGCATGCAAAAAGCGGGCACTATGAACAGCAACAGCAAGAAAAAGTATCTAAAAGCGCGAAAAAAAGCGCGCACTATGAACAGCAACAGCAAGAAAAAGTATCTAAAAGCTCGAAAAAAAGCGCGCACTATGAACAGCAACAGCAAGAAAAAGCGTCATGATATCGCTTGAAAAAGCTTAACCATCTTCAGCTTCCACTATGAACGCGGCCTAAAACTACAATTACCAAATCATCTTAGCTATGTCACTTTGACACATATGTTCAAGCCGAAAAACACCCGTGTCGATATCCCTATACAAATTAAATGATGCCACCCACTGAGAACACAACTACATACAACCACAAGCAAATAACAACATCAAAAAACCAGACAAGTACATCAGCGATTAACATTCAATTAGGAGGGTTCAACATCGATTTTTATCAACAATCAACGATGAACCGCCTTTACCGCAGACAAAGTACTGTGTGTCGACATGATGGTGTGGAGAAGAAGATAACGGTGTAAGCTGAAGTGAAAATTGTTGCAAATTAATAAGGAAATCGACCGAAAGCAAAGGAGCACGAAACAAGAAGGACAAGATAGAAACTGTATTTTTATGACAACAACAGATGCTGCTGACATATTATTGGCCAATTATTAAAATGAAAGTGAGAAAGTGGCAAATACCAAGTTCAGAAGCAGACAATTGATGGTAATGGTAGACGATGGTTGCTGCAGGAACCAGTCGGTAAATGTTTTTAGAACTGCTGCTGCTTGTCATCAAAATGTCGTCATTGTCATTGTCATCGTCATCATCAACATCATCATCATCATCATCATCACTAGCATTAAATGCAAACATTATCGATTAAGATGTTGATAACAAAACTGACTACTTTTGTGGCATATTTTGGATAAGTTTTTATGCTATTACGTAGTAGTATCTGTGTGTATCTAACTTTGTTGCCCGTGTTTGTGTAAGTGTGTTTCTAACTATGTAATAGATATGCGCTGTATGTAAATAATGTAATTAGTGTAAATGAATGGTTATTAATTGGCGCCAACAAACAAGTGAGACACCCCAGGAAATGCCGCTGTGAACGTGACATTAAATAACCACAAAACAGTGCCTCACATACACACATACTTACAAACAATATGTCGAAGGACAAAACAATGTACAAGTCGGCATGAATGTGTTGCTTTGTTTGGTTGTTGTAGCTGTGTTAGTGACAGTTTTGTTTGCTCAATACATTAGCAATAGACGCCCACTGTTACTCAGGATATGTGATTAAAAACAATTGATAAGCTTAATTAAACTATCACTACAATTTCAATTGATATAAAGATTTCTGTTGAATTCCAACAAAAGATTATTTATTATGAAATTATGTTTTGTTTTAATACAGGAGTTTAGCATGACGTAAATATGTGGCTGCTGCATATGAAGTTATGAAAATATAGAAATTATTCTGTTGGTTGATATAAAATATGGGTGGTATTGAAGAAGAATTCATGGCACAAATCAACCTAGCACTGTTCAAATCTACAATATTAAAAGTGGAACTTATGAACGTTTTTTAAAAATTTGAATTTCCGAAGCGGTTTTTTAACAATTTTTTCCCTGGAATTGGATAAGGGAGTTTCTCATTATATTATATACTATAACATAATTCCGTAAAATGTGAGTGCGGAACGCTTGATTATTTGAAAAATTTCAGAGCATATTTCTGTTTTGTGATTTATTTAAACTTCAAAAACTTTTTATTTATTTTCATTTTGAAAGTTTCAGGCTTACAAAAATTTTTAAACATTTTTCGTCGTACCTACAAACGGGCCCGTCATTTTTGACGGGAAAGAACGAGTTTTACAATAAAGCTGAAGAACATTTTTGAAAATTTTTAATGCAAAATTGTTAAATTGTTCAACAATCAATCGTCAATATTCATGAGCTTAATAAAAAATTGTGATGTCTTTATATGTTTTCTTAAAATTGAAAAATCTCTGTTCCAATTCCGGGCGAAAAATTGTACATGATGGGGCTGAATATAACTTGATTAAAAATGAAAAAGAAATGATTACTCCGGTCCGGTAAATCAACCTCTAGAATCGAGTTTTCAATATCTTTATTAGAAACATATATTGTTTATTTTATACTTTCAAATTTGCCGGTGAGAGTTAAAAAAATTCGGCACTACTCTTCTCAACTTCCTCAATATTACCATCGACACGGCAGTAAGCTTCCATTAGAACATCTCTTACTAAAGACAAACAATGAAAAACATTTTTATAATAGTGCAAAATAAAAAAAAATCTTAAATTTGCATATAATGCCAATTGAAAGTCAGCATAACAAAACTTTACATCGCAAGTAACAAAAAAGGCACAGCAACTTCCGCTCTTCCACATGATATCCTGCGAACAAGCAGCAATACAAACAAACAGCTGTCAAAGCAGCTGCGATAATGTCTTTGATGTCATGTCACAGCTAGACAACGTCAAGGACGCCCAACCAAAACCACGCCCACAGACACATACCTTCGGCCGTGTATCTGATGTAACTGGCAATGAGTACAGAAAAAAACTCACAAAAAACAGAAAAAAATAAACAATTCATACACAATTGAATGAAAAATAATTATTTAAACGCTGGCATTTATAAAAACAAAACAAAAAAAAAAAACAGAATAAAAAACCTGATGAAAAAAACCATGAAAATTGTTTTCCTTTCTGCTTCAAGGATAATGCAAAGGAAATTATGCAGTGAACGTCAGAAGAAGCAACGTGCTGTAATCCGACGTGAAAATTGATGTTGATGCTGGTTCTAAATGAAAAATAATAAAATTAGATTAGATGCGTTCGCTTTTATCCTTTATTTTTTTGGGTTTTATACAAGGACATAGCATGGCATGAGTAAGTTAATGTTATTTCGTGTTGAAAATGGTTAATAGAGAAATAAAGAGGTTGTGAACAAACAAGAATACAGGTTGTATACTCTGTGTTTGTTGTCATCATTTGAGGTCTACATTTTATAAATATTAAATGAAAAAAAAAAAAAAATCTACAACAACGATAATCAAAAGGACGTATAAATAAACTGGAAAGACTAGACCGTGTTATCCATTTCTCAGTTCCAGTTGACAACTTTCAGACACAAAAATAAACAAAATAAATTGACAAATTTTTAGTTACAGTTTAACCATTAAACAACTGTAAATAGGGTTCAAATTGCAAAAACAATATATATATAAAAAAGGTGATTTTTGCATAACCAGGCTTTTCTGTAATATAAGAAAGCAAACTCAAGGTAAACAATTTTAATTAATAATTGGAATAATGATTGTAATATATTATTTGACAAATCATAAAGGTACCTTTACTTTGAGAATGCATGTCCTTAAGTTTTTATTAAAACAAGCTTTTGAACAAACTTTCACCGGCAAGAGTCAGTTACATGACCTAACAGAGCTTAGCCGTTAGAAAGTGTATGTCGGTTGTTGACTCGAGAGATCGAGTCAGTTTTCAATTTCATGGAAGATTGGTTCAATTTAAGCATCATGAAATGGAATTTTTTATTACAATATATCATACCATATCTAAAGGGTGTTTTTTTATGAGGTTTTTTTATACCCTAAACCTGAAAGGTCAGGGTATATTAACTTTGTGCAAACGTTTGTAACGCATAGAACGAAGCGAGTCCGGTATAGAAAAGTGTATATATTCTTGATCAGCGTCACCACGTGAGTCGAGCTTTCCATGTCCGTCCGTCCGTCCGTCCGTCTGTCCGTCTGTCCGTCTGTGTGTTGTCCGTATACACAGGATAAGAAGAAGGAGTTGAGAGAATTGGATGAAACTTGGTAAACATGGTCACATGAACCCAAGGATCTGCACTATTAAATATTTTTGGAATCCGCCCACGGACACGCCTACCTCCCATACAACGCAAAAATTGAAAACTGCATAACTCAGCTCATAATTAGCCTACAACAATAAAATTTGATATGTATGTGTTTTATACAAACACAAAGATGTCTTCGAAAAATGGACGTCATCCGCCCACGGACACGCCCACCTCCCATGCAACCCTAAAATTGAAAACGCAATAAATAAGCCTCTGTTTAACCTACAGAGCTAAAATTTGGCACGTATGTTTTTTATGACAAGACAAAGATGGTTTTGAAAAATGAACGTCATCCGCCTATGGACACGCCTACCTCCCATACAGCCCAAAAAGTTTTAAACTCAATAAATAAGGTTATGTTTGTCATAGAGAAATTAAATTTGGTATGTATGTATTTTATACCAAAACTAAGGTGTGTTCAAAAATTGGGATTAATCCGTCCATGAACACGCCCACCTCCCATAGCGAAAGCACAATAAAGGCAGTAACTGTGAGCTACAGGAATAAAACTTGGTATGTGTAAATTTTTCATCAACATTTAAATGCATATAAAATATAGGCTTAATCCGCCCACGGACACGCCCATTTACAATAAAAATTTTTTTGTTTTTGAAAAGTGGGTTTAGGGTATTTCATAGTCGGCCTAGACCGACTTTAGACTTTCTTTACTTGTTTCAATATGGATTACTCTATTGTCTGACAGTTGTTTTAACAGTTTAAAGTGACGTCTCTACTCAGTATTGTTTGGCAAATCATCATGAATAGGTTAACTTCAGAACAACGCTTCCAAATCGTGGAAATTTATTTTCAAAAACAGTGTTCAATTAAAAATGCTTATAGAGCACTCTTTTAACTCAATTCTCTTCAGTGATGGGGCGCATTTCTGGTTGAATGGATATGTCAACAAGCAAAATTGCCGTATTTGGAGCAAAAATAATCCACACGCCGTTCAAGAATTACCAATGCATACCGATAAATGTACTGTTTGGTTCGATCTATGGGCTGGTGGAATCATCGGTCCTTATTTCTTTAAAAATGAGGCAGGATGACGCGTTACCGTGAATGGAAATCGATACAGAACCTTGATCAATGAATTTTTGTTGCCAAATCTTAAAGATATAGATGTGGACGAAATGTGGTTTCAACAAGATGGTGCCACTTGTCATACTGCGGACGAAACAATCGTCTTATTGCAAGAACATTTCAACGACAACATTATTTCGAGAAATGGACCGGTGAATTGGCCTCCGGGATACGTGAAGTCATTGGTTTATGTGGATAAACTAGCAACGATTGACGCTTTGGAAACCAATATTCAACGTGTCATTGCTGAAATGAAATACGCCCTCAAATGCTTGAAAAGGTGGTCGAAAATTTGACCTCCAGAATGACATTTGTGCAAAATAGTCGTGGTGGCCATATGCCCGAAATTATATTTAAATGTTAAATGCCAAGAAATGATCTACCAAATAAAAAATTTTTTTTGGCTATTTCATAATTTTGGCATATGTTTTATTAAAATTTCAAATCAGCAAGCTCTTAAAAAAACACCCTTTATAATAGATTCTCTGATATGATACTCATCACAAAATAACCATCATACTAAACATAATCCTACTTTACACATACCCATACCACAATCATGATATCATGCTCAATTATAGCTATCCTTAATTTGACATATAGAGAGAGTTATAATAATAAAATATTACTATAAAATAATTCCGTAAAATGTGAGTGCGGAACGCTTAAGTTATTTTAAAATTAAATATTTTAAAATCGTATATTTGATTATCGTTGATATTTGATAATTCGGATTAAGGAAAATCAATACTTCATGTTTTTCCTTTATTAAAACCGGGCCCGTCATTTTTGACGGGAAAGAACTAGTATAAACAGAATAATATAGAACATTTTTTTAATTTTAGTGCTTTCTAAATATACGACAAATTAGCATATTTGCACATTTAGTGCTTCTTTTGAGTGTATCTCCCAAGCAATAGATCGGATAGAGACGAAAGTGGCACCAATGGAATGGCCATTCGCTCAGCTTGGTATATAGCCTCCAGCCGATTTCGAAATCGTGCTCTTCACTTTTTTGAAATTTGTAGAAAACTTTATTCATTTGAGCGTATCTGCCAAACTATAGATCAACAAGAGACAAAAGTGTCACCACTGTAAAGACCATTCGCTCAGCTTGGGATAAAGTCACCACCCAATTTTTTTAAAAATCGTGGTCTTCACTTTTTTTTAAATTTGTAGAAAACTTTATTCATTTGAGTGTATCTCCCAAACTATAGATCAACCAAAGACGAAAGTGGCTCCAATGGAAAGGCCATTCACTCAGCTTGTGATAAAGTCACCACCTGATTTTTTTAAAAATCGGCGTCTTCACTTTTTTTTTAAATTTGTAGAAAACTTTATTCATTTGAGTGTATTCCGATCAAACTACAGATCGGAAAAAGACGAAAATGGCACCATTGAAAAGGCCATTTGCTCAGCATGCGATATACCCACCACTCGATTTTTTAAAAATATTTGGGTCTTCACTTTTTTTTGCAATTTGATGAAAACTTTATTCAGTTGAGTGCATCTCCCAAACAAAAGATCGGACAGAGACGAAACTGGCACCAATGAAAAGGCCATTCACTCAGCTTGGAATATAGCTACTACTTCTATTTTTTTAAAAATCGTGATATCATTCCCCTCATATCAAGCTTGTTACAAAATACTGAAGGCGTTCAGACAGTTCACTCTTACGGACCCAAACCTATTTGGCATCGTAGTAAGGACTCTCTTTCCTTCACAACCAGTTATTTCTCCCTGCCAAGCAGACGAAGATCTTCATCAAATATTGATGGTACACTCAGATTAGTGACAATTAATCCGTGCAGAAAGAAAGGCCACTAGGGCCAGATGGTATTCCCAATCATTCGTTAAAACTCCTCATCCTAGAGCAATTTCAAGCATTTGGCCAGCTCTACAAAGCCTGCCTAAGGGCGGGCATTTTTGCAGCTCAGAGGAATGCTCAGAAACTGGTGTTCATATCAAAAGGCAGTACCTCCAATCAAATTATTTTGATGAGAGAATGCTTTTATATTCGATCGATACTGTCGCAGTGACGTAAAATGTCACTGGCGGCGTTCCATAGGAGTCAGGGTCTCTTCTATGGTACGTCATGTATGATGGTGTTCCAAGGTTTAACGTTCCCACAGATGTCAAGATCATTGGATTTGCGGCGGATTTAGCGATTGTGGAAACAGCTAAACATCTGGAAGAAGTGGAGGTTGCTATTAACATTATCTACAGCTGGCTAAAGTCAGCCGGGCGAATTGTATCGCTGATCGCATGAGCTGTTCTTGTTCTCCTCGTATTTGTACATTAGGCCGTATCGAAAAATTTAGATCGTATTATTAGAGGTCTCAAAAGTTGCATAGGCTTGTCAAGATCACCCAAAAAAAATTTTATAAAAAATAAAGGACATCTTCCTGCCCCGCAAGGACAAAGTTGTTTTTTGGGAAAAACAATAAAAAATAACGATCTTAAAATGCTTTGATTTTTTTAAAAAAATCCACACATGTCTTAAAGCAAAAGTAATAATGCAGTTTAACTAAAAATTTCTTGCCACACACGGTGCTCTTCATGATTTTTATTGACAGTATCCTGTATGAAGGATATTCGAAGCGAAAGTTGTACTTGGGATAGCACAAGACTTTTGATTGTAAGCATTGGTTATAAATTTTGGTGGTACTGTTTATAGTATTGATGTATTCCATAAATAATATTAATTAATAATTTGCATAGTTTTTGCATTTGTATTCTCTTGTTTAAGAGAAATGTATACTAGAACGCAATTTTTCAACTTTTTCAAAAAAATTAATATAAGATTAATATAAGATCTCAAGTGATTCAGAAGTGGTGTCGAAGATAATCTTCTTAATTTGAGTTTTTTGAAAATTTCTGAACATGATACTGCCTAAAAATATTTATTTAATATATCAGCTTAAGACCCCGATTTTTTTTTCTTTTTCGATATTTTAAAAAAAGTTTTCCTAGCATCAAATTTTTCAATTTGAGTTATGTCTCCTTTGTGGTTATAATTTCATTAAAACACATTCTAAAAACAATTGTTAAGTCTTTTCAGACCGACTGAATGGCATAAAATGTATTTTAACGATATTATAACCATAAAGAAGATATAACTCAAATTGAGAAATTTGATGGTACGAAGTAAAATTTTTTTAAGTATTAAAATATAAAAAAAAATCGTGGTCTAAGCCTGGCATATTAGAAACATATTTTAAG